>JAZHRO010000078.1:52410000-53660000 GCA_037157565.1 Thalassia testudinum
ATCTCTTTACTAAGATGATGTTGTTTTGACTGCCTGTTCTTTGATTAATCGAATGCCCAATGCTGCGTCACATGAATGGATTCCTCTTCAAGTGATGTTATCCTGATCGCCCCTTGTTTCAAGTCACCTCTCAGACTTTTGGTTGCGTTGCCTTTATCCATTTGTTGGGACCGAGTTGGGATAAATTTTCACCGAGAGCAGTTAGGTGTGTTTTTCTAGGGTATACCTGGACACAAAAGGGGTTTCGTTGTTTTGATCTGCTTACTTCTCGACATTATGTTTCTGCGGATGTTACCTTTTATGAGGCTGTACCTTTCCTTTTGTGACAGTTGTTGAAAATGCCTCTTGAGGGTGATATGGCATCTATCCTATATACACCCATTCGCTCTGGGAGCTTCCCTGAGATTCCTATCCGTACTACACTACCACTAGCACCTGCTACGCATCCCTTTCCACGCCTAATAGGACCACTCCAAGCATAGTTCGCTCTCATACTATCTATCAAGGACCCCCACCCTCGCCTTCACTATCGACTTCTCTGGTGAGTCCTTTAGACACTGACATATGTTTGCCATGTGATGGTCACATGGATAGGATATGTGATGCGCCAGGTAATGATCTTGATATTCCGATAGCCATTCGGAAGCAACCACGGACTTGCACCACTTATCCTTCGGCAGTGGCACTTGCTACTTGAGGATGCTAGGAATATCTTGTGGATCGTAACTAAATATTAGAGGGGAGGGGTGAATAGTATTTGCTTAAAAAATATATGCACAAATCAAAATAAAGCAACAAGAATTTAAGCACTGAATACACCTAATTTATAGTGGAAACCCGATCTGGGTGAAAATCACTACCTAAGCCTCTTAGCTTAGGATTTTTTCTGCTAGGCACTTCTAATCAATCCACTAATGTACCACTTGAACGAGGGTGACACAACCTATTACAACCACTTCTCTTTTATCCAGAAGAGAGGCAAAAAACAACACGGATCTTCCAAACAGACTTGGAATTTGCAAATCAAAAACAACAAAATACTATAAGAATATGAATTCTATGGAACCTCAATAAATGATCAAACCGATTTTTTGCAGAGGTTCAAGGCACCATGCTTTTGAAGAGCGTGAAGAACGGGGCGTGAAAGCCTTTAGAATTAAGCACGAGATGCTCTATTTTTGAGTGGTGTTTCTATTTAAAAGTTGTAAAGGAATGGGCTGTGTGAGACCTCTATTTATATAAAAAGTTTTGCCTTAATAGGAAACAAAATTGGTTGATCAATTAAGGTTAATTGGTCGATCAAAAGGCAATTTGGTCGATCAATTAATAAGGTTGGTTGATCATTGATTGATCGATCAATTAGCTTGGTTGGTCGATCAAGGGGATTTTTTTCAACTTCCTAAAATAGTTTGATTTGATCGGTCAATTAATTAGGTTGGTCGATCAAAGTGATTTGGTTGATCAATTAAATTATTTGGTCGATTAATAACCCTAAAAGTTTGGTTTTGAAAAAAGATGCGCGAAAAATTCATATTTGAGTTTTATTTGAGGTTCCTTACAATAATGTCTTTGACTCAAATAAATGAAAAAAGATGCACATCAGCAACTATCTTCTCGTCATGAAAGATGCCTTAATACCTTAATCCGAGATAGTTTTGAAATGTTAGTCTAGCAATAAACATAATTTTGGTGTATCAAACTAGAGGTGCTTACATTCTCCACCTTTTTGATGATAACAAAATTATAATTATGAAATTTGAAAAGAGTTTTACATAAAATCTCTCCCTTTTTGTTTCAATAAAAAGTAAAACATTTTGCTTGTGATTTTACATTTAACTCCCCCTTAATCAAATAATTGAAGCAAAATATCATGCAATATAAGAGAGATAAAGCAAAACACAAAACTGAGAGAGATATATTATGTATAAATAACTAGTCTATATAATGTTTTGAGAAAAATAAAGTTATACATGCCAAGATAGAAATAAAGACAAATAAAACATCTAATCATCTAATGATGCCATGAAGGCACCCACAGTGCTCTGAAGGTTAGTGTCCAACTCGATCTCCAGTGAATCTGATCTCTCAAAAGATGCAGGTTGACCAAGGCAAAGGTGTCGCTGAGTTGATGAACGTGGTGTCGAATGCTTGGATGTCCTGCGAGGAGTAATATGCTGGTCAGCTGGTCTTGCTGGTGTTGCTGGTGATGTAGGAGGAGGTGCTGAAGGCATGGTAGTTGAACGACGAGGTCGAGGAGGTTGGTGAAGCTGCTGCTGAATGCTGTGCATTGACTCCCTAAGTCTGTCCAAAAATTGACTCTGAGCATTCAGGTACTTTGATACCTGATGCTCGTGCCTCATCATAACCATGTCAGTCTCCCATTGCCTATGCATCATCAAAGAAATGCCACTGGTCACATCCTGAATAGTGACGAAGTCCTTGCTTGATATCTGTCTATCCAAGAAGCTCCAGTCCTGGTCGTAGGAGGATGATGGTCGCACTGGAGGTGGAAAAGTCGCAGTGAAGTGCTCATAAGGTGGGAACAGAGGTGGTACTGCAGTCTGCTCATGCTGCTACTGCTCTTGTGCTACTTCCTCACCACGGGATTCTTGTGCTTGCTCCATCTTCACATAAGTGAGTTTATCGAATATGGAGACACGAGTGATAAACTGTTTATGATTGATGTCCATGGGCACATTGAAGTGAAGAAAGATATGGGACAGAAGTGTCCCAAACTGGAAGGAGCTGTTCGGTGGTTTACTCATGAGATAAAGAATTAAATGGTTCCAGTTGAATCATTTGTTTTTCATAAAAGCATAGAGGGTGATCAGGCAGTTCTTAAATGATGTGGACTTAGACATGCAATTCCACAAAAATACACAATTAAGAAAATGAGGCAAACGTCGAAAATATGGTGACTTGGCAGGACGACCTAAGTCAAAATGAGAGTGAGTAGGGTCTCGCTGATGGTGTCTGACTGTGTCTGCTGATGTAAGTCAAGAAAATAGGTCCAACAAAAGGACAACCAAGAATCTCAGTCAAAACATCCGCATTGACCAGAACTTTTATCCCGTAGACGTTCGAGGTCAACTCGATGTTGGCACCTTCACCTATATCTTTGAGATTGGCATACAATAGGTGACAGGCCATGGGATCAACACCGGAAATGTGGCTATGTTTGGAACCTGCATAAAAGTTTCGCTCAAACAAACGTAAAATCTGATGGTATGCAAATTTCTCGCGGATGCCAGGGAAAATAGACTCGAAATAAGTGAAGTCAACAGGTCTACCAACATGAGAGAATTTCGCAAATAGCGAGAACCGATCACGAGTGGCCTCGGTAATGAAAAAGTGTTTGAAAGTATCATCACGATGACTAGAAGAGCCGCGTGGACGTTTTGGTGCCTTGATAAGGTGTTGGAAAACACGGTTGGTTGATCAAAAATTTTGATTGGTCGACCAAAAAAGAACCGGACGTTTGATCGATCAACCAAGGGGTTTGGCCGACGAAAAGACCTTAGACCGGAAAAAAAGTGTTTGGCCGGATGATAAACTCACGTATGCTACATGATTTCGCAAGAAAAATACACAATCAAGATCAAACAAGTGAGAGTAAGTCAAAGCACATCATAAGCGCAAGAAAAATCCAAAGGAATGGATGTATTCATGGTTTAGAATGTACCGAGATCGAACCAAAGTTGGTCGATCAAAATGGAGGCTGGATGGAGGGCGTGCGTGGAGGTCGGAGTCGTACGAGCACGGAGGTGCGAGGAGGCGATGAGCGAGCACACACTCGTGAGGACTGGTGCACGGTTGACCCACGCATGGAGGTGGCTTGTGCAAGGAGGTTGACGACGGCAACGTTGATCAATCAGACGGTTGGAGTAGAAAAGTGGGGTCGGGTATGGTTTGAGAAGTGGGGACCAAAGGATTTGTAGAGTAAAAAATAGGTATTTAGGGTAAAAAATGAGGTGTTTTATAGAGAATGTGATTAGTAAAATATGTCAATGCACTTAAGGCAACTAATCAGATAGGTTAGAAACGGTAAGAGGATTGCAAACGTGAAACGAGGAAATGAGATCGCAATCTTTGAAAAGAGAAATTACCAGTTTTGGTGGATCAAAATGAGAAGTGATCGATCAAGATAAGTAATTGGTCGATCAGAGTTTGAATGTTTAGAGGGAAAATTCCTGCCTAAACAGATTGGTCAATCAAGAAATTTGATTGATCGATCAAAAGGACAGAGTTGTGGAGGGAAAATTCCCGCCAGGCAAATTCAAGTTTTGGTCGATCAAATTTGAGAAATTGATCGATCAAAACAGTAAGAGTCATTAGGCCAATTGATTAAGCTCTTTTAATGTAGATAAATCTAATAAATGAAAAATTTGATTAAACCTATCTTTTGGTAATGGTTTTGTGAATATATCAGCTAATTGATTTTCTGTGTTAACAAATTCTATGTTGATATCTCCTTTTAAGATAATCTCTAAGAAAGTAATGTCTAATATCTATATGTTTTGTTCGGATTCTTTGGAAGGTTAATAGCACTTGTGTTGTCACACAAAATCTTGTTCTTCTTATAAGATAAACCAAAGTCTTGTAATGTTTGTTTCATCCACAATAATTGTGAACAAGCTAAAGATGTTACATATTCTACTTCAATTGTGGATAGTGATACAGTATTTTGTTTTCTAGAGAACCATGAGACTAGGGAATTTTCGAGAATTGATAAGTTCCACTAGTGCTCTATGGTCTGTGAAGCTACCCGCATAGTCAGCATCACAAAAGGAATATAACTCCAATGTTTCTGACTTTGGATAAAAAAGTCCTAAGTCTTGTGTATTGTTTAGATATCTAAGTATTCTTTTAACAGCATGTAGATGTGATTCTTTAGGGTTTACTTGAAAGCAAGCACACAAATAAGTACATAATAGAATGTCAGGTCTACTTGCAGTTAAATATAATAGAGATCCCATCATGCTTCTGTATAGCTTTTGATTTATTGATTTACCTGTGTCATCAGTTTTTAATTGGGTAGAAGCTTCCATCAGTGTTTCCTTACCTTTGACTTTATCCATTGAAAATTTCTTTAGTATCTCTACTGTGTATTTTGTTTGAGATATGAAGATTCCGGAGGATATCTGATCAATCTGAAGACTTAGGAAGAACTTGAGTTCTCCTATTATGCTCATCTCAAATTGATCCTGCATTACCTTTGCAAAGTCTTGGAAAAGTAGATCATTAGTAGCACCGAAAATGATATCATCTACATATATTTGAATTATTGAGAGATCATTTTCTTTTCTTTTGGTAAATAAGGTTGGATCTATTTGACCAATTTTAAACTCATTATTAATTAAATATGATTTTAATCTATCATACCAAGCTCGTGGAGCTTGTTTTAGACCATATAACACTTTGTTTAATTTGTATACGTGTTCTGGATGATTTGGATCTTCAAAACCTGGAGGTTGTTTAACAAGGACTTCCTCTTTGATGAATCCATTTAGAAAGGCACTTTTGACATCCATTTGGAAGAGTTTGAATTCCATATGGGTTGTAAAAGCTAGTAACATTCTAATAGATTCTAGTCGAGCAACAGGTACATATGTTTCATCAAAATCTATTCCTTCTTCTTGATTATACCCTTGAGCCACAAGTCTAGCTCTATTTCTAATTACACTTCCTGATTCATCAAGTTTGTTTCTAAAATCCCACTTGGTACCTATAGTGGTTTGTGATTTAAGTTTTGAAACAAGTTCTCAAACTTGATTTTTCTTAAATTGATTTAGCTCATCTTTCATAGTAATAATCCAACAACTGAGAAGGCTTGACATTTTTAGGTTCTAATTGTGAAACAAAGGCTGTAGGGAAGATCTGGTTTGAACTCCTTTTGACAAATCTCCTGTAACCAGTTCTTTAGGATGATCTTTCACAAAAGAGATATCTTTGGGTAGATCAGTAGAAATACTCTTTTGGAATGTTCGATGGATCATGTACTAGTTCATCATCATCAATCGTAGAAGATTTTGGTTAAACTACTGTTTCATCAAATGATACATGCATGGTTTCCTCAACAACAGAATTCTTCTTATTGAAGACCCTATAGGCTTTATTGTTTGAATAACCTAAGAAAATCCCTTATGTGCTTTTAGCATTGAACTTATCAAGATTATCTTTAGTGTTAAGTATAAAGCATCGACATCCAAAAATCTTGAAGTAGGAAATTCTAGGTATTCTCCCATGATAGAGTTCAAAAGGTGTCTTTTTTAGGATTGGTCTGATCAAGGTTCTTTTTTGGATATAGTAAGCAGTGTTTACAGCCTCAGCTAAAAAATATCGAGGCAGCTTTGACTCGCACAGTATTGTGCGGGCATACTCTTGCAGAGTCCTATTTTTCCTCTCAACTACACCATTCTGAGGTGCAACTCTAGGGAAGGCAAACTCATGTTTGATTCCATATTGATCACAAAGATTCGAAAAGATTCATTTTCAAATTCTCCACCATTATCACTTCTGATCCTAATTACCTCAGATCCTTTCTCATTCTGTAATCTTTTAACTAGTTTGCTAAAGGCATCTATGGTTAAGTCTTTACTTTTTAAGAAGGATACTTAAGTAAATCTAGAGAAGTCAATTATGACTAAACAGTATTTGCACCCATGTAAGCTTTTGGATTTGGTTGGTCTGAATAAGTCTAAGTGAAGTAGCTCTAGGGGTTGAGAAGTGTTAACCATCCTTTTTGGTTTAAATGGTTTTTTGGTTTGTTTACCAACTTGACAAGAATCGCAAACTTTGCTTTTCTTAAAGTTGATCTTTGGTAGTCCCTTGACAAGCTCATGTTTCACAAGTTTACTAATATTGCCTATGTGAACATGACCTAGTCGTTTATGTCAAAGTGTTGCTTCTTCAGATACGACTAGATATTCAAGACTTCGTATTTGTCGAAGTTTACAGTGTAGATATCTTTATGTCTATTTCCTTAAAGAATAATTTGTTTTGTTTCTTTACTACGAATTTTAAAACCATTTGATGTGAATGTGATTTTATTTCTTTTATCACATATTTAGCTTACACTTAATAGATTATGTTTTAAGTCTTTAACTAAATGTACATTATCAAAAGAGGTAGAAGAGTTACCAATTTGGCTAATACCAATAATACGGCCTTTGTGGTTGTTGGTATATTTTTAGCTTATCTTACGTCTTATTGTGTGGCTATAATAGCCCTTGTCCCCTAGGGACATTCATGTACTTTTAGCCCTCTGATTTTTCTCTACATAAGAGACCTAGGGTTTCTAATAAACTTGAACTCTTTCAACCAACTTGGTATCAGAGCACTGGTCCTAGACCATGGGTTTAGGTATCCCACCCCTCAAGGCCTCCGAAACCCTAACACCCAAATCCCGTTCTCTTTCCTCCTTAGCGACGGTGTAGCATCACCCAGCGGCGCCCAGCGACCTGTTTTAGCCCTTGTGACCTCCAGCATCACTCAGCGGCGCTTCGGCGAGGGTTAACAGACCCAGCGGCGACGCTAGCAACCCCATACAGGCATTGCTGCTGGCATTGCAGGTCCTAGCAGCTGCGGCGGTGCCCTGTAGCAAGCCTTAGCGTCGTCACCCAGCTCCTATTGGTGTTAGAACGGCTATTTAAGGCCGCGACCGGCGGAGATCAGAAGTGGGGCTAGACCTGTTCATGGCCTCCTTGGGTGTTCTCCTTGCACCCAAGTGAGGCTACAACTTGTCTAAGGAAGCCTCCTAGCTACTATGTTAATCTGAATCTACTGCATTATTGGATTATTGATGATCTCTTGGTCCTAGACACTTGAGTGAGGCTTCTGGATTGTGGAGATGTCTTCAGATGATCAGTCTGAGGTGTCTTCGGGCTCTAGTTCGGACACCGGGGTACTTAAGAACCCATTCTTTAGTTCAGTTGTTAAGTTGGACGAGCCAAACTACTCGCGGTGGTCCCAGACCTTTCTTATGACTGTCGGAGGTCATAAAAAGAGCCATATACTTACCAATTCGGAGCCTGAGAACAAGACTGGCACAAATGCCAACTGGGACAGTGATAATGCCATGGTTTGTGCATGGCTGATGCAGACAGTTATTTTCAGAATAGATGATATTATGTATTATACTACAGCGAAGGAGATGTGGTAGTCCTTGCGTGATAACTATTCACATGCTAAGAACTCCGCACGTGTTTTTCAGGTCTTTTATGATCTCTTTTACCTATGTCAAGAGGGACGTACGTTGTCACAATATTACTCTCTTATGAAGGGTATGCTGGAGAGGCACTACTCCTACCTGCTAGGGTGTTCCTGCGAATCCTGGAGGAGTTTCAGGAGACAGTTGGCTGTCTCTCTTTTCTTGGTTGGCCTTGGACCTGAATATGCTACAGTTAGAGATCAGATTCTTATTGCTCTGGATCTTCCTAGCCTGGAGGAAGCATATAGCAAGCTCAGCAGAATTACAGTGTGTTCTCCTACTGCTGATTCTACTGCTCAGTCGTCCGCGTTGACTGTAATCCTTGGACATGGCAGGGTACTTATCCTGCACGTGGTCGTGGACATGGACGCTCTTCTAGTACGCGGAATAGAACTCCGTGTACTTACTGTGGCAGACTTGGTCCCTCTGAGGCTACATGTTGGCAGAAGCATGGTAGACCACCAGTGGCCAATCAGGTAGCTGAAGTCCCAGATTCAGCTCTTACTACCCCTAATGTTAGCTCCTTGAGTATCAAGATTAAAGCTTTGCGGCAACAGATTGCTCTTTTGACTCAGCCTTCCTCTTCTCAGTCTCCTGACACGGCAGCTATTGCTACATCTTCAGAGGTTCCTGCGATTGGTATGTCCTCTCTTTCGTCTTCTGGTGAGTGGTTGATCGACTGGTTCATCAAAGCACCTTTATGGTGACAGAGGTTCTTTCTCCCACCTTGCACCTTACACTTGCCAGGACAGTACAGGTGGCTGATGGGAGACACTCGCCACTTGTTGGCAAGGGAGATGTCTTTATCTCTTACCTTGAGGCTTACATATGTTTACTATGTGCCTGATTTTCCATTGAGTTTATTATCTGTTAGCAGTATCACCAGAGATATGAACTACCGAGCTATTTTTGATGCATCCTCTTGTGTTTTGTAAGAAAAATTCACTGGGAAGACGATTGGTGGAGGATGTGAGGAACATGGGGTGTATCGTCTGAGCCGTACTGCTTTTGCTGCTTCTGCTACTCAAGGTCTTGCTTTTGCTGGATCTCCTCTCCAGTGGCACCACTGCCTTGGCCATTTACCAATTCATTGCCTCAGACGTGTTTTTCTGCATATCCCCTACACTACTGCTCTCAATTGTGATGCCTGTTAGCTTGGCAAGCATAATAGGGTTAGTTTTTCCAATTCTTCCTTTGTTTCATCTGTTGCTGCATTTGACCTGGTTCATATGGATGTGTGGGGTCTCAGTCGTACTCCTGATCGACTTAGGAACAAATATTATCTTGTTTTAGTTGATTTTTCTTGTTTTACTTGGATGTTTCTCTTAAAGAATAAGTTTGATGTGGGGCAACTTATTGAAATCTTTGTTAAGGAAATAAAGAACCAGCATTCATGTTAGGTGAAGTGCTTTCGTTTTGGAGTTTTGTACTACCCGCTTGCGCACTTTTTTTCTAGTTGTGGCATTATTCATGAAACTATCTGTCCTCATACCTCTTAGCAAAATGGTGTTGTTGAGAGGAAATATCGGCATATTCTTGATGTTGCCTGCACCTTATTGATTCATCATTCAGTCCCGTCTCTTTACTGGGGTGACGCTGTTTTGACTGCATGTTTTTTGATAAATCGGATGCCCAATGCTGCGTTACATGAACGGATTTCTCTTCAGGTCATGTATCCTGATCGCCCTCTATTTCACATCACCCCTCGGACTTTTGGCTGCGTTGCTTTTGTCCATTTATTGGGATCGGGTCAGGATAAACTTTCACCGAGAGCAGTTAAATGTGTTTTTCTAAGGTATACCCACACACAAAAGGGGTATCGTTGTTTTGATCCGCTTACTTCTCGACATTTTGTTTTTATGGATGTTACCTTTCATGAGGCTGTACCTTTTCTATGACAGTTGGTGAAATGCCTCCTGAGGGTGATATGGCACCTATGCCGTATACACATATTCGCTTTGGGAGCTTCCCTGAGATCCCTGCCCCTACTACATCACCACTACCATCTGTTATGCATCCCTTTCCATGCCTGATCGAGCCACTCCGGACATATGTTCGCCCCCATACTACCTATCAGGGACCCCCACCCTCGCCTTCTCCATCGGCTTCTTAGGTGAGTTCTTTAGACACTGACATATCTTTTCCATGTGATGGTCACAGGGACAGGACATGATGTGCTAGGAGATGATCTTGATATTCCAATAGCCATTCGGAAACCACTGACCTGCACCACTTATTCTACGGCAGAGGCACTTGCTACCGACAGTTTATCTCCTGGATTTACTAGATTTACACAGGCTTTAGCTACTATGTAGATTCCAACCACTTACTGTGAGGCCATGCTTGATCCAAAATGACGGGTAGCCATGGAGGATGAGATGGTCGCTCTTCGAGGTCGTGGGATTTGGGAGCTAACCCCACTTCCTGATGGTGTTGCAGTTGTTGGCTGCCAGTGGGTATTTACTATGAAGTTTAGCCCTAATGGTGGTGTTGCTCGATACAAAGCTCGCCTTGTTTCAAAGGGGTTCACCCAGACCTATGGGGTTGACTTCTTTGACACCTCACCAGTCGCCAGGCTTCCTATGGTTCAGGTCTTGATTGCAGTGGCAGTTCAGCTGGATTTATATCAGCTAGATGTCAAGAATGCCTTCCTTTATGGTGATCTCCAAGAGGAAGTCTATATGCAGTAGCCACCTGGCTTTGAGAGACAGTGGGAGTATGTATGCTGGTTACGGAAGGCTATATATGACCTAAAATAGAGTCCCAGAGCTTGGTTTCAAAGATTGTCACAAGTTGTTGAGGCAGCTGGCTTCAGGAGGTCAACAGTTGATTTTTCACTCTTTGTCAAGACTTCGCGAGGTACTGTGGTACTCTTGGTTTATGTTGATTTGATTACACAGGGAATGATGAGCAGGGCATTACTAAGATCAAGTGCCTCGTTGCAGAGTAGTTTGTTATGAAGGACTTGGGGGGCCTATGGTATTTCCTTGGAATCGAGGTTGCTTGCAGAAAGAAGGGTGTGGTCTTGTCACAGAGGAGGTATGCTTTAGATTTCTGCAGGAGGTTGGTATGCTTGGAGCCAAGGAGGCCAGTATTCCTATGGACCCCAAGATGCTATTGTATGTTGAGGATGCACGGGTGGTGGACAGTAGACAGTATAGATAGCTTGTGGGCAAGCTATTGTATTTCACTATCACAAGGCTAGATATCTCCTTTGCAGTTGGGAGACTTGAGTCAGTTTATGGCTAAGCCAACACGTCAGCATTGGAATGTGGCATTGATGGTACGTAGATATATCAAGAAGGCTCCTGGGAAAGGTCTTTTCTTCTCCAAGGGGTCTTCTATGACATTGGTTGGATACTTAGATGCAGACTATGCGGGATGTCATGTGGATCGCAAATCTACTACTGGGTTTTGCACCTTCTTAGCAGAGAACTTGATCACATGGAGGAGCAAGAAACAGTGTACAGTTGTGAGGTCCAGTGCCGAGTCTGAGTACAGAGCTATGGCTCAGATAACTGCTGAGATAATGTGGATTAGATTCTTGCTTGTTGATTTACAGGTACAGTTTTCTAGTCCCATGGAGTTGAGGTGTGATAACAGAGCAGCCACCTTCATTGCTAATAACCCTGCATTTCACGAGAGGACGAAGCATGTCCATTTGATACCTGTATGTCCAAGCTGAGCATGATTGATATCTATGCTCTAGCTTGAGGGGGAGTGTTGGTGTATTTTTAGCTTATCTTGTTCCATCTTATTGTGTGGCTATAATAGCCCTTATCCCTCAGGGACATTCATGTACTTTTAACCCTCTGGTTTCTCTTTATATAAAGAGACCTAGGGTTTCTAATAGACTTGAACTCTTTCAACCAACTGTGGTTGTTCCCAAATGTGACCGTACCACCTTTCTGACGATTGAGCTGCAGGAATAGGTCTTCTTCACCTGTCACGTGCTTGGAACAGCTGTTGTCCATTATCCACCTTCTTTCTTTTCTTTCCTGTCATTGGTCTGTGATTGTGAGGCTTTGTTTGATAAAGTGGCTTCAATATTCCATTGATTTGTTGGAAAGTTCACTTACAATCTGTAGAACCTACAAAACAAGATTGTGAAATACTTTTTGGTATCCATTTTTGTTTAGATCCACAATGGTTAGTTCGCATTGCCTGCTTTGGTAAGTTACCTTTCTCTTTTTTATGGTTGGAATTAGATGCTTCATGGTTATTTTTTGGTATATAGCCTAACCTAAATTTTGTGGTGCTCTGGATTTGTGTTCCTAATAATTTATGTAAGTTTTTATTTCCATTTGTGAATTAATTAAGTTATTTAAGCGAGTAGCAGAGTTTTCTTTTAATTTATCAATATCCACCTTAAGATTGTCTATCTGATGTGATTTCAACTGATAATTCTGTATTTTGTTAAGTATATCTTTGTGTGTTCTTCTCTTAATGCTTTAGTTAGGTTTTTATTTTCTATTTTTAATGACTTAGCTATGTCATGCATATCAAAAAATGCTTTTAATAATTCATCTTGTGAAAAAGAAGTTACCTCATCTTTTAGTGCTGTTACTCCTAGAAGAGCTTCGAAAGTTTCTTCTTCTTCTGAGCTTGAGTCTGATTCATCCCATGTTGCTGTGAAAGCCTTCTTTCTGTCTTTCCTGAAGAACTTTTTCTTCTTTTTTGATTATTTCTTGAGAAGTGGATAGTCTTTCTTGATGTGTCCCTTTTGCAGTTATAGCAGATGATTGCATCCGTCTTTGATTCTTCCTTTTTCTTCCTCTAGCTCCTCTTATACTTGGGGAACTTTCTAAATTTTCTGGAGAGAAGAGTTATGTCTTCCTCTTCTTCTCCACTTGATGATTCTTTAGATTCTTAATTTGCTTTAAGGGCTATGATCTTTCTGGTTCCTTCATCTTCTTGCTCCTTCATGTGTTAGAGCTGAACTTCGTAAGCCATTAGACTTCCAATAAGATTGTCCAGTTTCAGGGTAGGCAGATCTTTTGATTCTTGAATGGTTGTCTTGGTCTCCTAATCATTGGTAAATGATCGAAGGATCTTCCTTATTAGAGCTTTATTCTTTGTCTTGATCTAGATTCCATAGGGAGTTTATGATGTCTATGAATCGTGTGAACATCTCTTTGATAGATTCTCCCTTCATCCTGAAAAGCTCATAATTTTGCATTAATAAATTTACACTGGTTTCCTTTACTTAGTTGTTCCTTCATGGGTGACTTCTAGTATGCTCCAGATCTTGTATGTTGTTTTGCATGCAGAGACGCGGTTGAATTCTGCTTTTGAAAGTCTGCAGAAGATTGCGTTCATTGCTTTGGCATTGTGGGTTGCCATCTTTTGATCTGGTGTCACCACCACTCATTCCTTGATTTCAGGACGAGTGCATTTGGATGCAATGACATCCTATACCTCAAAGTCCATGGATTCAAGGAAAATCTGCATTCTAGTCTTGCAATATCCATAGTTTGTTCCGTCGAAAAGTGCAGGATGAACAGCAGATTGCCCCTCAGCGTACGTGTCAACGGAAGACTTTGACATCATTCTGGATAACTAAGCTCTGATACCAAGTGAGGATGGTAGGAATATCCTGTGGTTCGCAACTAAATACTAGAGGGGAGGGGTGAATAGTATTGTTTAAAAAATATATGTACATATCAAAATAAAGCAACAAAAATTCAAGCACAGAGTGCACCTGATTTAAAGTAGAAACCCGATCTGGGTGAAAACCATTACCTAAGCCTTGCAACTTGGGATTTTTTCAACTAGGTACCGCTAGTCAATCCACTAATGTACCACTTGAACGAGGGTGGCACAACCTCCTACAACTACTCTTTTATCATGAAGAGAAGCAAAAAACAACACGAATCTTCTAAACAGACTTGGAATCTACGAATCAAAAACAACAAAATAGTATAACAATTGGGTAGTTATCACTTTGGATAACTACCCTTTTCTTTTTCAAAAAAAATAGTATAACAAGAATATGAATTCTATGGAACCTCAATAAATGATCAAACTGATTTTTCGCAAAGGTTCGAGGCATCGTGCTTTCGAAGAGCGTGAAGAAAGGGGCGTGAAAGCCTTTGGAAATAAGCACAAGATGCTCTATTTTTGAATGGTGTTTCTATTTAAAAGTTGTAAAGGAATGGGCTCAGTCCACTATTTATACAAAAAGTTTTGCCTAAATAAGAAACTAAATTAGTCGATCAATTAAGGTTAATTGGTGATCAAAAGGCAATTTGATCGATCAATTAATAAGGTTGGTCGATCACTGGTTGATCGATCAATTAGCTTGGTTGGTTGATCAAGAGGATTTTTTTCAACTTCCTAAAATGGGCTGATTTGATCGGTCAATTAATTAGGTTAGTCGATCGAAATGATTTGGTCGATCAATTAAATTATTTGGTCGATCAATAACCCTACAAGTTTTGTTTTGAAAAAAGATGCGAAAAAAATTCGTATTTGAGTTTCATTTGAGGTTCCTTACAATAATGTTCTAGACTCAAATAAATAAAAAAACACTTCAGCAACTATTTTCTCTTGTCTTGAAAGACTCTTTGATACTTTAATATGAGATAGTCTTGAAATGTTAGTCTAACAATGAATATAATTTTGGTGTATCAAAATAGAGGTGCTTACACTACTAATAGTTTATCACGTGGATTTGCTTGATTTACACAGGCATTAGCTACTATGCAGATTCCAGCTACTTACGGTGAGGCCATGCTTGATCCAAAATGGTGGGCAGCCATGGAGGATGAGATGATCGCTCTTCGAGGCCATGGGACTTGGGAGTTAACTCCACTTCCTGATGGTGTTGCACTTGTTGGTTGCCGGTTGGTATTTATTGTGAAGTTTAATCCTGATGGTGGTATTTCTAGGTACAATGCTCGCCTCATGGCAAAGGGGTTCACCGAGACTTATGGGGTTGACTTGTTTGATACTTTCTCACCAGTTGCCAGGCTTCCCACGATCCGGGTATTGATTGCAGTGGCAGTTCAGTTGGATTGGCCCTTGCATCAACTAGATGTCAAGAATGTCTTTCTTTATGGTGATATTTGAGAGGAAGTCTATATGCAGCAGCCACCTGGCTTTGAGAGACAGGAGAAGTGTGTATGCTGATTACGGAATGCTATATATGGCCTCAAACGGAGTCCCAGAGCCTAGTTTCAGAGGTTGTTACAAGTTGTTGAGGTAGCTGGATTTAGGAGATTGGCAACTGATTTTTCACTTTCTGTCAGGACTACACGAGGTACTATGGTACTTGTTTATGCTGTTGATTTGATTATCACAGGAGACGATGAGTAGGGCATTGCTGAGGTCAAGCTCATCCTTGCAGAGCAGTTTGTTATGAAGGATTTAGGGGCCCTACGGTATTTCCTTGGTATTGAGGTTGCTCGCAGTAAGAAGGATGTGGTCTTGTCTCAGAGGAAGTATGCTTTAGATATCTTGCAGGAGGTTGGTATGCTTGGGACCAAGGAGGCCAATATTCCTATGGACCCCAAGATGCTACTTTATGATGAAGATGCACAGGTGGTGGACAGTAGAGAGTATAGACAGCTTGTGGGCAAGCTATTGTATCTCACTATCATAAGGCTAGATATCTCGTTTGTAGTTGGGAGATTGAGTCAGTTCATGGCCAAGCTAACATGTCAGCGGCATTGATGGTACTTAGATATGTCAAGAAGACTCCTGGGAAGGGTCTTTTCTTTTCCAAGGGGTCTTTTATAACATTGGGTGGATACTTGGATGTAGACTATGCTGGATGTCATGTGGATCGCAAATCCACTACTGGGTTCTGCACCTTCTTAGTAGGGAATTTGATCACATGGAGGAGGAAGAAATATGGCACAATTGAGAGATCCAGTGCCGAATCTGAGTACAGAGCTATGGCTTAGACGACTGTTGAGATGATGTTGATCACATCCTTATTGATCTACAGGTGCAGTTTTCTAGCTCCATGGAGATGAGGTGTGATAATAGAGCAGTCACCTTCATTGCTAACTACCCAGCATTTCATGAGAGGACGAAGCATGTTGAGGTTGACTGTCATTATACCAGGGACATTATTCAGAATGGACTTCTATACACTACTTCAGTTGCATCTGAGGAGCAAACTGCAGATATCTTCACCAAACCCTTGGCCAGATCTTCATTTGATACTTATATGTCCAAGCTCAGCATGATAGATATCTACGCTCTAGCTTGAGGGGGAGTGTTGGTGTATATTAGTCCTTTTATTTCTATCTTATTGTAAAGGCTATAATAGTCTGTCCCTCGGGGAAATTTATGTACTTTTAACTCTATGGTCCCTCTCTATATAAAGAGGGCCTAGGGTTTCTAATGGAATTGACTCTTTTCATCTAATTTATTCTGTGGAGTCTAGATGCAACTTGGAAAATTGCTAGGCTTTCCTAAAGATGTGGCAAGATGCTCTAGAATCCACCAACCAATCTAGTGTATCAGCATTAGAAAGGCATGTAAGACATACTTGAGGAAGTAACAACTACAGCAGTATCACCCTGAGGGGTCTAACCAGATGTAGTAGAAGAGGCAAGCTGAGAAATCCTGTGAACCAAATCATTATACTTAGCCTGGGTGACAGAAGGAGACTCTAGGGTAGTCTTAGCCCCTAGAGTCTCCTATCAAGTCGCAGTAGAGTATAGTAGAAGAGTAGGATTTTTTGTGTTGTACAAGCTGAGCATTCCATACTCTAAATTGAGGGGAGTGTTGAGAAAATTGTGTGTAGTGGTCATTTAGTCCCACATCGTATAATGTGGAGTGTTGTGTGTGGTGGCCTATACATAGGCATGTACCCTTGTTTCTTTGAGAAGAGTAATACAGATACCAGCCCTATTGGGACCTCCCGTAGTTTTCTCCTCGCTCCTTATGAGTAGGGCTTTCATGTAAACTTAAGTGTTTCTTGTTACTTTGTTTTGATATTTAGTTATGCTTTCGCTTATTTATATTAATCAACTATATATATAATAAGTTGAAAATATAACAAGTGAAAGCAATAATCAAAGTATAAACAATAATAGAACGCTTAAATTACGTGGAACCCCACTCATAAAGAGCGAAGAGAAAACCACGAGAGAAGGCCCCGATAGGGCATGTTTCTGTATTGTTCTTAAATGAATAGGTGGGGGTACACGCCTATTTATAGGCCACCACACACAACAAAGGCCATAACTCACGATGTAGCATTAAACTAACCACACTGCAATTATCTCAATACTCCTCTTCAAGCTGGAGCATGTAATACTTAGCTTATAATACAAAGAAACCCAATTTACACAACAGAACACATCTCTGGACTGGTTCTTACTTATAGGTGGGAATACAGGTTGGAGCTGCTAGATGAACTGTAGTTGGCTTTGATAAGAGGCCTCTCCTTTGGAGGCCTGGTGCTGGTGGCTTCCCATTTAGTATCCCTGAAATGGGGTCTTCCTCTGAAGACCTCGAAAGTGGATTTCCCTCTTTAGAGTACACGAAACTGGATCTCCCAAATAGAAACCTAAAATGAGTTCTTCCTTTGAGGACCTCAAAACTTTGGGCCTCCCAGAGTTAGGTTTCTCATGTGTAGTACAAGTACAAAAGGGACTCCCAAACGGGGGATGATTACAACAGACTCCCACACTCTCCCTTTTTCCCATACTCGTATGTGAAAAGAAAAAATAATAGTGAGAAGAAAATAAAACAATAAAAGTTAGAGAAGACTTCTATATCTCTTCTCTTAAATATAAACCTCATTATCTTTTTATTTTATTTTTTTTCTTTTCGTTTTCTTTTTTTCTACTAACACTTTTTTTTTTCGCGTCATTTTCCTCCCCTTTTTTTGGTTTCCCTTTGCTGCACATGAGCCACCACCGAATAAAGTGAGAGGAACAAAAAAAGAGAGAAAACCAATTGTGTTCTCCCTAGGGTTCGGGAGAACCCAACAACACAGTCGTTGAGAAGGGCGCTCCTTCCACATTGCCTCTGCTCCCCCGTCCGCTTCGGTCGCTGCCACCCATGGAGCTCCACCACCGAGCGACCCTCGTCGATCCTCCTTGCTCTCTGCCATCAGAGATCGATGACCTCGTCTCGTCCCTCCGACAACGAGGTCCGCGCCGCCATCGCCTTCTTTACGGTCTCAGGCAGCATGTGCTCCGTGTGTGCCGCCTCCATCAAGAAGGCTGTCCAGCAACTCTCGGGGATCCACAACGTCGCCGTTGACCCCTCCTTGCACGGCCATTGCTGCCCAAACCATCATGCCTTAGCATTCCAAACGCAACGTGTGGGTTTTGTGTGTGACCACCATCCACGTGGATTGCCTTCTGTGACAGCAGGAAGATCAAGATGGGGTAATCCACTACAGAGATGCTACCCGCACGTCGATCCCCTCAATCGTCATGATTGTCCTCGACATCGGTTCTTGACATCGGCATCCGGCACACAATGAGGTCGTGGTCCAACGGCGTCGCCACCTCTTCTTTATTTGCACGATCATGCCCTCAAGGGGGTTGTCCTCAGCCACTGGTAGTCGCCTGAGCGTTGCCGTGCCAACAGGGCCATATCCTCTTCCTTGCACAAGATCAAGGTCTCTAAATCGGGAAGAGAACATCCTCCGTGGGACAATAACTTCATATCAAAAGATAGAGAAAAATGTGTAATAAAGGATAAAACCCAAGGAATGAACATGCTTTGATACCAAGTTGAAAAATATAATAAGTGAAAGCGATAATCAAAGCATAAACAATAATAGAATGCTTGGGTTTACATGGAAACCACATTCACGACGAGGGAAGAGAAAACCACAGGAGAAAGCTCTGATAGGGCGTGTTTTTGTATTGTTCTTCTCAAATGAATAAGTGTGAGGTACACGCCTATTTATAGGCTATCACACACACAACAAAGACAACTTATGATGGGGCACTAACCACATGGCAATTCTCTCAACATAATATGTATAATAGTATATATTATTATATTTAAATTTTTAAGTACTTAAAAATGCTAAACCAATTAATCCATGATTAATTACTCGCATACCGTATACTCCTTAGTCGGTTACCACACTGACTGAATATTTAATATCGATTTCTGCAACCTTGGTAGAGATAGTGGATAGTAGGTGGTATAGACAGCTTATAGGAAAGTTGTTATATTCAACCATCACTAGACCTGATATATCCTTTGTTGTTGGGAAGTTGAGCTAGTTCATGGAGAGGCGTACTAGGTAGCATTGAGATACAGCTATGATGCTGCTTAGATACCTAAAGAGAGTATCAGGTCATGGTCTTCTTTTACGGGACGAGCTTCTATGATAGTGGTTGGATGCTCAAATGTAGATTATACTGGCAATCATGATGATAGGAAGTCCACTAAGGGCTTCTGTACTTATGTTGTAGGGAACTTGGTGACTTAGAAAAGTAAAAAGCACATAGTTGTTTCCAGGTCCAATGCGAAGTTTGAGTATTGGGTTATGGCTTAGACATTTGCAGACTTCATGTGGGTAAAGTCCCTTTTGAGAGGTCTACATGTGGAGATTGATAGACCCATGGAGTTATGATGTGATAATTGAGCTACCACAAATTGCTAATAACCCCATGTTTTATGAGCATAACAAACATGTGGAGGTGAATTGTCACAACACTCAGGATTTAATCCAGAAAGGATTCATCTTCACTACACAGGTCGCCTTAGATGATTAGACAGCTGATGTCTTCTCTAAGCCCTTGACGCGTTCTTCATTTGATGTCTGTACTTCCAAGCCAAGTATGATTGATATCTATGCTCCAGTCTCCAGCTTAAGGGGGAGTGTTGAGTTATTTATTTCTTGTATTTAGGTGCTTTTATCATTTTTATTTTCTTATGGGGTTACGATGTAATTTGTTCCTACCCCCCTCTCTCTATATAAAGATTGGTAGGGTTTGAGAATAAAGTAACTCAATTATTTCTCCCAACTATAATTGTTGTGTTATATTTATGTTTGTAAGGGGTGCTGTGTTATTTTATTTTGTTTAGTAGGTCTATGTACTTTTCCCACACCAATATAGAGGTGTAGGGACTTCTTGTCAACCTAAGTAAGCTTGTTTTCTTCAACTTGGTATCAGAGCCAAGGTTGAGGACTCCACAAAAAACAAAACCCTAACCCTACCTTAAAGCCTTCTCACCGGAGCTACCGCCGCCACCACCGGCGGCCACGCGAACGTCGGACCACCGTCGCAGCAGTAGCAGCACCGATTGCTGCTGCTAGCTGCTGCAGCAGTAGCCCAGCAGCAGGCCACTGTCGCTGCCAGCAACAGCAGTAATAGCAGCACAGGGCCACCGCCGCGGCTAGCAGTAGCGCAGGGCCACTGCCATCGCCAGCAGCAGTAGCAGCAGCGGCAGGCCACCGCTGCTGGTGGCAGCAGCAGTAGGTTGCAGCGTTGGGGAGAACTGCTGTAGGCCACCGCCTAGGCCTAGCCACTGAGTTTTTGTGCTCTCTCTTGCTATTTGTGTTTGGCAGCAGAGAGGGCACATCTCTGCCTTGTGTCAGATTGGAAGATCTTTGGATTGTAGTTGGAGTATTAAAGCCAAGGATCTTCCGGGAAGATGATGTGATGGTATTTTCAGATCTTATCTATTAGATTTGGGGTGTGTATTCCCCTTTGATGCATGTTTTTGGGGTGTGTAGTTCCTTAGAGTATTGACCGGGTGTGAGCGGAGTTTTTTGGGGTGTGTATTTCCCGGTTGGTATATTTGTTGGGGTGTGTAGTCCTTATTTTCTGTCAATTTCAGATCGGAAGTGTGAAGAAGTTCAGGGGTGTGTACCATTCTTTGTGGCACGTCGAACTTTGCTTGAGGTAGTGTGGTTCAATAAACATGGCAGTGTCTCAGTCAGAGATTGCACTAGGAAATGCCATGGGTGATACTTAAACCACTGGTGTGATGTGGTTGATTGATTCAAGTGCTTCCAATCATTTATCTGGGAATCTGGAGTGCTTTGGACAGATTCAACCTATCTTTCGGGGTCGTACAGTAAAGGTGGCTGATGGGCGACTCGCTCCTATTAGTGGTCAAGGAAAAATTAATGTTACCCCTTCTATGTAGCTTAATCATGTTCAATTTGTTTTAGATTTTCCATGAACTTGCTCTCTGTCAGTGAGATCATTAATCAGATGAATTGTCGGGTCATCTTTGATGAGCGTGGATGTATTTTCCAGGATAGAATGATAGGGAAGATTATTGGTAGTGGATATGAAGGAGTTTACCGACTTTAGTAGGGTCCTATGGCTGTTGCATGTTAGGTTAGTACCGCATCTGGGAGTGCTTTACAGTGGCATAGACGGTTGGGCCATCCTTCTTTGGAAAAGTTACGCAGGCTTATTCCTCATGTGTCCCCAACTACGCAACTTTCTTGCGATGCATGTCAACTTAAGAAGCACCATAGATCTTCCTTTCCAGCTGCTACAAGACTACATTCAACTTCATGTTTTCAGTTAGTGCATCTTGTTTGGGGTCCCAGTTGGTCTCCTGATAGAGCAGGACATCGGTACTATTTGATTGTGGTTGATGATATTTCCAGATTGTTTGGGCTATTTCTCATGAAGAATAAGTTTGAAGTAGGTCTACTGATTGAGAAGTTTATGTTGATAAAAAATCAATTTGATGTTTGCATCAAGACTTTCAGATCTGATAATGCACTGGAGTTTTGTACTCGTCGATTGATAGAATTCTATGGCATACGTGGTATAATTCATCAGACCTCATGTCCTCACACTTCTCAGCAAAATGGAGTCTCAGAGAGGAAGCAGAGACATATCCTTGATATGGCCAGAGCCCTTCTTATCTATAACAGTGTGCCACAGAACTATTGGGGAGATGTAGTTCTCACTGCTTGCTACCTTATTAATAGATTGCACTCCTCAGTGAGTCACGAGCAGATACCATGGTTGGTGCTTTATCCAAATGTTGAGTTGTTTGATCTTCCACCCAAGACATTTGGGTGCGTGGCTTTTGTACATCTCCTTGGACCTGTGCATGATAAATTAGCACCTAAAGCAGTCAAGTGTGTTTCTTGGCTATTCTCGTACTCAAAAGGGGTATCAGTGTTTTGATCCCCTACATCAGAAGCATTATATTAGTGCAGATGTCACCTTTCATGAAGCAGTACCTTATTTTTCTGTTGTTGCTAGGCAGGTGTAGAGTGTGCCAGAGAGTACGCCTGTACCAGTAGCTCCTATCCCATCTAGTATATTCATAGATACTAGTAGCCCTTCTCAGGTTGAGTCATCTACTAGAACATTCAGACCAGCACCAGTGGATGAAGGGACCTTCAAGGGTCACATCTATCAGTTGCCAGTTGTGTATAGGGAGAAGCCCCCTCCATCTATTCCACAGACTCCTCAGGTTAGTGTTGATAACCTAGAGGTGTTTCCTACTCAGGAGACTATTTCAGGCACAGTCTCAGCAGATGTAGCAGGTGGGAGTCTGCCACTTGAGGATAGTTCTCCAGGTCTTGATTCCATGAGTATTGATGAAGATATTCCTATTGTTATTAGGAAGGCTCCGCGATCTTGTGCCTAGTATCGTGTTGTTGGGAGTGGTGTTACTAATGATTCTCTAAGTTTGGAGTTTCATGCATTCACAGTTGATGTATCTAGTGCTGAGTTACCTACCTCGTACCAGTAGGCTCTACTACATCTACACTGGAAGGCAACTATGGAGGAGATGTCTGCACTTACTACTAGAGGTACTTGGGAGCTGTCACCTTTATCGTCTGGCATGCATCTTGTTAGAGCCAGATGGGTCTTTGCCTTGAAATACAACCCAGATGGATCTATTTCAAGGTATAAGGCCCGCTTAGTGGCTTAAGGATTCATCCAGACATATGGGGTGATTTTTTTGACACGTTCTCCCTTGTTGCATGACTCTCCACTGTTCGGATTCTTATATCTGTTGCGGCTCATATGGATGGCAGTTACATCAATTGGATGTTGAAAATGTATTTCTGTACGAAGACTTGGAGGAAGAGATATATATGCAGCAGCTACCTGGTTTTGAGATTCAGGGGGATTGTGTATGCAGGCTTCATAAGGCTATTTATGATCTTAAGCAGAGCCCCCGAGCCTGGTTCCAGCGCCTGTCTGAGGCATTGTCTGTTGTTGGAATGTAGAGATCTTCATCGGATCATTGACTATTTGTGAGGAAGACCAGTAGGGGTACGGTGTCTTTACTTGTGTATGTGGATGATATTATTCTTACAGGTGATGATACAGAGGATGTATCTCAGATGAAGAAATACTTGGCACACCAGTTTGTCATGAAAGGTCTTGGGAAGCTAAGATATTTTTTAGGCATTGAGTTTGCTACAAGTAAGCAAGGGATAATTGTCGCAGATGAAATATGCCTTTGATATTCTTCAGGAGACAAGCATGCTAAGGTTCAGAGATGCAAATATTCCTATGGATCCTAAAATTCATCTGTTTGAGGATAATGTGAAGCTAAAAGACAAGAAGGCATATCGATAGCTGGTGGGGAAGCTATTATATCTGACTATCACTAGGTCAGATATTAGTCTTACAGTGGGGAAGCTGAGTAAGTTCTTAGATATGCCCATTGAGGTTCATTGGCAGGAGGTGATGCAGGTGTTGAGGTACATCAAGGGATGTTCAGGTAGAGGCATTCTTTTTCAAAGAAAGGCACCTATGGCTGTTGTTGTATACTCAGATGCAGATTATGTAGGTGATGTCGGGGATAGGCGATCTACTACTGGTTTCTGTACATTTGTTGCTGGGAACTTGGTAACCTGGAGGAGCAAGAAACAAAGTGTTGTTTCACGCTCTAGTGATGAGTCTGAGTACAGGGCCATGGCACATACTGCTGCTGAGATGATATGGATCAAATCTCTGTTACAAGATCTTCATGTTGATGTTCAGGAATTTATGAAGATGCATTGTGACAATCGGGCTGCTACCTACATTGCAAACAATCCTATGTTCCATGGGAGAACAAAACATGTGGAAGTGGATTGTCATTACAGTAGGAGTTTGATTCAACAGGGTCTGCTTCGTACTACTTGTCTTGCCTCCTCAAACCAGACTGCTGACATGTTTACAAAGACGTTGCCATGTCCCCAGTTTGAGAAGTGTAGAAACAAGCTAAGCATGATGGATATATATGCTCCAGCTTGAGGGGGAGTGTTAAGTTATATTTATGTTTGTAAGGGGTGCTGTGTTATTTTATTTTGTTTAGTGGGTCTATGATGTACTTTTCCATTACCAATATATAGGTGTAGGGACTTTTTATCAACCTAAGTAAACTTATTTTCTTCAACTATAATAACACTAAGGTTTAGGTGGAAAACCCTGAAGAGAAACACAAGAGGTGGCTTAGAAAGTTGGATCATTCCTTGATGTTACTCAAGTAAAAATGTAATGCAATGGTCCTTATATATTCTTACATCCTTGCTCTAGACACTAATCCTTTTTCCAATACTAGTTCTAATCCTATTAAGTGTAAAATCGTACTCATTATTAATTAACATAATGCCCATCCCTTACCCATAAAAAAAAGGAACATAAGCTTTCTCCCTGATGTAGGATTTTAAATACAAGCATACATGAGAAGAG
Organism: Thalassia testudinum; assembly: GCA_037157565.1. NCBI lineage: Eukaryota > Viridiplantae > Streptophyta > Magnoliopsida > Alismatales > Hydrocharitaceae > Thalassia > Thalassia testudinum. The sequence goes on from JAZHRO010000078.1 coordinate 52,434,817, forward strand.
GGATTGAATAGTGTGGATCAAAAATAAATTGCAAATAAAAATCAAACCACAAAGATATGCACATGGTGTATAGCATTTCCCAACCTCAGGTATTCTCTCAGCTTAGAATTTTTAAACATGATTCTTACCCTGACGGAATCAATTTCATTAAACAAAAGGAAATCGGTGGGCTACCTCAACCTAATTAGAAGATAAAATAATTAAGTACATTGAAGCACAAGTGAAAGATAAGAAATAAAGTCTTACAACAATAACCTAGGCATCCTCAACAAAATTAGAGATGGTACCGCTTTAAGAGCCTTAGATACTAGGCATGCGAAGATTTGAGGTTGCGATGAAAGCTTGAGCATGCTTATGAGCTCATCACAACGAAGATTGAGAAGCTGAGAGAGCTCGTAGCAACAAACTTCTTAATTTGAGAGAAAATGGTGTAGACAAGCCTTTTTTAGCACTAAGGATGATTGTTGCTTTTGTTGTGTTGAGAATGAAGCTAAGGCCTATTTGTAGAGTTAGGATCAATAGGTTTCGAGTACTAATTGTTAGAAACAAATAAAAGTTGATTAATGCCTTAGATCCACATTTTTATGCGGCCAGATTTGACCCATTGGATAGTTGGTATCAGTACTAAACAAAGTGTACCAATACAAGGTACAACCAGACTTAATTTTATTTCAAGAAAAACTCAACCTGTAACTTATAGGTACCGGTACTAAACTTTGGTATGGATAGTTGTAACTTACAAATCTGAAAGTTTTTAAAGAATACGTCTTTGAGCTTCACAAACCACATCTGTAGCTAACATGTATCGGTACTAACCCTTAGTACTGGTACTTGTTACTTATAGATATGCCTTTGGACCAAATAACCTAAATCTATAAAACATGTGTACCAGTACTACGTCTTAGTATTGGTACCTGTTGAGTACGGGTTTGAACTTGGTCAAAGTAATGTTAAGTTTCAAACCTGTTACTCACTTGTACCAGTACTAAGCTTTAGTATTGATACTTGTGGGTTATTTAAGAAGTACCTAATTTAATTTTCACTATGCATTGAAAATATTGAAGTATTGATGCAAAAAACTTGTTCTTATGAATTAATATATTTTATAACATTTCGAAGAAACCATTAGTCTTTTTAGTGAGATTGTAAACTTCGAAAATTGATTTTAAAGAGAACGATCTTCACAAAAATTGAAATGAGTTCATCCTAATTTATTTCTAGATTATTCTTACGTGATGTATTTTGATCTTGTTTGTTAAGGGGCTTACCATCTATAAAGAAATGCAAATAGAGTTTTCTTTTATTTGAATGCTCTTCCCACGATCTAGTTTGTTTGAGTTGATTAAACATTAAACTCCTTTTGTCCTTGTCATCACCATTTGAATTCATATGACCTTTTGCATCCTCCATCATTCTTTTTCAACCTCCAACATCATCGATACTCTGAAACAATACTTAATTGAACTTGGCGTAGGGAGGAGAGACATGAGAGAGAGATCGGAAGGGGTTTGGGGGATGCTGGCATCGGTTCTTGGAAGACGGCCTGTTCTCTGAGAATGAGGCGATGCTGGACTACGAAGGTTCACTGCCTTAAGTGCCTCGATAGAGGATAGTTGGCGACGTATCATCGAGAGCCTGTGCGCTGCCTGAAGTGTGGAGCTTTTGGGCATCGGAGAGCGAGGTGTACCCAGAGTCTTCGTGGGGTAGATAAGGGAGGCCTCCCTCGTTTGCCAATGACTGAGGTCTGGGCACTGTGATCACCCTAGGTTCGGTCCATTGAGGAGGCCTTCAGGGGGGGTCGTGGTGGGAGACATGGTGAAGGGAGTGCTGGAGAGGACGGGGCTCAAGAAGGCACTTCCGATTGTGCTTGGAGTGAGGGTGGCTGCAAAGGTGGCGGAGATGGCCCTGCCACAGTTCCTTCTCTATGGGTTGTGACGTGAGGAGGTGCAGAGGCTGGTCTTTAGGACCTCTAAGGTCGAAGGCGCTGTGGTTTGATGGAGGTGGCCTTTTAGGCATGACGAAGTGGCTACCGAGAAGAGCGGCGTTGGTGGTGGCTTTGGAGGGTGTTCCTCTCTAGCTGCACACAAAGGAGGTCATTGAAGCATTGGTGGTGCCTTTTGCGAACCTCAAGAGGTGCAATAGCCTTAACCTTTCGGAAGGCGAGAGGTGATTGGTCAGTGATGAGGGTGGTGGTGGAACTTGTTCCAGGGGCGGCTTCCCCCTCGAAGGTGGTTCTGCGCCTTAGAGGATCGACTTGGGTGGTGAAGCTCTTTGAGATCAAGTCGAGGGCCAAATCCTACACTTAAGCACTGAGGAGGTGCTATTAGAGAGGACACTGGGGGTGGAGTGTAGTTCGATGGAGGCGAAAGGAGGTGGTAAGGAGATGATCCCTGATGTGGTCGAGGTTACTTGAGGGGTGGGGGGGGAGTGCACCAGGGGTTGTGGCAGCGGTTGGTGGTGGCGTCGTCGGGGGGATGGTGCAGGCAAGCCAATTTTCGAAGGTGAAGGGTCGAGGCGATGATTGCGGTGCGGGTGCAGGGTCTGCGACATTAGATGATGTGGTGGTTCCGCCTTTTATTGCTGAGCTGATTTTATGGAAGGTTGGAATTTAGATGGGGGCCTCTGATTCGAGGTGGCCCTTGGATCCGAGATGGAGGGGTACGCCTCAAACCTGGGCGTTGTTACTTTGAGTAGGGACTCGAGCCCATATTCGAAGGTTGTTGCAACTTGTAATGAAGGTGTGTGGCCTAGTCGGATGCGAGCTTGTGTCTCAGCGAGTGAAGGCGATGGAGGTCCTCGTGGTCCCTCAGCTTCGTCGAAGTGACGTGCAGAGGGGAGAGCTAAGGGAGGTGGAGGTCACTTGAAGCTCGTGCGGTAGAGATTGATGCATGGGCGAGGGGGCCAAGGCTCTTCTACCAAGCGTGGTGGAGGTACTGTGGTCGTGAGGCCAAGGTTCCTCAAGAAGGGGGGGAGTAAAAGCGGTGGAGGGCAGCGATGACTTGACGAAGGTTAGGGAAGCGATGGCGACTGGGTGGGATGAAGGTGTGACCAACATAGTGGAGGAATCCTTGGAAGGAGGTGGAGGCGGGGCTTGTGGGGGCCCTAGGCTGGAGGTAATCGGTGGTGCGGGGGTTTGCTTGGTCGAAGGGTACAAGGAAGGTAGTGGGGAGCCTGAGGGTGAGTTAAGGTCTGTTTTGGCAACGAGCAGGGGAGATATTGTGTTGGAGGTCGCGGAGACTACCTTTATTGTGGAGGCGACAGGGTTCCAACGCACGAGTAGGAGCCCCTCTGTTTCTCATGTCTAAGGTTCTTACATGGAATGCCAAGGGCCTTAATGACCCCTCTAGGAGGGCAACGCTGAGGGCCTACCTGCAGTTGTGTAGGGGCCTGAGGTGGTGCTTCTGCAGGAAACCAAATTGGAACATTGTGAATAGCAGGTTTGAAGGGAGATTGGAGGTGGAGTTTTGGGAGAGTTTGTGGCTCTTGATTCTGTTGGGCACTTGGGTGTAGTGGTGGTTGGGTGGAAGGATGATATAATTTCTTTGGTTGATTCTTCAATGGGGTCTTCGATGGTGTCTGTTCGATTGTAGAGACGTCATGACGATTTCTGTTGGATGGTTTCGGTAGCATATGGTCCACATGAAGATGCTTCTAGGCATGGGATGTGGGCAGAATTGGGGTAGGTGGATATGGGATTCTAGGGTGGTCCTTGGTTAATTGGCGGAGATTTCAATGTGGCACTGGTTACAGATGATAGACAAGGGGGAAAAGGAGGAAGGGATCAAGGTTCAGAAGAGTTCTCGGAGTTCGTTGCCATGCATGGTTTGTTGGACATACTTTCGAACTCCCATGCATTCACTTAGAGGAGCTTTAGGGGCAAAGGTCCAGACTTGACAAGTTATTATCCTCAGTGGAGCTGGCGAAGGTTTCTCTTTTGGTGAAGGTCAAACCAATGGAGAGGCCATTCTCAGATCATACACCACTAATGTGGATGCTAAATAAAGGAAGACAGAATGGGGCCTACTTCAAATTTGACGGGATTTGGCTGATGAAGGATGGGTTTAGTGGGAAGATAGAGGAAAAATGGAGGTCCATGAGGCCAAGTGGCTTAGCAGTGGCAATTCTAGAGGCCAAGCTTCAGGAGCTCAGATCGTATCTCATGGAGTACAGGAGGAAAATTAAAGAGGAAAGAAATAGGAAGAACGAATTGCGAAGAGATTGCAAGGTTGAACAAAGTGGATGACCTAGGTCACCATCTAAGGAAGATCGGGCAGCTAGAGCAGTGCACTTGCAAGTTATCCAAGGGGAGGATCGAAAGGTCGAGGTAGAGTGGAGAACGAGGTCCAGGTAAGGATGGCTTAAAGAGGGGGACTCTAATACACATTTTTTCCACATGGTGGTGTCAGGGAGGTAGCAAAGGAACTGGATTGACAGGTTATTAGTGAATGGTTTGGAATTCATCGACAGGGATGCAGTTCGCAGAGTAGTGGTAGCTTTTACAGAGTTCATGGGGAAGAGGTAAGGTAGAAGATGGAGATGGTTAGGGACGAGTGTGCCCAAAATCAGTGAGGGTCAGGCTATGGGGCCTAACTAGGTGTTTCACGGATGATGAGGCATGTAAGGTGGTTCGGGGGTTGAATGCAAATGGTTGCCTTGGCCCTTATGGCTTCCTAGTGCATTTCTATAAGGAGTTTTGGATGCTCCTTAAGGAGGATGTCATGTAGGTTTTGGTGGAGTTTTGGGTGGGAGACCTTGGTTTTAGCAGGCTTAACAAGTTTTTTATGTTTTTGTTACCAAAGAAGGAAGGGGTGGAGACCATTGATGACTTTAGACCCATTGGCCTTTCCAACGCCATTTACTTGATTCTGGCAAAGGTCTTGGCGAATAGATTGTGCCTGGTGCTAGCAGGGGTGGTCTCTAAGGTGCAGATGGCCTTTGTTCCAAGTAGGAACATCTTGAATGGGCATGTCATGGCATCCGAAATCTTGGCACATTGGAGAAGGGAGAAGAATATGGCTTTTTTTGTGGAAAGTGGATTTTAGGAAGGCTTACGACTCGATCCAGTGGTCATTTCTTTGGGCATCCCTTGTTAAAAGAGACTTTCTGTCGATCTGGATTGAGTGGATGAAAAGATGCGTCACGACAACATTGTTCGCAACTCTTATAAATGGGACCCCGATAGGTGGTTGGATCCAACCGAGGAGAGGGGTCAAGCAGTGGTGCTCCCTTAGCTCCGATGCTTTTTGTTTTGACGTCAAATGCTTTGGCATGATCCACGATTAGAGCATGTGAGAGGAACCGTATCAATGGTTTCCCTTTAAATTGGGGGGGGGGGGTTGATACCAGTGCTTTAGTATGTAGATGACACTTTGTTTTTTGTGGAAGGATTTGAGATGGGGGAAAGAAGGATGCATATTTTGCTGGAGCTTTTTGGGGAGGAGTTTGGATTGCATATTAGTTTTTCGAAATCAACTTTTATCCCTTTTCATATGACAGCTGATGAAGCCACAAGATGTAGTCGAGCATTGGACACATGGGAGGGGGCCTTGCCTATTCTCTACTTTGGCCTTCCCCTGATAGATAGGAAGATTACCACTCATGATTGGACCCCTTTAGTGGAAAGGATAGAGGGAAAGTTGGCGGGGTGGGCATCTCGAATTCTATCCAGAGGTGAAAGGTTGGTGATTTTAAAGGCAATGTTGGCTTCCATGCTCTCGTATTTTGCTTCTATGTTGAAGATGCCTCGTATGGTAAAAAAGAAGGATTTGGGCTTGAAGAGGAATTTCTTTTGGACGAACTATGAAGTAGGTGGGAAGGGGGCGAGGATGGTGGCATGGGAGGTGTGCAAACCAGTAAAGGAAGGGGGTTTAGTTGTTAGGGAGGTGGGAAGAGTTCATGACAGCTTTTTGACGAAGTGGATTGGAAGTTGCTTGGGAATGATGATGGTCTTCCAGTGAAGACCCTCTGGACTTGTTATGGTGGCCTGGTTAAATGGGATTCGCTAATGTCTCCCCACGGGGTGCTTCCCACTTCCTTAGAGGTCTTTCTACGATGGCACCTAAGGTATGCGATTTTTCTACACATGTGCTTGGTTATGGCAACTCGTTCAAGTTTTGGTTGGATGACTAGATGGGACAAGGGAGACTGTGTGATCGATTCCCCAGGCTATGTGCACTTCATACAACTAAGCAACGTTGGTGACTGATGATTGGGAGAACTGTTGGTGTCCCACATTTGTCGGAAACTTGTTGGATCAGAGGATAGTGGAGCTCCAAACTCTTTTGGGGGAGTTAAAGGGCTTTCAGCAGGAGGATGGCAAGGATGCATACTGTTGGGAAGAGGGTGATTTCTCCATCCGTAATGCCTACAGAATGTTCAAGAATGGCATTGGGCTGCAGGATATTGAGTTTATTAGAGATTCTAACCAAGTCTGGTTGGCGGCTTGTCCTTTGAAGTTGAAGATTTTCGCTTGGCTGCTCAGGAGAGGCAGACTCATGATGAGAGCATGGAGGGCGAGATGTGTTTCGAAAGCAGGGACGAAGTGCTCACTGTGTTTGGGGGCAGAGGATATTAATCACTTGTTCTTTTGATGCCCCTTTGTGTCTCAGATTTAGAGTCATTTTAATGTAGGATGATGGACGCACACTACTTTTGATGACTTCTGGAGAACTTTCAGGAGCAGGGTCAAGAATGGGGACCAGAATGTCTTTAGGTCTAAGAAGGAGAGAGCAAGGTCTCTTGCAGTTTTGTGGGACATCTGGTTGGGGAGGAATGTGGTCGTTTTTAGGGAGCAACAACCTTATGTGGAGAATTTTGTTCAATCTACTTCTTTGACCGCCTCTTGGAGCTTTAATTTGTAATTTGGCCATGTTCCTTTTTTAGTAATAGAATTTTAGGGGATTATCAATCTAAATAACCACCCTTCTCTTTTAAAAAAAACAATACTTAATTGAAACAATCTTAACACCCCCCCCTCCCCCTCCTCCCTCTTTTCAAAAAAAATGATCTCCCCCTTTTTGGTGTTGCCAAAGCCACTTTTGAAATAGATATATTTTGGGGATCTTGAAAAAATTATATTTCATAAAATTTTTGAAGCATCAAAAGCAAATAAAATAGAAGTAGAACAAGATGAATTAAACATGACCATAACATAACATCACATTCCATAACCATAGTCAAACACATGGTCAACATAAAGTTCAATATTACAAGCTATACGAATAAGATGCAAGCATCACACATTAAAATACTAGAATAGCTAAATCTAAAAGAGGGATTGTTTCTTGCAGCTGGAAGAATGAATCAATGTGTTGATGTAGTCGTCATCATCATCTCCATGAGCATCGCCTTAACCAAGGTTCGAAATGTCGATTTCGATACCGTGCCGATGAATTCCAAGTGTGCATTTCGTGGGCATGCCGAGGGCATGCCGATGCATACCAACAAAAATAGCAAAAGTAATTAAAAAAATCAATAGCAACCTAGACATGGGCACCAATTTCGCCAGCATGCCGACCATGCCGACGGCATGCCGACCGTGTCGAGGGCATGCCGACGGCATGTCGACGAAATCCCTGTAAATCGACGCTTTCTTCATGTTGGCACGACCGTTGCTTGGAAATGCCCTTGCCGATGGCATGCTGATGGCATGCCGTCGGCATTTAAATTAATGGCCTTGACCATTATCTTTTCCACCTTCATCCATTGCTTGATTACTTACATCCTGATATGGGATTTGTCATCATTCTCATCACCGGTGTCATCTCCACTTTGAAGGATTGGTTCCTCTCCTTTCAGTGGCTCACGAGGATCTTGAAAGGATTTCTTATGGCATTCTCCAAAAGTCACAGGAGCCTGTGGTTGGGATCTACTTCATTGTCTACATGACCCATTTGGTGGTCAGAAACACGAAGATCATGAAGTTCTCACTCAAGATAATGAATGCCATATGTGACATTAGAGGCAAAGTAACCAAGATCATTGAGAACTAAAAGTCTTTGGCATTGGGTCTTCACCAGGAGTATAAGAGGCATCAACCCCAGAACCCTCGGCTTGAGGATAAGGAAAGGTCATTGGAACAAAGGTAGAACTATACCCTTCTCCCTAACGTGATGTGGACTAAGCATTAGGATTAGCATCCTCCTATGTTTGTTGCTCATCATTCTCATCCCCATCATCATCGGAACTCATTTCAGAAACAAACTTGAATACGATTTTCTTTAGCGTGGATCACTTAAAGCACACAACTTTACAAAGAGTAAAGTGGGATAACTAAACACCACACTTATGGACTATGTGCAACACAAGAATTGTTGAGAGAGTTGTATTGTTATTATTTTTATGTGGTCCTTATTTGTAGTTCTTTATTTTTGTGGGTTGCTTTGTACTTTTCCCACCTCTATATATTGAGAGTTTGGGGTATGGGATAAACTAATTTGTCTCATTTTCTAACTTAGTATCAGAGTCGCAATCCTAGACTGGGGTACTGTACCTACCTCGATTCCCATACATCTTCTCTCTCCACCAGAAAGTACTATGAGAGTTTGGAATGTGTGGGGGCCCTTTTTCTGCCTTGAGTCCATGTGTGTGGAGAGAAGAGAGAGAGAGGAGTCGGTGGTGGTGAAAAGGAAGTGGAGGGAGTTTTGAATGTAGAAAATATTATTGCAACTCAATTAACATGTAGCTATTACTTTCCTTTTAAAAAGAAGTAATCCTATTTCTAAAAATAGAAAACAACAAACCAGATCTTAATTAACTAAAATTAGAAATTCCAACAAATTCTAATTATCTCTAGAAGAAAATCTACCACATATGGCAATAAATAACTTAGCATGCAAGCCAACTCAACACCTAACCCTAAGGCCACAGTGGCTGACTACTTGGACTCCTAATACCACATAGACAGTGCCACATGGCCATAGTGTCACATGAATTGTCCATGTGATGTCTTTATTCACGTTAACACACCCCCTCAAGTCGAAGCCAGAAAGGGTGATGACTTTCCTTCAAACTTCTTGCGGTAATAGAATGGTGAGCGATCCCATGCATGATATTTGACGCTTTTTCTCCGAGAAAATATCCCCTTTTGGAGGACAATAAAAAATTGGATATGAAGACTCCATTGGTGAAGTATAAAGATCGCAAACCTCTTTATAACTTGATAGATCTCTCTTCTTAACTGTAGCCACATCTCGTGTTTTCATGGTGATTTGAGTCTTTGCATTGGCTATATCTTTAACATAGTGGTTGAGGCGGTCTCAGTGCCTCTTCTTCTACACCTGAGAGCCAAGCACTAGATCTTGATGTTGCCCAACATGTTAGAGGGTTCCATGTGCCCCCTCAACCCCTTGGTGTCGTTCCTCTTACGTCCCGTGAGCCTGCCGAGTTGTTAAGTCTTTGGGCGCGTATAAGGCCACCCTTTTTGTAGTAGAATTGGCACGACTCTTCGGTCTTGGGTCCTCCTTCACATGGTTCATGCACAGAAGAAAGTCCCTATGTGTGCGGATGTTTTTCTCCCCCTTCTACGTGCGTGAGATCTTAGTAGGCTAGGAAGGCATCTTTGATACCATGTTGTTGGAGGTGCGTGGAGGCCTTCTTCTCCTTCCTTGAGAGCACGCATGTGGAGAAGAGAAGAGAGGGAGTTGGCGTGTGAGAAAGAGAGAGGAGAAGAGGTGGCATAAGAAGAGGGAGAGAAGAGAGGAAGTCTTTGGAATAGAATGTTTATTATTGAAACTCAAATAACAATTAGGTATTGCTTTCCTTTCAAAGAAAAGCAATCCTATTTCTAAATATAGAAAACAACAAATCAAATCCTAATCAACCAAAATTAGAAAACCCAACAAATTCTAATTATCTCAAGAAGAAAATCTACCGCATATGGCAATAAATAACTTGGCATGCAACCTTAAGGCCACGGTGGCCGACTACTTGGACTCCCATGTGGCCTCCTCTTTATTCACGCTAGCACACCCCCTCAAGTCGAAGCTGGAGAGGGTGAAGACTTTCCTTCAAACTTCTTGCGATGATAGAATGGTGAGCAATCCCATGCATGATATTCGATACATTTTCTCTGAGAAAGTCTCCCCTTTTGAAGGAGAATAAAAAATCGGATATGAAAACTCCATTGGTGAAGCACAAAGATCACAAACCTCTTTATAATTTGATAGTTCTCCTCCCTCTTCTTAACTGTAGCCCCATCTCATGTCTCCATGGTGATTTGAGTCTCTACGTCAACTATATCTTTAGCACGGTGGTTAAGAGCGGTCTTTGTGCCTCTTCTTCTACACCTGAGAGCCAAGTACTAGAACTTGGCATTCCATGGCATGCTAGAGGGTTCCACGTGCCCCCTTAACCCCTTGGTGTCGCTGTTACACCCCACGAGCCGGCCATGTTGTTAAGGTCTTTGGGTGCATATAAAGCCACCTTTTTCATAGTAGAATTGGTACGACGCTTCGCTCTTGGGTCCTTCACATGGTCCACACACAGGAGAAAGTCCCTATGCATGGGGATGTTTTTCTCCTTTCACGTGCATGAGATCATGGTAGGCCAAGAAGGCGTGCTCTAATACTGTGTGAGTTTAAAACGTGTGGGGGCCCTTCTTCTACCTTAAGTCCACGTGTGTGGAGTGAATAGAGAGAGGAGTTGACGGTGGTGAAGAGGAAGAGGAGGGAGTTTTAAATGTAGAAAATATTATTGCAACTCAATTAATATGTAAGTATTGCTCTCCTTTGAAAAAGGAGCAATCCTATTTCTAAAAGTAGAAAATAACAAATCAAATCTTAATCAACCAAAATTAGAAACCCAACAAATTCTAATTATCTCTAGAAGAAAATATGCCACATATGGCCATAAATAACTTGACATGCATGCCAACTCAACACCTAACCCTAAGGCCATGGTGGCTAACTACTTGGACTTTTAATGCCATGTGGACTGTCCATGTCGCCTCTTTATTCATGCTAATAAATGCGAAAAAAAAAACCCTAGGGGAGGTGGATGTGGAACCTTGCGCCATCGCTGTCGGCCTCCAGCCGATTCGTGGCCTGCCATCAGTGAGAGTAGCCATCTCCTGCTGCTCGCACTACCATTCTCTTTGCCTCCCCCTACTATTGTGTCGACGAGGTCTCTCTTCGCTGCAGCATCAACGTGAGAGGCTTCGATAACCTCTCTAGCGCTACCACAAGTGGCTACGCGAACCTTAGTGCACCACCAACGATTGTGCGACCCCCCTCAGCATCACTGCCCTTGGCTTCTCGACCTTTAGCGTCGTCGCTTTACGCCCCTTGACCTCCAGTGCTGCCACTTGAGGTTGCTTGACCTCTAACACCATCGCCAGAGGTTGCTTGACCTCCAACACCACCGTTAGGGGCTACTCAAACCTCCAGCAACGTCGTTAATGGCCGCATGGCCTCCTTTTTTGCCTTTGCTAGTCCTAGAAGCCTCCAGTGACCGTGGGGCCTACTACAATGATCGTCCCGTTGCTTCTCTACTAGTTGTTGGTCACCACGTAATCCTAGATCAGTAACGGGACCTCTATCACAATCGTGATGATCTGATTTCCTCCATGACAATGCATAGATCTTGTTCGGGTTCTGGTTGAAGCAAAGATGGATCCTAAAAGTCTGTCCGAGGTGACATCGGAGCAAGTTTCTGAGACAGAGGTGTACAAAAGTCCTTTCTTTGGTTATATGGTGAAGCTAGATGAGACCAATTATGCTCGGTGGTCACAAACCTTTTTAATGATGGTAGGTCATGATAAGAAGCATGTTCTGCTTCAACCAAAACCAATGAAGAAGATCGAGAAGAATGCTTCCTAAAAGGACAATGCCATGATGATTTCATGGACCATGAACTCAAAATTGGGGTTGGGATTATTGATTACCACACTACCAAGGAGATGTGGAATAGTTTGAGAGACATATTCCTACGTGAACTCTAGTTGAGTTTTCCATATCTACAACAAGCTATCATAGCTTCGTCAAGAGTGACGCACCCCTGAGGGTCTTTTGGAGAAGTACAATGCATGTTGCCCTACATGCACTTGTGCTACCCAGAAGGTGTATCGCAAGGATGCCGTTGTACTACAGCTCTTGGCTAGTGTTGGACCGAACTATACGGTTGTGTGATCTTAGTAGCTCACACTTGCAGAGCTTCCTACACTGGAGGAAGCCTATAGTAGGATGAGTCAGATTTATGTTCCTTTTACTTCTGTGGAGTCTATCCGACAGACCTTTGCATTGGCAGTAACTCAAGGCCGAGGATGTGGTTTACCATCTACCCGAGGGAGTAGAGGATGTGGTCTTATTAGGAGAGGGCATCCCATGTGCACCTACTATGGGAAGTCAGGACATATGAAGAGCAATTGTTGGACGAAGCATGGACATCCTCTTTCAGCAAATCAGGCAATTGTGAGCGTAGAACAACCTGCAAACAATGTTTCCATACCCAGGGTTGACTATGATGAGGCCCTCCAACATCTCACTCAATTGTCAAATGAGACCCCATCTGCTTCATTCACTACCTCATCAAGTGCACCGGTTGCTCTTACCACCCAGGTTGATGATTCCTACAATACAAATTGGTTGGTGGACTATGAAGCATCACGGCATCTTAGTGGAAAACAGAGGTGCTTCCATCATGTATGATATGTTCCTCCCGAGAGGACTGTAGAGGTGGTTGATGGGAGACATTCACCCATTCCTAGTTAGGGGGAGGTGCCTATTACCCCTACTTTAAGACTAACAGATGTGCTTCTTGTTCCACTTTATGTCAGCTGAATAACCAAGGAACTCAATTGTCATGCCATATTTAATGCTTTTGCATGTGCGCTTTTCAGGATATCCTGACGAGGAGGACGATTAGTGGCGACTGTGAAGAGGGAGGGTCTATCGCTTGTTGCTATCACCTTTTGCTGTTGCTAGCCATGGAGATATTACTTTCTCTACGGGGTCTTCCAGTGGCATTTTCATATTGGCCATCTTTCTTTAGATAAGTTTCGCTGTGTCATACCTCAGATCTCTTCCACTGCAGTCATTACTTGTGATTCTTATCAACTGGGTAAGCACCATCGTAGTAGCTACCCTACTAGTCAAAGTCCTCGGCCCATCGAGTTGTTTCAATTTATTCATATGGATATTTGGGGCCCTAGTCACATTCCTAATAGGCTGGATCACAGATAGTATTTGGTTATAGTTGATGATTTTTTCTTGCCTTTCTATGCTTTTTCTTTTGAAGCAAAAGTCTAATGTTAGTCAAACCCAGAAAAAAATTGTTCCTGAAATAAAGGCTCAGATTGGTTTTCTTGTTAAGACTATTTATTCTGATAATGGTCTTAAATTTTGCACTTAGCATCTACATGACTTTTATAAATCCCAATGCATCATTCACCATACCACATGTCCTCAAACATATCAGCAAAGTAGGGTAGCAAAAGGAAAATATCAACATTTTCTTGTTGTAGCACATAATTTATTGATCCACGGCATTGTTCACTCTATTGGGGGATGTTGTTCTTACTATGTGTTATTTGATTAATTGAATGCTATCATCAGTTATTTATGAGCAAATTCCCTTGCAAATTATGTATCCAGAGGGAAATCTATTCCATGTTCCTCGTGTTTTTGGATGTGGCATTTGTTCATATTACTGCTACATAGGATAAGCTTGCTCCTAGGTTTGTCAAATGTGTCTTCTTGGGGTGCTCCTATACTCAGAAGAGATATTGGTGCTACGATCCCCTCACGCACTAGCACTATATTAGTGCTGATGTCACCTTCCATGATTAAGTTCCTTACTTTTCTCTTAGCAACCGATCTCTAAGCCATCCATCTTTGAGCCTGTCAGGTTCCATGATCCTCCCATTATGTACAGGCCTCCCATTGTGTACTGGTCACAATCCGCCCTCTTGGTGTCTACTCCCCTGCCTTAAATAAGCATAGACAGTTTACAGACTGATGATGTGGTGGTCAATGGTGATACAGGTTCTTTGCAAGAAGATGTACAACCCCAAATTCTCCTCCTGAGAAGCTACAGGATGTTTAGAAGATCGCTCCATAGATTTGGATCTCCCAATTGCTATTAGCAAAGCATCATGGAGTTGCACCAAATATCTTATTTCCAATGTAGTATCCATTGCATTTCTGGGAGGCACATATAGTTAGTTCTATCATGCACTATCTACTATGCACATTCCTACTTCACATCAACAGGCACTTTTGGATCCAAAGTGGTGCTATGCCATGGAGGAGATGGCTGCTTTATGTTTCCAGTGACATGTGGGATCTAGTTGATCTACCTCCCAACTCATCTGTGGTGATGCAAATGGGTGTTCGCTATCAAGTATAGCCTCGATGGCACTGTGGCACGACACAAAACCCTATTGATAGCCAAAGGTTTCACGTAGACCTATGGAGTGAACTTCTTTGATATGTTCTCCCCTGTTACACATCTTTCTACAATGCATATACTGATCTCTGTTGCCATGCAGAAGGATTAGCCACTCCATTAGATGGACGTTAAGAATGCATTCCTATATGGTGATCAGCAGAAGTCTAAAAGCAACAACCACCTAGGTATGAGTCTCAGGGGAGTGTTCTAGAGTGTGCCATTTGTGTAAAGCTATTTACGACTTGAAGCAGAGTCCCAGAGCCTAGTTCCATAAGCTTTCTAAAGTTGTGGAGATGCTGGGATTTGTCGTCGGATCACTCATTTGCAAGGAAGATTGCAAAGGGGGCTGTGAAGATTGAAGAGCCACATGGCAAAGTTTATCAGAGGGCACAAGTGGGCGTCGATTTTGGTGTCCAGTCCTATTTTTGGTTTGCTTTAGTTGCAAGTTTTGTTTAATTGGTATGTTCGTTTTTAGCAAGTTTGTTTAGAGGATTTGATTTGATCAATTAGATTTGGTCTTTCTAAAATTAGGAGATTAGATTTGGTTTGTTTCCTATTTTAAGGATTGTGATATGTTCTTTCTTCTATAAAAGAGAGCCTTTGTAATCCTTTCTATTCTTGAGTCAAGCAATAATATTTCCTACATTTTCAACTCCTCTCCTCTCTCCCTATAGCCATCGACCACCCTCTCTCTTCCTCAAAGCCGCCGGCCATCCTTCTCTTTCTCTATTCCAACGTGGAACAGTCCCCACGTGGACTATTTTTACCATGCCAAGGAAGCCTCCATGCCTCCACATGTGTGCCAACTCTTACATGGTATCAGAGCCAACGGTCTAGACTCCTTGGTATGTGTGTATCGAGTAGGAGAGTCCACGCACAAAAGAGAAGTTGGTTCTCTTGTGCATGCCCTCTTCTAGGCCACGCCTGTGTGGTCCTCATATCCAACAAATCCTCATTAAATCTAGTGCCTTATGCACACTAGGAGGATCGTATATCTAAGAAGATGACAAATGCTGCAGCCACTACCACCAATGCCACATTGGCCCCAGGAGAAGGCAAGGTGGTTAACAACCATCAAATTGCAAGGCGCTTCCAAGTATATCTTGTGGGCCCGTGCTTTCAGGATATTTATTGGGGGCCATAAGAAACTTAATATTCTCCTGGAAGAACCACCTGAGCTGAAGGATGACAAGAAGAAAAGAAGCAAGAGAGAGAATAATATTGTCATAAATTGGTTAATGAGCTTTGTGGATCTAGCCATTGCCTCGAACATGCTCTATAAAAAGAGCACTACGAGATTCGGATGGGCCTTGAGAAAAGCTACACCCAAAAATCTAGTCATGCTCGTATTACTGATCTGTGTACTTGTATATGGATGGCTAGTCAGGGAGATCTCTCCTTGACTAAGTATTATGAGAAGATGGAGGCCTTCTTCGAGGAGTTGGAGATCTACGAGCCCCTTTGCTACGACAAACAGGGGTGGACATCAACGGCTTGGCAAGCTGCCAAGTTTTTATTGTGGTTGCTTCCCCGTTATTAAGCCGCTCACGATCAGTTCCTCATCTGATGGGAAGATGCACCTTCAGACCATCTTTTGCTATCTTGAGAAGATGGAAGTTCCTGATGAAGAGATAACTCCGCACTTGCAATTCTAGGGGTAGGAGGCTTGTTTTAGTGAAGTCTATCATGTCTGTTGTTCCTATGTTTTTCTTGTCTTTGTTCAGACTGCCTAAGAAGATCTTATCAAGGATGGAGATGGCTCATAAGAGGTTCTTTTGGAAAGGACTGAATCATGAGGGCAGGTTCTTGCAACTTGTCCCTTGGAATGCTATTTGCCAGCTGAAGAAGAAAGGTGGTCTAGGAATTCGATTGTTCAGGGATTTTAATAATGCTTTGCTTATGAAGTGGGTGGTCAAGTTTCTTGGTAATGGAGATACTCTCTTGAAAAAGTTACGTGATTCCTATGGTTCTTTTGGCGCCAGAAGTGGTTCATGTAGGGGCCATTCAGCTTGTTAGAGAACTATGGGTCCATTGGCGCAATCAGGGATTGGTCAATTTTTTCTTCGCACGGTTGGAAATGATCTTTTCTTCCACTTTTGGTTGGATGACTGGATGGGAAATGGTTCTTTGCAATCGTTTTTCCGTTACCTTTTTGCTCTTGCAACTAATAAGGAGGTGCTGGTGAGGTATGGGATTCCTCTTCGCATTCTTGGTCTCCTACCTCGCAGCCTGGATTATCTGAGGCCAGATTCAGAGATTTTCAAAACTTGATGGGGCTCAGACCAGATCTGAATATGATTGACAGATTTGGATGGAAGTACGGTCTTTTTTGATAAGGCATACAAAATTCAGTTTGATGCAAGACCCACAATCTGATTTTTGGACTGATTGTTCATTCATTTGGAAGTTGCCTATTCTACAAAAAATTAAAATCTTTGTGGCTGATCAGATGGGAGAAGGTTGTGACAAAATCTCTTACAAAATGGTGGTCTGATGATCTAGATTTTTCTTGCCCTCTATACAATGCAGCAAATGAGGATTTGCACCACCTGTTTTGTGTGTGTGGTACCGTTGTTTGGAGAGAGTTCACGTTGACAGGAATTGATTACACTTCTTTGGACAATCTTTGGGCTTCTTTTCAAAGGACTATGCACTCCAACACGGTTGGATGGCGTCGATTTCTACCATCTTGTGGAGCATTTGCCTTCAAAGGAATGGTGCAGAGAGGAATAGGCTTGGGTCGACAATATTGTAGGGGAAACTAAATTTTTTTCTATGTTTTGGCTTCAAATAAGTCCATTTTTTTTAATTTGATTGTGATTTTTGGATGATTACCAATCTTTGTTAATCTCCTTTTTCTTTAAATAAAAAAGAAAGCACTAAAGCAAAACTACATCACAAATTAGATCAGCTTTAGTTCAGGTTTGGTATACAAGTATCGGTACTCATGATAAGTACTAGTATTAGCTACTCCTAGTTGAGACCGACCATAGTTGGTGGGTACTGGTACTAAGCACTAGTACTGGTACTAGTGGGTACCAGCAGAGATCGATTATGGAGGCAGGGGAATGTGCAAGAACTCAACAGTATGAGTAAAATAAGGAGAAAAGATGTATCAACAAGATCATCAAATCACATTGCAAATAGACCCCTTAATATATTTGATCAGTGGAAAATATTTAGTATGCCCCCTCAAAAATTTTGTAAAGTGGAAGAATTACATTTTTGCCCTTGTAGTTTTATGTTAATTGACACAGTCAAGCAACGAAATATTCAATTTAATTAATAACTTTTAGTGAATAGAGCCTTAATTTTCTTCTACTGAAACATAATCTCTCTATTTCAAGAGGTTTTGTAAATATGTCTGCTAATTAGTGTTGGGTATCGGTAAACTCTATGTTGATGGCACCTTTAAGAATATTATCTCTAAGGAAATGGTGTCCAACAAATATGTGTTTAGTACGAGAGTGATATACTGAATTTTTAGAGAGATTTATAATGCTTATATTATCACACAATTTTTAGATATGAACGGCATTGTGGTCCATATGGTTACAAAGGAATGGTGCTATTTTTAGTTCTGGACGGTGTTGGGTGGATAATTTTGTGAGGGAGATTTTTTTTGTCTGAATTTCAGCAAAACCTGTAAGTCTATTCCTTTTTCATGATTAATACATTTTCTAGATGATTACTGATCTTCAATAATCTTCTTTCTAAAAAAAAATCACACCATTTTGAACAAGCAAGTCTCAAACCAAAGTCAAATAAGGTTTGTCTCATCCACAGGACCTAAGAACGAGTAAAGCAGCTATATATTCTGCTTCAATAGTAGAGAGTGACACAAGTTTGTTTCTTAGAAAATCAAGAAACAAAAGATTCATCAATGAAATGACAAGTGCCAGCTCTTTCGGTCCATTCGACTCCTTACATAATCTCCATCACTATAGGAGAGAAGGTTTAAGGTTTGTGCTTTTGGATAAAAGTGACCATGATCTCTTGTGCAGTTTAGATACCTAAATATTCTCTTTACTACATTCAAGTGAGATTCCGTTGGTTCATATTGAAATCTCACACATAAGCATGTAACAAAAAGAATATCTGGTCTAGAGATAGTAAGATATAGAAGTGAGCCTATCATACCCCATAATTCCTTTTCGTCCACTCTTACCGGAAAAATCATCACCAAGAGAAGTAGATAGAGCAATCGAAGTGTCTTTTCCATTTGCATTTTCAAAGTCAAAACTTCTTGAGAATTTCAAGAATGTACTTTGTTTTACCCATGAAAATTCCTGTGTCCAATTGTTGGATTTAGAGACCCAAGAAAAACTTAAATTCACCCATCATACTCATCTCAAACTTAGTTTTCATGGTCTCGCTAAAGTGTTGACACAGGGACTCCTTTTTGATTAAAAAATGATCTCATCAACGTAGATTTGGACCAACTGGATGTCATTTGCTTCTTTATAAAAGAGTAGAATCTATGACTCCAATTTGATATCTTGGTGAAGGAACCAAGTTACCCATCATACTTATCTCAAACTCAGTTTTCATGGTCTCACTAAAGTGTTGACATAGGGACTCCTTTTTTGATTCAAAAATGATCTCATCAACGTAGATTTGGACCAACTGGATGTCATTTCCTTTACAAAAAGAGTGGAATCTATGACTCCAATATGATATCTTGCTGAAGGATCCAAGTCTTTCATACTAGGTCCTAGGAGCTTCTTGAAATGCATATAACGCTTTATTTAGTTTGCACACATGCTTTAGGTATGCTAAGTCCTCGATCCCAAGAGGCTAACAAACATAAGCCTCTTCCTTAATATATCCATTAAAGAAGGCATTTTTTAATCCATTTGATATAACATGAAGCTCATTGCACTTGCAAAAGGGAGTAGCATCTAGATGGACTCCAAGCAAGCTATAGAAGCGAATGTCTCGTCAAAATTAATTCCCGTATGCTAATTATAACACTGAACTACGAGTCTGGCTTTGTTCCTGATTACTACACCAGATTCATTCAATTTATTTTGGAACACCCACTTGGTTTCAATAATGGAATGACCCTTAAGAGTGGATACCAAGTCGTATACTTCTCTCCTTGTAAATTAGAGTAGCTCCTATATTGCTACAATCCATGACTTATCCCTCAATGCCTTGTCAACCTTGTTAGGTTAAAATTGGGATACAAAGACATTTAGGACAGGATGAACCCTACGTTGAGAGTAGGTTTGAACAACCTTGATCAATATTACCAATTATTTGTTCTTAAGGATGATCTTTAAGGTGTATCCATTCCTTTGGAAGATTATGCACATTTCTTGAATCTTCTACTTTGGAAACATCAATAAATGGGGGGGTCGATAGGCCTAGTGGCAAGGGCGAGGAGGCTATTGTGGTCTCTTGTGCGATTGGTTTCAAGGCGGACGTCAAGGTGGTGCCCAAGGTGGCCCCATGACGAAGATCCTTACGTGGAATGTGCGGGGCCTTAATAACCCCACGAGGAGGGTGACATTGGGGGGTATCTCAAGCAATGGAGAGCTAACGTTGTCCTACTCCAGGAATCGTAGCTTACATGCTACGATGCCAGAACATGGAGCTAGATCAGTGGCACTTGGTTGAATGGGTTCACCAACCTCGACGTGGTAGGTTAAGTGGGAGGTTAGTTGGTAGGATGGTGGGAGAACGCATTGTCGCTGGAGGACTCCTTTGTGGGAGAGCACATGATCTCCGAAGGTTTCTCTGTAGGAGGGATGGTGCTTCGTTCATGGTGACAGAAATGTGTAGACCTCACAACACGCACACACGGGATTACCTTTAGCAGGAGCTTGCCTCAGTCGAGGTGGCCAACCATGTACGCCCCTAGCTAATGGGTGGCGATTTCAACACCTCTCTGCAAGTGGAGGACAGATTGAACGGTTGTGGACAACAGGACCTAGGTTCGGAACAGTTGGCTGAGTTTGTGGCAACCTTTGGCCTGATTGAGCTTGTCCCAGCTTCCTATTCTTACACATGGAGTGGTGGCGACCAACGGTCACGTATCAACAGATTCCTTTCTAATGTTGAGCTCACGAAGGCCTTTCCGTTGGCAGCCATCTCACCGATGGAGAGACCTTTCTCTGATCACACCCCCCTCCTTTGACAGTCCAATGAGAGCCTAAAGATCACCTACTTCAAGTTCGAAAGGTCATGGATGATGGAGCTGGGATTCAGAGAAATGGTTGAGTAAAAGTAGAGATCCATGGAGGTGGAAGGGACGACTGCCCGCCTAGCTGGGAAGCTGACTTGCTTGAAGAACCACCTTAGAGAATATCGAAAGGCATTGAGATAGAGGAGAGAGCAAAGGAAGATAGAGGCACTGTCTGAGATGAGCAGGCTTGACAAGTTGGAGAATGAGGGCTAGCTTTCGAAGATGGGCAGAGCTCGTAGGGCTACTAAGATGAAGGTGGTTTAGGATGAGGATAAGAAGGTAGAGGTAGAGTGGAAGATTAGGTCTCAGTAGAAGTGGCTCAAGGAAGGCGACTACAACCAAAATTTTCCACCAAATGGCCTTGGCCAAGAGGAGGACTAATTGGATTGACAGCCTACTGGTGGAGGGCATGCGACACACTAGGAGAGAGGATGTTGGGTGGGCAGTGATAGTTACTACAAAGAACTCTCTGGCAGGTGGGGCGTGGTGCATGGCACTAGATGGGGGAGGACTCCTGACTCATTTTGGGATACAAGTGAAGGCCCTTATGGTGGGGTTCTCAGAGGATGAGATCAGGATGGCAGTTTGGGGCCTCAATGCAGACGAGTGCCCGAGGCTAGATGGCTTCGCAGTTCATTTCTATAGGGAATTTTGGCCTTTGGGGAAGGAGGATGTGATGTGGATGGTGGTCGAGTTTGAACCGGGGAGCACTGGCTTTGACAAGCTAAATAGATCCTTCCTCTTCTTGCTCCTAAAGAAGGAAGGGGTCAGGGCGATTGAAGACTTCACGTTGATTGCACTCTCCAATGCTGCATATCTTATTGTCGCCTAGTTGTTGGTGAACAGGCTGAGGGGACTCCTGTCCAACCTCATCTCAGACAACTTTTGTCCCTAAAAGGGGAATTCTGGATGGCTTTGTTGTGGCCTCAGAGGCCTTGGCCAGTTGGAGAAGGCAGTAAACGAGGGCCTTCCTTTGGAAGGTTGATTTCAGCAAGGTGCAGTGGTTCTCCCTTTAGTCCTCTATGGCCAAAAGGGGTTTCCTGGGTAGGTGGATCGATTAGGTGAAACGTTGTGTCACCGTGGCCTCCTCCATGCTAGTCAACGGAAATGCTGCCAGGGGTTGGGTGTAGCCGAGAAGGGGGGTTAGGCAAGGCTGCCCCTTGGCCCCCATGCTCTTCGTCCTGGCGGAGGACGCGTTGGCCAAGGCTATGACGAGGTTCTATGCACGAGTGGTGTTCAAAGGTTTCAAGGCTGGAGGCGATTGCGAAGTACCGATCCTACAATGCACAAATGATACTCTGATACTCGTGGAAGGTGTCGCCCCATAGGTGCGAGAGGTTTGTCTGGTTTTACACATGTTTGGGGACGTGTCAAGCCTGCAGATCAACTATGCAAAGTCCACCTTCATCCCCTTCAACTTGTCTTCACAGGAGCAGCAGGTATGTGGCATTGCCCTTGGCACAAAGGTTGGGGGGCTACCTCTTCCCTAGCCAAAACTGACAGGTGATTTAGATTGCAGGATTGGCTTTCACTACTGGAGCAGATGGAGAAGAGGTTGGCAGGGTGGGCATTAAGGCTGCTTTCCAGGGGAGGTAGGCTGACTCTCTATAGGGCGACTCTTTCTTCTATGCTGACATACTTCCATTTGGTCTTTAAGGCCCCTTAGCAAGTAGAGATGCCTCATGCACGACTTCTTTTGGACCAACTTTGGCAATTTTGGCTGAGGAGCAAGATTAGTTACTTGGAAGGATGTTTGTTGACCCGTTCAAGAGGGAGGCCTCGATGTTAGGAGCATGGAAGGGGCCAACATAAGCCTCCTCTCCAAGTGGGTCATTAGGTTGGTGGGAGGAGAGGAGAGCCTCTTGGGGAAAGTCATACAAGGATGCTATGGCACCTTTCTCTCTTGAGAGACACTCATCTTCCCCTGGGGCTTCACATTTTATTAAAGGGTTGGCTACAGTGGCACCAAAGGTTAGGGGGTGATTCATCCTTGTGCTTGGGGATGACGATGACTTCAGATTTTGAATAGATGACTGGTAGGGAGGCGGATTGTTGAGTAGCAAGTTCCCACGGCTTTTCTAGAGCGGCTGACAAGGGGGCGACTGTCAGAAGCTACTGGGAGGGCGCTTGGTGTCGGATCTTCTAGGGGGCCCTTTTGGATCAGCAGTGTAAGGAATTACAGAAGATGCTACAGGCCTTGGAAGGATGGGAGCTGGAAAGCAACATGGTCGCACAGTGCTGGGATGACGATGCTTTTTCCGTGAAGCTTACCATAGTGTAACATCTTGCCACTCTGCTGGTGGACATTGACCTTTTAAGAGATTGTAGGCTTCTCTGGTCGATGGACTATCCGTTGAAAATAAGGTTTGTTGCATGGCTTCTAATGCGTGACAAGGTCCTTATGAAGGTGAGGAGAGCATGGTGGCACCTTCCGAAGATACCTCCTGTTCGCATTGCATGCAAGCTGAAGAGAACAGTGGCCATCTCTTTTTCTGTTGTCATTTTGCCTTGTGGGTATGGCAGGATCTAAGACCTAGCTAGGTTGACCCAACCTCTTTTGATGCCTTTTAACCATCCTTTCGTAGAGTTGCAACATGGGCAGGATGCAACACCTTCATATCAAAAAGGGAGTGGGCCAAAGTGCTGGCAATTCTTTAGGGTATTCAGCTGGGAAGGAATGAGGAGGTCTTTAGGGGAACAACCCTTATGTTGAGAATGCTATTTCTTCTATCTCCTCCCAGTTGATGGTTTGGATGCTGCTTCTTGTTGTAGCGTGCCTTTGATTTTAATGAATATTTCTGGGTGTGTACCTATAGGTTGTGTTTGGCAGGAGGACAAGTGTTATGTCGGCATAAAATACTATATGGATAAGTGGAGAGGAGTGTTTGGTTGGAGTATAAGAATAAGTGGTGAGATAAAATGATTGGTAGTGTGATGTCATGCTGGTGAATAATTTTTTAATATTATGATATAAGTGTGAGTGGGTTGATATGATATAGTGAATATATTTTAATAGGTATATTATGTTGAAGTGGATATATTTTAATATATATTGATGTTGATGTGATGTAGTGGAATAGTTTGATGTTGATGTTGATTTTTGGAATGGAATAGGTTGTATCCTTTGACTTTAGAGTTAATTTCTTTGACTTCCTTTGGTAATCCTTTGACCGAGGGATAACCCTTGAGTTATCCCTTAGCCAAACAAAGCCTTAAGATACTCTCCCTTTTTACCTTCAAAAAAATTATTAGACTGTAAAAGTGGGTTTAAGTTGTCCTAATGTTTCATCAAATGAAACATGAAGGATTCTTCAATGACAAGTGTTCTTTTGTTAAAGACTCAATAAGCTTTACTTCTATTTGAGTAGCCAATGAAAATACCTTCATTACCTTTGGCATCAAACTTATCAAGCCGAGGCTGATGTTTAATAAATAACATCAACTTCCAAACACTCTAAAATATGAAACTTTAAGCGGCTTCTCATCACATAGCTCATTTGGAGTTTTAGGAATATGCCTTAAAAGATAGCGATTTAGTACGTAACAGGCCGTATTCATGGTTTTAGCCCAGAAATACTTTCGAAGCCTAGATTTCAAGAGCAAAGTGCAGGCACATTCTAGTAGAGTGATTTTTGCACTCTATAATACTATTTTGGGATAGTGCCCGAGGAAAAGAAAATTCATGGGATTATGCCTAACTTAGCACAAAAACTTGAAAATTTTTTGTTTTTAAATTCACCCCTATGAACATTTTTCCTTTT
This sequence comes from Thalassia testudinum, assembly GCA_037157565.1. Taxonomy (NCBI): domain Eukaryota; kingdom Viridiplantae; phylum Streptophyta; class Magnoliopsida; order Alismatales; family Hydrocharitaceae; genus Thalassia; species Thalassia testudinum. Next base: position 52,459,153 of record JAZHRO010000078.1, read on the forward strand.
GCAATCTCTTGGCAAGATTTAGGAAGACATCAAATAAGTTGTCATTGTTTGTCAAAAAGGTGACCCAAGCAAACCTAGAGCAGTCTACAATCACTAGGTAAAATTTTGATCCATTTAGGCTCTTAAATCTTGTTGGCCCAAAAAGATATGGTGAAGCAATTCTAGTGGTTGAGTGATGGAAACTAAGTCTTGATTTAAAAGATACTTTGTACATTTTTCTGAGTTCACAACTTTTGCACAATGAATCCTTTTTAAAAGTTAGCTTAGGTAGGTCCCTTACTAACTCCTTTTTGGCTAACTTATTTAGGTGTTTGTGATTGATGTAACCTGACCTACGATGCAAAAGATCCACTTCAACATAAATGGCAAGCAAATACTTTACAAATCTCTCTTCTGAGAAATGAAGGGCATAGATATCACCATATCTAAATCCTTCAATTAATACTTTATTTGTTCCTTCTCTCAAAATTTTAAAATCAATTTTTGTAAATCAAACACCACATCCATGATCATATATTTGACTTACACTAAATACGTGCTTATTTGAATTACCAATAATACCTTCACCTATGATGCGGTAATACTTGATGTTGCTAAGCTTCATGTGTCCTCCATTATCAATCCTCGTCCACTTAATAAAGAAGTCGGAATATCCCGTCATGTGTTTGGAGGACCCATTGTCTATAATCCACCCATCCCTTTGTTCCTACAAAATAATTTAGAACATTCTCCTTAGCTACTTGTTTTCTAGTGAGTCCTTTTGAGTTAACACCTTTCAGATTTTGAGATTTATAGATTCATTTAGAAGTACTAGGTCTATAATTCTTATAATCCTTGAGCTTTTGATAATATCATGCATACCTAGGTGCATGTGTTTTAGCTTATATATTACTTTTATTCTTTTTCTCAATTTTTTCTTTAAATTTTCACAAAATTCTATATTCCACGTAGTAGTATACTTTAAACTATTTAAAGTTTCTTCAAAATGTATATATTGTACTAGCGTACTAAGTCACACCGGTGCTTTTCACTTATAAAGCATCAGTGCTACTTAATATGTAACTGAATAGCACTCGTGCCATTTAATACACGTAGGGAGCTTGTGGAGGGGGTTAGTTTACATTTTTTCTTGATATTGACAGAATGTAAAATTGCTACACAATAAATAATGAGTACCAAAATTTGTGGAAAAGTTAGATAAAAAAAACTTTGGGGAAATGACCTAGAAAACCAGATTATTCTTTGGTTGTTCTCAGGGAAAATGGTAGTGGAATGGTTTTTATGTAGGTTTACATCCTTATTCTGAATCCCAACCCCTATTCTAATCCTAATCCTAGGCCTAGTAGGTGTGGGGACAAACTCATTTAACTCTGAAGAGACTCCACTGGTACAACGAACCGTGGTTCTTTCTCCACCTCTTAATTGTATCTCAAAAAATTTGAAGTTGCCAACTATCAATTTATATTGTAACAGATTGAAAATGCTGTGATTCATTTTGATTATTACATGCTAACTTTCATGGAATCTTCATTGACAAAATGTCATATAGAACCTTAATTTAAGTTCTGGCCATAATAAACATGTCATTCATTTTTCATTTTATACCACAAATTGCATCAAAATAATTGGCGCCACATGCCCTTCTCCAGGCAGAACTTTGTAAAGCTAGTTGATGACCTTGATGGAGGTAAGATCACATGGAAGAAATTCAGTTCAAAAGTGAAGAAGTTGCACAAAGACCGAACTGGAGCACCGTATTTCAGAGAACCTGGGGAATTCCCTAAGCTTGAGGAGAGTTTCCATGCAAACCCATTCCCCGGGTGTATATGTGGGAAACAGCAAAGACGAAGATAGGTAGTAGACTGCAGACATCCTTTTGGGCAGGAGGACCAATCGGATTGAAATGAGCATCCCTCAGTCTACAAAGAAGTTCCGCCATGCTCCCACAATGGCTCGAATTCGCAGCTGCCAATGGATGGGTGATGGATAGCCATCCTGTGAAAAGCCAAGTGGATTAATCTTTTTCACGGTATAACCTGTGACTGCACCTGCATGTTCTTGGCATCTGTTCATCCTACCCAGTGAAGATTTAGTGTCGCACAAGCTCTGTGCATTATGTGATATTCTTTTCCCCGGGACTTGTACAAGTAAAAGCACTTGTAATTGGTCTGTACACCATTCTTGTTACAGTTTGGTGAATAATGAAAAGTAAGATTTTTCTCACTGTTTTCCAGATTGAATGAAATGCTCCACAGATAACAGAAAATAAAAAGAAAACTCCTGTGTCACCTGTAGTTGCACAGTTGACTTGCTCTCCCCAACCGACGTTAGTGTGCCTTATACAAGTTCTACGTTATAATACTTGTATAAATAGTGGTATAGCATCATTCCTATTTGCATCGGTGTTTTGCAGCAGACTGCTTAGTGAGTTGGGAGAATCCAGTATCTCTATCTCAGCCGTTCTTTGCACCTTCGTGCCACCTCTCCTCATATGCTGCCTCCCCGTTTGCCTTTGATGGGTGGAGGTGTGCCTGTAAGGATGCTTATGTGCATGAGCTTGTTAACTAAGGTCCACATGTAGATTTGTATGATGACATTTGTGAAATTAACGTGTACTTTCAATGCTAAAATGCTCTTTCAAAATGATTTGTTTTATTATAACGTTGACCCTCAATGATGAGAACTTGTAAAATTAACGTGTACTTTCAATTGCTAAAATGCTCTTTCAAAATGATTTGATTTATTAATAACATTGACCCTCAATGATGAGAACTTGTGAAATTAACGTGTACTTGCAGTAATTCACTCCTATTTTATAACAAAAAGCAGTTCAATTATCACAAGTTGTCCTATTCTTATCTACCATGTCAGGATAACCAGAGTTTCGTAACGACTATAGGATAAGAATGCAAGCATAAAACAAATAATTTCCCAATTAGAGAGATCTTATTGGTATCCAGTTGTGGGAAGGTTAAGAACAAGGCCGTCGACTCAAGAAAGATAGCCCTTAAAATGAAAATCACCTGAGTCAAAATGGAATTTACTCCTTTATGAATCAATGCTCTTCGCTAGAATCTCAAGTTAGAGGATGCAAGTATAATTCTATTCTCTAGAACCTTGAGAAATCAGGCACTAAAACCTTCAAGATGAGCCACACCAAAATTAGAACTAACAAGACAGAATGTGAGCAAGAGAGAGAGAGGAAAAGCTGGAGTTTCTCTATAGAGCTTTCTCAACTTTTGTCTTGTGTGTTGGAATGCCTCTACATCCACTCTATTTATAGGTGAGCTCTTTCTCTCTAAAAGAGAAAGGGTTGTTCTCCCAACAACCAGAAATCACTGGCATGTTAAATCTTTATTTAGAACTTGTAATACGTGCAAAATGTATTAAGGGAGGATCAAAAGTACAAACCAAAAATTTCTTCTCCAAAACCTAGAATTTGGTTAGCTGAATTCATTGGAAGAGCTTTAGCTAGCTAAAATAATGTTGGACCATTTGGACTTCATTGGACTAATGAACAATTAAAATGTTTGCATAGACAATAGCTCCCTAAGTTGAATAGCTCGATGGCTTCCTCTGCGTGGAAGAGAGGTGCCATCCCAAGCCTCACCTCTTTACCTGCAAGCTTTGGACCACCATTGCGAGATCTACACAAAATGATAAAAAAGAGATCCCCATTTGCATAAAAGAAGAAATTGAGGCAAGAGGTGGAACTAGGAGAGCTTGCCTAAAAAATAAAAGCCATTGCCCATCCTTATGGGATGTCAAGGCACTTAGGGATAGTGTATCTCCTCGTATCAGCATGTTAGGATCTTTTATTGGCTCAATAACCCCACTATATCACTCCCATGGGGCAGGGTGCACGTGGTTCACTAATTGCTGACAAAAGAGGAAGCCACGGTCATAGAGTAGGCAACAAGGAGATATCAAGTTTTGTGATGGCAAAACCCCAACCAATCCCAAGGAAGCAATCCATAATCAATCATGACCATCCAATAAGAATAGAAACTTTCTTTTTCTTTCTTCTCCAATGTAACCCATAGGTCTCCATATATAAGGACCTACAAGGAAAACCTTAAAGAGGATGTATGCGTAAGGAATGAGAATATACATGGGTCTATATCCCCATATGTGCATAAAGGGACTATGGCAAGAACATCTCCTACATTGCTTCTCATATAGTGAATGGAGGAGACAATACTCCTTAGGATGTATCTCATTGTTAAGAGAGATCTTAGCTAAATCCTTATCTATTCTTTCTGCTTTTGCCCCATTATTTGTCGAAGGCTTAGGCAACTTGTGTACATCAATAACACTAGGTCAAGTGATGAATCTTCATTTCTCATGAATTTTCCATTTTAATTTTGGTTGTATTCCTTAATTTTTTTGTATTTAATATATTTAAAATAGAAATAATTCATTTTACTTGATTTTCTGTAATTAATAGAATTTTTATTTTTATTTATGTAGGAGAAAATCAAGGAAATGCCCTACAAGGGCATTGATGTGAAGAAATGCAAACTTGGAGACCTAATTGTAAGAAAAATTTACAAATTCTCTCACAAATTGGTCCTTGCGAAGAAGAAGACCACCAAGCAGTAGCCCATGCATGAATTGTGTATGGGCTACATATAAGGTGCATGGTGATGCAGCGGGGCAATGGTTGCACGTGTTGCTTGCATACAAGATATGGTTGTTCTCTGCACGAAGCACATACGGGTGATGCACAACATGTATGTAAGCACGTGCAATGTGTTGGAGCAAGGGGTATGGATGATTTGCACATAAGATGCACACATGGTGCATGTTTCATGTAGGATGTGTGTTTTGACATGATTTTTATCCTATAAACCTATTTCAGCAGGGATTTTTTATGTTTTCTCACTTATTTGACACTCATAATTCCATTTTGAGGAATAAAAGGATATTATGAATTTAAGGGTGTCCAACCCCTCAAAACTCTATATAAAGCCCCTCAAGGCCCATCTCTCTCACACACAATTCCTTTCTCTCATTTTTCTTCTCTCTCTCTCTCTCAAGGGGCCTCGCCATTAAACTCCATTCCTCTCCGTACCATTGTCACCGCCATTCATTACTCTTCAATGCCCTAGTCAAGACTCACCCTCTTCTTTCTTTTTCTCTCCCATTCTCTTTTGTATTTGTAATTTGTACTTGTAATTCTTAATTTAGTCGTAATTTTGACACAGTTTGATTAATTCAAGTTTTCTTTAGCATTTCCTTTCAATTTCAATAGTTTAGTTCTCGTATTTCATGCTTGTTAATTAGTATGCATTTAGATCATGTTTTGTAGTTCATAATTACTCCGAAGTTGTGTACCTTATTATCAAAATTATTTCTTAAATTCTATGCATCCAAAGTTTATGAAGATTTTTCTATAGGTTCCTACAACTTAATTTTAGGTTCTCAATTTTCTTGCATAGATCCCTTGTAGAAAACAATAAAAATTTATTTTCATTCTAGTCCTTATGTTGCAATTTAATCCCTAAAAGTTTTTTAGGAATTTGCTTCATGTTCTATAGTGTTCTTTTTCGTGTGATTTTTGGCTGGTAAAACAATTAAGTAGTTGTCTATCCTATGGAATTTTATTAGAATTTTTGGATATCTGTACAATTTTTTTTTGGAATTTTGCATTTCTGATCCTACATTACATATTAGTCCTTAGTTTTAGATTTAGTATCTACTTCTCATTCAAAAAAATTAGTAAATTTTTCGAAAGTATCGAAAAAATTAATTTAGTTCAGTAATTCATAATTTAGACAAATTTTCCTCCCTCCATTTCATATTTGTTTTCGAGAATTCAAATTTTTGTAAATGGTCATAAACTCGCATACAATGACACTCTTATTGGTTTGTAATTATCACAATCATTGATGGATTAGCGAGCAAGGTCGTTCATGTACCTTCCAAGCTATATACATAATTTCCAACACTATTGCCCCTCTTACCAACTTATTAATAAAGAATTTTGCATACATGTATTGGCACCATTCATCAAGATTCTCCATATGTGTCTTGACAATAAGCTAAAGGAGAGGCTTCTCTGATATGACACTATTACAAATCCTTTAGGCTATCTCTTTTACTACCTCTTCCATCAACTTGAAGGACAATGAGTAAATGTGATTAAATATAAGAGCACTCAACTCAGGAAGAAGCAGAGAGAGGAGGATGAGGAAGTAAGATGATGAAGGGATAAAGCAACTTGGACAGATAGGTGAGAAGAATAGGGACTAAATTCTTGGATACCATCATGCCCAAATCCTTGATTATTGCAAGAGTTCATCAATCATTCATTCTTAGGTGTTCTCAACATCAAGGGCTTCATCAACCATCGATAAGAAGCAGATCATGTGCACTAGGACCTATAATAAGAGGCTTAACACTTTGGATGATTGTTGTGCTCTTGTAGGTATACCCCTTAACTCCTGTGATGATAGGAATAGCGAGAAACTAGTTTTTTCCACATGGTTAAGAAGGATAGATGGTTTTCTCAATTTCTTCTTCGATTTCTCGGGCATAGATTGAAGTACATTGAAGTTTTAATTGATCCATATTCCACATTTTTGCCAATAGTGCTATTAAAGCCTTGCTCAAGTCTTGCTTTTATTAAAATAACCTAAATTTCGGAGTCATAAGTCACATCTTAGTTTTTCCCCATTGGATATGATTTTTTCACGAGAAAGACATATGTTGGTGTTGGTATCCAATGGATGATAAAGCATAAAACATCTAATGGGTTAGGAACTAAATGATGGCTTTGCTAGTGGAGGTCTAACAAGAGCATCATATGCCTAGAACTAATTTTGTAGCACTAGAGTAAATTGGGACCCAGCGTTGGATTTTTTATCCAATATATGGACTAATATATGCATTATTGTATACATATAATCACTCAACATACAAACTTATGAACCGTCAATATTAATGCCCAAGTTTAAAGTGATTAGATAAGGTTTATTTTGGTTTGGGCATAAAATGCAAATGGTTAGTGTGGTTAAGATAAATAAATGTGCAGTGACCTATTGGTGATTAGCAGTTCCTTGAAGGGCGAAAATGCAAATCACCAAGGCAATTAGTGTGCATAATTGCCTATTATGGAGGGGGTTATAGTCCCCAAGAGAACCATCCATCTTTCTCTTGTCAAACCCATTGTGACTAGAGAAAATAGGGCTGCAACTGAGGAGAACGGCGAGGGGGAGAATCTTATCTTCCTAGCATCATCCACGATGCAAAGGTAGAGGTGGGATCTCTTGGAAGTACCATCATCACAGCCCCATTTACTTCTTTCAAGATGAACATAGGTATGTTCTGTCTATGGCAAACAGGAATCAACATGTGGATATACCTATATATATTGTTTTATATGTACAAAACAATATCGTTTGTTTACATATCCTATTTCTTTTGTTGTTAACGTGTTATACCATATAAATAGATCCATTAGTGAATATAATAGTTTTGCATGAAGTAGGTTTATATGTCTAAATTCACATCATTCTGAAAACCCAGAAATCATTTCGTAGTTGCTGCTAGTATCGGTACTTCTTCATGACTATTGGTACTCAGGAGTTACAGATTGAGGACTGCAACTCACCAATATCGATACTCAAAAGTACTGGTACATGTAAGCTACAAGTTAGGTTTAGGGCTCTAGAACTCAAGTCTTGTGGATTGTAGCTCACTAGTACCAGTACTCAAAAGAAGTGCTAGTACACGTAAGCCACATATCAGATTTTAGGTCATTTAGATCTGAAATTTGTGACTTGTATATACCAATACTCATCACGAGTATCGGTACACATGATTCACAGATCAAGTTCTAGGTTAGAAGTGACTAGGACTTGTAGCACACCAGTATCGATATTGACCTTGAGTACCGGTATGTGTTGGCTATAGGATGAGGACTAGTACTCAACAAGTACCAGTACTAGTCATGGGTATTAGTACTCGTCGAGATTGGTTTTATTCTGGAGGGATACCAATACTCATAGAGTATCGGTACTAGACTCTAGTATCGATACACCATGAGTACTGAACAAGTAATCAACTGAGCTTGAGCCCCAAGCTATAAGCCATAGGTATCGGTACTTCTTAGATATGGGACTCATACCTGTAGTCAAGGATACGGGTATTGAACCAGTATCGGTACTCAATATATGGGAAATTGGTACTGGTACACCGGTATCGATACCCATTCAGTATAAAGGGATACCGGTACTGGCATACTAGTACCGATACCCATTCAGTATAAAGCTTAGTTGAGGTTTGTTAATGTTCAGGTCCATCCTAAGTTAAAAGTGGATCACCCACAACAAGTGGCATCAGAGCTCACCCACTTTCTGCTTAGTTAATTAAGTTTAGTCTGATTAATAAAGTATATAGTTGTAGGACATTTTAGTTGAAGCAACATCTCACCAAAGTAAGCTCTCATGTGGATACTGATCTTGTCTTGGATTTGTAAAGGGTTATGTGTGAATGTAGATTGGTGCTCACTGGCCCAAAGGAAAGTGCACACTTATTATACTTTCACTCACTTGCGTGGAAGTTATGACGTGATGGTTATTAGGTTTTTTCTGGGTAATAATTGAATCGGCTCAAAGGTTCATAACTGACTTAGAACTGAACCATCAACCCTTACCACACCATGTCTTTAATTACAAGTCAACCTCTTGTCCAAAGATGCGACCCTTGATGGAGTGAGTTAAGACATGTGATGGGGTTTATTTAAAACTAACCAGACACTTTATTTTTAAAGGAGCTAATCTTATATCTATCTGCATTTATTTTCAGAACTGTCTTCTACCAATATTACTGCCACCCTCAATTCCATTCCCATGTTGAGTGGCTCTAACTTTAAGTCGTGGAAGGAAAACCTTTTGATAGTCTTAGGGGTAATGGACCTTGATCTAGCGATTAGGGAAGTCTCTCCTATCCTTATAGACTGTACTTGTTGTGGGGCGAATGAGGAGCTTTATGATATGGTCATCGTAGTACACTCCTAAATCGCACAATAAACACTTAAATTTATAAAACTTAAATTCAAAAATGAGTCTGAGGTCGTTCGCAAGGAGCAAATATAGAATCCACGCACTAATCTTAATTTAGAATTAATAAGCACAGTAAATTGAGCACAATAAAAAGATATGCAATGAATAAATTGCTCATATTGATATTGAAATATAAATCAATGTATCTTAAAGAGTCATGGGATAAAAAGAAATAGAGAATCAAAATAATGGTGATTTGAATCACCACTTAACTCTCTAATTAAGCATGCATCTTATGTATTCAATTCATTCAAATAAATCAACAGTGCCTCAATCGATTAATCCATGTTAGTCTTAAGCACTTAAATATTCCCACAGTAACCAGAATGCCTCAAATGATAGAACAAGGCATCACACGCCTTATTAGAAGAGGCACAGCACCACAGAAGGCACAAAGGCCTTTCTCAAGAGCACAACAGCATAAGGCCAACCTTTCTCAGAGGCTAAGTGTTAGCCTCCTCTTTAGCATGTGCCCCGAGGTGCTTATCCGCGTAGCAAAACCCTCCCCCTCCTCTCACAAATCCTCCCCTTCTCTCTCAAAATTGAGTTTAATCGGGTTAGAACGCAGGTAATCGAATTCGGCCAGGGGACCAGGCTCACCAGGCATGATGGTGAGCGAGATGTGCATGCGCATGTGAGAGGGACTTGACCTCTCATGACTTAGGCGAACAGCTCATGTCACTTTTTCCTTTTATACCCAATAGCCTGCACCAATGTTTACGAGGTGGGACTAAGTCCCACCCTCTTCTTCTCGCGCACAGCTGATGCAAAAAATCGCATGATTTGTAAAAGCGGGTTTTTAATGTTATTGTAACATGCGAATTTGCATATGCTTTTAAATTTATATTCCTAGATAGGGGAGTATTTAGGGTCGTCCAAGGAGGCGGGTTGCTTGCAAATCAACTCTCTTGCTTAGAAATAAATCTCAACTTTCTTTTTGGTATTTTAAATATATAATTTTTTTTTTGTTTTGAAATGATGAGGGCAAAATGCGAATTGTGACAGAAAGTACTAACACCTATAATTACTTAATTAAAACTTAAGAGATAGATCTATCCTCTCCCTAAGCTCACTCTAGGCAAGTGGAGGCCTAGAGTAATTAGGAAGAAGAGGTGAAACAAGTGCTAGAACAAAAACAACAATTGCAATAGAAAGTAAAAAGAAGGTAATTTGATTAAGCAGAATTTGTGTTCTTTTCAAAGACAAGTAGAGGAATGCTTCTACTAGAAATGAAAAATCTAAAAGCAATAGAAGAAACACAAATCGTCTTGTAGAATATGATGAAGAAGTGAGTCTTTTTGCTCCAAGCCTAGCTGCTCCTTAGTTTGAAAAGAGGGTCTCCTCCTTCTCCTTCCTTGAAAGCTCCTCCAAGGTGGATGCTACCACCTTCAATGCTCTCCTCCAAGGGTGGGCGTGCACCACCCTCAAGTTCTCCTCCAAGGTGGCGTGGACCACCTTCAAGATCTCCTCCAAAGATCTTCCTTGCCTGGCTCCTCCTTTGGTTGGCGTGGGCTTAAGAGAGAAGGGAAGAGGGGAAGGCACCAAAGGGATAGAATATCGACTTAATCTTCTTCTTCTTCTTCTCTCTTGGGCATGGGCTCTAGGTGGAATATGAGAGGAAATTTGCTAGCCAAGGATGGTTTGAATGGTGGTGGGTAGTGGTCTTTTTATAGGGTAGGATGAGGGGTTAAGGTGACTCTTGAAATGGAGTGCTAAGATGGGAGGATGGAGGTGGTTAGGTGATCCTATGGTTAAGGATGGTTGGCACCACCTAAGGGGTGTAAGTGGGGTAGTTATGGGTGGCCAAGGGACACCTAAAAGTGGTTTCAACCATGGAGAGGTTTCATGGGTTGGCACCAACTTCTAGGCTTCTAGAAGGGGGGATTATGTGGATGGTGGAGATGGGTTTAAGGGGAGATGTGTGGTGGAGATGAAAGGGATTTTTGGAGGGAAAAAGTGGCGCCAACAAGGGGGTAGTTAGGGTGATTTTGGCACCACTTTATGGTGTCTTTTGGAGGTAGTGGGTAGGCTAGGTTGGCGCCAAGTAGGGTTAGCTTATGTGGAGCTTAGGTGGAGCTAGTTGGTGGAGTTGTTAGGTAGGGTTTTTGGGTGGTAAAAGCCAAGGAAGCTGGAGCATAGCTAAGCTAAGCTAAGCTAGCTTAGATAATGGTGGAGTAGAGGAGGTGTTGGAGCTAGGGTTTGGAGGGAGGAGCTGGATCTGAAGAATTTGGAGCTGAAGTGGAGCTGGCAGCTGCTGAAGAGGTCAACATGGGGCTACTCTAGCTGGCTTAGCTTGCTAGTTCTTTGCTAGCTACTAAGCCAAGATAAAGTGAGCTAGCTTCTGTTGAATGGAGCTGAGGTGAGCTAGGTCTGGTGCTCTCGGGGAGGATTGAGCTGGTTGAGATAACTAAGGTAGCTTAGCTCAACCGAGTTGAGCTAAGCTGAGTCCCCAGGAGCTAGACTTGAGCTTCTTGAGCAGGGATGAGTTCTTCTTCAGCTAGCTGAAGTTGAGTGGAGCTGGATGTAGCTGGATCTGAGCTGGGGTGAACTCCAGTCAACTCAGCTGAGCTAGCTAGAGCTCCCTGTGGACTAGTGGGAGCTGAGATGAGCTAGACTCAACTAGGATGAGTTGGATCTGAGCTGACTTGAGCTAGGGTGAGCTAAGATGAGCTTTCTTGAGCTGCCATTCAGCTGACATTAGTTGAGGGAGCTGGGATGAGCTAACCCTAGTCCAAGTGAGCTAGGTTCCAACTGTGGTGAGCTAGATCAAGCTGAGTTCCAGTTAGTCTGAGCTCCTTCACCATTTGCCTTCTTGAGTGCTAGGGTTTTAGGGATCTGTATATCTATTCATCCCTAACAGTCACAAAAACACATTAAAACAACAAAAGAAAATGCAATGCATGCCTAACCTAGTTAATGCCTAAATGCAGCCCAAAAACCCATTTGCGGAGCAAAACTCTAAGAGCTAGGTTTGTTTTAATGCATAAGAATGATGATAAACTGTCGTTTATCAACAAATGCAGCTGATGTCACACAAATTGAAGATGTTGCTGCTGTTTTCTTGCTTAATTGGATGTCTAGGCACCTTCACGGTGCCAACCCACACCTAATGGAAGTTGTGGCGAAGTTAGAGCGGGTTAGATGAAGCATGATGGCATCGAGGAAGATGACGGCGATGACAAGTCACCTGCAAACCTGAAAGGAGAAATACGGGGTTAAAAGCCCCAATTAGATGGTCCAGGAGGATTGCTGGGGAATGACGAAGTTGGTGGTGATAGCAATTTGGCATGAGACGGTGTGTGGAGGTCTGATAGAGTCGAGGAAGGTGTGCGGAGTAGATGGAGGTCGGTGGAGGTTTTGAGGGTGTAATCCCCTCAATTTCTTGAGGGGTTTTAGTGGACTTGAGGTGGTGAAGGTTTTGGGAGTGGTGGCGAGTGATTTGGAGTGGTGTGGAGTTGGGGTAACGTCGCTGGAGCGCGGCCGGATGTGGGGAAGACGGAGGGAGAATGGGTAGTTGGATGGTCTAAATAGGGGGAGAAGGAGATAAGGAGATTCAGGAGAAGACAAAGGAGAGGTTAAGACCTAAGCTAAGGGACGAAAAGACGGGAATGACATAGGCTTTGATTCGCTGGCGTTGGAGAGGTGAAACCTCCGGTGATGGAGCAGCGAGGAAGAAGGGGGTCTGGAAGCTCCTGATTCGTCCGTCGAGGAGCGGAAGGAGATGAAGACGATCCGCTGCTTATGGTTTGTGGCAGTGGGCAAGGAAGCCAGAGAGAGAGGAGTCACAGAGCTGCGGCGGAGGTGGCCGGAGAGAGGGATTTTGTGAAGAATGCGGCTAAACCAAGCTAGTTTTGAATGGCCTAAGCTAGGAGAGCTTACATAGAGCTCAAATCCGAGCTCTATTAGGAAGAATTCTTGCAATGGAATAGGATTTCAGGGAGTTCTTGTTTTGGAAAAATTCGAGCTCGCCTGGCTTGTTGGATCAATTCCAATCCCTCAAATGGGGTTGGATGGATTCTTGATTGTCTAAACAGCAACCCCTTCAATTTTGGAGGGATTTGGAGTCGAATCGAGAGAGATTTCCTCTCTTGAAGGTTGGTGCCTTTGGGTTCACACTTGCCATGATGGCAGGGACCTTTTTACAAAAATGATGACTTAGTTAGGGACCTGAACGTAAATATTTTGAAAGTTGAGGGGTTGATTGTAAGAAAGAGTTTAAATGAACTGAAATGCAAACCAAGTAAAGATGGACTCTAATTAGGCTCAAATTTCGTACAAACCTAATTTGGACCCAAGGAATCTAGTGGTGAAGTCGGATTTGAGTTTTGACCAAGTTTGACTGGGTAATTTGCGTAGAAATCCAAATTAGGGTAGAATTCCGTTTGAGACTCTGTTCAAGGTCAAAATAAGTTTAGATGGTCAAACCAAGGCTACCAAAGCTTAAGGAATATTTTTCTATAAATTTTAGGAGATTTAGATGAATTTTATCTTGACTAGAACCTTTGTAATTCTAGCAGGTTTGAAATTAGGGTTTTGTGTTATGAATCAGTTCTCGAAATGTGTGAAATCTCGTTTCTGTCTGTATGGACCCAATTATTGGACTTTAATGCTCATTTGACCTTAGATTAACCCTTGGAAAATCCCGTGGTTATTCTGTGTTCATGATATGATGTTAAAACTATAAAATTAACTCTGATTTAATGTTTTTCTCAAAATGGATTTGAGTGGAATTATGATTCTCATGTGACTATGTAGGAGCATTTGTTACTTGATTATGACTAATTAAAACTAGTAATGGCCCATGATGGTATTACCATCATACCCCCATGCTTAAATTTTGCTAGTCCATAGCAAAATCTTATGAAAAAAGCTAGATCTCTAAACCATGCATTGATGTTCAGAAGCCTAATTTGTGCCACTCTCTTGAAATTAGACAGAATGCCAACAATAGGCCTAGAGGTACTCAAGTATCAATCAAGATCCAGACCTGACCAGCTTCAGCCTGGGTCTACTATGATGGTTTTAAGGTCCGCAAAAATTATCTAGAGGGTCGTTGAACCCAGTGGTTAAAGCACCCATGCGTAAAATGTAGTAAGTCCAGGTTAAGTTTACCAATGCATTTTTAGTAAGAGAGAGATAGAAGGATTTTTCATTTGGAGAGTTTTCTCTCTTTTCTTTTTATTTTTTCCTAAATCTATCCTCAGATTGGCCCTAAACATGGTCAGTATCAGATTTCTTGTCCCCACCATCAATCCTTGAAGGGTTCCTGGCTTTCGATGCTTTGGGATAGCACCGCCTATGTCAACCCCTAGAAACCCTGGCTTTCGACACTTCAGGATAGTGTCGCCCGTGGCATTCTGTAGCTAAATTTAGGCCCTAGTAATCGACATTTCGGGATAATCTTGCCCATGGCACCTGAACCAACACAAGGTGCTTACATGCCCTCGGTAGGATATTTAAATATCCTAGGAGACAAGCACTGAGGAGACGATATGTTATTACGCATCTTCGAGGGAAATTTCCTACCTCTCCGCACTGGGAACTCGTCCAATCAACTTGTGTTGTCGAGTCGCTCCTAAGCTAGATCTTCGAGATGATTTTTTTTAGAACAGAATACTTTTGGCATGATTTTCTTTATTAAGTGCACTAAACCAAACTGGTGTGTGAATTTAGGTACTTAAGTTACTACGTCTCGCAAACCAAAGGGTAGGCAACGGGGTCGAATAATCCCTAAACCTTAGGCCTACTACATCAGCTTCGCACTTTCCTCAACCTCTTGAAGACTAATCCTGATCTTAACAAATACGTGAGTGTTTAAACCCTAAAACAAGCCCAAGAGGCCTAAGATCAACACTCATACCATCTCCTTGTCTCTAGCATTTCAGAACATAATCTTTCTTTTGATTAGGTCTAGAACTTAAGTAGATTCCATGATAAATTTCTATGACTATCATTTTTGTTTTTGATTTTTGCTCCTTTTTGACATTTTGTGTTTCTTCCTCTTTTCCTCAAGAAATATTTGTAGTCATTTCTCAAAATTTCCTCCCCTTTCTCCAATTTCTTTTCTTTTTCATTTTTTTATTTTTTTATCATTTTTGAATATGTATTTTTTATGAAAACCCCTCAGAGAACTGAATTTTCATATATTTGCACTTTAACACCCCTCATGCCTAAATTTTGCAATATCCTCATTGTAAACTAGAAGGGTACAAATTCTGTTTGGTTTAAGGATTAGAATAGGATCAAAGGGTGGGTGAACAGGTCGAGATGATTGTTGTGAATGATTTCAAGCTTTGCTATAAGTACCAAAGGTGAAGTCAGTTGTTCTAAAGTTGAACTCAACAGTGCAGTAGGAGTGTAGCTTAAAAGATGATTAGAAGGGTCTTGGGTTTTTGGAATGACGGGTTGCCTCCCGTTAAGCACTAGATTCAATGCCTTCAGTCGAGTAGAAGGTGGTCAAGGAGAAGGGTTGGTCAAATCAGAGGAATTTTGTAGAACAAACTCCTTGATAAGTAGCCTGGTTGGTCCAACCAGGTGCTTATTCAGATCAACAGGCTGATGATAGAGACCAAACTTAATCAGTCTGGTGGGTTGATGGATGTGAATCAGTAAATGTGGAGCCCACCAGATGTTATGTGGCTCAAAAAATGTGGAAATGAAAATCGTGGGTCTGGCTGAATCCACTCATCCTAATCAGAGTAGGGGTCCTCAAAAGAAAATGGATCTGTAGAGGATGTAGGAACCCTATTGGTAGGATCAGAAAAGGATAAGAAGTGATTAACGGTTTGATCAATGTCCGATACCCGATCAAAAGATGGAGGTGAATCATATGCAACTAGATCAGAGAGAGGTGAATCATAGTGGAAGTTGATTCCGGTGGCAGGTCAAGGTTGGGATCGAATTTTGGAAAACTCTGGCTTTGTGATGGAAGATGTGGCCTTTTCAAAATCTTAGTGTGGAGAGGGCTCTTATAGAAATGATTCAAAGATAGGTTCATCTAGAGGGTCTTCTTGATCCTCATTCAAGTCAATTGTAAATGCTTGGAGAGTGCTTATAGGATCATAAAATTCTGTGTCAGTGAAAGTTTCGAACTCTAGATTGTGGACACTCTCGGCACTTACTGTTTCTAATTCTTGCAAATCATAATAGAATGATTCCAACTCAATGGAACATGATTTTGAATCAATGATCTCAGGATCAAGGACCTTAGAGTCAGAATAAAAGAACGGGTCATAGATGCTGAGGTTGTAGATTGGCTCGTAATAATCAGGAAACAAAGGTTCTCTGAAATCAGAGTATGATTCGAAATCATCGTAGAATTTACGAAAATCAATTTCTGAACCTGATTCCAGATCGAGATTTCCACCATAGAATGAATCATGATGCATAGAATCAACAACCTGACTTGGATCTAACTTAATCTCAAATTTCGAGCTCATAGAGGTGTCCTTATTAGACATAGGCTCAAGTTCTCGGCCCCTAAGGTAGACCCAATCAAATCCAAATTATTCCAACTTTGTTTCTGTATTGTAAATCGGTGTGACTTCCAAAAAATCAATTTATACCTCTGAGTTTGGAGAAGTGTAATCATCAAATATAGGCCCAGAATCATAGTCCAGATCTAAAATTTGATTCTCATTAAATTGGGCCTCTTGATCATCTTAAATAGGTTCAGATCTAGATTCTAGGTTGAAGCTAGGAATTGGGTTACTAGAATCTGGACTTGGTTCCATTGGGATGTCAGAATCACTCTTAAGGATTTATCTTAACAGGATAAGGTTCAGGAATTACATCCTCAAGAGGTTCTGAGTTTAATTTATCACAGGTGTTTGGAAAATCAAGGCATGATGGACCAGCTTCATGGCTCTCTAGGGTTGGTTCAGAATTAAGAACACTTGCAATTGGATCCACCCAACCAACATCAAGATCAGGTATGTCAATCTGCACAAAATTTGAATCTGATTTCATTTGGGTTGGGGATCCACAACAACCTTGATTTTCGAACCTGGGATTTTGGAAATCACATTGATCCTCAATGTTGCTCCACGATTTCTCATTAATTTTGGTGGGGATGTATGGGTATTTTTGATTGATGGCTTCATATACCGTATTTAGCAACTTTCCACATTTCTCCATGAGACCTTGGTGTTTTTCAAAAAGTGGGGGATTTGACAACATTGTAGATATTTGTTGCTATGTAATTTCCCCAATTCAATATATTTTAATAAGAGATCATCTCGGGTTGAACCATGTATCATTTGTGTCAATATCATTGCAACATGGTCCATAATGTGGGTTGTTGTTTTTGAAACATTAACCTGAATGTGCCCAGATGGATAAGAGGTTTTGTAATACTCATCATGATGTCTAAGAGCATCCTCAATCATTTTTTCTTTCATGCTCATTTGGGATTCAGGTTTCCTAAATACTCTTTCTAAATTATCAGGTTGAATTTTTAAATCAGGTGGTAGATCAAGATATAGAAGCAAATTTAGGTTCAGATTAAATTGATTAGATTAGATTAGAAATCTCACAAAAGATCAATTCTGATGAGGCTTCTAGGTCAACAACCTAGGGACCTTTCCTATGTATGTGCTCTAAAGAATAGATGAGGGACTGTATGTGAATTGGACCCAATCAAGGCACCCAAAGATTTTTGGATGACTAAGACTGTTTCGAGGGGGATGTTACCTCTGAATAAAAAATCCACACACCCGAGAAGTACTTGGGTAGCCAAAAATGGAGAGCCCTGCAAAGACCCCTACATGGTAGAGCATCCCTACGGGTTATAAGGTTTCCCCCAACCAACCTTCCTTGTCATTGCGGTTCCAAGTAGACCGAAATGTATGAATTGAGACCTTAAGGCTACCAATTTTAATCCTAATTTATGCCTTAGATTTCACTTGATTAGAAGTTGATTTAATTTGTGACCTAATTTGGAGGTTGATTGGCTTACAAAGTTGGTCAACTTTACCTGACCTGCCTTAAAGAATTGAGGATGAAATCTGAGTCAAGACCAAAAAATTCACCTTGAATTTACTCTCAGGTTATTAGCTACAAAATTTTAGGATTCAAGTGAATTTAGAAGCTGATTTTTAGGGTTGTCCTTGAATAAATCTTTTCAAATAAGGGCTTAGGTAGCATGCCAATGCTGGAAGATTAATTTCCTTTAATGCATGCAAGTGTGTACTAACACTTCAAAATCCTAAAGTAGAAACCCTAATTGGCTCTATTTCAAGTCCAATTTAATTTCAAATGTAACACCTGATTTTTAGGGTTTTCCTTGAATAAATCTTTTCAAACAAGGGCTTAGGTAGCACGCCAATGCTGGAAGATTAATTTCCTTTAATGCATGCAAGTGTGTACTAACACTTCAAAATCCTAAAGTAGAAACCCTAATTGGCTCTATTTCAAGTCCAATTTAATTTCAAATGTAACACCTTGGACTCAAACAAGAAACTGGGTAGTCTAAGATGTCGAGAATTTAAGCGTAAATCCCTAATAAGTACAGGAAATTTAGGATAGGGAATCTCTAATCAAATCATCTCAACTTCAATCAGTTATCAAATCAATTTCGCAAATCAGGAAAATTTTCCTTTGAATGATAATTACTAAAAAAATAACGCAAGTGAATCCTAATTCATTTGTTTTCTTTTTCTCTTCCCAAGATTAGGAGGTTGATTAAGGAAGAAGAGAGAGTTTACCTACCCTTGGAGTGGTTGATTGCGCGAAAGATCTCTTTGTGATGTATCTCGCAAAATCACAAGAAAAGCAAAATAGGGCAAGTTAGTGCTCAAATCAATCAAGAAAGATAAAACTAATGGTGAATTACGCATTGCTTCCCGACAACGGTGCCAAAATGTTGTGGGACGAATGAAGAGATTTATGATATGGTCATCGTAGTACACCTCAATTATACAACAAACACTTAAATTTATAAAACTCAGATTCAAAAAGGAGTCTAAGGTCATTCGCAGGGAGCAAATATAGAATCCTCTCACTAATCTTAATTTAGAATTAATGAGCACAATAAATTGAGCACAATAAAAAGATATGAAATGAGTAAATTGCTCAGATTGATATTGAAATATAAATCAATGTATCTTAAAGAGTCATGGGATAAAAAGAAATAGAGAATCAAAATAATGGTGATTTGAATCACCACTTAACTCTCTAATTAAGCATGCATTTCATGTATTCAATTCATTCAAATAAATCAACAGTGCCTCAATCAATTAATCCATGTTAGTCTTAAGCACTTAAATATTCCCATAGTAACCAGAATGCTTCAAACGATGGAACAAGGCATCAGACACCTTATTAGAAGAGGCACAGCACCACAGAAGGCATAAGGGCCTTTCTCAAGAGTGCAACAGCACAAGACCAACCTTCCTCAGAGGCTAAGTGTTAGCCTCCTCTTCAGCACATGCCTCGAGGCACTTATCCGAGGCAATTTGGCGTGAGACGATGTGTGGAGGTTTGGTGGAGTCGAGGAAGGTGTGCGGAGTAGACGGAGGTCGGTGGAGGTTTTGAGGGTGTAATCCCCTCAATTTCTTGAGAGGTTTTAGTGGGTGTGAGGTGGCGAAGGTTTTGAGAGCAGTGACGAGTGATTTGGTGCGGTGTGGAGTTGGGGAAACCTTACTGGAGCGCGGCCAGATGTAGGGAAGACGGAGGGAGAATGGGTAGTTGGATGGTCAAAATAGGGGGTGGAGATAGGGAGATTCAGAAGAAGACATAGGAGAGGTTAAGACTTAAGCTAAGGGACGAAAGGACGGGAACGACGTCGGCTTTGATTCGCTGACGTCGGAGAAGGTTAAACCTCGAGCTCACTTGGCTTGTAGGATCAATTCCAATCCCTCAAATTAGGTTGGATGGATTCTTGATTGTCTAAATAATAATCCCTCCAATTTTGGGGGGATTTGGAATCGAATCGAGAGAGATTTCCTCTCTTGAAGGTCGGTGCCTTTGGGTTCACACCTGCCATGGTGGAAGGGACCTTTTTCAAAAATGACGACATAGTTAGGGACCTGAATGTAAATATTTTGAAAGTTGAGGGGCTGATTGCTAGAAATAGAGTTTAAATGGACTGAAATGCAAATCAGGTCAAGATGGACTCTGATTGGGTCCAAATTTTATAAAAACCTAATTTGGATCCAAGAAATCTAGTGGTGAAGTCGGATTTGAGTTTTGATCAACTTTGACTAGGTAATTTGCGTAGAAACCCAAATTAGGGTAGAATTCCGTTTAAGACTCTATTCAAGGTTAAAATAGATTTAGATGGTCAAACCAAGGATATTAAACCTCAAAGAATATTTTTCTATGAATTTTAGGAGATTTAGATGAATTTTATCTAGACCAAAGCCTCTATAGCTCAAATGGGTTTGAAATTAGGGTTTTGTGTTATGAATCTGTTCTCGAAATGTGTGAAATCCCGTTTTTGTCTGTATGGACCCACTTATTGGACTTTAATGCTCATTTGACCTTAGATTAACCCTTGGAAAATTTCGTGGTTATTCTGTGTTCATAATATGATGTTAAAACTGTAAAATTATCCCTCATTAATGTTCTCTCAAAGTGGATGTTAGTGGAATTATGACTCTCAGACGACTATGTAGGAGCATTTGTCACTTGATTATAACTAATTAAAGCTAGTTATGGCTCATGATGGTGTTACCATTAGTACTGCCGAACAAAAGAGAGAAAGGAAAGGTGGGAGAAGTATAACCAACTCTTAATGATGATCATGAAAAGGGTCATTCCTAAGGCTTTTAGGGGTACTATGTCTAGTGATATAGCCACTACCAAAGAGTTCTTAGTTGAAATGGAGAAGAGATTTTCCAAGAATGAAAAGGCTGAAATCGGTACACTCTTGGCTAATCTCATTTCAATGAAGTATAAGGGGAAGGGTAACATTAGGGAATATATTATGGAGATGTCCCATATTGCTTTCAAGTTGAAAGCACTAAAATTAAATCTTTTCTGAATATCCATTAGGCCATTTGGTTCAGATATCTCTCCCTCCTGCCTTTAACAAGTTCAAGTTGAGCTATAAGAGCTATAAATGTTAGAAAGAGACTTGGTCTCTGAATGAGCTTAACTCACACTACGTACAAGAGGAGGTGAGAATGAAGCAAAATAGGACAAAAAGCGCTAATGTTGCCTCTTCCTCTAAAGGAACAGGCAAGGCTAAAAAGAGAAAATAGGAAGTTGCAAATACAACTCCCAGTAAGAAATAACAGGGGAAGGTTGGAGAGTCTTCCAAATCGGGATGTTTCCTTTGTGGAGTTGAGGGGCACCAGAAGAAGCACTGTATCAACTATCACACTTGGCATGCTAAGAAGGGTATGACTCATAGTTTGATTTGTACAGAAATTAACTTGGCTTCGGTTCCTAGATGCACTTGGTGGTTGGATTCAGGTGCTACCACTCACATTAATGTGTCTATGCAGGGTTGCCTGAGCTGTCGAAGGACAAGTGAAGCTGAGAAATACATCTGTGTTGGGGATGGGAAGGTTGTTTAAGTTGAAACTATAGGATAGTTTAGACTTTTGATGAAAACTGGTTCATATTTGAATTTGAATGAAACTTTTGTAGTACCATCTTTTAGAAGAATTTTAATTTTTGTTTATGTTTTGGACAAATATGGTTATATTTGTTCATTTGGTGATGGAAAAGTTAGTTTCTATTTAAATTCAAATCGACTTGATTATGGTTTTCTATCTTGTTTTGATAATCTATATGATGAGCGAGATTTTATACGCTAAGAAGATTGAGTTTGAAAACTCGTTGTAGTTGCGCAAAAATTCGCTATCAAATAAATTTTACTGAACTCAAAGTGAGTCCTAAGTCGAACACAGGGAGGCAAACATTTGATTAAAAATCGCATTTAGAATTATTGTCACAAAGTGGATTAGCTGGTCAAATTAAATCTACATTAGCTATTCTACTTAAATAATAAACAATAGAAGAGAGAGATAGAATAATATAAAGAAAGAGAAAATAAGGAGAGAATGAACAAATATTTCGTAACCATAGAAACATGTTCATTACATCTACTTGCTACAACTACAAAGCTGAAAATCTACACTAGAAAGCGATAAAAAGATAAGGATGAGAAAATACTCTTCGATAGCTGCTTGGAGGACGAGCCGCGTTGATTGAGCATCCGAAAGAGGGTGGTGAGATGCTGGACGAGGGAGAACGGAGGATGGAATAGGACGACATCACAGTGAGATTCACTTTTCAAATGGCAGCGAGAGGACAACTACGGGTGCTCCGCGAGTAGAGGTGAGAAGATGGAAAAATTACTTTTAAGACTTTAGTGGAGCATCCTGGGTATGGAACTAGCTCTTTAGAGCTTTGGAGAGGGTAAGAGGAGAAGAGAAGGGATGAAGAATGAGGAAGGGTATAGGGTCCCTTTTATAGGTGAGGAGAAAAGGTATAAAAGTTATTTTAAAGGCTTAAGAATTGTTAATCTATGCCCTTTAGTGGCTCATGCAATCATTACTAAAGGAGCATGATTGTTGGCGTGGGAGGAGTGTGAGCCATCTGATCTGCATTGCGTGGCTCTCCTTCGAGTGCGTAACGCACGTCTAATCGCACGTGTGATCGAAATCCGATGGCTGGAATCACCTTCAGACAACTTAACTGCCCACGCACGCATGTGATCCTGAGTCAAACGGCATTTCATCATGCGTGTTTAGCATACTCGCCATCCATGCCGATCCGCGCTGCCACGTGGCCGAACCAACACCGCTGATCTCCGATCGGGCAACTGAATTTCATGCTCTCTCCTTGCATGGCCGCTTTAAGGTAGGTGGCACTCAAACTCGCATCCATAGCTTGGGAGCTCCCTCTGCAACCACTGCGCTACGAGCTTGAGTGTCGCATTTTTGAAATTTCTTCCATGCTCTCTTAGCCGTTGGATGGAAATCCAACAGTTGAGATTGAAGCTGCCTTGATGCAAGGAGGGGCAACGGTGGTTTTGGGCGGCCTGGATGATGCCACATAGCACCCTCTGGGGCATCCATCTTCTTTTGTTCGTAGGTGGTGCCATGGATGTCGAATTGAACCGATTTTCACATCGTTGGGTTGCGATCGTCGATTTAAACACATCCATGCGATTGGATTTATCATCTAAAGTCTAGATTTTCATCACCCTGCCCCTTGGCCTCTGATCTTCCTCGGACTGCATCTGATGCTATGGAGGTTCGATCAGGGCAATCTCGGAGGAGTTGGCCTCCAATCTCGGCGCCTACGGTTAGGACTTCAATCCGAAGCCCAAAGAAATATCGACCTGTCCTTTGATCACAAAAAGAGGCAAATTAACCTATAATTTTTACAAACTAATTTAAATGCATGATGATGCATGCTATGCAATATTTATAATGCATGATGCTTCTATAGACCTAGGAACATGTATAAATAAGTATTTTAGGCCAATTAGATATATGTGCACCACACCCCCATGCCTATCTTTTGCTAGTCTTTAGGAAAACTACATGTTATTTATAAAAGAATTAGGCTTAAATTACTTAGGTAATAGTTATTTCTCAACACTAAGAAATTTCTACTAAAGACCTAAACTTCAGAGACTCAACAGCGCTTGGGTGTCTGTTAAAATGCAGACCACCCAAGCTTTCTCCTTATTCAAAAGCAAATACACTTTTTTCTTTCTTTTTCTTCTTTTCTAATTTTTTTGGATTTTTTAGTTTAGAGTTTCAGGACAGGTTTCAACGGCTACCCAACCCACCCAAGACTCGAAAAGAACTCTAAGTTCTAAGCATCTTTTTGTGTGAATGTGATAGACTCACTGATCGGCAATCAGAATGGACTTCAGGTTTCTACAAACCCTAAGTGACCCTAATGAAGAATTTTTGCCTAAAGGTGTATCTATCCTACTGATAGCTTTCTCCCTACTTTTTATTTTTATGGGGTCAACACAAGGGCGAATCCAGTGTATATCTCCCCGGCTTGTTCTACTTTCCCGCTTCTTCCTATGTGTTTAGGAATTATATGTGCATTCTTGTAAGCTGGGTTTTCGATAACCGACTAATGGGCTGTTACCCACGGCAACTTGTTAGCCATACTCGTGCGGTGAAGTGTAGCTTATTTATTTATTGATTTCTTTTTATTTTTTCTTCTTTTCCATTTCTCATTTTTTTTCTTTTTGGGAATTTTTCTATTTTTTTCTTTTTTTTTTCTAAGTGACTGCTCTGATCTAAGATTTACCTAAAGACAGTAGAATGTGGATGGTCGTGTAGTTGTGTTCTGAACAACAGGCCAATGGGCTATTACCCACGACAACTTGCCACCCATACTACCTAGAAAGTTCATTAGCTACCTAATTTCTGTAAAAATCATCAAAAAGTGAGTTAATGTAAATAGTGTGTAGATGCTTAGACTATAAGTCTCCTCAAATTAGAGGGCGGGTTGATAAGTCGTGTGCTTATCACCCCAACTTATTTAACCAATTAGAAATGAATTTAGAATGGCGAGAACTCGAGAAATAAGTCCACATTTTAGTGGGCATCCGGGCTGATTAAGCCGAAAGAGCTGAAGGATCTAAGTGTTCAGGTCCTATTGTATTATTTCCTAAGGTTGAAAAACTCTAATGCCCAAATTCTATTTTTCGAATTCAATTTTCTTTTCTCATAAATAAAGAGAAAATAAAAAGAATCTACGGAGTTAACAAAATAATTCAGATAGGGATATCTGCCCCCCATGCTTATTTAATGCAATGTCCTCATTGTATTAAAAAGACATGAAAAAGAGTGGAGTAGAGAAGAAAACACCTGAATTTCATGATTAACAGGTCAGCTCCAAGATGAAAATAGACTGTATACGTGCTAAGTTTATTGCCTTTAGCTCAGCACACTATACAAACAAAGAAGAAATCAAGAATTCATAGGTGCGAGTCAAGATCAAAATAAGAAAATTGATTTTAGTACATGCCAGGAGAAGATGTTCACAGATCTGGACAAGATTGTGGTGCAGACCCAGTGTCCAGGGTTGAATGTATCTAAGATTCTGGATTAAAATTACCCAGAACTAGAGATCATTGTGCTTACGGGGTCGAGCCTGTGGTTTTGGAGGATGCAACCCAGGTCTAAAAAGTCAGACAATAGGAAAATTTGTATCAAAAAGATAATCAGTTAATTTATGCTTGGGTTGGACATCCTCGGAGTTGAAAATGTTATAAGGGTCCTGGTAGAAGGTTGGTGTTTTCAGGCAGATAGGAATCCTTAGACTCAGACTTTTGCTTCCCCTAGAATTGGCTTCCCAAATCTTCATTTCCAGATTCCTATCCTCCATAATCAAAGTTTCTGGGACCTCAAAAATGTTATTACATAGCCCATATACAATATCCAAGTCTAACAATTGAGGCTCAATCAGGATTGACTTGGGTACAATGATTTCAAAAACATCATCATTCAGCTCTTTAGGATGTGATTGAGGAATGGGGCTATTGATTAAATCATCCATGAAAATAAGATTTGTATCTTCCAAGCTAGCCCCAACAGGATCAATTTCCTCAATTGTAGGGCAATCAAATGATCCATCATACTCCTCAAGCCCATATGTCTCACTAAAATTATCTTCCTCAAACTCAGGTGAGATTTCACATAAAGATTCTTCACCTTCAGAATCAAAGAATTCTGAATCTGCATTTATATATGTCGTAAAATCATCTATCATTGCCTAGTCCATGGAGACATACTTTTCCTCATACCCTGGTTCAGGGATCTCGGGTGAAGATATCAATTCATCCTCAATTGGTTGCTCTAGACCAACCTAGTTGATCACACGTGTTTCGTGTGTTTGAAATCGGGGTTACGAGTAGCCCGTCGTCGTAGTTGCAAAACTCGTGGTCAAATAAAATTTATACTGAAACTCGAAAAGTGAGTCCTGAGTCGAACATGGGGAGGCGAACGTTTGGTTTTATGAAATCCGTGCTTCACTTTTATTTCTTTTTGGTCGTTTTTATCTTTTCTAATTTTTTTGGTATTTTTAACAAGCAAGATATTAGGTCGACGAAAACTTTATCTACTTGCAAAAGTATAAGAGAGAGAGGGAGAGAGAGAGAGAAACAATCATCTATTCATGAACAACTGTTTGTTACAACTATGAAAGCAAGAAAATTACACTACGACAGCGTAAAAAGATAGAAAGAGGTGAGAGAAATCCCCCTTGATGGTTGCTCGAAGGACGACTCGCTCTGACGTTGCCTAGAGGAAGGTGGTGAGGAGTGGGATGAAGGAGGACGGAGAATGGGGCAAGACGACGTCGCGGTGAGGATCTTCTTCCCGAAGGGCGGTGAGAGGACAGTCACGGGATACTCTACGAATGGGGATGAGAGGTGGGAAAACTATTTGATTTTTTACTCTAGAGGAGCATCCCAGGCTTGGGACAAGCTCTCTTTAGAGCCTTGGTGGTGGTGAGAGGAAGAAAGGAAGAGATGGTTTGGAATGGTGGTAGGCAGGTCCTTTTATAGTGGAGGAGGAAGAACAAATTTGCATCTGGGTCATTACTGATGTCATAAACGTTGCTGTAACTGTTGCTGAAGATTCGCCCTTGAAATCCTCTTGCTGGCCCGCGCAGACCATTTGTGAAAGCTGCAAGCATCACTAAAGGCGCGCGTCACTGAAGATCCATGCCCACCTAGCTGGTGCACGCATAGCGCGCTGCGTGCTTCACTCGTCCATGCTCCCCACGCCTTGCGGTGCGCGTGCATTGGCATGCGCTGCGCTGTTTCTGCCCGTGGCTACACTATGCGTGGTGCGCTGCTGTAGCTGTGCGCCTGCACTGCTATTGGCTGGCATTGGGCGGCCTGGATGGTGTCACATGGCACCATCTAGGCTGCCCATTCTTCTTTGTTTTGTAGAGGGTGCCACGGTGCTCAGGTCGAGATGATTCTCATGCCGCTGGATTGCGATCGTCTCTCCGGATCCATCCATACGGTCGAATTTTCCATCCAAAACCTGTATGGATGTCACGTTGCTCCCTAGCCATTGATCTTCCTCGGACTTCGTACGATATTACAGTTCTCCGATCTAGATGATTTCATAGGCATTAGACTCCAGTCGTCATCTTAATCAGATCCGTACAGTTCGATCATCCATTCAAGGCCTTGAAATAAGTCTTCTTCTCTCCTGACCATGAAAATAACCTAATTAACCTAAAATATATACAACTACTCTAAATGCACAATGATGCATGTTATGCAATATTTATAACATGAAATGCAAATCAAAGCCTAGGAACATGCATGAATAGGCATTTTAACCTAAATAGATGTGTCTATATCAATGGTCATGCCCGATCTCATAAAATGTGTCCCCCTACAGGCACTTGAGCAGGTTCTGGCATTGGCTCTCCTGAAGGGTACTTATCTTAGGAGTCATCCCAAGATTGAACTAAAGCAAGTACAAATTTCATCCTCAATTTTGACAATTTCCTAAGTAAAAACTCACTTGGGTCTTTATCCTTAATATCTTGGAGCTAGTCCAACA
This sequence comes from Thalassia testudinum, assembly GCA_037157565.1. Classification (NCBI taxonomy): domain Eukaryota; kingdom Viridiplantae; phylum Streptophyta; class Magnoliopsida; order Alismatales; family Hydrocharitaceae; genus Thalassia; species Thalassia testudinum. The sequence goes on from JAZHRO010000078.1 coordinate 52,486,733, forward strand.
AATACTTGTTAAGATCATCAATCATTTGAATTAGAGTCTCCAATTCTTTAGTGCAGGGTGTTGTTGAGCTTCTAAAGATTATATGGTATTCCTTAAGTTAGCCAATACCCTATCTTGAATCTGGTTCACCTAAACCAAATTGTTTGATTTAGGGTGGGTGGGTTGGGTTCAATCCAGGGGAGTCAAGAAATTGAGGTTCCTGGGGGCCTCCCTGGTAATAGGTCATTTCGGGTTGTTCAAAGAGGGGTGGTGACCTATATGTAGTGTAATCCTAGAGAGGGTATGGGTTGTAATCATCATATCCTTCTTGATCGTAGATTGTATTATGTTAATCATATAGAGGCGGAGATCTATAATCATTATAGCTCGAGAAGGATAGAAATCACAATCATGATGTCCAGGTTTAGACCCTGTACATGGAGGTCCAGAATTGTATCCCCAATCTGAGTTATTCCAACTAGTAGATAGGTGAGAATAAATTTGGTTGGGATAATAATCATCTTGGGAATAAGTAGTAGTAGGAGTGTAAGAGCGGAAATGCGAGTAGGATGTGGAGGGATCCATGGCAAAGCGAGAGGAAAGAGAAAAGAAAGGTGTCCTGTAGTACAAACAATCAAATCTGTCCTTAGGTGGGTTAGCCTAAACACCTACAGACTCAGAACCCGTCTTGAGATGAATGAAACGATTTGGTCTAGTTCTTTCCGGTCAATCCAACTAGTTAGAGGGAGGGATTGGGGAGAAGGTTCTTCCCTTGGCTTTTGCCTCAGGTTCCTTTGATAGCCTCCAATAGTGGTTGTTTGACACTGCTCTCCTAGCTAGACATCAAATGGATCGAAAGAAGTAGATTAATCGAAAATAATCTCGATTTGGGCCCCGAAGAGCGAGTCAAATCCTTAAGGTCAACGTCTACTTGATTTTAGTTAGGCTTAGGTTTGAATGTGCTTGGGAATGTGATGAGCCCTTTATCTGGGTTGTGCCCTTAAAAATTAGTTTCAATGTGTGTTGTGTACAACCAATGGTTTTCTAGCAAGATTATTTTTTTTGATGCAATGAATTTTAGGGTTTGAATCTTGCTTAGTAGCTTTCAGGATTCAAATTTAAGGTATATTCAGACAAGGTTTTGTGAGGCACACCAAGTTTTAAAAGCACAGGTGAAGATATATTCCCTTAAAAATAAAAAATAATGTGGTATGTTTGGTTCAACCCTAAAATTTGAATCCTATGAGGTAAGCTACTCAATGAATTGATTTTATGTTAAGTAGTGCGGTCTAAACAAATCAAACAAGTGGCCTGATGCACCACTAATTAAAGCACCCAATCAGTTTTAGCCTATTCTAATGTCTAATCACTTATTCGTATAGTGCTTTGAGGTGTACCGGGTCCTTAGGTCAGCTCCCCGGTTAAATGATTAAATCAGACAAAAGTGATGCACTTAAGTGTGTGTGTGTGTGTGTATAAAGTGTGTAAGTTTAAACAAATCCCACAATCAGATTTTTTTTATGTGGGGGATAGGTGGGTGGGAGTGACAAGCAAACAATACAATCTACCTTAGGGTTTATAAGAGCGCTTAGGTTGATTTTTGTTTGTATTATTACATGGTGGAATGAAAACTAGTGGGTGGGAGGTAGGGATATACTTACAGAACCTTCATCCACACTTTTCTCTAATCTAACCACTTTGGCTCACTTTGGAAGAGTGCCTACAATCACGGCAAGATCGGAGAAAAAGTGAGATAAAAGTTAGGTAAGGCGAAAAACACAGGAAATCAAAGCGCGTGCGTTGCCTCCCCGGTAACTACACCAAAATGATGAGTAAGATTTATACACTAAGAAGATTAAGTTTGAAAACTCGTCCTTGTAGTTGCGTAAAAATCCACTATCAGATAAATTTTACCAAAACTCAAAGTGAGTAGCGGGTTGAACACAAGGAGGCGAACGTTTGATTAAAAATCATATTTAAAATTATTGTCACAAAGTAGATTAGCTGGTCGAATTAAATCTACGTTAGCTATTCTGCTTAAATAATAAACAGTAGAAGAGAGAGATAGAATAATACAAAGAAAGAGAAAATAGGAAGAGAATGAACAAATATTTTATAACCATATATGCATGCTCATTACATCTACTTGCTACAACTACAAAGTTGAAAATCTACACTAGAAAGCGATAAAAAGACAGGGATGAGAAAATCCTCCTTAATGACTGCTTAGAGGATGAGTCACATTGATGGAGTGCCCAGAAGAGGGTGGTGAGATGCTGGATGAGGGAAAACGAAGCTGGAGGAGGGAGGACGGAACAGGGCGACATCACAGCGGGATCTGCTTCTCGAATGGCGGTAAGAAGACAACCACGGGTGCTCCAGGAATGGGGGTAAGAAGATGGAAAAATTACTTTTAAGACTGTAGTGGAGCATCCTGGGAATGAGACTGGCTCTTTAGAGCTTTGGAGAGGGTGAGAGGAGAACAAAAGGAATGAAGAGCGAGGAAGGGTGTAGGGTCCCTTTTATAAGTGAGGAGAAAGGGCATAAAAATCATTTTAAAGGCTTAAGAATTAATCTATACCCTTTAGTGACTCATGCAAGCATCACTAAAGGAGCGTGACTGTTGGCGTGGGAGGAGCGTGAGCCATCTGATCTCCATCACGTGGCTCTCCTTCGAGCATGTAACGCGCATCTGATCGCACGTGTGATCGAAATCTGACGGCTAGAATCACCTTCAAACAACTTAACTACCCTGTGCGCATGTGTGATCTCGCATCTAACGGCACGTCATCACGAGTGTTTAGCATGCTCGCCATCCACGCCAATCCATGCTGCCACGTGGCCAAACCAATGCTGCTGATCTCCGATTGAGCGACTGAATTTCACGCTCTCTCCTTGCATTGCCAATTTGAGGCAGGCAGTTGATGAGAACACCATCATAACCCCTAACTAGCATGTTTTCATCTTAAAAAGGTAATAAAAGCTCCTACATATCCATTAGAGGGTCCTAAATGCTTGATGTTCTGTTTTGAGAAGAAAAGATGAATACAAGGTTATTTCTGCAAAATTAACTGCATTCCACAAATACAAAATAACCATGGGGTCTTTCAAGGGTTTATTAAAGGTCATATGGTCATTATTGTTTAATAAGTGGGTCCATACAGAATAAGATGGGTTTCACGCGATTCAAGAATTAATGAACATCTAAAATCCTAAAAACGGATCTACTTAATTAACTGATTTTATGGTTAGGATAAAATTCACCTAAACCTTCTAAAAATCATAGAAAAATATTCCCTACGATTTGGTACCCTTGATTTGACCATTGGAACCCAATTTGACCTAAAATAGAGTCTTAGATAGATAGTTGCCTTAATTTGAGTTTCTGCACAATTTACCAAGTCAAACTTGGTCAAAACCTAAATCCGACTTCACCATCAGATTCTTTGGATCCAAATTATGTTTATACCAAAATTTGGGGCTAATCAGAGATCATTTTAACCAAGTTTGCATTTTAGTCCAATCTAACTCTTTTCCTTATGCACTGCCCCTAACTTTCAAATTGTTTGCAAAGACCCCTCCAATTTCTTCATCTTTTTCGTGAAAAAGCCCCTACCATCATTGAGGTCAAACCTGACCTCCAAGCAACGTTGACTAACCCAAATCCTACTCTAATGGCAATCAAATCCCACCAAAGTTGGTTGGATTGACGTTCACACAGGAGAACAATCTGGGATAAATTTGGAGTCCCAAGTCTTCATGGATTGCTCGTGCGAATGCATGAGAATCATGGGTTCCTTTCCTTCAAGCCCAAGTCCTTGGATCCCTCTTTTTCGATCCAGAGCTTCCCCTGAAGCTCTATAAAGAGTCGACGTGCATAACCTTTTCTCCTTAGCAAGTTTTGGCGAGCCAAATCACCATAATCTACCCTCTCCGGTCACAAAACATCCTTGCTCTGGTGATCTCCCTGGATCCCCCTCCTCCAGCCGTCCAACAATCAAATTGGATGGCCTAAATTCTTCCTCTCTTCCTAACGATCCTCTCCGGCCAAAGAAAGGACGTCTCCTTGCCCCGTTCGATGTCGTCGTCCTCCCGATCCATCATCTTCCCTGACTCTGATCAGGAGCCTCTCGGCCTCAACTCTCTCTCCTAAGACCCCCTTTCTCTTCCTTTCTCCCTCTACATCATTTCTCCCTCATATACACTCCCAATCGACCCCGCAACACACCACGATGCCCTCGCCTTCCTTCGCTCCGATGAATCTCCGGTGACGCCTATCCACTGCTTCACTGCACCAATCTCGCTGCTACCACCCCCATCAACATCACCGCAACCCCACCGACTAAAGCCCTAACCTAATTCCATCGATTAGCTACTCTCCCATCTCCTCGAATACCATCACCTTCGCAGCTCCGCCCTGACCTCGCACCATGCACACACACCCCCCAACATCACAAAACCACCACCTCCACGTTCGCCGTGCTCCAGCAGATCTTTTGAGCTATTTTGACAAGGCCACGAGGTCGTGTTATGGTTTTCAAGTCACCACTGGAGCTTCGCTACTGTGCCCTCCTTCTCCGACCTCAACCATCTTATTTGTGTTGTGTTCTTCCTTGCTTCCACACCCAGGTGAAGCGGCTCCGCTCCAGGTGCATGCTCAGGTCATCAATTGAAGAAGCTAGCTGCCCCTTCATCCGTAATTTGGAGCTTCATCATTCGCAGCTGCATAAGGAAGGGTGTGGACATAGTCCCACATCGTTAACTTCAGAGGTCTCCATGTGAGATATATTGAATTCGTGCATTGGACCCCTCGCCCAGTCACGAGGGGTCGGGTGAAAGCACAATCTTCATTTTCGATAAAAACTTTAGCATGAAATGACGTGTCGTTGTATGTAATCACATGGTAGAAAATCGCTTTTTAAAACATTTTAATTCTTAGAATCTAACCACGAAAATAGTTAGGTCGTCTCCATAGGGAGGAATTAGCCTATTGAATGTCTTATTTGTTCAGGAAATCTCAATGTGTATGCATATTAACTGGTGCACATGTTTTCAACATAATTTCTTGATTTAAGGAATTAATCAATAATGTAAGGGTGCACATGCAAAATCACCACAATATAATATTCTGTTAACAAGTGAATAGTGATCTTGGCATATAGCAAAGATGTAAGTATTATCTCCAATGGGATAAACCCTATTTACTATAACCTCATCTTATGCTTTGAATCCTTCATAAAAGTAACTGAAATAAACAAGAGGTATATTCATGCAAATTGCTTTCCATAATTTAATGCCTTAAATAAATGAATAGTAACATCCGCAATGGCATCTAGTGTAAATAATAATTGAAGTTTTACTAAAGCAAAACAGGGGAGTTTGTTCCCCTCGTGCACACGCGGTGGAGGGGGCACGACTGAACGCAAGGTGCTCGGAGGAGATCGGCCAGGATGCAAGCTTCATGTTGGTGGCCATGGCGTCGAGGGAGGTGGCTGGAGCACGTCAGTTGGGAAGGCGGACATCGTTGGAAGTGGGTTCCTCCGTGTGTGCGCGGGGACTGCTATTGGCGTTTCCGATGATGTGGCGGCGCTCGTGGAGTCGAGGTGAGTGTGGTGGGGTCAACATCACGTCAAATGGAGGTTGTCGGGGACTACTGCGTGGAGGTCCTCTCGCCGTTTATTGGGTTCCTTTAGTGTGCAAAGGAAGATGAAGAAGAAGACGAAGGAGAAGAGGAAGAGGCCGGGCGGTGGTGCGGGGGCGTGCACTCAGCGTGCATGGGGCTGGTTGTGTGCACGTGTTGGCTTGTGGGCAGGTGCGGCTGCGCGCAGTGAGGTTGCGCACTGAGCGGCACTGCTGTATGTGCGGCCAGCGTGTGGAACGTAGGCGGGCACGTGCTTGCTGGTGCGGTTGGGTGGTGAGGGGGTTCGCGATGGTGGCCGCATGCTATCACTGTGCGATCATCGAGAGGACAAAGGTGGGAGGTAGGTGTGCAGAGACCACGGTGCTCGTTGAAGTCCACGGTGCACACCACCTTCACGGTGATGGAGATGGAGGATATCCCCGCAGGGGGGGGAATTTGTGATGATGGCGAGAATCCTCAAATCACTCTTCTTATCTGCAATCTGTTGCTTCCGTCGGACGCTTCTCCAACACCCGCGAAGGATGCGAATGGTTGGAGCGGTAGAATCTGTCAAGCAACTTCTTCATTAGACGTTTGATCAGACTTTCAAACGTCTTAAAAATGTAGATATCAGTAAGTTCCTGCTGGAGGTCCCAGACGTCCGTCATTTTCTCTAGACGTCTTATAGATGTAGAAATGGACGTCTAAACTCATGTACCTAACCTGCATTCATCGAATGAATTATATTATCATATCATATGTGGTTAAATGTAAAGTTACCTCATAAAATTATATGCAGACTAAGGTAAATTACTATATATCTCCTAGACAATTATCAACTAAGAGCAAATAATTAAATAGTACTTAGGCTAAATAAGGGTCCACGAAAGTGGACTTATCAAATGCTTTCATGCCTAAGTTTTGCTAGTCCCGAGCAAAAATGAAAAGCAATAGAAGTAATCAGAAGATTTCTTCTTCCCTTATTTCAAAAATTTAGAAATACAGACAAATGTGAAGTGATAGTAACCTAGGAATGGATCCAAATGAAAATAACCAAATTACATTTGCAGTTTGTACTATCCTTGGGTAAATATTTTTATCGGGATAGGCAACTACTTCATTTGAGGATAAAGCAGAATATAATCTGAAATTTGACCTTGGCTTTTTAGCTTGGGTAGGAGATGCTGAGTTAAATGGATTTATATTTGGTGGCACACACTTATCTGGTGCTACATGTAATCTAGTACTACAGACTCTAGATATCGAGATTATCAAATGAGTCAACCCAGAGAGAGGCTAAACAACTGTGCTCTCTTGATGTTCCTTGGCGCTCACTCTTTTCCTTCTTTTCTTTCTGAATTCATAAATCTTGCCAGATTTAGTAAGTGTACTCACTGTTTGGTGGCCTCACATGGCATTTACACTTCAATTAAAGTCCTAATAGCTCTACAACCATGTTAGAGTCCTCAGCCAGTATTCGGGCGATTAGAAACACTGAAAGGTATTTGATGGATCGCGATGGGTGTTTTTGATGCTTGAGAAACGTCACGAAGATAAAATTATAAACTTGAAATCTTTTCTTTTTCTTTTCTTTCTCTCTTTTTTTTTAATATAATTATTTCTTTTTTCTTTCTTTCTTTTTCTTTCTTTACAAATCAACATAACATGACGCAGACTTTTATTTATGAGGCATTGTTAGGGATGATGATGGTCAAGAAGATATTGTGTGGCTTATTTGGTGGAAGTGCCTACTCTCGGCACCAGGAAGGAATGGATAGGACAAGCGTATTTCTGACCTTTGACATTACTACCCTCCTTAAGTTGAGGATTCTATGAAGGACGGTCGTAACCATCCACCATAGTCATAGCTTTATTAAGACTCAATCTCTGTGTATCTACCTTATTTGGTGACTCTCAGGAATTCACACAATGTACGCACACAGGAACAAAGAGCAAAAACTTTGCCTAACTCTGAAGTATCATCATCTAATTGTCCAAAACTTAAGAGTCCTTGCACTAGACTTAACGCACCAATAATCACTCTACTTTCTTCTCACAAATATGAGGTGGATCTACTAGAAGATAGTATGCCTAACTCCCTATTAACTGTCCAAGGGTTCAGTAGATTAAAAATGCTTATTGGTTTTCTTCAAAGATCCATTACCCAGTCTATGTGCAAGTGAATGAAAATGTACTGGATTCTAAACTTAAGAAACAATTCAAGAAGAAAATCTTCACTGACACTTTCACGACAAAGATGTTTTGCTAGGGACTAATCAATTCAGCTCAAGAAAAGAAATTATATATATATATATATTATATATATGCTAGCCTAAATGCATGAATAGTTCCTCAAATGCAAAATGCACCCCTTATGCCTAAATCCTGCAATGTCCTCATTGTAAAATTAAAATAGGGGGAGAAAGGAAGGAAATCACCTGAAGAAGGTGTTATTCTGGATGCTGGGTTGCCTCTCAACAAGTGCTGCATTTTCTGTCAGCAACCAGATTTATAGGGAACCTGTAAGTCTAGTTCCAGATAGAAAAAGCTAGGCCCTAAAAATATGCGTAACAGCGCGGGCCTAGAAATAGGTAGGGTCCACGAAAGTGGACTTATCAAATGCTTTCATGCCTAAGTTTTGCTAGTCCCGAGCAAAAATGAAAAGCAATAGAAGTAATCAGAAGATTTCTTCTTCCCTTATTTCAAAAATTTAGAAATCCAGACAAATGTGAAGTGATAGTAACCTAGGAATGGATCCAAATGAAAATAACCAAATTACATTTGCAGTTCGTACTATCCTTGGGTAAATATTTTTATCGGGATAGGCAACTACTTCATTTGAGGATAAAGCAGAATATAATCTGAAATTTGACCTTGGCTTTTTAGCTTAGGTAGGAGATGCTGAGTTAAATGGATTTATATTTGGTGGCACACACTTATCTGGTGCTACATGTAATCTAGTACTACAGACTCTAGATATCCAGACTATCAAATGAGTCAACCCAAAGAGAGGCTAAACAACTGTGCTCTCTTGATGTTCCTTGGTGCTCACTCTTTTCCTTCTTTTCTTTCTGAATTCATAAATGTCGCCAGATTTAGTAAGTGTACTCACTGTTTGGTGGCCTCACATGGCATTTACACTTCAATTAAAGTCCTAATAGCTCTACAACTAAGTTAGAGTTCTCAGCCAGTATCTGGGCGATCAGAAACACTGAAAGGTATTTGATGGATCGCGATGGGTGTTTTTGATGCTTTAGAAACGTCACGAAGATAAAATTATAAACTTGAAATCTTTTCTTTTTCTTTTCTTTCTCTCTTTTTTTTTAATATAATTATTTCTTTTTTCTTTCTTTCTTTTTCTTTCTTTACAAATCAACATAACATGACGCAGACTTTTATTTATGAGGCATTATTAGGGATGGTGATGGTCAAGAAGATATTGTGTGGCTTATTTGGTGGAAGTGCCTACTCTCGGCACTAGGAAGGAATGGATAGGACAAGCGTATTTCTGACCTTTGATATTACTACCCTCCTTAAGTTGAGGATTCTATGAAGGACGGTCGTAACCATCCACCATAGTCATAGCTTTATTAAGACTCAATCTCTGTGTATCTACCTTATTTGGTGACTCTCAGGAATTCACATAATGTACGCACACAGGAACAAAGAGCGAAAACTTTGCCTAACTCTGAAGTATCATCATCTAATTGTCCAAAACTTAAGAGTCCTTGCACTAGACTTAGTGCACCAGTAATCACTCTACTTTCTCCTCACAAATATGAGGTGGATTTACTAGAAGAGATAGTATGCCTGACTCCCTATTAACTGTCCAAAGGTTCAGTAGACTAAAAATGCTTATTGGTTTTCTTCAAAGATCCATTACCCAGTCTATGTGCAAGTGAATGAAAATGTATTGGATTCTAAACTTAAGAAACAATTCAAGAAGAAAATCTTCACTGACACTTTCACGGCAAAGATGTTTTGCTAGGGACTAATCAATTCAGCTTAAGAAAAGAAATTATATATATATACATGTATTATATATATGCTAGCCTAAATGCATGAATAGTTCCTCAAATGCAAAATGCACCCCCTATGCCTAAATCCTGCAGTGTCCTCATTGTTAAATTAAAACAGGGGGAGAAAGGAAGGAAATCACCTAATAAAGGTGTTATTCTGGATGCTGGGTTGCCTCTCAACAAGTGCTGCATTTTCTGTCAGCAACCAGATTTATAGGGAACCTGTAAGTCTGGTTCCAGATAGAAAAAGCTAGGCCCTAAAAATATGCGTAACAGCGCGGGCCTAGAAACAGGTAGGGTCCACGAAAGTGGACTTATCAAATGCTTTCATGCCTAGGTTTTGCTAGTCCCGAGCAAAAATGAAAAGCAATAGAAGTAATCAGAAGATTTCTTCTTCCTTTATTTCAAAAATTTAGAAATCCAGACAAATGTGAAGTGATAGTAACCTAGGAATGGATCCAAATGAAAATAACCAAATTACATTTGCAGTTCGTACTATCCTTGGGTAAATATTTTTATCGGGATAGGCAACTACTTCATTTGAGGATAAAGCAGAATATAATCTGAAATTTGACCTTGGCTTTTTAGCTTGGGTAGGAGATGCTGAGTTAAATGGATTTATATTTGGTGGCACACACTTATCTGGTGCTACATGTAATCTAGTACTACAGACTCTAGATATCGAGATTATTAAATGAGTCAACCCAGAGAGAGGCTAAACAACTGTGCTCTCTTGATGTTCCTTGGCGCTCACTCTTTTCCTTCTTTTCTTTCTGAATTCATAAATCTTGCCAGATTTAGTAAGTGTACTCACTGTTTGGTGGCCTCACATGGCATTTACACTTCAATTAAAGTCCTAATAGCTCTACAACCATGTTAGAGTCCTCAGCCAGTATTCGGGCGATCAGAAACACTGAAAGGTATTTGATGGATCGCGATGGGTGTTTTTGATGCTTGAGAAACGTCACGAAGATAAAATTATAAACTTGAACTCTTTTCTTTTTCTTTTCTTTCTCTCTTTTTTTTTAATATAATTATTTCTTTTTTCTTTCTTTCTTTTTCTTTCTTTACTAATCAACATAACATGACGCAGACTTTTATTTATGAGGCATTATTAGGGATGATGATGGTCAAGAGGATATTGTGTGGCTTATTTGGTGGAGGTGCCTACTCTCGGCACCAGGAAGGAATGGATAGGACAAGCATATTTCTGACCTTTGACATTACTACCCTCCTTAAGTTGAGGATTCTATGAAGGACGATCGTAACCATCCACCATAGTCATAGCTTTATTAAGACTCAATCTCTGTGTATCTACCTTATTTGGTGACTCTCAGGAATTCACACAATGTACGCACACAGGAACAAAGAGCGAAAACTTTGCCTAACTCTGAAGTATCATCATCTAATTGTCCAAAACTTAAGAGTCCTTGCACTAGACTTAGCGCACCAGTAATCACTCTACTTTCTTCTCACAAATATAAGGTGGATCTACTAGAAGATAGTATGCCTGACTCCCTATTAACTGTCCAAAGGTTCAGTAGACTAAAAATGCTTATTGGTTTTCTTCAAAGATCCATTACCCAGTCTATGTGCAAGTGAATGAAAATGTACTGGATTCTAAACTTAAGAAACAATTCAAGAAGAAAATCTTCACTGACACTTTCGCGACAAAGATGTTTTGCTAGGGACTAATCAATTCAGCTCAAGAAAAGAAATTATATATATATACATATAATATATATATACTAGCCTAAATGCATGAATAGTTCCTCAAATGCAAAATGCACCCCCTATGCCTAAATCCTTCAATATCCTCATTGTAAAATTAAAACAGGGGGAGAAAGGAAGGAAATCACCTGATGAAGGTGTTATTTTGGATGCTAGGTTGCCTCTCAACAAGTGCTGCATTTTCTGTCAGCAACCAGATTTATAGGGAACCTGTAAGTCTGGTTCCAGATAGAAAAAGCTAGGCCCTAAAAATATGCGTAACAGTGCGGGCCTAGAAACAGGTAGCCACGGATGTTGGCGAGCTGATGATGCAGCGTGATTCCAAATGCTCACCAGAAGATATGAAAATAGAGAACCTCGTAGGCTACCTGGGGAGGTCTAGGGATAACAAAAGGAATATGAAAAGAGACCTCCTGAAATGGGATAAGTGGAGGATAACAAGGATCCTCCAAAGTAGGATGGGTTTTAAAAGATATAAACATTTTTATTTCACACCCTTGAATGGCGAGACTAAAAGTACAAGCGTCAATCCACACTCACTATTCTACTCGAGGATATACTGGCCTGATATGTTCTCCAGTAAGAATGTAACTGAGCAGAGACCTGAGCCAAGGATCGATTAGGGAGTGTAAGGATTGTTTGTGGTGTTGGAAGGTAATGTTAAGTCCAATGAGGGCTTAGCTAGTGTCAGGTCCAATTCCAACAACGATTCAAATTGTGTATTCTCCCTAACAATTGGAGAAAAATTCACTTCACCCTACCTAGCATTAATGATTGGAGTCATATTTTCACCTTCCAGTATATGTAAATCAGTGGTGGATTCTAAATTAAATTCCTTTGATGGCAGGGTCAAAGCAATAGAATCATTATCATTAATCTCATCCCCGAATTCTTTTGGTTCACTCAAATTTTTGTCATGGTGTATATGTGATTTATTAGTAAAGAAAGGAGTTGCTTCAGTATCATCAATTATTTCTGATGGAGGATCCATCTTAATGTTTTGGAGTAAGCTTATATCATGCAATTCTTTATTTTTCTCGGGGCATAAATCCTCAATTGACGTGTTTTGTCCTCGAGAGTCTCCCCTAGGCTTCTCACTATTATGTTTGTCCTCCTCTAATATCAACTCCTGGTTTGATGGAGGATGACTCTCAAAGGAAGGGAGGAATCCAGATTTCACCAGATTGTTTATATCTTCCAGGGGTAAGTCCTCGAATAACAAATATTCTCCCTGTGATTCACTCCAGGTTTTCAGTCTGGGTTCCTCCATTGGGTCATCCTCATCCTCTACAATAGATTCTTTATATCCCTAAGACCAAAATTGATCTAATTCATCCTCCATTCCCTTAGGATCACCTTCATTGGGTGCATTTAAATCCTCAGGATGCTGAATGGTAGGTGTTAATTCCCTAAGTGGAGGGTTAGGATTATGCTCACTAAGGGTAGAATGGGATTTCACCAGATAATTAATAGGGGAAGTGACATGAACAATACGACCTTGACCCGGGTTAGTAGGGGTAAGGAAAATTCTGTCATTGAGGTCAAGGTCCTCTAGAGGTACCATCTTCCCTTTCTTTTGACTCCAATATAGCTTGGGTGGGTAATCACTAGGATTGTTCTCCTCTAGTGGCCGTGTCTCATTGGGAGAGTCAAAGTGATAGCTACGTAAAACGGGATCCCTATTGTCATTGGTTTCCTCAGAATTATTTTCATGATCACGGTCGTATGGGTAGGGATCAAAATTATTGGGAAGAAAGTAGCTAAGCTGTCTAATTTCATTGTTCAATTGTTGACTATTCCTCAACATCCCTTCCATAGATTCCATCATTTTCTTTTATTGTTTTTACATTTCTATCATAAAAGAGGAGAGGCTACTACTATCAGATTGTGGAGGATAGTTAATCTTAGGCTTTGGTTGCTTAGGGGTATTAGTCCAACCTCGATACGGAGAATCATGAAGGGTGGGAGGGTTCGGTGTTTGCATAGTAGTTGGGATTCCAGGGTTGGAAAATCCCGCTCCTAGTCTCTGCTCAAAAGTGGGAGTTATCAGGCCAGTACTCCCAGGATAGGAATATGAATGATCCCATTAATTGTCAATGTACCCATCAAAGATGGATACGCTCGGGGCATGGGATCCTGGTTAAAAGATGGGAAGTATTGACTCTGATAATCTAAATGATTGGAGTAAGGGTGATCCATTTCTTTAAGCCAAACAGGTTTAACTCTCTTAGGATTTAGAAGAAATCAGAACACAAGCAGAAACTTCCTACCACTGTCAAAACAAACGCAAATACATTGGGATTTGTTTTTAGTAGATTCTAGGTCTTAGGTGTTTAGTTGGTGGCCAAACAAGTTTTGCAAGAATTTTGCTTCCTAGGCCGACCTTCATTGGTGCCTACAACCTACTCGCAAGGGATGGAGGTCTCGAATCGAGCCCACGCACGAGGAACCGAAGTAACTTGGTGGATAGGCTTGTTGATTTTCGACTAACTTCCCTAGTGGTGCAAAGAGGAGAGGTAGAAATTTATCTAATGACCTTATGTGTGAGGTGCATAGTGTCTCAGGTGTGCAATCATACATTCGTGTTTTGAGTTTTGAAACTTCAGAAACAAGATCCTTTTGCACACAACTTTAAGTCACAGATATTAAGGTCCAACCACTTAGCAGTCTCAATTTTTAAAGTGACCACTGAATTAATTCAATTCAAGCACTTTAGTGGTTCAATGCAGATGCATGACAGGTAATTGATGCACTAGGGTTCCTTTTATAGGTCTTTAGAGGGTGATTAGAGCTTCGGAATCAAGCTTCTCAAGCTTGGAAGGCCATCGGAGTAGGAAACCCAAATCTCTCATGCATTCGCATGAGAGATTGGGAAGGAATTGAAGCTGAAGAATCGGTCTGATTGGAAGATAATTTTAAGAGGGATCTCCAATTCAAATTTGAGAATGTTTGATTGAGAATCGAGAGAGAAATCTCTGCTCGAATCTCGCTGGAGGAAGGTGCGTTCACACCAATGGTGACAGGGACTAGCTTGTAAAGAAGATGACAAAAGTTTGCGACCCAAATGCAGATTTTTCGAAAGTTAGGGGCACGGGTGTGAGAAAAAATAGTCAGATAGGACTAAAATGCAAACTAGGTCGAAACAGATTGGGTCCAAATTTTTGTACAAACCTAATTTGGATCCAACGAATCCAATGGTGAAGTTAGATTTAGGATTTGTCCAAGTTTGACTGAAGAAATTGCATAATTACCCAAATAAGGGTAAAAGTCTGTCTGTGGCTTTGTTTTAGGTCAAGACGGGTTCTGATGATCAAATTGAAGGTACCAAACCCTAGAGAATATTTTTATATGATTTTTAAATGGTTTATGTGAATTTTATCATGAGCAAAACCTCAGTAGATTAAGTAGGTCTATTTTTAAGATTTCAGATGTCATTTAATTCTCGAAACGCGTCAAAACCCATTTTTGTCTGCACAAACCTATTTGTTAGATTTTTAAGACCATTTGACCTTTAATTAACCCCTTAGAAATCCCGTGATTGTTCTACAATTGAGATATGCTATTAAAACTGCAGTTTTACCCCTGTTTTACTGTCTTTCCCTCAGAATAGATTTGCAATGAATTATGGTCTTCTGGTTGTTATGTAGGAGCGTTTAATGATGTATATAACTAAATAAAGCTAGATAGGGCTAATGATGATGTTATCATCATTGACCCACCTTGTGGGATCAACCAATCTTCAAATTAGGTCACCACTCACAAAAACATCTTAAAGTTCAAGTGAAATCATAAGCACCCTCTCTCTAAAGTTAAAATTGGTAAGCTTAAGAGGTCAAGTTATCCATTCTGGTCTGCCAGGATCCAGATGACAAGGTCGGGTAGAGGAAACCCTATAACCTGTGGGGGAGCTCTACCGTGTAGGGGTCTTTGCAGGACTCTCCCTTCCTGGCTACCCAGGTATTTCTCAGGTGGATGACTTTTTGATCTAGAGATATCATCTGCCTCGAACCCTATAGTGATCAAAAAATCTTTGGGTGTCTTGATTGGGTCCATTACACCTTCTATCCCTCATCTTCTCCATCAGTGCTTGTTTAGGAGAAGGTCTTTAAGATCACCATTGAGGCCTCCATTAGCTATTCACTCTCGTCTAGGCCAAGCCTCGACCTCCCTGTTTGTGCAACAACCCGACCAGATCGATATCTCTTCTAATTCATTTGAGCCTAGATCTCCTTCATCCATATCATGGAGCACCCAGCAGAAGAAGAAAATAATCTCCAGAATCAGCTTCAGCGCCTAAACGATCTATTCCAAGCCTTTATGAATCCACCGCAGCATCCTATGATGTCAGATCATTACAATCCTGCTCCGATGGCAATCGAACGTCAAGCCCAAATCCCGGCTTGAGGTCCTGATACTAAACTCAAGCCCAACATGATTCTTGCTATTGCTAAATTTCATGGGCTTAATTTTGAAGATCCCTTCCAGTGTATCAAGCAACTTAAGCATTTGGCCCAGACCTTCAGGTCAGAAGCTCAAAATTGGGATATCTTGCTCATGAGGATGTTCTCCTTCTCTCTCATGGACAAGGTTTCTCACTAGTACCAAACCCTAACTCGTCCGATCAACACATGGGCAGAACTACAATTCGAGTTTCTGAAAAAGTCTTTCCTGTTGGTCGGATAAATGCTTTTAGGCACCAAATCACGCATTTCACGCAAAATGTAGGAGAACCACTTCATGAGGCATGGGATCGCTTTTTGGATCTCATGCAAAAGTGCCCCCATCACGGAGTTCCTAAATGGGAACAAGTCCAGTCTTTTTACTAGGGACTCCGTGAGGACATCAGATTGTTCGTCAATGCAACCTGTGAAGGAAACATCATGGGTCAACACAAAGACATCGTGCTGGAGATTCTCGAGAATATGTGTGAGAACTCCATCGATAATGAATCCATGGGCATATTCAGTCGGTCGACTGCTCGTGCATTGACGAATACATGGGGAGCACACGAGACTTAGGGTTTATCCTCATTCGTTGATCTGGAATTAATGTCCAGTCACCTGGACAAGGTCTCGATGGATACGCTCGGAGCATGTGGATGGATACACTCGGAGCATGGGATCCTAATTAAAAGATGGGAAGTATTGACTCTGATAATCTGAATGATAGGAGTAAGAGTAATCCACTTCTTTAAGCAAAACAATTTTAACTTTCTTAGGATTCAGCAGAAAACTTCCTAAAGAGTTCTATTGTCACAGCAAACGCAAATTCAACGGGATCTGTTTTTAGTAGATTGCAGGTCTTAGAGTTATATTTTTAGTTGGTGGCCAAACAAGTTTTGCAAAAATTACGCTTCCTAGGCCAACCTTCACTGGTGCCTATAACCTACTCACAAGGGATGGAAGTCTTGAATCGAGCTCACACACGAGGAACCGAAGTAACTTGGTGGATAGGCTTGTTGATTTCCGACTAACTTCCCTTGTGGTGCAAAAGAGGAGAGGTAGAAATTTATCTAGTGACCTTATGTGAGGTGCACAGTGTCTCAAGTGTGCAAGCATACGATCGTGTTTTGATTTTTTTTTGAAATTCCGCAAACAGGATCCTTCTGCACACAACTTTTAGTCACAGATTTTAAAGTCCAACCTCTTAACAGTCCCAATTAGTTTAAAGTGACCACTGAATTAATTTGATTCAAGCACTTTAGTGGTCTTAGATTTAGGTTCAATGCATATGCATGACAAGTAATTAATGCTCAGGAGAAGGCGTACCTTACTCTAGCTTTCTTCGTGCAGTGTATGAATGGAAGTTAATAAAAAATAAACTAGATGTTGCTCATTCGGTCCTAGATGATCGTCTTATAGATATGCAGCTTCTAGCAGGCAGTTCAAATTTTTTTTTTTTTAATAATAATAACAAACAGACCTAGTCTAACTAACTAACTGAAATGCAGTTCAAAACAGTTCAAGTAATCCTATAATCTAAATAAATGGGAACACGTTTCCAAAAATACCCAACAAGGGCCCAAAAGACAGTAATTTAAATTCTAATGTCTATCTAACTAAATCTAACTATGACCTACTGCCTAAATCAGAAATAGGATTCTCCGTAAGCCTATATGTGTGGGATCAAGGCCCACGTGTTCCTGTTGTCGTCCTCCAGGTGGCGTCAAGGTCCACCAAAAAGATCGTCTCCGCCGTGCACGTTGTTCATGTTCAAAGTCGTCACTTTGCTGCACCTCGTCGCCGTGTTAGATTCCTCGCACAATAATAAAAATGATTAGATAATTTCGCAACTCAAAAGATTTAAAAATAATAAAGTAAATCTATTGTGTCTATTGCCTCCCCGACAATGGCGCCAATTTTGATAGACGACTTTTCGCTTAGCGTTATAGTATTTAAGTGGTGGAAAAATCGACTAATCAAAAATAATGAAAATAACCACTCGCAGAAGAGCGGGTCGTGTCCACAGAGAGGCAATGATGCAATCAATACTTAATTATTTAATGTTATTTCGGATAGTGCGAAATCTCTTTTCAAATCGGACTTAAAATGTGAAGGAAAGTAGATTTGCAATAACCTAAAAAGTTAAGGATATAAGTGTAGTTTTCCCTCATAGAAATCCTCAATAAATTTAGGATGAATTCATGCAGTTTTCATGTGATGTGTTCTAAAGACAATTAGTACTTAAATTAAGTCCAAAATCAAGCTTTAAACTAGTTAATATCAATACCATGCAATTATAAGGAACTATGAGTGTTTGAATGCAATTCTGCCATAATATAATAATAACAAAAAAATCAAATTGGTGGCAATGGCATTGAATGTAAATTTTAATTGAGAGGAAAATAGAGCTTTCTTCCTCTCTCCTCCTCGCGAGAGAGAGAGAGAACCGCGAGGGTTGATCCGAGGCTTAAGAGGATGGCGAGGTCGAGAGCTCTCCGATGGTGGCAGCGGTGGCGACGGAGGTGGCCGGAGGAGGTGGTCGAAGCTTCGGCCTGTTGACAAAGAAGGCGTAGCTACTGCAGTGCCGCCTGCGACTTTGGCGTGCGGGCTTTTGCGCGCGCTGGTGCGCGGGCAGGCGCTTGCAGGCTGCGGTATGCAGGTGGGTGGAGGCGCGCGGCGTGGATGTGCGTAGGCAGAGAGTGGTCTGCAGTGGCTGGAGATGGCGTGCGGTTGGGTGCGAGCGCCTGCAGCAAGGGAGAGGCATGCGGTTGGGTGCGGGCGCCTGCTGTGGCGTGGGCGGAAGGTGATGAGGGGCGCTGGAGGGTGATGCGGTTGCACGCTACGTGTGGCTGCAGGGGCGCGTGTGCGCGCATAGGCTGGAGAACTACCTGCAGCAGGGGGCGCTGGTGCGCCTGCAGATGGGCGGTGGAGCACGCTGCTTTGTGGCTGGAGGTGGCTACAGTTGGTGTGCGCGCGATGATGTTCTGCAGGAGGCAGCTTGCAGGCTTGGTGGCGTGTGGGCGCCTGCTGTTGCGTGGGTTTTGTGCACACGGTGAAGGCAAGTGCGGTGGAAGCAAGGTCGGCTGGAGATGGCTCACGCTTGCGGGCACGCAAGGAGGAGCAATGTGCGCCTGTGGACATAGTGCTTGTGGTGGAGAAGGAGCGGTGGAGAAGATGGAGCCTTTCCCCGCAAGGGGGTAAAAAATTCCTTCCAAGTCCACGCCGCCTCCTCTCTTTTTTAACTCTTCCCTCTCTCCGCGTGCGCCATTCAAGGGATTTGCAAATCCATTTTCTATTTTTGGCCCGCGGGCGTTGGAGGAGACGGCTGGAGGAAAGGGGAAAGTTCCTCCGGTTGTTGGGGAAATTTGCTCCCCAACCCTTGCTCTTTCTGAATATAATACCAACACATAAAAACAACAAAATCATTACATATTAAGTTATAGAATGTTATAAACGTAAATCATGATGCGTACAATTCTTCTACAACTTAATTGTAATTATTAACACAACAACAAGGTACGATTAAAGGTACTTAGGCTTAATATTAGTCCATTAAAATGGACTCATCAACCGACTTGTGCGAGATTTCTGAAGGACGTATGTACACCTAAGCGTAAGCCACGAACTAAAGACAGGAATCCAATCATACTGTTGGAGCAAGCCAGCTCCATCATCTTGACCAAACTCCTGCCTAAGGCAAAGGACCCTGGTACCCCTCTAATCTCTTGTAGAATTGGTGATTTGGAATTCAACAGAGCCCTCTTAGACTTAGGAGCTTCCATCAATTTGATCCCTACGTCCCTACTAGATCATTTCGAGGAAACTAAGTTAAAACCAACTGAGGTGACCTTGCAGTTAGCTGACCGATCGATCAAGTCATCTAGAGGAGTTCACAAGGATGTTCTGGTTCGGATCCGTGACTTCTACTTTCCTGTGGACTTCAACATTTTGGATATGGAGACTCCTAAGAATCTGAAGAATATGCCGATTATACTAGGAAGGCCGTTCTTAGCGACAGCTAGGGCAAACATTAACTGCGAAGAGGGCCAGATTGAGTTGAAGTTCGGGAATAAGACTATGAAAATCGATATCTTCAAGGTGCAGAAAGGAATTAATTGTGGGGTAGTAGAACAAGTGTGCGACATTAATGTTGTGGTTGGGGCTCGTTTCTTGAGGACGACCTGAATAACCCTAATCCTCAACCCCAAGCAGATCATACCCAGCAGATAGAGGAGCCTAGCACCGACCTAGACCTACCCACAGCTCCTACCTTTTCTTCTGAGGCCCATCCCAAACCACCTTTTGTTGCTGATAATCCCTTCATGGAACTAAAACCTCTTCCCAATCAACTGAAGTACAGCTTTTTGGGTTCCAACCAGACGTTTCCTGTGATTATCAATTCTTGACTCACATCTAATCAGGAGATGAAGCTGATTTCTATCATCCAGCAGCATCGGAGAGCCATTGGATGGACTCTCGATGATCTAACTAGTATTTGCCCTTTGTATTGCACTCATCGCATCTACACTGAAGAGGGCTCACGACCATCCCGTGAAATGCAGAGACATCTGAATCCGGACCTGCAAGATGTCATGAAAAAGGAGATCATTAAGTGGTTAGGTGTTGGGATCATCTACCCGATCTTTGGCAGTCATTGGGTGAATCCGATCCAGGTTGTACCTATGAAGGAAGGGCTCACCGTTATTACGACTGAAATCGGAGAGACCATACCGACCATATAGCAAACTCGTGGAGAGTTTGCATTAATTATAGAAGATTGAATGCCTCCATGAAGAAGGATCATTTCTCACTACCGTTCATTGATCAGATACTCGAGAAGCTAGTGGGAAATTGATTCTTCTACTTTTTGGACGGATACTTTGGTTATAATTAGGTGGCAATCCATCCTGAGGACCAAGAGAAAACCACCTTCACTTGCCCCTATGGGACGTACACGTTCCACAGGATGCGTTTGGGCTCTGCAATGCCCCTGCCACCTTTTAGCAGTGCATGCTCGCCATATTCTCTGATATGGTAGGTGAGTACCTTGAAGTCTTCATGGATGACTTCTCGATATTTGGTGCATCTTTTGATGATTGCCTCTTGCATTTGGTCCAAATCCTTAGGCGTTGCATCAACGTGAATCTAGTTCTTTCTTAGGAAAAGAGCCATTTCATGGTTCCTAAGGGAATTGTCCTGGGACATCTTATCTTCGAGAATGGCAGCTAGGTTGATCGAGTTAAAGTTAATTTGATTTCCAAACTACCTATCCTTAGCTCGGTGATGGGAACACCATCATGAGTCCTAACTAGCTCATTTTGACCCAGAAAAGAGAATAAAAGCTCCAACATAACCAACTGGAGGTTCTAATTCCATGAATAACCATTCTAAGAGAAAAGCAAGAAACAAGGGGTAAAATTGTAATTTTACCATTGCAGTACAACAATGGGATTTCTCATGAGCTAAACACAGGTCAAATAGTCTTAACAAGATAAAAAGTGGGTTGGCTCAAACAGAAAAGGATTCATGTGGATTCTGGGAATTAAATGACTTCTTGTAACCCTAAAACAGATCCACTTGATTTAAGAATGTTTTGGTCAGGATAAAATTTACCTAAATCCTTTAAAAATCATGAAAAAATATTCTCTAGGATTTAGAACCTTCAATTTAGCCCTTAGAACCTATTTTGACCTAAATTAGGGTCTCAGATAAATATTTTTCCTAAATTAGGTTTTTACGTAAATTGCCCAGTCAAACATGGTCAAACCAAGAATCCAACTTCATCATTGGATTCCTTAGGTCCAAATTAGGTTTGTATCAAAATTTGGACCTAAGGGGAATTCATCTTGACCTACTTTGCAAACAGGTCCAGCCCAATTACATTTCTATCCCTATATTTTGAAAACCTCTACAGAAACCACCCTAGCTTTATCTTCATTCTTTGCAATTAGGTCCCTCCACCATTATAATATAGGGAATCCTACTTCGGCGAAGTTTCGAAGGCAAGATCTCTCTGATTTCTCAGAGAATCCCCTTTAAAATTGAAAGGGAGATTCTCTGAGAAATCTCCTCCAGTTTGAACACAATCAGAGGCTTTATTTGGTACCCAATCTCTCATGCGAATGCATGAGAGATTTTGGTCTCCTTCAACCTTCCATCTCCGGCGAGCTTGCCATGCTTGGAAGCTTGCCTTTCAAGCACAAATCCTTTCCCTAGGTCCTATAAAAGCATACCCAAATCCCTCCGCATTTCCCACGCTTGAAATTGGCCTAAGAATCCCTCTATTTCGTCTCTTCCCCCTCTGGCCAATGGCTCAGCAAGCTCCGACGACCTCCCTCTCTTTCCCTCGTTGCCTAGCCACAATACCAGTGGCAGGGTTCTCTTCCTCCTCTTCATCCGTTCGCGCCGCACCAGTCGACGCCTCTGCAGCCCCTTCATCGTTGCCGTCCTCCCCCCACTGAGTGCTTCATCTCCGGCGACGGCAATACGAGTCGATCTCCATCTCTGCCTCCCCCTTCATCTATCTACGCACAACTAAGTCCTCTCTTATTTCTAATCATTTTTCTCTCTTTATTTCTTAAAAACACGCATCGACACATGCAATCACCCTCACCTTCTTCATCTCCGGCTAGACCTCCGGCGAGGTGTCCCCGACACTCCACACCTCCATCTGCCTTGCCAACCACCACATAAGCACTTCAACACTTCACTAATCCTAAACCCTCACTCCACTCACCGCGCCACACCCCCAAGACATCCCCCGAACACTCCTACTCTCATGCACTCAAGGTGCCCTAGGCACGCACACTCCGGCCACCCCATGCCACGCCGACCCCTGCACTACATTCGCTGTCTCGCCTAAGCTGTCTGAGCTTTCTGACGAGGTCGCGAGGCCATTTTCGTGTTGACAGGTGTAGGCGTCTCCACCGCCATTAACGACCATGAGGAGCTTGCTTGCAAGCCTCCTCTAGGTCTCCTTGCTCCAGGTGCATGGCCCCAGGTTGCGCGGAATCCTCTCGCGCACAACCCCAGCCAAGTAATTAGCACTGAAGACTGAGGTAGCTGCTGCAATCAAAGGAAGCCTCCTGCTGTAGATGCTCGCGAAGGAAGGTGGGACATTTAGTCCCACCTTGGAAGCTGTTGAGCGGGCGCAGCAGAATAAAGTGAAAAAGTGACTAAGGCTTATCGCCTCCTGACCACGGGGTGAGGTCCCACTCACCTCTCACTGCCTTATCCATGACCCGATCCTCGCGGACCTGGCTTGACCCATATACTCGACCTGCACTCCTCGCCCACCACCAGATGCCGGTGGGCCTGGTCCTGGGCATGCGTACCTGACTCGATTACCCGAGAAGCAGCTCTAGGAGAGCGAGCCTAAGAGAGGAGGAAGAGAGATCGTAGGGACAGGTAGGGGTAGGTTTTGCTCTCTCGTAGGAAAGGAGAAGAAGAAGAAGCTAAGGAAGAAGAGGATGGAAGCTAGAGAAGCTAAGGAAGGAGAAGGCAAGGGTTGAAGAGGAAGAAGCTGAAGGCTGAAGGGATGAAGAAGAAAGAGAAGGAGAAGGAATTGAAGGCAGAAGAAAGAGGCGTCACGAGAGAAAGAAGAAGAAAGAGAAGAAGCTAAAGGCAGAAGGAAAGAAAGCAAAGGAAGGCTAAGGCACGAAGAAATCAGAGATGAAAGAAGATGGAAGAAAGCCAGCCAGAGATAGAGATCAGAGAAGAGAAAAAGAGAAGAAAAGCACAGCACTGTAGTAGCCATATTTAAGACATCTGATTTACAAAATCAGGCGTCCATTTTTTGTGCTTTCTTTTTATACATTGATATTCGGTGTTTACATTTACATTTTTGCATTACAACTCTGATTTTCATTGCATATTCAATTTCTCAAAGTTGTGCTCTTGATTTTTAAATCCCAATTTGCTCCTTGTATTCGACCTCAGACTTAAAACTTCGAGCAATAAAATTTATTTGTTGTTCTAGGGATTTCAACTATACTACGACGCATCAATTTTAAAACACTGAACTCGCCCGACGAACACTCCGTCAAGGACATCAAATCTTTTTTGGGGCACGTCGATTTTACCGTCGATTCATTCCTGATTTCTCAAAAATCACATGCCCGCTGACCAATCTCCTATCAAAAGATGTCTCATTTGAGATCACGAATGAGTGCATTCACGCATTCGAAAGCCTACATGATCGAGTTACGCAAGCACCGATCCTGTAATCCCCTGAGTGGTCTCTACCCTTGAGATCATGTGCGATGCATCTAACTATGTAGTGGGTGCAGTGCTTGGGCAGAAAATTGACGGGAAGCCCGTGGTCTTCTACTATGCCAGCAAGACGCTTGACGAGGCTCAGCGTAACTACACAGTTACTAAGAAAGAGCTACTGGCTGTGGTATTTGGCCTAGAAAAATTCAGATCATACCTTCTGGGTTCCTGTGTCATTATCTACTTGGATCACACTGCAGTAAGGCACTTACTCGTGAAGAAGGATGCAAAACCTCGACTAATCCACTGGATCTTGCTGTTGCAAGAATTTGACCTCAAGATTCGTGATAAGGGGCGAAATAGAACGTGGTAGCTGATCACTTATCCTGCCTTCCTTCTTCTGTCATTGACCCATCCTGTCCAATCACGGAGCATTTTTTGGATGAGCATCTATTGGCTATTCACGGTCTCCCCTATTTTGCTGATATGGTAAACTACTTGGTTACGGGGAAAGTCCTACCAAATTGGGCGATTTCCAGGCGGGACAAGCTGATTTCCAAGGCCAAGTACTATATTTGGGTGGAACTGTATCTCTTCCACATTGGCAATGATCAAGTAATCCAGAGATGCATTCCTGACAACGAGGTCAACAACGTGATCTCATTCTGCCATGACCAAGCTTGCAGTGGCCATTTCTCTGGGTGAAAAACCGCAACGAAAATCCTCCAGTGTGGGTTCTTCTGGCCCACGGTGTTCGAAGATGCACAAACATATTGCAAGGCATATGCTCGTTGTCAGACCCTTGGCAACATAGGCCCAGGAGATATGATGCCCTTGAACTTGATCATTTTGTGCCAAATCTTTGACATATGGAGAATTGATTTCATGGGACCCATTTTAGGATCTAACAGCTTTGAATATATATTATTCGCTGTTGATTATGTCTCAAAATGGATCGAAGCCATCCCCACTAGAACTAGTGATCACAAAGTTGTTGTCTGATTCATTCAAGAGAACATCTTTTCCAGATTTAGGGTTCCTAAGGACATCATCAGTGATGGCAGGTCTCATTTCAACAATGTGCACTTCTAGTCCCTGATGAAAAAGTATGGGGTGATGCATTGTATCTTGACTCCTTACCACCCCCAGACTAATGGACTGGCTGAGCCGTCAAATCGGGAGATCAAGAAGATCCTTCAGGTCACTGTTCGGCCTAACATGAAGGACTGGTCTACTCGCCTTCTGGAAGCTCTGTAGGCCTATACAACCGCCCACAAGACCCAATTAGGCATGTCTCCCTTCAAATTAGTGTACGGTAAGGCATGTCACTTTCCCGTAGAGATGGAGCATAAAGCCTGTTGGACAGTACGGAAATGCAATCCAGATCTTTTAAAGGCTGGAATACACCATCGGTTGCAAATGAGTGAGATTGAGGAACTACGCAACGATGCGTACGAGAACTCACGAATCTACAAAGAATGGGTCAAAGCCTTCCATGATAAGCACATCATGCGAAAATCTTTTCGTCCTGGTCAAAAAGTCCTACTCTTTGATGCCAAACTCAAACTCTTTCCAGGAAAACTCAGATCTAAATGGATTGGACCATTCTTGGTGAGACGAGTATTTGGAATGGAGCTGTTGAAATTAGTGAACTTAGCCTCAATTCTGAACCTTTTACCGTGAATGGTCAGAGACTTAAACCGTTCATCGAACCCACTAAACTGAATTGGTTGTTATCTCTTTTGATCTCCATTCCCCCTGAGCTTATTACGCCCAGCTGATGGCGTTAAACTTAGCACTTAATGGGAGGCAACGTGTCATCTTTTGAAAAAACCTAAAATCCTTTTGACATATCTCTTTGCTGAAATCATATTGCACTTTAGGGATCGTCCATTAAGAACAGCCGACTCCACCTTTGGTACTTGTATCAAAGCTTGAAATCATCCGCAACAGTCACCCCGACTCGTCCACCCACCCTTTGACCCTGTTCTAATATACAATTTATGTTGAACTCGAACTCACCTAATTTACAATGAGGGCATTGCAAATCGTAGGCATGGGGGGGTATTAAAGTGTAAAACGCCATGAAAATCAAATCACAAAAGGATTTCATATAAAAAAAATGGAGGTTGAGGTAAAAGAAGGTCCATTTGAGAGAAAAATGAGAAAAAGGAGGGAGGAAAATTGAAAAGAAAAGAAAGGAACAAAAAGATAAAAAATGGAGTCACATAAAAATAATATGGAACTTACCTAACTTCTAGGTTGGATTGAATGATGAATTAAGACCTGGAAGGCTAAAACATAAGGGACTAATGGCGAATACTGACCTTAGGCCTATTGGATCTGTTCTGAGATTTAAACAGTCACGTACTTGTCAAGATCCAGATTAATCCTTAAGAGGTTGAGGAAAATGCAAAAGCTTATGTATTAGGACTAAGGCTTAGGTAGTATTCAGCCCCGTTAACTGACCTCTTGTTTGCGGGACTCGGTGACTTAAGCACCCTAAATCACACATAGTTTAGTTCGGTGCGCTTAAATATGAAATCATGCTAAAAAGCATTTATGCTGTTCTGAAAGTGGTCCTAAGATATAGATTAGGAGAGGCTCGAAAACACAAGTTGATTTGAATGAGTTCCCAATGCAGAGAGGCAGAAAATTCCCCTCGAATATACACAATAACATATCATCTTCTCGGTGCTTGTCTCTTAGGATATCTAAATATCCTACCGAGAGCACGTAAGCACCTTGTGCTGGTTCAGATGCCATGGGCGACATTATCACGAAATGTCAATTGCCAGGGTTTGGATTTAGCTACAGAACACCATGGGTGGCACTATCTCGAAGTGTCGAAAGCCAAGGTTCTGGAGGTTGCCATGGGCAGTGCTATCTCGAAGTATCGATTGCCAGGCTCCTATGAGGACTGATGGTGGGAGGAAGGAATTCGATACAGAACATGTTTAGGGCCAATCCGAGGTTGGATCTAAGGAAAAATATAATGAAAAGAAAAAGAGAGAGAAAGCTCTCAACAAATGAAAATCTTCTTTTATCCCTCTCTCTCTCTTACAAAATTGCACTGGCAA
Source organism: Thalassia testudinum (assembly GCA_037157565.1). Classification (NCBI taxonomy): domain Eukaryota; kingdom Viridiplantae; phylum Streptophyta; class Magnoliopsida; order Alismatales; family Hydrocharitaceae; genus Thalassia; species Thalassia testudinum. The sequence continues at coordinate 52,513,815 of JAZHRO010000078.1, forward strand.
ACAGAACCTGGGCTAACCATGTTACAAGCACAGGTGCTTTAACCGCTAGGTCCAACAAACCTTAGAATGGTTCCTGTAGGCCTTAGAAACCTTCACGGCAGACTGAGGCGAGAGCTAGTTAGGTCTGGATCTAGGCTAGTACTTGAGTACCTCTAGGCCTATTGTTGGTATTAAGATCTGATTCCTAGAGATGCAGCTTAGTAGGACATCCTGACGGTTACATCTGACCTAGATAACTGGTTTGATCCATAAGGTTTTGCTAAGGGACTAGCAAAAGCTAAGCGTAGGGGATATGATGGGAACACCATCACAAGCCCTAACTAGCCTATTTTGGTCTTAAAAAGGTAATAAAGCTCCTACATATCCATCAGAGGGTCCTAAATGCTTAATGCTCTGTTTTGAGAAGAAAAGATGAATAAAGGTTATTTCTGCAAAATTAACTGCATTCCACAAATACAGAAAAACCATGGGGTCTTTCAGGGGTTTATTAAAGGTCATATGGTCATTATTGTTTAATAAATGGGTCCATACAGAATAAAACGAGTTTTCATGCGATTCAAGAATTAATGGATATCTAAAATCCTAAAAATGGACCCACTTAATTAACTGATGTTCTGGTTAGGATAAAATTCACCTAAACCTTTTAAAAATCATAAAAAAATATTCCCTACGATTTGGTGCACTTGATTTGACCATTAGAACCCAATTTGACCTAAAATAGAGTCTTAGACAGACAGTTGCCTTAATTTGGGTTTCCACACAATTTACCCATTCAAACTTGGTCAAAACTTAAATCCAACTTCACCATTAGATTCCTTGGGTTCAAATTAGGTTTGTACCAAAATTTCGGCCAATCAGAGATCATCTTAACCAAGTTTGCATTTTGGTCAAGTCTAACTCTTTTCCTTACACACATGCCCCTAACTTTCGAATTGTTTGCAAAGACCCCCCCAATTTCTTCATCTTCTTCATGAAAAAGCCCCTGCCACCATTGAGGTCAAACCCGACCTCCAAGCAACATTGACTGACCCAAATCCTTCTCTAATGGCAATCAAATCCCACCAAAATTGGTGGGATTAACGTTCACACATAGGTGAACAATCTGGGATAAATTTGGAGTCCCAAGTCTGCATGGATTACTTGTGCGAGTGCACAAGAATCATGAGTTCCTTTCCTTCAAGCCCAATCCATGGAATCCCTTTTTCTTGATCCAAAGCTTCCCCTAAAGCTCTATAAAGAGCCAGCGTGCACAACCTTTTCTCCCTAGCAAGTTTTGGCAAGCCAAATCACCCTAATCTATCCTCTCCAGCCGCCAAACATCCTTGCTCTGGCAACCTCCCTGGATCCCTCTCCTCTGGTCATCCAACCATTAAATTGGACAGCCTAAGTTCTTCCTCTCTTCCTCGCGATTCTCTCCGGCCAAAGAAAGGACGTCTCCTTGCCCCGTTCGTCGTCACCATCCTCCTGCTCTGTCATCTTCCCCAACTCCGGTCAGTCGCGACCGAAGCCTCTCGGCCTCAACTCTCTCTCCTAAGACCCCCTTTCTCTTCCTTTCTCCCCCTACATCATTTCTCCCTCATAGACATTCCCAATCAACCATGCAACACACCCCAACGCCCTCTCCTTCCCCCGCTCCAGTGAAGCTTCAGCGATGCCTATCCACTGCTCCACCACACCATTCTTGCCGCTACCACCCTCATCAGCTTCGCGCAACCCCACCGACTAAGGCCCTAACCTAATTCCACCGATTAGCCACTCTCCCATCTCCCCGAACACCATCACCTTCGTAGCTCTGCCCTGACCTCTCACCATGCACACACACCCCCTCAACATCACGAAACTACCACCGCCACATTCACCGTGCTCCGACAGACCTTTTAATCTATTTTGATGAGGCCGCGAGGCCGTTTTATGGTTTTCAAGTCACCACCGAAGCTCCACTGCTGTGCCCTCCTTCTTTGACCTCGACCATCTTGTTCGTGCCGTGTTCTTCCTTGCTTCCATGCCCAGGTGAAGCATCTCCACTCTAGGTGCACGCTCAGGTCATTAATTAAGGAAGCCAGCTGCCCCTTCATCTACAATTCGAAGCTTCATCGTCCGCAACTGCACGAGGAAGGGTGTGGGATAGTCCCACATTAGAAACTTCAGAAGTCTCCACATGAGATATATTGAATTCGTGCATTGGACCCCTCGCCCAGTCACGAGGGTCGGGTCCCTTAGCCATGCACTCATCGCATGCACGCCTTGCCCTCCATTCACCCAGGCGAGTCTAGCCTAAGTCCGGATCAGGTTACCCGAGTAGGTCGGGTTTGAGCAGAAAAGAGAGAGAGGGGAGGGGGGGTTTGTGCCCTCTCTAAACTTAGTTGTTGGGAGGCCCTTCGTGCCTTTGCCTCCTTAGGTGCTGTGCTTGCTGAGGTAACTTAAGGCATGTAAAGGCCTTGTGCATTTGTCTGATATCTACTGGTGCCTTGGTTCTATTAGGTTATTTCATTTGGTTGATGTGGAATATTGGTTGATAATTACTGTTGAGATATTTGAGCTTAACATTAAAAAGGTTAATTGGTGATTCAAATCAGCATTTTAACCCAATCTTTTTGCACATTGCTACTTGGTTTTATCTATATATCATTTTGAGTTGTATGAATGAAGTTTTTTATTATAATTGCTTACATTTCTGATTAAATTGTGATTGGTGAGATTAAATTGCAATTGATTGCTCCCTACGTTCGACCTCGGACTTTTAATTCAAGTATAAATTATATTTATTTTTGTGCGATTTCGACCTATACTACAACGAAGTTTTTAAAGCATCGATTTCCCGCATCAACAGCGGCACTCGAACTTGTGTCTGTAGCTTGGGAGCTCCCTCTGCGACCACTACGCTACGAGTGTGAGTGTGTCGCATTTTTGAAATTTCTTCCACGTGCTCTCAGCCGTTGGATGGAAATCCTACGGTTGAGATTGAAGCTGCCTTGATGCGAAGGAGGGGTGCTGATCGCTTTAGGCGGCTTGCATGAAGCCACATAGCATCCTCTAGGGCGTCCATCTTCTTTTGTTCGTAGGTGGTGCCACAGATGTCGTATTGAACTGATTTTCACGTCATTAGGCTATGATCGTCGATTCAAACCCATCCATACAGTTGGATTTGTCATTAGAAGTTCGGATTTTCACCACGTTGCCCCTTGGCCTCTGTCTTCCTCGAACTGCATTTGATGCTATGGAGTTCTGATTGGGGTGATCTTGGAGGCGTTGGCCTTTGATCATCGCCTTGATCATATCTGTATGGTTAGATTTTCAATTCGAGGCCCAAAGAAATATTGACCTGTCCCCTGATCACAAAAAGAGTCAAATTAACCTATAATTTGTACAAACTAATCTAAATGCATAATGATGCATGTTATGTAATATTTATAATGCATGATGCTTCTATAAACTTAGGACCATGCATAAATAGGCATTTTAGGTCAATTAGATGTGTGTACATCACTATACTATCTGGATACTGTAGCTTCTTATAATGAATCTTCTCTTTTGGATGCACATGGTATGAAAAGAAAACTAGATAATGAAAACTCAGCTTCGTTCTGCCACAAGAGATTAGGATATATATCCAAAAGGAGAATAGAGAAACTTATGTCAAATGAAATTTTGGACCCCTTATACTTTTCTGATTTTGATTAATGTATAGAGTGTATCAAGGGGAAACAAACCATTAATAGGAAGTTTGAAGCCAACAAGTCAAATAGTATCTTTGATGTGATTCATACGGACATCGTGGGCCATTTCCTATGCCTATGTGGAATGGTCAACAGTATTTTATCACATTCATGGATAAGCACTCCAGATATAGCTTCATCTGCCTAATTCATGAAAAGGCATAGTCATTGGATATGTTCAAGAATTATAAAATCGAAATTAAGAATCAACTCGACAAAAGGATTAAATCTGCCAAATCTAACCATGGTGGTGAATACTACAACAGGTGATAAGTGAATATTTTATGCGAGAAAAAGTGATTTATAATCATTGCATTGCAGAAAATCTGCTATCAAATAATTTAACCGAAACTCTAGTGAGTCCCGGGTCGAACATGGGGAGGCTACGTTCGATTTTTGGAAATCTGCACTGGTTTATTTTCTTTTTTTTGTATTTTCTATCTAAGATATCAAATCAAAATATTTCTAATTAGTCTATTTTATTCTAATGGCAGCAAAATAGAGAGAGAGAAAAAATTACTTCTATATCCAAACAAATGTTTATTACAAATTATTTGGTACAAAACTACTGCAAGAAATTAAAATCTAAACTAAAATGTAGTAAAGAGATAGGGGAAGAGAAGTTATCTTTCTCGACGACTGCTTGGAGGATGAGTCGATCGAACGACACCTGGAAGATGTAGAATAGAGATGGGGGAAGGAGGACGAAGCTAGATGAAGAGGGACTGGACAGGGTGTTGTCGTCGCGAGATCCACTTCCGGAATGGGGACAAGAAAACAATTGGTGGGAGCTCCGTGAATGGGATGAGATGTGAGAAAATTTTTATTTTTACTATAGTGGGGTTACCCGTAGCTTGGGAGCGCTAGATTGAGCTTTAGAACACTTGTTCTTAGATCTTAAGAGAGGTGAGAAGAGAAGGAACGGATGAAGGTGAAGGAGGGGATGTGTAGCATTTATACAGGTGAGGAGAAGGGCATTTTCGGCTTTGGAATTAATGGTCAGGCCTTTAGTGACGCATGCAGCATTGGCGCATGTGAAAGGACCCTTTCATCTTCATTGCACAGCTGAGATCGCTCACACCCAGCCGTTGGAGATCAGGCGTGTTTCAGATCATGCGCTCGCAACCACACCTGTTAGATCGCATGTGGACGACTCATATTGCACGGCCCTCGCGCTGTTGAGAAGGCGGGTCAGATCTTGCATTGGATCTCACGTCAGATCACGGGTCTAAGCATTGTGCACTCGAGGTTGCGCCACGTTACTTGCCACTGGTTCTCTCGATCACCATCCATTAAACGAATTCCACCCACGCATGCTTCAGCAGATTAAATCCGCACGCGAGGCTTCAAACGTGCGGTGCTGGTCACGCGTAGTGCCTTCACCCAATGAGCTATCTTTGTAGATGGTCACAAAGATGTTTTGATGCCTGCACTCTCTCGACCATTGAATGAAGATCCAACGGTTGAGATTTGACGTAAGCCTCTCCTCTACTCTTGTGAAGCAACATGGACGCATCTTAGCTATTGGATTGAAATCCAACAGTTGGGATTTGATGAAGCATAGATGAGGGGAGGGCAGCGATTGTGGAATTCGACCCTACCAGGAGGGGGTGACGTAATAAATTGCGGAATTGAAAATAAACAATCTCACAAAAAATTCAATCACACAATGTACACAATAATTTTTAGGTTGAAACCCAAACCGGGTGAAAACCACCACCTAACCCTCTCGAGTTAGGATTTTCCAATCAACCAAGTTGATTAAATCCACTAAACGAATCACTTAAACGAGGGTGATTTAGCTTCAATTACAACCACGCTACAAGTACGAGGGTAGTGTTCCTCAACCCCTTCTCTTCACGAGAAGGATTTTGTCCCACGAAGGAGACAGGAATTCGCAAAGCGAATACCCAACCAAATAACAAAGTAAAATAACAAATATAGTCCCATAGAGCCAACAAAGATTTAAACCTAGCTTCTATAGGAATTAGGAAACTCCCCTTTGCAAGGAGTGTGTCGAATTGATGACGCGGGTGCGTGAGCCACGCGACGGCTCAACGTCGCTCTCGTGAACTAGGCGGGAGAGCAGGTGCGCAAAGGCTTGATGCTCTCAAGATGTAGAACTTGAGCTTGGAGAGCAAAAGCTTTTCTTGGACACAAAAGAGTAGAAAGTATGTTGCTTGGGTGTACCTTGTGTATCTAGGTGTGCAAGAGGTTCCTCTCTATTTATAGAGGCCTTAGGAAGGCTTTGGAAGGCTTTGGAAAGCTTCCATAGCCATTGGGAGCAAAGCGTAAGAGAATCAGGCCAAAATCAGGAACAATGATTGCACTGACAGGATTATCAGACGTCTGATCCTGGCATCAGACGTCTGGAAGATCACTTTAAGACGTCTGGGAACAACATCAGATGTCTAATTTTAGGCGGATTTCTTCCTGACTTAGATCAGATCTAAACAGGGTTCTAGTGCAAGTCCATCAGACGACATACAGGACGTCTAGCACTACGTCTAGACGTCTGGAAACCTACTTTTTCTGCAGGAATGGATTTCCAAGCATTGCAACGGCTAGAAAATCTCTGAGAAGAGATTTTGGGTCAACTGAGGCAAAACGGTAATTTATCATTCGTCTGGAAAGGCTTAAGGACGTCTGATAAGGCTCTAATGGTCATATCTTCAGTGTTTGCTAAGTCAGCCTAACGGTCCACTAATTGGATGTCTGGACATAGGTCTGGACGTCTGATTTCATCAGATAGAACTAGTTAAGTCTAGCCTAATTGTTATCAGACGTCTGAATCAACAGTCAGACGTCTGAATCAACAGTCAGACGTCTTAAAACATATTATCAGACGTTTGATTTTGGAATTAGACGTCTGGAAATGCTGTTTGAACCCTATATTGGTTTTCTAAGTTTTCTACAGAAAACCTAAGTATCCTAGGGTTGTGCAGGTGTTCCTAGGACTGTTGTTAGGGTACTTTGAGGCTCTTTAACATGGTATTCTAAGGAACAAAAAGCGCAAAGAAATAAAGACAAAAGTACATGAAAGAATTAAACAGAATTCTATCCTATTCTTCTTGTCCTTCCATCTTCAATCTATCGCTCCTCGCGAATCTCCTCTATTCTCCATCAAGCTCCTCCAATCCGTCCTGGATGCGAACTCGAACTTCGTCTAATCACGTCCCCATTTGCAATTGGCTTGAAATCTAAGACTCCAAGTGCAAGTGTTAAATGACACGTATTTTGTTATCATCAAAACAAATGATCATGGTGCTCTATTACCAACAATCTCCCCCTTTTTGATGATGACAAAATCATAAATAATAATGCAAAAAATCCTCCCTCTTTTTGACATTATCAAAAAGGTTTGATTGATTTTAAATTTTCTATAACTCCCCCTTAAAACATGCTCTTCTATGAATTTCTTTTAAAAGTAATGTCCCCCTTTTTGTAACAACAAGATAGCTATTATTTTTCTCCCCCTTACTAAAGGAAATTTAGCTAACTTACAACTCCCCCTTAAGAATTGACAATTAGCTCATAAATTTTTTAACTCCCCCTATCTAAATGCTAATGATCAAAAGATAGGTAAAGAATTTTTACCTCACCTACCATGGCCAATAAAATGGCCCAAATGGTGGTGGTGGATGCCACATCGGATGGGGCTCCCATCCGTAGCTTGGAGGCCCGAGCATTGGCACCAGTCTCCAGTCGGTGGTGCGGTGGGTCCATCATTTGTTCGCCGTCTCGTCGATCTTCTTGTTCTCCTCCTTGGTCTACTCCTTGGTTCTCCCAACTCGAGTTGACCAGCCTTGAGCATGTAGGTCCAGTCCTTCGTGTTGTAGTTATCCCTGAAACCTACAAAATAAGATTCTAATTCTTTCTTCGGTATCCAAGTGAGCTTGGATCCGGATCTGTTAGTGGGTCTCCTTGATGGAGATCCTTTCTCAACCTTAGGGCTATATAGGTTATCTACCCTATTTATCAATTTATTTGATTTCTCCCTAAGACATGCAAGTTTATTTTCTATAATATTCATCTTAGTCTTTAAATCATAAATTTTTAATTTTAGACTAGCATTTTCCTTAATCAATTTAGTATTTTCATTGATTAAATCTTTATTTTCTAATAACAGGTTATCATTTTTAGGACTAGCTTCTAGATCCTTGAGTTTTATTTCTAATCTTTCATTTTCATTTCTAAAAAAACTAAGATTCTTTTTCATGCTATTGTTTTCTATTTTTAGTGATTTACTAACTTCAAAAAGCTCATTAAAAGCGTCTTGTAAATTCGGGTTTACCTCATTATCGGAATCGCTTTCGCTGTCGATGTCGCTTTCTCCGATTGCCATGAAACCCATGCAAGCGGTTTCATTCTTTTTCTCTGATTCTTCTTCTTCCTCTGAGCTCATCTCTTCATGAGTGTCTTCTAACTTCCTCCATATCTCGTGGGCAGTAGTGCACTCTTGGATTTGCTCGAACTCTTTCAGACTCAATGCGCAATACAGGGCATTCATTGCCTTTGCGTTGAGTGAAAGCTCTCGAATCTGCAGCTGCGAGTAGCCTCCTTGGGGTCGCTTCGGGATCTCGTATCGGGTTTCGCAACATCCCCATATCTCGAACTCAATGGCTTGGAGCCACGTCTTCATCCTCAACTTCCAATATCCGAAGCCCCTCCCGTCGAAATAGGATGGTCGGATGGTGGACTGCCCTTCGGAGATTCTGATTGCGGATATGCTCCCCTCCATGATCTTCTTGCCGGGTGTTACTCCGATCTCGCAAGAACCTGCTCTGATCCAATTGTGGAATTGGGCCCTACCAGGAGGGGGTGACGTAATAAATTGCGGAATTGAAAATAAACAATCTCACAAAAAATTCAATCACACAATGTACACAATAATTTTTAGGTGGAAACCCAAACCGGGTGAAAACCACCACCTAACCCTCTCGAGTTAGGATTTTCCGATCAACCAAGTTGATCAAATCCACTAAACGAATCACTTAAACGAGGGTGATTCAGCCTCAATTACAACCACGCTACAAGTACAAGGGTAGCGTTCCTCAACCCCTTCTCTTCACGAGAAGGATTTTGTCCCACGAAGGAGAGGGGAATTCGCAAAGTGAATACCCAACCAAATAACAAAGTAAAATAACAAATATAGTCCTATAAAGCCAACAAAGATTTCAACCTAGCTTCTATAGGAATTAGGAAACTCCCCTTTGCAAGGAGTGTGTCGAATTGATGATGCGGGTGTGTGAGCCACGCGATGGCGCAACGTCGCTCTCGTGAACTACGGTGGGAGAGCGGGTGCGCAAAGGCTTGATGCTCTCAAGATGTAGAACTTTAGCTTGGAGAGCAAAAGCTTTTCTTGGACGCAAAAGAGTAGAAAGTATGTTGCTTGGGTGTATCTTGTGTATCTAGGTGTGCAAGAGGTTCCTCTCTATTTATAGAGGCCTTAGGAAGGCTTTGGAAGGCTTTGGAAAGCTTCCATAGCCGTTGGGAGCAAAGCCCAAGAGAATCAGGCCGAAATCAGGAACAATGATTGCACTAACAGGGTTATCAGACGTCTGATCCTGGCATCAGACGTCTGGAAGATCACTTTAAGACATCTGGGAACAACATCAGACGTCTGATTTTAGGCGGATTTCTTCCTGACCTAGATCAGATCTAAACAAGGTTCTAGTGCAAGTCCATCAGACGACATACAGGACGTCTAGCACTACGTCTAGACGTCTGGAAACCTACTTTTTCTGCGGGAATGGATTTCCAAGCATTGCAACGGCTAGAAAATCTCTGAGAAGAGATTTTGGGTCAAATGAGGCAAAACGGTCATTTATCAGACGTCTGGAAAGGCTTAAGGACGTCTGATAAGGCTCTAATGGTCATATCTTCAGTGTTTGCTAAGCCAGCCTAACGGTCCAATAATTGGATGTCTGGATAGAGGTCTGGACGTCTGATTTCATCAGACAGAACTAGTTAAGTCCAGCCTAATTGTTATCAGATGTCTGAATCAACAGTCAGACGTCTTAAAACATATTATCAGACGTTTGATTTTGGAATTAGATGTCTGGAAATGCTGCTTGAACCCTATATTGGTTTTCTAAGTTTTCTACAGAAAACCTAAGTATCCTAGGGTTATGCAGGTGTTCCTAGGACTACTGTTAGGGTACTTTGAGGCTCTTTAACAAGGTATTTTAAGGAACAAAAAGCGCAAAGAAATAAAGATAAAAGTACATGAAAGAATTAAATAGAATTCTGTCCTATTCTTCTTGTCCTTTCATCTTCAATCTATCGCTGCTCGCGAATCTCCTCTATTCTCCATCAAGCTCCTCCAATCCGTCCTGGATGCGAACTCGAACTCCGTTTAATCACGTCTCCATTTGCAATTGCTTGAAATCTAAGACTCCAAGTGCAAATGTTAAATGACACATGTTTTGTTATCATCAAAATAAATGATCGTGGTTCTCTAGCACCAACAGCGATGGCCTGTGGGCGATCTTAGGCAACTGGGATGGCGCCACGTGGTGCCATTTGTGCCGTCCATCTTCTATTGCTCGTAGGTGGTGCTATGGATGTTAGATTGAATCGATTTTTGCGCTGTTGGGCTACGATCGTCGATCCAAACCCATCAGTACGATTGAATTTGTTGTCTGAGGTTCAGATTTCATCACCTTGCCCCTCGGCCATCAGTCTTCTATGGCTTGTAAAAGATGCTACAAATGTCTAATTGGGGTGATTTTTGAGGTGTTGGACTTCGATCATCACCCTGACCACATCTGTACGGTCAAATCTTCAATCTAAAGCCCAAAAAGATGTTGCCTTGTCCCTTAGTCATTAAAATGAGAAAATTAATATACAATTTATACAAATTAATCTAAATACATGATGATGCATGCTATGCAATATTTATATTTCTGGATGCTTCTATAAACCTAAGAACACGCATAAATAAACATTTTATCATGAATAAATATGGATTTGTTACACCCTCATGCCTATCTTTTGCTAGTCCGTAGCGAAATTACATTACATGCTATTTATAGAGAATTAGAATCAAATTACTCAGGCAACGGTTATTTATCAACCATCAAAAATTTCAACTATGGATTAAAGTACAAAGACATAACAACGCCCAAGTACCTGCCAAAATGCAAACCGCCTAAGCCCTCACCTTATTCATAAGCAAATACATTTTTTTCCTTTTTCTTCTTTGCTTTTTTTATTGGATTTTTGAATTTAAAATTTTGGGATAGCTTTTATGGCCATCCAACCCACCCAAGACTTGAAAAGAACTCTAAGTGCTAAGTATCTTACTATGAAAATGTGATAGACTTACTAAATGGTAATTAGAATGGACTTCAGGTTTCTATAACCCTAGATGACTCTTAAAAAAAATTCTGCCTAAAGGTGTATCTATTCGACCGGTAGCTTTCTCCCTACTTTTATTTTCATAGGGTCAACACAAGGGCACCTTGGATTATTCTACGTTACCGCTTCTCCCTTAGGTGTTTGGGAATTATTTTGTGCATTTTGTCAACTGGGCTCTAGACAACTGGTTAATAGGGCATCAAACCCACGACAACTTGCTAGCCATATTCATGCGATGAAGTAAGGCTTATTTATTTTTTTCTCCTTTTTCTATTTTTTCATTTTTTTCTTTCTTTTTGGCTATTTTTTTATTTTTTTCTATTCTTTTTCTAAGCAAGTGGCTTCCCTGATTTAAGATTTACCTAAAGTCAATAGTAAAAGAGAATGGGTCGCGTGGTTAGGCTCTGGACACCTAGCTATGAGGGGTTATTCACAGCAACGTGCCAGTCATACTACCCTAAAAAGTTAATTAACTACCTAATTTCCATTAAAACAACCGAGAAGTGAGTCAGTGCAAATAGTGTGTAGATGCTTAGACTATAAGTGTCCTCAACTCAGAGGGCAAGTTGATAAGTAGCATACTTATAACCCAATTTATTTAACCACTTAAAATACATTTTAAGTTGACGAGGACTCGAGAAACAAATCCACATTTTAGTGGACACCCAAGCTGATTAAGCCCGAAGACCTAAAGAGTCAAGTGTTCAGGTCCTCTTGTATCATTTCCTAAGGTTGAAATCTCCTAACGCTTAAGCTCTCTTTTCCTAATTCTCATTTTTTTAAATAAAAAGAAAATAAATACAAGTAATCTACAATGCTGACAAAATAATTCAAAAATGAATCCACCCCCCCATGCCTAACTTATGCAATGTCATTGTAAAATAAAGACATGATAAAGGGCAGAATAAGAAAAATATCACTTGCATTCCATGATGCTCTGGTCAGCTCTGAGACAGACTATACAAATGCTGAGTTTATTACCATCAGCTAAGTGAGGTTCGGCCAAAAGCAGTCAAATCAAGGTCAAGGCAACCTTGTTTGAGATGGGTTCTGGAATAACATGGTCAACATTAGGCTTGAGTCGTTGCCCGTTGACCTTGAAAGAATCACTCATCTTAGGGTCAGAAATTTTAATGACTCCATCTAGAAATATCCGATCAATAATGAACGGGTCATTTCATTTGGACCTAAGCTTGCTAGGAAAGAGCTTAAGTCGAGAATCAAAGAGCTAGACCCTTTGGTTCAGCTTAAAGCTCTTACGGGAAATCATTTAGTCATGAAGAGCTCTGGTCCTTACCTATAGATCATGGCGTTCTCGTAAGCATCATTTCTAAGTTCTTCCAATTCAGATAGTTGGAGTTTCCTTGTCTTCCCGGCTAAGTCTAGGTCAAAATTACATTTCTTTATTGCTCATAATGCCTGGTGTTCAACTTCTATAGGTAGATGACACCCTTTGCCATACACCAGACGGAATGAAGACATGCCGATAGGCGTCTTATATGCTGTATGATAGGCCCAAAGATCATCATCAAGCTTTTGAGTCCAGTCTTTTTTATCAGGCCTAATTGTCTTCTGTAAGATGTTCTTGATCTCCCGATTGGAGACCTCAGCTTGTCCATTTATCTGGGGGTGGTAAGGTGTAGAAATTCGGTGATTCACCCTGTATTTAGCTAGTAAATTTCTGAACTAGGCATTAGTGAAATGAGTGCACCATCACTGATAATGACTCTCTGATGGTAATACCATCATTCGTCATAACTAATTTGAATTAATGGAAATCTAGTGGTAAATGCTCCTAAATGATCATCTGAGGATCACAATTTCATATCAAACTTATTTAAGAAGACAGGTAAACAGGGTTAATTATGCTATTATACCATCCCATCATTAATGCAAATTAATCAAGTTGTTAATTCAAGGTCAAATGAATTTAAATATTTAAGAAGTGGGCTCACATTGACTAAATCAGAGTTTCACATTTCGAGGATGAAAATAGTGCCGAAAAACCTAATTATCAGCCCTATTTAATTGAAGGGAAAATTCAATCTAAACCTCCTAAAATTCATTGAAAAATATTCTAAGAGGTTTGGTACATTCACGTTGACCATCTAAACCCATTTTGACCAAAAATAGAGATTCAGATAGGAATTTACCCAAATTTGGACTTTTGTGCAATTTACCCAGTCAAACATGGTCAAAACACAAATTCAAGTTCACCATTATATTCCTTACATCCAAATTAGGTTAACACCAAAATTTAGGCCCAATCAGAGTCTATCTTGACCTAGTTTACATTTTTACCCTTAAAATCTCTATTCTTCACATTTAAACCTCTAGGTTTCACATTTCCTTACATTTGTGCCCCTAACTTCTTGTCTCTCTCACAAATAGTTCCCTACCACCATTGACGTTTGAACAGAATCCTATAACCCGTCAAAGCAGACCTTTGAATTGGGGTTTCTCCTTCACTTGACCATCAAATCCCTCCAAATTTGGAGGGATTGATGATCAAGTGATTCCCAATCAATTGGGCTTCTTCTTGAGACCCAGCAAGGCCGAATCTCTCACCGGTGAACCTTCAATTTTGCAAGATCAAAAATTGCCAAATCCATGACCTAAAGTTGAGATTTCTCCAATTCAAGGGTGCCATTGAGTTCTATATAAGCTCCTTAATATTCCATGGTCAAAATTAGCCAGGTTCAAGCCACAAAACATCTTCTCCTTCCTCTGGCCACCTTCGACCTCGACTCTGGTGGACCTCCTCGACCTCCTTCCTCCGGCCACCCAACGGCCAAATTGGGTGGCTCAATATCTTCACCACGTTTGTCCGCTTCTCACAAACCAAAGTACGAGCTCCTACTCCTTTGTCACCACCGTACCCCATCACCAATGGATTCATCCCCTTCATGTTCGGCAAGGCACGCCGACATGAAATTCCTCTCCTTTCGTCCAAAATAACTAGGTTCCCTTACTCCCCACTTCTCTTAGCTTAGGATTAGACTCTTAGGTTTTAGTTTCCACCGTCGAACTAGCCTCTTCCCCCTTGTCTTCTCCACCTCCGGCCACAACTCCAACGAACTCGCACACACACCACACTTCACCAAATGTCACACCACCACCACCACAACCTTCCCCACACTCCGTGGAGCAAAAGTGATAGAGAGAATTTCACTTATTTATGATGATGATAGCAATAAAATGATATGTCATTGTATTTTATGTGGTGGAAAAACTCTCAATCAAAGATTAAATAATTACATTTAACCACAGTGGATTAGTTCGTTTCCACGGGGGGGAACATGCCCAATTAATTCGCTAATTTATCAAAACGTGATGGTCAAATATTTGCCCAAAATTATAATATAGCATGTACTTTATGTGAGACTAATGGAATAGAGAGAAAGATATGCATTCAAATGGTAAGAAAAATAGCTAAATCTATAAGGAGCAAGCCACAATTTCATCCAATATATATAATAATGAAAATCCACCCAAAAATTGTTGGTAATGGTAGTGAATGTAAATAGAAATAGGCCTTTCTACTATAGTAGAACAGAGCATGCGCTTTCAAGCCTGGCCACTTGAGGAGTCCACGGCTAGTGTTAAGGTTGCACGTGGAGGACCTCTAGAGCGTGGGCTTCGCGTTGGTGGTGCTGGCTTGATCATGGTTGGGTGGAGGGCTCAACGCCGATGAGGAGGCGACGGGCTACTACTGCTATGGAGTAGATCCATGCATGTGCGGAGGCACCGTGGCTGTGCATGTCCGCGTGTGGCCGCACGTGGTCGGTGATGATGCCAGGTGGCGCTTGGCACCGCCGTTGAAGGCCAGATGGAGCTCGATGGAGGTGCTGCCGCTTGGCTACTATTGGGTTCTTTGTGGTGGAAGCAGGGGAGGGGAAGATGAGAAGAAAGGGAAGAAGAAGGTTATTACGCAGATGAGGGCGCGCGTGGCATTGGGTTGAAGTGTGCGGCTATTTGCTGAGGTGGAGTGCCGAAGGTGAGCCCACGCATGAGGGTGAGATTTGGGTTCCTTTCGGAGAAGGTGAACAGTGATTGGGTTTTCGCGGTGGTGATGGGGGGGAATTTTCGATGGAGATTGAAGAAGATGGTCGGTGATGGTTTGGAGACCGCACCCTGTCACAGTGCGATGGGCGATGATGGAGCTTGTTCAGGCCACCGTGCACATTGGGTCCATGGTGTATGCTTGAAGCACAGGGTGCGTCCAAGCCATGGTGGTGATGGATCCCCCAGAAAAGATGATCTTCCTATCTTTTAAAAACAAAGACTCACCTATTTGTTTCATCAACCGAAAGCTTCTCCAACCACTCGCAATCTTCGCAAGTGGTTTGAATAGATGGATAAGTTCTAGCGGTTCCCATCAGACGTCTGACGTTATCTCCAGACATCTTAAAATAATTGTAGAATTAGGAGATTATGCTGGCAATTCCCAGATGTCCATACTGATCTCTAGACGTCTTATAGACGTAAAAATGGACATCTGAACTCTTGCACCTAGCCTGCACTCATCAAATAAATTATATTATCATATCATATGTTATTAAATGTAAAATTGGTGTATAAGATTATACGCAGACTAAGGTGAATTCCCATTTCACTTCTAATTAATTAACAACTAAGAACAACTAATTAAAGAGTACTTAAGCCAAATAATGGTCCATGAAAGTGGACTTATCAAATGCCCCCATGCCTAAGTTTTGCTAGTCCCTAGCAAAAGTGCAAAATGATGGAAGTGACAAAAAAAAAAGCTTCTTTCTTTATCCCAAAAAATTTAGAGATCCAGACAAATGTGAAGTGATAGTAGCCTACGTAACGGATCCGAGTGAAAAACCAACTTGCATCTAACGCTTGTGCTTTACCCTTGATAAAATTTTATTGGGATAGGCAATTACTTCCCTCAGGGATAAAATAGGAAATGATCTATAATTTGACCTCGACTTTTTTAGGCTTAGGTAGGAGACACTGAGTCGAAAGGATTTATATTTGGTGGCCCACACTCATCTGGTGCTACATGTAGTCTACTACTGTAGACTCTAAATCTCTAGACTATCAAATGAGTCAACCTAGAGAGAGGCTAAAAATAGTGCTATCTTAATGCTCCTTTGCACTCACTCTTTTTCCTTCTTTTCTTTCTCTTTTTCTGAGATCACATATCTTACCAGATTTTGTAAATGTACTCAATATTTGGTGGCCTCACATGGCATTCACACTTCAATTAAAGTCCTAATAACCCTACAACTAAGTTAGAAGTCCTCAGCCAGTATTCGAGCGATCAGAAATACTGAAAAGTAGGTATGGGTTATATTTGGTAGATCACAATAGGTATTTTTGTTGCCTCAAAAACATTGATACATGATGAAAAATGACACGAAGATAAAATTATAAACTTGAACTCATTTTTTTCCTTTCTTTCTCTCTCTCTTTTTAAATATATTTTTTTTCCTTTTTTCTATTTTTTTAATTTTCCTTTTCTTTTCACTTTTTTTTTTAACTACTGCTATCCTAAATGCATGCAAATATTTATAAATGCTATAAACATCCTCAGGTTATACACCCTCATGCTTAAGATTGAAAATGTCCTTATTGAAAAAATAAAGACATAGAAGAATATCACTTGAGGAGGAGAGTGGGAGGAGCTAAGGCTCCTCAAGACGAAGTGCATTGAAAACCTGGCCATTTGAAAGAGTAACATATGGTTTAAGTCGATGGCCATTTACCTTAAAGCTCGCACCAGAAGTAGGGTTCCAAATTTCTACTTCTCCATGAGGGAAGGCATTAATAACAACATACGGCCTATCCCAGTGAGACTTGAGCTTTCCAGGAAATACTTTAAGTCTCGAATTGAAAAGCCAAACCCACTGGTTGGGCTCAAAGGTCTTTCTAACAATGTACTTATCAAGGAAGACCTTTGTATGTTGTTTGTAAGCTTGAGAGGTTTCGTAGGCTTCATTGCGAAGCTCCTCAAGCTCACTTAAGTCTAACATGCGTTCCTTTCTTGCTTTATCCAGATTTAAGTTAACATTTTTAATAGCCCAATAAGCTTTGTGTTGTATTTCAACGGGAACATGACATGCTTTTCCGTACACAAGATGGAAAGGGGACATGCCCAAGGGAGTTTTATACATTGTTTGATCGGGAGTTTTCGCTTGCAGAAATTATTATGTCAGAAAAATACGTCGTCGCAGTGTATAAATCATGGTGGAAAATTCCGAACAAAAATATTTTAATAAAACTAACCACGAAGAGTTAAGTTGTATCCATAGGGAGGAATAGATGCAATAAATTCATGAATATTTCTCTTTGTATTTGCCCAATCAGGTACGGAATTTGTGCCCAAATCTACTGCAAAACGAGGTGAGAAGAAGGATGCACACAATAATTTAAGCATGTGAGGGTTATGTATGCAATTTCCCACAGTGGCATGTAGGGTAAATACAGTTAAAATCCAAGACATTGAGCTCTCTCCTCTAATCATGGTCCACATGTGTTGATACCTTATGCATGCATGTTAAAAGTCAAATTCAACATATAAGAGTTAAGTGTACGAGAAAAATTGAGTGGAAACTTAAAGGCATGCATGAAATATCACATGAATAATTTATTTCATAAAATAAATCAATAGTGTTGTAGCAATGGCATAATATGTAATACTAATCTGACCCAAAATATTGCTTTTCTTTCCTTTGTGCGTACACGAAGAGGAGGCCGCAGCCAGCCGCGAGACCTTCAGTGGAGGTTAGCCACGATGAGGGCTACGCGTGGGCGGTAATGGTGCGTCAAACGGTGGTCGGAGCTCTCGTCGGCGATGAGGAGGGCCGGCGGCGGTGGTAGCTCACCGGCACGTGGGTTGTCGGTTGGTGGCACAGATGCTGAGGAAACACTCGTGAAGGCGAGGGGAGTATGTTGGCGTCGATGGTGTAGAGTTTCGTGGCGCGTAGAGGTGGGTACGCGGAGGAGGATCCGCTTGGAGCTTTGAGTTCTCTTCTTGTTGGTGGTGATGATGAAGATGAATGGTAAGCCTGGTGGGAAAGCTCTCACGATCGAAGGAGGAGGTTGCTGTGGATGCGCACATTCATGCGCACGCTAGGAGGATGCAAAGGCGAGGGCACGCGGGGCTGCTTTGGTGCGCAAGCATGAACATGCATGAGAGGTGGTGGCCATGACCTTGTAGGTGGAGAGGAAGAGGATGAAGGTGGTGCTGTAACCTGGTGGGCGTTGCACAAGGGGGTGGTTGTGAGCACGCGAGGAAGGTGGTGGTGCGCAAGCATGAACGTGCATGAGAGGTGGTGGCCATGACCTTGTAAGTGGAGAGGAAGAGGATGAAGGTGGTGCTGCAACCTGGTGAGCGTTGCACAAGGGGGTGGCTATGAGTGCGCGAGGAAGGTGGTGGTGCACAAAGAGTTGAGTCGAAGAAGAGACAGAGGACCGGGAAGATGAGGCTAGCCTCCCTCTTCAAACATTTAGGGAAGCGCCTGGATGTCTTAAGTGAGGGGGACAGTGCATAGTAGTGGAGATGGAGCAGAGTGGCGGTTGTTGTCGAGGCGAAGCACGGTCGTGAAGTCAGAGATGCAGTCGAGCTGAGAATGCAGTAGCAGACGCGGTTACGGATGTCGGTGCTGTCACCGCTGACCACGAATATGAATTTGGCGTAGGTGAGACGCGGTGGTGGTCGGTCATCTTCGGTGGCTCACGGTGGTCTATTGGAGAGAAGATGAAGATGGTGGTTGCCTGTAGGGAAGGAGATGGGAGAGGTATCTCCCCTTTAGGGAGAGATGGCTAGAGGCCATCTACCTTATTGCAATATATAGAGAAAGAGAGAGAATTAGAGGAGACAATATCGGAGAGAGATTCAAGGGAGAGAGAGAGAAAAGAATAGGAAGGTCCCTTATGTGCTTTTCTTTCTTTCCTTTGGTCTAGTGCGTGGCTTCCCAATTCTCCAAATGGGAAGGCTCTAATTTGTAGAGAGACATCTCCTTCCAAAAAGGGCCCAAAATTATAGGCCAAAGAATTAAAGAGGCACTTTCCTTTCTCCCATATGACAAATTAAACCTCTGAAGATGCACTCTAAATTTAGAGATGATTCATCTAGATTGCCCCTTCCATAATGACCCAAATTTACTTGATTAAGATGTAAAAATTGATGCAATGCATGGAATGATAATCGTGCAGCTTTATTAATTTTATCGATGCAATGCATGATTCATATTACATTTTCATTCCAACAATAATGTACTTAGGCACTAAATTAGCCCACTAAAGTGGACCTATCCAATACCCCCATGCCTAAGTTTTGCTAGTCCCAAGCAAAAATCATACAAAACAGACCAGATCACTATGCCAAATTTTACCATTAGGATGCCTTATTGTGTTACACTTCTAGAGATTAGATCGAAATACCAACTATAGGCCTAAGGTACTCAAGTACCAGCCAAGATATGGACTTGACCAGCCTCAGCCTTGGGTTCGCTGCAAAGGTTTCTAAGGCCCGAAAAAATTGCCCAATGGTTCGTTAACCCCAACAGTTAAAGCACCCATGCATATGTGTACTAAGTTTTGGTTTAGTTTGCGAGTGCATTTTCAATAAGAGACAGAAGAAGAAATATATTTTGAGAGTTTTCTCTCTTTCTTTTTAAATTCCCCTAGACTCAACATCAGATTAGCCCTAAACATGATCTGTATCGAATTCCTTGTCCCCACCATCAATCCTCGCAGGATCCCTGGAAATCGATGCTTCAAGATAGCATCGCCCATGGCAACCCCCAGAACACTGGCTTTCGACACTTCGGGATAATGCCGCCCATGGCGTTCTGTAGCTAAATTCAGACCCTGGCAATTGACATTTTAGGATAATGCCGCCCATGGCATCTGAACAAGCACGAGATGCTTCCGTGCCCTCCGTAAGATATTTAGATATCTTAGGAGACAAGCATCGAGGAGACGATATGTTATAATGCATCTTCGAGGGGATTATTTTTACATTCCTCCTCTCCACGTCAGGAACTCATCCAATCAACTTGTCTTCGAGCCGCTCCTAAGTCAACTTTTCAGGAAAACATTTTCAAAACAGACACTTTTTGGCATTATCCTTCTTTATGGCACTGAACCAGACAGTGTGTGATTTTTGGGTGCTTAGTGATGTGTCCATATTTGTGGGCTAATTAGTTACTTAAGTGCCTAGGTATTAGATTAATATTAGCGTAGACATAGCATGCATTAAGAAATAAATAATTTAGTTTATATATAATTGCTTGTATGCATTACATTCATATATATATTATTTAGCATACATTAGATTAGCGTGCATTAGTCTATAGGTTGCATTATATGCATGTATTAGAATTAACATTTTATGTGAGGGTTTGAAGATAAATAAGTCATCATTTCATTTATTATTTTATTAATCTATTTTTCTTCCTCAACGGCTGCTACAGCTATGCACAACGCATGAAATGATGGTCGTAGTGAAGACGAGCGGAGAATGTGGATCTGCTCCCGCCTCTCCATTTCAAATCCATGCAGATGGCTACAAGAGAGGGGGAGCTACTACTGTGCTCGAGGAGACTCCACCCCGACTCCACCACCATGAAGAGCTTCAAGCTCACCTCCATCACCACTGTGCATCTCCAAGGTTGAGCATCGCCACACCGTGGGCCAATGGGGTAACAGACCGCCGCGCCAATCCGGTGAGCTCAGCCATCACGGTGCGTGTGTGTCTTCGATGGCCACGCAATCATCACTGTGCTTCACCACTGTGCATCCTCCCCTATCCACCGTCAACACCACTATAGCCATACACGTTTAAGATGTCTGGGAATGTTCCCAGACGTCTGAAGCCCCACAGCACCACCTCCTTCACTTTCTTCTTCTTCTTCTTCTTCTTCTTCTTCTTTCTTTTCCTCTGTTTCTCTTCCACCAACAAATCCACCAGCAATGCCTCTCCACACAGCACCTCTGCAGCCTCCGCCCACAGTGCACGACCATCTCCTCCACGCGCTCACATAGCAACTGCAACTGTAGTAGCACACGCATCCTCCTTGCTACCCCCCATCTCTATGTGCACGCAGTAATTGCAGTTGCAGCAACACGTGTACGGCCGTGCATCCTCCAACTGCTCCACCCATGCATGCCCACGAGTCCTCCGCCAGCTCTACACTCACCCGCACGCCTCCGCGCACAGAAGCAGCAACGACAGCCACCACCGCCGCTTCTCTCCTCCATACCACCGCCTCCAGCCACCATTGGCCGTGCTACCACCACCGTTGGATGTGTGCCGGCCTTGCCCACCTCCGGTGAGCTCCTCCCCTCCAACCATCCTCTCCATGTGTGGAAGCCATCCAAGGCAAGTCCCTTGTTTTTGCACAGTAAACTTGCCATTTGTTTTTACAAAGAATGCCATTGCCAAAGAGTTATTTTATTTATTTATTAATTAAATAATTTGATGAGTTTATGCAAAGGACCTCCCTCTTTCTCATAAATACTATTCCAGCATTAGCTCTTGTTATTCACTTAATATGAAAGCGATTTTGACTCGGTTTCTTGTAGAAATTTATCGTGAACATCTATTTTTAACCTGTACGAGTTTTAATAGGCCATTGCCTCCCTGTGGATACGACCCGCTCTTCTGCGAGTGGTTAATTTTTATTACTTTGATTAGAGGTTTTCCACCACTTGCATACTACAACACGACATTTTATGTGCAAAAAAATGAAAGCGAAAACCATCTTTTCACTTAGGTTACCAAGTCCCACAAACTAAAGGGCAGGCAATGGGGCCGAATACTCCCTAAGCTTTAGACTTAATACATCAGCCTCGCAACTCCCTCAACCTCTTGAGGAATAGTCTAGATCTTAACAAATACATGAGTGTTTAAGCCCTAAAATAGATCCAAGAAGCCTAAAGTTGGTATCCCTCACTTGTCTCCTTTTCTCTAACACTTCAGGACTTAATTAATCATTCATTCTAGCCCAGAACTTAGGTAACTCTTTCAAATCAAATGCTGGGACCAACACAATTTTTGCACATTTCCTCTTTGTGTCTCTCTCTTCTTTTCTTTCGTTTTCCTTGAAATTCAGCTTACAAAGATTCCATCTTCTTTCTCTCTTCTTCTTCTTTTCATGCAAGATGGATGCCCTAATTACATGCAGAATATGAATAAATGTTATGAACAACCTCAGGTTATACCCCCCCATGCCTAAATCTGATAATGTCCTCATTGGACAGCAAAAGCAAGGAAAGATATTACCTG
Source organism: Thalassia testudinum (assembly GCA_037157565.1). Taxonomy (NCBI): domain Eukaryota; kingdom Viridiplantae; phylum Streptophyta; class Magnoliopsida; order Alismatales; family Hydrocharitaceae; genus Thalassia; species Thalassia testudinum. The sequence continues at coordinate 52,536,156 of JAZHRO010000078.1, forward strand.
AGGTGGAGTTGGGAAATCTCACAAATTGGGCTCTAGAAGGGAAGTAGAAGGAGACCCAAAGAAGATACGTAACAAACCTGTCCTGGCAAGTAAGTAATCCAAGATGTTGTCCAACTGGTGATAGATAGTGATGCCAAATGCTCACCAGATACTAGTGAAAAGAGGGTACTCCTGAGCTCATGTGGGAGGTTTTACATGATACACATGAGTGGTGACCTCTGGGAGTGTGTGGCGAGGAGGCAAAGGCTCCTCTAACGGATTTGTGTGGGCAATAGAGGGTGCAAAGAAGCATACCCTAAGACTGATGGGCTGACATGAAAAAGCGTCAATCCAAACTCGCCACTCTACCACAGGATGTATTGGTCTAGTTATCCCCCTGTAAAATAGAAATGTGAGCAGAGCTTTTAGGAAGCTGTTTCTACAGGAGTTGAAGTCTGTCAGGTGCGGGCTAGGGAAGAGGGTCGAAGAAGGTTTGAGAGGTTCAGCATTCTTCCTCGACAACCATTCCAGTTCCTGAATGTCATCAAAAGTAGCCTTAGTTATTAATTGCCTTTCATGCTGCATATCATTGGTGTGCGTGTCCTGGAATGGGCCCAAATGTTCACCTTTCAAATTGAACCACTCAAGGGTGTCGCCCATTTTATTATCTTGTAGAAGTGGGTTGGTAGCAATAGGGTTGTGAGTGTCCTCAATAACGACATCCCCAGGTGCTTGTTCGATGCTAAGATCCTCTTCTTGGGGTGTATAGATTCCTTCCTCAAGAGTATTAATTGCTTCTAGTTCTTCTGAATGTTTAAGAGGATGATCTAGATAGTCAAAGGTATGTAGGAATCCATATTTTGCTAATTCAGTCAGATCATCAAGGGGTAAGTCCTTGAACAAAACATATTCTCCCCTAGTTTCACTCTGTACTCTGAGTCCAGTCCTTTCAAAGTCATCATCACCCTCATCAATGTTTCTTCCCGTAGACTCAGAAAAATCTTTCACACCAGGATCAAGAGCTTCCTCAAAAATCAATTCTTCATGTCCCTGTGACCAATATTGATCCAGTTGTTCTAATTCAATCTCAATTTTCTCATGGTCACTGGTGTTTGGGACTTGTGAATCCTCAGAATAGTCAGTGATAGGTGTTGGTCCCCATGATAGAGGAGTGTGGTTATTATCACTTCCTTCCGATATGATTTCATCAGGCATCCAAGACTCCTGGACTTTGTTAACTTCTGAATCACAATCCTCAGGGAGCTCTATCTGAGGTGCAAGGTCCTCATAAGGTATATGTTCATCATTCCTAGGATGGGGTATAGATTCCACCTCAAAATTAATCTTGGGAGTTGGGTTGACTATTTAACTGCAACCCATTTCATCAAATGTAACAAAGATACTATCATTCGGATCGAGTTCATCTAATGGGCCCATTTTCTCCTTCCAATTAAGATTAGGTGGATAGTGACTAGGATTTCCTTCTGGTAGGCATATCTCATGAGGGACATCTACGTGATAGCTACTCCTCAAAATAGGATCTATGTTGTCATTGTTTTCATTGAAATTATCTTGGTAATCAGGGATATGGGGGTGGGGATCAGAATTGATTGTAGGAGGATTGCTAAGCTAGCTAATCTCTTCAGTTAATATTTGACTATTCCTCAAAATCTCACCCATAGAATCCATCATTTCTTTCTGTTGTTTTTGCATTTCTATCATAAAAGAGGAGAGGCTACCATCAGATTGAGGAGGATAGCCAATCTCAGGTTCAAGTTGCCTAGGAGTACGGGTCCAACCTTGAGAAGCAAAATTGTTAAGGGTGGGTGGGTTGGGTATAGTCATGGGAGAGCTAGAGCTGGGATACCCTTTTCCTAGGTTGTGCTCATCATCATTGGGTTGGGGATTAATCAGACCAATGCTCCTATAGTAGGAGTAGACAGGATCCCAATGCTCATCAAATGATGGATAACTATAGGTTATGGGATTGAGATTTGGTGTTCTGGGGTGAAAGTAAGAAGTGCAGTAGCTATTGTAATCCATTTGAAAACCCCAATCAAACGCAAGGTAATGGGACACTCTTTTCTTTCTTAGAGTAGATTTGAGCTAACCTCCAACCTACTCCTTAAAGTTGTCAAATAGGGTCAAGTTTGCACCTGTCTGTTCCCACTTTAGTGGTATAAGAGGGAGCTTTGACTTGAGATCCCTGACAAGCTCTTCAGAGAAGAACAGAGGTCATTTACGTTCTCTCTTGGTGGAAAAAGAAGTTTCACAATCAATTACGTGCCCTAAGTCGACCTTCGCATGCCCTAAGACCTATACTTTGCTTCAATGATGCTCTCAGGTGATCAAGTGAGAAGTTACTTCAAGGACAAACAAAGGGATGTACGTAGGGTGAACCCTTCCTTTGAGGCGATGCGTAAGCGGTGCCTCTTAACTACCCCATTGTCCTTTTAAGGGGTGTCTCCCTCCTTGAAATATCAACACATTGGATCAAAAGATAGTACCACCATCACAAAGTGAAATAGGAGGGTCTACACTAATAAAGAGATTGGTGCCCATAACCTTGAGGGACCAAGACCTAGTGCGATGCCTAGTGTGCGTGCTCAGTGTCAGAAGTGTGCATCACACCACAAATCAATTTAGATTTTGAGAAGAAATGCAGACAAGTCCCTTTTGATCAGCTCAAGTGTGATTTGGTTTTAATGTCAAATTTGATTAACAGTCCCAATTCTGGTCAGGCGACCACTGAATTAAATCAATTCAATCAATTTTGGTGGTCTTGAGATTTAATCCACATGCAATGTGTGAATAGTTGTTGGATGCAAAGATAGAATGCTATACTTGTTTCCAACAATCTCCATGCAGATATGCTCGCAATGCAAGGAAAGGGATCTAATATGCTGCTCCATCAGCCCTAAATGCGTGCACCTAAGGGCATGAACTCCTAAACAGGCAGCTCAATATTTTTTTGTCTTTTCCTTTTAGGGTAAGCAGGAAGAAAAATGAATCACACACGTAAAATAATATAGCCCCTAGCCACTCAAGAATGTGGGAACAAACCCTCCTAAATCAACCCCAATTGCTATAAGGGTAAGAAGATAAAATTGAAATAAAGTTCACGACAAAGGAGAATCCCCTGTGAAAGCAGGATCTATGTCTCCTGTGTCTTCTCCACATGTGTGGGTGTCACTCAAGGTTGACGTCATCACTCAGCCGTGCCTGTCGCCTCGTCAAATTCTTCGCACAAAAAAAAGGAGAGGTAGGTCATAAAAATGCACACCTAGAATAATCAGAAAAAAAATCATGTGAAATTATTGCGTTTGTTTCCTCCCCGGCAACAGCGCCATTTGGTCGGGAGTTTTCTCTTGAAGAATTATTATGTCAGAAAAATACGTCGTCATAGTGTATAAATCGTGGTGGAAAATCCTGAACAAAAATATTTTAATAAAACTAACCACGAAGAGTTAAGTCGTATCCACAGGGAGGAATAGATGCAATAAATTCACGAATATTTCTCTTTGTATTTGCCCAATCAGGTACGAAATTTGTACCCAAATCTGCTGCGAAACGAGGTGAGAAGAAGGATGCACGCAATAATTTAAGCATGTGAGGGTTATGTACGCAATTTCCCACAATGGCATGTAGGGTAAATACAGTTAAAATCCAAGACATTGAGCTCTCTCCTCTAATCATGGTCCGCATGTGTTGATACTTTATGCATGCATGTTAAAAGTCAAATTCAACATATAAGAGTTAAGTGTATGAGAAAAATTGAGTGGAAACTTAAGGGCATGGATGAAGTATCACATGAATAATTTAATTCATAAAATAAATCAATAGTGTTGCAGTAATGGCATAATACATAAATACTAATTCGACCCAAAATAGAGCTTTTCTTTCCTTTGTATGTACATGAAGAGGAGGTTGCGGTCGGCCGCGAGAACTTTGGTGGAGGTTGGCCATGATGAGGGCTACGCGTGGGCGGTGACGGCACGTCGAACGGTGGCTTGAGCTCTCACCGGCGATCAGGAGGGCTGACGGTGGTGGCAGCAGCTCACCGGTGCATGAGTTGTTGGTTGGTGGTGCGGATGGCATGGAAGCACTCGTGAAGGCGAGGGGAGCATATTGGCGTTGACGGTGCAGAGTTTCGTGGTGCATGGAGGTGGCTACGTGGAAGAGGATCTGCTTGGAGCTTTGGGTTCTCGTCCTATTGGCGGTGATGATGAAGGTGAATAGTGAGATTGGTTGGAAAGCTCATGCGGTGGAGGGAGGAGGTAGGCTACTGTGGGTGCACGCATGCACGTGCACTCAAGGAGGATGCGAAGGCGAGGGCACGCGGGGTTGCTGTGGTGAGTTGGCATGCAAGTGCATGCGAGGTGGTGGCCGTGACCTTGTGAGTGGAGAGGAAGAGGATGAAGGTGGTGTTGCGACCTGGTGGGCGTTGCACAAGGGGGTGGCTATGAGTGCATAAGGAAGGTGGTGGCACGCAAAGAGTTGAGTCAAAAAATAGATAGAGGATGGGGAAGATGAGGCCGCCTCCCTCTTCAGACGTCTGGGGAAGCACCTAGATGTCTTAAGTGAGGAGGATGGTGCACAGTAGTGGAGATGGAGCATAGTGGTGGTTGTTGTCGAGGCGAAGCACGGTCGTGAAGTTGGAGACGCAGTCGAGTTGAGAATGTAGTAGCGGACGCGGTTCCGGATGTCGGTGCTGTCACCACCGACCACGATGATGGATTTGGCGTAGGCGAGACGTGGTGGTGGTTGGTCGTCTTCGGTGGCTCACGGTGGCCTATTGGAGAGATGAAGATGGTGGTTGCCTATAGCGAAGGAGATGGGAGAGATATCTCTCCTTCTGGGAGAGATGGCTAGAGGCCGTCTACCTTCCTACAATATATAGAGAGAAAGAGTCAGAGGAGACAATATCAGGAGAGATTCGAGGGAGAGAGAGAGAGAGAAAAGAATAGGAAGGTCCTTTATTTGCTTTTCTTTCCTTCCTTTTGTCTTGTGCGTGACTTCCCAATTCTCTAAATGGAAAGGCTCTAATTTGTAGAGAGACATCTCCTTCCAAAAAGGGCCCAAAATTATAGGCCAAAGAATTAAAGAGGCACTTTCCTTTCTCCCATATGACAAATTAAATCTCTGAAGATGCACTCTAAATTTAGAGATGATTCATCCAGATTGCCCCTTCCATAATGACTCGAATTTACTTGATTAAGATGTAAAAATTGATGCAATGCATGAATGATAATCATGTAGCTTTATTAATTTTATCGATGCAATGCACGATTCGTATTATATTTTCATTCCAACAATAATGTACTTAGGTACTAAATTAGTCTAGTAAAGTGGACCTATCACTGTTCTGTAGGCCCACAAAGCATCATTCAATTTTTTCGACCAATCCTTACGGTCAGACCTGACAATTTTTTCTAGAATCCATTTAATCTTCCTATTAGACACTTCAACTTGTCCACTTGTTTGGGGATGGTAAGGTGTGGCTATCATATGGTTGACTCCCAAATTTTGGAGTAGTCTTGTGAAATGCACATTCTTAAGGTGAGGTTCTCCATCACTTATGATAGTCCTTGGGCACCCGTATTGAGAAATGATATTAGCCCTAACAAAATCCAAGACCACGGAATGGTCATTGGTCCACGTGGGTATTGCTTCTATCCATTTCGATACATAGTCCACGGACACAAGGATGTACTCATATTTGAAGGACACAGGAAAGGGACCCATGAAGTCGATGCCCCAAATATCAAAGATCTCAACTGGGAGAATAAGTTGTTGGAGCATCTCATCCTTTTTCCAATGGTTCCTATTTGCTGGTAACATAGACATGAGCCCACATATGTATGTGCATCTCCGAATAATGTTGGCCACCAAAAGCCATACTGAAGAACCTTATGGGAAGTCTTTTTCCCACTAAAATGCCCTCCACATTTGAGGTCATGTTAGAAACTCAGAACACTCCTTTGCTCTTCATCAAGGATGCAACAGCGGAATAACTAGTCAAGGCCTATTCTAAAAAGCTTGGGTTCCTCCCAGTGATAAAATTTAGCGTTGGCAAGAAACCTGTCTCGCTTCTGCTTGTCCCAAGTACTAGGAGTTATGCTCGTGACCAGATAGTTCACTATGTCAGCGAACCAAGGAGTGTTGGCCTCCACAGTCATTAGAGACCCATCAAGAAAAAGTCTCTTGGATATCGCCAACAGGGGTTGATGCCTCAATAGGGATCTTGGACAGATGATCTGCTACCACATTCTCAACTCCTTTCTTATCTTTTATTTCCAGGTCAAACTCTTGGAGTAGCAGAATCCAACAAATCAAACGAGGTTTGGTGTCCTTCGCAAGAAGGTGCTTTAAAGTAGAATGATCGGTGAACACCAAAACCTCGGATCCCAATAGATAAGATCGAAACTTTTTCAAAGAAAATACTACAGCAAGAAGTTCCTTTTTAGTGACCATGTAGTTTTGTTGTGGTTCTGTAAGGGTCTTGCTGGCATAATGCAAAACATGAGGTTTGCCATCAACCCTTTAACCTAAGATTGCTTCCACTGCAAAATCAAAAGCATCACACATCAGCTCAATCGGGAGGGCCCAATCTGGTGCTTAGAGAATCGATGCAGTAATAAGGGTTTTCTTCAAGACTTGGAAAGCCTAGCCACATCTGTCATCAAAATCGAAGGAAACATCCTTCGCTAACAAGTCGCAGAGTGGCTTTGAGATTTTACTGAAATTTCGAATGAAGCACCTATAGAATCCAGCATGGCCAAGAAAAGATCTCACTTGACGAACATTGATGGGTGATGGAAGTGTAGAGATAGATTCAATTTTGGCTTTATCCACCTCTAATCCTCTCTTAGAAACTACATGCTCCAACATGATGCCTTGCTGGACCATAAAGTGGCTCTTCTCCTAGCTAAGCACCAGCTTTGCCTCTTTGCAATGGGTTAAGACTTTATCAAGGTACGAAAGGCATAAGTCAAAAAATCAATTGTAAATAGAGAAATCATCCATGGAGATCTCTACAAACTCGTTGATCATGTTAGAAAAGATAGCCATCATACATCGTTGGAATGTGGCAGAGCATTACATAACCCGAATGCCATTTGGCGGAACGCAAATGTGCCATACGAACTTGTGAAGGTGGTACGCTCTTGATCGTCAGGAAAGACAGCTATCTGATTATACCTAGAGTACCGTCAAGGAAACAGAAGTACTTGTTCCCTGCCAATTTTTCCAAAATCTGGTCAATAAACGGTAAGGGGAAATGGTCTTTCTAGGTAGCCGTGCTCAAACGGCGGTAATCAATGCAGACCCTCCAGCCAGTTGAGGGTCTAGTGGTCACCAACTCTCCTTGGTCGTTTTCTTCCACAGTGATTCCTGCCTTTTTAGGCACCACATGTATAGGACTAACCCATTTACTGTCTGAAATGGGATAGATAATTCCTGCATCCAGCCATTTTAGAAACTCTTTTTTAACAGCCTCCTACATATTGGGGTTGAGCCTTGTCTGCATGTCTCGAAAGGGTTTCACGAACTCGTTCTTGTATATATGATGCATGCAGAGGAAGGGGTCAACACCCTTAATGTCAGCTATTGAACAAGCAATAGCTTCCTTGTGCCTTTGTAAACACTTGAGCAAAGCTCCCTCCTGCGATTCAGTTAATGCAGATAAGATAATGACAGGGAGCGTATCGTTAGGGCTAAGGAAAGCATACTTCAATGTGCTCAGGAGGGGTTTAAGCTCCAACTCAGAAGCCTTTTGGATTGAGGGTATAAGTTGAGATGTCCCCACCTCATGTAGCGGATCTACCTTCTGGGTCCAGGGTGGGGATAGAGACTTTGTGTGTACTCCCAGAAACTCTTCTAATTTGAGCATATCCCCTTCATTCTCTTTAATAGTCGGAGGACGGTCCTTAGATATGACCTTTCGAAGGGGATCTCTACATAAGAGTGCTGGAGTACTCTCTTCAATGATTTTATCAACTACCTCAATCTGGGAACAATCTTCAAATCTAGATTGCTTGTAGGTATCAAAAACATTCAACCGGATCTTTTTGTTCCCAAAGCCTATTTTAAGTGCCCCTGATCTACAATTGATACAGGTGTTGGCTATGGCCAAGAAGGGCATCCTAGGATAATGGATGACTTGGCAGGCTTATTAGATGGGTCAGTGTCAAGTACGAGAAAGTCAACAAGGAAGAAGAAGTCCTCCACTCTCACCAGGACATCTTCCAGCAATCTCCGTGGTGTCTTAAGCGATTTGTCTGCAACTTGGAGGATGATTGGACTAAGCTTTAAATCGCCTCCTCCTAAGAGGTCATAAACAGAGCTCGGTAAAATGTTCACCCCCACGCCCAAATCGAGCAGAGCCTCGTCAATGTGTTGGTTACCTATAACCACTGAAATGTACAGGGCCCCTGGGTCTTTCATTTTGGGGGGTGTTCCATGTTGGAGTACCGAGCTAATATGGTCAGGCAGGATGACCTTAGCTTGGACCTGTCTCCTAGATCGATGCTTCTGGGTGTACAGGTCCTTCAGAAACTTGGCATAGGACGGGATCTGTTTAATAGCATCCAATAAAGGAAAGTTGATGTGGACTTTCCTAAAAGTATCCATAATCTCATCCGTCCTATCCTTGGCTCTAGATGAGCCAATAGAAGATTCCTGTTGATGGTGGAAAACTACGCGTTCGCAATTGGATTCAAAAACCCATCGTGTAGCTCGAGTCGCGAAGAAATCCGTTCAACAAATAAAATTTATACCGAAAAATCCGTAAAGAAGTTCCAGGTCGAACATAGGGAGGTGGACGTTTGATTAAAAATACGTGTTTATTTTGTTTGTCACGAAACAGAATAGTTGGTCGAAAACTAGCTATCTATTTAACAAATAACAAATAGAAGAGAGAGAGAGAATATTACAACTAAAAGCAAAAGGGATGTAGAATAAACATGGATTTCATTATAAGAAGTTGTTCATTACACTACTCATTATGACTAGAAAGCGGGAAATCTATACTAGAAAGTGGTAAATCTACTCTGGAAAGCAGTAAAAAGAATGGAGAGAGAAGTATCCTCCTCGACGATCACTTAAAGGATGAGCCGGATGGGACGACGCCTGGAAGATGGGGAATGGAGCAGGAAGAAGGAACGAAGCGAGAGGAATGGGAATGAAGCAGCAAGTCGTCATTGTTGCGGGATCCGCTTTCCGAATGCAAAGAGAGGACAACCGCAGGATGCTCCATGAAGGGGACGAAGGTGGAAAAATTATGATTTCTACTCTAGAGGAGCATCTCGAGTGTGGGACAAGCTCTTAGAGCTTTGGAAGGGGTGAGAGAAGAGAAGGGATGAGAAATTCGTAGGGTAGGGGTCTCCTTTTATAGTTGCAAAGAGTGGGGGCATTTTGGACATTTTAATTTCTAAAATAATAATTCAGATCTTTAGTGATGGATTTATCCATCACTAAAGGCCTCAACGTGGCTGACGTGCACGTGTCGCATGCACCTCCTCACCTTCGGCTGCCTCAACGCCCACGTACGATCAAAGGCTCCCAGCCGTCCAATTAAGAGATCAGACGGCTTAAAAAGCATATGCCCGCTCCTCTTCAGCGCCTCTACTACGCACCCGCGTACGATGAGGCGTGCAAACATGCGTCATCGCACGCGTACACGATCGACGATTCTCCATGCACCATGCCTCCGCCCCTCGGCCGCTCCATCTTGATCTGACGGTCCAATTGCACCCATGCCCACGTCCGTCTGAATTGAGCGCTTGGCGCAACTCGAATGCGCACCCTTCGCTTGCGAAGGGGCGCTCAACTGCTGCGCTAAGCACCCTTCTTTGTCGCGCGGATGAATGGAGTGCGCGGCTCTTGCGACCGTTGGATGAGCATCCAACGGTGGAGATTCATCGAGCGGGTAAAGAAGAGAAGTGGAGGCGAGTCCTTGGGGCTGGTTGGGCGGTTGAGATGGCACCACGTGGCACCATCTTGGCCGTCCATCCTCTGAGTATTGTAGACGGTGCCACGGGTGTCGGATTGGACCGATTTTTACGTCGTTTGGCTGCGACCATCGATTCAAACCCATCCGTGTGGTCGGATTTGTAGTCTGAGGTGCGGATTAACACCATTTTGGCCGTTGATCTTTAGGGTTCCTCGATCTCTATCTGGTGCTACGGATGTCTGATCAGTGCGATCTTGGAGTCATTGAACTCCAATCGTCGCCCTAATCAGATTCGTACGGTTGGATCTTCGATCCGATGCCCCGATTAACAAGTTGCCTTGTCCCTGGCTACAAAAGGAGACAATTAACCTACATTTTATACAGACTAACCTAAATGCATGATTATGCATGTTATGCAATATTTACAATGTATGATGTTAATATGACACTAAGAACATGCATTAATAGATATTTTAAGTTAATCAGATGTATGCACATCACACCCCCATGCCTATCTTTTACTAGTCCCTAGCAAGAACTACATGCTATTTTGACCTTCGAGTGCCCTAGAGACATACACTCTGTTGTAATGATATTCTCAAATGCTCAAGTAAAGAGGTACTCCAAGGATAGAACCTAGGGATGCAAGTAGGGCAAACCCTTCCTTTGAGGTGATGCGCTAGCGGTGCCTCTTAACTACCCTTGAATTCCTTTAAGGGGTGTCCCCCTCCTTAGAGTATCAAATCACTCGGGCAAAAGTTAATACCACTGTCACAAAGCGAGATAGGAGGGTTTGCATCGATAAAGAGATCAATGCCTATAGCCTTAAGAGTCCAAGTCCTATTGCAGTGCCTATAGTGCGTGCTTGGTGCAAGAAGTGTGCATCACATCGCAAAAAGTGATTTTTCTTTTGAAAATCGCAATCAAATTATTCAAACACTTCCTGTATATTTTACTTTCTTTTTTTAAAAAGTACTGTGCGTGCAGATAGGACTTATTGCGAAAGTGTCCACACCACGAGGTGACAAAATGGTAGCTCGTGCAAATCTTTTACCACGGGTTGACTAAGCAACTTAGAAATCACATCGGTACTTCTTACGGAGGCAATTTCATTAACAAAGATGTAGATAATGTGCATGATTTGTTTGAGGAAATGAGTGAAAATTCAATCAATCATGCCTCCATGGATACTTTTAACTGGTTCCAATAACCCAGATCGAATGTTAATTAGGTCCACGACTCTCATTCATTCGATATGGAGCTAATTTGTAATAAACTAGATAAGGTGGACTTGGTTACCAAAAGGATGGAGGAGTGGATGGCAGAAAAATCTGCAAACAATTCTCGATCCACTCAATCCCAAAATTTGGGATTCCATTCTTCGCAAGCTCCTTCTAGACGAGAGTTCATGAATCAATTGGATGCGGCTCAACCTATGAGCCAGCATTGTTCGAAACCCCACGGGTTCCAAACTGGGGCCTTTGATCCCAGTTTCTCTGATCCCTCCCTTTCTTTTTTTCCATCCTCTCCCTATGAGGATGTCTATGCTGTACAAGAGAACGTTAGGTCCAACCCTTACTCGAATGCTTGTAATCCATGTTGGAGGAACCACCCTAACTTCTCCTGGAAAAACCTGAGGCAGCATACCCAATTCCGACCCAACAACCATGCTCCGTAAAGACCAATGGATCAAGGTCATGTTATACTCAGATGCCCCCAAATTAGGTCAATCAGCCAGCTTGGAATGCCCATTAACCCATAGGGCAAGCTGATTTGAACTATCAGATGGTAGAGATGCAAGGATCTATGCTCTAGCTCATGCAGCAAATGAAAACTTCGCAGGACAACTTGCAAATAAGGGTCATTGCTAGTTCTCGTCAACCCGGATCTCTACCATCTCAACCCGTGCCTAACCCACGTAATATACAGAATCCGGGCAATCAAGACCAAGTGTACGGGAATCAGAGGGACCCACACACACATGCTTAGGTGGTTGAGCAAGGTCCTTCCTCTTCTACTCCTTCATCAAATCCGAGGTTTCTGGTTAATGAAGCCCCTCCAATCTTTCCTAACCCTCCCCAAGACCCAGACCCATATGCATCTGCTAACTCTGTTACCTTAAGGAGTGGAAGGCAAACCTAGGACCCACAACCAACTGTTTCTGATCTACCAAATCCTAGAGAGCCTAAGGAGAGAAAGGAGAATTCTAAAGAAGAAATCAAGGCTCAGGAACCTGATTCCAAAGATCTGACTCATGTTCCTTTTCCTGAGGCCTTGATTAAACCTAGGAAGAAGTCTATTGATAGTAACGAGGAACTCTTGAATATATTCAAGAATGTCGAAATCAATATCCCACTCCTCGACGCTATCAAACACATACCGGCTTACGCTAAATTTTTAAAGGATTTATGCACACAGAAGCGTAAGTCGAGGAAATCTATTCCGAGGAAGGTGGTACTCTCCGAGCAGTCTAGCTCTGTTATCCTGCATCACCTTCCTCCGAAAAAGAGAGATCTAGGTGCCCCTTTGATTTCTTGTGTCATCGAAGATTACACCTTTGATAAGTCACTTCTGGATCTAAGTGCATCCATTAACCTAATTCTGACTTCTCTTTATGAGAAGTTCGGATTAGGTGAACTTGGCTGACCTCAATAACGCTGCAGTTAATGGATCGTTCAAATTTGAAAGTTAAGGCAATTAACAAATTTGAGGATTGTGGATTTATAGAGGAACTAGAGGAAGATAACTTGAATATTGAAACATGTATGGCGATTTCTGCATTTGAAAGTTTCTCCTGTCTTGATGGATCCGACCCACAACCCTCTGTGGCAAACCCGCCACATTCTGAAGAGGTTATTGATTTTGTTCACTTTCAACCTCTTCCTCTTTATGAATCTTCATCAGCATCATCCTTACCTTCCATCCTAAACTTACCCCATCTCAAACTGAAACCATTGCCTGAGAGTTTGAAATGTCAATTTTTGGGACCTCAAAAGACACTCCCTATGATTATCAATGCTAGATTAACTAAGGAGCAGGAGATTAAATTGATCAAGGTCCTAAAAGAACATAAGGAGCCAATTGGTTGGACCATCCATGACCTTAGGGGGATCGAGCCATCTTACTACAATCACAGAATATTCATGGAAGATGGATCCTGGCTTTCTCGTCAGATGTAAAGGAGATTAAACCCTAATATGCGAGAAGTGGTCAGGAAGGAAATAATTAACTAGCTCAACGCAGGAATCATTTATCCGATCTCATATAGTCCTTGGGTAAGTCCTGTGTAAATTGTTCCCAAGAAAGCCATGATTACCGTTGTGACTAATTAGAAAGGAGAATCTATCACAACCTGTTCAGCTTCCTCTTGGAGGGTCTATATCGATTACAGGAAGCTGAACATAACCATGAAAAAGATATTTCCCTTTGCCCTTCATCGATCAAATCCTTGAAAGAATAGCCGGGCAAAAGTACTTATGTTTCCTAAACGGTTACTCGGGATACAATCAAGTCCCTATCCATCCCGAGGATCAAGAAAAAATGACTTTCACCTATCCTTATGAAACCTTTGCTTACCGTAGAATGCCATTTGGCTTATGCAATGCACCTACAACTTTTCAAAGGTGTATGCTAGCCATATTCTTTGACATGGTGGGAGAGTTTATGGAAGTCTTTATGGATGATTTCTCTATTTTCGGAGAATAATTTGATTCTTGCCTAGCTAATCTTGAAATGATCCTTAAAAGATGCATCAAAACAAGATTGGTTCTTAGCTGGGAAAAGAGTAATTTCATGATACAAGAAGGCATCGTCTTGGGTCATGTAATCTCTGAATCGGTAATTTAAGTTGACAAAGCTAAGGCTGATGCTATCTCCAAACTTCCTCCTCCCACATCTGTCAAACAAATTCGATCATTTCTTGGTCATGTGGGATTCTATAGGAGGTTCATCAAGGACTTCTCTAAGGTTTCTCGCCCTCTGAGCAACCTTCTCACCAAAGATACGCCGTTTGATTTCAACGAATCATGCCATAAGGCATTTGATTTTCTTAAAACAGCAGTCACTTGTGCTCCAATGTTGCAACCATCGGTTTGGACAGCCCCATTTGAGATCATGACCGACGCTTCTGATTACGTGATCGGGATATTTTTGGGTCAAAAGATTTACAGGAAGCCCTCTGTCATTTACTACGCTAGCAAAACTCTGGACGAGGCCCAGAGGAATTACACTGTTACTGAGAAGGAATTGCTAGCTGTAGTATTTGCTTTGGAGAAATTTAGGGCTTATCTCTTAGGGTCTCACGTCATAATTTACACCAACCACTCAACCTTAAGACATCTCTTGGCCAAAAAGGATGCCAAGCCCCGGCTTATCCGATGGATTCTTCTTCTTCAAGGATTCGATCTTGAAAGCAAAGATAAATCCAAGGCACAGAATGTGGTGGCGGATCATCTTTTGAGACTTGTAAGTGATTCTTCTTGTCCAAATATTCCGATTGCTGATACTTTTCTGGATGAGACTATTCTTACAGTATCAGGTGTCCAAACCCCGTGGTTTGCAGACATTGTAAATTATTTGGTTGTTGGCCAAATCCTCCAGGATTGGACCAAGCAACAACGAGATAGACTCGAATCTGAGGCCAAATGTTACTTCTGGCAGGACCCTGAACTGTACTGCATCGACTCTGATCAGATTATTCGCCGATGTGTTCTGGAGAATGAATTTCAAAGTATACTTGAGTTCTGCCATGCATCCGCATGTGGTGGACATTTCTCCAGGGAAAAGACGGCTGCAAAAATTTTGCAATCTGGATTCTATTGGCTGTCTTTATTCAAGGATGCCCAGGAATTCTCAAGGTCATGTTCCCGATGCCAGGCACTTGGGAGCATAACTAAGAGAGATATGATGCCTCTAAATCCGATTCTTCCTGTCGAAATCTTCGAGGTTTGGGGCATCGATTTCATGGGACTCTTCCTCCCTTCATTTGGACACCAGTACATTCTCGTCACTGTTGATTACGTGTCCAAGTAGATTGAGGGCATTCCCACCTGAACCAATGACCACAAGGTGGTCATCGATTTCGTCAAGAAGAACATCTTCAGTCGGTTCGGGATTCCGAGGGCCATCATCAGCGATGGTGGTGCTCATTTCACTAATGCCCAGTTTCGTGGTTTATTGGCAAAATACGAGGTAAATCACAGAATCTCCACACCTTACCACCCCCAAATGAATAGACAGGCCGAGATCTTCAATCGGGAGATCAAGAATATTCTACAGAAAATGATTAGACCTGATCATAAAGATTGGACTCACAAGCTTGAGGATGCTCTTTGGGCCTACTGTACGGCATACAAAATGTCTATCGGCATGTCACTGTTTCATCTGGTGTATGGAAAGGTGTGTCATTTACCCGTAGAGATTGAACAAAGGGCATTCTGGGCAATCAAGCAATGTAATTTGGATTTGAGTTTAGCCGGAAAGGGCAGAAAACTCCAACTATTTGAGTTGGAGGAGCTTAGAAATGATGCATATGAGAATGCCAAGATCTATCCAAAGCTCTTCATGACCAATTAATATCCTGAAAGAGCTTTAAGTTGAACCAGAAGGTCTGGCTCTTTGATTCTCAACTTAAGCTCTTTCCCGACAAACTTAGGTCAAAATGGAACGGCTCGTTCATCATCGATCAAATATTTCCAAACGGGACTATTCAGATCTCTGACCCAAAGATGGGTAATTCTTTTAAAGTCAACGGTCAACGTCTGAAGCCTTTTGTTTATCATATTATTCCAGAACTCGTCTCAGACATGGTTGCTATAATCATATCGTGATTTCTTTGGCTGGACTTCGCCTAGCTAATGGCATTAAACTCAGCACTTGTACAGTCTAACTCAAAGCTGACCCGAGCATCATATTCAGGTGATATCTTCTACATTCTACCTTTCCTTTCATGCCTTTTATTTTCAATTAGAACATTGCATCAGCTAGGCATGGGGGAGTGGATTCATTTCTGAATCATTTTGTCAGCTCTGTGGAATTATTGTAAATTCTAATTTTTTTTCTTTATTAAAAAAAATGAAAAAAAATTGAATTAGGAAGGAATAATTGGGCATTAGGATTTTTCAACCTTAGGGAATAATACAGTAGGATCTAAACACTTAGACCCTTCAGGCCTTTGGGCTTAATCAGCCCAGGTGTCCACTAAAATGTGGATTTGTTTATCGAGTCCTCACCATTCTAAATTTACTTCAATTTGGTTAAATAACTTGGGGTGATAAGTACACGACTTATCAACCCGCCCTCTGATTTGAGGGGATTTTAAGTCTATCTACACACTATTTGCACTAACTTGCTTTTCGGTGGTTTTTACAAAATTAGGTAGCTAATGAACCTTCTGGGTGGTATGGCTAGCAAGTTATCGTGGGTAACAGCCCATTGGTAGGTTGTCCAGAGCCCAGTCACACAACCATACTTTTCCTGCTGCCTTTAGGTAAATCTTAGATCAGGGAAGCCACTTACTTTAAAAAAAAAATAGAGAAAAAAAAGAAAAAGAAAAAAAAGGGAGAAAAAAAAGAAATAAGCCACACTTCACCGCACGAGTATTGCTGGCAAGTTATCGTGGGTAACAACCCATTGGTAGGTTGTCCAGAACCCAATTCAAGAAGTGCATGTATAATTCCAAAATACTTAGGAAGAAGCAGAGAAGTAAAATAAGCCGGAGAGATACACACTGGGTTCGCCCTTGTGTTGACCCCATAAAAATAAAAGTAGGGTGAAAGCTACCGGTCGAATAGATACACCTTTAGGCAGAATTTCTTTTCAAGGTCACCTAAGGGCGTAGAAACCCGAAGTCTGTTCTAATCGCCGATCAGTGAGTCTATCACATTTCACACAAAGATGCTTAGAACTTAGGATTCTCTTCGAGCCTTGGGTGGGTTGAGTGGCCATAGAAAGCTGCTTCGAAACGCTAAACTCAAAAATTTAAAAAGAAATAAGAAAAGAAGAAAAAGATCCTTCTTTGAATAAGGTGAGGGATTGAGGCGGTTTGCATTTTAGCAGACACCTGGGCGCTATTGTGTCTTTGTAGTTCAAGTTCTTAGTAAAAATCTCCTAGTGTTGAAGAATAACTTTTGTCCAAGAAATCCGACCTAATTCTTTTATAAATAGCATATAGTTATTGCTAGGGACTAGCAAAAGATAGGCATGGGGGTGTGATGTGCATTCTTAGTATCATATTAGCATCATGCAATGTAAATATTACATAACATGCATCATCATGCATTTAGGTCAAATTGTATAAATTGCATAGTAATTTCTTTTTGGTGGCTAGGGATATGGCAACTTTTAATCGAGGCCTCGAATCGACGATCCAACCGTACAAATCTAATCAGGGTGACGATTAGAGTTCAACTACTCCAAGATCGCCCCGATCGGACTTTCGTAGCATCAAATATAATCCGAGGAAGGTTAGAGATCAAGGGCCAAGATGATATCAATCCACACTTCAGATGACAAATCTGACCGCACGGATGTGTTCGAATTGATGATCGCAGCCTAACGGTACGAAAATTGGCCCAATCCGACATCTATGGCACCTTCTACAACTCACAAAAGATGGACGACTAAGATGGCACCACGTGGTGTCATCTTGGCCGCCCAAATCGGCCCAGCCAAATTGGTGAGGACCACCATGCCCTCTCTCTCCTCACCCACTCGGTTGATCTCAACCGTTGGATCTTGATCCAACGGCTGAGAGAGAGTGTGCTTGGATTCAAAATGCATCAAAGAAGAGCACTTGACACATTGGTCGTGACTCGAAGTCATGTGCGAAGGGCGCACGATCGAAACACGGTGCACCCCAAATCATTCAAGGACGCGGGTGCGGGCGAAATTGCATCGTTAAATGAGGATTGGGCAATCGAAGAGCAGCCACGTGGCCACATGGATGAGCAATCCCGTTGCAAGCACAATTTGATGCGCTTCTACACACGCCATCGCACATGCAGGCACGCAATGAAGACTCAGGCAAGATGAGTTCTCAAATATTGGACGGCCGAGAATGCTTGGACATGATGAAGCGTTTGCGCAGAGAAGAAGAAGAGGCGCACACGGGAGGTGTGCACGTTGCCCATGCTCAGGCCTTTAGTGACTGATAAATCCGTCATTAATGACCTAACATAAATGTTTTGATGACAAATGACCTTTTTGCCCCTCTAATCTACACCTATATATAGCCCTACGACCCCCACACTATCTTCATCCCTTCCTTCACCTCTCTCCCTCTCCAAAGCTCTAAAGAAGCTGGTCCCAAACCCAGGATGCACCTCTAAAGTCAAAATCAAAGTTTTCTCTCCCCTATTCTAGAAGTGGATCTCGCGATGACGACGATGCCCTGCCTTGCCCCCAGTTCTTCCTGTTCCATTCTTCATCTTTCGTCTTCGTCCTCCATCTTCCAGGCTTCGCCCCATCCGACTCGACCTCCAAGCAACCATCGAGGAGGATAACATCTCTCTCCCTTCTTTATCGCTTTCTAGAATAGAATTTCCCACTTTCTAGCTGTAATCATTTTCTACTTTCTAGCTGTAAAAATAGTATTCAATTACAAAGTGATTGTTCTCTCTCTCTCTCTCTTAGTGTTAATATCAATTTCATTGTGATTATCTCGCTTTTAAAATAAAAATCCCAAAAAAAATATAATCACGGATTTTAGATCGATATAGCCCCCTTATGTTCGACCCGGAATCTCTTTACGAATTTCGGTTTAAATTTATCTATTGATGGATTTCTTTGAAAATCATACTACGACGATGGGTTTTTCAAAATCCAATCTTTTTTTTGCGTAGATTTTCCGCTCAAACAGTTGGGATGCCAAGGAGGACACTAGCTAAGCTAAGCTAGCTTATCTAGCTTAGATAGTAGATGAGTAGGGTAGGAGGCAAGGGGAGCTAGGGTTTTGAGGGAAAAGAGCTGGAGAAAGTAGTCTTGAGCTACACTAGAGCTGGTGGCTGCTAAAGAGAACTACAGGGAGCTACCTTAGCTAACTTAGCTTGCTAGTTCTTTGTTATGTGCTTAGCCAAGCTAAGATGAGCTGGCTTTTACTAAAATGAGTTGAGGTGAGCTAGGTCTGGTCTTTTCGAAGATTGCCTAGCTAGCTGGAGTAGCTAGCTTAGGTCAAGTAGCTCAGCTCAACTAAGTTGAGCTGAATTGAGCCTCCGGGAGCTGGACTTGAGCTAACCTGAGCTAGTTGAGGTCATCTTCAGCTGACCAGGTCTAGCTAGTAGCTAGTCCTAGTCAAGTTTAGCTTCCAGTGAACTGTTCTAGGCTGGAGGAGCTAGAATGGAGTTGGGATCAACTGTCTTCAGCTAGTTTGAGTTGCCATCCAGCTAAGGTGAGCTGAGGTAAACTAGCTAGAGCTACCATTCAGCTGAGATGAATTGAATGGAGCTAAAGATAAGTTGATTTAGCTAGAATGAGATGGGATCCAGCTGAAATGAGCTTCATCTTCATCTTCTACCTTCCTAAGTGCCAAGATATGCAGGATCTGACTTTCTATCTATCCCTGACACTCAAGTAAACACATCAAAAATACAACTAAAATGCAATGCATGCCTATCTTAGGTAAATGCCTAAATGTAGCCCAAAAACCCATTTGCGGAATTAAAACCCTAAGAGCTAGATCAATTTTAGGGTATAGGAATGATGATAAACTGGTGTTTATCACACCTCCATGCTTATATTTTGCTAGTCTCTTAGTAAAACTATTTTCACAAAATGGATTTTTGGGAAAGAATAATTTTTTTACTTTTGAGGAGAAGATTACAGGACTTTGGTTGATTAAAAACATGAAAGGCATGGGATTTGTTAAGGATAAAACATTGAAATTAGTCTTTGGATCCAAAAATTAGATGAATTGGGATAAATGTATTCATCAAAAATTCACAAGTTAACCCTTGTTAATTCAAATGACCCGAAATAGTTTTGCGGTTAGGATTTCCTTGGCTCTTGAATCTGACTCGAAACTTGCATAATCTTTTAAAACTTTGTGTTGGTGTTTTGTGAATGCCAACATTTATAAGGATATTTATAAGGTCATGTTTTTTTTTGTCTCCTCCATGCTTACTCCTAGCTTAATCCTACAACAGACGTGTCGAGATCATCATTTCTGTCACCAATCCTCGAGGAGGCTTTGGCGCCAGCACTTCGAGATAGTATTATCCAAGACACCACCCAGGAGCTCACAACCCCAAAACACAATGCAGTGTATTGGGGCGCTCCAAGAAAACTCAAGCTTTTGCTCCAACGCTATGGGTAGAGCACTGTCCAAGACACTTAAGCAACAAAATTATGACTTAATGCTCCATCTAAAGATATGAAATATAGATATAGAGTAGTGCTGAGGCGGTACCATGTTGACATCACATCCTCAAATGAGGCATTTTTCTCCTTCTCGACGGTGGGAACTCAAACCAATGATCTGCTTCGGATTTCACTGCGACTAAACAAGGAGCTTTTCTAATTTTTCTAATTTGCTTTTAAGTGTTGGCTATATGTGAAATTGACACAAGAATTTCGCAAAGGACACAAGTTTTTGGGTTGGAAACTAAGCCACGTAATTTCCAGGTCACAAAAGAGATCGAGTCACCTAAATCATCACAAGTTCAGGTGGAATTTAAAGAAAGATACTTGATCTAGTCTAAGAATAGACCCAAAAATTCTAAAAATTGGATCCACATTCTACTCCCTAGTTTGTTAAAGATTAAATCTCATTGTACCTAAAAATGAATCTTTCAACTTTAGTCCCGATTTTCAAAGTTTTCCTTAAAGAGTTTTATGATTTTTCTATAATGAGATGCATGCGAAAGAAAAATTACATATTTTTAGATTTTGAAAATCATGAATTGATCATCAAAATTTAAAAACACCCCCTCATACTTTTTTCTTTTGAAACTGAGGATTGCTATCGTGATCCGATAGCAATTCGGAGGGCAGTATATTTCATATCAAACAAAAGATTACAAAAGAGATCCCCAGCTATGTATGAGGGACCAGCATTCATTTACAATGCTTTCACATCTCACCGGTCTCTCCTGAAAAAATTTATCATTATGCACCCTCCACACACCACAAAATGGCAGGCATACCCCCATATGGTCGGCTAAGAGCATTGAAACTCTGCCACAGGGAATCCTAGGTGGGAAGAAGTTCCAAGCAAATCATCATCCAAATCCTGTCGGTGACCAAGCAAGAGGAGAAAATATGAACACCCCCTCATACTTATGGTATGAATGTCCTCATGCATTAGGAGGGAAAAGAGATCACCTTAGTGAGAGCCGATTGGTTTCAAGATGGTTAAAACCTGCGAAAGGAAAAGAAAAAGGAAAGTAGGAAAAATGGTGGGTTACCTCCCATCCAGTGCTATGTTTTACGCCTATTCAACTGGCAGTGAAGTGATGCACGGAAGATGGACAATCATGTAAATAATTGGACATATGAATGCCCTCAAGAAAAAGTTCCTTTGGATACCTTAAAAGATGATTAGTAAAAATACAGGGATCAAAATGAGATGGAAAAATGGAAGAATGGCCCGAGTCTGGCCATGGTTTTAGTTCATGATGATTGCCATACCAGGGCGGGTCTGGTAGTTGGTCCAATGGAAAGGGAGTGAGAGAGAAATGATGAGGGTTGGGTGAGGTTAGTGTGCAACGGTAGGGTGAAATTAGAGTGGTTGGGTCAGGTGGATAGTCAGGAGGAGATTTTAATGGAAGACAAGGCTCCAAGTCATGGATTTCGCTGACCACTGATTCAGAGTCAGAATCCTCAAAAAAATTATGGTCGGGAAGGGTATCTATTAACATTGTCTCCACTAAATTAGATATTTCTGTGTCTGAGTCCTCGAAAAAGTCATTTTTTCATAGAATCTCTTGGAGAATTTGAAAATATCAAGAGTGATAGTTTGGCCTGCGCAAGTGATATCCATTTTTCTAGTATGGCAATTTATATTTGCTTTCACAATGGCCAAAAAGGGTCGTCCAAGAATTATTGGGGCGTTAATTATTGATTCGGGTACCTCAATGTCAAGTACCAGAAAGTCTACAAGAAAGATGCAATTATGGACCTTGACAATGACATCCTCGACAATCCCAGGAGGTTTAATTGTAGATCGATCAGCTAATTGTAGGGTAACCTTGATAGGCTTTAGATCACCGATCATAAATTCATCTCATAGAATAATAGGGATAATATTGACAGAGGCACCAAGATCGAGAAGGGCACGATTGAAAGTGGTATTATCAATACTCACTGAAATCAAAGGCGCACCTGGGTCTTGCATCTTAGGAGGCAGCTGGTTCTGTATAATGGAACTTACTGTCTCTAGAAGATGCACTCTACCTAGATTTTTTGTCTGCCTTCTAGGAGTACAGATATCCTTTAAAAATTTGGCTTAGGCAGGTATATACTTGATTGTGTCTAGGAGAGGGATATTGATTTGAACTTGCCCAAATAAATCCATGAGTTCTTCAGTCATGGGTTCAGATTTCTTCTTTCTGTTGGTGGAGTGGAGAGATTGGGGAAACGGGACAGGAGTCGTGTCATGTGATTTTTGTGTTTCTTTTTCTTCCTGAGTGAGGGGCTACGAGTCAATTTGCATGGGAATGATAGGGGTTTCATCAAGTTGCTGTGAAGGCCCAGGATTAGTGGTGGTTTTCCCACTCCTTAATGCAACTGCATGTGCAGTTGGATTATTACTTGGAGGAGGTGGGGGGACTTGTTGTTGTGAAAAACTTGATGGCTGTTGAGGTATAGGGTTGATGTGAGGCTAGTTATGGTGGTTTTAAATTTGATTTCTACCCTGATAATGGTTCCTTTGATTATTAGGGTTGGGCATGGGTTGGGAAGGTAAATGTCCTACAAGTCACTAGGTCAGAGTAACCCCAATCTGATTATTTAGATCTGTAACAACGCGTGTTACTTCCAACATTTTGCTTTGCATTCCTGCAAGGTTTTCATCATTTTGGCATTGATGTCTTCTTGAGATGGCCCAGGTTGATAAAAAGTCTGATTCGACTCATACCCTCCAAATCGATTTCGTTTTTGGGGAGGAACCGGGTTGGTCCAGGAGTGGTTTGGGTAGTTACTCCAGTTGGAAGAATTTCTAAACTTCTCCTGGAGGGCAGAGATATTTTTAGTGGGGTTGGGATTTGGATATGTGCAATTCCCCAGTGAACCATAGAAAACCTCAGAATATTGATTATACTTGGCAGGGGTAGTATTTAAATTATGCAAATATTCTCTCCGTGGAATGTTAGGTGGGGTTAGATGTGGAGCCTGTGGAGCCTGGATGGGTGTGGCAAGTCTTTCCTCAAATTTCTTTTGATTTATTTGCATCTAGTCGAGTCATTAGGAAATCATTTGATTATCGTCTTGGGTGACAGGAATAAATTGAGTGCCTATTTCATAAACACCGAACTACGAGTTTGAAGTTTTTCCAAAGGTGTTCATGGATGCCTGATTAAAGGAGTTTTCACTCATTTCCTCGAATAAATCATAGGCACTTTTGGCATCCTTATTTAAAAAGTTGTCGCCACACGAGGCATCGACAAAACGTCAAAATTGATCTTCTAATCTATGATAGAAGATTTGCACGAGTTGCCATAAGGGAATCTCATGGTGTAGGCAACTTCTTAAGAGATCCTGGAATCGTTCCAAAGCATCATGAAGAGTCTCGCCAGATTTTTGTTGAAAGGTCGTAATAGATCTTCACTGGTGTTGAAGGCTCGAATTGCTACGCTAACGTGTTCGGTGTTAAAACCTTGTCGTTGTAGTTTGAAAGCGAAGAATTCGTATTCAACAAATAAAATTTATACCGAAATGAAAATTTCGGGTCGAACACAAGGAGGCGGACGTTTGATTTAAAAACTACGCGTTTCTTTTTATTTGTCACGAAGTAATTCAATTTAAAACTATCTAACCATTTACAATAAATAGAAGAGAGAGAGAGTAAGAGAGAGAGGGAGAATATTACACACAGAAATCAAATTGAGATGTAGAATAAATAGGGAATTTATCATTAAGGAGATTGTTCATTTCACTGTTACAACTAGATAGCATAAAACAATTATACTAGAAAGCAATAAATTTACTCTAGAAAGCATTAAAAGAATGGAGGGAGAAATGTTCTCCTCGACGATCACTTGGAGGACGAGCAGAGCTACTCTAGAAAGCTGTAAATCTATACTAGAAAGCAGTAAAAAGAATAGGAAGAGAGATATCCTCCTCGACGATCGCTTGGAGGATGAACTGGACGGGACGACGCCTGGATGAAGGAGGAAGAGGCAGGACGAAGGAGGATGAAGCAGAAGAATGGGAACGGAGCAGCAAGTCATCGTCATTGCGGGATCCACTTCCGAAGGGGGACAAAAATTTGGACTTTATCTCGCGAGAAGCATCCCGGGTGTGGGACAAGCTTCTCTTGAGCTTTGGAGAGGTAGAGAATAGAAGGAATGGATGAGAATTTCGTGTGGAGGGGG
The DNA here is from genome assembly GCA_037157565.1 of Thalassia testudinum. Classification (NCBI taxonomy): domain Eukaryota; kingdom Viridiplantae; phylum Streptophyta; class Magnoliopsida; order Alismatales; family Hydrocharitaceae; genus Thalassia; species Thalassia testudinum. The sequence goes on from JAZHRO010000078.1 coordinate 52,560,612, forward strand.
TCTCCTTTTATAGTTGTAAGAAGTGGAGGCAAATTAGTCATTACATCTTCAAAATATTAAATAAGGGGTCTTTAGTGACGGATAAAACCGTCGCTAAAGCCCCAACGTGGGCGTAGTGGGCGCTCCCCATGCCGCCTCCTCAGCTGCTCACTCTCAACACCCGCCGCACGTTCATCCATCCATAGCGATCGGACGGCTGTGATTACGCCTTCCCCGCTCGCTACGCGCTCGCCCCAGCGCGTGCGATGGCGCATTCCTGCCTTGCGTGAAATAGCGCGTGGCCGCTATTGGAAGATCTGAGCCGCCCGATCACAATCCAACGCACGCCCGCGCTTGCTCGCCCGCACCCTTCTCCCCTTTGCTGCGGCTCGAACGCACGACCGCTGCTCGCGTTAGCACCTTCGACCGCTGCGCTATGAGGCGCGGATGGTTGAGCGGACGTTTTTAGGCGCGACCATCAACAGCTGTTGGATCGAGATCCAACAGCGGAGAGAGGGCGGATGCAGAGGCTTCAATGGTTGCATGCGGGCGTTTGGGCGACCGAGATGGCACCACGTGGCGCCATCTTGGCCGTCCATCTTCTGGATGTTGTAGATGGTGCCACGGATGTCGGATTGACTCGATTTTTGCGTCGTTAGGCTGCGATCGTCGATCCGAATTCATCCATGCGGTCGGATTTGTCATTTGAAGTGCGGATTTACACCATCCTGGCCCTTGATCTTCTAGGGTTCCCCGATCACTATCTGATGCTATGGATACCTGATTAGGGTGATCTTGGAGTCGTTGAACTCCAATCGTCGCCCTGATCACATCTGTACGGTTGGATCTTCGATCTGAGGTCCCGATAAAAAGTTTGCCCTGTCCAAGCACATAAAAGGAGACAATTAACCTCCATTTTATTCAAACTACTCTAAATGCAAGATGATGCATGTTATGCAATATTTATAGCATGCAATGCAATCCTATGCTTAAGAACATGCATAAATAGATATCTTAAGTAGTGTAAATGTGTTTACATCAACAGGGAATTAGTATGACCTATGGGAAAGAATTTCTTTAGGAAAGCACTTTTGTGCTGAGGCCATGTGGTAATAGGTCTAACAATGGTTCTAAACCAATAAGCCGCCTTATCCTTGAGAGATAATGGGAATAGCCACATTAGCCAAAGATCTTCTTGCACATTGCGGGAACGAGTTGTTTCCGCAAGGAGAGTGAGTTCTTCAAGGTGGTTGTACGGGTCTTCCCTAGGAAGGCCATGGAAGTGCGTAATCAAGTACAGAACTCTTGGTTTGATCTCGAAGTCCCCTTCTAGAATTACTCCCCTGGTCTATCCTCATAGTGAGAAGGATCATAGAAATCCTTTAGAGGGACGACAGGCTGCTGATAGGGTGGCGGCTTTTTCCCTCGATTATCTAGGTTCGTTATAGTCCTAGTCAACTATTGTTGATTAGCTTGTAGCTGAGCCAGCTGCTCAGCTATCATGGAGTAAGTATTAGGCAAGGGGGCTTGTTGTTGTTGTGGCATCTCAGGAATAGGTAGTTCCAAATTTGGTAGATGAGGGAGGGGCAAGTCAAAGATGGAAGGGTTAGTTTGTGTAGGGTGGAAGGGTCGGAGGTGGGATTAGAGGTGGATGTGGATCGGTTAGTGGACCTACCTTTTTTATTTTCCATTCTTTTAGAATGTAGAGGAGAATGAGGAAAAAGGGGTCTTTTTGTGCAGGGGGCAAAATCAAGTGGTCCCTCCAAGTGTACAGTTTGGGACTGTCGCCCGTGCGTACAATGGAAGAAATGGAGAGGAGAGGAGGGAGAGATGAGAGAAGTGTGCAATCAAGCAACAAAATTCTAGACCTAACTTAAATGTGACTCCCTAAAAATTAACTTAAGACTTGGTCTATCTAGGAAATAAGAAATCAATAGTGAATATTCTTTCCCTCAACAAATCTAGCTAAGCTAAATAAGGGGAGGGTTGGGCCCAAGCATGTCCCAGGAAAATCACTGGGGATTTGTATAAACCCGCACCTGGTTGTTTGACATGGCCCCTCGGCCTAGCACCAGATATAAATGAAGGAATTGATACCATCTATAAAAAACTTAAAACCTAGGTAGAAAGCCTAAGTTTGATGAAAGCTTAGGGGTTAAATTGCTACAAAATTTTAATTAGGTCTAGGAGCTTAAAGTGTACAAGGAATGTGATGGGCATTAGTTGGGGTAATGTCCAATTATTTTTTTTTGGTGTATGTGAATTGGGCAGGAAGTGGTGCCCAAGCCAAATCAAGTAGGTATGCAATAAGGATTTTTATTGAAGTGTTTTAGGGATTTGATAAAGATTTAATGTCTTTTAGGATTCTCTCTTGTTAATGATTCAAATAAGGTTTTGATGTTCCACAAATAATAGGAAACAAGTTTTTGTTGGTGGAATAAAGTTGATTTGATTAAGAGAGAATAAAATCAAAACACTAGAATTGAAAATCCCGGTTATGCAACTTCTAAATGAATTTCCTTTTATAAAATCTTTTTAGGTGGTGGTCCAAACAAAACAAAAAACACCATCACCTGATAGAAAATCAAAGGAATCCAAAAATAATGTTTTTGAGATTTTATGAAATTTTTTGATATTTTTTTGGAATTTTTCTTCTTACTGGTGTCAAAAGTCAGAATTGATATATTCGGGAAATTGATTCTGTAGAAACCTCAAATGACCTCAAAAATTTTTGAGAATTTTATATGATGTAGATAATTTCTCAAGATTTCCAGCAATATAATGTGTACCCAAATTTGATGAGTAGAAAAATTTATAAAATTTATAGACAGTAAGAAAACAATAAGGAAACAAGGTTTGACCCCTGTTCAGTCTGTGAATTTTTTTTATTTTTGTATTCAACAAAATTTCTTGAAAAATGGACTCAAGGTTCCTGACTCAAAAAAACTTCTCTGGATGAAATTTGGTGATTTTAGGAAGCTCCTAGGTGCTCGAACTTGATTTTTGAAATTTGAGATAAAAGTTTGGATTTTAAAAAATCAGACACCAATAAGGTAAAGGTGGTGGAAAAATGAAGCAAACAAGCAACACAAAGAGTTTTAGGGTTCCACCACCCTCAATTTTTCTTATTTTTGATTTTTTTTGATAATTTAAAGATTTTTCTTTTCAGAGATTTTAGTTTTTGTAAAAAGAAATAGACTAGGGTACTAACCTAAAGTATGTGGGAAGACAAGATCACTTAAAGTTTTCTGCTCCAAGCGAATCCGAATCCCGCTCCTGCTCCTAATTTGCACCTGAACAAAACACAAAACAAAATTCATGAAGACCTAATAAAGCAAGAGAGAGATAAAACATGTGACTGAGCCATGCCTCCCCAGCAACGATGCCAAAAAGTGAAACGAGTTTTACGTGATTTTATAAATGTAGGTTCTTGTCAATGAAACGCATAAAATTGATCAACTTTTAAAATTTATATTCCTAGATAGTGGAGTATCTAGGATCATCTAAGGAGACCAATTCGATAATAACAAAAATTGATTCTCTCTCTCGCCTCTCAAATCAACACATATCTTTTTGTATTTTTGATTTTGTTATTTTTAGGGTTTTCAAAAATATTCGATCAATGGATGCGAAGATGAAAGTACGCTAATGATTACACCTATCACTAAACCTAGGTGACAAAAATGGAACCCTCACTTCTAAGCTCACCCTAGGCAAGTAGACCTAGGGTAATTAGAAGAGGAAAATGTGGTGTGCACTACACTAGAATAACATGAAAAACACACTAAGATAAAGACATGAACTTGAAGGCAAAGAAAACTTGTATTAACTAGCAAAGTAGATGCAATGTAGTTGAATGCTTGTTACTTGAAAGATAAGGAAACACTAGCTAATACAAGAAAAATATAAAGATAAAGAAGCGAAGGATTCTCTGGTAGAAGATCCAAATGGCCCTTGCTCCAAGTGTGGTCACCCTACACTTGAAAAGAGTTTTCCTCTTCCTTCTTCAATTGGCCTTCCTTCAAGCTCTCCTCTAAGGTGGGCATCAACCACCTTGTTGGCTCCTTTTCCTAGCCATCCCCTCAATGTAGAGAGCTCCTCCTCCTTGGCATGGCTAAGGAAGAGAACTACAGGGAGCTACCTTAGCTAGCTTAGCTTGCTAGTTCTTTGCTAGCTACTAAGCCAAGCTAAGTTAAGCTGGCTTCTACCAAAATGAGCTGAGGTGAGCTGAGTCTGGTCTTTCCGGAGATTGCCTAGCTAGCTGGAGTAGCTAGCTTAGGTCAAGTAGCTCAGCTCAACTAAGTTGAGCTAAGTTGACCCTCCGGGAGTTGGACTTGAGCTAACCTGAGCTGGTTGAGGTCATCTTCAGCTGACCAGGTCTAGTTAGTAGCTAGTCCTAGTCAAGTTGAGCTTCCAGTAACTGTTCTGGGCTAGAGGAGTTGGAATGGAGCTGGGATCAACTGTCTTTAGCTAGTTTGAGTTGCCATCCAGCTATGGTGAGCTAAATGGAGCTGATGTGAACTAGCTAGAGCTACCATTCAACTGAGATGAGCTGAATGGAGCTAAAGATAAGTTGATCCAGCTAGAATGAGCTGGGATCCAGCTGGGATGAGTTGGATCTTGCTGGGGTCCAGCTGAAATGAGCTTCATCTTCATCTTTTGCCTTCCTAAGTGCTAAGGTACGTAAGATCTGACTTTCTATCTATCCCTGGGACTCAAGTAAACACATCAAAAATACAACTAAAATGCAATGCATGCCTATCCTAGGTAAATGCCTAAATGCAGCTCGAAAACCCATTTGTGGAGTTAAAACCTTAAGAGCTAGATCTATTTTAGGACATAGAAATGATGACAAATTGGCATTTATCACTCACCAAAGGGGCGAGAAGAGACGGGGTGTGAGGACCATAACCTAGTGAAAACTACTTCAGAAAGCACTAAAAATCCCTTGCCAATTCTAGAGAGTACTAAAAAAGGGCTCACAATGAAGAAGAGATGAAGCAGGACGTAGCCACATCCTATGCTCCATGGCGGGAGGGCAAGGCCAGAATGGGGTGGATCCTAGAAGCCAGAAAGCCCGCCGACCAAAGCGAAGGGCGCCATCTGACATCAAAGTCGATGCCACCTCCTTGGACAATGAGAATCCACTCTTGCTAATGCCCTTGGAGAGCCCCGCCCCATGTCTACATAGGCAAATACACTCCCACGAGAGGAGTTCCCGGCAACAGCAACCCCTGCCCAGCCTTTGCGAAGTCACAGAGGGAATAGAGCGGCATGGGAAGGCGCAGGCTCCTAACCCCTGGAGGCAGTCCAGCCCACCCGAACATGTGGAGCACCCTCCAATATATCAGTGAGGGGCCCCACGTAGTCAATGCCGCCAGACCTTTAGCTAGTCCTTTTGTAGGAAAGCATCGTAGGTGTCACTTGGTCGGCACCCTGCCTCTGCCTGGGCAAGTGTACTCCCACAAAAGGAGTTCTCAATGGCAGTAGCCCTTGATCCGCCCTCATGGAATTACTAAGGAAGCTGTGCAGGGTCCCCAAAAGGGTCTCACCCCCGTCCGAAGAGCCGCACATTGCCACCCTTCAATTGCCTCATCGGACATAGAAGTTCGGCAGCAGAACTCTACCCGAGGAGAGAACGAGTCACAGTTGTTCCTCAATCCTCAATTCCCTCGAATGCAATCAAGGGTGATGAGAGGCAGTGAAACAAGGCCCACACCAGCCCCCTATTCATAACCCTGACCCCGAGGGCGACAATGTCTTTTTACCCCCTGCAGCTCACCAGTTCCCGAGGAACAAAATCCCCTCGGATACGGCACTAATCCTGCAGTAGAGTAACCGCACAAATAAAATCGCCTGTCAAGAACCCCACGCGTTATCACACATCAGGCATTCAAAAAGCCTTTCACACCCCTCCAAAAAGGTGCGACACTTCGAGCCACAACCTCTTACGGCAACAACGATGTCTGCCCCAGCATCTCGAATTGGGCAAAATGCCGCCTCTCGAGGCCAGCTCGGGCTAGGGTTGATACGCCCCATGCCCAAATTTCTGCTGCCTCCTAAGGCCAGCACCAGTTCGGGCTAATACACCTTAAGCCTACCTTTGTCATCTCATAAGGCCTGCACCAGGTCGAGCTCATACGCCTATGTTCTGCCACCACCTAAGGTCGGCACTGGCTCAGGCTAATATGCCCCATGCATACCTTTACCGCCTCATAAGGCTGGCACCGGCTCGGGCTCACACGCCTACGTTCTGCCACCTCCTAAGGCTAGTACTGGCTTGAGCTCATATGCCTACGTTCTGCCACCTCCTAAGGCTGGTACCAACTCGGACTAACATGCCCCATGCCTACCTTTTGCCGCCTCATAGGGCCAGCACCAACTTGAGCTCATACGCCTACATTCTGCCGCCTCCTAAGGCCTACACTGACTCGGACTAATATGCCCCACACCTACCTTTGCCACCTTACAAGGCCAGCACCGGCTCGGGCTCATACGCCTACGTTCTATCACGTCCTAAAGCCGGCACCAACTCGAGCTAACAGCCCCACGGCTACTTTTTGCCACCTCATAAGGCTGGCATCTGATCAAGCTCATATGCCCCCCACCTAACTTCTGCCACCTCCTAAGGTCGACGTCAGCCTGGGCTCACATGCCCTACGCCAAAGTTGATACCTGTCTCATACGCTCTAACAAGGAACCTCTTCCAAGCAACTAGAATCGGGTAAAGGCCAGTTAACTCTGCAAGCATAAATGTTCCCCCCAATGCAGTACAGCCGAACGAACATTTGGGGACGTCACCTACCGCAGAGTTTTGGCCATTCTCACTACTCTCTCAGCAGTTCACACTAGCTCAAGAGTGGGGGCATATGATGTGGGGCAAAAAGTGCCCTCGAATACAAAACTCTACACCCGACTCGGCAAAGGATCCGGCTACCTGGACTTGGGGTATACAAACTGAACCAGCACTCCATCCCGCCTGAGGCCAACTAGATCCCAGTCAACACCAGCTCGATTTACCAGAAGATACTATGCAGCAAGGGCAGAAGATACGAAATGATGACCTGACCACCTGTACCCTGACAGCTGCCATATAGCCTGACAAATAGGGGTACCTGATGTAAACACATTTACACTACTTAAGATGTCTATTTATGCATGTTCTTAAGCATAGGATTGCATTGCATGCTATAAATATTGCATAACATGCATCATCTTGCATTTAGAGTAGTTTGAATAAAATGGAGGTTAATTATCTCCTTTTATGTGCTTGGACAGGGCAAAATTTTTATCGGGGCCTCGGATCGAAGAGCCAACCGTACAGATGTGATCAGGGCAACGATTGGAGTTCAACAACTCCAAGATCACCCAAATCAGGCATCTGTAGCATCAGATAGTGATCGGGGAACCCTAGAAGATCAAGGGCCAAGATGGTGTAAATCCGCACTTCAAATGACAAATCCGACCGCACGGCCAAGATGGACGGCCACATCATCCAGAAGATGGACGGCCAAGATGGCGCGACATGGTGCCATCTCGGCTGCCCAAATGCCCGCACGCACCCGCTGAAGCTTCCGCATCATCCCTTCTCCACCGTTGGATCAAGATCCAACGGCTGTGGATGCGACACGTTAAAATCGTCCGCGCGACCTTTTGGGTGAGGCAGCGCAGTAGTCCAGCGCCTTATCGCGAGGTGCTAGCACACGTTCAAGCCTCGCCACGCAAAATCTGAAGCGAGCGGGTGCACCGTTATCAATCGTCAGATCGCAATCCAACGGCCGCACGAGCCCGATAGCATTCACGCGCTATTGCACGCGTGGCGTAACGCAACATCGCACTAGTTGGGGTGGGTGCGCAGTGAAGCGGGCGAAGGCGCAATCTCAGCCATCTGATCTCGCGATCAGACGGCTGTGGACGGCTGAACGTGTAGCGAGCACTAGGCGCAAGCAGACGAGCGGGCATGTGCGTCCAACGCCCACTACACCCACGCTAAGGCTTTAGCGATGGTTTTATCCGTCACTAAAGACCCCTTATTTAATGTTTTAAAGATGTAATGACTAATTTGCTCCCACTCCTTGCAACTATAAAAGGAGACCCCCTCCACACAAAATTCTCATCCCTTCCTTCTCTTCTCTACCTCTCCAAAGCTCAAGAGAAGCTTGTCCCACACTCGGGATGCTCCTCGTGAGATAAAGTCCAAATTTTCGTCCCCATTGGAAAGTGGATCCCGCGACGACGACGACGTGTTGCTCCGTTCCCGTTCTTCTGCTTCGTCCTCCTTTGTCCTGCTCCATCCTTCTTCGTCCAGGCGTCATCCCTCCGTCTCATCCTCCAAGCGATCGTCGAGGAGGATAACTTCTCTCTCCCATTCTTCTTTACAGCTTTCTAGTGTAGAATTTTCTAGCTTTCTAGTGTAGCTGATTTCCCTCTTTCTAGTATAATTTTTATTTGGTTTGATTGTATAAACATTTTGAAATATTGAATTCATGTTCTCTCTCTCTCTCTTTCTATCCCTCTTCCCTTTAGTCTGATAGCTTCATTATAATTACATCGCCTCGCTTTTCAAAAATTCTAAAAAAATATAATTACAAATATAGATCGACGTAGCCTCCCTGTGTTCGACCCGGAATTTCAATTTCGGTATAAATTTTATTTGTTGAACACGAATTCTTCGCTTTCAAGCTACAACAACAAGGTTTTAAAATCAAACACGTTAGCGTAGTAATTCGTACGTTCAACATTTTGGCGCCGTTGCCGGGGAGGAAACGATTTCCGATCTTCTTTTCGCATTTCTTGCACTTTATTGTTTTCTAACTTGCTTTCTCTTGTGTCCACTGTTTTGCAGAGACCTCCACCAAGGAATCAACAAGCGGTAGACTGGAGTAAAGTGCAGTTGAAGACAACTATAAGTGCTCCCCATTCTTCCCCCCTCCATAGATTTCATTCGCCACATTAAATCCAAATTCCAATTAACCTAGGAGTTTGCATAAATCCTAGGAATAGTTTGGTTGTTTGGATTCTCACTCACATTCATTCCACCCTCATTTATAAAAAAAATAACAAAAAGATAATCTTGTGGGGTAATTTTCAACAAACACACAACATACACCCACATTCAAGGCACTTAATCAAATTGATTTGTTTCTACTCAACCGGGTTCTGATCTGTGGAACCGGTACACACAAAGCAACACATAAAAGAATAGAAATCATTCTAGGTTAACCATCTTTGAGTGCCTAACTTAGTGGTGTATTTGTGGCCAATTGTTTGAGTTGTTCGGGCCGCACCACTCTATTTAAAATCAACTCATCAAGTAGCTCCTCCTTAGGGTTTTCAATCTAGGTCTATTCCAGGCACTCCACTTTCTTTCTGGTTTTAAAGGAAAACAATCTTTACCCATGTTTTACAACTTGGTTTGCCTAGAAACTTGATTGCAATCCACCTAATTTGAAACCCTAAAAGCTACTTAAGCAAGATTTGAACATTAAAATTCACGCATCACAAATAATCTTGCTTGAAAACCCTAGTTGTGCATGCACTTACACAAATCTCAATCAATCATTAAGGGCACAACCCATTTTAAGAGCCCATCACATTCCATAAGCACCACAATCCCAGGCTTTAATAAAATTGAGTAGACGTTGGCCTTAAGGTCTGATTCGCTCTTCAGGGCCTAGTCTGAGATTATTTTTGATTAACCTACTTATACTGATTAATCTGATGTCTAGCTAGGGGAGTAGCGTCAAATGATCGCAGCTGGGGGGTACACTAGGAACCGGATGCGAAAGCCGAAGGAAGAACCTTCTCCCCAATCCCTCCTTCTAACTGGTTGGATTAAACAGACGCAAGTAGAGTAAATCATTTACAATCTTAAGGCAGGTTTTGGGAGTCAGTAGATCCTTAGGCTACCCCACTTAAGGACAACCTTGTTTTGTTGTGCTGTAGAGTCCCTATCCCCAGTCCTTCCGACCTTCTCCTAGTTTATGCTGGGTAGACGGTCATTGAATCCCCAATTGGAAGGACCATTAGAACATTCTAGGAGGCGCAAGTTGGATTTTGGTCAAATTGATCCCATGGCCTAACAACAGCCTCCACTGCTTGAAAATCCACAGGAAGAATTTCGAAGGCAGCTGGAACAAATGCAGAGAATGCAGGAATGGTTCCAGAGAATGCAGGGCGCTCAATCCTTGAAGGATTTTTATGATCCTTCAAATTACGGGGAACATCCCAGCGTCCAGATTCCAGCCGGTGACGTAGAAATCAAGCCCCAAGTGTTAAGCCTGATTAAACATTATCATGGGCTTGGCTCCGAAGATCCGTTTCAACACTTGGAGGACTTGACCACTTTGGTCCAGACCACTAAGGCACGAAACGTAAACGAGAAGCAAATGATCATGAGGCTCTTCCCCCACTCTCTTAGGGATAAGGCCGCTCATTGGTATAGGACAATAGGAAGACCAATTACAACTTGGAATGAGTTGAAATCGACCTTTCTGAAGAAATTCTTCCCAGTTGGACGTACTAATGCTTTGAGACGGGAAATTACTACCTTTACCCAGCGGCCGGGGGAGCAGTTTCATGTGGCCTGGGAGCGATTCCAGGACATATTGCGGAGGTGTCCACACCACGAGGTGCTGAAATGGCAACTCGTGTAGATCTTCTATCATGGGTTGACTGAGCAACTCAGAAATCATGTGGATGCTTCTTGCGGAGGTAATTTCCTCAATAAAGATGCAGATAGTGCACATGATTTATCTAAGGAAATGAGTGAGAATTCAATTAATCATGCCTCCATGGATACTTTTAACCGGTCCCAGCAGCCCAGATCAAATGTCAATGAAGTCCATGACTCTCATTCATTTGATACGGAATTGATCTGTAACAAACTTGATAAGGTGGACTTGGTTGCTAAAAGAATGGAAGAGTGGATGGCTGGCAATTCTATGAACAACTCTCGATCCACTCAATCCCAAAATTCGGGATTCCATTCCTCACGAGCTCCTTCTGGACGGGAGTTCGTGAATCAACTCGATACGGCTCAACCTGTGAGTCAGCATTTTTTGGAACCCTACGGGTTCCAAACTGGGGCCTTTGATCCCAGTTTTTCTGATCCTTCCCTTTCTTTTTCTCCATCCTCACCCTATGAGGATGTCTGTGCTGTACAAGAGAATGTTAGATCCAAGCCCTACTCGAATGCCTATAATCCAGGTTGGAGAAACCACCCTAACTTCTCTTGGAAAAATCTGGGGCAACAGACCCAATTCCGACCCGGCAACTATGCTCCGCAATGACCAATGGGTCACGGTCAAGTATATACTCAGTTGCCTCCGAATCAAGTCAATCAGCCAGCTTGGAATGCCCGTCAACCCGCAGGGCAGGCTGATTTGAACCGTCAAATGGTAGAGATGCAAGGATCCATGCTCCAGCTCATGCAGCAAATGAAAAACTCGCTGGACAACTTGCAATCCGGGCTCATTGCTAACTCTCGTCAACCCGGATCTCTACCATCCCAACCCGTACCCAACCCGCGAAACATTATGAATTCGAGCAACCAAGCCCATGGGTACGAAAATCAGAGGGACCCACATGCACATGCTCATGTGGTTGAGCAAGGTTCCTCGTCTTCCTCTTCTTCTACAAATCAACAATTCATGGTCAATCAAGCCCCTCCGATCTTTCCTAACCCTCCCCAAGACCCAAATCCTTATGCTTTTGCAAATTCTGTAACTTTGAGGAGTGGTAAGAAGACTCAGGATCCACAACCACACTATTCTGATCTTTTGAATCCTAAAGAATCTGAGGAGAGAGAGGAGAATTCTAGAGGAAAAATCAAGGCTCAGGAACCTGATTCCAAAGATCTGACTCATGTTCCTTTTCCTGAAGCCTTAACCAAATCAAAGAAGAAGAAGTCTGTGGATAGCAATGAGGAGCTTCTGAATCTATTTAAGAATGTTGAGATTAATATCCCGCTCCTTGATGCTATCAAGCACATATCAGCTTACGCAAGATTTTTAAAGGAATTATGTACACAAAAGTGTAAGTTGAGAGAATCTGTTCTGAGGAAGGTGGTACTCTCCAAGCAGGCTAGTTCTGTTATCCTACACTACCTCCCTCAGAAAAAGAGAGATCCTGGTGCTCCATTGATTTCTTGCGTTATCGGAGATTACACATTTGATAGAGCACTTTTGGTTCTGGGTGCATCCATCAACCTAATTCCAACTTCTCTTTACGAGAAGTTTGAGTTAGGTGAACTTCAGCCAACTTCAGTAACACTACAGTTAGCGAACCGCTCAGTCACAAACCCGCGAGGCATTATTGAAGATGTTATAGTTAAGGTCAAGGATTTCTATTTTCTTGTAGATTTCCTTGTCCTTGACATGGATGTACCTGATAATCTGAGGAACACGCCCATCATTCTGGGGCGTCCGTTCCTGGCTTCCACAAAGGCCAACATTAATTGTGAAAGTGGTAGCTTGGAAATCGCCTTTGGGGACCAACGAATGAAATTGGATATTTTTAAGGCGATCAACAAATTTGAGGATTGTGGATTTATTGAGGAACTTGATGAGGATAATGATAATACTGAAACTTGTTTGACAGCTTCTTCAATCGAAAGTTCCTCTTTGGATGATGAAATTGGCCCGCAACCCTCTATGGCTGACCTGCCATCTTCAGAAGAGGTTATTGATTTTGTTCACTCACAACCTCTTCCTCTTGTTGAATCTTCAACATCTACCCTACCATCAATCATCAACCCACCCCAGCTTGAATTGAAACCATTGCCTGAGAATTTGAAATATCAATTTTTAGGACCTCAGAATACGTTCCCTGTGATTATCAATGCTAAATTGACAAAGGAGCAAGAGATTAAATTGATCAAGGTCCTAAAGGAACATAAGGAGGCAATTGGTTGGACCATTCATGACCTCAGGGGGATCGATCCATCTTACTGTAATCATAGAATAGTTTTGGAAGATGGATCCCGCCCTTCTCGCCAGGTGCAGAGGAGATTGAATCCAAATATGCAAGAAGTGGTCAAAAAGGAAATCATCAAGTGACTCGATGCAGGAATTATTTGTCCAATCTCTGATAGTCTCTGGGTAAGTCCCGTTCAGATTGTTCCAAAGAAAGCCGGGATTACTGTTGTGACTAACGAGAAAGGAGAATCTGTCACAACTCGTTTAGCTTCCTCTTGGAGGGTTTGTATTGATTACAGGAAGCTGAACACAGCCACTAAAAAGGATCATTTTCCCCTGCCCTTCATGGATCAAATCTTGGAAAAATTAGCCGGGTAGAAGTACTTCTATTTTCTTGATGGCTACTCGGGATACAACCAAGTTCCTATCCATCCCGAGGATCAGGAAAAAACTACTTTCACCTGTCCCTACGAAACTTTTGCTTTTCGTAGGATGCCTTTCGGGTTATGCAATGCACCTGCGACTTTTCAAAGGTGTATGCTAGCCATATTTTCTAACATGGTGGGAGAGTTTATGGAAGTCTTCATGGATGATTTCTCTATTTTCAGAGAATCATTTGACTCTTGTTTAGCTAATTTGGAAATGATTCTTAAGCGATGTATCAAAATACGATTGGTCCTTAGCTGGGAAAAGAGTCATTTCATGACCCAAGATGGCATCGTTTTGGGTCATGTAATCTCTGAACGAGGAATTGAAGTGGATAAAGCTAAGGTTGATGCTATCGCTAAACTTCCTCCTCCCACATCTGTTAAACAAATTCGATCATTTCTTGTCCATGTGGGATTTCATCGAAAAGTCATCAAGGATTTCTCGAAGGTTGCTCGTCCTTTGAGCAATCTTCTTGCCAAAGAAACGTCGTTTGTTTTCGACGAATCATGCTGAAAGGCATTTGATTTCCTAAAAACGGCAATCACCTGTGCTCCAGTTTTACAACCACCAATTTGGACAGCCCCTTTTGAGATCATGACCAATGCTTCTGATTACGCGGTCGGGGCTGTCCTGGGTCAGAAAATTGATCGAAAGCCTTCTATCATCTACTACGCTAGTAAAACTCTGGATGAAGCCCAGAAGAATTACACTGTTACTGAAAAGGAATTACTAGATGTAGTGTTTACTTTGTAAAATTTCAGGGCTTATCTCTTAGGGTCTCACGTTATCATCTATGCCGACCACTCAGCCTTGAGACATCTCTTGGCCAAAAAGGATGCTAAACACCGACTTATTCGTTGGATTCTTCTTCCTCAAGAATTTGATCTTGAAATTAAGGATAAAACCGGGGTACAAAATGTGGTAGCGGATCATTTATCGAGACTCCTAGGTGATTCTTCTTGTTCGGACATTCCGATTGCTGACACTTTTCCGGACGAAACTATTCTTACAGTTTTAGGTGTCCACACCACATGGTTTGCTGACATTGTTAACTATTTGGCCGTTGGTCAAATCCCCCAGGATTGGACCAAGCAACAATGGGATAGACTCAAATCTGAGGCCAAATACTATTTCTGGGAGGACCCTGAACTGTATCGCATCGGCTCTGATCAGATTATTTGCCGATGCATACCGGAGAATGAATTCAAGAGTATACTCGAGTTCTGCCATGCATCTGGGTGTGGTGGACATTTCTCTGGGAAAAAGACGGCTGCAAAAATTTTGCAATCTGGCTTCTATTGGCCGTATTTATTCAAGGATGCCCAGGATTTCTCAAGGTCATGTTCTAGATGTTAAGCACTCGGGAGCATAACTAAGAGAGATATGATGCCCCTAAACCCTATTCTTCCTGTCGAAATTTTCGATGTTTGGGACATCAATTTCATGGGACCCTTTATCCCTTTATTTGGACATCAGTACATTCTTGTTGCTGTTGATTATGTGTCCAAATGGATTGAGGTGATTCCCACCCGAACCATTGACCACAAGGTGGTCATTAATTTTGTCAAGAAAAATATCTTCAGTAGGTTCGGGATTCCGAGGGCTATCATCCGTGATGGTGGCACTCATTTTACTAATGCCCAATTCCAGAATTGGCCAAATACGGGGTTAATCACCAAATTTCCACACATTACCATCCCCAAACGAATGGACAAGCCGAGATCTCCAATCGTGAGATCAGGAACATTCTGCAGAAAACGGTTAGGCCTTATCGCAAGGATTGGACTCAAAAGCTTGAGGATGCTCTTTGGGCCTATCGTACGGCGTATAAAACGCACATCGGCATGTCTCCATTCCGTTTGGTGTATGGAAAGGCATGCCATCTACCCATAGAGATTGAACACAGGGCATTCTATGCAATCAAACAATGCAATTTAGATCTGAAGTTAGCTGGGAAGACCAGGAAACTTCAACTATCTGAGTTGGAGGAGCTTAGAAATGATGCTTATGAGAATGCCAAGATCTACAAGGCTCGGACCAAAGCTCTACATGATCAACTGATTTCCCGCAAGAGCTTTGAGCCAAACCAGAAGGTCTGGTTATTCGATTCTAAACTTAAGCTCTTTCCTGGCAAACTTAGATCTAAATGGAATGGCCCATTCATAACTGACCAGATTTTTCCAAATGGTGCCATTCAGATTTCTGACCCAAAGACAAGTAACACATTTAAAGTCAACGGTCAATGTCCGAAGCCTGTTGTTGACCGTATTCTTCCCGAACCCATCTCAGACTCAGTTGCTCTAGCCATTCTATGACTTCTTTGGCGGGACTTCGCCTAGCTGACGGCTTTAAACTCAGCAGTTGTACATATGACACAAGGCTGATATGAGCTTCATATTCAGGTGACATCTTTCATATTCTACCCTTTCTTTCATGTCTCTTTTTCAATGAGGACATTGCATTCGCTAGGCATGGGGGGTGGATTCATTTTTGAATCATTTGGTCAGCTTTGTGAAATTCATGTAAATTATTTTTCTCTTCTTATTTATATATAAAAAAAATCACAATTAGGAAGGATTAGTTGGACATTAGGACTTTTCAATCCTAAGAAATTTTACATTAGGATCTGAACACAAAGACTCTTCAGGTCTTTGGACTTAATTAGCCCGTGTATCCACTAAAATGTGGATTTATCTTTCGAGTCCTCGCCATATTAATTCTATCATAATTGGAATAAATAAGTTTGGGTGATAAGTATACGACTTATCAACCCACCCTCGGATTTGAGGGAATTTTTGAGTTTTACACATCTACACACTTTCTTTGCACTGACTCGTTGTTCAGTGATTCTAACGGAAATTGGGTAGCTAATGAACCTTCTAGGGTGATATGTTTGGCAAGTTATCGTGGGTAACAGCCCATAGGTAGGTTGTCTAGAGCCTAGTCACTGGACCTTTCTCTTTTTCTTCCCTTTAGGTAAATCTTAGACCAGGGAAGCCACCTACTTAAAAAAAAAATCAAAAAGAAAAGGAGAAAAGAAAAAAAAGAAATAAGCCACACTTCGCCCACGAGTATGGCTGGCAAGTTATCGGTGGTAACAGCTCATCGACCGATTGTCCAAAACCCAGCTCAGTAAATGCACTAAAAAAATTCCCAAAACACTTAGGAAGAAGCGGAGAAGTAGAATAAATCGAGGAGATATACACTGGATTCACCCTTGTGTTGACCCCGTAAAAAAATAAAAGTAGGGAGAAAGTTACCGGTTGTAAAGATACACCTTTAGGCAGAATTCTTTTTTGAGGTCACCTAGAAGCGTAGAAATCCGAAGTCTGTTTTAATTGCTGGTCAACGAGTCTATCACATTCACAATAAGATGCTTAGAACTTAGAGTTCTCATCAAATCTTAGGTGAGTTGAATGGCCGAAGAAAGCCACTCTTAAATCCTAAAATTTGAAAATCCAAAAAAATTAGAAAATAGGAAAAAGAGAAAAAGAAAATTTTCTTTGAATAAGGTGAGGGCTTGAGGCGGTCTGCATTTTAGCAGATACTCGGGCACTGTTGTATCATTGAAAGTTCAGATCCTAAGTAGACAATTTCTTTATGATTGAAAATAACTCATGCCTAAATAATCCAACCTAATTCTTTTATAAATAGCATATAGTTTTTGCTAGGGACTAGCAAAAGATAGGCATGGGGGTATGATGTAAACACATTTACACTACTTAAAATGTCTATTTATGCATGTTCTTAAGCATAGGATTGCATAGCATACTATAAATATTGCATGACATGCATCATCTTGCATTTAGAGTAGTTTAAATAAAATAGAGGTTAATTGTCCTCTTTTATGTGCTTGGATAGGGCAAACTTTTTATCGGGGCCTCGGATCGAAGATCCAACTGTACAGATGTGATCAGGGCGACGATTGGAGTTCAACGATTCCAAGATCACCCAAATCAGGCATCTGTAGCATTAGATAGTGATCGAGGAACCCTAGAAGATCAAGGGCCAAGATGGTGTAAATTTGCACTTCAAATGAAAAATCCGACTGCACGGATGGATTCGGATCGACAATAGCAGCCTATCGACGCAAAAATCGAGTCAATCCAACACCCGTGGCACCATCTACATCATCCAGAAGATGGACGGCCAAGATGGCGCCATGTGGTGCCATCTCAATTGCCCAAACGCCTGCACTCACCTGCTGAAGCTTCCGCATCCGCCCTTCTCCGCAGTTGGATCAAGATCCAACGGCTATGGATGCGGCGCGTTGAAATCGTCTACGTGACCTTTTGTGCGAGGCAGCACAGCGGTCCAACGCCTTATCGCGAGGCGCTGGCGCATGTTCGAGCCTCGCCACGTAAAATCTGAAGCGAGCGGGTGCGTTGTTATCGATCGTCAGATTGCAATCCAAAGACCGCGCGCGCCCGATAGCGTTCACGCGCTATTGCACGTGCGACGTAACGCAACATCGCACGCGTTAGGGCAGGCGCACAGTGAGGCGGGCAAAGGCATAATCTGGGCCATCCAATCTCGCGATCGGACGGCTGTGGATGGCTGAATGTGCGGCGAGCGTTAGGCGCAAGCAGACGAGCGGGCGCGTGCGTCCAATGCCCACTACACCCACGTTAGGGCTTTAGTGACGGTTTTATCCATCATTAAAGTCCCCTTATTTAATGTTTTAAAGATGTAATGACTAATTTGCCCCCACTCCTTGCAACTATAATAGGAGACCCCCTCCACAGGAAATTCTCATCCCTTCCTTCTCTTCTCTACCTCTCCAAAGCTCAAGAGAAGCTTATCCCACACCCGGGATGCTCCTCGCGAGATAAAGTCCAAATTTTCATCCCCATTCGGAAGTGGATCCCGTGATGACGACGACGACGTGCTGCTCCGTTTCCATTCTTCTGCTTCGTCCTCCTTCATCCTGCTCCGTCCTTCTTCGTCCAAGCATCGTCCCATCCGGCTCGTCCTCCAAGCAATCATCGAGGAGGATAACTTCTCTCTCCCATTCTTCTTTACAGCTTTCTAGTGTAGAATTTCTTGCTTTCTAGTGTAGCTGATTTCCCGCTTTCTAGTGTAATTTTTATTTGGTTTGATTGTATAAACATTTTGAAATATTGAATGCATGTTCTCTCTCTCTTTCTCTCTTTCTATCTCTCTTCCCTTTAGTCTGATAGCTTCATTATAATTACATTGCCTCGCTTTTCAAAAATTCTAAAAAAATATAATTGCGAATATAGATTGATGTAGCCTCCCTGTGTTCGACCCGAAATTTCAATTTCGGTATAAATTTTATTTGTTGAACACGAATTCTTCGCTTTCAAGCTACAACGACAAGGTTTTAAAATCAAACACGTTAGTGTAGCAATTCGTACGTTCAACAGTACCACAGCCTGTCAATGAGAGTGGTCCCCATGTTATAAATAGAGAGGGAGCCCTCCGAGAAAGGGGGACTCCTCCCCGAGAGAGGGAGGGAGATCTTGTAATATGTATCCAAGAAGCTCTAGTGCATAGTTGGGAGCATCGTTCTCCCCCTAGACGTACACTCCTTGCAGTGGAACTGGGTCACCAAACCCCCACTCACCCTTGTGTTTGCTTGGTTATAGTCGATCTCCCCCCTAAGCGGTGGATGCCAATGGCTAAGTAGCACCTCCTACACCAATAAATCTTTTGGTAGGCCTTCCAAGGCCCATCAAGAAGATAAAAGGAAACAAAATCAATTAGGATCCACTTGCCTTACTTTCCTAGTAATTATCATTTAAAGGCAAATAGTTTCCTAATTTTCATGATTAATTGAAATCAAATTGAAGTTGATGTGATTTGATTAGAGATTCCTCATCCTTATTTCCTGTACCTATTAGGGATTCATGCTAAAATTTCTTATCTTGGCCTACTCATCTTCTTGTTTGAATCCAAGGTGTCAAACTTGGATTCAAATTAGACTTGGAAATAGTGTCAATCTAGGGTTTCCATATTATGGTTTTGGAGTGTTAGTACATACTTGCTTGGTCTAAATCAAGTGAAATTCATGGCACAATTAAGGCTAAAATTGGTAGACTTAGGTCTCAATTCATGCATTCCAGTCTACTTGGAACCGTAGTGACAAGGAAGGTCGGGTGGGGGCAACCCTGTAACTCGTGGGGATGCTTGATGTGCATACATCTAAATAGCCAAAAATGTTTATTAATGCATGTCCTTAGTGTCACATTAGCATCATACATTATAAATAATGCATAACATGCATAATCATGCATTTAGATCAAGTTGTATAAATTGTATAGTAATTGTCTCCTTTTATGGCCAGCGAAAGGACGATTCTTAATCAGGGCCTCGGATCAAAGATCCAACTGTACGGATCTGATCACAGCGACGATTGGAGTTCAATGACTCCAAGATTGTCCTGATCGGATATCCATAGCACTAGATAGAGATCGAGGAACCCTAAAGATCAAGTGCCAATCCGCACTTCAGACAACAAATCCGACCACATGGATGGGTTCGGATTGATGATCGCAGCCTAACAGCGTGAAAATTGGCTCAATCCGACATCGTGGCACCATCTACAACACGCAGAAGATGGACGGCCAAGATGGCACCACGTGGCACCATCCAGCTACCCAATCGGCCCTCAGGATCGCTGTTACATCTCCAAAGGGCTTCCAACGCGTGATCTGGGCCGTTGGATCTTGATCTAACGGCCGCAAGCATGCACGCCTGAAATCACAATCGCAACAAAGTCACCACCGCAGCACAGCAGTCGAGTGCATTGCACGAGCGCGTGATGCGCGTTTGACTCCGCAGCCGCAGCACGCAGGTGAATAATCACGACCATGCAATCGGTTGCGGGTGGCGCGGATCAGCCAATAGCACGCACGCGCGATCTAACGCACAGCGCGCACGCCCGGTCGCACGCAGGCGGGCGATGAAGGTGTAGACGAAGGCGCACGAGGAGAAATCTAAGCAGTCCGATCTCGCGATTGAATGGCTAAGATTTGAAAGACATGCGCGGGCATTTTCGGTGCGGAAGACGAGGAGGCACGTGCGGCATGTGCACTCAATCACGATTAAACCTTTAGTGACGGTGTAGATTAAAGGGGGCAAATGGGTAGGATTGGTGATTGCTGTTACTAAGATGTATCAGGTACAGAAGTTGATGCTTCTGACCTGTCTTGATATATAGGTGCAAACGAGCCTGGCTGTACATAGTGGATTTGGCCCAGTTTTGGGTTTGCAACGTATCTCTGGTTTGATACGTTGTTAGGGTTTAGCAGTGGTTCCGAGGGTCAAGTGCCTGGCTGGCGAGTCCTAGCCATTTGCGCAATTTGATTGCGCGTATTTGCCATATCCTTGATATGCTGCCTCTACATAGCAGCATTGGTCTTCTGCATATCAGCCAAGGTCTGAAGAATCATGCTCATTTGATCATCTTTACTAGGCCTAGGTTGAAAATTTGGATTAAGCCTAGGTTGAGCTGCTAATATAAGTGCAGATTTTGTGGTCAGGGCTAATATTGAGGTCTACGATTTTGAGGATAAGAGTTCCCTGCCTAGGAAAAATTAGGATGATTACGCCATCCAGGATTTTAGGAATTGGAATAGGGGTTGTTCTGGATGGTGTAGAGTTCCTCACAGGGTTGAGCAACTCCAGAGAAATCAGAATATTGGGGTTCAGAGAACCCCCAACTAGAATAAACGAGTTTGGAGTTTCCTCTAAAACCTGAGTCAAAAGAAGATGGATACATATCCATCCTAGTGTGGTGAATATTATGCACGGCCTCCCTTCTTGCGGGCAGATATGCATGCGTGTTTTGCTGAGAAGTGACTTTTTGCAGTTGGCGAGTCAGATCGTCAAGCTTCTTCTCTATTATAGAGACCTTATCCAGTTGACTGGCCACAATCTCCATGTCGATGGAAGAGGATAGGTCTTGTGCTTCATGTGCCCTGCATGTGTTCGTCGATGCATAGGTAGTCGTGCTGTCAAACATACCCATGGACACATTGTTTATGGAATTCTCAGACATTCTCGAGAATTTCCCAAACGGTGTCTTCATGTTTGCCCATAAAGTTACCTCCATAGGCTGCATCGATGAAAAGTCGGATATCTTCACGAGGTCCCCAGTAAAAAGATTAGACCTGTTCCCATTTAGGAACTCCGCGGGCATTTCTGCATAAGATCGAGAAAATGATCCCATGCCTCATGAAGTGGCTCCCCCGCATTTTGTTGAAAATGTGTAATCCGATGCCTCAGGGCGTTAGTACGCCCTTCTGGGAAGTATTTTCTCAAAAATTTGGCCTGCAATTCTTCCCAGGTATTGATCGGTCGATTCAGATACCAATACCAGTGGGCAACTTTCTCACTAAGTGAGAAAGGGAACATTTTCATGAGTAGAGTGTTCCAGTTTTGTACACTTGGCCCAAGGGTCTGAGCCAAATGTTTCAACTCTTGAATGTGTTGGAATGGGTCTTCAGAATTCATCCCGTGGAAATGGGGAATCAAGTTGATAATATTCGGCTTGAGCTCATCTCAGGTCCCCCAACTGGAACACAAAATCTGGGTTCGATAGCCACTCTTGTGGGATTATAGTGATCCTACATTTGTGGATGTGCAGGGTTTGCCAGTCCATTGATAAGATTTGTGAGAGTCTGAAGTTGGTTCTGAAGTTGCTGGATGTCGCCCCCTTCTTCTTCAAGACCAGGGTTCTCCATTGAGTCAGAATCATAGTATGAATGTTGACGTAGAGAAATCGTCGCAAAAAGAGTTGAGTTTTGAAAACCCATCATTTTAGCGTAATTTGCAAGAAAAATCCGTCAACAGATAATTTTAACTGAAACTCAAAAGGAATTCCAGGTCGAACACAGGGAGGCGGACGTTTGATCAAAAACAGCATTTGATTTGTTGTCACAAAGCAGATTAGCTAGTTGAATTTAATATAAACTAGCTATCTACTTAAAAAATAACTAATAGAAGAGAGAGAGAATAATACAAATAAAGACAAAATAGAAATAGAATAAACATGGATTTCATAACCACAGAGTAATGTTCATTACAACTAATCACTACACTAGAAAGCTAGAAATATTACAACTAGAAAGCTGTAAATCTACTCTAGAAAGCAGTTAAAAGAAGGGAGGTGAGAAGTTATCCTCCTCGACGGCTACTTGGAGGACGAGCCGCATTGACGGAGTGCCCGGAAGAATGTGGTGAGATGTGGGACAAAGGAGAACGACGACAGACGACAGAGAACGGGACAGGGTAATGTCGCAATGGGATCCGCTACCCGAACGGTGATGAGAAGATAACCACGGGATGCTCCATGAAAGAGGTGAGAAGTTGGAAAATTATTTTTGTAACTCTAATGGAGCATCCTAGGTTTAAGACCAGCTCGTAGAGCCTTTGAGGGGGTGAGATAAGAGAGGAAGGGATGAAGAATTCGAGTGGTAGGGGTCTCCTTTTATAGTAGTAGGGATTGAGGGAAATTTGGTCATTTTATGCTTTAAAACATTAATTCAGGGTCTTTAGTGACAGATTTAAGCATCACTAAAGACCCCAAACGTGGGCTTAGTGAGCGTGCATCTGCCACACCTCCTCCTCTCCCCACACACTCAACGCATGCACACGCAATATCAGTCATATGATCGCGAGATCGGACAGCTTAAATGCCATCGCGCCTCATTGCACCTTTAGCGCGTGCTTACGCCTGAGATCGTGTGTCAACGACATGTTGGATCACACGTACACACCTCGAGCCCATCCGTGCAGCCACGTGACCGCTCCTCAACCACCCAATTTGCATCCGACGACCTAATTTGGTCGCGCCCACGCTCACACCTTGATTTAAGGTGAAGCAGGATTTGACCCGGCACCCTCCTCTCGTTGCGGTTGCCATTTGGTTGCATTTACGTTTTGAGGGCTAGCACTCGCAATCGTTGGATGGAAATCCAACAGTTGAGATCATCTGGTCCCTTGCCTTCAAGAAAGATAAAGCACAGCTTGAAGTATGATGTGGCTAAATCGTGGCTGTTGGATGGTGATCCAATGGCCTAGATCAATCGTGCGATTGAGGAGAGAGAAGCAACGATGGGTCTTGGGCTGGTATGGGCGGCTAAGATGGCACCACGTGGTACCATCTTGGCCATCCATCTTCTGTGACTTGTAAATGGTGCCACGGATGTCGGATTGGATTGATTTTTGCATTGTTGGGCTGCGATCGTCAATCCAAACCCATCCATGTGGTCAGATTTGTCATCTGATGTACGGATTTACATCACCTTGGTCCCTTGACCTCTGATCTTTCTCAAACTACATCTGATGCTACGGAAGTCCGATCAGGGTGATCTTGGAGTCGTTGAACTTTGATAGTCACTCTAATCAGATCTGTATAGTTGGATCTTCAATCCAAGGCCTCGATAAGATATTGCCCTATTTTCTGACCACAAAAAGAGAAAATTAACCTAAAATTTATACAATCTATCCTAAATGCAAGATGATGAATGTTATGCAATATTTATAATATATGATGCAACTGTACACCTAAGAACATGCAAAAATAGATGGTTTATGTGATATAAACATATTTACATCAATGAAGAACCTGGATTTGATGTAGATGGGTCGAAGGAGATAGGAACCGGATCAAAAGATGACCCAAAGGTGCTAGCCCCGACGTGAGTGAACTAATAGAGGAGGTCTTAAGAATGGTCTTAAGGACCTCCTACCGTGCATGCACTATAAAAAAGATGAGGGACTAGATTTTAATTGGACCCAATCAGGACATCCAAATATTTTTGGATGTCTTAGGCTGGTTCAAGGCAGATGGCTTCTAGATCACAAATCCACCCGTCCGAGAATTACTTGGGCAGCCAGAAAGGGAGAGTCCCGTGAAGACCCCTACATGATAGAATGCCCCAACGAGTTACAGGGTTTCCCCCACCCAACCTTTCTTGTCATTGTGGTTCCAAGTAGACCGGATCCGTGTGAATTGGGTCCTAGGTCTACCAAATTTTAAGCTTATTTGTGCCTCAAATTATCACTTGATTTAGCGTTTGATTCAAGTTGTGACCTAATTTCTAGGTTGATTGGTTCACCAAATGAACCAACTTCACCTGACCTGTCCTAATATTTAGGATGCAATCCGGGTTAACTCACCCAAATCACCCTATTTTGGTTTGACAAGCAGGTTATTAAGTCACCTCTTTTAATGTTCAAGTGATCTTAGAGCCTATATTTTAGGATTCAAATTGTAAATCAATTCAAATAAGGCTTAGATAGCATACAGTGCAGATAATAATTTCCTTTATAGTTTTGTAAATTTGTACTAGATAACCTTAAGCTCTAAAATGGAGTCCAATTCAATTTCAATGACCCCCTTAGACTCAATCAAGAACGTGTTGGTCCACGGGTTCAATTAATTTCAGATAAGTCCCTATAGGTGCAGAAAATTTTGGGTTGTCTTCTAAGCAAATATTTCTGCTTAACCACACTTAAATATCAGAAATTAGAAATTCTTGCCGTAAATGATATTTCTAAGAAAATAAGGCAAGGTTGAATCCTCAATTTTTTTTTATCTAGACTAAGAAAGAGGGGATTAAGAAGAAAGGAGAGACTTACCTGCCATGGCGTGGTTGTCCTCAGATTCAAGAAGTCAGATGCCCAGGTTTAATTTGTAAAATAACCAAAACAAGGCAGATGCATCAGAAGTCAGAAATATTCCCAGATAATAGTGATAATTGCGCATTGTTCCCCGGCAACGGTGCCAAAATTTTATGCGCTTCGATCGTATTTCAAAATCATGTGTTGTAGTATAGGTGATCAAAGTAAATTAACATTTAAATTTTTAATACTCGAATTAATAGGAAAAATCCGAGGTTGTTTCTGGAGCAAGAATGCGTAACTACCACTATTTGAAATATTCACAAATTGCTTGTGTGAACTTGTAATACGAATCAAGTCAAGTTTGAAAATTAGACAAGTTCACAAACACACTTTAATATGCAAATTAAAGCGATGAAACAGAGTGTGGGAAATCTTATTACAAAGAATTATTTAATGCTCAGTAAAAATTATTATAATCAAATAAAAATCAAGTATTTGATTAAT
This sequence comes from Thalassia testudinum, assembly GCA_037157565.1. Taxonomy (NCBI): domain Eukaryota; kingdom Viridiplantae; phylum Streptophyta; class Magnoliopsida; order Alismatales; family Hydrocharitaceae; genus Thalassia; species Thalassia testudinum. Next base: position 52,586,036 of record JAZHRO010000078.1, read on the forward strand.
GAGGCACAAATGAGCACTAGCAAAAATGTTTAGCATTCAAAACTACTTAGAAACACATTTGGAACCAATTTAATCATGATTGCAATTCAATCCCTACATTGTTGCATTCCAGTCCCTACGGTCTTTCAAAAAGGCCCCTACAAAATTTGTTTCTTCTTCGAATAGGTCCCTAGATTGATTTCAAACAAGCAGTGGCTCCTCTTTCTTCTTCTTCAATACTCCTCCGACGAGGCTCGTCGGCAAGTGGTCGGAATGAAGCTCGCGAGGTCGGTATGCTCCAACGAAGGGCGAAGGAGGATCATCGGTGTGTGGTCGATGCGATGGTGGCTACGACTCACCGATTAGACGCCTGAAGGATGGTGGTCGACTACATGGGAAGCGACGTCTCCGGCGAATACCTACCACATGAAGCACAGCCTACGGCTTATATCAAGCACGTGGGAAGCTCTCGCGTGTCACGCTTGAGCAAACCCCTCTAGCAGTGGCAAACGAGAGGCGGAGGTTGAGCTTCTTGAAGAAGCTCTCTCGCCGTTAATGGTGGGTATATTGGTGAGGGGGGAGGAGTTGAGAGATGGAGATCTAAAGCTCAAACTACCTAATTGATGGTAAGAGAAAGAGAACCCCCAAACTAATTTGACGAGAGGGGGCGTGGGATTACCCGGCAAAGGAGACCGAAGAGGATGAAGATGATGGAGAAATTGGAGCCAACGAGGGGATGGGAAGCTCTGAAGCTTCGCATGAAGCTTCGTACGAGATGGAGAGTGAAAGCCCTCTCTCAATTTCGGTGGGAGAGCGGTGGACGAAGGGGTCGAATGAAGCTCTGAGGTCCTTCAATGGTGGTGTGCGTAGGAGGAAGAAGAAGAGGGAAGCACACATGATCTCCATATGAAGGAGCTCGGAGGAATCACGTGAAGCTTTATAGCCACAATCAGGAGCATGTGTGGGTCAAAGGTTGCGAGAATCGCTCGGTGATAAATGCCAGTTTATCATCATTCTTATGCATTAAAACAAACCTAGCTCTTAGGATTTTGCTCCGCAAACGGGTTTTTGGGTTGCATTTAGGCATCAATTAGGTTAGGCATGCATTGCATTTTTTTATTGTCTTTTTGATGTGTTTTTGTCAGTGTTAGAGATATACAAATTGACAGATTCCTAAAACCCTAGCACTCAAGAAGGCAACTAGTAAAGGAGAATCCCAAATGAGTTGGAACTCAGCTTTATCTAGGTTATTTTTGTCACTATAAGGTTAGCTTGTAGGTGTTAGCATCTTTCCTGCCAACAATTCGCGTATTCGCCGTTATTTCAAAACCATAAAAATTATATATTCAAAAACACCAAAAAGAAAGTTGATTTCCATTTCCAAGCAAGTGATTCGATTTTGCAAACATATTGCCTCCTTGGATGACCCTAGATACCCCACTATCTAGTTTTACAAATTTTAAAAGCGACTCGATTTTTGTGTGTTGCAACGATCTTAAAAAACCTAATTATAAATCGCGGAAAAACCCATGTTACTTGGCCTTCTCGCAACCACCATGCCTATTTAGAACGAAGATAGCGGGAAGTAGAGGTGATTGATGACAGTGAAACGACCGCCGGTAGATGCGGAACAGCGAGAACTTTAGTCATCGAAGGCAACCGCGGTCTGAGGCGGCCAGATTTCGCACGTGAAACTCGCCATTCATATGCCATGGCTGCCATGAAGATCGAAGGACCTTTTTCATGAAGGAGATGAAGAGTTAGGGGGCTGATCGCAAGAAAAGCAGAAAACTAGGGGGTTTTGCGAGGACATAAGGAAATAAGGGCCAAATTGCAAACTTGGCCAAGATGAAGTCCAAATGAGCCCAAATATTTATAGCAACCTAATTTGGACATAAGGAAGTTGTTGGTGACTTCAATTTTGGGTTTTGATGATGTTTGTATGGCCAATTTACGATTAGACCCAAAATGTACCAAACACCCGCCTACAGTTCTGTTTTAAGTCAAAACGAGTTTCGATTGTCAAATCAACTATGCTATAAAATACTTTCAAAAAAAATTTAAAAGGTTTAGATTACATTTATTTCCATCAGAACTATTTTAATTGAAGCGGGGTCGAAATTAGCTAATTCAATTGAGGATTATCATCCAATTTGAATGAAAATCCTAAATTACTCGATATCAACCCACTTTTAGGACATTTAAGCTCAATTGACCATAAGTTTACCTTCCAGCTATTTTTCATTAATAATTATCCGTGAAAAATGCATAATTAACCCCTATTTTTATTAATTTCTTTCTCTTCAACCCTGATTGAGTTATACCCCTTTAATGTATTAATTAGGTGAATTTAACCTTAGAACTTAGACAAATTAGGTTAGATATAGTGAATGATGGCGATGCCATCACTTGGCTAAGGGGGAAACTGGGAGCTTAGGGGTTTAAATAGATGAACATTTTGGGCTTCAATTGCCTAGAATCCGCGAATTGAAGCAACCCCTTTTGGAAACAAGGCCCTGATTTCTTAGAGCTCTCTGGAGCTCTGTGCTCAATATGGGAGCTTGAGATTGGGTTCTTCGTGAAGAGAATCTCCTTGGGATTCATCCTTCCAAGTTTGGAAGGATTTAGTCATGGATTGAGGGACAAATAGGCAATTGAAGTCTGCTGTTGTGGGTTGAGAAGATGTTGTTCAGACTCATGGTGGCAGGGACCCATTAGTAGAAAATGATGAGAAAGTTAGGAACCAAATTGCAATAAAATTGAAACCTAGGGGGCTAAGTGCAAGAAATAGAGTTTTTAAGGGCTAAAATGTAAACTAGGTCAAGATGATCTCTGATTGGGCTCAAATTTGTTGTTAACATAATTTGAACCTAAGAAATATAATGTTGAATTTGGATGTGAGTTTTGACCAAGTTTGACTGGGTAAATTGCACAAAAACCCAAATCAACGTAAATTTTCGTCTGAAACTCTATTTTAGGTCAAAATGGGTTCAGATGGTCAAACCAATGGTACTAAACCTCTTAGAATAGTTTTATATGAATTTTAGAAGGTTTATATTGATTTTATCCTAACCAAAACATCTCTAATTTAAGTGGGTTGATAATTAGGGCTTTTGGTGTTGTTTTCGCCCCAAAATGCGTGAAACCCTAGTTTAGTTAGTGTTGACCCACTTTTTAGACTTTTATGCTCAATTGACCTTTAATTAACTCCTGAGTGGCCCCGTTGTTAATCTGTATTTGTAATGTATTGTTAAAACTGCAGAATTAACCCTATTTTCCTATTTTCTTAAATCAGAATGATGTAGAGTTGTGACCCTCAGATGATTAGGTATAAGCTTTTACCATTTAGACCTGACTAAATGTGACTAGTTAGGACCCATGATGGCGTTATCATCATACCCCCATGCCTAGCTTTTACTAGTCCCTAGTAAAATCCTATGGATCAAACTAGATCTCTAAGCCAGAGGTAACCGTCAAGATGCCTTACTAAGCTGCATCTCTAGAAATCAGATCAAAATACCAACAATAGGCCTAGAGGTACTCAAGTACCAGCCTAGATCCAGACTTGACCAGCCTCAACCTTGGGTCTGCCACAAAGGTTTCTAAGGCCCACAAAAACTGCCCAGAGATTCGTTGACCCTAGCAGTTAAAGCACTCGTGCGTAGATGTATCAAGTCCAGGTTTAGTTTGCCAGTGCATTTTTTATAAGAGAGATAAAGAGGGATTTTTCATTTTGATAGTTTTCTCTCTTTTCTTTTTATATTCCCCTAAATCGAACATCAAATTGTCCTAAACATGGTCTATATCAGATTCCTTATCCCCACCATTAATTCTCGAAGGGTCCCTAGCTTTCGATGCTTCGGGATAACACCGCCCATGGCAACCCCCAGAACCTTGGCTTTTGACACTTCTGGATAGTGTCGTCCATGGCGTTCTGTAGCTAAATTCAGGCCCTAGCAATTGACATTTCGGGATAATCCCGCCCATGGCACCTGAACTAGCACAAGGTGCTTACATGCCCTCGGTAGGATATTTAGATATCCTAAGAGACAAGCACCGAGGAGATGATATGTTATTACACATCTTCAAGGGGAGTATTTTTCATTCCACCTCTCCATGTTGGGAACTTGTCCAATCAACTTGTGTCTTCGAGCTGCTCCTATACTAGATCTTCGGGAAAACCTTTTATAAAATGGAACACTTTTCTTTCTCAAAAAAAAAAAAATGGAACACTTTTGGCATTATTTCTTCATTAAGCGTACTAAACCAAACCGGTGTGTGAATTTTGGGTGCTTAGGTTACCAAGTCCCTCAAACCAAAGGACGGGCAATGAAGCTGAATACTTCTTAAGCCTTAGACTTAATACATCAACCTCACACTTTCCTCAACCTCTTGAGGATTAATCCGGATCTTAACGAATACGTGAGTGTTTAAGCCCTAGAACAGATCCAAGAGGCCTAAAGTCAGCACTCGTCACTAATCTCCTAAGTTTTAGCCTTCCAAGTCTTAATTCATCATCCGATCCAACCTAGAGCTTAAGTGAGTTCCATATTCAATCACAGGGACTATCTCATTTTCTTTCTTTTTGATTGCTCCTTTTCCTTTTCTTTTCTTTTCTCCTCAATTTTTTCAATTCAACTCAAAATTGACCTTTCCTTTCTACTTTCTCCATTTTTTTATTTGTTTAAGACCACTCCATGAATTGAATTTCATAGTATTCTACACTTTAATACCCCCCCATGCCTAGGATTTGCAATGCCCTCATTGTAAATTAGGTGGGTTCAAGTTTAGCTTAGATCGTACATTAGAACAAGTTCAGTGGGTGGTGAACAGGTCGGGATGACTATTGTGGATGATTTCAAGCTTTGATACAGGAATCAAAGGTGGAGTCAGCTATTCTAATGGATGAACCCTAAAGTGTAATATGATTTCAACTCATAGATAAGTCAGAAGGGTCTCGAGTTTTTCAAAATGACAGGTTGCCTCCCGTTAAGCACTAAGTTTAACGCCATCAGATGGGGGCAATGTAGCTAAGGGAGAATGGAGATCAAAAGATATTACAACCAGATTTGAATTGATGAGTTCGAGGAATGGTTTGTGTCTCTAACCATTCATGACAAATGGTTTTGAATCGAGGATAAGTTCACTAATTTCGACAACTCCATTTTCGAAGACTCATCGAAACAAGGAACAGTCCAATCCACTTTGATCTTAGTTTTCCTGGGAAGAGCTTGAGCTTGGCATCAAAGAGTAATACTTTCTAACTAGGATGGAAAGATTTTCGCGAAATGTGCCTGTCATGAAAGGCTTTGACTCGCTCTTTGTAGATACGAGAGTTCTCATATGCATCATTGCGTAGTTCCTCGATCACGCCCATTTGCAACCAAAGGTGGATTCCAGCCTTCATGAGATCTAGATTGTACTTCTATACTGCCTAGTAGGCTTTATGCTCCATTTCTACAGGGAGGTGGCATGCCTTCCCGTACACGAGTCTGAAGGGAGACATTCCTAACTGGGTCTTATGGGCTATCCTATAGGCCCACAAGGTTTCCGGAAGGCGGGTAGACCAATCTTTCTTGTCAAGCCGAATAGTAACCCGAAGGATTTTCTTAATCTCCCGATTGGAAAGCTCAGCCAATCTATTGGTCTGTGGGTGATAAGGAGTCGAGATACAATGCGACACCCCATACCTTTTCATCAAGGACTAAAAGTGCACATTCGCGAAATGAGACCCGCCATAGCTGATGATGGCCTTCAAAACCCTAAATCTAGAATATTTGTTCTCTGAATGAACTGAAGAACAACTTTATAATCATTTGTTCTGGTGGGAACGGCTCCAACCCACTTCGAGACATAATCAATAGTGAGTAAGATGTACTCGAAGCCATTAGATCTGAGAAAGGGTCCCATGAAATCAATTCCCCAGATATCAATGATTTCACACACAATGATAGGATTCAAGGGCATCATATCGCGCAGGCCGATGTTGCTGAGGGTCTGAAAACGGGCACATGCCCTACAATAGGATTGTGCATCTTTGAACATTGTGGGCCAAAAGAACTCACATTGGAGGATGTTCGCTACGGTTTTACACCCATAGTAATGGCCACCGTAGGCCTGGTCATGACAGAATGAGATGATGTCATTGACCTAATCGTCGGGAATGCATCTCCAAATCACATGGTCATTACCAATGTGGAAAAGATATGATCTTCCCAGACATAGTACTTGGCATCGGAAATTAGCTTGTACCACCAGGAGGTCGCCCAATCAGATGAGACTTTCCCTATAACCAAGTAGTTCATGATATTTGCAAACCAAGGAAGTCCATTGATGGCCAAGTGGTGCTCATCCAGAAAGTGCTTAGTGATAGGTCCAGATGGGTCAATGACTGAAGAAGGAAGGTGAGACAAGTGGTCAACTACCACATTCTGCTTTCCTGCCCTGTCGCGAATTTCAAGATTGAATTCTTGTAACAGAAAGATCCAGCAGATTAATCTAGGCTTCGTGTCCTTCTTCGTAAGTAAGTGCCTCACCATAGTGTGATCTAAGTAAATGATGATGTGGGATCCCAGGAGATATGATCTGAATTTCTCCAGACCAAATACTATAGCCAACAGCTCTTTCTCCATAATCGTGTAATTACGCTGAGCTCATCCAGTGCCTTGCTGGCATAATATATAACCACCAACTTCCCATCGATTTTCTGCCCTAGCACCACTCCTACTGCATAGTTAGACGCATTGCACATGATCTCAAAGGGTTGAGACTAGTCAGGAGATTGCAGGATTGGTGCTTGGGTAACTTGGTCACACAGGATTTCAAATGCGTGAATGAACTCACTCATCATCTCGAAAGGTGTGTCCTTTGAGAGAAGATTCGTTAAGGGGCACGTGATTTTGGAAAAATCATATATGAATCGACGATAGAATCCGACGTACCCCAAAAATGATCTGTTATCTTTGACTGAGGCAGGCATAGGTAATTTAGAAATCAAATTTACCTTAGCTTGGTCAACCTGGATACCTTTCTTAGAGACAAGGTGTCCAAGCATGATGCCTTTAGGAACCATAAAGTGGCTCTTTTCCCAAGAGAGGACAAGTTCCCTTCAATGCATCTTCGAAGGATCTAGACCAGGTGCAGGAGGTAATCATTAAAAGATTCACCAAATACCAAGAAGTCTTCCATGAAGACTTCAAAGTATTTACCTACCATATCGGAGAATATAGCTAGCATGCACCGTTGAAAGGTGGCAGGTGAGTTGCAAAGCCCAAATGACATCCTACGAAATGCGTACGTACCATAGAAGTAGGTAAAGGTGGTCTTTTATTGATCTTCGGGATGGATTGCCACCTGATTATATCCGTAGTACTCATCCAAGAAACAAAAAAATCAATTTCCTGCTAGTTTCTCGAAAATCTGATCAATGAATGGGAGCAAGAAATGATCTTTCTTCATAGAGGCATTCAGTTTACGATAGTCTATGTAGACTCTCCACGAATTTGCAATATGAGTTCAGATGGTCTCTCCATATTTGGTCGTAATCACATTAAGCCCTGCTTCTTAGGCACAATTTGAATGGGGCTCACCCAATGGCTATCAGAGATCAGGTAGATGATTCCAGCGTCTAACCATTTGATGATCTCCTTCTTCATGACCTCATGAAGATTCGGATTCAGTTGTCTATGCATTTCTCTCGATGGTCGTGAGCCCTCTTCGGTGTAGATACAATGTGTGCAATAAGAGGGACTTATCCCAGTTAGGTCATCTAGAGTCCATATGATGGCTCTTCGATGCTGCTGGAGGACAAAAATCAACTTTATTTCTTGATCAGGTTTGAGTCAGGAATTGATAATCATAGAAAACGTTTGATTGGAAACCACGAACACATACTTCAGATGATCCGGGAGGGGCTTCAATTCCAGTACCGGGTTATCAGCGGCAGGTGGGGGTTCGGGATGGGCCTCAGAAGATAGGATGGAAGCTATGGGTAGGCCTAGATCAGCTTTGGGCTTCTCTATCTATTGGTCAAGATCTTCTTGTGGTTGAGGCTCTGGAATAATTAGGTTTTCCTCTGAAATCGAGTCCTCAACCAGAGAACTGATATTGCAAACTTCTTCGATCGCCCCACAGTTTATCCCTTTCTGGGCCTTAAAGATATTAATCTTTAATGTCTTATTCCCGATTTTTAACTAGATCCAGCCTTCTTCACAATTAATATTTGCTCTAGCTGTGGCTAGGAATGGTCTTCCTAAAATGGTTGGTGTATCCCTTAGATTTTCAAGAGTATCCATGTCTAATACAATGAAGTCCACCGCGAAGTAGAAATCTCGTATCCTAACTAGAACATCCTCAAGAACTCCTATAGGTGACTTGATTGATCCGTCTGCTAGCTGCAAGGTTACCTCAGTCAATTTGAGCTCAGTTTCCTCAAAATGATCTAGTAGGGATGTAGGGATTAGGTTTATGGAGGCTCCTAAATCCAATAAAGCTCGATCAAACTCTAGGTTACTAGTCTTACAGGAGATCAAAGGGGTGCCAGGATCTTTCACTTTCTGCAGGAGTTTACTCAGGATGATAGAGCTGGCTTGCTCAGACAATACGATCGGGCTCTCGTCTTTGTTTCGCGGCTTATGCTTCGATGTACATAAATCCTTCAGAAATTGCACGTAAGCTAGTACGTGGCGGATCGCATCCATCAAGGGGATGTTTATTTGGACTTGCTCAAAGAGCTTGACCAAGTCTTCCTCATGTGCCACAGGTTTGGGTTTCTTGTTTCCTTTAGTCAAGGCCCAAGGAAATGGAACCACAGGAAATGGAACCTCTAAAGGTTCCGCTAGGATTGGTTTAGGCTCTGGATTTGGGATAAGGGTGTCTTGGATAACCATCCTAGGGTTAGGATCTGAACTACCAGGTCTAGAGTGGCTAGGATAAGGTGGATCTTGAGTCGATTTGCCACTACATGTAGCAACAACATTAAGGCCAACCTGGTTTTGGTTCAGAGTCGCCAAAAGAGGTGGTTGCTACTGATATCCCAAATATGATGTGGAAGCCTCCATCCCGTCGGCTGAGGGAGCAGAAGGGGCCTAATAAATGTAGTGAGCTTGGCCCTGATTCGGGTTCATGACGCACCTCTGGTTTGGTACATTATTTAGATTCAGTAGAGGTTGAGAAGGGAGTGCACCAGGCTAGTGAGACCCAGCCATCTGTGCGAGATGATTTCGAACCTCTGTGATGTCATCCTTATGTTGTTTCTACATAGCCGCATTGGTCTTTTGGATGTCAACTAGGGTTTGTAAAATCAAATTCATTTGATCTTCCCTTGATGGCCCAGATTGGTAATTCAGATTAGGCCTAGGCTAAGTGGGCTGCTATGGGCACGGAGCCTGTGGTAGGGGTTGGAATTGTGGTCGCGAGTTCTGATTATTTCCCAACCACATGAAGTTGGGATGATTGCACCATCCAGGGGTATAGGTGTTAGAGAATGGATCATTCTGGATGGCGTGGAGTTCCTTGCAAGTCTAAGGAACTCTAGAGAAATCAGAGTATGAGGGTTCAAAGTTCCCCCAACTAGAGTAGGATGGCCCGAAGTTTCCTCCAAAATCAGGATCAGACGGGGGTGGATACGGGTCCATCCCCTAATAAGAGTGGCGATGAATGTTATGCACAACCTCTTTACCAGAGGGTGGTTGCGATATGTGCTCTGTTGTGCGGCGGTGGCTCTCTGTAGATGTCGAATGAATTTGTTCACCTTCTTCTCAATGATAGAGACCTTATCCAAGCTACTAGCCACCAACTCCAAATCGACGGATGAGGATAGGCTTTGAGTCTCATGTGCCCCTCGCGTGTTTGTCAATGCGTGGGTGGTCGTCCAGTCAAACACACCCATAAATTCATTGTTTATGGAGTTCTCGCACATGTTCTCGAGAATCTCCTAAATGGTATGTTCATGCTAACCCATGATGTTGCCACCACAGGTTGCGTTGACAAAAAGCCTGATATCCTTACGAAGTCCCTAGTAGAAAAATTGGACTTGTTCCCATTTAGGAACTCCGTGATGGGGGCATTTCTGCATGAGATCCAAAAAGCAATCCCATGCCTCATGAAGTGGTTCTCTCGCATTTTGCGTGAAATGAGTGATCTAGTGCCTCAATGCGTTGGTGCAACCAACTGGGAAGAATTTCTTCAGGAATTCAGATTGGAGTTCCTCCCAAGTGTTGATCAGGCGAGTTAAAGTCTGATACTAGTGGCCAGCCTTATCCATAAGAGAGAAGGAGAATATCTTCATCAGCAGGATGTCCCAATTCTGAACAGGTGGTCCAAAGGTCTAGGCCAAATGTTTCAACTGCTTGATGTGTTGGAAAGGATCTTCGGAGTTTAAGTCGTGAAATTTGGGGATCGCATTAATCAGATTTGGCTTTAATTCAGTGTTAAGTCCTTTAGCTGGGATTTACACCCTGGGTTTGATTGCCACCGCAGTAGGATTGTAGTGATCTCGCATCTGTGGATGCTACGACGGGTTTATGAATGCATGGAATAGATCAGTGAGATGCTGCAATTGATTCTGAATATTGGGCTCTTCTTCTTGGTTCTCCATGGATGCAGATGATAGAGATTTAGGCTTAGATGTGGAAGAGTTGGAAGAGATCTCAATCTGATCGGGTGGTAGTGTGAACAAGTGGGTCGAGGCTTGGCCTCGACAAGAATGAACTACTAGTGGAGGCCTCAAGTTTGGCCTTAATGACCTCCTCCTAAACATGCACTAGAGAATCAGATGAGGGACAAAATGTGTAATGGACCCAATTGAGGCACCCAAAAAATTTTGGATGACTAAGGAGGTTCGAGGTGGATGATACCTCTAGATCAGAAACTCACTCACCCGAGAAGTACTTAGGCAACCAAGAAGGGAGAGTCCTGCAAAGACCCCTACACGGTAGAGCGTCCCCACAGGTTACAGGGCTTCCCCCACCCGACGTTCCTTGTCACTGAGATTCCAAATAGATCGGAATGAGCAAGCTTGACTCCTAAGTCTACCAATTTTAATCCTGAGTATGTGCCTTGAATTTCACTTGAACTTTAGAGTTGATTTTATTTGTGACCTAATTTGGAGGTTGGTTAACCCACAAAGTGGATCAACCTCACCTAACCTGCCCTAAAATTGAGGATGAGTTGGGTAAAGAGCCCAAAATCACCCTAAAGTTGTTTGCAAATAGGTTGTTAGGTCAAGTTTAAGTAATTCAAGTGATTGTTAGAGCCTGCTTTTAGGGTTCACTTGATTAGATCAATTCAACCAAGGCTTGGGTAACACACAATGCGGAAAATTTGTTCTCTTTAAATTAGGCAAGTGTGTTTTCCTAAAACCCTAATATGGAAATCCTAATTTGGCTCTATTTTCCAAGTCTAATCCTTTCCAAAGTTGGTACCTAGGGCTCAATCAAGAAGGTGAGTAGCCCAAGGCACCTTAAGTCCCTAATAGGTGCAAGTATCAGAATGAGGATCTCTAATCAAATCAGATCAGATCCAGCAACTCAGATGATTGATTACTATGAAATAAAGCAAGTTGTTCCTAATTGATTTCCTTTTCAAATTTTCTAGAGATAAGGGGCTTAAGGAGGATAAGAAAGAGATTACCTACCCCTGGTGTGGTTGGTCGTGTAGTCGCTTCGTCAAATTCACCTTGCAAAATCACAGAAAATCAGACAAAGCAAGTTAGTACTAAATTAGAATTGTAATTAGTGAATGAAATGCACATTGCTCCCCGGAAATGACGCCAAAATGTTGAACGCACTTTCGTTGAGTTTAAAAGATTACGTTGTAGTATAGTCAACAAAAGCGATTTAACATTTAAATTTATAATCTCGAAAAATGTGAGTTTGAAGTTGTTTTCAAGGAGTAATTATAGTAAATCACTTCACTAATCACAAGTATCAGGAATAATAATGATAATGAAATCAATAATCAGAAATGATATTCAATATGTAGGAAAATGTATCTCAAAATGTCAAGTATAAAAGTGCAAAAAGAATGGGGTAAAAATGGTGGCTGAAACATCAAATTAACCCTAGAATTTAAACTCTAATCAAACTCAAATATTTGAACAATAACCACAACCAAATATTCACAGTAGCTCATTGAATCCATAGTAACAGAACCAAGGCAAACAGCTAATCAGACATCGAAAATAACGCACAGATGCCTTAACTCCAAGGCCCCAGAAGAACTAAGGAAAAGCACAGGATAGAAGCACGAGGCTCATCAACAACTAAGTGTGGAGCAAGGGAGGGGAAGGCATGAATCCCAATGTGCTACAGTGTAAAAACCCCCTCCCTCCTCCTCAGATCTCTTTCTCTCTCAAGCTCAAACCCGGGTGAACAGTATCGAGTAATCGGGTCGTGTACAGGCATCCAGACCCATGAGCGTGATCACAGGTGATGAGTGGTAAAGGGTGTGGCGCAAGGACCTCACCCCCGATGTAGAGGCAAAAAGCTTCTAGCAGGAATTGGTTTGATGCGCTGTTGTGGATTTGTCCCACACAATATGGGACTAAAGACTATAGCTTCCTTCGCGTGAAACTTGCACGAGTTGCAGCTGAAGATGGTGCTCCAATTGAGTCAATGCTGCTACCTGCTGCCTCGTTTGCGAACCTAGAGTGCTTCAGAACCTGAAGCCGCTTCGAGCGAGGTCAGCAACTGGATGGATGAAGGCTGGAGTGGTGTTGTGGTCAGAAAAGACAGTGGCGGTAGCAGCTATCCAGTGAAGACTTGAAATCCACGAACACGGCCTCACAGCCCAATTCAAGTAGCTCAGAAGCTTTGCCAAGTTGTGTGGAGTGCAACGGCGGTGGTTATGGGTGATGTGCGTGTGGGTGGTGAGTGGTCGGTGTCGAAGAAGGTGATCGGATGTGTGTGTGTGTTCAAGGGAGTTGTGGAGTGGGTGGAAGTGAAAATAGGTAGAGGGCTTTTGAAGGTGGAGGTGAGGCAGAGCTTTGGGACTTGATGGCGGGTTATTTGGTGGAGTGTGGTGTCGGCATGAGGTGGAGTAGGTGGTGGTGCGGTCGAATTAGGAAGATAAGGTCCTAGGGGTGATCTAGAGAGGAAGAGAGAGAGTTTAGGAAGACTTAGGGGGAGCGAGAGATGAAGAGGCATCCGGCATTGACAGGTCAGATGTGAAGAAGATGTAGGCGACAGTGAGTCGATGGTGAGGAAGAAGAGGTTGATGGCAGTCTTGCTTTGGCCGACAAGACTCCCGACGAAGAGAGGAAGCCAGAGGGCCATCCATTTTAATGGTTGGACAGTTGAAGGAGGTGATCAGAGAGGGCTCGCCAGAGCCGAAGTCACGGAATGTTGGAGAAGGGAGAAGAGGAAATCCAATCCAAACTTGGCTGAGGAGGAAATTGGGAGTTGAGGGGTTTAAATAGATGAAGGTTTTAGGCTTCAATTGCCTAGAAACCACGAATTGGAACAACCCCTTTTGGAAACAAGACTTTGATTTCTTGGATCTCGCCAGAGCTCTATGCTTCATATGGGAGCACGAGATTGGGTTATTCGTGAAGAGAATCTCCGTGGTATTCATCCTTCCAAGTTTCGAAGAATTTAGTCGTGGATTAAGGGAGAAATCGGTAATTGAAGTTGACTGGTGTGGGTTGGGAAGATGTTGTTCACACTCATGGCAGCAAGGACCCATTTGTAGAAAATGATGAGAAGGTTAGGGACCAAATCGCAATAAAATTGAAACCTAGGGGGTAGAGTGTAAGAAATAGAGTTTTTAAGGGCTAAAATGCAAACTAGGTCAAGATAAACTCTAATTGGGACCAAATTTTGGCGTTAACCTAATTTGGACCCAAGAAATCTAATGGTAAGCTTGGATTTGAGTTTTGATGAAGTTTGATTGGGTAAATTGAATAGAATTTCAAATTAGGGTAAATTTCCGTCTGAAACTCTATTTTAGGTCAAAATGGGTTCAGATGGTCAAACCAAAGGTACCAGACCTCTTAGAATATTTTTATATGAATTTTAGGAGGTTTAGATTGATTTTATTCTGACCAAAACCTATCCAATTTAAGTGTGTTGATAATTAGGATTTTTGGTACTATTTTCAACCTCGAAATGCGTGAAATCCTGTTTCAGTCAATGTTGACCCACTTTTTAGACTTTTGTACTCAATTGACCTTCAATTAACCCCTAAGTGACCCTGTGGTTAATCTGTATTTGTGATGTGCTGCTAAAATTACAGAATTAACCCTATTTCCCTATTTTCTTCTTAAATTAGAATGATGCAGAGTTGTGACCCTCAGATGATTAGGTAGGAGGTTTTATCATTCAGACTTGACTAAATGTGGCTAGTTAGGGCCCATGATGGAGTTACCATCATCACCTTCCCGAAGTATGTTCTTTTGGCTTATGCTTTTGAGTACATAAATCCTTTAAGAACTTAACATAAGTTGGGATATGCCTAATATCATCGAGGAGTGGGATATTGATTTCTACATTCTTGAATATGTTCAAAAGCTCCTCATTGCTATTTATGGGTTTCTTCTTCCTGGATTTCAATAAGGTACTAGAGAATGGGATGTCAGTAGGGTCATTAATTTCAGGTTCCTGTGCCTTATTCTCTTCTTTAGCTTTCTCCTTTTTTTTCTTGGGCAAACCAGGGTTCTGTTTGCTAAAAGAAGGTAATTATGGGTCCTAGGTTTGCCTTCCACTCCTCAAGGTGATTAAATTTGCAAATGCATACAGGTTTGAGTCTTGGGGAGGGTTAAGAAAGATCGGAGGGGCTTGACTAGCTAGATATCTAGGATTAGAAGAAGAAGAACCTTGCTCAACCACCTGAGCATGTGCATATGGGTCCCTATGATTCTCGTACCCCTGGGCTCTATTGCCTTGATTTTGTACATTTCGGGGGTTGGGTACAGGTTGAGATGGTAGAGATCTAGGCTATTGGGTAATAGCAATGAACCCATATTGCAAGTTGTCCAGCGATGTTTTCATTTGCTTGATAAGCTGGAGCATGGATCCTTGCATCTCTACCATCTACCGGTTTAGGTCAGCTTGCCTTACGGGTTGTCGGGCATTCCAAATTGGCTGACTAAGCTGGCTCGGGGGTAGCTGGGTGTATACATGACCTTGACCCATTGGTCTCTGAAATGAATAATTGGTGGGTCGCATATGAGTCTGCTACCCCTGGTTTTTCCAGCAGAAGTTAAGGTAGCTTCTCCATCCCAGATTATAGGAATTAGAATACAGGTTAGATCTAAGATTCTTTTGTACAGCATACACATCCTCATAGGATTAGGATGGTGAGAAAGAAGAAGAATCAGAATCAGGGAAACTGGATCAAAGGCCCCAATTTGGAACCCGTAGGGTTCTGAGAAGTGCTGGCTCATTGGTTAAGCCATCTCAAGTTGATTTATGAACTCCCGTCCTGTGGGAGCTCGTGAAGAATGGGATCCCGAATTCTAGGATTGAGTGCATCTAGAAGTGTTTCCAAAATTTCCAACCATCCACTCCTCCATTCTTTTATCAACTAGGTCCACCTTATCAAGATTATTACAAATTAATTCCATATCAAATGAATGAGAGTCTTGAACCTCATTAGCATTTGATTTGGGGTATTGGGACCAGTTGAAGGTTTCCATGGAGGCATGATTTATTAAATTCTCGCTCATTTCCTTGAACAAGTCATGTGCGCTATCTGCATCCTTGTTGAGGAAATTGCCTCCACAAGAAGCGTCCATGTGATTACGAAGTTGATTTGTCAACCCATGATAGAAAATCTGTACTAGTTGCCATTTCAACACCTCGTGGTGTGGATACTTCCACAGTAGATCCTGAAATCACTCCCAAACACGATGAAGCGATTCCCTCGGCCGTTGGATGAAAGTAGTAATCGCTTGTCACAAAGCATTGGTACGCTCAACAGGAAAGAATTTCTTCAAGAAGGCTGATTTGAGATCATTCCGTGATTTATCAACCTCCTAATCATTTGGTACCAATATGCGGCCTTATCCCTAAGAGAGTGGGGGAAAAGCCTCATGATCATCTGCTTCTCACCCACATTTCGCACTTTGGTGGTCTAAACCAAACTAGTCAAGTCCTCCAAGTGCTAAAATGGGTCCTTGAAGTAAAGCCCATGAAAATGTTTAATCAGGTTTAATACCTAGGGCTTGATTTCTATGTCTCTGACAGGAATCAGGACATCGGGACGTTCTGCATAATTTGAACGATCATAAAAATCCTTCAAAGGCTGAGCGCCTTGACCATTCATGCACTGCAACCATTCTTGCATTTGCTGCAATTGTTGCAACTACCTCTAATTCAGCTCCTATTGGTTTGGAGGTCATGGAGGCGGTTGGTTAGCAATGGGATCTGCTTGACTATAACTCAACCTACACCTCCTTGAATGGTCTAATGGTCCTTCTAGTCAAGGATTCAATGACCTCCTTCCAAGCATACACCAGAAGGAAATTGAAAGGATGGAGAAAAGGAACCCTGCAGCATAATAAATACAAGCCTATCCTTAATTTGGGTAGCCTAAGGACCTATGCTCCAAGATGCACTCTAACCACAACACGAATTTTGTGTTGTCCTTAATCCAAAAGCTAGTTAAGTTGGACTGGTGAAGCGGGGGAGTGTACCCTGAAGGCTGCTAATTATGCCAAACCCCTACTTGCTTAAGTCATTTAACAATCAAGCCCCTCAACTTAGCACCTTCTGGACAAAGCAGACATCACAAATTTGAGCTACAGTCTGAGGAATACCCTAAAATGAATTGATGAATCATAGGACCAATGTCTACTTAATTTTAAGTTAGGCTTGGGATAGTAATGCTCTAGAATGTGATGGGCCCTTTAAATGGGTTATGCCCTTAATGATTGATTAAACATGTGTGTGCGTGCACAACCAGGGTTTTCAAGCAAGATTATTAAGGATGAGGCGAATTTTAGGGTTCAAATCTTGCTTAGTAACTTTTAGGGTTTAAATTTGGTTGATTCAAACAAGTTCAAAAGGCACACCAAGTTTTAAAAGCACTCCTGATGATATATTCCTTTAAAATTCAGAATAATGTGAAGTACCTGATTTTTGACCTAAAAATTTAACCCTTAGGAGCAAGCTACTAGATGAGTTGATTTTAGATGAAGTGGTGCGGCCCAAACAACTCAAATAATTGGCCTAATACACCACTAATTAGGGCACATAGAAGTGGTTAACCTATTTTGATTTCTACTCGATTATGTGTGTATGTTTGCGTGTACCGATTCCAAAGATCGGATTACCAGTTGAGTAATGAAAATCAAGAGAGGGTATGTGCCTCAAACTTGTGAGTGTATGTAGTGTGTATGTTTAATGAATCGCACAATCAGATTAGAATTTTTTTTATTTTTTGTGTATGTGGGGTGAGGTGGATTGAGGTCACAAACAAATAACACAAGCTAACCAAGGGTTTATAAGAGCACCTAGGTTAATTAGGGTTTGAGTTATTTAGTGGCGAAATGGAAACCAGGGGGTGGGAAAGAGTGGGGGCACTTACAACTGTCTTCAACTGCACTTTCCTCCGATCTACTGCTCTTAGATCTCCTTGATAGGATATCTGCAAGACAATATAAGAAAGAGAAGAAAGGTTAGAGAATAAATAAGTGCAAGAATAATGTGGAAAATTCTTTCAAAAAAAAAAAGAATAATGTGGAAAACAATCAAAATCCGTTGCCTCCCCTGCAACGACACCAAAATGATAAGCAAATATTTGATGAGAGCAAAAAGTGACTTATAATCGTTGCATTGCAGAAAATTCGCTATCAAATAATTTAATCGAAACTCTGGTGAGTCCTGGGTCAAACACGGGGAGGCTACGTTCAATTTTTGGAAATCCACGTTATTTTTTTTTTTTGTATTTTCTATCTAAGAGATCAAATCAAAATATTTCTAACTAGTTTATTCTATTCTACTTGCAATAAAATAGAGAGAGAAAGAAAGAAAGAGAGAGAGAGAAATTACTTCTATATCTAAAAAAATGTTTATTACAAATTATTTGCTACAAAACTACTACAAGAAATTGAAATCTAAACTAAAAGGCAATAAAGAGATAGGGGGAGAGAAGTTATCCTCCTCAACGGCTGCTTAAAGGACGAGCCAGACAAATGACGCCTAGATGATGAGGAATGAAGATGGAGGAAGGAGGACGAAGCTAGATGAAGAGGGATGAGGTAGAATGCCATCGTCACAGGATTCGCTTCTGAAATGGGGATGAGAAGACAGCAGGCAAGAGCTCCGTGAATGGGATGAGATGCGAGAAAAATTTTGTTTCTAGCTCTTACGAGCTACCTGTAGCTTGGGAGCGCTAGATTGAGCTTTAGAACACTTGTTCTTAGCTCTTAGGAGATGTGAGAAGAGAAGGAAAGGGATGAAGGTGAAGAAGGGGATGTGTAGGGTTTATATAGGTGAGGAGAAGGGCATTTTTGGCATTGGAATTAATGGCCAGGCCTTTAGTGATGCATGCAGCCATTGGTGAACAGGTGTAGCCATTGGAGCGTGTGGAAGGACCCTTTGATTTTCATCGCATGGTTGAGATCGCGCGTGCCCAGCTATTGGAGATGCGTGCGCATTTTAGATCAAGCGCTCACAACCATAGTTGTTGGATCGCACATGGATGGCTCAGATCGCACGCCCCTCGTGCTACTAAGAAGGCACGTCAGATTGCGCATTGGATCTTGCATCAAATCGTGCATCCATGCATTGCGAGCTCAAGATTGTGCCATGGTGCTTGCCACTAGTCCACCTGATCGTCATCCAATGGACGAATTCCAGCAACGTGTGCTTCAGCGGATTAAATCCACTTGTGGGGCTTCGAATGTGTGGTGCTTGTCACGCATAGCACCTTTACCCAGCGGGCTATCTCCACGTATGGTCGTAGAGATGTTTTGATGCCCATACTCTCTTAGCTATTGGATGAAGATCCAACGACTGAGATTTGACGTGAGTCTCTCCTTTACTCTTGTGAAGCGGCATGGATGCATCTCAACCGTTGGATTAAAATCCAACGACTGGGATTTGATGAAGCGTAGATAAAGGGAGGGAGGCGGTGGCATGTGGGCGATCTTAGGCGGCTGGGATGGCACCACATGGCACCATCTGAGTCGTCCATCTTCTATTACTCATAGGTGGTGCCACGGATGTTGGATTGAATCAATTTTCATGTCGTTGGGCTGTGATTGTCGATTCAAACCAATCAATGTGGTTGGATTTTTCATCTGAGGTTTGGATTTTCATCACCTTACCCCTTGACCATTAGTCTTCTATGGCTTGTAAAAGATGCTACAGATGTCCGATCGGGTTGATTTTGGAGGCATTGGACTCTAATAATCACCCTGAGCACATCTGTACAATCATATCTTCAATCTGAAGCCTAGAAAGATGTCATATTGTCCCCTGGTCATTAAAATAAGAAAATAATATACAATTTATACAAATTAATCTAAATGCATGATGATGCATGTTATGTAATATTTATAATGCTAAATGCTTCTATGAGCCTAGGAACATGCATAACTAGACATTTTACCATGAATAAATGTAGATTTATTAGCAGGTATGACAAATCAGGTGAACAACGTCCAAGATTGTTTTACCGGTTCCTAAAGGAAGGTGGTATTCTTCCTTAGTACACCATGCTGGGTTCGCCCACTATGAATGGTGTCGCTGAGAGACGAAACATGATGCTTAAGGACATGGAAAGGAGTATGATTGCTCATTCTACCTTACCAGATTCACTCTAGGGAGAGGCCTTAAAGACTGTACCATACATTTTGAATAAAGTTCCCACTAAGGCAACTAACAAATCCCCATATTCAGAGAGGAGGATATCCTGCAGATCGCAACGTATACTAAACGGGAGGGGTGAATAGTATCGCCTTAAAAAATATATACACAAATAAAAAATAAATCATAAGAGATCAAGCACAGAGTACACCTAATTTATAATGGAAACCCAAACCAGGTGAAAACCATACCTAAGCCTCTCAGCTTAGGATTTTTTCGACTAGTGCAAGCTAGTCAATCCACTAACCGTACCACTTGAACGAGGGTGGCACAACCTCTTTCAACCACTTCTCTTTTTATCCTGAAAAGAAGCAAAAACAACAACCATGGATCTTCCCAACAATCTTAGGATCCATAAATCAAAGCAACAAGATAGTATAACAGAAATAACTTCTATAGAACTTTAATAAAAGATCAAATCGAATTTTTCACAGAGGTTCGAGACATCGTGCTTTTGAAGAACATGAAGAATGGAGCGCGGAGGCCTTTGGAATAAACATGAGAAGCTCTACTTTTTTTGAAAGGTATTTCTCTTGAAAGTTGTAATTTTAAAGAGCTACGTACAACCTCTATTTATACTAAAAGTTTTGCCTGAATAGGAAGTTAAATTGGTCGATCAATTAAGGTTAATTGTTCGATCAAAAGGCAATTTGGTTGATCAATTAAGGTGGTTGGTCTATCACTAATTGATCGGTCAATTTACTTGATTGGTCGATCAAAAGGATATTTATTAACTTCCTAAAATGGGTTGATTTAATCAGTTAATGAAGTTGGTTGGTTGATCAAAGTATTTTGGTCGATCAAATAACTAATTTGGTCGATCAATATCCCAAAAAACTTGGTTTTGAAAAGATACACGAAAATCCATTTTTGAGTTTTATTTAAGGTTTCTTACAATAATGTCCTAGACTCAAATAAAGATATAAAGACACACATCAGCAACTATCTGCACTTGGCTTGAAAGACGCTTTAATCCAAGATAGTCTTGAAATGTTAGTCTAGTAATAAACATAATTTTGGTGCATCAAAACAGAGGTGCTTACACATATGAGCTATGGGCTGGGTGGAAGCCCAGTCTTAAGCATTTTCATGTGTGGGAATGTCCAGCTGAGGTAAGGCCTTATAGGCCTAATAAGAAGAAACTGGACATGAGGATAGTTAGTTACTATTTTATTGGGTATTTTGAAAGGTCAAGAGTTTTATGATCCCACATCTAAGGTTATGTTTTAGTCTAGAACTGCAAAATTCTTTGAGAGTGTTGAGTCTACCAAGGATAACAGGGTTCAAGACTTTGTCTTTGAAGAGGAACATGTAGATATTCCTCTTGGGGTTAATCAGGTTGATGAGGATCATGTCTATGACATGCCTCTAGATAACTCCAATGAAGACAATGATATGGACTTAACTCCTAGTAAGCATCCTCAAACACATACAGAACCTATGCCATTAAGGAGATCCACTAGGGAAAGGAGTGTCATATCTGATGATTATGTTGTATTCCTTCAGGAACATGAAACGGACATTGGGGTGATGGAAGATGATCCCATCAGCTTCCGTCAGGCAATGGAAAGTCCGAATCATGAAAAGTGGATTAAGGCAATGAAAGAGGAAATGAAGTCAATGAAAGACAATAACATTTGGGATGTTGTTCCACTACCAGAAGGTGCAAAACCCATCGGTTGCAAATGAAAATTTAAAACCAAATAAAATTCGAAAGGAAAAGTGGAGCGATACAAAGCACATCTTCTCATCAAGGGTTTTACCTAAAAGGAGGGTATTGACTATAAGGAGACATTCTCTCCTATTTCTTCTAAGGACTCATTGAGGATTATAATGGCACTTGTGACCCATTTTGATCTTGAGTTGCATCAGATGGATGTTAAGATTGCATTCCTTAATAATGACATTAAGGAAGCCATTTATATGGCTCAGCCCGAATATTTTGTTATAGGTGATCCAAAAGGCATGGTATGCAAATTAAAGAAATCCATCTATGGGCTCAAGCAAGCATCCAAACATTGGTATTTTAAGTTTCATCAGGTGGTTCTCTCATTTGATTTTGAGGTGAATCTAGCTGATGAATGTATTTACTATAGTTCTGTGGGAGCAGGTATATCTTCTTGGTCCTGTATGTTGATGATATCCTACTTGCCGCTAATGATATGAGTATTATATTAGACTCCAAGAAATTTCTTGCCAACACTTTGACATGAAAGTTCTTGGAGTTGCTTCATTTGTCTTGGGAATTGAAACATGTTGAGATAGATCTCGGCATATTCTAGGCTTATCGCAAAGAAGATATATAGAAAAGGTGCTCAAAAGGTATGACATGAAAGATTGCAAACCACTAGATACTCGTGTGGCTAGGGGAGACAAGTTCAGTCTCAACTAGTGCCCTATAAGTGATTTTGACAAACGGGAGATGCAAACAGTCCCTTATGCATCTACCGTTGGCAGTATAATGTATGCTTAGGTTTGTACCAGACCAAACATGGCTTACATTACAGGCATGTTGGGCAGATACCTGAGTAATCCAAGAAAAGACCATTAGAGAGTAGCCAAGAGAGTACCAAGATATTTGCAGAAGATATGGGATTATATGCTCACCTTTAGGAGGTCAGAAAAGCTTCAAGTCTTTGGCTATAGTAACTCTGATTTTGCCAAGTGCCAAGATAGCAGAAAGTCTACTTCAGGTTATGTATTTCTACTTGCCAATGGTGCCATCTTTTGGAAGGGTGAAAAATAGTCCATTATTGCATCTTCTACTATAATAGTAGAATTCATTACATGCTATGAGGCATCTAATCATGGAGTATGGCTGCGGAATTTATATCGGGGTTGCACTTAATAGATGGCATTAACAGGCCACTACAATTATTTTGTGATAATTAGTTTGTCGTCCTCTACTCTAATAACAACAGAAGCTCTTTCAAATCAAAGCACATTAAGATCAAGTTCTTGGTTGTTAAAGAAAGGATACAGAATGGACAACTGTCTATTGAGCACGTCAATATGAACTCCATGATTGCAGATCCACTTACTAAAGGAATAATACCCAAGATGTTCCATGAACACATAACTACTATGGGTCTTATATCCTTTCAGAAATTTCAACTTTAGTAGGAGTTTATAAATTTTGTAGTGCTCATTTGTAATAGACATTCAATTTTAGTTAAAGTTTTATGGTGATGTTCATGTACAGTTTAAAGTTTTGCAAAGTTTCATTTCTGTTGAAATAACAAAACTTAAAGTTTCAAGTTGAATGTCAATTCTAAAAAGTATTATGGTTTCCATTTTTTGGTTATGATCTCAATTTGGAGGACCAATTGGAAATAGGTATGTTGTTGATCACATTTACGTGTAATTTCTATGCTGCACATTCACACATTTCTAGTTACCATTTTTCATTAGTATACGTGGCCACTATTGTTTTAGTTACTGTGATGTAATGAAATTTGTTTTGGCTCTATTACTAGTGTGATTGGTAGAGCAGCTTGTTTATAGATATGCATTACAGTTTTGATAGCAAAGTTGAGCTTAAATGTGATCTTGTATGTTGAATGATTAACAGGTTGCATATATAGTCTAAGTGGGAGATTGTTGGATTTTTTATCCAATATATGGACTAATATATGCATTATTGTATACATATAATCACTCAACATACAAACTTATGCACTGTCAATATTAATGCCCAAGTTTACAGTGATCAACTAAGATTTATTTTGGTTTGGGCATAAAATGCAAATGGTTAGTGTGGTTAAGATAAATAAATGTGCAGAGATCTATTGGTGATTAGCATTTCCTTGCTGGGCAAAAATGCAAATCACCAAGGCAATTAGTGTGCATAATTGCCTATTATGGAGGGGGTTATGGTCCCCAAGAGAACCATCCATCTTTCTCTTGTCAAACCCATCGTAACTAGGGAGAATAGGGTTGCAACTGAGGAGAATGGTTGGGAGGAGAAGATTTTGATCTTCCTAGCATCATCCACAGTGCAAAAGTAGAGGTGGGATCTCTTGGAAGTATCATCATCACAGCCCCATTTACTTCTTTCAAGATGAACACAGGTATGTTCTATCTACAGCAAACAGGAATCAACATGTGGATATACCTATATTGTTTGTTTACATATCCTATTTCTTTTGTTGTTAACATGTTGTTATACTATATAAGTAGATCCATTAGTGAATATAAGAGTTTTGCATGAACTAGGCTTATATGTCTAGACTCACAACATTCTGAAAACCCAGAAATCTTTTCGTATCTGCTGCTAGTACCCATACTTCTTCATGAGTACCGGTACTCAGGCATTACAGATTAGGGATTGCAACTTACCAATATCAATACTCAGTATAAGTATCGGTACCTGTAAGCTACAGGTCAAGTTTAGGAATCTAGAACTCAAGTCTTATGGATTGTAGCTCACTAGTACTGGTACTCAAAAGAAGTATCGGTACATGTGAGCCACAGATCAAGTTTTAGGTTGTTTAGACCGAAAATCTGTGACTTGTGTATACCAGTACTCATCATGAGTATCAGTACACATGAGTTATAGATCAAGTTCTGGGTCAAAAGTGACCAGGACCTATAGCCCACCAGTACTGGTACTAATCTTCAGTATCGATACCTGTTGGCTACAAGCTAAGGACTAGTACTCAACAAGTACCGGTATCAGTCATGGGTACTGGTACTCGTCGAGATCCGTTTTATTTTGGAGGGATACCAGTACTCATAGAACATTGGTACTAGACTCTAGCATCGATACACCATGAGTACTAGACAAGTAATCAATTGAGCTTGAGTCCCAAGTTGTAAGCCATAGGTACTGATACTTGGCATTAGTACCGATACTTCTTGGATATGGGACTCATACCGGTAAGTAAAGGATACCGGTACTGGTTAACTAGTACCAGTACTCAATATATGGGATACCGGTACAGGTACACCAGTATCGGTATCCATTCAATATAAAGCTCAGTTGAGGTTTGTTAATGTTCAGGTCCATCCTAAGTTAGAGGTGGGCTACTTATGGAATAAGCACAACACCTAGGAGTCAACCAATGACGGTACTTAGTTGACCAACAAGGCAATTTTGGGCATCTAATGGTTGGTTTTATTAGTCACCCAATAACTAAATGGGAATAGCTCTTTCAACTAAGTTACATTGCCAACCATTGGGTTCGTTTGTTGACCAACAAGGTCATATTGGATGTCTAATGAATTCATTCAACATCTAATGATAAAGCCAGTAGCTATTTGACGATTTTAGTAGCCGTCTAATAAGGGATTGCTTAATGTATAATCCTTACTCTAAACTATGATTTGACTCTTAATCAGATTTGGAGACAATTCAACCTTTACTAAAAAAACTGATACATATTGGAAAAAAATTGTTTGTTTCTTTGGGGCTTTTGATCCCAAAATTTGATTTGATTTGTTTTATGTGCTCTATCCCGTGATGGATATGATCCACGTATATTAGGCATGTAGTCATTTCGAAAAGTCAAGTCAAAATAACAAAATATTTTAAAAATTATGATAGTTCCAAAGATGATAATGAAACTACCTTTGTTGAATTAAGGGTTTTGCAAAATATTAAAATTCCTGAATTTGTTTCAAGTGAATCTTGAATGAGGGTTTCACTAGTAACATCCCACTTTGCTCACTTAATATTACTAAGTAGTAATAATAGGAGAATCAATCACACACATCCCCTCCACGTGTGATGTTGGCAATGTAATTTGTATGCCATATTTTTGCAATATTTTTTATTGTTCTAATGTTATAGAATAATGATATGATCATGATGTCATGTACTGGGTTCTAGAGTGATTGTGAATGAGTCAAGTTGTAATATTGTACATAGTGAAATTCATATGATGTATGTATGTGGAAATGAATGTATGTGCTTGGATTCATAAAGATGTGATCTCAGACATGATACATAGGAAAAGATTATAATGCGATTTAAATCTAGACGAGGTCAACATTAGCAATTTAAGAGGATTAAGTTGGCTCTTCTCAAATAGACCTATCCAAATCCAATAGAACTAGTTCCCTCAAGCATCAAATGACTCCATAGAAGATGATGATTCGTGGCCTCGGCCAAGTGAGGGGATATAGCCACCAAATTATGTCGATGAGTTTGCTTCCCCTTAGTAGGGCAATGGCATAGCATGTGCATGGAGCGGATTGTTTCGTTTCTTGAAAAGGATGGGCCATACGTGTTGTTCCTAGATGTAGTTTTTAGCCCCTTAGTTAGGTTCATTTAGGAGTTCACATATGTAGTTGTGCGCATGCTCATTAGTGATTGATGTACATGGTGTAATATGCACCAAAAGGCTAAATTATTGAACATGCAAGTTGGATTGTAAGGCAAAAAGAGTTCCTACCTTTTTCATTATAATTATGCATGTAAGGCTCCTTAGCTATTCAAACTCAATGGAGATGGGAGTTTGTTCCTACTTGAAGTATTAGAATCGATGTGCCTTTTGATTTGAATGTTAGAGAGGGAATAATAATCAAGTTGGACAACACAGTGGGAGACCTTTTTTTTGGAATTTCCAAAATGAAATTTTTTTAAATTTAACTACACGTGTTCATTTTTAGATGCAGATTTACAAAACTACCTTTGACTCTAATAAGTGGCTAAAATCCCTTCATAAGAATGGCTTGTAATGGTTGTGAATAGACCAAAAGAAGATAAACCATGTGTCGTGCTCCAAACCATTTGAGAACCCAAGAAATTAGGCCATGGATAAATTCAATAAGTCCTAACATGGTGACAACATGCTTGTGACACACTGTATCATCAATGCATTTACCATTACTATTTGTCAAATGTATGAGTTAACGAAAAGATGCAAGTGAGGTTATACTCAAGCTTGAAGCCTTAAGTACTCGGAACACAATTTTCTCTACACTTCGAGGTTCCAAAATGAGTTTAGAATATTCTTTGGAAGAACACATATTCTCATTACAAAAGTCATTACTAGAATATGAAATGTTTGGAGGAATCTTTGTGTGAACATGAGAAGCTCGATATCAAAACCCCTAATTGCTTTGCATGGGCACTTGACAAATATAACTCTTGATGGAGTGCGTGGCATATCGAGAAAGAGCAAGCATTCCTCTATTAGGAGGGCTCTAGAGAGGACAACTAACAAATGGGAAAATCAATATCCATGTAAGAGGTGAATTTGTCCATGATTATCTACAAGCCTTGTAGAAGGTCAGAGGAAATATTTCTTAAGGTACCCTTTTAAAAAAATATATTACTTAAGGGACTACTCAATCTTATCATCTAAAATAACTTGTTCACATGATTAATTAATGGTTGATTTGTTCTAACGCGCTTGATCCAAGGCAAAGTGTTGCAGTGGGAACCATCAAGAAGTGTAAAGCCCAATTACTAGAATTAGAGTTCCAAATGATTATAAAGATCTTTGTAATCTTGGCATCTATATAAAAAATTATTTCTTTTCCAACTTGTTTGTGAAATTGCACTAGAGGGGGTGAATAGTGTGGGATTAAAATATAATATAAATAAAAACAATCACACAAAAGCAAGTCACGAATTTGCACAAGGATATTTAAGTGGAAACCCCACAGGTAAAAACTAACACCTAAGCCTCTCGACTTAGGATTTCACGATCAACCTAATTGATCAACTACACTAACATATCACTCAAAACCAAAGGTGATACAACCTCAATACACAACACAACAGTCAAACCCGATGCAAGTTTTTCCT
Source organism: Thalassia testudinum (assembly GCA_037157565.1). Lineage (NCBI taxonomy): Eukaryota > Viridiplantae > Streptophyta > Magnoliopsida > Alismatales > Hydrocharitaceae > Thalassia > Thalassia testudinum. Next base: position 52,613,582 of record JAZHRO010000078.1, read on the forward strand.
CCAAGAGAGGTGGGAATCCACAAACTGGATACCCAACTACAATAAGATAAAAGAAACAACATCCTATGGAGACCGTAAAATATAATGAAGTGAATGGGAGTATAAATATCATTGGGGTTCCCTAAGGCAATAGGGAGTTGCAGCACAGAGGAGCTTGGCTCAAAGAATGGAGTAGCAATGCATTTGAGAGCAATAAGAGCCAAAATGAGAGCAATTAAGAACAACAATGTATTCTTAGGTGGTATTGAGCTCTTGTGTGTTGTGCTAAGTGTGGGAGTGTCCTATAGTACTTATAGAAGGCTTAGGATCTAAAATAGCCATTGGTGGTCTTAATTAGGTGAAAGGCAACGTTCAAAAATCAGAACAAGAGATAGACTAATTAGACAATATGGACCAGTCGGCGCCTAGTCGACGTGCTACAACACAACTGGTCGACCAAAAAATCTTTTTAGTCGGTGCCTCACAATGGTCCAAAGGGTGGATACAGGACTTTAGTGGTGAGATGACCAATGGTCAACTGGGAGAGTAGTGGAAGGTCGACACCAAGTCGTCTCCCTATAAAAGAGCTCTCAAAACAAAAATCCCTGGACTTGGGATCAGAGAGACACTAGTTGGTAGCTTAACGATATTAATCGATGCCTCACACTATGGCCGGTCAAGCCCCGGTTGACCAAAACTTGGGTTTTCCGAGGGTGATTAGGTAAAATGATTAGTGTCATTAATTGCTTTAATTCTGAAGACAAAGAAACATTGAAGGGCCAACGGTGATGAGGGAGGTCGACCCTTGGTTAAGTGGCTACAAAGGAGCCAATCAATGGGTGAAACGGTAGGCTGACTTACCGTAACGAGGCAAGTCAGCTAGCTACAGTGTCAATCGGTGCCTCAAAGAAGGTTAAGTTGAATTAAGAGCCTTTTAAGGTGGATTTTTTGTTCCCTAGGTATACTAACAGCTAAGGGCTTACTAACACTATATTCTAAGGCTCTTTAACACATAATCTATAGTACAAAAGTAAATAATAAGATTACATCATTGATTACACAATTTTACAACTAAAAATACTAAGAATAAAATCTTCTTTGAGGATTCTTCATGGGCTTCTTCATAAGCTAACTTCAACATCTTCATAAGTCATCTTCAACCTATTTTTTAGGCTTCTTTACACATCAATTAGGATCCTTCTTAGCTTCATTTCTCGACGCGAGTTAATGTGAGATAATCAATGAAATGCTTACAAATAGCTTAACACAAACTTGTAAATATCTAAATTAAGATGTAAAGCATCAAAATAATTAATTAATTAAATCTGCAAATAAAGGGAGTATTGCAATATTTAATCTAATATTATGCTATTGCAATAACAGTTTGGAATTGGCTCATCCAATTGATGAAAGACTTATCATTGATAATACTTAGCCAATGGATGCTTCAATTTCTTGGACCTCTTTTTTAGGTTCTTATATTTTCATAATGATATTGTCATTGATGGAAATTCCAAATAAATGAAGGAGGAGAATATTCCACCTTGTTAAGACACCTCATGTTAAGACATGAATATCAATGAATGAGATTAAGAAGACAGTTGAGAACGAACCTCTCAATCAATGGGGAAATCAATCTTTTCTGACCTAAGAATAATGCATTGTGATAATAACACAAAAGTGCATATCCATTGGTATTAAATCTGAACCCTCCAACCCTCGCCCTAAGGCCCTAAAATCACCCCCTAATGGTTGGCCAACACCCTTAGGATAAACCCTTAGGTGGCACCCCCCCTCCTTAAATCTCCACCTTCCATCATCTTCCCTAATAAATCCTAGCCTTCCATTCTATTCAAACTAAAACTACCTAGCCTATTCACCCAGATTTAATCTTAATCCTTGATCCCAACCTAAGTTGATCCTAGCCCTCCATTTAGAACCTAGGAAACTCTATAAATAGGAGCCTACCCCCTCCCTTCCCTTCATTAAGTTCCTTAGCCTTAGAATAAACCCACCATCTCCTCACCACCTTCTACATAACCCTCCTATTTAGAAGTCTTTCACTACCTTCTTCCTCTCAACTCCATGTCTAGACTCTACTGCAATCCCTAGTGGTCGTTCTCCCCCTTTGCCTGTACTTCATCCTCATCTCCATTCAAGGTGGCTGCATTAAACAAACAAAGCTCCATCTGACCTTCTTCTTCTAGTCTTTTTCTAGTTGATTTCTAGTCTCTATTTTTCTAGTTCTTATTCTAGTTCTTGTCCTACTAGTTCTAGTTGTATTCCTGGCATTATTTCTAGTTGCAATACAAGTTTATTTTTTATCTATATTATTTTCAAGTCCTTCTTCTCACCCCCTTCTCTATTTGCTTGATTGATTATGACTTCCTTCTTCTCATCTCCTTCTTCACCATAGTTAATGTTTACTTTACAATTTGCATTTAGTTCAAAAAATATTATGCCTTCCCTTGTTCAACCCAAGACTCACCAAGGTCTCGGTAACTTTATTTCTATTTTAAAAAAAAATCATGCTAAAACAATTACTGTATTTTTACTTGGTGGTTTTCTATAGAACATGCATGTACCATGATATTTGATTTTTATGATAACAAAACATATAGTTGTCATGTTGCTCTTTGGAGACTGACATTTCAGGAACAAAGAACCAAAGAAAGCAAGGAGCTAAGTTGATGGCTAAGGAGGAAGCTAGAAGCACTTTCTTGAAGATTAAATCTTTAGCCTTTATTTATTTTGATGTATTTTATCTTTATTTATTTAGATATGTTGTTAAAGAGCCCAAGTGTGATATTCTTGTCCTTATCAACCTTACATAACCTTAGGACACTTACGAAAAACTTAGAATCAAATCATAAATCTAAAATAATAAACAAACTGCCTAATTAGACGTCTAATATCCTTGTGCCTAATTAGACATCTAATATCCTTGTCAGACATCTGATACCCTCTTATTAGATGACTAAGATCTTCACTAGACATCCCATGATCTAACCATTGGCAACCCAACCTTTATCTTAGGCTATCAGATGCCTAGCCTTCAAATTAGATGTCTTATGGGTCCCTTAGACATTTAATAACACTATCAAATGACACTTAGTTACCTATTGGACCTTGGAAACCTAAATCAAGGAAGATACTGTGTTAGAAGATAGAATCCTAAAAAGATTTCTACATCAACATCCAACATTTAGACCAAACATCCGACCTCACTTCAAACCCAATCCCAGAAAGACTTGGTTAAAGTATTGGACGACTAATCCTCTTGTCAAACATCCTATATCCTTATTTAAGTCGTCTGATCGCTTGATTGGATGTCCCCTTGGCAAGTACCTATTGACAGCTTTTCGAAGCCTTTTCTATCAAACATCCATTTTGTTGAAACGTCTGAGCTGACAAATCAAAAGACTAATAACATTACTGGACGTCTAACACTATTCTGATAGCTGCAAATCTTTGTGCAATGTATCTTGATTTCAAGAATTAATATCCCAAATCACTCCCAATAGGTATAAGACCTCTCTCAAGTATTCTCAAGTCTTCCTAACACCTCTATAAATATCCCAATAGCTCTCCATTGCAATACACAACATTGTAATAAATTCTTCCCACCTTATACTCAAAGAAGGAAATTCAAAGAGGGGAATTACCTAGCTCCTCTCCAAGCTCATCACTCAAATATCTAAAAGTGTTGATTCTCTATGCCTAACCTCCAATCCACTTCCATCATAGGGAAGTTCCTTAGCCTATAGAAGCTAGTGTTTTGTTACATTTTGTGGCTCTATAGGTTTTTGTATTTGTTTTTGTTTTTATTGTAAGGGTGTCTTGGTTGTGGATTCATGTCTCGTGGAGACAAAATTGTATTAGTTTGATCTAGTATATTGTTGTTTGGAGGTTACATTACTTTCAATTCAAAGTAGTGTGGTTAGTAGATTTGATCGCTTGACGATCGGGACAATTGAGTGACTTAGGTGGTCATTTTTACCCGGTTGAGGTTTCCACCTAAAATCATTGCGTCATTCTTGTGTGATTGTTTTATTTGCTTATCTTTTTTATACCACACTATTCACCTAATATTACTTTTAACACACTCACAAGGTAATCATACTTTTTTATAAAGATGTGGTGCCCCTGATTTGGCAAGCCGAAATGCCTCTATCCGGTAGACTGCTTGTATATGTAATCATACCTGTACCTATATGGATGTACAATTGCACGGCATACATCCATGAAAATAAAAGCAGAAGCGAGAGAGAATGACTAACATAATACATCCACAGTAATATCACCACAACCATCACATTTACATCATGATCATCAGCATACCATTATAATTATTTAGGTACAAACCACAAGTACCTACATTAGTGCATGTGGTTTAGATTGTTCAGTGGTTACAAGAAGTACAAGGATTACAGCTATACATCATACAAAAAGCGATCCAGCTACAACAAAAAGCGAGAAAGTATGAGTGGATCATCTACTCACTAACCAAAAAGAAAAGGGGATGGCGGTCTATCACGCCATTATGCTACCACTCATTCCTCGAGGAGGTCCACTAGGTCTTATAGCACCCCAATTAGCTCCTTTATGCATGTGCCGAAGAGCTCCTCATGACCCCTGTTAAAAAAGTACACCTCCTCCTCCCGAGGCACCAATAGGAGGATCCTAGCCACCTCCAAGCGCTCTCTGAGTAGCTAGTTGTGCCGCTGCACCACTCGTATCCAGTGATGGCGAGTCTCGACATGCTGTCCTAAAAATGGGATACGACATAGGTGTGAGTTAAGTACCTTAGTAGGGCTTTAACTATTTTTTTATTAATATAGGTGGTGCATACATGTGTGTTCACACACACACATTTGACTCTCATTGAAGTAGACCAAAAACTCATTCTTTATCTATTTATAACGACAATCCTTTATAACCCATAGATCTTTTGAGTGTTGACCTACTAGTTAACTTAGGGGAAGTCGTCCCTCACATAAAATTGAGATAGATTTTACATGCATACTCCCTTACCTGAGGTACGAGGTTGGGCTACTTTGGCCTTCGGTAGCTCAATCCCCTAGACTCAGGTCCAGAAGTCGCTCGAGATAACTATGATCAGTCACGTCCTTACTTGGTAGGTGATCGCCACTTCCCATCATGTAGGTGATTTTCCGTAGAGACATGACTTGACATCCCCATTGGGGTTGGCCTTACATATCTGTGGGGTTGGCCCATACTCTTCAATATGCCTCATCAGTCACATCATCTCATATTAATAGTGGTCTAACCTCCTGTCAACCAATCCACATTGATCCCATGAGTAGTCTAAGTGTTTTCCCTTTCCAGAGGGTAAAATAGACATTTTTAGGCACTCACATTCTTAACTAGATGATTACTCGTAGATATATCATCAGACCCCCCCATTGGATTATCTTTCCATGCACTTTCTCTCAAGTCCCTATTCTTTTCCTAGGTATGGCTCGTACCCTTGCTATAGCCACCTTGTCACCCAAAGAACACAAGTTACCATTTCATATTCCCCTATTGCCTATGCCATAGATTAGTTAGGTCTAAGACAACTCTCGCTAGGTCCTAGGACAATTGATAAAGTCTTAGGATTAGTTTCCAACACTTATCCGTGATTTTCCCCTCTTATTGGACATATAGCCCATGGTCTGTATGTCAAAGGGTCACGTTTAAGTCGTCTACTAACTTTGGTTGGACGTCTCTTGGAAGAACTAGACCATCATACATACAAGCTTTAGTTTAGACTTCTAGAGACCCCTTTGGACATTTGACAAACTTGTCAAACTTTTGATGGTCCACACTCCTCAACTCCAGGAGCATAAACAAGCTACACGGTTTGCCTGATTTCTAAATTAGATGTCCAATATACTTAGTATCGAATGTTGATGGTAGCACTACCATGAGCCATAACTATCTTTAATTAGTCATAATCAAATGACAAATGCTCCTACATAATCACCTAAGAGTCATAATTTCATGCATATCCATTCTGAGAAGAAAACATTAAATCAGGGTTAATTCTACAGTTTTAACATCACATCATGAATGTAGAGTAACCATGGGGTTTCCCAAGTGTTAATCTAAAATCAAATGAGCATTAAAGTCTAATAAGTGGGTCCACATAGACATAAAAGGGTTTCATACATTTCGAGAACTGATTCATAATACAAAATATTAATTTCAGACCTGCTTAAATTACAGAGTTCTGGTCAGGATAAAATTCATGTAAACCTTCTAAATTTCATAGAAAAATATTCATTGAGGTTTGATATCATTGATTTGACCATTTGAACTTATTTTGACCTTGAATAGAGTTACAGACATTTCTACCCTAATTTAGGTTTCTGCATAAATTATCCAGTCAAATTTAATCAAAACTCAAATCCAAATTCACCACTAGATTTCTTGGGTTCAAATTATGTTTATACCAAAATTTGGATCAAATTAGAGTCCATCTTGACCTAGTTTGAACTTCAGTCCCTAAAACCTTTATTCTTCACATCTAAGCTCCTAGCTTTTAAAATTCCTTGCAATTAGCCCCCGAAGTTTGCCGTCTTCATGAAAAGCCCTCTACCACCTGATTTCAACCTAAACTCCTAAACCCAACTCCATTGACGATGATTCAACGAGATCTCCATCAGATCCTCACCAAATACCACCAAAATCAGTGGGATTGGTGTTCAGACCAGGAGAGGACAATTGAACGCAATCTTGAGCAAAGATTTGAAGTGTGGAGCTCAGGTGAAGCTCCAAAAATCCATGTTGAAACCCAAGCCAAATCGTGGAGAAATTGGGATAATTCCTCCTGATTAAGGCATGGTCGAGCTCTATTTAAGCTCACGCATCTTTTACCGTACTCCTTAGCTCAGTTTTTGGCCTCAACTCTTCAAAACTTCCTTCTCCAGCCACCTCCGCTGCAGCTCAGCGACATCTTCTTCCCCGACTTCCTCGCCCGCTGCCACATATCATAGGTAGTGAGATTATCTTCCTCTCCTTCTTCCGCTCCTCGACCGACAAATCAGGAGCTCCCAGGTCCCCTTCTTCCTCACCGCTCCATCACCGGAGGATTCTCCTTCCCTGGTGCCAGCCAATCACAGCCGTTGCCTCTCCTCATCCCCTTCGTCCTTTAGCTAGGTAACCCCTTTCCTTTCCCTCTCCTAATCCTTTCCACCCTCTTCCTATCCTAATTCGACCGCCGACACGCCCTCAACGCCACCATCTTCCCCACATCCGACATACCTCCTACATGACCTTCCGCACTCCACACCGCACCAAATCACTCGTCACTGCTCCCAAAACCTTCGCCACCTCACACCCACTAAAACCCCTCAAGAAATTGAGGGGATTACACCCTCAATACCTCCATCGACCTCCATCTCTTGCGCACCACCTCCTCAACTCTACCAGACCTCCACACACACCCACACGCCACAAGGACACCACCACCACCTTCGCCATCCTCCGGAGATCCTTCTAGACCATCTGATTGGGGCCTAGCGCCTATGTTCGTGAGTTTCAGATTTCGTTGTCGTCGCCTGTCACCGCCACCATCTTCAGTTCAGCCAATAGTACTCTAGCTGCCATCCTCACCAACATTGCCCCCAGCTGGAGCGGGACACCTTCACGAAGCCATCCAGGTTCCCAATTGAAGAGAAGAGTGCCAGCAGCAGCTCAATCAATGCGAAGAACTCCATATGCATTCGTGCGAGGAAGATGGGGACGTTTAGTCCCACATTGTTAACTGATGTGCTATTGATAGCACATGTAAGTGTTTAGTGCATTAGCCTTATCGCCCAAGACACTGGGGGGTCTGGTCCCCCGAGCACGCCTCACCTGCGATCCACGCACGCGGGTCTGGCCAATGTTCATGATCCGATCACCTGCATTCTAACCCGATTAAAGCCGGTTCTGAGAGAGAAGAACAGGAGAATTTGTGAGAGGAGGGGGGAGGGTTTTGCTACGCAGTTAAGTGCCTCGGGGCACATGCTGAAGAAGAGGCTTCAAGACTTAGTCTCTGAGAGAGTTGGTTCTCGTGTTGTGAAGAGAAAGGTTGTGCTTGAGGACTTGAGAAGGCTTGAAGAAGAGAAGTGCCCTTGTGCGTTTGCTGTAGGGTTGTGCTGTGAAGGTTAAGTCATCTGATACACATAGGCGACGTCTGATTAAACTTTGGTTCTGGCATTGTAGCAACATTTAAGTCTCTAAGTTGACATGGATTAATTGATTAAGGAATACTATTGATTGATTTGAATGCTTGGGATATGTGCTTAATTAAGTAGAATAATTGGTGATTTAAATCACCATTGTTTTATCTTTCTAATTCTTTTTATCCCATGATCTTTTGAGATACATTGAATATTAATCTGACAAGTTTTATTCATTGCATATATTTTTATTATGCTCAATTTACTGTGCTCATTAATTCTAAATTAAGATTAGTGCATGAATTCCACATTTGCTCCCTTTGAACGACCTTCAACTCCAATTAGAGTCTGAGTTTATAAATTTAAGCGTTTGTTGTACAATTTAGGAGTGTACTACGATGACCATATCCTTAAACCTCCTCATTCACCCCACAACATTTTAGCATCGTTGCCAGGGAGCAACGTGCAATTCACCGTTAGTCTTATCTTTCTTGATTGATTTGAGCACTAACTTGCGCTATTTGTTTTACTGTAATCTTGCGAGGTACATCACGAAGAAATCTTCCGCGCAATCAACCACTCCAGGGGCAAGTAAAATCTCTCTTCTTCCCTAATCAACCTCCTAATCTTGGGAAAGAGAAAAGGAAACAAATCAATTAGGATTCACCTACCTTATTTTCTTAGTAATTGTCATTCAAAGGCAAAGTTTCCTGATTTGCGAGATTAACTTGATATTTGATTGAAGTGAGACAATTTGATTAGAGATTCCCTCTCTGATTTCCTGTACCTATTAAGGATTTATGCTTAAAATCACAAACATCTTGGACTACTCACTTTCTTGTTTGAGTCCAAGGTGTTACATTTGAGATCAAATTGGACTTTGAAATAGAGCCAATTAGGGTTTCTACTTTAGGTCTTTGAAGTGCTAGTACACACTTGCATACATTAAAGGAAATTGATCTTCCTGCATTTGTGTGCTATCCAAGCCCTTGGTTGAAAAGATCTACTCAAGGAAAACCCTACAAATTAGGCTCTAAATTCACTTGAATCCTAAAATTTTGGACCTAATAACCTAAGAGACAACTTAGGGTGATTTTTGGGTCTTGACCCAAATTTCATCCTCCTTCCTTAAGGTAGGTTCAGTGAAGTTGGACTACTTTATGGGCCAATCAACCTCCAAATTATGTCACAAATTGAATCAACTTCTAATCAAGTGAAATCCAAGGCACAAATTAAGACTAAAATTGGGGGACTTAAGGTCACAATTCGCACATTCCCATCTACTTAGAACTGCAGTGACAAGGAAGGTCGTGTGGGGGAAACCCTGTAACCCGTGGGAATGCTCTACTGTGTAGGGGTCATTGCGGGGCTCTCCCTTCCTAGCTACCCAAGTACTTCTTGGGTGTGTGGATTTCTAATTCAGAGGTATCATCCGCCTCGAAATAGCCTTAGTCATCCAAAAATCTTGGTGTGCCTTAATTGGGTCCAATTCATATCTAGTCCCTCATCTATTCTTTAGAGTACATACACAGGAAAGGTTTCTAGGCTTTTGTCCTAGAGGCCTCATTAGAGTTGATCATTGTGGGAATTTGTCCTAGAGGCCTCGAAATAGCCGTCCTCCCACCTCCATTCTGGTAGCGGATCACCTCCGCCTCCTCACCTCCATTCCAGAGCCTCGATGACGTATTCCTCTACCCAGCATCCTCCTGCATCTCACCTCCGTCATCCTGCATCTCAACTCCTTCATCCAAGCTTCCACCAGGCATCGTCATCTCGATGAACAGTTGATTCGGGAGATTTCCTCTCACCCCTATCTCTTTTATGCTTTCATAGATTATTGTAATTAACATTGGAGTGATATATATCATATTCATTCCATCACTCTTGTGAATTTATTCTGCTTGTCTTTTTATTTCAAAAATAAAAAAAAAAGAAAAACAAAACCTCAAAATACCAAAAAGAAACAAAACAAAGCATGGTTTTCAACCAAAGTAAATGTCGCCTCCCTGTGTTCGACCCGGGACTCCCTTGGAGTTTCAATAAAATTGTATTTGATAACGAGTTTTGCGAATACGACGACGGTGAAGATTCCCTACTAGGAGGGGTGACGTAATAAAATGCGGAAATAAATATAAACAATATCACAGAATAGACAACCACACAAAGTACACAAAGATTTTTAGGTGGAAACCCAAACCGGGTGAAAACCACCACCTAACCCTCTCGAGTTAGGATTTTCCGATCAACCTAGTTGATCAAATCCACTAACCGAATCACTTTAAAACAAGGGTGATTCAACCTCAGTACAACCACGCTACAAGTACGAGGGTAGCGTTCCTCAACCCCTTCTCTCCACGAGAAGGATTTTGTCCCACGAAGGAGACGGGAATTCGCAAAGCGAATACCCAACTAAATAACAAAGATAAAATAAACAAGTAATCCTATAGAGCCAACAAAGTAATTATAAACCTAGCTTCTATAGGAAATAGGATGCTTCCCTTTGAAAGGAGTGCGTCGACGACGCGGATGCGTGTACCACGCGACGGCGCAACGTCGCTCTCGTGAACAACGGCGGGAGAGCGGGTGCGCAAAGCTTGATGCTCTCAAGAGAATGGAGCTTGAGCTTGGAGAGCAAGAGCTAGCTAAGACACAAGAGAGTGTGAAAGTGTGTAGCCAAGTGTGTCTTGTGTATCTAGGTGTGTGTTTGTGTTGCAAAGGTTCCCCTCTATTTATAGAGGCCTTAGGAAGGCTTTGGAAGGCTTAGGAAAGGTTCTATAGCCGTTGGAAACAAAGCCCAAGAGAATCAGCCCGAAATCAGGAGCAATCATTGCTCTGACAGGATTATCAGACGTCTAATTCTAGCATCAGACGTCGGAAGTTCACTTTAAGACGTCTGATTTCAAGGTCAAACGTCTGATTTTGGGCAGGTCTCTTCCTGACTTGAATCAGATCTAAACAGGGTTCTAGCACAAGTCCATCAGACGACATATAGGACGTCTGGCACTATGTCTGGACGTCTGGAAACCTACTTTTACTGTGGGAATGGATTTTCCAAACGTTGCAACGGCTAGAAAATCTCTGAGAAGAGATTTTGGGTCAGCCGAGGCAAAACGGTCATTTATCAGACGTCTGGAAAGGCCTAAGGACGTCTGATAAGGCTCTAACGGTCACATTCTTGAGTGTTTGCTAAGCCAGCCAACGGTCCACTAATTGGACGTCTGGCAAAGTCATCAGACGTCTCCTAAGACGTCTGGTCTAAGGTCTGGACGTCTGATTTCATCAGACAGAACTAGCTATGTCCAGCCTAACAGTTATCAGACGTCTGAAACAATAGTCAGACGTATAAAAAAACTTTATCAGACGTCTGATTTGGTAATTAGACGTCTAGAAGTGCTGTTTGAACCCTATATTGATTTTCTAAGTGTTCTACAGAAAACCTAAGTATCTTAGGGTTGTGCAGGTGTTCCTAGGACTACTGTTACGGTACTTTGAAGCTCTTTAACATGAAATATCTAAGGAAATAAAGAGCAACAAAAGAAACGAAAAATACAACAAGTATAAAAGAAGGAAATCTATCCTATTCTTCATTTCCTTCCATCTTCAATTTATCGCTCCTCGCGAATCTCTTCTGTTCTCCATCAAGCTCCTCCAATCCGTCCTGGATGCGAGCTCGAACTCCGTCTAATCACGTATCCATTTGCGATTAACCTGAAATCTAGGACTCAAAGCGCAAATATTAAATGACACGTGTTTTGTTATCATCAAAACAAATGATCGTGGTGCTCTAGCACCAACAATCTCCCCCTTTTTGATGATGACAAAATCATAAATAATAATGCAAAAGAAACCTCCCCCTTTTTGACATTATCAAAAAGGTTTAATTGATTTTACATTTTCTATAACTCCCCCTTAAAACATGCTCTTCTATGAGTTTCTTTTGACAAAGGTAATGCCTCCCCCTTTTTTTATAACAACAAGATAGCTATTATTTTTCTCCCCCTTTCTAAAGGAAATTTAGCTACCTTATATCTCCCCCTTAAAAATTGACAATTAGCTCATAAATTTTAACTCCCCCTATCTAAATGCTACTGATAAACAAAGATAGGGTCAAGAATTTTTACCTCACCTACCATGGCCAATAAAATGGCCCGAATGGTGGTGGTGGATGCCACATCGGATGGGGCTCCCATCCGTAGCTTGGAGGCCCGGGCATCGGCGCCGGTCTCCAATCTGGTGGTCAACGTGCAGCGGGTCCGTTGCTTGTTCGCCGTCTCGTCGGTCGTCTTGTTCTCCTCCTTGGTCGACTCCTTAGTTCTCCTAACTCGAGTTGACCAGCCTTGAGTTTGTAGGTCTAGTCCTTTGTATTGTAGTTATCCCTGAATCCTACAAAACAAGATTCCAAATTTTTCTTCGGTATCCAAGTAAGCTTGGATCCGGATCTGTTAGTGGGTCTCCTTGACGGAGATCCTATCTCAACCTTAGGGCTATAAAACTTGTCTACTTTGTTGATTAATTTGTTAGAATTTTCCCTAAAACATGCAATTTCTTTTTCTATAGTTTGCATCTTAGTCTTTAAATCATAGATTTCTAACTTTAGACTATCATTTTCCTCAATCAATTTATTATTTTCATTGATGAGGTTATGATTTTCTAATAAGAGGTTATCATTTTTAGGACTAGCTTCTATGTCCTTAAGTTATTTTTCTAACCTATCATTTTCATTTTTAAGAAAACTAAGGTTCTTTTTAATGCTATTATTTTCTCCTTTTAGTGATTTACTAACTTCAAAAAGTTCATTAAAAGCTTCTTTTAAATCGAATTTTACCTCGTTGTCGGAGTCGCTTCCACTTTCACTGTCGCTATTGCTTCCTCTGGCCATAAACCAAAGCAAGCGGTTTCCTCCTTCTCGTGATCTTCTTCCGAGCTTGTCTCCTCATGAGTGCCTTCCAACCTCCTCCATATCTCGTGGGCGGTGGTGCACTCTTGTATTTTCTCGAACTCTTTCGGACTCAATGCGCAATACAGGGCATTCATTGCCTTTGCGTTGAGTGAAAGCTCTCGAATCTGCAGCTGCGAGTAGCCTCCTTGGGGTCGCTTCGGCATCTCGTATGGGGTTTCGCAACATCCCCATGCCTCGAATTCAGTGGCTTGGAGCCACGTCTTCATCCTCAACTTCCAATATCCAAAGTCCCTCCCGTCGAAATAGGGTGGTCGGACGGTGGACTGCCCCTCGGAAATCCTGCTTGTGGAATAGCTTCCCTCCATGATCTTCTTGCCGGGTGTTACTCCGATCTTGCAAGAACCTGCTCTGATACCAAATGAAGATTCCCTACTAGGAGGGGTGACGTAATAAAATGCGGAAATAAATATAAACAATATCACAGAATAGACAACTACACAAAGTACACAAAGACTTTTAGGTGGAAACCCAAACCGGGTGAAAACCACCACCTAACCCTCTCGAGTTAGGATTTTCCGATCAACCTAGTTGATCAAATCCACTAACCGAATCACTTTAAAACGAGGGTGATTCAACCTCAGTACAACCACGCTACAAGTACGAGGGTAGCGTTCCTCAACCCCTTCTCTCCACGAGAAGGATTTTGTCCCACGAAGGAGACGGGAATTCGCAAAGCGAATACCCAACTAAATAACAAAGATAAAATAAACAAGTAATCCTATAGAGCCAACAAAGTAATTATAAACCTAGCTTCTATAGGAAATAGGATGCTTCCCTTTGAAAGGAGTGCGTCGACGACGCGGATGCGTGTACCACGCGACGGCGCAACGCCGCTCTCGTGAACAACGGCGGGAGAGCGGGTGCGCAAAGCTTGATGCTCTCAAGAGAATGGAGCTTGAGCTTGGAGAGCAAGAGCTAGCTAAGACACAAGAGAGTGTGAAAGTGTGTAGCCAAGTGTGTCTTGTGTATCTAGGTGTGTGTTTGTGTTGCAAAGGTTCCCCTCTATTTATAGAGGCCTTAGGAAGGCTTTGGAAGGCTTAGGAAAGGTTCTATAGCCGTTGGAAACAAAGCCCAAGAGAATCGGCCCGAAATCAGGAACAATCATTGCTCTGACAGGATTATCAGACGTCTAATTCTAGCATCAGACGTCGGAAGTTCACTTTAAGACGTCTGATTTCAAGGTCAAACGTCTGATTTTGGGCAGGTCTCTTCCTGACTTGAATCAGATCTAAACAGGGTTCTAGCGCAAGTCCATCAGACGACATATAGGACATCTGGCACTATGTCTGGACGTCTGGAAACCTACTTTTACTGTGGGAATGGATTTTCCAAACGTTGCAACGGCTAGAAAATCTCTGAGAAGAGATTTTGGGTCAGCCGAGGCAAAACGGTCATTTATCAGATGTCTGGAAAGGCCTAAGGACGTTTGATAAGGCTCTAACGGTCACATTCTTGAGTGTTTGCTAAGCCAGCCAACGGTCCACTAATTGGACGTCTGGCAAAGTCATCAGACGTCTCCTAAGACGTCTGGTCTAAGGTCTGGACGTCTGATTTCATCAGACAGAACTAGCTATGTCCAGCCTAACAGTTATCAGACGTCTGAAACAATAGTCAGACGTCTAAAAAAACTTTATCAGACATCTGATTTGGTAATTAGACGTCTAGAAGTGCTGTTTGAACCCTATATTGATTTTCTAAGTGTTCTACAGAAAACCTAAGTATCTTAGGGTTGTGCAGGTGTTCCTAGGACTACTGTTAGGGTACTTTGAAGCTCTTTAACATGAAATATCTAAGGAAATAAAGAGCAACAAAAGAAACGAAAAATACAACAAGTATAAAAGAAGGAAATCTATCCTATTCTTCATTTCCTTCCATCTTCAATTTATCGCTCCTCGCGAATCTCTTTTGTTCTCCATCAAGCTCCTCCAATCCGTCTTGGATGCGAGCTCGAACTCCGTCTAATCACGTATCCATTTGCGATTAACCTGAAATCTAGGACTCAAAGTGCAAATATTAAATGACACGTGTTTTGTTATCATCAAAACAAATGATCGTGGTGCTCTAGCACCAACAGACGGGTTCCTCCAAACCCTAATTTCTACCACGCGAAACATGTTAATCATTTTGGCACCGTTGCTGGGGAGGCAACGGAATTTACTTTCTTACTTTCTGTGCTTCTTTGCATTTACATACTACTAACCCCACTTATCTCTGATCTATTGTCTTGTAGGTACCCAAGCATGGAGATCCAAGTGTGGTAGACTGGAGTAAAGTGTGGGTAGGGTACTTTGTAAGTGTCCCCCACATTCCCCCCCACTAGTTTCATTTCGCCACATTCATAACCAAAACCTTATCTACTTAGGTGTTTGCATAAACCCTAGGATAGAATTTGTTTATCTTGTCTGTCACCTCCACTCATCTCACCCCCACATTTTATAAAAAAAAATAAAAAGATACTTTCTGTGGGATGAATCAATATACACTTTATACACCCACATTTGAGGCACATAACCTAACTTGATTTTCATCTACTCAACCGGGATTCCGACCTATGGAACTGGTACACCAATTTAACACATATAGGAGTAGAAATCATATTAGGTTAATCATCTTTCTGTGTGCCTTAATCGGTGGTGCATTTGGGCCGATTGATTGAATTGTTTGGGCCGCACCACCTAATTTAAAAAAGATTCATTTTGTAGCTGCCCCATAGGATTCAATACTTAGGTCAAGCCAAGCACTCCATATTTTCTTGATTTGTAAAGGAAAATACTTGAACTCGTGATTTCAAATTTGGTTTGCCTTATGAAAACTTGGTTGAATATACCTAATATTTGAATCCTAAAAGTTACTAAGCAAGATTCGAACCCTAAAATTCACCTCATCCTCAATAATCTTGCTTGAAAACATTTTGGTTGTGCACATACACACATTCTCAAACAAATCATTAAGGGCACAACCCATTAAAGGTCCATCACATTCCGAACGCACTAGATATCCCAAGACTAACTAAGATTGATTAGAAGTTGGCCATAAGGACTAATTCGCTCTTCAGGGCCCAGATTGAGATTGTTCACGATTAACCTGCTTATACTATTCAATCTGATGTCTAGCTAGGGGAGTAGTGTCAAACGACCGCGGCTGCGGGGTACACTAGGAACTGGAGGCGCAAGCCAAAGGAAGAACCTTCTCCCCAGTCCCTCCTTCTAACTGGTTGGATTGACTAGATACAAGTAGAGTAAATGATCTATAATCTTAAGATGGATTCTGAGAATCTGTAGACCTTTAGGCTACCCAACCTAAGTACAGGGTTGTATTTTTGTGCTACAGGGTCCCTTCTCTTCCCCGTCCTTCCGACTTCCTTCCAGTGTATGCTTGGAAGGAGGTCATTGAGCCCTCGTTTGGAAGGACCTATTGACCATTCCCGGAGGCGAAGGTTGAGTTTTAGTCAAGTAGATCCCATGGCTGATCAACAACCACCTCCCCCGCCCCCGAACCAGTAGGAGTTGATTCAGAGGCAGTTGGAAGAATTGCAATAGATGCAGCAATGGTTCCAACGAATGAATGCTCAAGGAGCTCAGCCCTTGAAGGATTTTTATGATCCTTCAAATTATGAGGATCATCCCAGTGTTGTGATCCCCGCTGGTGATGTTGAGATCAAGCCCTAGGTTTTGAGTCTAATTAAACACTTTCACAGGCTTGGCTCAGAGGACCCATTCCAACATTTGGAGGATCTGATCACTCTGGTTTTAGACCACCAAATCGCAGAATGTGGATGAAGAATAGATGCTCATGAGGCTTTTCCCCCATTCACTCAAGGATAAGGCCGCACATTGGTATCGTACCATTGGAAGAGCGATTACCACTACCTGGACAGCTTTGAAATCAACCTTCCTGAAGAAATTCTTCCCAATTGGGTGAACCAATGTGTTGCAACGGACCATTACCACTTTTGCCCAACGGCAGAGGGAACCGTTTCATGGGGCTTAGGAGAGATTCCAGGATCTATTGTGGAAGTGTCCACACCACAAGGTGCCTAAATGGCAACTTGTGCAGACTTTTTATCACAAGTTGAATGATCAACTCTGTAGTCATATGGATGCTTCTTGCGGAGGCAATTTCCTCAACAAAGATGCAAATAGCGCATATGATTTGTTTAAGGAAATGAGTGAAAACTCTTTAAACCACGCCTCCATGGAAACCTTGAACCGATCCCAACAAACTAGATCAAATGCCAATGAGGTCCAAGATTCTCACACATTTGATATGGAATTGATTTGCAATAAATTAGATAAGATGGATCTGGTTGCTAAAGGAATGGAAGAGTGGATGTCTGGAAACTCTAATTTTTCTAGATCCACTCAATCCCAGGGATCAGGATTCCATTCTTCGCAAGCTCCTACGGGACGGGAGTTGGTGAACCAGCGGGAGTCGGCCGGACCTTCGGGCCAGCTCTTCTCGGAACCTTATGGGTTCCATACTGGGGCCTTTGATCCTAGTTTTTCTTATCATTCTTCATCCTCATCTTATGAGGATGTTCATGCTATACAGGAGAATGTTAGGGCCAACCCTTACTCAAATTCCTACAATTCTGGTTGGAAAAATCACCCTAACATCTCTTGGAAAGATCAGAGGCAGAAGACCCAATATCGACCCAACAACTATGTACCGCAAAAACCAATGGGTTAGGGTCATATATATACTCAATTGCCCTTGAATCAGGTTAATCAGTCCATGTGGAATGCTCAACAACTCACTGAGTAGGCTAATTTAAACCTGAAGATGGTAGAAATGCAAGGGTCAATGCTCTAGCTCATGCAACAAATGAAAACTTCGCTGGACACCTTGCAATCCGGACTTGATGCAAACAACTGATAGCCCAGATCTCTACCATCACAACCTGTACCAAACCTAAGGAATATACAAAACTGAGGCGTTGGGCCTCAAGGGTTTGGTAATGATGGGGAGTCGCATGCTCAAGCTCATGCTATCTATCAGGCTACCCCAACCCCTCCCGGAGCGAACCAAGTTCCTACCATAATCAACCGGGAGCCTCCTGTTTTGCCCAACCCTCCCCAAAGCACTAAACAACAGCATTTTGCCACAGCAAATACCATCACCTTGAGGAGTGGTAGTAGACACAAGGGACCTACCCAACCCCATGGCAATACCATTAGGCTCCATAGTAAGAATTCTAGACTCCCAACTAAGAATGTGATCAACAAAACATCAGAGTCTGATTTGGGAGTATGTTGTTGTTGTATGGGCAAACAAAAAATTTTAGAGGAGAAATTAGAGGAAAGGGTGTCCTTACTTCAGGCTTTCAAATTGACAATCATTTTACTCCTTGCAACTATTAGATCAATCCCCACCTACACCATAGGTTTACTAAATTCATATAAAGCAAAGCATAGAGCAGAATCTGAAAACATTAGGAGAGTAGTCTTTTCTGATAACACAAGCACACTGATTTTAAACAAGCTACCTCCTAAGAAGCAGGACCTGGGAGCCTCGCTGATTTCCTACACAATAGGAAACATCACTTCTGACTGGGCCCTTCTCGACTTGGGCGCTTCCATTAATGTGATCCCCACCTTACTACACATGGAATTGGGTCTAGGCTACCTGAAACACACTAGCATAACCTTGCAGTTAGCCGATAGATCCATTACAAAACCAAGGGTTATTTTGAAGGATGTTTTAGTCAAGGTTAATGATTTGCATTACCTTGCTGATTTCATGGTCCTGGACATGGAAGCACCAAAACAGCTCAACCACACCTCGATTATTTTGGGAAGACCTTTCTTGGCTACCGCCAAGGCAAGGATTGATTGTGAATCGGGAAATATAGAAATGGCCTCTAGGAATAAAACAAATCGATTTAATATTTTTGAGGTCTCAAAGAAGGATAAAATTACGTGCGGTTTGATGGAGGAGCTTGGCAGAATAGAGGAGGTAATGGCCATACATTCCTTAGACAACCTTTAAGGGCCAACTCAACCCAAACTCAGGAAGAAGATCACATGGTTGCCGGTATAATTGAGGACAACAAAAACATGAAACCAACTGTAGCAACACGACATGAAGAAGATATTCATGAAATCAGAAATATGTTGGATGATTCAAATGATCAAGTTAAAATCCAACAATGTCCACATCTTGAATTTTTAGAGTTTGAGGTTCAACGTTTGGGTGGGAATCATGAAGATTAGGATGGTTGGATTAAGCACCCAAATTGTGAGGATGAAATTGAACTTTGGGGAGAACTTCTTGAAATATTAGATATTCTAGAGTACCTACAAACCCCCAACTCATCACGAAACCCTCATCATCCTTTTTCACCCAACCATTGCATAAATTCTAGATCCATCCACACCTCCTCTATACTAAATCAACAAAACTCCTATTGGAGACCATTTGGGCTCTCCCTGCACCACCAGCTTGCCACTTTCATTGATTATCTCTTTGGCAAGCCCATTTTTACTCTCTGGGACCGAAATCTAGGGGCTCAGAAACTGTGTTATTGCAACCTCAATGTTAGTTATTTTTGATTGAGGACCTCGCCTAGCTGAAGGCACTAAACTCAGCATGTGTAAAGACTATTTCGAGCTGACTAGAATCTCATGGAAACAAGGTGCTATTCTTGCACTTCTACCCTCCTGCATGCTTTCATTTTTAACAATGAAGACATTACATTAGCTAAGCATGGGGGGTGGATATTTCTTATGAATCTTTTTGTCAGCCGTAACAGTAATTTCCTATTTTTCATCTTAAAAAAAAAACAAAGAGAGAGAGAGAATTAGGAGACGAAAACTTAGGCATTAGGAGTTGCAAACCTTAGGAATTGATACTTTGGGACTTGAATATTTAGCCTCTTCAAGTCTCTGGGCTTAATTAGCCCGGGTGTCCACTCGAATGTGGATTTAGTCTCGAGTCCTCGCCAAGTAATTTTATTTTAAATTGGTCAATAAATTGGGATGATAAGTATACGACTTATCAATCCACCCTCTGATTTGAGGGGACTTTAAGCCTAAGCATCTACACACTATTCGCACTGACTCACTTTCCGGCAATTTTTACGAAAATTGGGTAGCTAATGAACAGTCTACGGTGGTATGGCTGGCAAGTTGTCGATGGTAACAACTCATCGGCCAGTTGTTCAGAGCCCAGCCACAAGATCATTTTCTTCATACTGCCTTTAGGTAAATCTTAGATTACGGAAGCCACCTACTTAGGGAAAAGAAAAAAAAAGAAAAGAAAAAAAAGGAGAAAATTAAAAAAATAAACAAATAAAACCACACTTCACCGCACGAGTATGGCTGGCGAGTTGCCGTAAGTAACAGCCCATTGGCCGGTTGTCTAGAGCCTAGCTCACAAAAATGCACAATAATTCCCAAACACTTAGGGAAGAAGCGGGGAAGTAGAATAAACAGAGGAGATATACACTGGGTTCACCCTTGTGTTGACCCCATAAATAAAAGTAGGGAGAAAGCTACCGTTAGAAAAGATAAACCTTTAGGCAAGGTCACCTAGGGTCATAAAAATCCAAAGTTCGTTTTAACGGCTGCCTAGTGAGTCTATCACCCTTTCACAATATGCTTAGCACTTAGAGTTCTTTTTGAGTCTTGGGTGGGTGGAGTAGTCGTAAAAAGTTATCCCGAAACTCTAAAACTCCAAAATACAAAAAAATTAGAAAAGAAGAAAAACAAAAAATTGTGTATCTTCTCTTTTCAAGTAAGGCGAGGGCTTGGGCAGTCTGCATTCTAGTAGACACCTGGGCACTATTGAGTTTTTGTAATTAGGTCTTGGGGTTGAGATTTTCTAAAGCAATTAACAAATTTTGCCTCAGTAATCAAATCCTGATTCTACTTTTATACATAACATTTTGATTTGCTAGGGACTAGCAAAAAGTAAGCATGGGGGTAGGATAAACACACATGAATTTATAATAAAATGCTTATTTATAGTAGTTTCTAGGCTTAGCATTGCATATCATGTTATAAACACTGCATAACATCCATTGTATGGCATTTAGGATAGTTGTGTATCATGTACATTAATTCTTCCAATTTATATGGCCAGGAGGTAGTGCGATATCCTTACGGGCTTCGGATGAAGAATCCGATCATACGGATGAATCCGGAGCGACTATCACAGTTCGGCAACATGAAAATCACCCTGATCAGAGTTCCGTAGCACCCTCTACAAGACGAAGATAAATGGTCCAAATGGTGCCACGTGGTGCCATCCAAACCACTCAACATGAACCACAGCTGCCCCAGCCTCACACATGGAGAGATCTCAGTCGTTGGATCTCAATCCAATGGTTGAGGGGTGCTCTAAACCGCTCGACTGCACCACCCTCCACTCGATAAACCACGGCTTTGGCACAATGGTGAAGACAAGTGCTCGCAAACCGCGAGCGCGAGTTTGAGCCGCAGTGGGGGGAGGCGATCTCGCGAGCGTGGGCACAATCGAATTATGCCCGTTGGATGGCCATCAAGCGGCAGATAAGGAGGCGACATGGGGCAATCAGACCCGCGCGATTCGCACACATTCAATCACGTGCAGACTAACGCCCAATCTAACGCACCAATGAGCGCACTATCTCTGCACCATCTCAACCGTCCACTTCTAATCCAACGGTTGCCAATGGTTCACACCTGATCCAGCCATGAGCGTGCGTGAGCATGAGCTGGAGGCAACAGCGACAACCTGGTGGACCTTTAATGACGCTTACAGTCGACACTAATTGCTCGTAAGCACAAGGCCAACTACGGGTGTGAGTGGTGGGGGCACGATCTTCATCGATAGTTTAGGGGTCTTTAGTGACGCTTGCAGCTATCACTATAGCCCTCTACACGAATTTCTTCTTCTTCCCTCCACTATATAAACACCCCTACACCCCCCATTCCTCTTCATCTCTACCTTTTCTACACCCACCTACTCTAGAGCTCTAGAAGCCCATTAAAGCTTCCAAGAGCTCATTCCCAAGCTCCAAAGGTCCCCTATTAGTGTAACGATCCTTTACCCCACCTAATATTTGTCGTCTCTCTCACCACCTTCATAGGTTGCCTTGGAGCCATCCTCCCACCTCCATTCCAGTAGCAGATCACCTCTGCCTCCTCACCTCCATTCCAGAGCCTCGGTGAAGCATTCCTCTACCCGGCATCCTCCTGCACTCACCTCTATCGTCCTGCATCTCAACTCCTTCATCCAAGCTTCCACCAAGTGTCAGTCATCTCATCGAATAGCCGATTCGAGAGATTTCCTCCCACCCCTATCTCTTTTATGCTTTCATAGATCATTGTAATTAACATTGGAGTGATATATATCATATTTGTTCCATCTCTCTTGTGAATTTATTCTTCTTGTCTTTTTATTTCAAAAACACAAAAAAAAAACAAAACCTCAAAATACCAAAAAGAAACAAAACAAAGCGCGATTCTCAACTAAAGTAAATGTTGCCTCCCTGTGTTCAACCCGGGACTCCCTTGGAGTTTTGGTAAAATTGCATTTGATAACGAGTTTTGCGACTACGACGACAGGTTCCTCCAAACCCTAATTTCTATCACGCGAAACACGTTAATCACCCATTGATGGAAAAACACCAAGGTCTCATGGAGAAACATAGAAAATTGTTGAATATAGTGTATGAAGCCTTCAATCAAAATACCCATATATCCCCTCAAAAACTAATGAGACATCTTGGAACAACATTGAGAATCAACATGATTTCCCAGAACCTGGGTTTGAAAATAGAGGTTGTTGTGGACCCCCACCCCAAATGGAATCAGATTAAAACTTTGTGCAAATTGACATACCTGATCTTGATGTGGGTTGGGAGGATTCAATTGCAGGTGTTCTTGATTCTGAACCAGCCTTAGAGAGCCATAAGCTAGTCCATCATGCCTTAATTTCCCAAACACCTGTAGTACGCTTGAATTAGAACCTCTTAAAGATGTAATTCCCGAAACTTATCCTGTTAAGGTAATCCTCAAGAGTAATTCTGACATCCCAATAGAACCAAGTCTAGATTCTAGTGACCAAATTCCTACCCTTGACCTAGAATCTAAATTCGGAGTCACACCGATTTATGATATAGAAACAAAGGAGTTGAAAGAGTTGGAATTTCATTAGGTCTACCCTAGGAGCCAAGAACTTGAGCCTATACCTAATAAGGACACCTCTTTGAGCTTGGAATTTAAGATTAGGGTAGATCCAAGTCAGGTGGTTGATTCTATGCATCATGATTCATTCTGTGGTGGAAATCTCAATCTGGAATCAGGTTCAAAAACTGATTTTTGTAGATTCTCCAATGGTTTCAAATCATACTCTAATTTCGGAGAACCTTTGTTTTCTAATGATTACGAGCCAATCTACGACCTCAGCATCCATGACCCATTCTTTGATTCTAACACTGAGGTCCCTGATCTCAAGATCATTGATTCAAAATCATGTTCCATTGAGTTAGAATCATTTTGTTATGATCTGCAGAAATCAGAAGCAGTAAGTGCCGAGAGTGTCCACAATCCAGAGTTTGAATCTTTTACCGGCTCAGAATTCCATGATCTTATAAGCACTCTCCAGGCATTTAGATTTGATTTGAATGAGCATCAAGAAGACTCTCTAGAGGAACCTATCTTTGAATTATTTCTAGAAGAGCCCTCTCTGCACCTAAATTTTGAAAAAACCACATCTTCCATCACAGAGCCAGAGCCTTCCAAAATCCAATCCCAACCCTGACCCACCGCCAAAATCAATTTCTACTCTGACTCACCTCTCTCCGATCCGGTTGCATATGATTCACCTCCATCTTTTGATCGGGTATCGGACATTGATCAAATTATTAATCACTCTTATCATTTTCTGATCCTATCAGTAGGGTTCCTACATTCTCCAAAGATCCATTTTCTTTTGAGGATCCCTACTCTGATCAGGATGAGCCGATTCAGCCAAACCCCAAATTTTCATTTCTACATCACTTTGAGCCTCAAAGTATCTGGTGGGCTCCACATTGATGATAACATCATCATGAGCCATAACTAGCTTTAACTAGACAGGATTAATTGACAAATGCTCCTACATAATCACCGGAGAGTCGTAATTCACTACATATCCTTTCTGAGAAGAAAATACTAAACCAGGGTTACTTCTGCAGTTTTAACAGTAAATCATGAATGCAGAATAATCATGGGATTTCCCAGGGGTTAATCAAAGGTCTAATGAGCATTAAAGTCTAACAAGAGGTCCACACAGATAGAAATAGGATTTCACGCATTTCGAGAATTAACAACAACCCAAAATCCTAATTTCAAATCCACTTGAATTACTAAGGTTCTGGTCAGGATAAAATCCATCTAAACCTTCTAAAATTCATAGAAAAATATTCCATAAGGTTTGGTAACCTTTGTTTGACCATCTGAACCTATTTTGACCTAGAACAGAGTCTCAGACGGAAAGTTGCCAAAATTTGAGTTATTGCATAAATTGCCCAGTTAAACTTGGTCAAAACTAAAATCCAACTTCACCATCATATTTCTTGGGTCCAAATTAGATTTGTACCAAAATTTGGGCCCAATCAGAGATCATCTTTACCTAGTTTGCATTTTAGTTCAGTCAAACTCTTTCTCTCTCAATTAGCCCCTTAGCGTTTCAATTATTTGTAGGTAGGTCCCTAGGTTTCTCATCGTTCTTTGCATATGGTTCCTGTCGCCATTAGTGTGAACACATCAAGTTCTGTCGAGATTCAAGCGAGGATTTCTCGTTAAATTATCAATTAAACTCTTCCAAATTTGAACTGAAGATTCCTTAAGGAATTCCCTTCCAAATGAACCCGGCCATGAACCCTAATTCTTTCCCAGTCTCCCATGAAAATGTATGGAAGATGTGGGTATCCTATGTGTGCGAAATAGATGGAGCTTGAAAACTTCTTTCCAAGAGTGGAACTCCTCCCTAAGGCCTATAAAAAGACCCAGGATGCAATTCTTCTCTTCCTAAGATAGGTTTGACCTCAAATCCCTCTTCTTTCCCTATCTTTGGCCTCCTCTAACCTAAGCTCCGGTGGCCTCCTTCCTTATCATCCTATGGACGGCCAATGGCCAAATTGGCCCATCCCTCTTCCTCCTCACGCTCACCCGCGTCTCACCAGCCACAGCAAGGGTAGCCTTCCCCTTTCCTAACCGCCGTCTCCCTCAATGGAGTAAGTTTCATCTCTGGTGTCGTCCAATCATAGTCGGTGCCAAACCTCACCCCTTCGTCCCATAGTTAGGCCTACCATCTTCCCCTTCTTCCCTTAAATCTCCCTGACCCTTTCTTTTCCTAATTCGACTCACCGTTCGCCCTCAACCTCTCCATCTTCCTCCACTCCAGCGAAGCTCCAGCGATGCCTCCCCGATGCTACACGCCACCAAATACACCTGCTCCACTTCCATAAGCTCTGCCTCACCTCACCGCACCAAACCCCTCACCTAATTCCTCGAATTCACCCACTCGAACACACCCCTCGCAGTTCACCCCTTTCACCTCCGCCTGATCTCCACGCCCACTCCCACATCGTGCGAACACCATGACCACCTTCGCCAACACTTGGAGAGTCTTCTGAGATGTTTTAATGTGGCCGTGAGGCTGTATCTTGTGTTTCAGGTAGTCATCGCTCACCACCGTTGCCTTCATCATCTCCAACAATGTCCGCTGTTCTCCGGCTACAATCCCCCTCAACTTCACTTCTAGGTTGCACGCAACAGCTCCAGGTCCTTTCCCAGGCCCTCAATTGGAGACCACATCGTGACTTCACCCTTAATTAGAGATCTTTCCTCCTGCAGCTGATGAGCAAAGGAAACCAGTGGGGATAGTCCCACATTGTGAATGAACAAAGTGGCAGCAGCACATATAATGTTTTTGTGCTAAGGCTTTATCGCCCAGCACATGAGGGGTTGGGTCCCTCATCACCCCATTCACCCGATAACCTGCCTACTCACTCCTCACTTGCATCCACGCCTACAAGCCTGGACACTATTCTAGACCTGATATACCTATACTCAGATCCGACTATACGATGGGTCTTGAGAGAGGAGGAGAAGGAGGATTTGTGAGAGAGTGGGGAAGGGTTTTGCTCCTGAAGGCATGTCACTGTGCGATACTTAGCCGCTGAGGGGAGTTGATTCCCTTATGTTGTGAAGGAGAAGCCCTATGGAGAAGAAGAAGGCCTTTGAAGAAGAAGAAAAGATTATGAAGGAAGGAAGCTCTGAGAAGAAAGAGAAGACTTGAGAAGAAGAAGACTTTTGAGAGCCTTGTGCTTATGTTGTCAAGTCGTCTGAAAGAGAAAAGCCTTCATCTGATTTGGTTGTGAACACTATGGCATTATTTGAATGATTGATTAGAGTTACTGTTGAATGATTTAAGAACCTAACTTTAAATTGAATATTTTGGATGCATGCTTAAATTAAGAGGATATCTTTGGTGATTCAAATCACCATTGTTTTCATTCTCTTTCCTTTTTTGCTTCATCATACATTGGTTCTTACTGAATATATTTTTGCATATATTATTCATTGAATATCTCTATTGTGCTCTGTTTATTGTGCTCATTCCTTTCAATTCAAGATTAATGTTGTGAATTCATTAGTTACTCCTTGTGTTCGACCTCGGACTCTTTTGTGATTCTGAGCATATAAATTTAATTATTTTCGAGCGATTGAGGCTTTGCTACAACGAAACGACTTAAAACTCCTCGACAGCCTGGCTAAACATTTTGGCACCGTTGCTGGGGAGCAATGCACAATTCACACATTAGTGTTATCTCTCTTGATTTTTTTTTTTTTGCTAAGCACTAACTTGCCATGTTTACTTTGATTGTGATTTTACAAGGTACATCATGAAGAGATCTTCTATGCAAGTCAACCACTCCAGGGGCAGGTAACTCTCTCTTCTTCCCTAATCAATCTCCTAATCTTTTGGAAGAGAGAAAAAGGAAACAAAATTCATTACGATTCATCTACCTTATTTTCTTAGTGACCATCATTTAAAAGCAAGTTTCCTTATTTTGCGATTTCAATTCAATATCTGATTAAAGTTGAGGCGATTCTGTTTAAGAGATCCTTACCCAAATTTCCTGTACCTACTAGAGATTTACGCTTAATTTTAAACATCTTGGACTACTCACCTTCTTGTTTGAAGTCCAAGGTGTACATTCTGAGATCAAATTGGACTTGGAATAGAGCCAATTAGGGTTTCTACTCTAAGGTTTTGAAGTGTTAGTTCACACTTGCTTGAATTAAAGGAAATTAATCCTCTCGCATCTGTGTGCTACCCAAACCCTTGCTTGAAAAAATCTAATCAGAAGAACCCTAAAATCAGGCTCTAAATTCACTTGAACCCTAAAACTTTGGACCTAATAACCTGAGAGTCAATTCAAGGTGATCTTTAGGTCTTGACTCAGATTTCATTCTTCATCTTTTAGGATAGGTCAGGTGAAATTGGTCTACTCTGTAGGCCAATCAACCTCTAAATTAGGTCACAAATTGAATTAATTTCTAATCAAGTGAAATCCAAGACACAAACTAGCCTAAAATTGGTAGACTTAAGGTCTCAATTCATACATTCTGATCTACTTGGAATCGCAGAGACAAGGAAGGTCGAGTGGGGGAAACTCTGTACCCATGAGGATGCTCTACCATGTAGGGGTATTTGCGGGGCTCTCCCTTCCTAGCTACCGAAGTACTTCTCAGGTGTGTGGATTTTTGATTCAGAGGTATCATCCGCCTTAAAACAAGCCATAGTCATCCAAAAATCTTTGGGTGCCTTGATCGGGTCCAATTCACATCCAGTCCCTCATCTATTCTTTAGAGCACATACATAGGAAAGGTCCCTAGGTTGTTAACCTAGAGGTCTCATTAGAATTGATCTTCTTGGGGATTTCTGATTTAATCCAATCACTTCAATCTGAACCTGAATTTGATTCTACATATCGATTCACCCACTTGATTTGAAAATGCAACCTGACAATTTAGGAAGAATTTGTATGAAACCTGAATCCCAAATGGCCATAAAAGAGATGATCGAGGCTGCTCTTAGACATCATCACGAGTATTTCAAAACCAAATATCCATCTAGGAGCATTCAGGTTAATGTGGCAGAAACAACAACCCACATTGTGAACTGTGCCCAGCTAATAGTGACACAAATGATAAATGGGTCAACCCGGGATATTCTTATGACGGGATACACTGAATTAGAGAGATTGCCTAATGCTGAGTATTGTTTGCACCTCAAAACACGCCTGTAATAACGCCTTCTTGTGCTATTTTCTAGCATTAACATTGCATAATAGGATCCTGTAATCGCATTTGTAAAAACGCTTGCATGCATGCATTTAATCAAGAGAAGAAGAGGAGTGAAACAATGGCTTGCATAGTTACATTTTATCCCAAGTGCCTCCTTACAAATTCCACCTCTTTTTTTTTCTCTCTTGATTTCTTCTTTTCTTCTTCCCGCGGCTGCACTTCTTCCCGCAGCAGCTGCATGCATTTACTCCACGTCACTTCTCCCTGCCAATGTCGCTCCCTACAGCTGCAAATCCTGCACCCACTCCCTGCTGCAGCCGGCATACCACTCTCTCCTCCTCTATAAGAAGCTGCAGCTTCTTCCTCACGAGGGAGGCGGCTGGACAAAACAAAAAAATCCGCAGCCACCTCTTCCACCATCTTCCCCTCCCATACGTCGGCCCTCCGTCGAGGAGGCACCCGGCGAGCAGGAGAACCCACTGTGGTGCTCACCACCACAGTGGGAACACCACCGCCCAGCTCTTCAACGAGCCGGTGGGTGTGGTGTCTTCTTTTCTTTTCATTTTCGTCTCCACGCCATTGCTGCCACTTCAAGCTCCGAAGCTTGAAGCACCAGCAGCAGCAGACCTCCTCTCCTCCTCCGCGACCTTCCCCGCAGGCGCTCAACCCTCCGCGCGTGCCTGTATGGCACTCTCCGCTCAGTTCTCCGCTCTGACGCCTCCGCCGTTGCACTGACAACTGGCCGCTGCGCGCACTGCAGCGGCAACCGTCGTCCCGCTCCCCTGCCAACCTCTGCAACCCTCCGCGACCGACTGCAGACTCCCCGTTGCCCTCTCCGAGCACGCCATCGCCCGCTCTCCTTCCTCGCACCCGGCCTGCAGACGCCTCACCTTCTCCGCACGAAGACGTGCCTGCATCCGCGACCATTAGACGTCGGGCGCATTCTGCAGACGACTTAACCCGCGGCTCTCTCCTACGTCTGTCCGCTCCCACCCGCTCTCTCTCTTCTGCTCTCTGTCTTTTTTTTTTTCTCTCTTTCTCTCTCTTTTTTTTTCACTTACTCATAGCAACACACACCTTCACCGACGCACACACACCTTTACTCACACATACGCACACCCACACACACACACTTATAGTAACATACATATATATACAATATATATACATATATATATAATATATATATAGCTACTTATATATATCTATATACTTATACATATATATATCTATATACTTATACATATATATATATACATATATACTTATATACATATATATATATATATATATATACATCTATGTAGTATTATATATATATATACCTATATACATATATACATAGCTATATACATATATACATACATATATATATATATACATATACACCTATATATATATATACATATATATCTATATATATCTATACATATATATATATATATAAATATATTTACTTATATATATGTATATATACTTTCACGTTATTTACTATACGCTGTATCGCGGGAATATCTGCACCAGTTGCTGATATTCTCCGATACACGCGTACAAAAAAGCGTGGACACATTCATCATCCATCCTCCATCCACACTCCACGCGGCACATAGTCATGTTGGTTGCGTCTTTCTAGACGACTACCGACTCGGCACGGTGCCACACTCCATCGCCACCTCCACCCCACCCCTTTATATATACTACATATAAATATATATCTATAGCTATTATATTTACTTTCTGTCTGTTAGCTTCCTTCTTAGTAAAAAGATAAAAAAAAAACATAAAAGAGAAAAGATAATCTTTGACTTGCAGGTACTTCGTCTTGCGAGTAGCAAGACCCGTTTTTGACCCTGTTTTGGCTCAAAGCCAAGAACCCATTTTTGAGGGTGTGCCTCAAGGACAAGGATTACTAGAAAAAAATCTAAATAAGAAAAAAAACAAAAAAACAGAATAAATGAATGGAAGAGACGCGTTTTAAGGAAAACGTAGAAACTCGACTTAAACCACACTTCCCTGAGTTCGACCCTGGGCCTAAAAGTGACAAGATAAAATCAATTAGGCCAGGTTAAAAATTTCGTAAAGAGATGGTTAGGTCCGAATTAGGTTAATCACTATACACATTTCAACGATAAAATCCCCATATTAACAACCTAACCATGCCGACCCGTCACACTTTTCTGGCGCCGTTGCCGGGGAAGTGCGCCTTCGAGTAAGTTTCTATCCAAATCCTTTCAATTTTTCTCTTCCCTCTTCACGGGTATTGTCGTTTTTGGTGTGTAGGTGAACTTGGTGGAAGGCGAAGGAAAGCAGACGAAGTCGGAAGCGAGGGAAGATCCAAGGCGGGAACGAGAGCGTGAAGACGCCGACACCGCATTGGAGCTTCGCACACATTACCAAACAAGTAGGTTTTCCTTTCTTACCAAACTAGGATTAACTTGCCACCTCAATAAAAAAATAAAAAAAATAAATAAATAAAAACTAGAAAAATTTCTTGGGATTTCTTGGGGCAAGTGGATTAAAATTCACTTGTTTGATTGGTTCTCTTCACTCCCACTGCACCGGGATTTCCCGCCACACTTCGCATAGTGAAAATCCGAGAATCTTGATTCTTGGATTTTTCGCCGTGGGAAGTATTCTTTGAGGCAAAGAAAAAGATTGCTTGCATCCCTCTTTTGCCTCGCTTATCTTTAATTCAGGATCACATTTTTGGTGGGGAGACTTGGAATTGAGTTAATTCCAACCTCACCACAACTTTTCAACTTGCCTGTGATTCGATCCTGAATACTTCAACACCAACAACTTTATTTTCTTTATCTGTTGGTTGAGCCTTGTGTGGACATTCTTCTTGGTGATTGGGAGCACTTGAATTTAAGTGCCTTGGCTTCCTTTCACATTGATATAAAACTGATTCGTGCATCCACACTTAGAAATCTCCATTTAGGGTAGCCCATTGCATTTTAGCATGCATTAACTAACTGATAATTGAAGAAGGGTTTCTTGGGTTTTAGAAGGAAAACCTGTATTTTTGCAAAAACCCGAAGATTGGTTGAATTGGTAATTCAGCCAAACCGTAAAATCCATACTACTTAAGGCTGAACTCTAAAAAAATCATTCACCAATAAAAACTTCAATTCGAGGAGATTTCCCCGTTGCATGCTTGTTTTACACACTCTGAAAATCAATCACTTGGGCATTACCCGTAAACAACGCCCTTCACATTCCAAAAGCACTTGACCCTAAGCCTCTAATTAAAACTGGTAGTAACTTGACCCTTTTTAAGGATTGGAGGTCTAACTACCTGCGTGTAGCGGCTACGTGCTAGTGAGAGTTCCCGCGTGCTATTGGGTGTCTAAGACTGGGGCAAACGGCCTTTCAATCTGGCCTGGTGGTTCCGCGGTGCTCGCATTCGGTTCCGTAGTTCGTGATAGTAGGTAACTTAGATCTTTAGGTCTAAGGGCACACTGTAGAGGTTAGGAATTTGACTATATTGATTTGTAATCAAGTGTACCTTTGCGGCGTCATTTCTCTCATCCCTTTTCCCTTCTCATCTCCCCAATTCTTCCTGCAGTAGTGCTTGTTTGGGAGGAGGTCACAAAACCCTGAACTATTTGAATTGACTGATAAATCTAGAAAACAAGTCGAATCGTCCTCCTCCTCCACAAACATGGCTACACGCCCACCCCCAAATCCCGAGGGAGGAAACCGCCCTCAGAACCCACCAGGTGGTGGAGCCTTAGATCCCATAACCCGCCTCCAAGCCCAAATGGAAATGTATAATGAGCAAATCGAAGCCATTTGAGAAACATTGGAGGAAATGCAGAACCCTCCCGAACGGGAGGAGCCTAGGTCTCTTAGCTCTTATCAGAATCCCGCTGCTACAGAGACCATAGGACAAATTCGGGTCCCCATGGGCGGGGACGACTTTGAATTAAAACCAAACATAATTGGCCTAATCAATTTTCACTTTCATGGTCTTGAAAGTGAAGACCCATTTCTCCACTTGGAAGACCTAACCCGACTTGCTGAAACCGTTAAACCAAGAAATGTAGGGTTATCTATAGTCCTCATGAAGATGTTCCTGTTTTCATTGTGGGATAAAGCGTCGCAATGGTTACGCACCCTTGGGAGAACCATCCACTCTTGGGAAGAGATGCGAACAGCGTTTCTCAAGAAGTTCTTCCCAATCGGGTGGACCAATGCGCTTCGCCGTGCTATCACTTCATTTACGCAACAAAACAGCGAATAATTTCATGAGGCATGGGAGAGGTATAACGACCTCCTCAGGAAGTGTCCTCACCACGGTCTGCCTAAGTGGCATATAGCCCAGATTTTCTACTACGGGCTAAATGAGACTTTGAAGCAGATTGCAGACGCTTCCTGCGGAGGGAACTTTATGAATAAAGACGAGAATGGAGCATTCGAGCTGTTTGAAAATATGAGTGAAAACTCGATGAACAATGCTTCCATTGTCGCCTTTAATCGTACCAGCCAGCCCCGAAATGTCCACGAAGTTGACACGGGACCCTCCCATTCATCCACTGATCTAAGCCTTATTGCACAAAAACTGGATGAAGTCTCCGTCGTGCACAAGAAGCTGGACGAGCTTCTAGCCAACCCCACCCGATCTATGGCAAACACCACCTCTTCACCACTTCGTCACAATCCAAGTTCTTCTAATACCAGGCTTATCCCGAGAAACCCCGTTAGACCTTCCTTACCG
Organism: Thalassia testudinum; assembly: GCA_037157565.1. Lineage (NCBI taxonomy): Eukaryota > Viridiplantae > Streptophyta > Magnoliopsida > Alismatales > Hydrocharitaceae > Thalassia > Thalassia testudinum. The sequence continues at coordinate 52,646,696 of JAZHRO010000078.1, forward strand.
AGTGTCGCGCCAAGCGACTCGGTAAGTCATGTGGAACTGGCTTCTGCGAGCCAGTATTTTGACACGGAGGACCAAGCCTCCGTGTGCTCGGACGCATATCTACATGCGGACGTGTCTTCTGGCATAGAAGATGCTTGCGCCCTGGGGAACAACCCGTTCTCTGCCACTTATAACCCAGGGTGGCGTAATCATCCAAACCTCGCATGGTCCAACAACCCGCAGCGCCAAAACCCCGCGGGTGGACCAATGCGACCGTCCGCACCCGTCATCCCAAGGGTCCAGTTTAATCCTATGGTAAATCCGCCATCAGGCCCTTGCGTACCACAAACTGAACACGCATCAAGCCCTCTTGACAAATTGATGCGAATGATGACGGAAATGTCAAAGCGCCATGAAGAGAACATGACCTCTCTTCAGCACCAATTGGCGCAGCAGAACGTCGAGATCAGTCAACTACGCATGGCGACTCAATCTCAAGGCACTCTTCCCGCGCAACCTGTTCCAAACCCGCGAAATTTCGTACCCCGTGGTTCTCAACCACAGGTACGACCTTCTCAGGGACAGGTTAATCAAGTTCTGCAAGCTCCGAGCATTCCACCGGGATTTCAGGCTAATCCCGCTGCAGCACCACACTCTTATGTCCCCATTGCAAACCCTCCTCTACCGTATGATCCCACTGGACCCGCATCGTCCAATGCTATCACTACGAGGAGCGGTAAGCAGACTGTCGATCCACCTCAACCTGATCCTGGCCCGTCTTCTTCTTCGCCCTCTCATTCGGGATGCATACCGCATTCGCGAGAGGATGATGCACCAAAACTTGTGCCAGAATCAGTCCCATTCCCTGAGGCTCTACTAAGGGAGCCAAAAGGCAAAAAGAAAAATACGCATGCCTTTGACAACCTATGTAATTTGTTTAGGGATGTAGAAATCAAGGTACCCCTGCTCGAGGCAATCAACCACATACCTACTGTCGCTCGATTTTTCAAAGACCACACAACACCCAGGCAACAGTCAAAGAAGACTAAGAATCCGGTGGTTCTCTCGCCTCATGCGAGTTGTGCTATACTGTCAAACTTACCACCGAAGCAGAAAGATCCGGGCACACCACTGATTTCCTGTAGCATCCAAGGCTGCAGTTTTAACCGTGCCCTGCTTGATCTAGGATCTTCCATCAATCTCATACCGACCATCATGCTCGAAAAATTTTCCTTGGGAAATCTGAAACCCACCTCTGTCACGTTACAGTTGGCAGATCGTTCTGTCAAAATCCCGAAGGGTGTGGTGGAAGACGTGGTGGTTAGGGTCAACAGTCTCTGTTTTCCTGTTGACTTTCTTGTTTTAGATATAGAAGTTCCTAGTTCACTTTCTGATTTTCCGATCATCCTCGGTCGACCTTTCTTGGCCACAGCCCGCGCCCACATCGACTGCGAGTCGGGGTGTATTGAGATTGCTGTTAGATCTGAGAAGCTCAAGCTTAACATATTCAAGGCAACCAAGAACTTTGATTGCGATTGCATCAAGGGTGACACGTCTGACGAGGACATGGCCGTCAGCGCGTGTATCAGACTAATTGGGACCTATTCGGACTGCTGCGGATTACCTATAAACACTGATGACTGCCTGACCAACACATACTATGACGTTCCCCAATCCCTCCCTTGTCCAGTACCTTCTCCTGGCCAGACTTCTGATAAGGTTTTCTCCGCTTCCCATACCTCGTGGTCTGAGTCATATCCGGGCTACTCACCGTCGGTCCACACTCATGAAGACCGAATTGCCCTTTCTTCCCCTCCAAATCAGGTGGATTTACAAATCCACACTGGGACCTTGAGCCCATGTACTTCTCACTGGGCTATTCATTTTTGGATCCATCTATCCAAGAAGCCCCTCTTCTTGGCCAATCTGAAGGCCAGTTTCTTCCTCCTAACTTGTTCTCCTACCCGTCTGGGACACTCTCGTCCCAAGAAATGCCAGATCCTTCCCCATCCACTCCCGAGCTAAAAGTGCTGCCTAATACACTCAAGTATGTTTTCCTGGGACCAAATGAAACGCACCCTGTAATCATCAGCTCAAAATTAACCATGGAGCAGGAGTGCAAACTAACTAAGGTCCTCCTAGAACACAAGGTAGCTATTGGATGGTCTTTATCAGACTTATTTGGTATTAGCCCCTCCTACTGCACTCATCGTATATATACGGAGGAGGAGGCTCGACCTTCTCGTGAGATGCAGCGACGTCTCAACCCTAACATGCGGGAGGTCGTTAAGAAGGAAATCATTAAGTGGCTGGATGCAGGTATAATCTACCCGATCAGTGATAGCCCCTGGGTGAGTCCGATTCACGTTGTGCCCAAAAAGGCAGGACTCACCATCCGTGTCAATGACAGGGGCGAATCCATCCCTACACGCACTCCTACATCTTGGAGAGTGTGTGTAGATTATAGGAAACTCAATGCTGCAACCAAGAAAGATCACTTCCCGCTACCATTTATTGACCAAATCCTAGAGCGGTTAGCGGGAAATAAATTTTTCTGCTTCCTGGATGGATTCCCAGGATATAACCAAGTGGCAATAGACCCCCGAGACCAAGAGAAAACCACTTTTACCTGCCCTTTCGGCACCTTCACCTTTAGAAGGATGCTGTTCGGACTTTGTAAGGCGCCAGCAACTTTCCAGAGATGCATGCTGGCGATATTTCATGACATGGTGGGTGACTTTCTCGAGGTCTTCATGGATGACTTTTCAGTCTTTGGACCATCTTTCGACGAATGACTTGCCAACCTGACTCGCATCCTTAGGAGATGTATTGATGTAAACCTCGTACTTTCCTGGGAAAAAAGTCATTTTATGGTGCACGAGGGAATTATTCTCGAACATATCATCTCCGATAGAGGTATCGAGGTTGACAGAGCTAAGCTCGACGTCATTGCTGATTTACCTGTGCCTGGTTCTATCAAACAAATCCGCTCCTTCTTGGGACACGTCGGTTTCTATAGGAGATTCATCAAAGACTTCTCCAAAATTTCTCGACCCTTAACTCATCTCCTATCAACCGACGTGCCCTTCGACATGGGCCCCGACTGTATACAAGCATTCACGCAGCTACGTAATGCTGTCACCAAGGCCCCTGTTCTCCAGCTGCCTGATTGGTCCCTCGACTTTGAACTTATGTGTGACGCTTCAGACCTTGCAGTCGGAAGCATCCTGGGACAAAGACGCGATAGACACCCCTTCGTGGTATACTACGCCAGTAAGACGTTGGACGAGGCCCAGCGTAATTATACTACCACTGAAAAGGAACTACTGGCAGTTGTCTTTGGGCTGGAAAAATTCCGTTCTTACCTTCTGGGCTCTCACGTTATTGTTTTCACTGATCACGCGGCCATTCGCCATCTCATGCACAAGAAGGATGCCAAGCCTAGACTGATTCGTTGGATCCTTCTGCTCTAGGAATTTGACATTGAGATTCGCGATAAGGCCGGAGCCCAGAATGTTGTGGCTGATCACCTTTCCAGACTGGACCCTGACCATATTGGACTTACTCTGCCAATTAATGAAATTTTTCCTGATGAGCACCTATTGGTAATAAATGTGGCAAGTGGACCGTGGTATGCCGACATTGCCAATTACCTTGCTTCTGGATCTCTTCCACGTGGCTGGCCTAAAAACCAGCGTGAGCGTCTCATGGCAGAAGCAAAGTATTATTTCTGGGATAATCCACTTCTTTTTCGGATAGGTGCTGATCAAATCATCCGTCGCTGTATTCCTGACAGTGAGTTCCCCAGTGTGCTATCCTTCTGCCACGATCAGGCTTGTGGAGGCCATTTCTCTGGGAGGAAAACTGCAGCCAAGGTGTTGCAGTGCGGTTTCTTTTGGCCCACCCTTCACAAGGACGCACACACTTATGCCAAGCATTGCACTAGGTGCCAGTCGTTAGGGTCAATGGCACGTCGTGACATGATGCCCTTGCAACACATCCTAGCTGCGGAAATCTTCAACATCTGGGGAATTGACTTCATGGGTCCCTTTCCTCCATCCAACGGCTTCGAATTCATCCTCGTGGCCGTCGACTATGTTTCGAAATGGATTGAGGCTATTCCCGCGCGCCGTGCTAACCATGTTATCTCCACCCGATTCGTCAAGGACCACATCTTTGCGCGTTTTGGGATCCCTCGGGCCATTATCTCAGATGGAGGAAGCCACTTTACCCATGCTTCTTTTCGGGCACTTCTGAGGAGGTTCGGAGTCCACCATCGTATCGCATCCCCGTATCATCCTCAGACGAACGGCCAGGTGGAAGTGTCAAACCGGCAAATCAAGCAGATTCTCCAGAAAATGGTTCGGCTTGACTGTAAGGATTGGTCCGACAAGCTGACTGACGCACTTTGGGCGTATCGGACCGCCTTCAAGGCTCCCCTTGGTATGTCTCCATATAGAATCGTTTACGGGAAGCCTTGTCATTTGCCCGTGGAGTTAGAACATCGCGCTTATTGGGCGGTTCGCCAATGTAACCTCGACCCAGACTTGTGTGGTCGAGAAAGGAAACTCCAACTCCAAGAGCTAGAAGAGCTCTGTCGTGAAGCCTATGATTCTGCTCTAACCTTTAAACAGCGCACTAAGGCTTTTCATGACAGCCATATTCGGTGGAAGGAATTTGAGCCATCTCAGCAAGTTTGGCTCTATAATGCCCGACTCAAATTCTTTCCTGGGAAATTGAAGTCCAAATGGACTGGTCCTTTCCTGGTCTCAAGACCATTCCCCAATGGGGCCGTCGAGATCGAAGATCCCAAATCTGGGCTTAAATTTACGGTTAACGGGCAGCGTTTGAAACCCTATCTGACTCATGAACCTGCCCCCGTTGGAGAAACCGTTGCCCTGCTGGAGGGTAACTAATTCTTTGCCTCATTCTAAGTCCAGCTGGGGACATTAAATTCAGCGCTTGTTGGGAGGCACCCTAACAGCACTCACCATCCACCATCACTTTTCACACCTCTATCGCAATCACTTCACTTTTCTCTTCACCACCCACCATCCACCCACCCTTCCACCCTGATCTATACCCTGAACCTCAGCTCTTGTTACCCGATCTTCCGTCCTTCCTCTGCCTTTCCCTGCATGCATATGAGGACATAGCATTGTTTGGCATGGGGGGGTGGATAGGCATCCATAGGATCCAGGTATGTTATGGTATCATACAGTTCCCACCTATTTATAAATATGCAAGAAAAAGAAAAAAGAAGAAGAAAATATATATATATATATGTATATTATAATAAATGGTGTTTAGTAATGATCTTGAAGCTGAAACAAAAAGGCAATAAGTGTTTATGGATATTCAACCTCTGTTTTGAAGACTTTCCAGGCCACAAAAGCTTGATTCGCTCAGGCTCGGCTTAATTCACTTAAAGCATTGACAAAATAGATCAAGATCTCTCCTAACTAAGGATGTATTCTTGTACCTGAGACACAAGTACAAGATCCGTTGGTTTACTTTTACTTGAGAGCTTAAGTAAACTTGGTTCACACTACACATATCAGGAAAGACCAGGTGAACATAAGATCCAACCCTAGTGTTCATTAGGGAAGGTGGAGTCCTTACCTGTGCGCGTAGGTAGACTTTTTATCCCAGGCTTTAGTCTTGTGTTTAGGAGCGACTCTTTCCACCAAAAAGAAACTCTCCCACCAAAAAGAAAAAAAAGTGTGCTCTTTCAAAATGTGTTGTAAGAGATATACTGACATATGTTTCAAAAAAAAAAAAAAAAAGATGTTGCAAAAGAGTCAGTATATCTCATAAATGTCTGTATAATTTATTTTTCGGTGAGCCAAAAAAAAAAAAAATAGAAAATGGGAGTTGAGTTTTCCGTCATCATCTTAAGGGTCAATCCGAAGACATGAGCTGAAACTGGGACCAACCTGTACTTAAAAATTCGTGAAACCCTGGGATTGAGTCTTAATGTTCATCTGGTCAGTCTTGATCCTTCACTATGCACAAACCATAACCTCTTAAGCTCTCGAGTACGGCAAAAACCTCCTGGGTCCTGGAAATCGTACTTAAGGTTTAAATATCAAGAGTCCTGGTTAGTTGAGAGATGATCTATGTCATGTGAGACTTAAAGTACTGGTAGTCTTCTTTACAATTGGTTCTCACAATATTCGATAATAAACACACCTATATCACCTCAGAAGAAAATCTTCATCTTAAGATCATTTCTAAATACTATTTTGCTAGGGACTAGCAAAAGATAGGCATGGGGGTATATGTTTGCACCTCAAAACACGCCTGTAATAACGCCTTCTTGTGCTATTTTCTAGCATTAACATTACATAATAGGATCCTGTAATCACATTTGTAAAAACGCTTGCATGCATGCATTTAATCAAGAGAAGAAGAGGAGTGAAACAATGGCTTGCATAGTTACATTTTATCCCAAGTGCCTCCTTACAAATTCCACCTCTTTTTATTTTTTTTTCTCTTGATTTCTTCTTTTCTTCTTCCCGCGGCTGCACTTCTTCCCGCAGCAGCTGCATGCATTTACTCCACGTCACTTCTCCCTGCCAACGCCGCTCCCTACAGCTGCAAATCCCGCACCCTCTCCCTGCTGCAGCCGGCATACCACTCTCTCCTCCTCTATAAGAAGCTGCAGCTTCTTCCTCATGAGGGAGGCGGCTGGACAAAACAAAAAAACCCGCAGCCACCTCTTCCACCATCTTCCCCTCCCATACGTCGGCCCTCCGTCGAGGAGGCACCCGGCGAGTAGGAGAACCCACTGTGGTGCTCACCACCACAGTGGGAACACCACCGCCCAGCTCTTCAACGAGCCGGTGGGCGTGGTGTCTTCTTTTCTTTTCGTTTTCGTCTCCACGCCATTGCTGCCACTTCAAGCTCCGAAGCTTGAAGCAGCAGCAGCAGCCAAACCGCGGCGGCGGCAGCAGCAGCAGACCTCCTCTCCTCCTCCGCGACCTTCCCCGCAGGCGCTCAGCCCTCCGCGCGCGCCTGCAGGGCACTCTCCGCTCAGTTCTCCGCTCTGACGCCTCCGCCGTTGCACCGACAACCGGCCGCTGCGCGCACTGCAGCGGCTGGCCAACCGTCGTCCCGCTCCCCTGCCAACCTCTGCAACCCTCCGCGACCGACTGCAGACTCCCCGCTGCCCTCTCCGAGCACGCCATTGCCTGCTCTCCTTCCTCGTACCCGGCCTGCAGACGCCTCACCTTCTCCGCACGAAGACGCGCCTGCATCCGTGACCATCAGACGTCGGGCGCCTTCTACAGACGACTTAACCCGCGGCTCTCTCCTGCGTCCGTCCGCTCTCGCCCGCTCTCTCTCTTCTGCTCTCTGTCTTTTTTTTTTCTCTCTTTCTCTCTCTTTTCTTTTTCACTTACTCACAGCAACACGCACACACACCTTCACCGACGCACACACACCTTTACTCACACATACGCACACCCACACACACACACTTATAGTAACATACATATATATACAATATATATACATATATATATAATATATATATAGCTACTTATATATATCTATATACTTATACATATATATATATATATATATATATATATATATATACATATATACTTATATACATATATATATATATACATCTATATAGTATTATATATATATATACTTATATACATATATACATAGCTATATACATATATACATACATATATATATATATACATATACACCTATATATATATATACATATATATCTATATATATCTATACATATATACCAATACATATATATATATATAAATATATTTACTTATATATATGTATATATACTTTCACGTTATTTACTATACGCTGTATCGCGGGAATATCTGCACCAGTTGCTGATATTCTCCGATACACGCATACAAAAAAGCGTGGACACATTCATCATCCATCCTCCATCCACACTCCATGCGGCACATAGTCATGTTGGTTGCGTCTTTCTAGATGACTACTGACTCGACACGGTGCTACACTCCATCGCCACCTCCACCCCCACCCCTTTATATATATACTACATATAAATATATATCTATAGCTATTATATTTACTTTCTGTCTGTTAGCTTCCTTCTTAGTAAAAAGATAAAAAAAAAATATAAAAGAGAAAAGATAATCTTTGACTTGCAGGTACTTCGTCTGGCGAGTAGCAAGACCCATTTTTGACCCTGTTTTGGCTCAAAGCCAAGAACCCATTTTTGAGGGTGTGCCTCAAGGACAAGGATTACTAGAAAAAAATCTAAATAAGAAAAAAAACAAAAAACAGAATAAACGAATGGAAGAGACGCGTTTTAAGGAAAACGCAGAAACTCGACTTAAACCCCACTTCCCTGAGTTCGACCCTGGGCCTAAAAGTGACAAGATAAAATCAATTAGGCCAGGTTAAAAATTTTGTAAAGAGATGGTTAGGTCCGAATTAGGTTAATCACTATACACATTTCAACGATAAAATCCCCATATTAACAACCTATCCGGGCCGACCCATCAAGTATCTCCAATGTATGATAAATCCATCACTTTGGGAGATACACCAAGATGACCTTGAGAAATGGGAGAATTTGATAAATATATTGAAATAGACCATCAATCAAAAATATCCATATACCCACACAAAAATTGATCTCCCAAATCCCAAATTCGAAAATCGAGGTTGTTGTAGTCCCCCAACCCAAATGAATTCAAATTCAAACTTCATAACAATTGACATGCCTGAACTTAATAAGGGTTGGTAGGATCCAATTGCAAGTGTTCCCGATTCTAAACCAACCTTAGAAAACCTTGAAGCTAGTCCATCAAGCCTAGATTCCCCAGACACTTGTGATGATAAGCCTGAGTCAGAACCTTTAAAGAATATAAGTCTCGAACCTTATCCTATTAAGATAATTCTCGAGAGTGATTCTAACATCCCAATAGAGCCTAAACCAGATTCAAGTGACCCAATCCCTACCTTTCACCTAGAATCTATATTTGAGCCTATTTAGGATGATCATGAGGCCCAATATGAAGAAAATCAGATTTTTGATCTAGACTATGATTATAGGCCCATGTTTAATGATTACACCTCTCTAACCTCCTCAGAAATGCGAATTGATTTCTCAGAAGTCAAACCAATTTATGATACAGAAACCGAGGAGTTGGAAGAGCTGGGATTCGATTAGGTCTATCCTAAGATTTAAGAACCTAAGGCTATGCATAATAAGGACACCTCTTTGAGCTCAAAATTTGAAATTAGGTTAGATCCAAGTCAGGTTGTTAATTCTATGCATCTTGATCCATTTTATGGGGAGAATCTCGATCTTGAATCAAGTTCAGACACTGATCTTCCCAAATTCTCCAATGATTTCAAATCAAACTCTAATTTCAGAGAACTTTTGTTTCCTAATGACTATGAGCCAATCTACAACCTCAGCATCTATGACCCGTTCTTTGATTCTAACTTCAAGGTCCCTATTCCCGAGATCATTGATTCAAAATCTTATTCCATTGAATTGGAATCATTCTGTTATGATCTTCAGAAATCAGAAACAGTAAGTGCTGAGAATGCCCACACTCCAAAGTTCAAATCTTTTACTAACTCAGAATTCCATGATCCTATAGGCACTCTCTAGGCATTTACATTTGATTTCAATGAGCATCAAGAAGACTCTCTACATGAACCTACCTTTGAATCATTTCTAGAAGAGCCTTCTCCACACCTAGATTTGGACCTCAAAGAAGCCACATCTTCTGATCCACATACTGAGCCTTCCAAAATTTGATCTCAACCTTGACCCACCACCAGAATTAACTTCTACTATGATTCACCTCTCTCTGATCCGATTGCATATGATTCTTCTCCATCTTTTGATCAGGTTTCGGACTTTGATTAGACTAATAATCACTTAACCTTTTCTGATCCTACCAATAGGGTTCCTACATCCTCTATAGCTCCATTTTCTTTTGAGGATCACTACTCTAATCAGGCTGAATCGACTCAACCAAACCCTAGATTCTCATTTCCATATCTCTTTGAGCCTCAAGGTACCTAATAGGCTCCACATCTATTGATTCATGTTCATCAACCCACTAGACTGATTGAGTTTGGGCTACATCATCAGCCTGTTGATCAAAACAAGCATCTAGTTGGACCAACCAGGCTATTAATCAAGGTGCTTGTTCTATAAAACTCATCTGATTTGACCACCCCTTCTCCTTAACCCTCGCTTGAAGGCATTGAATTTAAAGCTTAACGGGAGTCAACCCGTCATTCTGAAAACCCGAGATCCTTCTTATTATACTTTTTAGCTACACTCCTACTACACTTCTAAGTTCAACTTTAGAATAGCCGACTCCACCTTTGATACCTGTATTAAAGCTTGAAATCGTTCACAACAATCATCCCGACCCATTCGCCCACCTTTGATCCTGTTCTAATCCTTGAACCAAACTGAATTTATACCCTCCTGATTTACAATGAGGACATTGCAAAACTTAGGCATGGGGGGTGTTAAAGTGCAGACAGATAGAAAATCAATTCTCCAAAGGGTTCTCACAAAAATATATATATTAAAAAAATGATAAAAAAATAAAAAATTAAAAAAGAAAAAGAATTGGACAAAGGGGAGGAAATTTTGAGAAATAATTGCAAATCTTTCTTGAGGAGGAAAAGAGAGGAGAATTCAAATGTCAAAAAGGAGCAAAAATCAAGAACAAAAATGATAGTCATTAGAAATTGATGATGGAAGTTACTTAAGTTCTAAACCTAATAAAAAAAATTAAGTCATGAAAATAAAGAGACAAGGAGATTAGTATGAGTGCTAATCTTAGGCCTCTTGGGCATGTTTTAGGGCTTAAACATTCACGTATCCATTAAGATCCGGATTAGTCCTCAAGAGATTGAGAAAAATGCAAAGTTGATGTAGTAGGTCTAAGATTTAGGGATTATTCAACCCCGTTGCCTGTCCTTTGGTTTGCGGGACTTGGTAACCTAAGCATCCAAAATCACACACTAAGTCTGTTTCAGTGCACTTAAAAAAGAAAAATCTACCAAAAGTGTTCTGTTCTGAAAAGCCATCTCAAAGATCTAGCTTAGGAGCAGCTCGACGACACAAGTTGATTGGATGAGTTCCATGCACGGAGAGGTGGAAAATTCTCCTTGAAGATGCGTAATAACATACCGTCTCCTCAGTGCTTGTCTCCTAGGATATCTAAATACCCTACTGGGGGCATGTAAGCACCATGTGCTGGTTCAGGTGCCATGGGTGGGATTATCCCGAAATGTCGATTGCCAGGGCTTGAATTTAGCTATAGAATGCCATGGGTGGCACTATCCCGAAGTAACAAAAGCTAGGGTTCTGGAGGTTGCCATGGGTGGTGCTATCCTGAAGCATCGAAAGCTAGGGACCCTTCGAGGATTGATGGTGGGGAGAAGGAATCTGATACAGACCATGTTTAGGGCCAATTCGAGGCTGGATCTAGGGAAATCTTAAAAGAAAAGAGAGAAAACTCTCCAAATAAAAAATCCTTCTATCTCTCTCTTATCAAAAATGCACTGACAAACTGAACCTAGACATGTTACATCTATGCACGGGTGCTTTAACCACTAGGTTTAACGAACCTCTGGGCAGTTTTTGCTGGCCTTAGAAACCTTTGGGGCAGACTCAGGCTAAAGCTGGTCAGGTCTGGATTTTGATTGATACTTGAGTACCTCTATGCCTACTGTTAGCATTCTAACCTAATGTCTAAAGAGTATAACAAATCAAGAATCTAAACCTCAATGCAGGCCTAAAACTCTAGTTCTTTCCTTAAGATTTTGCTAAGGGACTAGAAAAAGTTAGGCATGGGGGTATGATGATAACATCATCATGTGCCATAACTAGCTTTAATTAGATAGGATTAATTGACAAATGCTCCTACATAATTACCGGAGAGTCATAATTCATTGCATATCCTTTCTGAGAAGAAAACATTAAATCAAGGTTAATTATGCAGTTTTAAAAGCATATCATGAATGTAGAATAATCACGGGGTTTCCCAGGGGTTAATAGAAGGTCTAATGAGCATTAAAGTCTAACAAGAGGGTTCACACAGATAGAAATGGGTTTTCACGCATTTCGAGAATTAACAGCAACCCAAAATCCTAATTTCAGACCCACTTGAATTCATGAGGGTTTGGTCAGGGTAAAATCCATCTAAAAATTATATAATTCATAGAAAAATATTCCATAAGGTTTGGTAACCTTAGTTTGACCATTTGAACCTATTTTGACCTAAAATTGAGTCTCAGATGAAAAGTTACCAACATTTGGATTTTTACGTAAATTGCCCAGTCAAACTTGGTCAAAACTAAAATCCAACTTCACCATCAGATTTCTTGGGTCAAAATTAGGTTTGTACTAAAATTTGGGCCCAATCAGAGATCATCTTGACCTAGCTTGCAATTTAGTCCAATCAGACTCTTTCTCTCTCAATTAGCCCCTCCGCTTTTGAATTATTTGCAGACAAGTCCATAGGTTTCTCGTCATTTTTTGCATATGGGTCCTACAGCCATTAGTGTGAACACATCAAGCTCCATTGAGATTCAAGCGAGGATTTCTCGCTCAATTCTCAATCAAACTCTTCCAAATTTGAATTGAAGATTCCTTGAGAAATTTCCTTCTAAATGAACTGGGCCATGAACCTTAATTCCTTCCCAATCTCCCATGCAAACATATCGAAGATGTGGGTATCCTATGTGTGCAAAATAGCTAGAGCTTGAAAGCTTTTTTCCAAGCTTGGAACTCCTCCCTAAGGCCTATGAAATGACCCAGGACGCAATTCCGTTCTTCCTTAGCTAGGTTTGGCCCCAAATCCCTCTTCTTTCCCTATCTCCAGCCTCCTTCGACCTAAGCACCAACGGCCTCCTTCCCCATCATCCTACAGATGGCCAACGGCCAAATTGGCCCGCCCCTCTTCTTCCCCACGCTCGTCCGCGTCTCGCCAGCCACAATGAGGGCAGCCTTCCCCTTTCCTCATCGCTATCTCCCTTCGCAGAGTAAGTTTCATCTCTGGTGTCGGCCAATCATAGCTGGTGCCAAACCCTCCCCCTTCTTCCCATAGTTAGGTATAGCATCTTCCCCTTCTTCCCTTAAATCTCCCTGACCCTTTCTTTTCCTAATTTGACTCACCATTCGCCCTCAACCTCTTCATCTTCCTCTACTCTAGCGAAGCTCTGGCGATGCCTCACCGATGCTACACACCACCAAATACACCTTCTCCACTTCCATAAGCTCCGCCTTACCTCACCGCACAGAACCCCTCACCTAATTCCTCGATTCACCCACTCGAACACTCCACCGAACACACCCCTTGCCATTCACCCCTTTCACCTTCGTCTGACCTCCACGCCCACTCCCACACCGTACAAACACCACAACCACCTTCGCCAACACTTGGCAAGTATCTTGAGATGTTTTGATGTGGCTGTGAGGCCGTATCTTGTGTTTCAGGTAGTCTCCACTCACCACAATTGCCTTCATCATCTCCAACGACATCCACTGTTCTTCGGCTACAATCCCCCCCAACTTCACTTCCAGGTTGCACGCAACAGCTCCAGGTCCTTTCCCAGGCCCTCAATTGGAGACCACGTCTGTGACCTCACCCTCAATTAGAGGTCTTTCATCCCACAGCTGATGAGCGAAGGAAACCAATGGGGATAGTCCCACATGTTGGTGCAAGAGCACTACGATCGTTTATTTTGGTGATAACAAAACACGTGTTATTTAATATTTGCACTTGAAGTCATAGATTTCAGGTTAATTGCAAATGGAGACGTGTTTAGACGGAGTTCGAGCTTGCATCCATGATGGATTGGAGGAGCTTGACGGAAAACAGAGGAGCTTCGCGAGGAGCGATAGCCTGAAGATGCGTGAAGACAAGAATAGGACAGATTTCCTTTTATCATGTTCTATGTAATTTTGTTTCTTTGTTTTGCTCTTTATTTCTTTCTTAGATCTTATGTTAAAGAGCCTCAAAGAACCCTTAAAGTAGTCCTAGGAACACCTGCACAACCCTAGGATACTTAGGTTTTCTATAGAGAACTCAGAAAACCAAAATAGGGTTCTGATAGCCTAATCGGATGTCTGATAGTGACGTTTAAGATGTCTAACTGTTGACTCAGACGTCCAATAACATAGGCTGGACTTTGTAGCTTCTGTTTGATGAAATCTGATGTCCAGACCTTAGTCCAGACGTCTTAGAAGACGTCTGATGTTTGTACCAGACGTCCAATTAGTGAAATGTTGGCTACCAAAGTATACATTGAGGAAAATGACCGTTAGCCTTATATCAGGCATTCGTAGAGGACCCCAGACATCTAATATGTGACCATTTCAGCTCGACTGACCCAAAATCTCCTTTGTAAAATTTTCTAGCTGTTAAACTATCTTAAGAATCCATTTCCGTAGTACAATAGGTTTTTAGACGTCCAGACCTACGGCAAGACGTCCTGTATGTTGCCTGATGGCTGATTGCACAGCAAAAATACACCAATAAATATGCCATCTTGTGTTATTTCCTAGCACTACCATTGCATCTTATGTAGCTATAGTGGCATTTATACATAGACACATGCTTGCATTTTTTTAAAAGAGGGGAGGAGAGTGAATAATTGGCCATCTAATTAACATCTTCATCAAGGGCTGCATTGCAAATTCATTATTTTCATTTTTTATTTTTGACTTTGAATTGTTCTCCCTCACGCGGCTCAGGGCATGGGGCATGCACCTCTTCGCGCCACTCCTCTGCTAGCAGCATGGCAAGAGGTCCTCTGCTAGTAGCATGGGTTGGCGTTCCTCTTCCTCTTTAAAACCCTTGGTCCTCTCCCTCGTGCGAGGAGACCCGGAGACACCACACTTCCACCCTCCCCTGCGCACCACACACACCATTCCCTGCCGGCCACTCGCTTCCCCTCTCCCTCTCCATACACAGCACCTCTTCTCACCAATTGAGAAGAGGAACGCTGAGTGCAGGAGAAGCTCACAGTGGTTTAGGACCCCATTGTGAGCTCCACCACCGCCCTGCTCCATCGTGAGCAGGTGGGCATGGTGGGTTCTTGTTTTATTTCTATTTTTATTTTTCATATTTGGCATTCTATTCTCTATTTGGTTTTCGCTTGTAGGTTACTCTCCGTCGCCATTAGAGCAGCAGAGCTTCAAGCTCTGAAGCTCGCGTACAACTACAGTGCGCACTCCGCCACCTCCATGTGCCTCAGGCACCCATTCCGCGTGCTCTGCACATGCCAGCCGGTCGCCCTCGCCCCACTCCGCATGCCCTGTCGCAAACCCCCGCGCGCGGCCCAGCCGGTTTCCTGGCGAATCAGCCGGTCACCTTTTTGCCCTTGCACTATAGCCGCGACCTCACGCAGCTACAGTGTGGTGACCGATTTGTTTCTCACTTATCTGGTCACCGCGCCTTCTCTCTCCTCCTCGCAACCGCCTCCAGCCAGTCACGTGCGTGCGTTCCTACGCTCTGCATTGCGTGCCCGCGCTCCTGTGAGATCAGACGGCGGATGCAGCCCCCGAACGACTTAACTTCTTTCTCTCTCTCACACTCCTCCAGTGTACACACCCACACTCATACACACACACACTCGTACACTCACACACTCACTTGTACACACCTACACATACATATATATATATATATATATCCACTCACTTATATACCTAAATATATATATATATATTTATACATATATACATATATACATACATATATACATATATATCTATATATATATATATATATATACACAACTACATATATACCTATATAGTTATAACCCTATCTATACATACATACATACATACATACATAAATATATATATATATATATTTACATACACATCACCTACCCGTATCCATATGCCCGTGCACTAGTCATCCCACCGCGCATCATATCGTGGGAATATATGCACCAGTTGCTGATATTCCCTGATACCCGCGCAAAGCAAGCACCTCCGCACACACTCCCACACATCCGTCCCACACTCTACGTGGCACTTCGACTTGTTAGTTGCGTCTTACTAGACGTGGACCAACTTGACACCATGCTACACTCCATTTCCACTTCCACCTCCACCCCTATATATTATACATATATATATATTGTATCTACTATATATCTAAACATATATTAAGCTAAGTATTCCTTTTCTTTGCCAGCTACCTGCCTTGTGTTTATTTATCTTTTGTTTCTTGCTATTAAAAAGATAAAAAAAAAAGAGTAAAAGAGAAAAGATAATTATTGTCTTATAGGTACTCGGTCCTGTGAATAGCAGGACTAGTTTTTTCTGGAAACCCTAAGTTGGCTCAAAGCCAAGAACAATTTGGCTCAAAGCCAAGACTTGATTTTGAGGGTGTGCCTCAAGGACAATATTATTACCAAAAAAATCTTAAATAGAAAAATAAAAAAAAACATAATAAACGCACGGAAGAGATACATTTTAGGAAAGGCGTAGAAACTTCTTCACCTTTAATTCCCGCCTCCCTGAGATTGACCCTAGGCCTAAAAGTGACCAAGATAAAATTTAGGCCAGGTAAAAATTTTTTTGTGAAAGATGGTTAGACTCGATTTCGGTTAACCACTATAATAACTTCAACGATAATTTCGCCATATTAACACAACCTATTCGAGTTCTACCACGCTTTTTCTTGCGCCATTGCCGGGGAGGTGCGCATTGAGGTAAGTTTCTACTCCATTCCTTTGATTCTCTCTTCTCACACCCTTCTCTTCACGGGTGTTTCTGTTTGCTGGTGTGCAGGTAAATCAGTTGCAAGGAGGAGGCAAGTAGAGGAAGTCGAAGACGTGGGCAAATCCAAGGTAGGAGCGACAGCGTGAAGTCACTGGAGTCGCACTAGAGCTTCGCCCACATTGCTGAATAAGTAGGTCTCTCTCTCTTAGCAACTTAAGTTAACTTGTCACCTAAATAAATAAATAAATAAATACCCTAAAAATACTTCTTGGGAATTTCTTGGGGCAAGTGGATTAAAAATCACTTGCTTGATTGTTTGCTATCACCCCCACCGCCCCAGGATTTTCCGCCAAACATCGCATAGTGAAGATCCAAGAATCTTGATTCTTGAATCTTTCGTCGTGTGAAGTATTCTTTGAGGCAAGATTAAATCAATTGATTGTCATCCCTCCTTACCTCATTTATTCACAATTTGGGATCAATTTTTTTGGTGGGGAGACTTGGAATTGAGTTGATTCCAACCCCACTACAACCTTTCACCTGCCTAAGATTTGATCCCGAATATTTCAACCCCAAAATTTTAATTTTATTTACATTATCTTGTGGTTGAGCCTTGTGTGTGGAACATCATTTTGGTGATTGGGAGCACTTGAATTGAACTGCTTTGGCTCCCTTTCACGTTAAACTAAAATTGACTCGTGCATCCACACAAAGAAATTTTCACCTAGGGAAGCCCATTGCATTTTTAGCATGCATTAACCAACCCACATTGAAGAAGGGTTTGTTGGGCATAGAAGAACTTGTATTTTCTCAAAACCCAGAGATTGGTTGAATTGGTAACTCAGCGAAATCTTAAAATCCATACTACTTAAGGCTGAAATTCTAAAAACCATTCACCAACTAAAACTTCAATTCGGGGAGATTTCCCCATTGCATGCTTGGTTTACACACTTTCTAAAATCAACGCACTTGGGCATTACCTGTATATAACGCCCTTCACATTCCTGGAGCACTTGACCCTAAGCCTCTAAATAAAACTGGTAGCAGCTTGACCCTTATTAAGGATTGGAGGTCTAACTACCTGCGTATGGCGCCTATGTGCTAGTGCGGGTTCCCGGGTGCTATCGGGTGTCTAAGACTGGGGCAAACGGCCTTTCATTCTGGCCCGATGGTTCCGCGGCGCTCTCATTTGGTTCCGTAGGTTACGATAGTAAGTAACTTAGATCTTTAGGTCTAAGGGCACATTGTAGAGGTTAGGAAATTGATTACCTTGATTTGTCATCAAGTATACCTTTACGGCATCATTTCTCTCATCCCCTTTTCCCTTCTTATCCCCCCCCCAATTCTTCCTACGATAGTGCATGTTTGGGAGGAGGTCACAAAACCCTGAATTATTTGAATTGTCTGATAATTCTAGAAGGATAGAAACCGATTTGTCATCCTTCTCCACAAACATGGCTGCACGCCCACCCCCAAATCCCGAGGGAGGAAACCGCCCCCCTCAAATCCCACCAGGTGGTGGAGCCATGGACCCCATAACCCGCCTCCAAGCCCAAATGGAAATGTATAATGAACTGATTGAAGCCATTAAGGAAACCTTGGAGGAAATGCAGAACCCTCTCGAACGGGAGGAGCCTAGGTCTCTTAGCTCTTATCAAAATCCTGCTGCTACAGAGACCATAGGACAAATTCGGGTCCCCATGGGTGGGGACGATTTTGAATTGAAACCCAATATAATTGACCTGATTAACTTTCACTTCCATGGTCTTGCAAGTGAAGATCCTTTTCTCCATTTGGAAGACCTAACCTGATTGGCTGAAATAATTAAACCAAGAAACATCGGGTTATCAATTGTCCTCATGAAAGTGTTCCCGTTTTCGTTGCGAGATAAAGCGTCGCAATGGTTACGCACCCTTGGGAGAACCATCCATTCTTGGGAAGAGATGCGAACAGCATTTCTCAAGAAATTCTTCCCAATCGGGCAAACCAATGAGCTTCGCCGTGCTATAACTTCCTTCACGCAACAAAATAGCGAGCAGTTTCATGAGGCTTGGGAGAGGTATAATGACCTCCTCCGGAAGTGTCCACACCACGGTCTGCCTAAGTGGCATATAGCCCAGATTTTCTATTATGGGCCAAATGAGACTTTGAAGCAGATCGCAGATGCTTCCTGCAGAGGGAATTTCATGAATAAAGACGAGAATGGAGCGTTCGAATTATTTGAAAACATGAGTGAAAATTCAATGAACAATGCCTCCATTGTTGCCTTTAATCGGACCAGCCTGCCTCGTAATGTTCACAAAGTTGACACGGGACCCTCCCATTTATCCACTAATCTTAGCCTTGTCGCACAAAATTGGATGAAGTCTTTGTCGTGCACAAGAAGCTGGACGAGCTTCTGGTCAATTCTGCCCAATCTATGACAAACACCTCTACCTCACCACTTCGTCACAATCCTAATCTTTCCAATGCTAGGCTTATTCCTAAAAACCCCGCAAGACCATCCTTACCGAGCGTCGCACCGAGCGATTCAGTAAGTCATGTGGATTTGGCTTCTGCAAACTAGTATTTCGACACGGTGGACCAAGCCTCCATGTGCTCGGATGCATACATACATGCGGACTCGTCTTTTGGCCTAGAAGACGCTTGCGCCCTGGGGAACAACTCGTTCTCTGCCACTTATAACCCAGGGTGACGAAATCATCCTAACTTCGCATGGTCCAGTAACCCGCAGCACCAAAACCCCGCGGATGGGCCAATGCGACCATCCGCACCCGTCATCCCAAGGGCCCAATTTAATCCTGTGGCGAATCCGCCATCAGGTCCATGCATACCACAAACAGAACACGCATCAAGCCCTCTTGATAAACTGATGCGAATGGTGACAGAAATGTCTATGCACCATGAAGAGAACATGACCTCTCTTCAGCACCAATTGGCGTAGCAGAATGCTGAGATCAGTTAACTACGCATGTGACTCGATCTCAGGGCACTCTTCCAGCCCAACCTGTTCCCAACCCGCGAAATTTTGTACCTCGTGGTCCTCAACCACAGGTACGACCTTCTCAGGGGCAGGTTCATCAGATTCTGTAGGCTCCGAGCATTCCACCTAGATTCCAGGCTAATCCCGCAGCAGCACCTCACCCTTATGTCCCTATTGCAAACCCTCCTCCGCCTTATGATCCCACTGGACCTGCAACGTCCAATGCGATTACTACGAGGAGCAGTAAGCAAACCGTCGATCCGCCTCGACCTGATTCTGGCCCATCTTTTTCATCGCCCTCTCATTCAGGATGCACACCGCATTCTCGTGAGGAAGGTATACCCAAACTAGTGCTAGAATCAGTCCCATTCCCTGAGGCTCTACTGAGGGAGCCAAAAGGTAAGAAAAAGGATACGCAGGCCTTTGATAACCTGCGTAATTTATTCAGGGATGTTGAAATCAAGGTACCCCTGTTAGAGGCTATCGACCACATACCTACTGTCGCCTGATTTTTCAAAGACTACACTACACCCAGGCTACAGTCAAAGAAAACAAAGAATCCCGTGGTTCTCTCGCCTCATGCGAGTTGTGCTATATTGTCAAATCTACCACCGAAGCAGAAAGATCTGGGCACACCACTTATTTCTTGTAGCATCCAAGGCTGTAATTTCAACCATGCTCTGCTTGATCTAGGATCTTCCATCGATCTTATACCAACCATCATGCTTGAGAAATTTGCCTTAGGAAATCTGAAACCCACCCCAGTCACGTTACAGTTGGCAGATCGTTCTGTCAAAATACCGAAGGGTGTGGTGGAAGACGTGGTGGTTAGGGTCAACAGTCTCTTTTTTCCTGTTGACTTTCTTGTTTTGGACATGGAAGTTCCTAGCTCACTTTCTGATTGTCCGATCATCCTTGGTCGACCTTTCTTGGCCACAGCCCGCGCCCATATCGACTGCGAGTCGGGCTGCATTGAGATTGCCATTGGCTCTGAGAAACTCAAGCTAAACATCTTCAAGGCAGCCAAGAACTTTGATTACGATTGCATCAAGGATGACACGTCTGACGAGGACATGGCCGTCAGCGCGTGTATCAGACTAATAGGGACCTATTCTGACTGCTGTGGACTACCTTTGAACACAGACCATTGCCTGACCGACACATATTGTGACATTCCCCCATCCCTCCCTTTACCCATACATTCTCCTTACCAGACTTCTGACAAGGTTTCCTCTGCTTCCCATACCTCGTGCTCTAAGTCATATTTGGGCTACTCACCGCCGGTCCACAATCTTGAAGACCGGATTGCCCTTTCTTTCCAGCCAAATCAGGCGGAACTACAACTCCACACTGGGACCTTGAGCCCACATACTGCTCACTGGGGCTATCCCTTTTTGGATCCATCAATCCAAGACGCCCCTCTTCTTGACCAATCTAAGGGCCAACTTCTTCCTCTTGTTTTATTTTCTTCTGATCTGCTTGGGACACTCTCGTCCCAAGAAATGCCAGATCTTTCACCATCCTCTCCCGAGCTGAAAGAGCTGCCTAATACGCTTAAATATGTTTTCTTAGGACCAAATGAAACGCTCCCCGTAATCATTAGTTCAAAATTGACCAGGGAGTAAGAGTGCAAACTAACAGAGGTCCTTATAGAACACAAGGCAGCCATGGGATGGTCCTTATCTGACTTAACTGGCATTAGCCCCTCCTACTGCACTCACCGCATATATACGAAGGAGGAGGCTCGACCTTCCCCGCGAGATGCAGTGACGTCTCAACCCTAACATGCAGGAGATTGTTAAAAAGGAAATTATTAAGTGGCTAGATGCGGGTATAATCTACCCGATCAGCGATAGCCCCTGGGTGAGCTCAATTCACGTCGTGCCCAAAAAGGCGGGACTCACCATCCGTGTTAATGACGGGCGAATCCAACCCTACACGCACTCCTACATCTTGGAGAGTGTGTGTAGACTATAGGAAACTGAATGCTGCAACTAAGAATGATCACTTTCTGCTACCTTTTATTGACCAAATCCTGGAGCGGTTAGCGGGAAATAAATTTTTCTATTTCCTGGATGGATTCTCTGGATATAACCAGGTGGCAATTGCCCCCCGAGACCAAGAGAAAACCACCTTTACCTGCCCCTTTGGCACCTTTGCATTTAGAAGGATGCCGTTCGAACTTTGTAATGCGCCAGCAACTTTCCAGAGATGTATGCTGGCGATATTCCATGACATGGTGGGTGACTTTCTTGAGGTTTTCATGGATGTCTTTTCGGTCTTTGGACCCTCTTTTGATGATTGTCTTGCCAACCTGACCCGTATCCTTCGGAGATGTATTGATGTGAACCTCGTGCTTTCCTGGGAAAAAAGTCATTTTATGGTACACGAGGGGATTGTTCTCGGGCATATCATCTCCGATAAGGGTATTAAGGTTGACAGAGCCAAGCTTGATGTAATTGCTGATTTACCTGTGCCTAGCTTTGAAATCCGCTCCTTCTTGGGACACGTCAGTTTCTATAGGAGATTCATCAAAGACTTCTCCAAGATTTCTAGACCTTTAACTCATCTCCTATCAATCGAGGTACCCTTTGATATGGGCCCCGACTGCATATGAGCATTCACGCATCTGCATGATGCTGTCACCAAGGCCCCTGTTCTCTAGCCACCTAACTGGTCCCTCAACTTTGAACTCATGTGTGACGCTTTCGACCTTGCAGTCAGAGCCATCTTGGGACAAAGATGAGATAGACACTCCTTCGTGGTGTACTATGCCAGTAAGACGTTAGACGAGGCTCAGCATAATTATACAACCACTAAGAAAGAACTACTGGTTGTCCTCTTTGGGCTGGAGAAATTCTGCTCTTACCTTCTGGGCTCGCATGTTATTGTATTCACTGACCATGTGGCCATTCGCCATCTCATGCATAAGAAGGATGCCAAGCCTAGACTGATTCATTGGATCCTTCTGCTCTAAGAATTTGACATTGAGATCCGCGATAAGGCCGAAGCCCAGAATGTTGTTGCTGATCATCTCGCAAGACTGGACCCTGACCACATTAGACTTACCCTGCCGATCAATGAGGTTTTTCCCGATGAGCACCTATTGGCAATTAATGTGGCAAGTGGACCTTGGTATGCCGACATTGCCAATTACCTTACTTCTGGTTCCCTTCCATGTGGCTGGCCTAAAAACCAGCATGAGTGTCTCATTGCAGAAGCAAAGTATTATTTCTAGGATAATCCACTACTTTTTTTAATAGGTGCTAACTAGATCATCCGTCGCTGTATTCTTGACAGCGAATTCCCCAGTGTGCTATCCTTCTGCCATGATCAAGCCTGCAGAGGCCATTTCTTGGGGAGGAAAGCTGCAGCCAAGGTGTTGCAGTGCGGTTTCTTTTGGCCCTCCCTTCACCAGGATGCACACAATTATGCCAAACATTACACTAGGTGCCAATCGTTAAGGTCAATGTCACGTCGTGACATGATGCCCTTGCAACCCATCCTAGCTGCTGAAATCTTCGACATTTGGGGAATCGATTTCATGGGTCCCTTTCCTCCTTCCAACGGCTTCAAGTACATCCTCGTTGCTGTTGATTATGTTTCCAAATGGATCGAGGCTATTCCCACGTGCCATGCTGACCATGTCATATCTACTCAATTTGTCAAAGACCACATTTTTGCACGCTTTGGGATCCCTCGAGCCATTATCTCGGAAGGAGGAAGCCATTTTACCCATGCTTTTTTTCGGGCACTTCTGAGGAAATATGGAGTCCACCATCGTATCGCATCTCTGTACCATCCTCAGACGAACGGCCAGGCTGAGGTGTCGAACCGGCAAATCAAGCAAATTCTCCAGAAAACGGTTCGGCCTGACCGTAAGGATTGGTCCGACAAGCTGATTGACGCACTTTGGGCGTATCGGACCGCCTTCAAGGCTCCCCTAGGTATGCCTCCTTATAGAATCGTTTACGGGAAGCCTTGTCATTTGCCCGTGGAGCTGGAGCACCGCGCTTATTGGGCGGTTCGCCAATGTAATCTCGACCCAGACCTATGTGGTCGAGAAAGGAAACTCCAACTCCAAGAGCTAAAAGTGCTCCATCGTGAAGCCTATGATTCTGCCTTAACTTTCAAGAAACACACTAAGGCTTTTCACGACAGCCGAATTCGGCAGAAGGAATTTAAGCCGTCTCAGCAAGTTTGGCTTTACAATGCCCGGCTCAAATTCTTTCTTGGGAAATTGAAGTCCAAATGGACTAGTCCCTTCTTGGTCTTGAGACCATTTCCTAACGAGGCCGTTGAAATTGAAGATCCTAAATCTGGGCATAAATTTACGGTCAATGGGGAGCGTTTAAAGCCCTATCTTACTCATGAACCTGCCCCCGTTGGTAAAACTGTTGCTCTGCTGGAGGGTAAATAATTTCGTGCCTCACTCTGAGTCCAGCTGGGGACGTTAAATTCATCACTCGTTGGGAGGCACCCCAACAACACTCCTCCATGTACACTTCTTCACTTCACCACCCACCATCCACCCACCCTACCACCCTGCATATACCTTGCACGTCAGCTCTCTTTCCCCGATCTTTGGACCTTCCTCTACCTTGCATGCATATGAGGACATAGCATCGTTTGACATGGGGGGGTGGATAGGCATCTATAGGATCTGGGTATTATATGGTATCATGCAGCTTCCATTATATATATCCATCTATAAATATGTACATATAAATAATAAAAAAAAAAGGTGTTTAATAATGATCTGAAGGCTAAAACAAAAAATACAATAAGTGTTTATGGATATTCAACCACTGCTTGGAAAACCTTCCAGGCCACAGAAGCTTGATTTACTCAGGTTTGGCTTAATTCACTTAAGCATTGACAAGATAAACCAGAATCTCTCCTAACTAAGGTCGTATTCTTGTACCTAAGTCACCAGTACAGGATTTGTTGGTTTGCTTTTACTTAAGAGCCTAAGTAATCTTGGTTCACACTATACATATCAAGAAAGACCAGGTGAACATAAGATCCAACCCTGGTGTTCATTAGGGAAGGTGGAGCCCTTACCTGTGAGTGCAAGTAGACTTTTTATCCTAGGCTTTAGTCTTGTGTCTAGGAAACTCTTTCCACCAAAAAGGAACTCTCCCACCAAAAAAGCGTGCTCCTCCAAATAAGAGATATACTGACACTTGTTGCAAAAAAAAAACTGTGCAAATAAGTCAGTATATCTCTCAATTGTCTGTAAATTCTTCTCCCTAAAAAGTTTTCAGGGCAAGTTACAAATACCATGTTTCTACCATATATTCTTTGAGCCACAAAAGCAAAAAAAATGAGGGTTGAGTTTTTCGTCATCTTTTTAAGGGTCAATCCGAAGACATGAGCTGAAACTGGGACCAACCTGCACTTAAAAATTCGTGAAACCCTGGGCTTGAGCCTTAATGTTCATCTGGTCAATCTTGATCCTTCACTATGCACAAACCATAATCCCTTGAGCTCTCGAGTACGACAAAAACCTTCTGAGTCCTAGAAATCGTACTTAAGGTTTAAATATCAAGAGTCCAGGTTAGTCAAGAGATGGTCTATGTCACGTGAGACTTAAAGTACTGGTAGTCTTCTCTGCAATTGGTTCTCACAATATCCAACAAATAAACACACCTATGTCGCTTCAATCTTCAGCTTATGATCATCTCTAAATACAAAACAAAAAAAAAATGTTTTGCTAGGGACTAGCAAAAGATAGGCATGGGGGTATGATTGCACAGCAAAAATACACCAATAAATATGCCATCTTGTGTTATTTCCTAACACTACCATTGCATCTTATGTAGCTATGGTGGCATTTGTACATAGACACATGCATGCATTCTTTTAAAAGAGGGGAGAGTGAATAATTGGCCATCTAATTAACATCTTCATCAAGGGCTGCATTGCAAATTCACTATTTTCATTTTTTATTTTTGACTTTGAATTCTTCTCCCTCGCGTGACTCAGGGTATGGGGCATGCACCTCTTTGCGCCACTCCTCTGCCAGCAGCATGGGTTGGCATTCCTCTTCCTCTTTAAAACCCTTGGCCCTCTCCCTCGTGCGAGGAGACCCGGAGACACCACACTTCCACCCTCCCCTGCGCACCACACACACCATTCCCTGTCGGCCACTCGTTTCCCCTCTCCCTCTCCATACACAGCACCTCTTCTCACCAGTTGAGAAGAGGAACGCTGAGTGCAAGAGAAGCTCATAGTGGTTCAGGACCCCACTGTGAGCTCCACCACCGCCCAGCTCCATCGTGAGCAGGTGGGCGTGGTGGGTTCTTGTTTTATTTCTATTTTTATTTTTCATATTTGGCTTTCTGTTCTCTGTTTGGTTTTCGTTTCCAGGTTACTCTCCGTTGCCATTAGAGCAGCAGAGCTTCAAGCTCTAAAGCTCACGCACAGCTACAGTGCGCAGTCTACCACCTCCGCATGCATCAGGCTCTCGTTCTGCATGCTCTGTGCACGCCAGCCGGTCGCCCTCGCCCCTCTACGCGTGCCCTGTCGCAAACCCCTGCGTGCGGCCCAGCCGGTTTCCTTACGAATCAGCCGGTCACCTTTTTGCCCTTGCACTGTAGTCGTGACCTCACGCGGCTACAGTGCGGTGACCAGTTTGTTTCTCACTTATCCGGTCACCGTGCCTTCTCTCTCCTCCTCGCAACCGCCTCCAGCCAGTCACGCGCGTGCGTTCCTGCGCTCTGCGTTGCGCGCCCGCGCTCCTGTGAGATCAGACGGCAAATGCAGCCCCCAGACGACTTAACTTCTTCCGCTCTCTCACACTCCTCCAACGTACACACCCACACTCACACACACACACACTCATACTCACACACACACTCGTACACTCACACACTCACTTGTACACACCTACACATACATATATATATATCCACTCAATTATATACCTAAATATATATACATACATACATACATATATATATATATATGTGTGTGTGTGTGTGTGTATACATACATACATACATATATATATATATGTGTGTGTGTGTGTATATATATATGTATGTATGTATGTATACACACACACATATATATATATTTATACATATATACATATATACACATACATATACATATATTACTATATATATATATTCATAAATATATATATACACATATATATATCTATATACATATACACAACTACATATATACCTATATAGTTATAACCCTATCTATATATATACATATATATATATATATTTACATAAACATCACCTACCTATATCCATACGCCCGTGCACTAGTCACCCCACTGCGCATCATATCGCAGGAATATCTGCACCAATTGCTGATATTCCCCGATACCCGCTCAAAGCAAGCACCTCCGCACACACTCCCACACATCCGTCCCACACTCTAGGCGGCACTTCATCTTGTTGGTTGCGTCTTACTAGACGTGGACCAACTTGACACTGTGCTACACTCCATTTCCACTTCCACCTCCACCTTTATATATTATACATATATATATATTGTATCTACTATATATCTAAACATATATTAAGCTAAGTATTCCTTTTCTTTGCCAGCTACCAGCCTTGTGTTTATTTATCTTTTGTTTCTTGCTATTAAAAAGATAAAAAAAGAAGAGTAAGAGAGAAAAGATAATTCTTGTCTTACAAGTACTTGGTCCTGTGAATAGCATGAAAACCCTAAGTTGGCTCAAAGCCAAGAACTTGATTTTGAGGGTGTGCCTCAAGGATAATATTTTCACCAAAAAATCGTAAATAGAAAAACCAAAAAAAAAAAACATAACAAACGCACGGAAGAGATACGTTTTAGGAAATACGTAGAAACTTCACCTTTAATTTCCGCCTCCCTGAGATCGACCCTGGGCCTAAAAGTGACCAAGATAAAATTAAGTACGCTAGGTAAAAAATTTTTTGTGAAAGATGGTTAGACTCGATTTAGGTTAACCACTATAATAACTTCAACGATAATTTCACCATATTAACACAACCTATTAGAGTTCTACCAATGGTCATGCACTAAAACCCTGTTTAGGTTTGAGCCAAGTCAGGAAAGAATCTCGACTAGAATCAGACGTCCGACTTAGTTCCCAAAAGTCGTAAATAGGTTTTCCAGATGTCTGATACCTGGACCAGACGTCTGATGACCCTGTCAGAATCATGATTGATTCTGATTATGGCCTATTTTGCCCTGGGCTCAACCCCAATGGCTATGGAAGCTTTCTAAGGGCTTCCAAAGCCTTCCTAGGCCCTCTATAAATAGAGGACCTTTGCCTTGTAAAAACACACCTTGCAAGACTACTTTCCACTCTTATTGTGACACATTGATACTAAGAAGAAGTTCTAAGCTCTCCAAAGTCCTTGTCCACACCTGAGAGCTTCATCTTTGTTTGCGTACTCGCTCTCCCTCCGAGATTACAAGAGCGACCAAGCGTCGCCGAGTGGTTCATGCACCCACGTCAAGCCGACGCAATTCCAAGCAAAAGGAAGTATCTTTACCTATAGTAGCTAGGTTAATCTTTGTTGGCTTTATAGGTTGTTTTGTAATCTTTCGTTGTTATTGGTTGGGTATTCACATTGCGAATTCCCATCTCCTTCGTAAGACAAAATCCTCCTTGTGAAGAGGAAAGGTTGAGGAATGCTACCCTCGTACTTGTAGTGTGGTTGTAATTGAGGTTGAACTACCCTCGTTTAAGTAATTCGTATAGTGGATTTGATCGACTAGATCAATTGGAAAATCCTAACTCGAGAGGATTAGGTGGTGATTTTCACCCGATTTGGGTTTCCACCTAAAAATACTTGTGTACATTTTGAGATTGCTCATTTTGCGAGATTGTTATCTTTTTATTCCACATTTTATACGTCACTCATATCTTAACCCCTCCCATAGGAATCCACACCACATCGTGCACGAACAAAGCAGCAATGACACGCACGGAATGCGTTGGTTTAATTATATCGTTGTAGCATGCATTCGCGACATCAGTTTCAATTTAAGATTTAGATTTGGTGAGTCCAAGTGTCGAACACGAGGGGGCGTGAAATCAGATTAGTTTGTTGCTTGAGATGTCACAAGAATGTTTCTTTTGTTTGCTTGTGAGAAAATGAGAGCGAGAGAGAGAAAGAGAGAGTAAGGTTAGAGCTTGCGTTTAAAACATGGCAATTACTTTAAGGATATGTGAGCTATGATATAAGAAGCAACATCAACATATAGCATGCAATTAGAGTTTGTTTACAAATACAACAATAGATGAAAGCTTAAAATAGTGCAACATAAAACTAGAGTAAGGGAGAGTGCGAGGAGGAGGCGAGGCGGCCACGACGATGGAGGGGGGCTCCGTCGGCGGTTCGACAACTTCAGGGCGAATATTGAGTGTTTGGTGGAGCTAGGAGAGGGCTAGTATTTCATGGAGAGTGTGTGAGAATTCAATCCCCTTGAATGGGGTGGTTGAGGAGGTTTATATAGAGAAGAAGGGGTTTCCAAACTAGGTAAGGGTTCTAGTGACGTCCGAGACATTGCTAAATCCCTTCCAAAAGTGTTGCTGAAGCCCCACGCCCACCAGTCCTTAGGCGTACCCGTTCTTCTTCTTCTCAAGCTGCTCCCACACATCCTCAGCCGTTGGATCCAAGGAGCGGATCACCATCGGATAGTTGAGGGCGTGCCACGTTGCCCTAGGCACCCGCGGGTGTGCACCCTCGAGCGATGAAGAATGATGACTTCCCAATTACACATCAACGGCTGGGATTGTGCACGATCGAGTGCGCTGGATCGCACCTTACCCGTGATGAGCACGTGTCATGATGCGCGTTTACGTTGGACGCTCGAGATTGCGCCGCGTGCCTCCATTTGATCCGTCCACGCACCAATCAGCGGCTGAATTTCAATTGTGCGTGCAGACGTAGCCAGTGCGAATCGAACGTGTGTCGCGCGTTCGTACGGTGGGACACTGACCGCTACGTTACCTCCGTGCTTTGTCTCAGTTGTGCGTGAACACTCAGCCGTTCGATGGCGATCAGACGGTTGAGATTGAATCTTGGTGCGGTGAAGAGTGCATTGGTGAGGCCCGCGTGCTTGTGATTCCTCAACCGTCCGATCCTTGGATCGAATGACTTAAGATGCTTTTGCATGATGAAGTGGGGGTGCTACATCGGTGGGAGCACGGCGGATAGCGCCACCTGGCCGTTTATGGGTCGTTGATATGATCTTCTTGGGCTTGTTGGGAAAGCTCCGGATGTCAGATTTAAGTGATTTCGAGTCCGTTGGACTCCATTCGTCGATCTAAATCCATCAGTGTGGTCCAATTGCTCATCTGAGGCCTGTTTCAATATACACTTGTATACATAACCATTAAACATTGATTATTAGCAATCTTAATTTGTCATGCATGCAATGCTCCCAAGCCCATTATGGTATGTTATTAACGCACATATATCCTCAAAACTAACTCTAGTTGATGGAATTATCATCATTGGATGTAATCCCTTGCTAATTGCTAGTATCCTAGTCATTATTTTCTGTCAGAATTAGAAATTGATTACTTAGACATATGTTGCTTGTCAACGGGAGGAAATATATACTAAGAACCTAATCCATAGAGACTAAACAGCGCCTGTGTATTTACCAAAATGCAAACCACCCAAGCCCTCGCTTTAAAGCATATATACTGTAAAGACCCATTCTATTCTGAACCTTTTAAGACGTCTGGACTGTCAGTCAAACATCTGGGCAGACATTTGGACCCCTTCCCAGACGTTTGGAAATTGAAAATTTTGTACGCAGGGTCGCGTCTGGGCACTGGCTGTGCGCAAATAGCTTTCCTCTCTCCTCTCTCTTCTTTTCTCTTTCCTAAACCCTAACCCCATACCTTATATAAGACCCCTCTCCCCCTTACTCTCTTCTCCACTCCACCACCACCTTCCTTCCTCTCCATTACAGTGAGAGGGACGAGCAAGAACAAGAGGGCGCAAGAGCGAGGAGCGAGGAGGAGAGGCGACGTGAAGAGAGAAGGAAGAGCTTGAGCTCGCGAGTTCATGGGAGCTCACCGGAGGACGCACAGCCGGAGCGGCGCGTGCGGGAGGAGTGCGTCAAGGGAGTCGTCCCTGAATCCTGCTGCAGCTGGAGTTGTAGACGAAGAGGAGGAGCCACGGCTGCGCGCAACGAGGGGAGCAGGAGGTCACTCAGGTTCTAGGTTTTTCCCAGAATCAGACATCTGGAGGGCCGTCCAGACAACAGGTTGGACGTCTGGTGACGACACCAGATGTTTGAAAGCAAGGTTTCGCGAAGGTACGTTCCTCTTACGGTTACGGCCATGCAGGCTGCACCGCAAAGCCGATCTGTGCAGCTAAAAGTGGAAGATTTGGTCTATCGCACGCAGGGACAACTTTGGGAAGGCGTGGGGCACGCCCTCCCATGCATTTCGGATGTCTGGACAGCTTTCCAGGCGATCGAAAGCACTCCCAGACGACTGAAGGAGAGGTCGGACATCTGGAGCTGAGTCTAGATAATCAAGTAGGGGTCCTGGACATCTGAGGTCGACGTAGAAACTTGAGGTAAGACCCTGGTGACTTTTAAGACGTCTGGACCTTGTGCCAGACGTCTGATTTGGTTCTGCAGTCCTGTTTTTGACCTGTTTAGGGTTCGTTTGAGGTCCGTTTTATGCAAACAAAGTATCTATGGTTTCCTTGTGAGTTCCTCTACATGTTAGAAAGCTTCATATACTATTCTAAATATTTTATTGTAGTATGTTCCTTGGTATAAGACTTCGATCCGTTGCGTGTTCAGGGCTTGCAGAGGCACGTGAGTCTGCCGTTCAAGCCCTCAGTACTCCTGGATTGTCTGGTAGAGTGGTTTCCCCCTGTTTTAATTATAAAACATGAATGCATAGGTGAAATTAGATAACTAGAAACCTAGGATGTGACATGAATCTTAGAATGAGAAATACTTGGACAGTTTGTATGCGTGTTTGAGCTTGCAGTCATAAATGAATGAATAGAATTGTAAACAATTGCCTATTAATAAATATGAGCTGCTTATGGAATATGAAATGCATGTGCTAGTTAAACAGTTACCTGTGACATTACTTGTTGTATATGTTAAATTGTGGAAATACGAGCTGCATGTGTATAATACAAGAATGGAAATGTGAATGATGAAACCTGGTATGGAACAACATGGTGAATATGAGCATGAACCTTACGAGGAATTAGGAGTAGAGCTCCTGTGGATAAATGGAAAGGATCTGGAAATGTGAGTGGGAAGTGTGTTGGCTCTTGAGTACGTGGTACCAAGGAGAGCGACTGTCCCCTGTTTAGTGTAGAGAGGAGCTAGCCGCCCTTAGGTTGGGACTCGAGGTTAGGATTGGCCACTCTACACCCACTTCTGTTGGCCCTCGTGTACACTGTACCGGGGAGAGCTACTAGTGTAGGGAGAGAGCTAGCCACCCCATGGGGCCCGGGGTTTAGCTAGCCACCCTACACCGACTTGTTAGGCCCACTGGGCAAATTGGGGTAGTCAGATGAGGGTGCGCGGACTGTGGAGGGGCGAGACCCTTGTTTGGTTCTGAGGGGCTAGACCCCTGTTACTGAGAGGGCTAGGCCCTATACTATTCCGTGTTGTACTTTGGGCATACTCACTAGTGGAAACGACTGACGGCATGCTAGTGCAGGGTAGCTACCTGTGCACTTATCGCGCATGCCGTAGTCATCGCTACGTCTGTCCGTGACCTCAGGGTGGTTGACTGGGTGTAGGATCACCACGGGGGACTCTCCCGGCCAGGAGAGCACCACGTGTGCCTTCTACTCTTCGAAAAAGACTGCAATCAAGATCGTTCCAACGAGGAACATACAAGATCAAGAAAGAGATCTGAAAGTAAACCAATGGATGAAAAGAAATGACTTGTAAAATAAAATAATTGGAAAGATAGATTTACCTGTTAGCCTTTACTACTTTAGTTAGTTTGGTTACCACTCTACTCAATGTTCGCTGACTCCGTTTTACTCATAACCCTTTTCAGGTCTAGGAGTTGAGCAACCCGAGTTACCGGCTACAGAGGACGCTGGGTCCAGTAGAGCCCAGCAGTAGTTCTTACTGTAGTTGTACTTCCCTTTGGTAGTGACTTTTAGACTGTTACCGTTTCTGTTTCTGTACTTTGTTCTACTTTACTGTTGTGGTGATGATATGTATTGTTAGCAGTTTTTACTTCCTTTATTGCTTGTACTCTCTTACTGTTAGTTACTTGCATAGTGAATGTGGTTTACTTTCCTACTTTTTGGTTGTTTCTTGTTGGACGACTGGGTCTTGGGATTAGTCAAGTTGAGCCAGTCTCGGGTCCTGTAGGGATTCGAGAACCGAGTCGTAACATATACAGAGATATATTTTTTTTCTTTTTCATCTTTTTTAATTTTTTTAAATTTATGGAGTTGAGAGTGTGTAGGTAACTTTTTATGGCTGCCCAACCTTCCCATAACTCGAAAAAGACTCTAAGTGCTAAGCATCTTGGTGTGAAGATTGTGATAGACTCACTCAATGGTAATTAAAACAGATTTCGGGTTTCTACTCCTCTAGGTGACCGTAAAAGAAAATGCTTGCCTAAAGGTGTATCTATCCGATCGGTAGCTTTCTTCCTACTTTTATTTTGTGTGGGGTCAACACAAGGGTGCTTCCAGTGTATATCTCCCCGGATTGCTCTACTTCCCCGCCTCTTCCTTAAGTGTTTTGGGCTTTTTCGTGCATTTAGTGAGCTAGGTTTTAAACAACTGGCCAATGGGCTGTTACCCTCGACCACTTGCCAGCCATATTCGTGCGGTGAAGTGTCTTATTTATCTTTTTTTTTTCTTTTTCTTCTTTTTCTATTTTTCTATTTCTCCCTTTCTCTTTTCTTTTTCTTTTGTTGTTTTAATAAGTGGCTTCCCTGATCTAAGATTTACCTAGAGGCAATAATAGAAGAGAATGGTCATGTGGCTGGGCTCTGGACAATCAACCAAAGGGCTGTTAGCCACAACAACTTACCAACCATACCACCTTAGAAGGTTCATTAACTACCCAATTTCTATTAGAATCTCTGAGGAGTGAGTCAGTGCAAAAATGTGTGCAGATGCTTAGACTAAAAGTCCCTCCGAGTCAGAGGGTGGGTTAATAAGTGGTATACTTATCACCCTACTTTATTGATCAGATTAATGTAAATTAAGGTTGTGAGGATTTGAGGCTAAATCCACATTTAGTGGATACCTGGGTTGATTAAGCCTGAAGGCCTGAAAAGTTTAAGTGTTCAGGTTCTTCTCGTATTATTTCCTACAGTTAACAAGCTCGTAATGCCTAAGTTTTCCTTCTTAATTTTCTCTCTCTCTTTATATATATAGATATAATTCAGGCTGATAATATAAACTCAGAGAATGTGAATTACCACCCCCCATGCTTAAGTTGGACAATGTCCTCATTGGCAAATAAATGTATGTAAGGGTGTATAGAAAGAAATCACCTGAGTGCCACCGTGTACCTGATCAGTCTGAATCTTTTGGGTTACCTTCCAGGAAGTGTTGAGTTTATTGCCTCCAACTGGGCGAAGCTCCGTATCAACCCTCAATGAGGATGACTACTTCCTTTGGGGGAACCTGGGCAAGGAAATGTTTTAATCTCTGGCCGTTTACTGTGGAGGTTTGCCCAGAGTTAGGATCTGCAATTTCAACCGCCCCGTTGGGATAAGGTTTGACCACCTGATATGGTCCTGTCCACTTTGATCTCAGCTTCCCGGGGAAAAGTTTAAGCCTTGCATCAAAAAGCCAGACTTGTTGATTGGGCTCGAATTTTTCCTATGAATGTGTCAATCATGGATGCCTTTCATCTTCTCTTTGTAAAGTCAACTGTTTTCATAATCGTCCCGACGGATTTCCTTGAGCTCAGAGAGTTGGAGTGTCCTTTGTGCTCTAGCCAACCGAGAATCCATATTGCACTGCTTAACAGCCCAGTATGCCCAGTGTTCCAACTCAACCGGAAGGTGGCAAGCCTTGCCAAAGACCAATCGGTAAGGCAACATGCCTATCGGGGTCTTAAAAGAGGTCCTGTATACCCAAAGGGCATCATCCAATCGTGTGGATCAATCCTTTCGGTCAGGTCTCACAGTCTTTTGTAGAATATTCTTGATCTGCCTATTAGAGACCTCAATTTGCCCTTTGTTTGTGGGTGATATGGGGTGGCAATGTGGTGAGTAACCCCGTATTTTCTAAGTAAGGCACAGAATTGGGCATGAATAAGTGACTCCCACCATCACTGATCATGGCTTTCGGTATCCCAAACCAAGAGAAGATGCTTTGCTTAACAAAGTCCATGACAGCCTTATGGTTACATCTTCAGGTGGCTACAGCTTCGATCCATTTCGAGACATAGTCCACTGAGACTAATATGTACTCGAAGTCGTCGGATGGTGGGAAGGGACCCATAAAATTGATGCCCCAGACATGATCAAAATGGGCTATAGGGGCATCATATCCTTTTTGGTCATAGTCCCTAATGTATGGCACCAAGAGCAAGTCTTCGCAAAGCTGTGTGCATCCTTGAATAAGGATGGCCAGTAGAATCTGGACTGCAAAACTTTTGCAGCTATCTGCTTCCCAAAGAAGTGGCCACCACAGAGTTGGTCATGACAGAAGGATAACACACTTTGGACTTCCTCTTCAGAAATACACCTCCTAATGATCTGGTCAGCACAGAGTCTAAACAACATAGGATCATCCTAGAAATAGTGCTTGGCTTCAGCCAAGAACTTATCCTGTTGCTGTCTGGACCAACCGTGCGGAGTTGGACCTACTGCCAGATAGTTGACTAAGTCTGCATACCAAGGTAGCTTCCTTCCTTGCAAGGCTAGAAGTTGTTCATCAGAGAAGGTGTCAGTTAAGGGTAATGAGGGTCCAATGTGGTCCAGGTGAAGTTTGGACAAGTGGTCGGCTATGACGTTTTTGGAGTCGGCTTTGTCACGTATTTCCAGGTCAAATTCCTGCAAGAGTAGGGTCCATATGATGAGCCTGGGTTTAGCGTCCTTTTTGGACAACAAATGCTGGATAGCCAAGTGGTTGGTGTAAACAGTCACATGGGATCCTAGAAGGTATGATCTGAGCTTTTCTAACCCAAAGACTACAGTGAGCAGTTCTTTTTCAGTGATAGGGTAATTCCATTGAGCCTCATCCAATGTTTTGCTCGCGTACTAGATAACCATGGGTTTCTTCTCTCTTCATTGTCCTAGGATTGCGTCGACAACAAAAGCTGATGCATCGCACATTATTTCAAAGTCCTAGGACCAGTCTGGGGCTTGTAAAATAGGTGCAGTGCAGACTGTTTCCCTAAGGGTGTTGTAGGCCTTGATGCAATCATGTGTCATGTGAAAAAGGGCGTCATTGGCTAGAAGGTCAGTCAAGGGTTTAGAAAGTTTGGAAAAATCCTTAATGAACCTTCTATAGAAGCCAACATGTCCTAGGAAAGATCGGATTTGCTTGACCGAGCTAGGGGGTGGAAGTTTGGAAATTAAATCAACCTTAGCTTGATCCACTTCGATGCCCCTATGCGAGACGATGTGACCGAGGACAATCCCTTCCTGAACCATGAAATGACTCTTTTCCCAGCTTAAAACCAAGTTAACCTCAATACATCGCTTCAAAATCTTCTCCAAGTTTCTAAGACAATGGTCGAATGAGTTCCTGAACATAGAGAAATCATCCATAAAGACCTCCAGGTATTCACCCACCATCTCAGAAAAGATGGCTAGCATGCAACGTTGAAAGGTAGCAGGTGTGTTGCATAACTCGAATGGCATACGACGGAATGCGAATGTGCCATACAGGCAAGTGAATGTGGTCTTCTCTTGATCCTCTGATGCAATAGCAACTTGGTTGTATCCTGAATATCCATCCAGGAAGCAAAAATATTTCTGCCCTGCCAATCGCTCGAGAATCTGGTCAATGAATGGCAGAGGGAAATGATCTTTCTTAGTGGCCTCATTAAGCTTCCTATAGTCGATGCACACCCGCCATGCGATGGCGGTGAGGGTGGGGATGGATTCGCCCTGGTCATTGGTGACCACGGTGAGCCCGGCTTTCTTGGGTACCACTTGAGTGGGGCTCACCCAGGGGCTATCGGAAATTGGGTAAATGATGTCTGTGTCAAGTCACTTGATTATTTCTTTTTTAATGACCTCTCTCATATTCGGGTTCAATCGCCTCTGCATTTGGCGAGAAGGTTGAGCCCCATCTTCCAAATAGATCTTGTGAGTGCAATAGGTAGGGCTAATCCCTCTTAAGTCAGAAATTATCCACCCAATGGCTGCCCGTTGTTCAAAGAGGGTTGTAGTCAACCTAAGTTCTTGATCCCTAGTTAAATAGGCATTGATAATCACAGGAAAGGTTTGGTCAGGTCCTAGGAAAACATACTTGAGATTATCAGGTAAAGGCTTTAGTTCGGGTGTAGGTGGGACAATATTTAACGGGTAAGGGAAAGGCGGGAGTTGATCAACATCAATCTCCTCAAATGGAGGTTGCTGAAGGTAATCAGCTCTACAAAGGTCAACCTCCATAGGCTGGGGTGGGTCAGGGTAGTCATCAACTTGTTGAGTCAGATGGTCTGCTAAAAAGTGAAGAGTGAGGCATTCTTCCACCAGAGGCTCCATGAGATCGTGCTCCTCAACCGAGCCACAATCAAATGACTTAGCTGCCCTAAAGATATCAAATTGCATCTTCTTGTCTCCAAAGGCAGTTTCCATGCATCCCGTGTCACAATCAATGTTCGCCTTAGCTGTAGCTAAGAAGTGTCTGCCCAGGATGATGGGTGTTTGGTAGTTGTTCGGGAACTTCCATGTCAAGGACCAAAAAGTTGACTGGGAAGTAGAAGTCCTTGACCCGAACAATTACGTCCTCGACTACCCCCTTCAGGGTTTTCACAGATCTATCAGCCAATTGGATAGTCACAGGTGTGGGTTTCAACTCCCCAAATCCAAACTGGTGATAAAGGGTAGTCGGGATTAGCTTGATTAAGGCACCTAAGTCCAAGAGTGCTCTATCAAATGTCATGTCCCAGATATTACAAGATATCAGGGGCACTCCTAGGTCAGTTCGTTTGGGAGGTAGGCTACTCAATATCACTGAACTAGCTTGTTCTGAGAGCACTACCTTCCTAGGAGCTTGGGTTCTCGATTTATGCTTCGGCGTACAGA
The DNA here is from genome assembly GCA_037157565.1 of Thalassia testudinum. Classification (NCBI taxonomy): domain Eukaryota; kingdom Viridiplantae; phylum Streptophyta; class Magnoliopsida; order Alismatales; family Hydrocharitaceae; genus Thalassia; species Thalassia testudinum. The sequence continues at coordinate 52,684,613 of JAZHRO010000078.1, forward strand.
TATCCTTCAAGAACTTAGCGTAAGTTGAGATATGCCTGATTGCTTCGAGGAGAGGAATATTAATCTGAACTTGTTTGAAAATCTCTAACAACTCCTCATTCTCAACTACATTTTTTTTTCTTCATTTTCTCCAAGGCCTCAGGGTATGGTGTTTGGGTTTGAATTGGTTCAGTCTCCTGGTCCTTGGGTTCCTCCCGCTCATCCTCAGAATTAGGTATCTCAGGAAGTGAGGTCACGGGAAGGGTCATCCATTTGGGGTCCTAGGTTTTAGTGTCGCTTCTCAAGGTAACCATGTAGGCGGAGGCGTTGGGACCATGGGTAGATCCTTGAGAAAAAGAAAAGGAAGCACCAAACCCAGGGGGTGTCTATGGGGCTTGCTGGATCATGTGGGCATGCCCGGGATTGGCTTGGAACCCTTGAGGATTGGGGCCTCTGTTAATCATATTTCTCGGGTTTGGTTGTGGCTGAGAAGGAAGGGACCCCTGTTGTTTGCTATCCAACAATTGGCTCAATTGTCCCTTCATTAATGCCATTTCTTCCTGATGTTTCTGATTCATATCAGCCATCATTTTTATCAGTGTGTCCATTTGGTTTTATGGGGGAGGGGCCGTCCTATTCTGATTATAGGGTGGTCTAATCGGTGGACCTTGCTGGTAGGAGGGAGGGTTTAGCCTAGGTTGGTTCTAGAATTGGTTTGGTTTTTGGTTCGTCCAGGCAAAATTCGGGTGATTATGTCATCTAGCGTTGTAGGTGTTGGAGAAGGGGTTAGGTTTGGAGTAACCATGGATGGCCTATACATCTTCAAAGATAGAAGGTGCCAAGGGGGAGGGGAGAGAGTAATCAGGGTTTGAGGGAGCAAAGGTGCCTCCCTAGAACATAGCCAGGGGTTGTTCTAGGTGTATTTGGTTCATTGGTTGCACTAAATCTACATTGTGAGATCCTTTTTCTAGAGAGAGGGTCTGTAGAGGGTTTTGGATTTGGTTCAATAGCTCATCAATCTTTTTGTCCACCAACTCAACTCGATCCAACTTTTTGGCTATAATGTCTATGTCAACCATTCCAGAATTGGCTTGCACCTCATGGATCCCACCATGGAGTTGACTAGATCGATTAAATTGGGTCATGGAGGCATTGTTGAGTGAATTCTCACTCATTGACTCAATGAGTTCAAACGCGCTCTCCTCATCTTTGTTTAAAAAGTTTCCTCCACATGAGGCGTCAACAAAGTTCCTAAAGTTGTTGTCCAGACCATGGTAGAAGATTAGGGCCAATTGCCACCTTGGAACCTCATGGTGTGGGCATTTCCTCCATAATTCATTAAATCTTTCCCACGCCTCATTGAAATGTTCCCCACCTTGTAGTGTGAATGTGGTAATGGCTCTTCTGAGGGCATTGGTTTTACTTATAGGGAAAAATTTCTTCAATAATGCATGTCTCAGTTCCTCCAAGGTGGAAACAAGTCTCCCTAAGGTTCTAAGCCAGTGAGATGCTTTGTCTTTTTGGGAGAAAGGGAACATCTTAATTAAAACAATATCCAAGCTGATGTTCCTTGGTTTACAGTTCGGGCGATTCGGTCTAGGTCCTATAGGTGTTGGAAGGGGTCCTCAATCGAGCTCCCATGAAAGTGGCTTTGAATTAAGCTCAGGACATTAGGTTTTAGCTCAAAATCATCTCCTCCTTCGGGGATCCTAAGATGTGGCTTGATCCGGATAGCAAACGGATCGTAAAAATCACGGAGAGGCCTTGGTTGGCCCTCGGGAGGTTGTGGTGGGTTGCCCTTGAGGGTTTTGCAATCAGTGTATGGCTTGCATGATGGTTTGGATTTGTTGTTGTTGAAGTTGGTGGTTGGTAGAAATTTGAGTCTGAATGATGGCCATAGCATCGGGTTGAGGTTGGTCCTCAATCTCATCAATTCTTGGGTTAGCCATTTCTTTTGAAAAATCAAGTCTCCTCCTGATTCCCCTCTCTAAAACAAACAACTCAGGATGAAGTGGTCATCTCCCGTGCATACACTAGAGAAGAACGGGGAGGGATGTAGAGAGAGACATGTGTGAGAAGTATGTACACAAACAAGCAAGCAAGTCTAGTCCTTATAGTGTATACCTAGGTGACCTAGAAGCCTCAAAGGGAATGATCAAATATGCAAGCACTTAACCTCCCTTCTCGATGTTAATTTGGCCAGGTTGATTAGAGGGGTTTGAGGGGAAGGTTCTTCCTTTGGCTTGTGCCGTCGGTTCCGTAGACCCCGCAACCGTGGTTGTTTGACACTTCTCCGCAGCCTAGATACTAGATTTTACAAAGGGAATGAAGGCTAAGTGCCTAGCAAACCTAATCACACCTCAAAGACTTAGACTAGTCCTGCCTATGGCACGTCTACTCCATTTTAATGAGGGTTAGGTTAGTGCTTGTACTCAGGATATGTGATAAGGCGTTGTTTAGGGTTGTGCTTCTTAGTTAGTTCAATTGAGCATGTGCGTACACTAAACAAAACATGATTTTCAAGCAAGGTTTTTAGGATGTGATGTCTTTTAATGATTCGTTCTTGCTTTAGTGATTTTTAGAGTTGAAATGCCTTAATGTTTTCAAACAATGCTCAAGTGGACACACAAAGTTTTGCACACAACGGGCGAAAGTCGATTTCCTTTAGAATGATGTGGCCCTAGAGAAACAACTTTAATGTATTTACCCTAGTGTTCATGTGATTCTACCAGGTGAGTTGATTTTAATTATGGTGAGTGGTGTGGCCTAAGTCAAATCATGGTGGCTTCACAAACACCACTCAAAAGAAAGAAGAACACTCCAAAAAAATTATTTCTTCAAGAACGTTAGAGTGTTTTTTTTTTTTGTTGGGTGATGAGTTTGGAATGTCGGTCAAGTAGCCATTCACCATGCCAATTTTAGATTTATACTTTTTTGTATTTTTTTAAGCAAGCAAACACTCAATGGGTGGAGTGATACTCACAACAGTCTTCATAGCACTTTACTCCTTGTCTACTGTCTTGGATCGTGCTCCTCCGTTGCCAAGGCATCGAGTTCTCGCAACCAAGCAAGTAGGAGCAAAAATGAGTCAAAAGATGTGAATACTAATGCGGGATGAAAGCGACAAAAGAAATCCGTTGCCTCCCCAGCAACGCCGCCAAAAATTGATGCGCGTGGAATGTGTTGGTTTAATTATATCATTGTAGCATGCGTTCGCGACGTTGGTTTTAATTTAAGATTTGGATTTGATGAGTCCAAGTGTTGAACACGAGAAGGCGTGAAATCATATTAGTTTGTTGCTTTAGATGTCACAAGAATGTTTGTTTTATTTGCTTGCGAGAAATGAGAGAGAGAGAGAGAGAGAGAGAGTAGGGTTAGAGCTTGCGTTTAAAACATGGCAATCACTTTAAGGAGATGTGAGTTATGATATAAGAAGCAACATCAACATATAGCATGCAATTAGAGTTTGTTTATAAATACAACAATGGATGAAAGCTTAAAATAGTGCAACATAAAACTAGAGTAAGAGAGAGTCTGAGGAGGAGGCGAGGTGGCCACGGCGGTGGAAGGGGGCTCCATCGGCGACTCGACAACTCCGAGGCGGATATGGAGTGTTTGTGTGGAGCTAAGAGAGGGCTAGTATTGCATGGAGAGTGTGTGAGAATTCAATCCCCTTGAATGGGGTGGTTGAGGAGGTTTATATAGAAAAGAAGGGGTTTCCAAACTAGGTAAGGGTTCTAGCGATGTCTGGGACATCGCTAAATCCCTTCCAAAAGTGTCGTTGAAGCCCCACTCTCACCGATCCTTAGGCGCGCTCATTCTTCTTCTTCTCAAGCTGCGCCCATGCATCCTCAGCCGTTGGATCCGAAGTGCGGATCGCCATCAGATAGATAAGGGTGTGCCACATCACCCTAGGCACCTGCAGGTGTGCGCCCTCGCGTGATGAAGAATGCTGACCGCCTGACCGGGTGTCAGTGGCTGGGATTGCGCGCGACCGAGTGTGCTGGATCATGCCTCGTGCGTGATGAGCGTGTGTCATCATGTGCGTTTACATTGGACACTCGAGATCGCACCGCGTGCCTCCATTTGATCCGTCCGCGCACCCATTAGCGGCTGAATTTCAATTGCGCGTGCGGACGCAACCAGTGCGAATCGAACGTGTGTCGCACGTTAATGTGGTGGGGTGCTGACCGCTGCGCTGCCTCCACTCTTTGTCTCAGTTGTGCACGAACGCTTAGCCGTCCGATGGCGATTGGACGACCAAGATTGAATCTTGGTGCGGTGAAGAGCACGTTGGTGAGGCCCGCTCGCTTGTGATTCCTTAGCCATCCGATCCTTGGATTGGATGGCTTAGGATGCTTTTGCATGATGAAGCGGGGGTGCTGCGTCAGTGGGAGTGCGACAGATGGCGCCACGTGGCCATTTGTGGGTTGTTGATTATCATATTAATGGCCAGAACTTCTTGGGCTTGTTGGGGAAGCTCTGGATGTCGGATTTAAGTGATTTCGTGTCCGTTGGACTCCATTCGTTGATCTGAATCCATCTGTACAGTCCGATTGCTTATCTGAGGTATGTTTCAACATGCACTTGTATACATAGCCATTAAACATTGATTATAAACAATCTTAATTTGTTATGCATATAATACTCCCAAACCCATTATGGTATGTTATTAACGCACATATATTCTCAAAACTAACTCTAGTTGATGGAATTATAATCATTGGATGTAGAGTAGTTAAGCTTAAGTAATTAAAACTCTTGATCACATTTAAGAGAGTTAATTTCATTTTTATGCCCTTAATTAATGGTGATTAACAACGGGCTCTCACAAAAGAGAATCTTGATTTTTTTTATTTGCTTTCTTGATTTTTATTGTTTTCTTCCTTTCTTGCTCTTCCTCCAACACACCTCCTTCCTCATGCCTTTTTCCCTCTTCAACCTCCCTTCTTTTCAATCCATGCCCTCCATACCATGAAGTTAATGTTCTTGTAGGCCTCATGTGTGGACTTTCCCCTCCTTCCTCAAGCTCCTCCCTCCTCTTCCACTCCTCAACCTCATCCTCCCTTTACATTATAGAAATATAAAGTGGCATTGACTTGGAAGAACCTAGAGTTTGCATCATTGATGGGCTCTAATGCTATCGAGACAACGTTGTCGCTAGAAAATGTAGTAGGGTGCCAGGTCTAATGGGTGTGAAGGGTGGAGATGGAGGAGGCTGAAGAGGAGGGAAGGGCGAAGGAGGTGGACTGGGGGAGGGGGAAGAAGAAAGTAATAAAAAAAAAACTAAGAAAGTAAATAAAAAAATTGCAAATGATCTCTCCGTAAAAACTATACACATTCTAATATAGATTTGTTAAAGTTAACGGACTGGATGACGGAGGGATATGCCTTATAGATTATCCTGCAAATATGGAGAAGATAGGGGTATAATCGTAATTTTAAAATATTACAGAGATATTTATATAAATCGTCAAGATAAAAAGGAGTTAAAAACAGACAAATGTTCCTCACCGACAGTGTGGCGGAACTTCCCGATTCATATAACAGGAAGGGTATTTACGTCAGAGCACACAGCTTAAAATATATATAGAAATCGTGAAGTTGCAGCGGCAGCAGATGCTGCAGCCTGCAGGTGGTATTTCCACTACTTATTATTGTCGATATTGTCCGCGTCATCTTTCATTATCTTCCTCTGTAAACTGTCCTTGAGGTCCCATGGGACCGAACGCCGCGGCGATTGTTGGGTTCTCCGTTTGGCTCTTTCTCTTCGGGTCAGCTTCGACCGCCGATAACAACAAGAGTGAGATGAGATTTCCTTTCCCTTTCCGTTTCTCGATCTCTGCGTGTCTCTGCATTTTGACCATATATATATATATATATATATCCCACCACCTTACTAAAAGAGTAAAGCATCATTCTATCTTTGGTTGGTGGGTTTGCATTTTTTAGGATAATATTGGTTTTCGAGGTGTGTTTCGTCAACCTCTCTCTTTCTTCATCTGCCACATTGGTTTGTCTGTTTGGATTTGCTCCCCTGAGCAGAACAGCATCCAAAGTCGAGCCTTTTTCCTAGATTATGCTGGAACCGTTGGATTCTTTTTTTCCCTAATTTGCTCCCCAATCATTCAAAATGCAAATCTAATGATTTTGTGTCCAACTACATGATCCTTTGTACTAAAGAGAAGCATCAAAATACGTAATCACTTACTATGACTACATTCGATGCTATTGAATGATTCGTTGCTGTACACTCAAGTGGATAACCTGTGATTTGGGGCCAAATAGGAGCTTATCTTTCATAGATTACATTCTGTATCTGTCATGGAAGGGACCTTAATTAGTTGGAAGAAGCATCGACCTGTTTCAAAGATCATTAATGTGCCTATAAATGTGGCTCCTTTAATTCCTTGCTTCGTTGTTGGGTGCCAGAGGTTGGCTCTCTGCCAAAAAGATTGATGTTTAGTTGGAATTCTAGGGAGAATTTCCCCTCGTCTGCACTTGCATCAGTTTAGAGAGTGCCTGTAGTGGATATATTGATGGTTGAGTCCACCCCTTCAATCTTTTCTTTTAGTGCCCCTTGGTTAGCAATCTGGGGATTCATTGCTTGCCATTTTAGTGAGAATTTGCCATCCAGAGGGAGTAGAATATTGGGTTTTGGTGACCAGAAGGTTCAATCTTAGGGGAGGCTCATCGCAGGCATTGAGTTGCATATCTTAAAGGGGGTCATGATTTTCTTCTCAAGTGTTACCAACTGATTTTGGGAGATATATATGAAGTGGCACATCATGGAAGCGTACAAGATCGTTTGAAACTTTTCAAAACTCTAAAACATAAACACAAATATGATCGAATCAGATAAAAATGACAGAAATCTTTTTCTACCAATCGCATGAGTTATGCAACATATCTCCGTGCTTGGCTATTATGGGAATAAGGTGTTGGTGCAAGGGCATCACAATCATTAATTTTGATGATAATAAAATACTTGTTATTTAACATTTGTAATTTAAGTTTATGAGTTTCAGGATATTTGCAAATGGATACAAGTGTGAAGGAGTTCAAGCTCACGTCCATGGTAAATTGGAGGAGCTCGTTAGAGGAGGAGCTTCGCGTGGAGCAAGAGCCTGAAGTCATGAAGAATAGGATAGAAGTCTATTATGTTCTTGTAATTTGTGTTTGTTGTTATTTCTTTTGCTCTTTATTTTTGCTTAGATTATGTGTTAAAGAGCCTAAAGTAACATAAAAATAGTCCTAAGAACACCTACACAAGCCTAGGATATTTAGGCTTTTTGTAGAGGACTTAGAAAGCCAAAATAGGCATCAGACAGCCTGATCAGATGTCCAATCTGGACATCAAACGTCTGATCTAGACTTTAACATATCTGATTGTTTGATCAGACGTCTAAAACACTTAGGCTGGTAACCCATTCTCTATCTATCAGTTTCAGACGTCTAGCCCTCAGTTCAGACGTCTTAGAAGATCAGATGTCCAACTAGAGGACCGTTAGCTTCGTTAGACTAAATCGTTGAGGATTATCCTTTAATCTGACCTACATTCACTTTCAGACGTCCATAGAGATCTTTAGACGTCTGATAAATAGACGTTAGGCTCAATCCATCCCCAAATTACTTTTGTCAGTGATTATAGCTGTTTGAGTCTCGGGAAATCAATTCCCGCAGTAAATCCTATTTCCAGATGCCCAGACTTTGTGCCAAACGACCGACCTGTCGTTTGACCAACAAGATCTATAACCTTGTTTAGGTCTGGACAAAACAGGAAGGAAACCCATTTAGAATTAGACGTCTGATTAGTTTCCCAGATGACTTAAAACACTTCTTTAGACGTCCGTCTTGATCTAACCCAGTTCAGATCTTTTACTCGTCTAGATTAGACGATGACCCAGACATCTGATACTAGATCCAGACGTCTGATAACATTGTCAGAATCATTAATAGCCCTGATTTGCCTTGGTTTTATTCCCAACGGCTATAGAAGCCTTCTAAGGCCTTCTAAAGCCTTCTTAGGATCTCTATAAATAGAGGAACACCCTTCCTAAGCAAAACACACATTGACATACTACTTCCACACTCCTTTTATGTTAAATTGATCTAAAGAAGTGCTCAAGCCTCAGTCTACATCTTGAGAGTATCTTCCTAGCTGTGCACCAGCTCTCCTGCCTATGAATACGAGAGCGTCGTCGTGCCATCGTGTGGATCACACACCCGTGTTACTAGCCGACGCACTTCCATCTAAGGGAAGTCCTTTTACCTATAGAAGCTAGGTTGATTTACATTAATTCTTTGTGGCTCTATAGGATTGTTGTTATTTTTTTTGTTCTTGGTTGGGTATTCGCTTTGTGAATTCCCGTCTCCTTTGTGGGACAAAAATACTCTTCGTGAAGAGGAGGGTTTGAGGTACACTACCATCGTATAAAGTAGTGTGGTTGTAAGAGGTTGAACTACTCTCGTTTGAAGTAGTTCGTTAGTAGATTTGATCGACTTGATTAATCGGGAAATCCTGAATCGAGAGGTTTAGATGGTGGTTTTTACTTGGATTTAGGTTTCTACCTAAAAATCTTTGTGTACCTGTGTGATTGCTATTTTGTGTGATTGTTTACTTTACTTCCGCATTATTTCTTTTATCACACAAATCTCACCCCCTTCGTTTAAACTTATATAAGGCAGTGCATGGATGTGTATCCACGTGTTTACTTGAAGTCTCTAACACAAGGTACAACTCCTTTAGGTTCATTGACGAGCAGGAGCACTAAAGTCACACGAGGAAGACCTTCTTCACGCTAACACTGCTTTCTTTTTCACCAAGAAGCAAGGTTAGAGTGGAGGAGGAAGATGGGGTTTGCCCTCTTGTCTCTCTATACAGGAGACAGCCAAGGAGGAGGTCCTTTTTGGTGGCTTTTAATTTAGGAATTGATTGGTCTCAAATTGTTGGAAAACATCTCTTCACAATTAGAGTTTTAGAGAAATCTTGTTTTTTTAAAATCCCAACAATACCCTTCTCTACTCCTATTTCTATTTAAAGAAAATTCTAACACTTTGATAATTACTAAAATACCCTTGGTGCTTTTATAAGCACATATTAATTATATATTTTAACTATTTGAAACATATAATTAATATTCTCCTTAATTCACGTTGTTAGTTGCTGTATCATGTTGCAGGGAGGTCTTATAGGTAATTCGAAGTCTGGCTGTGATTAGGATCATCTTGGACCAAGGGCTTAGATTAGATATTTATCTAATTTGATTTTAATATTCATTTCTTAATTCTCCAATTGTGATACATGCATTATAAATTAATTTGAGCATTAATTCATATAAGTACTTCAAGATTTAGGATATTATCTCACAATCATCCCTTCAAGAACTAGTCTGAGTAAATTATCATTATGCTTTGGATAAAAGACATCGGATAACTTCTCTGCGTTCATCTAGTTTCTTTATTCCTATTTTGATTTATCTATTGAAACAACCATTGGTGGAATTTGACCTCCAAAGCTATAATAATAGAGCTGAAACTCCACTTCAACTATTAGAGTTGTGTGAATTCCATCTTGAGAAGGCATTTATCTCTAGTGTTGGACTATATAAACTAGCTTCCCAATATATTGGCCTTATACTTTGCGAAACCTCAGTTTTTGGGTTGCCAAATCTACATAACTCAAATATTGACATAGACTCTTGTCTGGGTATAAAGACATGTGCCTTTTTCTCTAAGGATAGTGATCGAAAGAGGACTTTTGTGATCTTAGTTTCACTAATCAACCCTTTAATCACGCTTACGTGACAATTCCGGAATCTCCATTTCGTATGGAACTCCTTCCATCAGGGATTTAGTAAGGTGTTAGTTTCATATGACAAACTTGAAAGATTTCCATATCTTCCGGAACTATGATCAGGAAATGAGTTAACAATATTGATAAAATAAAGATCTATATCTTGTATCCCCTATCCAGAATCATTTTAAATAGTTGATTCACTATCCTTGTCTGATCAGGCCTTTGTGTGAGTAACGTTAAAAGCACAAACTCAACCAATAACAAATATTTGTACAAAAAAAATCATTTATTTAGATAAATGGTGAGAACAAATCTAATTAATGTATGAATTACATAATCATATGACTAGCTAAGGATATACAATTCCAACAATCTCTTAGTCACCCTCACAGCTACTCAATCACTACTTTAAGACCCATACAACCAACATGGCAATCAAGGACACTTTGAGTAAGTCCATAGTTAGCGGATTCGCTAAGTTATCAGTCGATGCAACCTTGGTGATGGCCATGTCTCCATGTCTCGCTATCTCTTAGATGATATGGAACTTCCTCTTTTTTTGTTTACTCTTATGGTGAGAATGCAACTCCTTATCCTGAGTAATGACCTCATTTTTGTCACAGTACAAGGGAATGAGTGCCTTAATAGTGGGAACTATGTCAAGTTTTGTCACACACTTGCGTATCTATACAACCTCTTTAGTTGCTTCACAAGTTGCTATTATTCAGTCTCAATGGTTGAATCTATGGTGACGTCATGTTTTTTGCTCTAGTAAATAGCATCACCAGCCAAAGTGAAGATGAAATTGGATGTAGACTTTTTATCATCCACGTTTGATTGGAAATCTCAATTGGTATTTCCTAATACATTTAAACCACCTTCACCAAAGATAAGGCAATATTATTTAGTTCTCAACTATTTGAATATCTGTTTCACCGCAGTCTAGTGATCTTGTCTAGGATCGTACTGGTAATGACTTACCATGCTAATATCATGGCATATGTTAGGTTCGAGACATAGCATGGCATATATCAAGATGCCAACGGTTGATGAGTATGGACATCCAATCATGGCCTTCTTTTCCTTAACTCTTTGAGGTGACATTTTTTTCGGAAGAGCTATGCCATGTCTATAAGGTATCTAAAATATTTCTTGGAGTTTTCCATTTTATATTTCTTTAAGATCCTGTTGATGTACCCACATTCGGATAACCCCAATATCCTCTTATTCTGGTCCCTGAACGCCTTCAATCCCAGAATGTAAGTTGCACTTCCCAAATATTTCCTTGTAAAGGTTTGGGATAGTTAGACCTTCACATTGGTCAAAATTCCTACATCATTTCCAATGAGTAGGATATTATTCACATACAACACTAGAAATGTAATTGCACTCCATTTGGCCTTCTTGTAAACACAACCCTTGTCAGGATTTTGAATGAACCCAAAACTTTTACATAGATGGACTTATTTAGCTTGCATACCATTCTTCTCTTTTGGAGGAATGAAGCCTTTGGACTACTCCATACAGGTATTTTTCTCAAGATATCCATTAGAAAAGGCAATTTTGACATCCATATGCCATATTTCATAGTTAAGATTCATAGCTATAGCTAGCAATATCCGGATAGGCTTCAACATCACCATAGGGGAGAACATTTCTTCATAGTTAATGCCTTCCACTTACCATATCCCTTAGTAACAAGTCTTTCCTGAAAGGTCCTACCTTCCCATATGATCCTCACTGTCTTGAAGATCCATTTACACCGTATGGATCTTATCACATCAGGTGGATCTGCGAGAGTCCACACACCATTGGTGTGCATTGAGTAAATCTCATATTCATTGCTAGTGTCCATCTTTCCATACCTTAATCCTTCATAGCTTCTTCAAAGGTATTAGGATTAACTTCAGACTCTTCTAAGATATGGAAACTCTACCTCTTAGGAGGTCTCACAGTCGTAGAAAGTTCTTCTTGGAATAGGAATACTATCTTTTAGTGCCTCCTTTTGTTTGGATTTGTCAATTTTAATGGGTTTTGGTAACTCTTCAAGTTTCTTGTCTTTATTGGATCTCTTTTGGTGCACAAGTTCGTCTTCTCAAAATCTTACATATTTCGACTAATGATTGTCTTTGTGATTTAGGACCATAGAAATAGTAGCCTTTACAGTTAACACCGTTGAGTTGAGGGGTACCAAGAGGAGTCAACTTAGAGATGATTCCTTTCTCCTTTAGATAATCCCTGAATTCATCTTATATGTATTCATCACCCTGATTAGATCAAATTATCTTAATTCGTCTAGCTAATTGTTTCTCAACCAAAGCTTGAAATTCTTTGAACTTTTCAAAGACTTCCAACTTGTGCTTTATTAGATAGAGATACTCATATCTTGACAGGTCATTGTTAGAACTGAAATGACTTGATTAGTATTGGAGGCGTTACGTAACTTTATATAGAGAGGCACTAGGGAAAAATAGTACAGATACCCTTACACTTATGATAAAATAATATAACATCGTAAAGAAACTATTTAACACTCAACACTCCCTCTTAAGCTGGAGCATAGACATCTAACATGCTCAGCTTAGAACATAAACATTCTGGACTTTTTTTGGAGAGCACTTTAGTGAAAATATTTGTAATATGCTCCGCAATGGTAATGTGGGGTGTTGAGATCTTTCCCTTCAATATAGTATCTCTTATGAAGTGACAATCCACTTTAATATGCTTATCCTTTCATGAAATGCATGATTGTTGGCAATAAAGGTAGCAACTTTATTATCTCAATACATAGGCATAGAATCAGACAACAATACCAAAATCCTGCATAACAGAGCACACCCACAACAACTCACAAGTGGTATGTGCCATTGCTCTATACTCAGCTTCTAGAGACGATCGTAAGACCACATTTTGCTTCTTGCTACGTTAAGTAACACAAGGTTGCCACCAACAAAAACACATTATCCAATGGTAAAGCCTCTATCTACATGTGCCCCAGCATAATCTGCATTAGAATATCCCCATATGTCAAGGTGTCTGTGCTTTTGAATGGATAAGCCTTTCCCAGGTACCTCCTTCAAATATCTCAAAACATGGTTGTTAGAATAATTTTTCTCTGTTTTTACATTTCAGTCTTTACGTTTTGGTCTTGGCTATTTTCTTTTTGGTCCTTGTATATGTTTTGTCCCTTAGGTTGCTTTCTATATAAAGGACCTAAATGACCTCATAATTGATGATGTCATTTCAATTCTAACATGGTATCAGAGCAACAATTCTAGATTGGGGCATGATATCCTACCCAAATGCAGCCACCTCACCCCCTCTTTGCTTCACCGGTGGTGATCAGTTGCCGTTGCCATCGCTACTGACCTTCTTCTATGTTCTTTTCTTCTCTCCAAGTCACCTAAAGTTTTGATTATGTCTAGCAATCTGATTATCATCGTCAGGATCTGATCAACCTCATCAGTCGCTGATGCAAGAACCATAACAACCTCATCCCAAGTTGTTGCTGCAAAGTGAAAAGCTTGCAATAGCATCGCTTGATTGCTTAATGCCCCAGGTTGCTGCTGCAATCTATGTTGCACGATTACTGTAGGTTGTTGCTGATCGCCCCAGGTGATGCAAGGTCTGTTGTAGGTTGTTGCTGATCGCCTCAAGTGACGCAAGGTCTGTTGCACGATTGTTGCAACTAGTGATCTGAGGTTGCTGCTGCAGTGTGATGCCGTAGTGGGAAGATCTTATTGCACGAGGTTTGTTGCATGAGGTGGTTGCTGTTGTTGTAATCAGAGGGGGATCTAAGGTTGCTGCGTAGTAAGGGTCTTGTATTGCAAGGTCTCAAGGAAGAAAGTTGCAAGGTGGGTTGAGGTTGTTACTGCTTACCCAACAACAGTAGAAGGTCCTCATTCTTTTCACTTCTTTCTCGTTTATAATGGAGTAATCGTGGAGCGGTCTAAGATGATTTCATTCCTCTCCACGAGTGTGGGTGTTTCTGATTGTGTTATTGATGTAATTGAGTAGTGCAAGATCGTTGTGGTTGATTGTAGTCGTGTGAAGTATGGGAGATAGCAAGGGGAATGTTGGAGATCTGTCTTCGTTTTCTGGGTTCCTCACCGCAGATGCAAGGAACTTCAATTAAGCTTGATGGGACAAATTTTATGTTGTGGTCCACATCTTTTCTTAGGTTCATTTGTTCAAATGGTCACAAGAAGATTCTTCTTGAAGATGAGCTACCATCTCCCTCCAAGACTGCAGAATGATTGGGTAGCTGCATGCATGCCTAATGGTATGAAAGAATCCATTGCTAAGCAAGTTACAACTTATTCATTTGCAAAGAAAATGTGAGATGTATTTGTTATGGAGTCTAGTTAGTTTCATGGTGTCATGTGATGCGTTATTATTTTTTGTTTTCTTCATGGAGTTACATGTAATTTGCACCCACCTCTCTCTATATATAAAGAGAGGTAGGGTTGGAGAAATAAATTAATTTTTCTCATTATTCCAACTTGATATTAGAGCAGCGGTCCTAGACCGGTGCCCTGGATACCCTACCAAAACAAGCCTCCGAGGCCTCCACCCTAACCCTTACTTGAGGTGCACCTTTTCCAGCCCCACCACCGTCGCCACCTCGCTCAACACTACCGTCACCGTCCGGTGAAGAGAAGAGGAGGTGGCTAGCAACACTCGCCGACCACCCACACTGTAGAGTCTACCGGACTCTGCTGCTACGCCGCCAAAGGGAGTTGCTACTGCTCCACTTGTTGCTACTCCACCCAGGAGCGCTGCCGCCTAGAGGTGCAGCTGTTGCTGCTGCTTCGCTTGTTGTTGCTCCACCTAGGGGCACCGTCGCCCAGAGGTGCAGCTGCTGCTGCTTCGCCTCGCTCTGCCCAGGGGTGTCTGCTACTGCTCTAGCTCGCTCAGGGGGCTACCGCTCGCCCAGGGGCGATGCTACTGCTCCGCCTGTTGCTGCTCCACCAAGGGGTGCCATTGCCCAGAGGGGGGGCTATTGTCGCTCCGCCCAGAGGAAGCAATTGTCGCCCTCCGCCGCTCATGATCATGATCTAAAAATTTCAGATCAATTCTCCATCTCCTTTTTTAGTATGATTTACCCTTGTTCCTGTGCTCTAGAGGTTTGTTTCTTGGTGAATCTGTGATTTCACGATAGTAGTATGGCATCTTTTCATATTGGTCCAAGCACCTCTGCCACACGGAGGTTGGTAGATGATATAGTGACCATTACTCGGAGTGAGTATGAGAAACAGCTTCGAGGTTGTAGCCATTATGATGGGCTCCAATGAGGCACCGAGTTGGGTTCGATTGCACACGGTAGGAATCAGGGTAGTATGGTGTGGCTTGTTGATTCAGGGGCTTCACAACATCTTAGTGGAGATCGGGATCATTTTACCCATCTCAGATCTGTACTTGTAGGAGGGACAGTGCAAGTTGTAGATGACAGACACTCCAGGATAGCGGGTCAAGGGGAGGTACCGGTGACTCCTATTTTGAAGTTACCTGATGTTTGTTATGTGCCAGACTTTTCTATGAGCTTACTCTCAGTAAGATTTCTAAGGAGCTTAATTGTCGTGCTATCTTTGATGACGTGGGATGCATCATTCAAGGCAAACTGATAGGGAAGACGATTGGTAGTGGAAATGTAGAGGGTGGAGTCTATCGTTTGATTTAGACTCTGCTTGCCTCTACATGTCGAGAAGCATCGTTTGCTGCTAGGAGTGCCGTTCAGTGGCATCTTTGACTTGGACATCTTCCCCTGGATAGCCTCCGACAGGTCATTCCATATATCTCTCCTGCAACTTGGATATGTTGTGATGCGTGCTAGATGGGCAAGCACCATCGTACCTCCTATCCGGTGAGTACCTGTTTTGGGTCTACGGCCTTATTTGGGTTACTGCACATGGATGTGTTGGGGCCGAGTCGGATACTAGATAGGCAAGGTCACCGTTATTATTTAGTGGTTGTGGATGATTTTTCCCGCCTATCATGGGTATTCTTGCTGAAGAACAACTCAGATGTTGGTTCTGTCTTTGAGCATTTCATGATGGAGATTAAGACTCAGTAATCAGCTGTTATTAAAGTAGTCAGATCCGATAATGCACTTGAGTTATGTATCACCAGGCTGTTTGTGTTTTATAGGTCACATGGGATAGTGCACTAGACTACTTGCTTTCATACCTCTTAGCAAAATGAGGTGGCTGAGAGGAAACACTGACATCTTTTGGATGTTGCCCGCACTTTATTGATTTATCATAGTGTGCCTCTACTATATTGGGGTGATGTAGTCCTCACGGCATGTTATTTAATCAACAGGATGCCCAGTTTAGTGCTTCATGAGCAGATTCCTTGGCATATATTGCATCCAGAGCAGGAGTTGTTTCATGTACCACCATGTGTGTTTGGATGTGCAACATTTGTTCATATTCTTTCTCTAGGGCGAGACAAGTCGGCACCACGAGCAGTCAAGTGCATGTTCTTGGGATATTCATGAACTTAGAAAGGATATAGATGGTTTGATCCTCTTACTGGTAAGCACCATGTGAGTGCTGATGTCACATTTCATGAGTCTATCCCATATTTTTCCACTGTTGCCCGGAGTTTATCCCCTTAGGTTACAGCAACTCCAATGCCTATACCTCTTATTCCCTTAGAGGAGATACCTATCTCTACCCCTCCTACTACAGAGGGTCCTATGAAGTTTTCTGAGCCTGTTGTTATATATCAGCGACCCCACAGTACCTTCCAGATGCCACCTCCTACAGCAACCACAGAGACTCTACCTTCTCCACCTCAGGAGATCGTAGACAGGTTGCAAAGTAATGATACGGTACCCCCTGATGATAGATGTCCGGATGAGGATATTTCCGCTTCACAGCCAGTACAGGAGGAACAGATGGCTGATCTTGACCTTCCTATTGCCATTAAGAGGGAACCTCGCACTTGTGAGTTCAGATACCGTGTTGCTGGTAGTCAGGCCTTGGGTCAGCTTTTGGGAGCTTCTGTCGTGATCTTTCTGCCATATCTATCCCTGCCACCTACCAGCAAGTTATGCTTGATCCAAAGTGGCGCCAGGCCATGGAGGATGAGATGACTGCTCTTACTTCTCGTGGTACTTGGGAGATTACACCTTTACTAGAGGGTGCTACAATAGTTGGCTGTAGATGGGTGTTTGCAGTCAAGTACAATCCAGATGGGTTTGTTGCATGATATAAGGCCCGACTTGTTACCAAAGGGTTCACCCAAACATATGGGGTGGACTTCTTTGACACTTTCTCACCGGTGGCTCGGCTATTTACAGTGAGGATACTGATTTCAGTGGCAGTTCAATGAAATTGGCATCTTCACCAGCTTGATGTGAAGAATGCTTTTCTCTATGGGGATTTGTAGGAGGTTTGCATGTAGCAACCTCCTGGTTTTGAGGTTTAGGGGGAGTGTGTATGTAGATTGCAAAAGGCCATTTATGGCCTCAAGCAGAGCCCAAGAGCTTGATTTCAGAATCTTTCTCAGGTGGTAGAGTTTGTGGGGTTCACCAGATCGTCTGTAGATCATTCTTTGTTTATTAGGAAGATGGGAAAAGGTATTGTTGCTCTTTTGGTCTATGCTGATGATTTGATTGTCATTGGTGATGATACAACAGGTGTGGCTGAGATTAGACTTTGGTAGATCAGAATGCTTTGGGACATGAACATAAGGCAATGAAAGATTAGTTGTTGACTTCTGTTGAGATTCGTAGTCCATAGTAGATTTATGTGAGGTTGATGAGACTGGAGATGACAGATAGCCCAACTGTTGTAGACTCGTCTGCTCTTGCTACTTCTTGGCATCGGAGAGGTTTATACCGTGGTTGTCTAGGTGGATGAGGTGCATAAGGTCATGGTTATGGTTCTACTTTTGTTTGTGACTATTGTCACAAGATCAGGCACACAGTTGATAAGTGTTGGGCAAAGCATGGGCATCCTTAAGGAACTCGTGCTAATCAGGTTGCAATTGAGGAGGAATTTACTTAGGTTACAGAGGTCACGATTTCTAGAGATGAGTATGCTAGACTGCTTGCCCATTAGCCTTCTACTTTAGCATTTGTCACTCAGCAGGGTGAGCAGGTTGCATTGTCAGCTAGAGCTCGTGGTCCATGGTGGATAGCTGACTTTAGAGCATCTTCACATATTACAGGTGATTTATCTGTGTTTACATCTCTTAGTCCACTTGACAAGTCTTTCTAGGTTCATGTTGCTGATGGTGGCTTGTCATCTGTTACCGAGCTGGGTGATGTGATCTTGACTGGTACTATTCCTCTTTCTGATTGTATATATGCACCTAGTTTTGCTATGAATTTGATGTCTATCAATTAGATTACTAGGGATCCCTGTTGCAGAGTGGTATTTTATGATCAATATTTCTTCTTGTAGGACCTCTAAACGAGGAAGCAGAATGGTGGACTTGAGCAGAATAGATTGTACTATCTTTCCCTTCCACTTACAATTGCTGTTGCTTCTAGTGCCACTACAACTTTACAGTGGCATCTTCGCCTGGGTTACCTAAGTCTGATTGTGCTACACTACTAGTTTCCTGATCAGTTTCTTTGCGATGCTTGTCAGTTAGGCAAGCATCATAGGTCCTTGTTTCCTTATATTAATAAGAGTAGTTATGTTTTTTCTTTGATTCATACTGATGTGTGAGGTCCATGTCAGGCCATTAGTGTAAGGGGCTTCCATTTTTTCCTTGTTCTTGTTGATCATTTTAGAATGTTTTGGATTTTCTTGATGAAACAAAAATAAGTTCTTGTAGTCGAATGTAATGCCAAAAGTCAAGTTTATTGAGAGACCCAACACCTCTTTACATAGTGAAGAGGTATTGGGTAAATACAAAGCATGTCTTGTGTAATAATAAAAAATAACAAAGAAGGTACGGAAAGCAAACATAGATAAGAGTGTATGTCAACAGTCCTCAAGCTGGAGCATAAATATCAATCATGCTCAGCTTGGAATATCAATCATTAAAGGCAGTGCGAGAAAGAGGCTTTGTGAAGATATCAACTGTTTGATCCTCAGAAGTGACAAAAGTAGTGCATAACAATCCACGCTGAATCAGATCTCTGGTATAGTAACAATCCACCTCAACATGCTTCGTGCGCTCATGGAACATGGAATTGTTAGTTATGTAGGTGGTTGCCTTGTCGCATCTCATCTCCATTGGCTCTTCTATTTTGACATGCAAATCATGTAATAGGGATCTTACCCATATCATCTCAGTAGCGGTCTAGGCCATACTATAGCCCTATACTATGACTCAGTGCTGGAGCGAGAAACAACTCCTTGTTTCTTGCTCCACGTAATTAAATTGCTTGCCACAAATGTGCAAAAATCAGTAGTGGATTTCCTATCAGCAACACAACCAATATAGTCTACATTGGAATATCCAACTACTGTCATAGGTAATCCTTTATGAAACAGGATCCCTTGTCCTGGTGCTCTCTTCAGGTACCTGAGCACCTGTATGGCTACCTGCCAATGAAGCATAATTGGCTTCTCTATGAACTGACTAAGCTTCCTTGCAGCTAAGGCTATATCTGGTTCGGTGATCGTCAAGTAGAGAAGCTTCCCTACCGTCTGTAGGATCGACTGTCAACATACTCCGCTTGCTGATCATATAGATGCACCTTGGGGTTTATAGGAATGTTGGCTGGCTTGGATCCTAGCATGTCTGTTCCTTGTAATATGTCTAGAGCATATTTATGCTGAGATAGAACAATACCCTATTTGCTCCTTGCCACCTCTATGCCCAGAAAATATCAAAGCTGACCTAGGTCTTTCATAACAAAATGCTTAGCCAAGGACCTCTTTACCTCAGCTATTTCGATCCTATCATCACTAGTAACAATGAGGTCGTCTACATAGACTAGTAATGCCACAATGCCCTGCTCAGTATTTATAACAAAAATGCCCTGCTCACCTATGTCCTTGTCTATTTGGGATCTGACTAGGGCCCCAGACATCCATATGAAGCAGCTGAAACATCTCAGTCGTTTGTGGTGCAGTACTAGCAGGAAATGAAGATATGTGATGTCACAATAAATCTCTATGAAGAGGAGGTACCTAAAGAGGAGGTGAAGGCAGCAATCATAGAAGTCGTGGCTGGTTCTTGTGTCAGTTGTGAAAGGCATTGTAGCAATGCATCATAATCAGCTTTAGGAACAGGCACGATATCAGTAAAATCCTCTGTGGTGACAGTAGCTTGATTGGCCATTGGTGGTCTTCCATGTTTACTCCAACAGGAAGCTTTCACATGCGCAAGTTTCCCACAATAGGTACAAGTGGTACTAGTGCGGGATCTACTTGGGGCACCACATCCCTTCTCGCGTTTATGAGTGGAAGGTACTCCTCGAGTGGAAGATACTCCTCTCCCACCTCATCTAGCAATAACAAGAGCCGAGGCCTGAGTACTCTCTCTTATCTGCGGTATAGTGACGTCTATTCGGCTCAATCGACTATAAACTTCCTTTAAAGTAGGAAGCTCTGACAAAGTGAGGATCTAGAAGTGAGCAGCGGTATACTCTGGGCTAAGATCAGACAAGAACTGGTGAATTGCTGCCGCTCTGCGATACTCCCTCTGCGTGGCACAAGTGCACACTGGTTGGCAAGCGTTATACTTCTCCTGAAGCCCCTTGAGGGTGGAGTAGTACTGTGAAAGTGACTTCCCTTCCTGCTTCAACTGGGACAGTTCATGACTAATTTGAAAACTCGAGATGAGTTTTTGTTGAGTTACGTTGTAATGTTGTGATGAGCTATTTGTCATTTGTTTCTATTTGTTGGACTTATGAGGTTATTTTTCCCTTGTCTCTATATAGACATAGGGACTGCTTAATAATATTGAGACTTCTTTTTCTCTTCAACTTGGTATCATAGCTCCAGGTTGGGGATACCACCAAATAAACCCTAACCCTACTTGAAGCCACACCACCACTGGACGCCACCGACATCATCAGCGGCGACGTCGGTGCTCGCTGCCGTCGCAACAGCTGTAGCCATCGCCTGTGGGCTGTGCAAACCCTCACAGCACTGCCCTGACTCCTGCAATGCGGCCTCGTCAGCTGTTGTCGATGTGGTGTAGCAACGTCGCCTAGGGCTACAGCAACCATCGTTGCGGCAGTAGCCATCGTCTGAGCTTCGGCACCTACAGCTCTGCCCTGACCCCTGCTTTCGATGCGGTGCGAACTTTGGCAGCGCCGCCCCGACCCCTGCAGTGTCGCCTCGTAGCCTTGCCACCTCTACAGACCTGCAGCGTCACCTACAGGCCTGCAGCGGCCACCTCTAGCGCCACCTACAGGCCCAGAGCATCATCTGCAGGTCTTAGCGCTGCCTAGTGCGGTGGTGACCGTTGGTTGAGCTCCACCTAGAGTGGCTAAGATCGTCTTCAATCATTGTAGGGAGGTTCTTGAGTATTGTGGAGATGAAGATGTGAAGCAAAAACCTCCTCATGGTTGGTATGACCTCCTTGATCTCTTAATCTGATCTGGGGTGTGTATTCCCCGTTGTGAATGCTTATTTTGTGGTGTGTATTCTCCTTGATTGATTTTTGGGGTGTGTATTCCCCAGTGAAGTATTGGATATCCTGTTTGTGGATTATGGGGTATGTATTCCCCAAGTTGTTGGTGTTTTCTTCAAAATTTCAGATCTACTGGTTAGGCTTATTTGTGTGTGTTTAAAGCTACCATGTTGACATCAGATGATTCTGAGGTGTCTTCAGGACTGAATACAGATAGTAGGGTGTATAAGAGCCCCTTCTTTGCTCCTATTACAAAATTGGATGAGACCAATTACCCCCGTTGGTTTCAAACCTTGTCACTATGGAGGCCATGATAAGAAGCATGTGCTCCTGGAAGCACCACCGGAGTAGAAAACAGGAAAATACACAACTTGGAATCGGGATGATGCTATGATAAGAGTCTGGATCCTGAATAGCATTATTCCAAGGATTGATGATGAAGTTATATAGTACAGTTCTGCAAAAGAGATGTGGGATGGCTTGAAGTTGGCTTATTCACACGAGTTGAATTCAACTCAAGTATTTTAGATTCATTATGATTTGTGTCATCTCAAGCAGGAGAAGATGAGTCTATCTCATTATTACTCAATTATGAAAGGATTATTGGAAAAATATAATGCATGCAGATCGATGTGCACTTCGTTGACTTGCAGAGAGCATAGAAAGGAGTTTGCAGCCTACATGTTCCTTGCAGGGCTGAGTGATCACTATTCAGTAGCTCGTTCACAGATTCTAATTCTTTCTGAGCTCCCTTCTATTGAGGAAATCTACAGGAGGTTGAATAGGATGCAAATTCAGCCTACTCGTGATGCAGTTGTTACCACTACATCTTCAGCTCATGCTGTTGTCAGCACTCGTGCAGGTCGTGGAGGCTTCTTTCGTGGAAAAGGGAGAGGTCGAACTGGTGGTCGTAGCAAGCCTACATGTTCTTACTGTGGTAGGCTTGGCCATGTTGAGGCTAAATGTTGGAATAAGTTGGGCCGTCCTACTGTGGCCAACCAGGCTTTTGTTACAGCTTCTCCAGGTGTGAGCACTGAGGCAGTATCCCTTGTAGAGGCAGACTATGATGTCGTTGTGCAGTGGCTAGTACAGTTGACTCATCAAAAGACTCAATCCTCCAGCACTGTAGCCTATGCATCTATACCAGGTACGAAAGGATCATGTCGATTGATTCAGGTGCATTTGATCATTTGACAGGAAATTCCAAGTGCTTTAGGGGATTATAGAAGACATCCCAGGAACGTTCTGTACAGCAGGTAGATGGTAGACATGCCTCTATCTGTGGTAAGGGAGGGGTATCTGTTACACCCTCCATGTATCTTGATGATGTATATTATGTGCCAGACATGACAATGCAATTGCTATCTGTTAGTTCTATTACTAAGCAGTTGAATTGTCGTGCTATTTTTGTTGTTGTTGGATGTACTTTGTAGGATCGCATGACAGGGAGGACGATTGGTGGTGGCCATGAGGAGGGGGTGTATATTGGCTTGTTTAGAGTCTAGTGCTGCAGCTTGTCAGACGAGTACTACAGGGAATGCCTTGCAGTGGCACAGAAGACTAGGTCATCCTTCCTTGGACAAGCTACGCTGTGTCATACCTCACTTGTCTCTTGCCATGAAGATTCAGTGTGATGCGTGCCAGCTGGGAAAGCATCACCGGGCCAGCTTTCCAGCATCTATCCAGTCTACCAGTTTTGCTTATTTTGATTTAGTGCATTGTGATGTTTGGGGTCGTAGCTGTATAGTAGACCGCCGAAATTTTAGATATTACTTGTTATTTGTGGATGCTTTTTCATGCTTATCTTGGACCTTTTTGATGAGAAATAAATAAGAAGTTGGCTCTTTAATTCAGCAATTTGTGATGTTTGTGAAAAATCAATTTGATATATGCATTAAGAAAATTCGAATAGATAATGCATTAGAATTCTGTATAAAGAAACTGACTGATTTGTATATCACAGCAGAATGGGATGGCTGAAAGAAAACACCGTCACATTCTGAATACAGCTAGAGCTTTACTTATCTAGAGTGGTGTTTCGCATATATACTGGGGCGATGCGGTTCTTACTGCCTGTTATCTCATTAACAGGCTTCCTTCTTCTGTGTTACATTAGCATATTCTATGGAGTATCTTATATCTTGATGCTGACTTATTTCCTGTGCCACCAATGACCTTTGGGTGTGTGGCATTTGTACATCTCCTTGGGCCTGGTGGTGACAAATTGGCGCCAAGGGCAGTTAAGTGTGTATTTTTAGGATACTCACGCACGCAGAAGGGATACAAGTGTTTCGATCCCATACACCAGAAACATTATGTGAGTGCAGATGTGACTTTTCATGAGTCTATCTCTTATTTCTCTACCTTAGGTCATCAGTTGAGAGAGATAGAGGTGGCTGCTCCTATGCCTGTACCTCCTATCATTGATTTAAATGCCGACGGCATGCCGTCGGCAAGGTCGGTTTTGAGAAATAACCATGCCGATATGGTTTCAGTGTCTAAAGACAAGTGTTTCGGCGGCATGCCGACCATACCGGCGGCATGCCGCCGTGCCGATGCCGATGCTGTGTGCTTGCTGCAGACTGCTACTGCCATCTCTTCCGCTCCGCTAATACCACTGTCACTGCCATCTCTGCCGCTGTTTCAGGCTGTAGCCTGCATCGTTACTTATGGAACTTCTCGCCTTCTTGGTGGTGGACTTGTTGCCTGCTGGGAAGGTGGGGGAGCGTCTCCCTGTAGAGGGTGGCCGCCGCACGTTTAGGATTTCCTCCAATGATGACTCTTTTGGAGGGAAGGGGAAAGGGGACAAAGGTAACGGGAGGTCGTGCGGTGCCAGTGCCCGCACTGGCTAGTGGCATGATGCAATGGCCAATGTGAATCGGGTGGGGTGAGAATTAAGGTGTGTGCACTGTGTGGTGGATGGTGGTGGATCTGGTGGTGGAGGAGAATGGGTAAGAAATCTATAAAATATTTATCGACAATTTGCATAGTAGACAACACCGATGGACGTAATCGTAAATTTATCGAATCAAATATTTGCACAGTACGTCACCGACTGAAGGACGTAATCACAAAAAATCCATAAAATATTAATCGACGATTTGCACAGTACGTCACCGACGAACGTAATCGTAAATATACCGAATGAAATATTTGCACAGTACGTCTCCAACCGACGGACGTAATCATAAAAAATTCATAAAATATTTATCGACAATTTTCATAGTAGACATCATCGATGGACGTAATCGTAAATATATCGAATCAAATATTTGCACAGTACGTCACCGACCGACGGACGTAATCACAAAAAACCTATAAAATAATAATCGACAATTTGCACAGTACGTCACCGATGGACGTAATTGTAAATGATCAAATAAAATATTTGCACAGTACGTTACCGATCGACGGACGTGATCATAAAAAACGCATAAAATATTAATTGACGATTTGCACAGTATACGTCACCGACGGACGTAATCATAAATGTATCGAATCAAATATTTACACAATACGTCACTGACCGACAGACATAATCATAAAAAATTCATAAAATATTAATCGAAGATTCGAATAATATACGTCTCGCGTTGCACTCATTGATAGCGGATGGACTTAATTATAAAAATCACATAAATTATTCGAAATGATTGGTTATAAATATCGACTATCAGTTGCAATTCACACTCACAACCATAGACACATCGATTGAGCTCACAATCCCAATTCAGAGTTAGTGATTTGTTGCTGCCTGCTGTTGCCTATCGATTACTGATAGACGCTGATTCGCTGAGTTAGTGAGTTGCTGTGGTGAGACAGTTTCTTTCAAAAATCGAGCAGAAGGTTTCAGTTATAGCTTTTGTACCTTTTTTCCTACCTCTTTTTCGTTTATGGTAGTATTTATTATCATTTTTTAACTATCATATTTGTCAAGTTCTAAATTTAGCAATACACAATAACAAATAAAGTAGTAACCACTTGTAAAGTACAATTTATACTAGCCCCATACTTTCCAACAATAAGGCCCAACAACTACCAATACTCATCAGTGAACATATATATTAGACTTTCCAAAAAGTACGATTAGACCCAAACCTAAAAAAAAGTAGACGTGCAAACTAAGTTGGATAATTGTATAAGTCATATTAGACTTAATTGGATCATTTTGGGGCCTTGTCTACTTGGACCAATCGGTGACAAGATGGGTCGGTGCGTTAACCGCGTTAACCTCTAGTGGTGTCTCGCCGTGCGGGGTGTCCTAGGGGGTCCCACTTATCTGGTCGGCCAGGTAATTCAAGGGTTGGGGTAATCCAACCGGGTCTAGTAGGACTTGGATTAGATACAAAAGGTGTAACCATTTAAGGTAGATTTTTCTCGCTTGTTTGAATTAGATAGGGACAGATACGTCAAAGGTATAGTATGATTATATAATGATTATGAATTATGAAGTAAATGTAGTGTAGCTGTGCAGAATTAATATGTTTGGAAAAGGCAAGGCTATTGTTAGAGGAAGTGGGAGCGGAAACGTCAAAAAGGATAAAGAAGACATTGGATGGTTGTATTGCACCAAAGTGATGGATGGAACCAAACCTATGACAGAATGTAATTTTTGTGGAAAACAGCTAAAGGTTGGT
The DNA here is from genome assembly GCA_037157565.1 of Thalassia testudinum. NCBI lineage: Eukaryota > Viridiplantae > Streptophyta > Magnoliopsida > Alismatales > Hydrocharitaceae > Thalassia > Thalassia testudinum. Next base: position 52,710,578 of record JAZHRO010000078.1, read on the forward strand.
GGAATTACATGATTCAAGCATCACCTAGTTGGTGACGATAAGAATGTTATAAAATGTGAGGATTGTCCAGATGATGTTCGTGATTTGATTACCGAGTTAATGACGTCAAGGCGAGAGAAGGAATCAATAAAATAGAGGTCAAAAGAAGCAGTCCGTAAGGCCCTATTTGGTAGCTATAAAGATTATTACGATGTAGACTCTGACTCGGATGAAGACTATGAATATTCGAGTGATGTGAAGGTTGATCCAAGGAGGAGAATTCAGACAAGCAATGAAAGACTCACTTAGAAGTGAGCATGAACGACAAGCTCTGGCAGGTGATCGAAGAGCACAGAGCATGAGGTATATAGATGCTGGTGGTAGTGGTTCAGGTTCTGGACTACCTCCACACCCATCCAAAAAACAAAAAATGGGTTTACGTAGTTTATTTCGATTTGGTAGCACTAAGGGGAGCCTGGGGGGAAAAGCAGACCCAAAACAGAAAACCATTAAGGGCATGCTTGGGAATGCAAGGGAAAAGGCTGGTAGAGCAGTCACGAGCTTAGTTTCGGCTCATGGGCTGCCAGCTAACATTGCAGACGGGTCATGGTTGCAAAATGTTATTGACGTCAGTGCCCAATATGGAACTGGAGTTAAGGCTCCTACGGCATATGAAATAGTGAACAAATATATGCTTATGGAGAAGGCAGATTTAGCTGAGTATATTTCTGATTTGAAAAGTATGTGGTCCCATTATGGAGTTACACTGATGACAGATGGTTGGACTAGCTATATAAGGAGATAAATCATTAACTTGCATATTGTGATAGACGATCCATTTTCTTGAAATCCGTCGATGCATCGGATCAAGCAAGTGGTGATAGTACCCATGATAAAGATATGCATCCAGCAAGACACTCTTGGTTCTGGTGAAACCTGTCTTTCAAGTTTCAAGTCCTGACTTCTGATATATCATACATCAAGACATTACAATTTTAACTTTTGCTTTGAAACTATACACTTTGATTCTTTCATTCTTAAATTCTTTGATTCTTAAATTCTTTGTATTCTTCTATTATTAAATTTTCTGTATTCTTAACATGGTAAGAATATTTCATCTTGTTATTGAATTTTAACATTGTATGGTCATGTTGTATATGAATATTATGATGTAACACTCTTATTGTTATATAATCAACATTTGCTTTCTTGAAACTGATATCATTTTGACCACTTGTACCATTTTTGTCGGCATGCCCTCGGCATGCCTCCGAAATGGCATTTTTTCGAGCCATCAAAATTATCGAAATCTGCCACCGAAAAACAGGCATTTCTCCGGCATGCCTTCGGCATGCCCACGAAATGCACACTTGCAATTTCATCGGCACGGCGTCGAAATCGGCATTTCGAACCTTGCCTCCTATAGCCTTAGAGGATTTTCCTCAAAGCAGTGGTATATCTACTACCAATCACACTGTGGGCACTTTCAGACCTGTACCACCTGATGAAAAACATTCAAGGGTGCTACATATTAGCTGTTAGTCACTTACCCCCCTCCTCTTCAGTTCCTACTGAGCCACCATCGTCCTCCTTCGTTTAGGTATGTCTTGGGAATACTGATGATTCTTCTACTCATGTGTCTTCAGGGTCCCCTTCTCTGCCCACAAATGAGGATATTCCCATTGCTATCAGGAAGGCTCCGAGATCCTGTGCACAGTATCGTGTTGCTGGCAGTGTGGTTTTTGCAGGTTCTCTTGGGTCAGAGTTTTAGGCTTTTACAGCTGCAGTCTCTAGTACGGAGATACCTACTTCCTACCAGTAGGCGCTTCTACATCCACATTAGAAGCGGTTATGGAAGAGATGTCGGCATTTACTGATAGAGGTACATAGGAGTTGTCTGCCTTGTCTTCAGGTGCACACTTAGTTGGAGCCAGATGGGTATTTGCCTTAAAATACAACCCTGATGGGTTTATTTCTTGGTATAAGGCTTGTCTTGTAGCCAAAGGATTCACCCAGACCTATGGGGTGAATTTCTTTGATACTTTTTCTCCTATGGCATGACTCTCCATGGTCCGTATTCTTATCTCAGTTGCAGCCTATTATGGATGGCATATTCACTAGCTCGATGTCAAAAATGCCTTTCTATATGGAGATTTGGAGGAGATATACATGTAGCAGCCACCTGGTTTTGAGGTTTAGGGGGAGTGTGTATGCAAACTTTGTAAGGTTATTTATGGCCTTAAGTAGAGCCTTAGAGCCTAGTTTTAACGTTTGTCTGAGTCACTCTCTACGATTGGCATGCAGAGATCTTCCTCTGATCATTCTTTGTTTGTTAGGAAGGCCATCATTGGTACAGTAGCTTTGTTGGTATATGTTGATGACCTTATTCTTATAGGCGATGATGCAGATGGTATTATTCAGGTGAAGGAGTATCTGGCTCATCAGTTTGTCATGAAGGATCTTAGGCTGAGATATTTTTGGGCATTGAGATCGCCATGAGCAAGCAAGGCATAATGATGTCTCAGAGGAAGTATGCACTTGATATTCTTCAGGAGACAGGCATGCTTGGACCTAAGGAAGCCAACATACCTATGGATTCTAAAGCTCATTTATTTAAGGATACCTTGAAGCTAAAGGACAAGGTCTATCAGCAGCTAGTTGGAAAGTTATTGTATCTAACTATCACTAGGCCAGACATCAGCCTTGCAGTGGGTAAGCTAAGTCAATTCTTAGACAAGCCTGCTGATGTTCACTATTAGGTGGTTATGCAAGTGTTGAGGTACATTAAGGGATGTCCTGGCAAAGGCATTTTATTCCAGAAGAAGGATCCTATGTCTGTAGTGGCTTACTATGATGTAGATTATGCAGGAGACATGGCAGATAGGCGGTCTACTACTGGTTTCTGCACTTTTGTGGCTGAAAATTTGGTGACCTGGAGGAGCAAGAAATAGAGTGTTGTTTCATACTCTAGTGCTGAGTCTGAGTACAGATCTATGGCTCATACTGCAGCTGAGATGATGTGGATCAGATCTCTGTTAAGAGATCATGTTGAAATCTAGGAGCCTATGGAGATGCACTGTGATAATTGGGTTGCGACATATATTGCTAATAATCCCATGTTTCATGAGAAGATGAAACATGTGGAAGTTGACTGTCATTATACTAGGAGCCTCATTCAGCAGGGTTTACTTCGTACTACGTGTCTTGCTTCTACTGACCAAACTGTTGATGTTTTCACCAAGTCGCTGCCTCGCCCCCAATTTGAGAAGTGTAGAAACAAGTTGAGCTTGGTGGATATATATGCTCTAGCTTGAGGGGAAGTGTTACGTTGTAGTATTGTGAGGAGATGTCATTTGTTTCTATTTGTTGGACTTATGAGGTTATTTTACCCTTGTCTCTCTCTATATAAAGAGACAGGGATTGCTTAATAATATTGAGACTTCTTTTTATCTTCAACTGTTTTTCTCATGGAAGTATGTGTCACGAAGGCTATTCCACATGGCCTTGGCGGTAGGATAGTACATAATCTTGTCGCTGATCCTCGAAATCATGTAGTTCATCAACCACGCGTTCACCATGGTGTTGTCCTTCCATGTAGCGTTCTTTCCCGTTTTCTCCGTAGGCTCGGGCTCCAGCAAAATGTGTTCCTTGTCATGACCTTCAACTGTTATGAGGAATATTTAAGACCATCTGGGATACTTGGTTTCGTCCAATTTGATAATCAGATCGAAAAACGAGTTCTTATAGGCTCCAGACTCAGGAATAGTGCCCGAGGTAACTTCAAAAGTGCTAGAACTTGCCATAGAGATAGGGAAGAATGACTAAACCACGATTTGAAATACATTTCAGATCATATGTAGCATCAAATAGCACCAATTTGACCTTAGACGTAAAGATCCAGTTTCTTTGCAATATGAAAATCACATCCAAGGCAAAAGAATCATCCCCTATGCAGTGAAGTGGGGCACGCTAGGGCCTAGGGGATGGCCAGCGCACCCCACCAAGCGCAAAAGACCTTGTTGGTTCAGCGATCAACAGGGACCCAACGGCAGCGCTTAGCCCTTTGGTGACCCCTGTGTGGCCACTTAGGCAGTCGCAACAGTAGAAGGTGGTAGCAAGGATTTAAGAGGCCCTCACTACTGTTGTGTGGCCTTGAAAGGCCAAGAGAACGCCCCCCCCCGCTGCTGTAGGCTACAACTGGGGCTAACAAGCCCCTCCGTCGCTGCTCGTGGTCGTAAGAGGCCAAGACAGCCCTTGTCGTTGCCATTGCAGGTCGTAGCTGAGGCTAACAGGCCCCGCTGCCGCTGCTGTTGCTCGTGGCTTTGAGAAGCCAAGGAATCACCTGCCGTTGCCATTGCAGGCTGTAACCGAGGCTAACAGGCCTCGCCACCGCTCGTGGCCTTGAGGGGCCAAGAGAGGCCCTGCCGTTGCCGCTGCAGGCAGCAGCCGGGGCAAACAGGCTCCCCCCCCCCTCGGCCGTTGCTACCTCCCTTGGGTGCCACCCTTGTCGTCGGTGGTGGTGTTATTAGGTTGGGCGGCTGTGAGAGTGGCTGGCGGTGGGGAGGTGGAGAGAGAAAGGGGTTTAGGGTTATGGTTTTAGGAGGCTTATTTTGGTGGGCTATTAGAACCTGGCTTAGGACTGCACTCTGTTACCAAGTTGGATGTAATGCTAAAAGTTAAGTTTATTGAGAGAGCCAACACCTCTTTATATAGTGAAGAGGTATTGGGTAAAATACAAAGCATGTCTAGTGTAATAATAAAAAGTAACAAAAAAGGTATGAAAAACAAACATAGACAAGAGTATGTCAACACTTGTATTGATTGAAAATTTTTTCAATGAAATAAAGATTTAATTTTCTACTATTATACATGCCTTCCGAAGTGATAATGGTTATGAATGCCCGATTATTGCGTTTCTTTGCTTCGCAGGGTGTTATTCATCAAACTTCTTGTGTTTACACTTCATAGCAGAATGAGGTTGTTGAATGGAAGCTTCGACACCTTGATGTTGCTCGGACATTACTGTTTCATATGCATGTTTCTGCTCACTTCTGGGTTGATGTTTTGATCGCCGCATTTCTCATTAATCAGATTTGTTGAGACTCCAATTTATCTCTAGTTGTGTTTATTGTTATTTTTAGTTTTGTCTGGACATGCACTGTATTTTACCCATACTTCTTTATATAAAGAGGTGTAGGGTTTCCAAGGAATAATAGATTGAACATTTCTTCTGACTTGGTATCAGAGCATCGGTTCTAGATCATGGCCCTGGTATCCCACCTAAAAAGGCCTCCAAAACCTTAATCACCTAAAACCCTATCGCCAAGGTCGTCGGCCACCAGACCTCCGTTTAGGGTCGCTGGCAGTCGGGCCTCCGCCTAGCCAAGCCCTCACTCCTACCGCTCAATTCGGCCTCTACTTGCCCAGTGGTTGTCGACCGTCCCTCTCGCCCGCGGGACAATCCACGTGGCAGCATCTGAGGAGCCCAATAGGGTAGTCAGTCATAGGTTCTAGAATCCAAGTTTGGAGTCTTTTGCTTAGGAGTCAAGTTTTCTATTTTTAGTAAATGTATTTTAGGAAAAGTGTTTGCGATTTGATTTAATTAGAGAAATAAGATCTTTCCTTATCGGATAAGATCTTTGGTTTCCAAAAATAGGGATATGTACTCTCTATAATAGAGAGCCTTCCCTCTTTGTAATATTTTGAGTTAATGCAATATTTGTTCCGACATATAAAACTCCCTCTCTCTTCCTCTATTCTTCACCATCGGTTGCCATCTTTCTCTCCCTGTTTACACGTGCAGCCACCATCGGCAGCACCTTATTGCTGCCATCTCTTCCCACGTGGAAGAGCCTCCACACTCTGAATCGCGTCAATCTCAACAAAGCTCATATCTCAACACTCCTTAAGATAAAGCATAAATGTCAATCATGCTTAGCTTGGAATAATATCAATCAAAGAGAGTCCTTGGAAGCAGCTTGGTGTTGATATTGATGATATCAACAGCCCGATCTTCATAAGAAACATGAGTGGTGTGGATAAGTCCTTGTTGGATCAAGTCACAAGTATAGTGATAATCAACCTTTACATGCTTTGTTCATTCTTGGAACATGAGGTTACTCACTATATAGGCTATTGCCTTATTATCATACCTCATGTCCATAAAAGAATTAACAATGATGTGCAAGTTTGATAAATCCACATAATCTCTGCAGATGCCTGAGCCTTCACTTTATACTCTGATTCTGCACTAGATCTGGAGATCACAACATGCTTTTTGCTTCTTCATGTCGCTAAGTTGCAAGGTACATAGGTGCAAAAACTAGATTTTCTGTCAGCAAGACAACCCACAATCTACATTCATATAAGCAACAATATTTAAGGTAGAACTTTTTGTAAGCAAAATTCCTTTTCAAGGGGAAGCTTTCAGATATCGTAACACCATCATAATTGCATCCCAACAAGCCTTAGCAGTCTTTTTCATAACTGACTCAATTTATTAGCATCTAAGGAAATATCAAGCTGCGTGATTGTAAGTATAGAAGCTTCCCAACCAAGCCCCTATACTAACAAGTGTTTACAGATTTAGACCTCTCATCATATAGATGTGCATTTGGATACTAGTTTCTTCTCAGCATATATACTTCTCATCATAAGTATATGTGCTTGCTTGGTCCCTAGCATACTAGTTTCTTAAAGCAGATCTGTGGCATACTTTCTTTGAGAAAGAACAACCACTAACTTGCTATGAGCCAGCTCTATCCTAAGAAGCTAGCGAAGTGGTTCTAGATCTTTGATGACAATTTTCTATCAAACACCTCTTCAAATTAGCAATACCATGCTCATCATCACTTGTAAGAATGATGTTATTAACATATACCAACATCACAACTAACCCAATTGCACTTTGTACAAAGAGAGAATAATTTGAAGAAGATCTATGAAATTTAAATGCCTTAACTACCTCTGGCAATTTTCAGAACCAAGCCCTAGGGTTTTGCTTCAAACCATAGATGACCTTTTGAAGGTGACTGACTTGGAACACTCCCCTTTAGATTCAAAACTTGGAGGTTGATGCATATAAATGATTTCTTATAGATCATTATATAAGAAGGCATTCTTCATGTCCAACATATGGAGGGGTAAATTACATTGAATAGCAATAGAAATTAATATTCAAATAGTAGGCAGGTGAGCTTCAAGGGAGAAGGTATAAAAAAAATCAACCCTAAAAGTCTAAGTGAAGCACTTGGCAACTAATCGAGCCTTGTATCTGTTAACCGTGCTACCAGGATTGTACTTGACAGTAAACACCCACTTGCATCTAACCATAATAGCTTCAAGAGGTAGATCAACAATCTCCTAGGTGCCTTGAGAGAAGTGCAAACATCTTGTCCATGGCTTGTCACCACTTTGGATCGAGAAGTGTCTATTGATGTGATATGGGAGCATAAGTTGTAGACAAGGCACTGTAGAAACTTCTATAGCATGGTTTAAGACATGCTTAGAGAGAGGATGCATGGTGTAACTGTGTGGAGCCTTTTTGACACCAATGGGCAAATCCAAATCAAGAGTAATGGTAGGCTTCATCCATGAACTGGCTGAACTTTCCCTACAGCAAAGGAGTGATCAGGCCTAGTAATGGTCAAGTATAACAGCTTTCTCACAAGCTACCTATGTTGCATGCTATCTACTAGGTCTACATCTCTGTCATATAACTGTCTTGGGATCCATAGGAATATTGGCTGGTTTGGCACCCAGCATGCTGGTCTCTCTCAGTACATCCAATGCATACTTCCTTTGGGATAAAACAATGCCTCTTCTGTTGCGCAACCTCTATCCCAAGAAAGTATCTTAGAGGTTCAAGATTCTTCATAACAAATTGCTCTGTCGAGCGCTAATTTATCTCTGTAACACCTGCAGTGTTGTCTCTTGTGATGATTAGATCATTAACATAGACTAGGAGTGTCACTACGCTTTTCCCTATCATGGATATTTTGGGGGAAAATAAACTTTGTTCACTTGAAAATAGAGGCCTTAGCCCTCTTTATATGGAGAAAGAGGCCTTGGCATATAAGGAAATTCAACTAAACATTTACTAAAAATAGAAATGACCTAAATGGAAAAATACCTAACACAATCCTAATTTATTCTCAATGATTTATTTCCGCTAGTCGAGCTGTGGCAGATGACGAAGACTTGGATCAACAGTACTTGACGGTAGTACAACAATAGTCGGCTTTAGCATCTGTATCAACTTGTCGGGTTTCTACTTGTATGTCTCATGTAAGGTGCTGGGTACGTGAGAAATCATAACTAAAACTCGGGTGTTGCTGCTCCTATACCCACGAGTTTGAAGATGATTAGGCTTCGTCTTCTTAAGTGTGCATAAGGACACACGGGTGCCATTGCTCTTACACCTTGCGAGCCAGCGTACCGTGCTTGGTTTCTTCGGGCGTGCATAAGGTCACTTTCGCTGCCATTGCTCTTATGCCTTAAGAGCCAGCAGAAATGCTCTAGATGTATGAGACTGCACCCTATCTACTTGTCTACCCCGATCTATGTGTTTCTTCTTCGTTAAGTTGCCTTCAGACTTGGGTGTCTCTACTTGTACGCCCTTATAAAGCCAGTCCCCGCTTGATTTGTCTTGAGGTGCGTGAGAGTATTGCTCGTATCCTAGTTCTCGCTCCTATTGCGTGCTGCTAGAGAGGAGGCTAGGAGAAGCCTTGTTGTTGGAACATGGAGGATCTTCATTAGGGAGAGAGAGAGAGCACGCAACAACCCTATATGGCCAACAAGGCCTGCTATGGCGTGAGAGAGAGAGAGAGAGGTAGCAGCAGCACCACTTGCTGCTGACGTTGATGTCGTTGCTACTGGTGCAATCAAAGAAGAGAGGAGAGGAGCCACCTTTCCTCTCCCTTTTTTTTTGTTAGGTGGCAGCACTACAGTAAAGAGGAGCGCGGTGGCGCTTCGGTGAGTTGGAGGAGATTTGGATTGCCTTGGTTCGGTAGCCTGGCCTCTAAAGAACACGATGGTACCCTCAAAACCTCGAACAAACAAGGTTTAAGGGGTTGAAATGAAGCTTTGAGCCCTATGGCTCATGTGCGGCATTGGAGCTTGAATGGTTCGCACTCTGTTGGCCAATGGTCGCCGGAGGTGGTCAGCATGGTGAGGTCCAGCAACCACCCTTGTGGTGGTCTTTCGTTGGACGGAGGCCAAAGGTGGTGCTGGCGATGACTTCTTTGCCGGCAATGAGAAGACCAGCAGTAGTAGCGAAAGGAGAGGAAAGAGAAGAGGGGAAAGGTTTGGGAGAGGAGAGGGCCTCTTCGGTGGCTCGCCAAAGACTGGCAGCACCGCCGGAGGGCCTCCCCCCTCTAGGTTTTCTCCTTAAAACCCTAACCAACTAAAATCGATGGCTCTAATACTATGTAGAGATTTTGGGGGAAAATAAACTTTACTTGAAAATAGAGGCCTTAGCCCTCTTTATATAGAGAGAGAGGCCTTGGCATACAAGAAAATCAAACTAAACATTTACTAAAAATAGGAAAGACCTAAATGGAAAAATGCCTAACACAATCCTAATTTATTCTCTATGATTTATTTCCTAACATCTATTTTCATGACAAATAGGGAATGATCGGCTCACGACCTCTGGAACCCAACAGACTCCACAACTTGGGAGAGCTTTTGGAATCAAGCTCTCGAGCTCTGTTTAAGGCAATAGATTGTCTTTTGGAACCTACATACACTCCCCCTGAATCTCATAACCTGAGGCCTACTGCATATAGACCTCCTGTAGGTCTCCATATAAGTATGCATTCTTCATGTCAAATTGGTGAAGTTGATACTGCACTGCCACTGAAACTAATATTCGAATGATGAAGAGGCGAGCGACAGGTGAGAAGGTGCCCCTTGACAACTAAGTGAGCCTTGTATCTAGAGATGAACCCATTGGGGCTGTATTTGAGTGCAAACACCCATCTACAACCAACAACTGTGGCACCTGTTAGCAGCTGTGTAAGCTCCTGGGTACCATGTGAACGAAGAGCGACCATCTCATCTTCTATAGCCTGGCACCACTTTGGATCAAGCATGGCCTATTGATGATTGGGGGGAATCTCTACAGCAAAAAGAGCGTAACAAAACTAGCCAAATGAAGTCCCCAAATAGTCTATAGGAATTGCTCCTACATAAGGATATTTGGAATAGTGGTGAGGCACCTTTCGAATGGCAAACAGAAGGTCAAGATCATTTGGCACACTTTCATGGATAGGCTCTGAGGTATGTATATTTGCAATTGAACCTGTAGAATCACCACTAGGCACAATATCATCGGTGTCTAATATCTCTATGCTTACATGATCCGGCGAGGAAGGAGCTGGTGAAGGAGGAGGCATATGCAATTGTAATGTACTGTGAGGTCTTCTGTAGGTAGCAATAAGATCCTTATATTTCTTAAATTGGGTGGTGGTAGTGGTAGGAGGTGAACTAGTGATCGGAATCACCTCACAAGGCATAGAAGGAACAAGCATAGGGGCCATGTCAACATCAGAAGATAAAGTCTGCCAAGCTGTGGAAAAGAATGGGATAGATTCATGGAAGGTCACATCTGTAGTAACATAATGCTTGCCCATGAGAGGATTATAACACCTGCATCCCTTTTTAGTCCTCGAATATCCTAAAAAGACACACTTGACCACCCTTAGAGCAAGTTTATCATGGCTCTGTGAATGCAAGTGCACAAAAGCAACACACCTAAATATGCACGGTGGCACATGGAAGAGATTTTTGTCCAAATGCAAAATATGCTAAGGAATCTGCTCATGAAGTGCTGAACTGGTCATTCTGTTGATCAGATAACAAGCTGTCAAAACTGCATCTCCCTAGTACAACTGAGGCACATTGTGATGAATCGGAAGGGTACGAGCCACATCTAACAAGTGCTTGTGTTTCTTTTCAGCAGCATCATTTTGCTGAGAGGTGTAAGGGCATGTAGTTTGATGGATAATCCCATCTGTCTTATTAAAGTTTGCCAGGTTAGTAGCACAAAACTCAAGGGCATTATTTGTTTGTACAATCTTCACCTTAGCAGAAAATTGATTCTTTATCTCTAATAAAAAATTCTCAATCACAATACCAACTTCTGCCTTATTCTTTAGAAGAAATACCCAAGATAAATGAGAGAAATCATCAACTACTACAAGATAATATCAGTGACCTTGCCTGTTTAGAACTCGGCTAGGTCCCTACATGTTCATATGAAGCAACTAAAAAATAGTGGTGGATACAGGACTAATACTATCAGGAAATGAAGCATGATGGTGCTTACCTAACTGACAAGCTTCACATCTGATTATGGTGGCTGGAGAAATATGAGGGATTACCCTCTAAAGCCTGTCTAGAGGTAGATGACCAAGACGAAGGTGCCATTGTAAGGAACTCCCTACGGCAAAACATACCTCCCCTCAGCAAGTAGCAACAAATGGAGTCTGGACAAGACGATACACACCTCTCTATTCATAACCACCACCAATTATTTTCCCTATCAGCTTGTCCTGAAAAATACAACCCACATCATTGAAGATTGCTTGACAATTGAGTTCTTTTATAATTTGACTGACAGACAACAAACTGATAGGAAACTTAGGTACAAATAACACATTGGATAGTCTCAATGTGGCGGTCACTAACACCTCCCCTTAACCATCAACTCTGGATTGCCTACCATCGGCGACCTGCACAGTCTTGCCTAGGGAAACAAAGCGAATATGATGGAAATCTCTTTGATTCCCACTCAAACGTTGGGAGGCCCTTGAGTCAACTAACCACTCTTTGCTACTCATTCTCCCATCATGTGCAATACTGACCAAATCAATGTCTCATGGAACAACATCGTGATGGAAAAATCTTTGAAGCAAGTTCTCATACTCTGCAGAATAGTCATAGTCTTTGTTTCCTCGGATGACCTTTGAGCAAGATTGATCTCATCTATCTCCATCATGAGACCAAATGAGACTGCACACGCTCCAACCTCAATCAGAGGTCACACTTGGAGAACAAGAAGAGACCATGTTGCTGCCATCAACACATCAGGAGCCCACCACAATCTACTAAGTTCATATTGTAATGCACGACTAATGTTTTAGACCATAGAACAAATCACCACCAAACAATAGGGGCTTCAGATCATATCTAGTAACTAGAGATCTCTAAACAAGTTGACAATGCTGGAAATCTGCTATTAAAGTCAGAACAATGGCTGGCAGAGCCTTAAACCACCTCCACTAGAACTGGCGGTGTCGAAGGACCACTGCTGGAGTTGGAACAGTGGCCGACGACACTGCTTCAGAGGTCAGGGTGGTGTCGCATGGCTAATTGATGCTCCTGGTGGGGCTCTTAAGGGTCACGCGGCACTACTATCGACGTTGGGCCGCTGGCGACACTGTCGCCCAGCCAAGAGACGATCAATGGGACCTTAGATCGGGTTTGGCAGTGTCGCTCGAGGGAGTTGGTGGCAATGAACCACTTGCAACTCCAAGCGATGACACAGAGACACCAGAGGCACGGAACCTATCACGGTGGCTTTGTGCGGCGAAGAGAAGCGGGAGAGATCTCCAATGACCCACTGGTTGGCCAAGGGCCACCAACAAGGATGGCGAGCTGAGGAGAAAGGCTAGGTTTTATTTTTCCCTTTTTTTTGGTGCAGAAGAAATGGGATATGGGAATCAAGAGGGATTAGCTTTTGGCCTAGGATCGTGCTCTGATACCAAGTTCAAAGAAATGAGAGATATTTTTATTTTCAAAATCCTACCTCTCTTTATATAGAGAGATAGGTGGAAATAAATTACATCATAACCCTATAGAAAAAAGAAATAATAAAGATGCCTAAATAATGCAAGTAAATAACTCAATACCTATCAATTTAATCGATCAGGGGCTTTTGAACCAATTGAACAGAAGTTTAAGACCAAAATTACTAGTTGAGTAATAGACCAACTGGTTGGCCAGAACCTGGATCAAGATCCAGTGAAGCATAACTTGCAACTGCATAGGTTGTATCGATCAGAATACTTCCTGGTTAGCTAGACTGTGTAACCCACACCTTGCAGATTTGATCGATTGGCAATATGCCTGATCAGTTCGATAAAGCTAGTTCATGGAGTAGCCCATAGGCTGATTGGTCAGTTCAATCTGTGATTTAAATGCCGACGGCATGCTGCCGGCATGCCGTCGGTAAGGGGATTTTTGGAGGGAGGGCATATCGACACAAATATAGTGTCGGTTTGCAGGGAAACCGTCGGCATGCCGAGGATTTCGCTGGCATGCCGACAGTTACCGACGAAACGTTGACATGCCGACGGTGGGAGCGGCGGGAAATTTGAAAAGGTTGAGCGGGAAGCTTTTGGAAATCGCCGGGAATGGGGGCGCAGGGAACTTGGGAACGGGCGGTCCGAAGGGAAGAGGAAGCAAGGCGCGCACACACACACAGATTCAGGCTAAAATAACCTGTAAATATGTTTTTAATATAAAAAAACTTGTAAACACGTTTATTTAGTTGTCTTTCAAATCTTAATTATTTCTGTCGGCATGCACCGGCATGCCCTCGGTGTGCCTCGAAATGTCATTTTTTCGGGCCGTCGAAATCATCGAAATCTGCCATCGAAAAACGGGTATTTCCACGGCATGCCTTTGGCATGCCCACAAAATGCATACCTACAATTTTATCGGCATGACGTCGAAATCGGCATTTCGAACCTTGAGTTCAATACCTAGCTGGTCAAATCTGTAGACTGGTCCCCTTGTGTGCCTTCCCTTGAATTGACTGATCGAGAGATGTTTTGACAAATTGGCGATGATCTTTGTCAACTTTAGGGTGACGAGGATGACCATTCTGCAACTCAAATCATGAACGACCATGAATGGGGAGGACAGCCACAAACAATCATGGGCATCATAGAGATGCCCAAACCGTGCATTGAAACCTCAATGCAAAGTAGAGGCTCTTAGGTGCACCAAATTTCAAGATCTCTCAATATGCACAAAAATGTAGAGGATTGTCGAGTCAAGAACTCTACAATCAGAGGCTCTAATACCATGTAGAAATTAATCAACCAAGAGAAATCACATGAGACACAAGATTTACATGGAAATCCTCCTTGATGGGAGGAAGAAAACCATGGGAGCGAGGATAATGGAGGATAGGACTTTCTTTACTAAAAGCAAAAGATTTGGTGTTTACAACAATAGAAGGGTTACGTGGATCCACACTCGGAGTTCCGTATATGCGAATACAACACTACCCAATAAAGAATTTAAGGGGTCCAACAGAAAATTAACATAAATCATCCCTTTTTCTTTCCTTCATTTAGGGGTTGTTTGGATGCAACTATGGTGTGATGGGCTACTTTTGGGAATGCAATTATAAAACTAAGGTATGATAAGCTGCAATTTGGAGGAAACGTTGTAAATCGCAGTTGGCTGGCATAGATATACAACACCCGTGCACTTCCCAAGCACTGAAATGTAGTGATTGCAACTATTCAAACATCCATATCCAGACATGTAATACCAACTTTTCTTCTCTCGCCCTTTTAACCAAACAACAATTAGATTATCTTTTCCCTTCTCCTTCCTCATCCCTTCCTTTCCTTGCACATGTCAAGTGTATCAAGGTTGAAGAAGGAAATGTGTTTATAGCTAGTGAGGATATAGAGATAAGTTAGAAAATTTATTTTCATGAACTTTTTAATAAAAATAAGAAGGATGATATCATTGTGGGGGAGTTGGCAAATTTAGAAGATTATTTGAATCAGACAAGCTATTGGATGATATAAAGGAAAGTAGTGGGTGCTTCAAAGATAATGAAAAATGGGGGGTTGTTGGGCCTGATGACATTCTTATAGATGTTTGGAGAGTGATGGGAGAAGATGGTATAACTTTGCTTACAAAATTATTTAATGCTATTTGGAGAGGTAGGAGGATGTTAGAGAAATGGAGGAAACATTTTGTGATATCTTTATACAAGAACAAAGGTGATATATAAAATTTTCCAACTATAGAAATATTAAATTGATGAGTCATACAATAAAGCTTTAGGAGAGAATAATTGAAAGAAGGCTAAGGCAAGACTTTGTAGTAATTGAAAACTAGTTTGGATTTATGTCAGGTTGGTCTACTATTGAGGCAATACACTTCTTAAGACATATGATGGAGATCAACAAAGCCAAAAAGAAGGATTTATATATGGTCTTTATTGATTTGGAAAAGGCATGTGACTGTTCCAAGAGATATCTTGTTAAGAATTTTAGAGAAGTGATAGATAGTTGTTTTATATATCAACCTCATAAAAGATATGTACTAAAGAGTTGCGGCTTGTGTAAGGACTACGGATGGATTGATGAACTACTTTAAGCTCTTACTTATTTGCTTTGGTCATTGATGAGCTTATGAAGCATATCCAAGCTGAGGTGCCATGGTGTATTCTTTTGTTGATGACATTGTGTTTGTTGATGAGACAACAGATGAAGTGAACAAAAAACTTGAGCTTTAAAGAAAACCCTGGAACTTAAAGGCTTGCATTTAAGTAGTTCAAAGACTAAGTATATAAAATGCAAGTTTAGTGGTAGAGGAAACAATGAAAGGATGGATGTAAAAATTGAAGAGTGCATTGTAAAGAAATATGTTTTTAAATACTTAAAATCCATTTTTCAATAGGGTGGTAAGACTAATGGAGATGTTACATATAGAATTAATGTAGGGTAGTTGAAATGGAGGGAAGCATTTGGTGTTCTATGTGAAAGGGGGTTCTTTGAAAGTTAATGAAAAGTACTATCGAGTAGCTATAAAACTTATTGTGCTGTATGATTCTAAATGTTGGGATGTCAATTATAGGTATGTACAAAAGTTGTTTGTGACAGAAATGAAGATGTTAAGATGGAAATGTGGTCATACGAGTAAGGACTATATTTCAAATGAAATTATCCAAGAAAAGGTTAGGATGGCATCGATAGAGAATAAAATAAGAAAGATGCATCTAAGGTGGTTTGGACATTTGTAGAGAAGACCAGTAAATGCCTCAGTCCGGAGATGTGAGAAGATTGAAGTTGAACCTACTAGGATAGGGCGAGGAAGATTAAAGAAGTGTTGGAAGGAAATTATTAAGTATTATCTCAATTTCTTCAATTTAAGCCTAGAAATGACTGAAAATAGATCTAAATGGAGGCAAAGAATTCATATATTTAACCCCACTTTGTGTGGGAGAAGGCTTGGTATATTAGCCACCTGGTCTTCAGTAGAAATGTATAGAGTGGATATTTTCTTGGTTATCACAGCATCTCTAATGAAATGACAATCTACCTTGATTTGCTTGGTCCTTTCATGAAAAGTAGGGTTATTTGCAATAAATGTAGCAACCTTGTTATCACAGAACATAGGCATGGGCCCTCAAACAGAAATGCCAAAGTCACGATGAAGGGACAGAATCCATAGTAGCTCACAAGTGGTATGTGCCGTGGCACGTTACTCAGATTTTGCAGTGGAACATGGCACCACATTCGACTTCTTACTCTGCCAGGTTACAAGGTTGCCACCAACATAAATACAATAGCCAATAGTAGATTTGCAATCCTCATGAGCCCCAACATAATCTGTATCTGAGTATCTCTACACATTGAGATGATCGTGCTTTTGGAAAGAAAGACTTTTGCCTGGAGAGTTCTTCAGATATCTAAGAACTCGGCAAACACCAGTCTGGTGAGCCTCTCTAGGTTGCTGCATAAACTGACTTAAACATCCCACTATATAGGCAATGTTTGGTTTGATAACTGTAAAATAGAGCAACTCATCAACCATTGCACGGTACCTAGTCACATCCTCCAACTCTGGGCTATCCAAATCAGCAAGATGAACAGTAGGATCTCTTGGAATGGCAGCAAGCTTGCATCCCATCATTCCTACTTCATGTAGCATATCAAGCACATATTTTCTCTGTGAAAGCACTAGACTTCCATCTATATGCTACACCTTAATGCCCTAGAACTAATTGATCTTGCCCAGATCCTTGGTGACAAACTAGAATGTAGAAAGGTTTTTCTCTTCAATGCCTTCTTGACCACTCTCAGTTAAAAGAATGTCATATACATAAGAAGTATAACTGAACTGGTAGGTCTATGCAACACAAACAAGAAATGGTCTAAAGAAGACCGAATGAAGTAAAAGTCTTGAGCCGCTCTGCTACATCTCCCAAACTAATCCCTCGGGCTCTACTTCAGTCCATAAATAGCTTAATTTCGGTTGTAGACCTTTTGACACTCCCCCAGAGTTATAAAAGCTGATGCAAATAAACCTTATGAAGATCACTACAGTAGAAGACATTTTTGATGTCAAGTTGAGAGACCGACTAGCCTAAGTTGACAGCAACAGACAAGAGAAGGCGGACTAATTTAACCTTGTAACGGGTGAAAAGGTTTCAAAATATAGTCTACTCCATAAGTCTGTGCTTGGGCGTAAAATCACGTTTAAAGGTGATTAAGTTGTATTGCGCGAAAATACGTCGAAACAAATAAATTTAATGAGATAATGAGTCCCGATCAAACTCAGGGAGGCAGAAAATGACTTGATTGTAATATTGATTTAGAACTAACTAGTGCTAGAATAATCATATATATATATATATATATATATATATATATATATATATATATATATATATATATACAGAAAATTTGTTCAGATCAGATTGTTCAGATATAAGAATAACTAAAACTACAGGAAATTACCAAAACTACTGAAAATAAAAATAACTATCTAAGCTACTAGAACAAGGGCACCAAGGGTGGTCCTTGGTGGCCTTTGGAGAGGTTGGGAAGAGTAGCAGCGGTGCACCAAGGTGGTCTTGGTAGATGCCTCAGAGGAAGAGGGAGTCGGAGAAGCTTGGAGGTGTCTGGAGGGAGAGATGGAGATGCCTCTTTATAGGAAGCTTTGGGGTCCTTTTTATAGCAAAAATGAGGGGCAAAGCAGGTATTTGGCCCTCAAAATCGTGCAACAACCTTGGATTGATCAGATCTGTCGATCGGGAGATCCACGGATTAGATTGCACTTCAAAAGAACCTCTCATGCGCTTGATACGCCCACAATGCTCCGGATGTCAACACATGGCACGCTTTCAGCTACTTGCTCCACCACCTTACATCTTTCATTGCGCGCGCCCACGCTCGATTCTCCTCAGTTGTCTGATCTTTTGATCGGACGGCTTAAAAGCACGCTCTGCACTGCCTCTTCTCGCACGCGTGCGTTCAAATTCAAATGTTCGATCGTGAAGATCAACGACTGAGGACACGCATGCTATCGCCTCACCGAGCCATGTATATTAGCGTGTTTAACCGTGCGTCTTCTCATGCGTGCATTGCACCGCCTGATCAGGCGCATGATAGCGCGCTACGCGTTTGCTTCTGCACCGCTCGATTGCCATCTTGTGGTCCAATTGCAGCGCCTTGCCTTTGAGCGCGAATTTGGTTGCGCTTCGCGACTCGATCGTGCGTCTTTGGCTTTTGAACGTAGGTGCTCTCCATTGTGCTGCAGCCACGAATGGTTACGGCGATGGTTTGAGGGTTTTGCGCTTTTAGCCGTTGGATAAGGATCTGACGGCTAAGATAGGCTCTCACTTGATTAAGTGCGGTCAGGAGGGCGACGTGGTGCTCTTGTCATCCAACAGCCCACAAGGCGCGTGGAATTCCTTCAGTGGATGGGGCGGCAGCCTTGGGCAGCTATGATGGCGTCACGTGGCGCCATTGTGGCCATCCATCTTTGCTTTGTAGATGGTGTTGTAGGGCTCTGATCGAGTTGATTTCTGCATCGTTGGACTGCAATCATTGATTCGAATCCATCCGTACGATTAGATTTGATATTTGATGTTCGGATTTTTGCCACCTTGCTTCTTGGCCTTTACTTTTCCACAAACTCCATAAGATGTTACGGGCGTTCGATCAGGACGATCTCAGAAGCATTGGACTCTTGTCGTCGTTCTCAATAGATCCGTACTGTTAGATTCATCATCCGCGACCCCAAATTATCTGCAATTATTATTATTTCTCAATTAGAACATAATATAGTATTATTATTTACAAAGCTAATAAATCGACTATGATGTAAAATAAGATGCTTCTGCATGCATTATTTCTAGGTTAAGCTAAGATTTAACTTAATTTAGGTAAATTAGGACCTATGATTGTTGCGCAATCATACCCCCATGCCTAAATCTTGCTAGTCCCTAGCAAATGCAAGACTAAATGCAGTCTATCAAGAGTTTGACTAGAGATCTATTTAGAAATCTAGATAATCATGTAGTGTTGTAGCCTATGCAACGGACCCAAGTGAAAGTTGATCCACATTTAAAGCTCGTACTTGACCCTTAGTAAAACTCTATTGGAATAGGCAAACTTCTTCCCTCAGGGATATAAAATAATCTCCAATTTAGCCCCAACTTTTGGCTTAGGTAGATGTTTGAGTCAAGTGGGTTTGTACTTGGTGGCTCACACTCTTCTGGTGCTACATATATACTAGTATTTCAGAATCTAGATTTTCAGACTATTAAATACATCAACTTAGAGAGGTGGAAAAACTGTGCTCTCTTAAGTTTCTTGTGCTCATTCTCTCTCTTTTCTTCTCTTTTCTTTGTTTTTCTCTTTTTAAGCTCACATCTTACCAGATTTGTAAATATGTTTGGTCTCCCATGGCATTACACTTCAATTAAGTTCTGATAACCCTATAACTAAGTTAGAAATCCTCAGTTAGTATTCGGGCGGTCAGAAATAGAGGAAAAGTAGGTCAAGACTGTATTTGGTGGAACGTGAGGGTAGTGGGTATTGTTGCCTTGATGTGCTTGATATGAAATCAATGCAACTCAATACTTTTTTTTTAAGACTTTTTCTTTTTTTTTTTTCTTATTATTATTTTCCTTCTCTTTTTTTTCTCTTTTTTTCACATATATATCTACCAACACAACGCATTGTAACATGACATACGCACTTTTATTCACGAGGCATTATTTGGGATTGGTTATGTTCAAGAGGATATCAGGTGGCCTATTTGGTGGAAGTGCCTATTTTCGGCATCGGGAAAGGAATGTAGAGGACAACTTATTTCTGACTTTGACATTAATACCCTCCATCAGCCGAGGATTTCGTAAAGGATAGTCGTGATCATCCACCTTAGTCCTAATTTTATTAGAACCCGCTCTCTGTGCATTTGTCTTATTTGGTGGCTCTCACAAAGATTCGCACAAAGAATTTGTACGCAGGAACCAAGAGTGAAAATTAAGCCTAATTCCAAGTATCATTATCCAGAAATTAAGATTCTTCGCACTAGACTTAGAGCACCAGTAGATTTTCTACTCTCACCTCACAATTGTTTGGTGGATCTATTAGAAAATGGTTTGCCCAACTCCCTAATTACTGTCTAAAGGTTTAGGAAAAGAAGCAATGCTTTTTCTTATCAAACTAAAGATGTCTGTCAGTCTTCACAGTGGATTCATTGCAAATTCTACGTGTAAGTGTGAATTTGTACTGGTTTCTAAGTTCAGGAATCAACTAAAGAACAAATCTCTAACAAAACCTCTTGATAGAAAGATCTATTTCCTAAGGTGTTGGCAGAAAATTTTCCAGTTTATATGTATTACCCCCCTCATGCCTAAGTTCTTACATGTCCTCATGCATGAATAAGAGAAAATGAATTAAGACAGGGAGTAAGTGGATAGAAATCACCTGGAGTTGCTTCTGATTCATCATTTGGTGAATGCCAACACTACAATGATAATCACAATATGCAGACTAATATGTCAAAATGAAATATGCTATGTATAAAGCAAGTGCTATGTCTAAATGCTGTCTAAAAGCTATAGCTAAATGCTGAGTTTAACGCCTCCAGTTGGTAAAACTCCATCGGATGGATCAATGATTGTAGAAGAGCCGATCAAGATCAAAAGGAAGATGTGTTCTTACGCTCCAAGAATCAGTGGTCCACACATGCGGACCAGTTGATGGTGCAACTCGATTCCAAAGAGTCTCTCAATAGTAGGGTGTGGAACAGGGACAAAGAATGGAGGAAAGTTGGAATGGTCATGATGCCAATCCCTCTCATTGATTCTATTCCAAAAGTCTGAGCAGTTGCTAAGGGAGTGGATTGATATGAAAATCGAAATGCCATCTCTGGATCATAACGGTCTTCATAATGGTAATTAACATCGAAAATCAAGTTCTCCCCAGACCATAGGTTGTATGAAGGTGTGTGCGCAATTGGAAGTTCTGTATAAAGATTACTAAAATCCTCATTGGTACTAATCTTAGATTCCTCGGAATCTATCTCAGTCTCAATCGAGTCATCCATTAGATTGAGTAGGATTATGAGTAAGTCCCCAATTCATTGTACTCAGTATTTCACCTTCGTAAGTGTTAGGTTGCTCAACGTTTTGTGCTTCTGATGGCCTTTCCGTTTCCTTTGATAAATCATCAGGAGTACCCCCTGACAATTGGAAATTAGAATCAAGAGTAGAGAATGTAAGCTTTGGGTTTCCTTCATCACTTGGGTAGGAGAAAAATGCGAATCACAAGATGTTGGAGTGAAAATAGATTCGTTTCTTTGAGTAGTCGTGTCAACTCCAGATTCATCAAGGCACATGTGATTATCGGAATTCCTAGGCAAAATCATCTCCAAATTACTTAGGTGTGCCTGACCAGTGGTGTTCAAGGTAGTAATCTCTTGATTTTTATTGAATCCAACCTGTCTTTGCTTTAATTCCCCCAGATTGTTTGAGACATCTAAATCATCTTGTGAATCCTTATCTTGGGAATCCTTGAATATAAAGGAATTGTATTTCGGCTCACAACTAACTGATTCCTCAAAATGAAAGGTTTGCATCTTGGGGTTTTCATCGAGATCTAGATCCATAGGTTGATTTTCTTCCTTGATTCCGTCAGGTGTCTCCCATAATTGTAAATTCATATTGGGGGTATCGACCCTTTCCTCACTTTCCCAAATGGGACTCTTAGATGAGTTCATTTGGGTTCTTCCTTGTTCATGTCCCTTGACCACCTCAGATATCTCTTCTTTCATTTCCAAATCAACGATTGAGACATCAGCATCTTCTACTTCGGGTGTGTGACCTAAAGAATCCCTAAAAATAATCTCAAGTTCCCTAAAATCCTCTAGGCTAGTCTGAACTTGGTACTGCAAAAGGAGTATGTCTTGAAGTGTGCGAGTTTGTTGATTCATCCTAGTCAAGGATTCTAGTTCTTTAAGGACTTCCACTAGAGATTCTTCGGTTTCAATCAAAGTCTGTCTCTTGCTCGGATCAGTAATGATCTGGATTTGATATAGATATCTCGCAACTGTGTCCTTGTATTTTGCTACCGTTTGCTACAGTCTGAGAAGTAGTTGCGAGCCCATTCGCAGCTCCCCAGTGGTGATTTGTGTGGATGTGACCTCAGATGTGAAAGATGGGAATCTCGAGATAGATGGAGGGTTATAATAGATTTGGTCTGGAAAATCATAGGGGTGGTAGGTGGGTTCGGTGTAGTCAGAGGTTGCGGTTGAATCCTCAACCTTGAGTGGTTTATCAACTTGTGACACATTTCCACTGAATTCAGGGCTCCTAGAGTTGATGTCTTGGGTTCTTTGTCTCTCATCCTTAATTGCTTTTCTCAAGCAAGGTTCGAAATGCCGATTTCGACGTCATGTTGATGAAATTCTAAGTGTGCATTTCGTGGGCATGCCTAGGGCATGCAGTGGAAATGCCCATTTTTCAATAGCAAATTTTGACGATTTCGATAGTCCAAAAAAATGCCATTTCGGAGGCACACTGAGGGCATGCCGAGGCAAGCCAACAAAAATGGCAGAAGTAGTCAAAATGATATCAATTTCAAGAAAATTAAATGTTGATTATGTAACAATAAGTGTTATATCATAATATTCATATACAACATGACCATACAATGTTAAAGTTCAATAATGAGATATCAAATAGTCTTACCATGTTAAGAATATAGAGAATTTAATAACAGAGGAATACAAAGAATTTAGTTTCAAAAAAAAGAATACAAAGAATTTAAGAATGAAAGAGTCAAAGTATATAGTTTCAAAGTAAAAGTTGAAATCATAATATCTTGATGTATCGGAAGTCAGACAGAACTCAGAAGTCGGGACTTGGAACTCGAGAGTCAGATTTCACCGGAACTCGAGAGTGTTGCTGGATTCATATCTTTATCATGGGTACTATCTCCACTTGATTGATACCATCGTTGACTATTGTGTCGATGAATACTTTGAATGTATTCACAGTAATCCTTCTAAGACATGAATACATAGTATGACAAGTCATATGCCCTTGAACATCGGCACCCATTTTCTTTGATAGCTCTAGATCTAGCCTTCCCCTAACATCCATCACAGGTTCTCCAATATCATTTATCCAACTTTCTAGCACATTATCTTCGGTTCGGAAAATGTAGGCCAGATCAATTGGATCGACCATTTCCTTCTTTTCAAAACCCTCCTGAATGTGCCTCATTTGTAACCTTGTGTTGTAGTGGATCGATCATTAAGTTTGTTTTTTCTTTTGGAATGGATAATGTTAAATATACTCCAATTTCTTTCACACCCACCAGCAGATGATGTTTGTGATAATACTTCAACAGCCACCTACTGTAAATTTGGAGCTTTTATTGCATACAAATTCCACCATTCCGCTGTAGGGAAAATATATTTGAGTCATAAATTGGATATTATAGAGTAAATTATTATTAGTAAATATTAAAATGATATCGGTTATTACCACGATGAGTGCTCTTAATGGCCTGTTGTGCCATACAACTCCCAAAAGATCCCATCATTTCTCTAAATAATTTAATCTACATGTTAACATGAAGATATGTCAAATATCTTATTTAAGCTTCAAATTTCAAGCTAAATTTGCCTACCTCATTCGTGCATGCTATTTGCGTAGCAGTAGGAGTTTTTGAACAACTTTTTGCACAGCTTGAATGAGATCTTCGTGTGTCAAGGTGGTGTTTATAGTTAAATTTTGGGTTGAAATAATATCCTATGATAAAAGATAAATAGTTAAAATAATAAAAAATTACTCGAATAAGATAAATTTATAATGAAATATACTTATAGGCAAGGTAGAGCGGGTGGGATAACATGTTTTGCCTTCGTTCTCTTATTATCTTTAAGAATGACTTTTTGGACCTTCCCGTTGCTTCTTCCACCTTTTCATACATAGTTTCTAATTCTTTGTATATGTAACCCATCGTTGGTTTCTTATCTCCATCTACTAACTTTAAAACTAATATGACGGACTCTATAATACGAGTAACGCGGCTGCAACCATCCAAAAATCGTGAATTGTTTATCAAGTCTTTTACATCATTCCCACCTTGTGTCCTAGTTTCTGCCATGCCAAACTAACTGCTATAATTTACCATTGACTTCAATCCAACTTTATTATCTAAAATACTTTGTAAGGCGATGTAATTTGTAGCAAATCGTGTTATCCCAGGATGCACCAATTCACCATTGCAATGCTCCCTAATTAACGATAAGACATGCCCGTGATTGTAAATAAATGATGTAATTGATCAGGTCTTGTCCACAACAAATGAAACTGACTTCCTCTTTCCGAAGTCATTCAAAATTAAATCTATACAATGTGTAGCATATGACATCCAGAATATTCCATATTTACTTTATTTTATAATCTTTTCTTCCGTCTTCATGAAGTTGCTGCCATTATCCGTAATAATTTGAACGATATGTTCCTGACTTTATAAATCCTATCCTTCAATAAGAAATAAAGGTATTTGTAATCTTTCAATTTATCATTTCAAAAAAATGGATCGTCCATCATAATTACAAGGAAGTTAATGATTTGCTTCCTTGTATAACTAGTCCAACCGTCTGTCATCAGTGTTACTCCATAATGGGGCCACATATTTTTCAAATCAGAAATATAGTCACCAAATCTGCCTTCTCCATAAGCATATATTTATTCATTATTTTATATGCTGTAGGAGTCTTAACTCGTCCCATATTGAGTGCTGATGTCAATAACATTTTGCAACTATGGCCCGTCTGCTATGTTAGCTGGCAGCCCATGAGTTGAAACTAAGCTCATGATTGCTCTACCAACTTTTTTCCTTGCATTCCCAAACATGCCCTTAATAGTTTTCTGTTTTAGGTTTGCTTCCCCCTAGGCTTCTCTTAGTGCTACCAGATCGAAATAAACCATGTAAACCCATTTTTTATTTTTTGGATGGACGTGGAGGCAGTCCTGAGCTTGAACCACTACCACCAGCATCTGTATATCTCATGCTTTGTGCTCTTCGATCACCTACCAGAGCTTGTCGTTTATGCTCACTTCTGAGTGAGTCTTTCATTGCTTGTCCGAATTGTCTTCTCTTTCTTGGATCTACCTCCACATCACTTGGATATTCATAGTCTTCATCCAAGTCAGAGTCTATATTGTAATAATCTTGATAGCTACCAAATAGGGCCTCACGGACTGCTTCTTTTGACCTCTGTTTTATTGCTTCCTTCTCTCGCCTTGACGTTATTGACTCGGCAATGAAATCACGAACATCATCTGGACAATCCTCACATTTTATAACATTCTTGTCGTCACCAATTAGGTGATGCTTGAATCATGTAATTCCACTACCCTTTAGCTGTTTTCCACAAAAATTTCATTCTATCATAGGTTTGGTTCCATCCATACTTTGGTGCAATATAACCATCCAATGTCTTCCTTATCCTTTTGACGTTACCGCTCCCACTTCCTCCAACAACAGGTTTGCCTTTTCCAGACATACTGTTTCTGCACAGCTACACTGCATTTACTTTATAATTCATAATCATTGTATAATCATATTATACCTTTGACATATCTATGCCCATATCTAATTCAATCAAGCAAGCAAATTCTACCTTAAAGGGTTGCACATATTGATCTAATCCAAGCCCTATTAGACCCAATTGGATTACTCCGACCCTTGAATTACCTGGCCGGCCAGATGGGTAGGACCCCCTAAGACACCCCGCATGGTGGGACACCACTAGAGGTAAATGCGGTTATCGCACCGACTCATCTTGTTACCGGTTGGTCCAAGTAGACAAGGTCCCAAAATGATCCAATTAAGTCTAATATGACTTAGATAATTATCCAACCTAGTTGGCACATTTACTTTTTTTTAGGCTTGGGTATAATCATGTTTTTTAGAAAGTCTAATATTTACGTTTAATGGTGAGTATTGGTAGGTGCTGGGCCTTACTGCTGGAAAGCATGGGGGTTAGACTGGCTAGTATGTATTGTACTTTACAGGTAGTTGCTAGTTGGTACTTTCTTCGTTATTGTGTATTGCTAAATTTAGAACTAGACAAACATGATGGTTAAAAAATGGTTATGAATACTACCATAAACGAAAACAAGGTACGAAAGCTGTTACCGAAATCTTCTGCTTGATTTTTGAAGGAAATTATCTCACCACAGCAAGTCACTAACTCATCGGCGATCAGTAATCGATAGGCAACAGCAAATCATATAGTGAATTGGGATTGTGAGGCTGTGAGCTCGATCGATGTGTCTGTGGCTGAGTGAATTGCAGCAATCGATAGTCGATATTTATAATCAATCATTTTGAATAATTTATGTAATTTTTATAATTAAGTCCATCCGACATTAATGAGTGCGACGCGAATTGTCGATTAATATTTTATGGGTTTTTTATGATTACGTCCGTCGGTCGATGACGTACTGTGCAAATATTTGATTCGATACATTTATGATTACGTCTGTCGGTGATGTATATTGTGCGAATCGTTGATTAATATTTTATGGACCTTCTATGATTACGTCCATCGGTGACGTATACTATGCGATTCGTCGATTAATATTTTATGAGTTTTTTATGATTACGTCTGTTGGCCGGTGACGTACTGTGCAAATATTTGATTTGATATATTTACAATTACGTCTGTTGGTGACGTCTACTATGCGAATCGTCGATTAATATTTTATGGATTTTTTATGATTATGTCCGTTAGTCGGTAACGTATTGTGTAAATATTTGATTTGAGATATTTACAATTACGTCTGTTGGTGACGTCTAATATGCAAATCGTCGGTTAATATTTTATGGATTGTTTATGATTACATCCGTCTGTCGGTG
The DNA here is from genome assembly GCA_037157565.1 of Thalassia testudinum. Taxonomy (NCBI): domain Eukaryota; kingdom Viridiplantae; phylum Streptophyta; class Magnoliopsida; order Alismatales; family Hydrocharitaceae; genus Thalassia; species Thalassia testudinum. The sequence goes on from JAZHRO010000078.1 coordinate 52,737,772, forward strand.
ACGTATTGTGCAAGTATTTGATTCGATACATTTACGATTACATCCGTTGGTGATGTTTACTGTACGAATTGTTGATTAATATTTTATAGGTTTTTTATTATTACGTCCGTCGATCGGTGACGTACTGTGTAAATATTTGATTCGGTATATTTACGATTACGTCTGTCGACATACTGTGCAAATCGTCGATTAATATTTTATGGGTTTTTTATCATTACATTAGTCAATGAGTCACATATTATGCGAATGTATAAATATAACTTACTGTACAATGTACATCACTACATTGTATACCTCAATAATTGCTCAATCATGCTTTGTATGGGTCTCAACATTTGTGCATGTATTGACTTCTTTCTCTATGCTTTCCCTAGAGTAAATGTTGTTCTTTAGTTTAGAGTACACTGCTTATCTATTCCCAGGATAATAGCATTTGCGTGAAATGCAAGGTAACACACCACAATTTACCCATTCTCCACCACCAGATCTACCTCCATCCACACACCTTAATTCCCACCTCATTCACATTGGCCATTGCACCGTGCACATCTTGAAAACCCATTCACATTGGCTTGGCCATTGCGACGTGCCACCGGACACCGGCACCTGCATGACCTCCCATTCCCTTCGTCCCCTTTCCCCTTCCCATCCCATCAAAAGGGTCATCATCGGAGGAAATTCTAGACGTGTGGCGGCTACCCCCTACCAGGAGACGCTCCATCGCTCCCTCGCCTCGCCAGCAGGGTCTAGGTCCACCAAGAAGGCAAGTAGCTCCGTAACGATGCAGGCTGCAGGCTGAAGCAGCGGCGGAGATGACAGTGTGGCAGTGGCACCAGCGAAGTAGACTAGCACATAGCCTGCAGGCTGCAGCAAACACCGGCATCGGCATGCCAACCATATCGTCGGCATGCTGTTGATATGGTAGGCATGTCGGCGAAATACTTGATTTTTGACATTAGAATCATATCGGCATGGGTGTTTTGGAAAACAGGCCTTGCCGTCGGCATTTAAATCATTTTCAAGTCCTCAGATTCCCTTTTTCTAACCTCCTTTGCTTCCTGGACTATTTGGATTAGTTCGGCAATCTGGGAGTTCTTGTGAGGGGTAGGAGCTTGCCTTTGGTGGGATCGTTCAAGATAATCAGTCATCATAACGAGATCCTGGTCCCGCATGGAGAGTGTCTCTAAGGGTTGTGATGTTCCTTGATATTGAGACATTCGTGTGGATCTCCAAGAGGGTGAGGTAGGTATATCCCAGGCCTGAGGAGCACGTGTATAGGAATTTTAATCAGTGTAATGAGGAGCAGTCTCTCCCATAAGTTTGGAATCATAGTTGGGTTGGGAGAACCCTGATGATGGTAAGAGGAGAAAGAATATGGGTCCATGGTTAGGATGGTCAAAAGACACCAGGCAGGTCTTAGTGACCTTACCCTGTTGAGTTCCCCCCTTTGATACTTGTTTATGTTTTTGAGGGCATTTTTGTCTTTTTATTTCTGATTGGTTTTTCTTTGCAGTTGTTCCCACACCTCTCTATATAAAGAGGTGTAGGGTTTCTCTTTGGAATAAGATTGATCATTTTGTCCAACTTGGTATCAAAGCGCGGTCCTAAGTCGGGTTTTGATATCCCACCCAAATTAAGCCCCAAAAATCGTCCACCCTAACCTTAATCTCTTCTCTCCTCTTAGCGGAGCCGCTAGCAGCCACTGGTGGCAGCAGCAGCAACAACAGCCGACGCCCCAGCAGTAGCCGGCTCACCAGTAGCAGCAGTAGGCAGCACTAGCAGCAGTAGCAGTCGGCGTCGCCCAGCAATGCAGCCGGTGCCACCCATACTGGGCAGTGCTAGTGCTGCTGGGTTCACCGGCCTGCTGTAGGGCGCACATGCTGAAGAGGACCCCTTTTATGGTGGTTTTTGGGTCTCCTTTTACCTGGAAATCCATGTTGAGTTCCTGATTTGCTTCTTCCAACACTAAACATGAACTTGTTTCTTAGCATATTCTTCTTGGTATTCATGTGACTTGGTTGAAGGAAGATGGCCTTCCCTAATGTTGAGGCAAGTATCGTTGCCAAACAGAGATTGGTAAGTGATACAGGAACCACCACCTGGAGTGACTATGAGAGACTACTCCAAGGTTACGGCCATCATGATGATTTCAGGGGAGGCATTGACTTAGTGACTCTTGCAAATGACAAGAAACATGAAAATACCAAGTGGTTGGTTGATTCAGGAGCCTCAAGACCCCTTAGTGGAGATTGAAGTTGGTTTACTAATCTCAGACCTGTGCCTACAGGCAGGACGGTTTAGGTTGTGGATGGTAGGCACTCAAGGATAGAGGGTCAAGGAGAAGTGCCAGTGACCTCCAAGTTGAGATTGCCTGATGTTCTGTTTGTGCCAAACTTTTCCATCAGCCTACTTTTAGTCAGTAGTATCACTAAGGAACTTAATTGTCAGGCTATTTTTGATGAAGGGGGATGTGTCTTTGAAGACAAATTGACAGGAAGGACAATTGGTAGTGGCCATGTAGAGGGCGGCGTTTATCGTCTGGTTCAGTCTCCATTTGCTGCTACGTGTCACGGAGGTCTCTTTTATTGTTGGGAGTACTTTTCAGTGGCATCTTAGACTTGGGCATCTTCCTTTAGATAGTCTTCAACGTGTTATTCCACGCATATCCCCTACAACCAAGATCACTTGTGATGCTTGTTAGATGGGCAAGCACCATTGTGCCTCTTACCCGGTGAGTATGCATCCTGGATCTACAACCTTGTTTGAGTTACTACACATGGATGTTTGGGGTCCGAGCCGAATTCCAGATAGGCAGGGTTATCGATATTACTTGGTGGTGGTTGATTTATCACGCCTATCATGGGTATCTCTTGAAAAATAAATCAGATGTTAGATCTATTCTGGAGCATTTTTTGTTGGAGATAAAGAATCAATATTCAACCGTTAAAGTAGTGAGATCTGATAATGCACTTGAATTCTGCACCACCAGGCTGTCTATTTTTTATAGATCCCATGGAATTATACATCAGACTACATGTCCTCGTACTTCTAAACAGAATAGGGTAGTTGATAGGAAACATCGTCACCTTCTGGATGTAGCTCGTACTTTGTTAATTCACTATAGTGTACCTCAGTTATATTGGGGAGATGTCATTTTTACTGCTTGTTACTTGATCAATAGAATGCCCAGTTTAGTACTTCATGAGCAGATTTCTTGGCACATCTTGTATCCTAACTGAGAGCTTTTTCATGTGCCACAACGAGTATTTGGCTGTGTTGCCTTTGTTTATCTTCTTTCCCCAGGCCGAGACAAGCTTGCACCACGGGTAGTCAAGTGTGTATTCTTGGGGTATTCACGGACTCAGAAGGGGTACAAATGTTTGAATCCCATTACCGGGAGACACTATGTGAGTGCAGATGTTACCTTTCATGAGTCTATTCTGTATCTTTCCACGGCTGCTGGAGGAATATCTCCTGAGGTTATGGACGTGCCCATGCCTATCCCGCCTATTCCCTTGGAGGAGATACCTGTTTCTTCCCCCATTGCTACTACTACTGGACTTGTGAGGTTTTCTGAGCCTACTATTATCTATAAACGTCCTCACAACACTTTGCAAATACCAGATATTCCAGTAATTACACAGGCAGCATCCTCTCCAGTTCAGGTGACCATGGACAGTTTGCATACTGATGATACTGGATCTAGTGATAATGTTACAGGTCCAAATATGGATTCTCCTGGCCCAGAGTTAGTACAGAATGATCAGTTAGATGATATTGACCTTCCTATTGCTATTAGGAAGGCATCTTGCACCTGCGAGTCCAGATACCGTGTTACAGGTAGTCCGGCTACTGATGGACTTGGGTTTGCCTTTGGGAGCTTTTGTCGTGCACTCTTTGCCACCCAGGTTCCCACTACGTACCAGTAAGCCATGCTTAATCTAAAATGGTGTTAGGTCATGGACGATGAGATGGCTGCTCTTCGTTCCAGAGCGACATGGGAGCTTACTTCACTTTCTGCAGGAGCACGAGTGGTTGGTTGTCGTTGGGTCTTTGCCTTGAAATACAATCCTGATGGATCTATTTCAAGGCACAAGACTCGGTTGGTTGCAAAGGGATTCACCTAGACCTATGGAGTGGATTTCTTTGACGCTTTTTCTCTAGTGGCACGGCTATTGACAGTGCGGATTTTGATGTCTGTTGTAGCCCATCTTAAGTGGCCTCTCTACTAGCTTGATGTGAAGAACACCTTTCTATATGGCAATCTTCAAGAGGAAGTTTACATGCAGCAGCCTCCAGGATTTGAGATTTAGGGGGAGTGCCTGTAGACTCCAGAAAGCCATTTATGAACTTAAGCAGAGCCCATGTGCATGGTTCCAGAAGTTGTCTGACATAATACAGGTGATAGGCCTTCATAGGTCATCTGCAGATCATTCCCTGTTTGCTCGGAAGAGTGACAGGGGAGTTGTACTTCTGGTATATGTTAATGACATCATTATTACTGGTGATGATGAGACTGGGATAGCTGAGGTGAAAAAGACCTTGGGTGATAGGTTTGTAATGGACTTGGGCCAGTAGGTGGCAAGAAGCAAAGAGGGCATTGTACTTTCACAGCGTAAGTACGCTCTTGATGTACTACAAGAGTCAGGGATGTTAGGGGCTAAGCCTGCCAACATACCCATGGATCCCAAGGGGCATCTATTCGATGCCGAGTCAACATCTGTTGACAGCAAATCTTGTAGACAGTTAGTAGGCAAGTTGTTATATCTTACCATCACCAGGCCAGATATTTCCTTGGCAGTTGGGAAGTTAAGCCAGTTCATGGATAGGCTTACCAAGCAACGCTGGGAGGCAGCAATGCAGGTGCTTAGATATCTAAAGAAGGCATTTGGACGTGGCATATTATTTACTAGAGGTACATCGATGATAGTGGTTGGCTATTCTGATGCAGATTATGCTGGTTGCTTGACACACAGAAAGTCAACTACTGATTTCTGCACTTATGTTGCTGGGAACTTAGTCACATGGCAGAGCAAAAAGCAAGGAGTGATGTCTAGATCTAGTGTAAAGTCTGAGTACCGTGCTATGGCTCAGACTGCTATAGAGATGGTGTGGGTGAGATCAATTTTACAAGATTTACATGTGCAGTGGAGAAGCTTATGGAGATACGGTGTGATAATCGTGCTGCTACTTATATTGCTAACAACCCGATGTTTCATGAGCACAGCAAACAGGTTAAGGTTAATTGTCACTACACCTGGGATTTGATCCAGCGTGGAGTCATCTATACCACTTTTGTTTCTTCTGAGAACCAGACAACAGATATTTTCACCAAGCCTCTTCCTCGATCTACGTTTGATGTCTGTTGTTCTAAGCTGAGCATGATTGACATCTATGCTCCAGCTTGAGGGGGAGTGTTGAGTTCTCCCCTTTGGTACTTGTTTATGTTTTTGAGGGAAACTTTGTCTTTTTCATTCTGATTGGTTTTGCTTTGTTCCCACATTTCTCTTTATATAAAGAGGTCTAGGGTTTCTCTTTGGAATAAAATTGATCATTTTGTCCAACTTACACTAGTTACAAGGGATTGGTGGCAAAACAAGGCAAAGGCCTTGCAATCAAATTGGTCATTTAAAATCGGATGTCCAGATTTTTTGTTTAAATTATTGAAGAAAATTTGTCGAGAAACCGACTGAAAATGATCCCCGCCTCTTAAGCTAACCCAGCCAGTCTGTTTATGAGGGGACTAAGCGGAAGGTTTTTCCTTCGACTTTTGCCTTCGGTTCCTTTGTACCCCTTAGACACGGTCATTTAACACTACCTTACAGGCTTAGCCACCAGGTTTGGCAAAAGAGGTTGAGGCCACCCAGTAGTCAAAGGACAAATGTGGGTTATTAAGGTATTCTTTATGTTTTCTCAACCTTCTCTTCAATTTGATATGTGGTGAGTGGTCCACAAGGTAACTCGGCTCACCGACTAACCATTGGGCTCAATTGAGTCTAGGCTAATCTAATGTGGTCCTAGGGCTCATGTACTAAGTTTTTTAAACGGTAGACCACCAATCAAAGAAATATTCTCTTAGATAAAATTGGAATCTAAATAATTTGAAAAATTGGCAGGAAGATTCCTTTTTCAATAAGCTTTTCAAAGAATATTTTTTTAGAATTTTTACTGTCTCAAATCAATTTATATGAATTTTGAACTAACCATCAGATTTGAGATTTTGACCTCGTATTGATTTTTCTTTTTGAAATAGTATTAGTGATACAAAAATTTGGGAAAAAGTTGGGAATGAAAGTTAACTTGATTATTTTTCAAATCCCACCATTTCTGGGTCAATTAGATTTGTGTACTATTCGAAATTAATTTTTGAAGTTTAGAAAAATTTGATTTTCAGTCTATCTACTCTGTGAATTTTTAAAAATTCCACAAGTTGAATTTTTTCTTCGAAATGGTGGTGTTGGAAATATAACTTGAAAATCTAGTTCTTGTCTCAATTTCAAAATTTTTCGATCACTAGAAACATGATAAATGAATTTTTAAATTGGCATTCAATTTCTGGCCGAGTTTCTAAAAATAACAAAATTTTTTTCAAAGTAATTTTTTTAAAAAATAACTTCTATTCTAATCAAACCCTAATTTAAAATCCTACTAAGATAATCATGTGTACCTGATTGTCTTCACCTGCACTAGATGTATGTACGGATCCTCGTTTCATACCTGCACACCAAAGAGATATACACTAAATTAGATATTAAATCAAGAATCGCCGTGCTTCCTTGGTAATGGTGCCAATTTGCTCGAGCGTAAAATCTCGTTTAAAGGTGATTAAGTTGTAGTATAGCATGAAAATATGCAGAAACAAATAAATGTAACGAGATGGTGAGTCCTGGTCGAACTTAGGGAGGCAGAAAATGACTTGATTGTAATACTAATTTAGAACTAACTAGTGCTAGAATGATCATATATATATATATAGAGAGAGAGAAAATTTGTTCAGATATAAGAATAACTAGAACTAGAACTAAAGGAAATTACCAAAACTACTGGAAATAAAAATAACTATCTAAGCTACTAGAATAAGAGCACCAAGAGTGGTCCTTGGTGGCCTTTGGAGAGGTTCGGAAGAGCAATAGCGGTGCACCAAGGTGGTCTTGGTGGATGCTGCAGAGGAAGAGGGAGCTAGAGAAGCTTGGAGGTGTCTGGAAGGAGAGATGGAGGAGATGCCTCTTTATGGGTGGCTCTGTGGTCCTTTTTATAGCAAAAATGAAGGGCAAAGCAAGTATTTGGCCCTCAAAATCGTACAACAGCCTTGGATTGATTAGATCCGTTTATCGGGAGATCAACGATTAGATTGCACTTCAAAAGAACCTCCCACGTGCTTAATACTCTCGCAACACTCCGGATGTCGACATGTGGCACGCTTTCAGCTGCTTGCTTCGTCGCCTCTGCCTTTCATTGTCGTGCCCGCGCTCGATTCTCCTCAACCGTTTGATCTTTCGATCGGATGGCTTAAAAGTATGCTCTGCGTCGCCTCTTCTTACGCGTGTGCACGTTCAAATTCAACCGATCGTGGAGATCAACGGCTGAGGATGCGTGCGCTACTGCCTCACCGAGCTGCGTATATTGGCATGTCTAACTGCACATCGTCTCGTGCGTGCATGCACCGCATGATCAGACACATGATAGCACGCCACACATTTGCTTCCACGTCGCTCGATCGCCATCATGTGGTCCAATTGCAGCACCTAGCGCTTGAGCGCGAATTTGGCTGCGCTTCGCGACTCGATCTCACGTCTTTGGCTTCTGAACGTAGGCGCTCTCCATTGTGTTGTGGCTGCAGATGGTCGCCACGATGCTTCGAGGGTCTTGCTCTCTCAGTCGTTGGATAAGGAAGCGATGGTTGAGATAGACTCTCACTTGATTAGGTGCGGTGAGGAGGGCGACGTGGCACTCTTGTGGCCATTGGATAACGATCCAACGACCCACAAGGCGTGTGGAATTCCTTCAGTGGATGGGGTGGCGGCCTTGGCCATCCACTTCTTTGCTTTGTAGATGGTGCTGTAGGGTTTCGATCGAGTTGATTTCTACGTCGTTGGACTACAATCGTTGATCTAGATCCATCTGTGCGGTTAGATTTGACATCTCAAGTTTGGATTTTTGCCACCTTCCTTGGCCTTTGCTGTTCTGCGGACTCCATAAGATGTTATGGGCGTTCGATCAGGACGATCTCAGAAGTGTTGGACTCTTGTCGTCATTCTAAATAGATCCGTATGGTCGGATTCATCATCCGCGATCCTAAATTATTTGCAATTATTATTACCTCTTAATTAGAACATAATATAGCACTATTATTTACAAAGTTAACAAATCGACTATGATATAAAATAAGATGCTTTTGCATGCATTATTCTTAGGTTAGGCTAAGATTTAACTTAATTTAGGTAAATTAAGACCTATGATTGCTACGCAATTAGTTTGCGTATAACCCTTCACAGCATGATGCATCTTATGACATTCCACTGAGCCATTAGGTAGATATTTAAGGGTAAACACCCACCTACACCTCACAACAGTAGTACTTGGGGGTAGGTCCACCAAGTCCCACGTGCGTTGGGAATGCAAAGTTGCCATCTCCATGATCACTTTCCATGTAGAATGTTGAAGAGCCTCTATGTGACTATGGTGAACCTGGTGACTATCCACAGTAAAAGAAAATAGTCAAGTAGTAACAGGTAATCTATTAAACGACATATATTGAGAAATAGAATAGCGAGCACAAGAATGTTGGGCCTTCGGATGAGTAATAGGAAGGTCCTAGTCAATCTCGTCTGAGTAGGAATTACTTGATCTCCAATGGACTTAGCATGATCAGTAAAGGGTGAACTAGTAGGAATGGTGGAAAGAGGTTCCCCTTAGGTAGTTGAGATGGCAACCTACAATAATAGTTGTGCTCATAGTGAATAACCGGAGGCAATGGTGTTGGTGTTGGTGGTGTATTCTTAAAGGAAGTAGGCACAAGAGATATCTCAGTGGATATTAGTGGCGTCGTAGTAGGCATAGGAAGAGGTATATCTTAAGCCTAATGAGGATGTAAAGGCCTTTTCCCGAATGCAAAGTAGGGAACATCTTCAAAAAATGTAATATCCGCACTAACATAGAATTTGTGTGCCAAAGGGTCATAGCATCTATAGCTTTTTTGAGTACATGAGTAACTCAAAAAAATGCACCTGACAGACTTGGGAGATAAATTATCCACCTTGAACAAGTGAACAAAACGAACACACCAAAAAACAGCCGGAGTAATAGAAAAGTTGTCACGGCCAAGCAACAACACAAAATAAGAGTCATCCCCTTCAAGACAGAATAAGACACCCTATTTATGAGAAAGGTTGCTGTAAGAACTACATCTACCCAATATTGAGAAGGCACATGCATTTGAAACATCGTAGTCCTAGTCACATCAAGTAAATGTCTCAGCTTAGCATTCAGTCACCTCATTTTATTAGGATGTATGAATACAAGGTGTTTGGTCGATGATACCCAAAGAGGTAAAAAGTTCAGCCATGGTAGCATTAACAAATTCAAGATCATTATCACTTTAAAAAATTTTGAGTCTTTATTTTAGAAAAAAACTTTTAATAAGTATAGGGGTTCAGACTTTTTCAACATATAGACCCATGTAACTTGAGTACAATCATGTACAAATACAAGAAAATATCGAAAACTCCTTGGATTGCGAACCCAACATGGTTCCCATGAATTTGCATAAACTAAATCAAAAGGTGACTCAACCCTCTTATTCCGATGAGAAGGAAAGGTAACCCTATGGTGCTTGCCAAGTTGACAAGTATCACACTGAAAAATCTTAGGAAACAGTACATCAAGAAACTGTCGGCGAAGAGCAGAAATACTCGGGTGGCCTGAATGGAGATGCCACTAAAAAGCAATAGTGGTAAAAGCAGCAGCAGTGGATGAATATATGTAGATGGAAGGTTCAGGTAGTAAAGGCTATCACGCTCAAACCCTCCACTAATTCGCCTTGCTCTTCGGATATCCTGCAAGAAAAAGAAGTGATCATAAAATATTGCTAACAATCTAAGGCTTTGGTAATCTGACTAATAGATAAAAGGTTCAAAGCAAACTTTGGAGCATGTAACACATCAGTAAGAGATAAAGATTTAGTGATAGAAATATCTCCACATCCTGAAACTAGAATAGGGCATCATCAGCCATCCGCACATTGAACATGTTAGTAAGGGACTTTAAGGACATGAACAAGGTAGAATCTCCAATGATATGCAAAGAAGCACTTGAGTCTGCTATCTAGCCAGTGGCATGTGATTGAACAGATAATGCAGCAATACTTGCTGCTCTGACAATTGAAGCTCTAGTGAAAGGAGTAGACTGTGACATAAGCAATCTGTCATACTCCTGAGAAAGTGTGACCTGAGAAGCCGAGGCATCATCCTCCTAAAAATTGGTCTCATTGAACCCTGAGGAAACCTGATGACACATGATGCCTGTGGATAGTCATGCTTAACTTAGTATCTATTAATAGTATGACTATGATGATGGTAGCGATCACAAATAGACCACTACGTCCTCGTCTATGGCCACCAATGCTCTTACTTGGGTGGTCGCCCTCTCCTACTTGAGGAGCCTCCACGACCACGACCAAAGAAAACCATAACAGAAAAGTTAGTTACTGGGACAGGATCAGATATCTCGAGACGAGATAAACGTGCATAGATTTGGGTAGGTGTAGGTATCTCCTCTAAAGTAATCAACTAATCCTTTACTGCCTTGTACTCAGGACCTAATGTTGCAAGGAATTGAACTAATTGAGTAGCCTCCCTTTGCTTGGCTATAACAACCATATCTAACGACAGGGGCTAATAAGTATCTTACCCTTCTCATAGATTCTTCGAGGATCTATAGCAGTCGGCTAAAGACATCGATCCTTTCCTGAAGGTATGTATCTCCTCAACAACTTGATAGAAATGGGCAATGTTGCTCTTTTGTAAGTGGATCTCTTAAAGCACATCCCACATCTTCTTGGTAGAAGAGTAGGACATGACCTACTTGGCGATATGCTTTTTTCATGTTGTTTAGTATACGGGTGGCAACCCAATCATTATCAACCTTCCAATTATCAGTCTTCTAATCATTTGCCGGTTCCTCCTTGATGGGAAAAAGAAGTGGACTAAGGAAGACAATTCGTCTCATCCAACTTGATAGACGTTCCCTGCATACGAGGAGAGGCGCTCATGGTAGATATCTCCCCCATCAAGTCACCAACACTTCTTTATGGTCTCCCATGTCAGCCCAGCTTGTAGGAAGATAAAGCCCAACACAATATGGCTGAAATCATCTCATAACATTGATCAAAGAACGATATCAGGGTTGATGAAGGTTGAAGTTAAATTTTCAAATCATAGAATATGGATGGAGATCCCGTAAAACCCTTAGGAACCTCTCCTAGTAACCTAGTAATCGTCTCGCCACAACCAAGGTTTTCAGGGGGGGCCTAGTAGCAGAAACAGGTTCGGATGCAACCTGCGATGGAGTCATGAAGGGGCTGCACCGGTGGTTGCTGCAGGTATCGGCGGTGCTGCTGTGGCACCTGCAGCGCTGGGAGGAGCCTCTCCAGTGCACAAGATGATGGTGGTGATCACAGAGAAGTCTCCGATGAAGCGAACAGAGTGATGATTGAGGGTGGTATTTGGTGGGATATTTGAGCACCAGCATGTTGATGAGAAAATGTGTAATTGAATAGATAAGAAATCCTTGAGGTCCCTTTATATAGAGAGTGACCTCTTGGGAGAATTGCACACACCACCCCACATAGTACAGAAATAACCAAAGACCATGTAAAAAGCTCACTAAAAAAATACTCTCAACACCTTCTCTCTACTTCTCTTTTCCTTGCAATCTCTCCATCATCAGACTTGCTGACACTTGGCTATCGTGCAACATGCTTGACGTGTGAATACGTTGGAGTCTTTTAGACAGTAGCCATAAGATAGTTTGATTCATTATTGAGTAGGATGGCAACTTGTCGGGAGTAATCATCTTTTTGTTTTCCAAGAAAGAAAAAAGAATTGTCTACCTTGATTCACCATTAAATTTGTTTGTGGTTCTTGTTAACTGTTTGATTTTTTATTTTTTTAAATTGGGTTTCATGGTGTAAATGCAAGGTTGCTGCTGCAAAACGCTGGACTCTTGAGGAGACGCGTTTTGCTTTAGTACTACTTGTTGCATGTTTGAGACTACTTGTGAGATTCATGTTCCTTTTCAACTGCCGGAACACTTATAAGTAAAATAAAGACATCGGAATGTTCAATTGAACTAGTTTCATTCCTACTCAAGTGGCTAGCCAATGGGCCCTGAGATTATACTAGAGGATGATTTGAACTTTTTTCCATTTTCATTAAGCAGGTAACCCAGCAGATGAGCTTGTGTCTGTGATCAATGCCAACCGAACTGCCCACAAATCTACTGAACTTATCGATAATCCCGGCCTTGGCTGCTTAGCCTTGCAATACATCAAAGCCTACGAAGGCCAGTGCAAGTACATTGGCCCAAATGGCAAGAAACCTGCAGATTCACAGTTTGCTGAAGTCTTCTCACCCAACTGTGGTGTCATAGCTACAACCCTCTCTCCCCTGACTGGAAGGATAATTGCATGTCAAAGTAAATATGTACCTCCTGCTGATGCCTTCAATGACCTACTGATACGCAATGAGAGGAACCTGGGGATCCTCTATAGCAAGAACCACACGCAAGTCGGTGTGGCTATTAGTGGTACAGATGGTGGTTCGCCATACTTCTGGTGTGTGTTATTCAGCGGTGGGAAGCCGAACAGCACATTTACGTCAGAAGGCGGGGTGGCAAAGGTGCAAGGCCCAGGATGCTTTAGTGGAACCGAAGATGACTGCAGTAAGGGATCCATAGCATTGCGCCATAATCTTGGGATGGCAGTTGCGATGATTTTGGCAGGGTTGTTTTATGGATTGGGGTTGTGATATTGTTGCATTTTTCTTGGATGATGCTTTAAGCTGTTTGCCCCTTTGGTATTGCTGTTGCTTCCCTTGAGGTTGTGATGGTGCTCATGCAATATATATTTTAATTCTAGCAAACGCTTCCTGTGCCTGACCAGTGCCCTATTCTCTGCTATTTTGTGCATCATTGAGTTGTCTTGAATGTGGAATGCATAAATTGAATGTTGGAAATATTAAGATTTATACCACTTGTGGTCTTCCGAAGAAATATAAAACGTAGCAAATACTCACAACAGTTTCGTTTAATTGGATGGAACACAGAGGGAACACCTTTAAACGATTTCAATTAGTGGTGATATTTTATTGCGGCACCCCTACTGCTGAAATTTATAGTATAGGATGGTTGCAACTATCCTATACTGGTAATATAGAATACTGAGGTTTCTATTTTGAGGGTTTCTCTCATGAGGATAATTGCCTTTTTCAAAGGCCGGTGGTTTCTGAATAATTACGTTTTGTCGTGGTTAATTTTTTGCCATGGTCCAAATTTTCAGAGGTTCTTTCCTTCTTTAACACACAATAACAGCCAACCAAGGATATCATAGTCAGACTTGGTAAATTATTGAAGGCATTAATTAGTTTGTGAGATTTGTTAATTTACATGTGCACACAACCGCGCAAGCAGGTACAAAGACATGTACGTCTCCACATACATCCAAAAGACATGCACATGTCTCCACATACATCCAAGGATGAGGGTGATACAATCTTATGCAGATGGACATCGAACGTGGAGGTGGAAGCATCATCAACCACATTGAGGAAGATAGTGGTGTGGGTGGATGGACCAAAAACCACAAGGAGTTATGGTAGAGACAAGGAAATTGGTTTTAATGCAACTCTCCTCTTTACTGATCTCTGATACATGGGAGTTCCATGCTATGTTTCCTACTGATTACACATAACCCAACATTGATGCAGCAAATCACACACACCCCAACCAGGATTACAAAACCAGGCAATGTCTCTAATTCATGCAACGACCCAAATGAGCAGGGGAAGCCACAGATGCAAGGATCCTACTGAGGAAACTTCTGCCTTCATGCATGCTCAGAGTATATGCTGCCTATGACGAGGTGTGTATCAGAAGGAAACGGTTTGATAGACCAATCAAGGATATCATAATTGGACTTGAGAAGTTATAGAGGTCCTCACGAATTAATCAGCATTGATTAGTTGTGAGATTTCTAATGTTACATGCGTAGCAACCCATGCACTCATGCACGGATGTATACACGTATGCATGCTCACACATACACCCAAGCATGCATTCATGCATGGCAAATGGCCACACGAAGGGATTGTTTAGGTCCAATGGTTCCTGTAAAGTGTGGATGAACCTAAGGGAGTTGTCATAAAGGTTGCACTGGAAATTTAGAGGACCTGACTGGCTTTCCCCTTCCACAGGAAACCCCTTCCCCACTGCCTCCTTAGATTAGGGGCCTTGATCGACCTCACGATGTTGGTCGGGGTCCCCCTCCCCTTCCTTTTGCTGTCCCTACGATCTCCCTCTTTCCTATGGGTGAAGGCTCCGCCTCACTCCTTGCCATGGGGACCTCACTTCTCCCTTCTTCCTCCATATTGACCTCAAGGGCATCTCTTCATCCTTGGTTGGGGTTGGTTGCTTGGCTGTTGTTGTCCTCTCCGATTTGCCGTTGTTAGCCTTCCCCCTATTGTGGCTTGTGGTTGCTGTATTCATTTTTGTGGATGCAAATCTCACTTCCCACCCCGTGGCCTATTGATGGGAACATGCTAGAGGCCACGATCATCATGACCAAGATTTTGTTGACATGGTTTGGCTTCTTTGATCTTGTTTATGCGGATCTATGGATCTCCAGAGCCTCGCTTTCAGTGGCGTAGTTATCATTTTCTGGCATGAAGCTTTGTTGCTATGAGATGCATTGCTTGAAAATGCTTCTTTGTTCTTTTTTTTTTTTTGGTTTTATGTTTGTTCGTCTTTTTCTTGTTTCTTTTTACTAATTTTGTTTCCATTCCCCCAAATTGTAGGATGCTACATTCTCCCTCTACGTAGGGGTGTTAACCTTCCCCACCTTCGGGTGGGCATTTTGGTTTTCTTTCCTCCTATAAGGATGAGTCTTCTTGTATTGCTCTCGTTCCTTTAATGGAGTATTCCATATTTCAAAAAAAAAAAAACAAAGGTTGCACTAGATCCTAAAGTTCAAATATGGACAAGCAAAGGGATCAATTGTGCAAATACATGTAGAAAGAGATAGGGTTGTTGATGGAGTTCCTAGCATGTTTCAGAAGATTGGATCTCCCAATGAACTATATGGTTGAGAGTATAGGGCAAAGAGAAAGGGGTCAAGGATATAATTCATTGGCAAAGTTCTTAAGAGATTTAGATGTTGGATTGCCTTATGATTTCATGATTTAATGATCCTTCTAGGATGCTTTTTCGATCCTTATATACTTGCTTTAGAAGGCCCACAAGATTAAGAATCTTTGTTGCCTTGTATATCTACTTAAAATCTTTTTGGATTCTAAGAGATAGTCTTCCTTTTTTGTCCTTTAACGTGTTAAAATGATTAGTGAATGTGGCTTTTATTGGTCTCATTTTGCCTTTCAAGATACCTACCAGTCTTACTACGCTTAAATTCGAAAGTGTGCCTAAACCTTCAGCCATGCTAATCCTAAATAGGGCCAACAACTAAGTTCCTATTGATTGGCTAGTGAAACCAAGGATACTAATATGTCATTCTTGATTTATTAAATGATGAATAAAGAGAAACAAAAATATAATGCTGGACAAGGAGCACCTAATTAGGTGGACCATTTAGTGCATCAATTCCTAGACCTGAGGGCACCCAAGTTAGTAGAAGGTGACGATTTCTAGAAGAAATACTAGTGAGTTACTACCTGGAAGATATCTCAATATGACAAATGATGTAAATATAAACTTAGTCTAGAGATTTGATTATGAAGATCATGTAAAAGGCCAAAGAACTATGCAAAGACTAGTCTTTATCCCTTGACTTAAATTGGTGGCAAGCAAACCTAGGTTGGTTAAAAGACTTATAAGGTCCACATGATAGATAATGTTTGTGTTCCAGGACCATACCTTGGTGGTTGACCCAGGCAAGCTTGGCACCACAAGGGATGGGAAACCTTTAAATTAGTTTAGAAAAATGCATTGTGATTCCTAGGGAATTAGAATTAGTAAATGATGACTTGTGGGAAAGTTAGTAAAGGATGGGAATAGGCTAATGAGAAAAACTTAGTGTATGGCAAGAGACAATAATGTGATTAAGGGGCATCCCTGGAATTAAGAAATAATGGTCTAAAAATGTAAATAGAGGTTATAGGATTTAAAACTATGATAACATGAAAGCTATCAAGGGCATGAATAAAAGGAATAAGAAAATTGGGAAGTAGATTGGCAATCAATGCACATGACTTAAGTCAAAGGAATTGACGTGCCTTCGTGCGTGTGTGTTAAGAGGTGTCGTTATAGTTGCACTTGATACGTCGGTTTTAAAAGAAGTAAACGGAGGTGAGTCCGAGTGTCGATCTCAGGGAGGCGTGGAAATCGGATTTTGTTTACCACTTGTTGTCACGAAAAAGGTGGAGTTTTGCTTGCGAAAGAAACGGTTTTGAAAAGCGAGAGATAGAGAGAGTTTAGGGTTAGAAAGCTCTTGGTTTTGATCATGCACTTTAAACAGAAATTAAAAAGGCAACTAAATGAAAAATAATTTCATTAAACATACATTCATAGTTCATGGTTTACAATATTAAATACATGCTTCAACAAAAGTAAATGAAAGCTTAAAAGAGAGAGAGAGAGAGGTAGAGAGAGAGTGGAGAGCGACGAGGCAGCCACGGCGGTGGAGGAGGCTCCGTCGGCGGCTCGTCGTCTCCGGCGATTACAAGAGTGCCTAAGACTAGCTAGGAGAGGAGTGGAGTAGTTGCAAGTGGGAGAGGATGCCTTGAATGGTGGTAGAAGGGGGTTTAAATAGAGTTAAGGGCTTCCTAAAAGAAGAATGTGCTTTAGCGACATCCAGAACGTCGCTAAAACCGCTTCCATATACGTCGGTGAAGGTCTTCTGCCGCCGGTCAGTCGCCCGCCCCTCTCTCTCTTCAGGCGCGATCTGTGGACGTCGAACGAGAGCCGTCCGATTGATGATCGGATGGCTGAGATCCTCCCGCGCCTGCGCTAGGATCGCGCTTCGGGCGTGCGTGCGCGCGCGCGTTTCCGCCCCGCGTGCGCGCGCGCGTGGGAGGTGGGGCGCTGTCGTCGCGCCGCGTGGCGCGATCCTAGCCGCTCGCTTCTGATACCCTTCGCCCGCAGATGATTTTTGCTCCGCGCGAATCGAACGCGCGTCGCCGCAACGCGGGCGTGCGCGCTAACCGTTGCGCCACGCCCGCGCTTTGTCGCGGCGACCGCGGGCGAGCGCGCGGATCTCGGCCGTTCGATCGAAGATCAACGGCCGAGATGCGTCTTTGGCTGGCTTGGGGGCGTGGCGACGGCGGGGGCGGGGCGACGTGGCGCGTTCTAGGCCGTTGATCTCCAGATCAACGGTCAGGATTTCTTGGGCCCATTGTGGGAGCTCCGGATGTCGGATTTGGCCGATTTTGAGTCCGTTAGACTCCGTTCGTCGTCCTGAATCCATCCGTGCGGTCCGATTGCTCATCTGAGGCCTGCTTTGACAAATGCTTTACACAAATGGCCATTAATACAGTTTATAAGCAATCTTGGTACTTGATGCATGCAATGCTCCTATTCTACTTTATGTTGTGCCTTTTATTCTAAAGATGGGCCATATTCAACCTAATTACTACCCCCTTGCGTGGTGTTATCATACCCCCATGCTTACTCCTTGCTAGTCCCTAGCAAGGTTTATTCTAGCCTTTATTTCTTTGGCGAATTCAAGAAGTAATTGCTTAGGCACTTCGTTACTTGTTAATAAGAGGAACTATACGAAGATCTTAATCTACAAAGACTAAGCAGCGCCCGGGTGTCTGCCAAAATATGAATCGCCCGAATCCTTACTTTGTATATATAACTATACTTATGTATACGTATTTATCTATATATGTCTTTTTAGAATTTTTAAAATTCAGTGTGGGTTGGTAACTTTTTACGGCTACCCAACCCACCCAAAACTCGGTCAAAACCCTAAGTGCTAAGCATCTTGGTGTGAATGTTGTGATAGACTCACTTAACGGTAATTGAGACAGACTTCGAGTTTCTACGCCTCTAGGTGACCGGAAAAGAAAATAAATTTTTGCCTGAAGGTGTATTTGTTCGATTGGTAGCTTTCTCCCTGCGTTCATTTTACTTGGGGTCAACACAAGGATTTTCCAGTGTATATCTCCCCGGCTTGTACTACTTCCCCGCTTCTTCCTTAGGTGTTTTTGGTCTTCTTTTTTTTGTGCAATTATTGAGCTGGGCTCTGGACAACCGACCAATGGGCTGTTACCCACGATCACTTGCCAGCCATACTTGTGCGGTGAAGTGTGGTTTTTTTTTTTTTTTTTACGTAGGTGGCTTCCCTAATCTCAAATGTACCTAGAGGCAGTGAAAAAGAAATGGCCTGTGACTGGGTTCTGGACAACCTGCCAATGGGCTGTTACCCACGACAACTTGCCAGCCATACCACCCTAGAGAGTTCATTAGCTACCCCATTTCTGTCAAAATCTCCGAGAAGTGAGTCTGTGCAAAAATGTGTGTAGATGCTTAGACTCAAAGTTTTCCTGAGTTAGAGGGTGAGTTGATAAGTCGTATACTTATTACCTTATTTATTACGTGGATTAGAATAGCTTAAAGTTGCAAGGGTTCGCCGCTAAATCCATATTTTAATGGACACCAGGGCTAATTAAGCTTGAAGGCCTGAAAAGTCTAAGTGTTTAAGTTCTTTTTGTATTATTTCCCACTGTTGACAAGTTTCTAATGCCTAAGTTTTTCTTCCTAAATTCATTTTTTTTTTTATTCATTCAGACTGATTAATTAAGCTCAGGATTATGCAGTTTACCATCCCCCCCATGCTTAAGTTGGACAATGTCCTCATTGGCAGATGCATGGATGCAAAAGGGTTCAAAAAGATAGTACCTGAGTGACGTAAACTACCAGATCAGTCTGAATCCGCTGGGTTGCCTCCCAGGAAGCGCTGAGTTTAACGCCTCCAGCTGGGCGGTGCCTGGTGTCAGCCCTCAACAAGGGTGACACTTTCCTTGGGGGGTACCTGGGCCAGGAAATGCTTCAATCTTTGACCATTGACTGTAAAGGTGTGCCCGGTATTAAGATCGGCGATTTCGACTGCCCCATTGGAATAGGGCTTGACCACCTGAAATGGTCCTGTCTATTTGGACCTAAGTTTCCTTGGAAAGAGTTTCAGGCGTGCATCAAATAGCCAGACTTGTTGGTTTGGCTCAAAGGTTTTCCTATGAATGAGTCGGTCGTGGACGGCTTTCATTTTCTCCTTATATAGCCGACTATTGTCAAAGGCGTCCTGACGAATTTCTTCAAGCTCAGATAATTGCAGAGTCCTTTGCGCACCAGCTAACTGGGGATCCATGTTACATTGCTTAACAGCCCAGTAAGCCCGGTGTTCCAATTCGACAGGGAGATGGCAAGCTTTGCCAAAGACCAAGCGGTAAGGTGACATGCCTATCGGGGTCTTAAAAGCGGTCCTGTATGCCCACAGGGCATCATCAAGTCGTGTGGACCAGTCTTTCCTGTCAGGTCTCACAGTCTTCTGTAAAATGTTCTTGATTTGTCTGTTTGAGACCTCAGTCTGCCCATTTGTTTGTGGATGATACGGGGTGGCAATGCGGTGGTTTACCCCGTATTTTCTAAGTAGGGCACGGAACTGGGAATGGATAAAATGGCTTCCACCATCACTGATCATGGCCTTGGGTATTCCAAAATGGGAAAAGATGTTCTTCTTTACAAAGTCCATGACCGTCTTGTGATCGCATCGTCGGGTGGCGACGGCTTCAATCCATTTGGAAACATAGTCTACCGAGACCAAGATATACTTGAAGCCGTTGGATGGTGGAAAGGGGCCCATAAAATCGATACCCCAAACGTCGAAAATTTCGACAATCAAAATGGGCTGAAGGGGCATCATATCTTTTTTGGTCATTGTCCCTAGTGTTTGGCATCGTGAGCAAGTCTTGGCAAAGATGTGTGCATCCTTGAATAGGGACGGCCAATAAAATCCAGACTGCAAAACTTTTGCAGCTGTTTTCTTGCTAGAGAAATGGCCGCCACATGCTTAGTCATGACAAAAGGAAAGCACACTCTGAACCTCGTCTTCGGGGAGGCACCTCCTGATGATCTGATCAGCACAGAGGCGAAACAGCATGGGATCATCCCAGAAATAGTGCTTGGCCTCAGCCAAGAACCTGTCCCGTTGCTGTTTGGACCAGCTGTGCGGGGTTTGTCCTATAACCAGGTAGTTGACATAGTCAGCATACCATGGCATTTTCTTGTCTTGCACGGCTAGGATGTGTTCATCAGGGAAGGTATCAGATAGAGGTAGGGAGGGTCCAATGTGGTCTGGATGAAGTCTTGACAGGTGGTCAGCCACCACATTTTTCGATCCAGCCTTGTCTTGGATTTCCAGGTCAAATTCCTGCAAAAGCAGGATCCATCTGATGAGCCTGGGTTTTGCATCCTTTTTGGCCAACAGGTGCCGGATGGCTGAATGGTCGGTGTAGATAGTCACGTGGGATCCCAGCAAGTATGATCGGAATTTTTCCAGTCCAAAGACTACAGCAAGCAACTCTTTTTCTGTGACCGTATAATTACGCTGGGCCTCGTCCAACGTTTTGCTCACGTAGTAGATCACCACGGGCTTCTTGTCTTGCCTTTGTCCCAGGACAGCGCCTATGGCAAAATCTGATGCGTCACACATAATCTCAAAACCCTGGGACCAGTCTGGGGGTTGAAGTACAGGTGCGGTGGAGACTAAGTCCCGGAGGGTATGATAAGCCTGGGTGCAATCAGGAGACATGTGGAAAGTTGCGTCGTTGGCTAGAAGGTCGGTCAAGGGTTTGGAAAGTTTGGAAAAGTCTTTGATGAACCTTCGGTAGAAGCCAACATGTCCTAGAAAAGAGCGAATCTGTCGGACCGAACTAGGTGGAGGAAGTTTGGAAATTAAATCAACCTTAGCTCGATCTACCTCGATGCCCTTATGCGAAACGATGTGTCCGAGGATAATTCCTTCTTGAACCATAAAATGGCTCTTTTCCCAACTTAACACCAAGTTAACCTCGATACATCGTTTCAGGATTTTCTCCAAGTTGCTCAAACAATGGTCGAATGAATTCCCGAATACAGAGAAATCATCCATAAAGACCTCCAAGTATTCACCCACCATTTCTGAAAAAATGGCTAGCATGCAACGCTGGAAGGTTGCGGGTGCGTTGCATAACCCGAACGGCATTCGACGGAATGCAAACGTGCCATACGGGCAAGTGAATGTGGTCTTTTCCTGATCTTCTGGAGCAATTGCGACTTGGTTATATCCTGAATATCCATCCAGGAAGTAAAAATACTTCTGCCCTGCCAATCTTTCAAGGATTTGGTCAATGAATGGCAAGGGGAAGTGGTCCTTCTTAGTGGCTTCGTTAAGCTTCCTATAATCAATACACACCTGCCATGCGGTGGTGGTGCGGGTGGGAATGGATTCGCCATGATCATTAGTGACAACGGTGAGCCCAGCCTTCTTGGGAACCACTTGAGTGGGGCTCACCCAGGGGCTATCAGAGATAGGGTAGATGATGTCGGCGTCGAGCCACTTGATAATTTCTTTTTTAACGACCTCCCGCATGTTAGGGTTTAATCGTCTCTGCATCTGGCGGGAAGGTCGGGCCCCGTCTTCCAGGTAAATCTTGTGGGTGCAATAGGTGGGGCTAATTCCTCTTAGATCTGAGATGGTCCAACCAATGGCGGCCCGATGTTCTGAAAGAGTTGCAGTCAACCTTAGTTCCTGATCCTTGGTTAGATGGGAATTAATAATCACTGGGAAGGTCTGGCCAGGTCCCAAGAATACGTACTTGAGATTCTCGGGCAATGGTTTAAGTTCAGGTGCGGGTGGGACCACAGTCGATGGGAATGGAAAGGGCGGTAGTTGATCAACATTGATTTCTTCAAATGGTGTCATGTGATGATACTCAGCCTTACAGAGGTCCATAGGTAATGATGGTGGCGAGTCAGAACTACGGGTTTGGTGGTCTGAGACAGAATTGAGGGTAAGGCATTCCTCGATTAAAGTTTCCACGGGATCATGTTCCTCAATGTAATCACAATCAAAAGACTTTGTTGCCCGGAAGATATCTAATTGCATTTTCCTGTCTCCGAAGGCGATTTCCATACATCCCGTGTCGCAATCGATGTTTGCTTTAGCCGTGGCTAAGAAAGGTCTGCCTAAGATTATGGGTGCGTTTTGTAATTTTTCAGGGACTTCCATGTCGAGCACCAAAAAGTCGACTGGGAAATAGAAGTCCTTGACCCGTACAATCACGTCCTCGACAACCCCCTTCGGGGTTTTCACTGATCTATCCGCCAGCTGGATGGTGACAGGGGTTGGTGCCAGCTCCCCAAAACCAAATTGGTGGTACAAGGTTGTGGGAATTAGGTTGATAGAAGCACCTAGGTCCAGGAGCGCTCTATCAAATGTCATGTCCCCGATGTTACAGGAAATCAGGGGTGCTCCTGGGTCAGTTCGTTTGAGTGGAAGGTTGCTTGATATCACGGAACTGGCTTGCTCAGAGAGTACAACCTTCTTAGGTGCTTGAGGTCTCGGCTTACGCTTGGGTGTACAGGCATCCTTTAAGAACTTGGCGTAAGCGGGGATGTGTTTGACAGCTTCTAGAAGCGGAATATTAATCTGTACTTGTTTAAAAATTTCCATCAGCTCCTCAGTTTCCACAGTATTCTTTTTTCTCTTGATTGTTTCCAAGGCCTCAGGATAGGGTGTCTGGATTGGTTCCATGTTTGGGTCCTTGGTTGGTGCTTCTTCTAAGTCGGGTAAAGTCTCGGGGAGAGTCGGCCATTTGGGATCCTGGGTTTTGGTGCCGCTTCTCAAGGTCACCGCATTCGCAGAGGCATTGGGGCCATGGGGTGATCCTTGAGAGGATGAGGATGAAGAGGCGCCAAACCCAGGAGGTGTTTGTGGAGCCGGTTGGACCATATGAGCCTGCCCGGGGTTGCCTTGGAACCCTTGCGAATTGGGGCCTCTGTTAATTATGTTTCGCGGGTTTGGTTGTGGTTGGGAAGGTAGAGATCCTTGCTGTTTACAGTCCAAGAGTTGGCTTAACTGTCCCTTTACCAAGGCCATTTCCTCCTGATGTTTTTGGTTCATGTCAGCCATCATCTTTATTAGGGTGTCCATTTGGTTTTGTGGGGGAGGGGCCGCCCTATTTTGGTTATATTGGGGTCTAACTGGTGGTCCTTGCTGATAGGGGGGCAAGTGTGGCTGTTGGTTTGGCCTGGGCTGGTTTTGGAATTGCGGTAGTTTCTGGTTTGTCCAACCAAAGTTGGGGTGATTACGCCAGCCGGTGTTGTAAGTGTTGGAGAAAGGGTCGGGTTTTGCATATCCTTGGACGGCTTGCACATCTTCTAGAATAGCCGATGTTGATGAAGAAGGAAGGGAGTAATCAAGGGTCGAGGGAGCAAAGGTCCCTCCTTGGAACATGGTTGGGGGTTGTTCCAGGTTTAGTTGGGTGAAGGGTTGGACCAGGTCAACATTATGTGCTCCTTTTGCTAGGGTGAAAGTCTGCAAGGGGTTCCTGGTCTGGTTTAGAAGCTCATCAATCTTCTTGTCCACCAATTCCACTCGATCCAACTTTTTGGCAATAATGTCCATGTCAACCATTCCAGAATTTGCTTGCACCTCATAAATCCCACCACGGGGTTGACTGGATCTGTTAAACTGGTTCATGGAGGCATTGTTGAGCGAATTCTCGCTCATAGACTCAAAGAGCTCAAACGCACTCTCCTCATCTTTGTTTAGGAAGTTTCCCCCGCATGAGGCATCGACGAAGTTCCGTAGGTTGCTATCCAGACCGTGGTAGAAGATCTGGGCCAATTGCCACCTTGGAACTTCGTGGTGTGGGCATTTCCTCAAAAGTTCATTGAATCTTTCCCACGCCTCATGAAATTGTTCCCCACCCTGGAGTGTGAAGGCAGTGATAGCTCTTCTGAGGGCATTGGTCTTTCCTATGGGGAAGAATTTCTTTAAAAATGCATGCCTCAGTTCCTCCCAGGTGGTGATGGGTCTACCTAGGGTTCTAAGCCAATGAGAAGCCTTGTCTCTTAATGAGAAAGGGAACATCTTGATTAGAACAATATCAAGGCTAATGTTCCTAGGTTTTACTGTTCTTGCTATGCGGTCGAGATCTTCTAGGTGCTGAAAGGGGTCTTCATTTGAGCTTCCATGAAAGTGGCTCTGGATTAGACTTAATACATTAGGTTTTAGCTCAAAATCGTCTCCCCCTTCGGGGATCCTAAGGTGTGGCTCGACTCTAATGGCAGAAGGGTTATAGAAATCACGGAGGGGTCTTGGCTGGTTCTGAAATGGTGGTAAATCAAGTGGTGGTTGTCCTGGTATGTCATTGAAAGGTGGTGGTTGTTCTTGCGGGTTCTGTAACCGTTGTATGGCTTGCATGATGGTGTGTATTTGTCGTTGCTGAAGCCGATGGTTAGCATTGATTTGAGCCTGGACGACAGCCATAGCATCTGGTGGGGGTTGATCTTCAGCCTCATCTACCCTAGGTTCAGCCATGTTTTCAACAGAATTACGTCGCCTAGATTCCTGCCCCAAAACACACAATTCGGGATGCAGTGAGCGCCTCCCGTGCATACACTAGAGAAGAACTGGAGGGGATGCGGAGGGCGACAGATGCGAGAAATGTGTTTCAATCAAGCACGCAAGCCTAATCCTTATGGTGTATTCCTTAGGGGACCTAGAAATCTCACAAAGGGTGATTAAGTCCGTAAGCACTGGACTTCCCTTCTCAAGGCTAATCTGGCCAGGTTGATTACGAGGGGATTGCAGGGAAGGTTCTTCCTTTGGCTTGCGCCTCCGGTTCCATAGACCCCACAACCACGGTCGTTTGACACTGCCCCGCAGCCTAGTCACTAGATTCTACCAAGGGAATGAAAGCCAAGTGCCTAGAAGACAAAACCTCACCTTTTGAGACTTAACTCAGTCCTGCCTAGGGCACGTCTACTCAGTTTTAAAGGGCTAGGATAGTGCTTGTGCTTAGGGTGATGTGATGAGGCGTTGATTGGGGTGGTGCCTCTTAATGTTCTACTTTCAAAGTGTGTGCTTCTAGCAAAACATGATTTTCAAGCAAGGATTTGTTAAGATATAGTGTCTTTTTAGTGTTTCATCCTTACTTAAGTACTTTTTAGGGTTGACGTGTCTTAATTTTTTCAAACAAGTTTCAGTGGGCACGTCAAGTTCTGCACACAACTTAGTGAAAGTAGATTTCCTTTTTGTAGAGGCTCTAAAACCCTAGTGTACTCATCCTGATAATCATGCAGCTTCTATTAGATGAGTCAGTTTTAGGGTTGAGTGGTGCGGCCCAGGTCAACTCACGGTGGCTTCGCAAACACCCCTCAAGAGAAAGAGAAAAGAGCACTCCAAGAATTTATCCAGCATATTAGAGTGTACATTTTTTTGTAGGGTGATGTGTTAAGAATGTGGGTCAAGCAATCATTCACCACGCCAATTTTTTTAGTTTTTATGATTTTTTTTTAGATTTTTCACGCAAGCAAACAATGAGAGAGAGAGTACTTACTATCGGTCCTCGAGGCGCCTACTTCCTTGCTACCATAGTGGAATGCGTCGCTTCGCCGTCCATGCGTCGAATTCCTGCAACCGTCAAGTAAAAAGGAAAATAGGGCATTAGAAGATATGAGAATGAAGGTGGAATGGAGGTGATAAAACAAATCCGTTGCCTCCCCGGCAACGGCGCCAAAAACTGACGTGCCTTCGTGCGTGTGTGTTAAGAGGTGTCGTTATAGTTGCACTTGATACGTCGGTTTTAAAAGAAGTAAACGGAGGTGAGTCCGAGTGTCGATCTCAGGGAGGCGTGGAAATCGGATTTTGTTTACCACTTGTTGTCACGAAAAAGGCGGAGTTTTGCTTGCGAAAGAAACGGTTTTGAAAAGCGAGAGATAGAGAGAGTTTAGGGTTAGAAAGCTCTTGGTTTTGATCATGCACTTTAAACAGAAATTAAAAAGGCAACTAAATGAAAAATAATTTCATTAAACATGCATTCATAGTTCATGGTTTACAATATTAAATACATGCTTCAACAAAAGTAAATGAAAGCTTAAAAGAGAGAGAGAGAGAGGTAGAGAGAGAGTGGAGAGCGACGAGGCAGCCACGGCGGTGGAGGAGGCTCCGTCGGCGGCTCGTCGTCTCCGGCGATTACAAGAGTGCCTAAGACTAGCTAGGAGAGGAGTGGAGTAGTTGCAAGTGGGAGAGGATGCCTTGAATGGTGGTAGAAGGGGGTTTAAATAGAGTTAAGGGCTTCCTAAAAGAAGAATGTGCTTTAGCGACATCCAGAACGTCGCTAAAACCGCTTCCATATACGTCGGTGAAGGTCTTCTGCCGCCGGTCAGCCGCCCGCCCCTCTCTCTCTTCAGGCGCGATCCGTGGACGTCGAACGAGAGCCGTCCGATTGATGATCGGATGGCTGAGATCCTCCCGCGCCTGCGCTAGGATCGCGCTTCGGGCGTGCGTGCGCGCGCGCGTTTCCGCCCCGCGTGCGCGCGCGCGTGGGAGGTGGGGCGCTGTCGTCGCGCCGCGTGGCGCGATCCTAGCCGCTCGCTTCTGATACCCTTCGCCCGCAGATGATTTTTGCTCCGCGCGAATCGAACGCGCGTCGCCGCAACGCGGGCGTGCGCGCTAACCGTTGCGCCACGCCCGCGCTTTGTCGCGGCGACCGCGGGCGAGCGCGCGGATCTCGGCCGTTCGATCGAAGATCAACGGCCGAGATGCGTCTTTGGCTGGCTTGGGGGCGTGGCGACGGCGGGGGCGGGGCGACGTGGCGCGTTCTAGGCCGTTGATCTCCAGATCAACGGTCAGGATTTCTTGGGCCCATTGTGGGAGCTCCGGATGTCGGATTTGGCCGATTTTGAGTCCGTTAGACTCCGTTCGTCGTCCTGAATCCATCCGTGCGGTCCGATTGCTCATCTGAGGCCTGCTTTGACAAATGCTTTACACAAATGGCCATTAATACAGTTTATAAGCAATCTTGGTACTTGATGCATGCAATGCTCCTATTCTACTTTATGTTGTGCCTTTTATTCTAAAGATGGGCCATATTCAACCTAATTACTACCCCCTTGCGTGGTGTTATCAGGAATCTACTTAGCATGGAATGCACATGGCTTAAGTCAAAGGAATTTATGTAGCATGGAAGGGTTCACAACTCGAATCAAACAAAATCAAAGGATAATGGACCCTAATTGACCCCATGAAGTAACTATTGGAAGATACATGAGTGGTAAAGAACCAAGGGTAATTAATCTAATCAAAATAAGAATAAATCACATGATTCAATAAATTTAGTGATTGCTATCTCTTTTTAGTTTCTTATTAGGCAATTACTTATTCCGTACTTTTCTTGCTCTACTCAAGCCAAGAAACATGTGACAGGCAATTCAATGTAATGAAATATGATTTTGTTGACTTGGTAAGGAATATTGTTGTAATTATTATTTATTACTTCATCAATTGTCATGCTATGCATTTTATTTGCAATAGTCTATAATCAAAATCCAGATTAGAAAGGATCTTTGGTATGGACTAAGAGATTTCAACTAACCTAATATGGGTTGTGACGAAAGGCAGTATTAGAGTTGTTGGAGTTGTATACCCTTAGCAAGCCACCTGATTATGTAATTAATATATTAATTAGATATGCCCTTTTCGTTCATCTAAATAAACGATTTGATTACAAAGATGTGTTATTGCTCCCACTTGTGCCTTTAGGGTTAATCGTACAAAGGCACTTGATGAGACAAGCGAGGATAGTGGATCAACAATTTGCAACTGTTCTAGGTAGTAGACACAAGATATAGATCTATATATGATTACTATTAGTAGCTCATTGTCTTGATCATAGTTCTCATTCTTCGAAGAGATGATAATCTTCTAGGTTTATCATATGAGACTGATACTTGACTGAGTTCCTGATGAGGTGTAACTCATCATAGCTAAAATGCTCAAGTTAAGCTAGAAATTAGGTTAAACATTATCAAATTAACACAAGAAATAGGTTAAGTGTCGGAAATAATGAAAAAGACCTAAACATCAATTTGTGTTAAAAATGCATAATTAGGTCAATTGGGAGAGACTTTATACTTAAGTATATAAATGGATGTATCAAATGCCAATTGAACACCAAATTGAGTCCTAAAACATCAATTCTGTGTTAAAAACACATAATTAGTTCAATTTTGAGAAATTCTATACTTAAGTATATAAATGGATGTATCAAATGCCAATTGAACATCAAATTGAGCTTAATTTCACAAATCAACGTTGGAATATTTTCTAATTTGTTCAATTTATTTTCCATAAAAGCTTTATTGCATTATAAGCTCATTAGGACCTTAGATTTAGTGTTTTTCATTTAGGTCCTTCCTATAGAATCATTCATTCACATTTTCTAAGCCAAAAACGGTTAAGGACTTTATTACAAACCGTAAGGGATTCCTTTGTAAACACCCAGGGACCTACTGGTTACTATTTCTATCACTTATGGGTTCTTGCATAAATATTCCACCATTTCGATTTTGGACTGATTTTGCAAATTACCCAACATACTTGGGCAAGCTCTCTTCAGCTGCTGTTCATATACGATGAATTAAGCAGCTCTCCACTGTCCATTCTCTTATTCATTGATCCAACAGTCGATCTCCACCCAACCTATTGGCGTCGATGCACCTTGATTCATGCCACTACCCAGATTCCATCCAACGATCCACTTTTATTTTGATCCATATCCCGTGCATCACATCTTCCTTCGCAGCCATGGATCTCCAACGTCTTGCAACCTTCTCTACTCGATCACATAGCCCCTCAAAGCCTATTTAAGGGCCCCTATAGCTCCCTACACAAGGTTACCAGCTCCCTTTTACATCTCTTGAGCATGGTCAGTTCCTCCCATTCTAGCTTTTCTTCCTCTTCATCTAGGGATTATGACAGAAGCCAATTCTGTTGGTGCAAGGGCACCACGATCGTTAATTTTGATGATAACAAAATACGTGTTATTTAACATTTGCATTGAGTTTATAAGTTTCAAGAAAATGCAAATGGATATCAAGTGTGAAGGAGCTTAAGCTCACATCCATGGTGGATTGGAGGAGCTTGATGGAGGAGAAGAAGATTTGCTTGGAGCGAAAGCTTGAAGAAGGAAGGAGATGAAGAATAGGATAGATACTTTATTCATGTATTCATTTGTTGTTTCTTTTGCTCCTTATTTCTGTCTAGATGTTTGTTAAAGAGCCTCAAAGTTACCTAAGGAACACTTAAACCTAGGATACTTAGGCTTTTCGTAGAAAACTTAGAAAGCCAAAATAGGCATTAGACAGCCTGATCAGACGTCCAATCTGAAAATTAGACGTTTGATCTTAGACTTTAAGACGTCTGACTGTTTGATCAGACATCCAACCACCAAAGCTGGACTTAGTGCCTTCTGTTTGTTGATTTCAGATGACCAGCTCTTAGTCCAGACATCTTAGAAGACGTTTAATGACCTTGTCATACGTCCAACTAGAGGACCGTTGGCTTTATCAGACTAATCTTAGAGGATTAACCTTTAATCTAACCTACATACACTTTCAGATGTCCGTAGTGACCCCTAGACGTCTGATAAATAGACGTTAGGCTTAATCTATCCTCAAATTACTTTTGTTAGTTATTATAAGCCGTTTAAGCCTCGGGAAATCAATTCTCGCAGTAAAACCTATTTCCAGACGTCCAGATTTTGTGCTAGATGACCGACCTGTCATCTGACCAATAAGACCTAGAACCTTGTTTAGGTTTAGGCAAAATTAGGAAGGAAACCCGTCTAGAATTAGACGTCTGACCTTATGTCCAAACGTCTTAAAAGTGATCTGTAGACGTCCATCTTAATCCAACTTCAATAAGATCTTCCACCTTTCTAGATTAGACGATGAATTCCTAAATCAGACGATGACCCAGATGTCTGATAACCCTATCAGAATCATAAATGACCCTAACTCTGGCCTGATTTGCCTTGAATTTGTTTCTAATGGCTAGAGAAGCCTTCCAATGGCTAGAAGAGGCTTCTAAACCCTTCTTAAGACCTTTATAAATAGAGGAGCTCCCTTCATAAACTAAGACACACCTTGAGAATACTTCTTCCATTCATATTGTCTTAGAAGAGATTAGAATCAAAGAAGAAAGTGTCGTTGCTCTCCAAGCCCTCTAGCAGTCACCCGAGAGCACTGTTATGCTGCCGACTTCACATCGCACCACTTCCATCTAAGGGAAGTCCTTTTGCCTATAGAAGCTAGGTTGATTTACATTAATACTTTGTGGCTCTATAGGATTCTTGTTTATTTTCGTTTGTTGTTGGTTGGGTATTCACTTTGCAAATTTTCGTCTCCTTCGTGGGACAAAATATTCTTCGTGAAGAGGAGGGTTTGAGGTACACTACCCTCATTTAAGTAGTGTTGTTGTAAGAGGTTAAGTCACCCTCATTCAAGTGACTTGGTTAGTGGATTTGATCAATTCGGTTGATCGGGAAATCCTAAATCGGAGGTTTAGGTGGTGGTTTTTACTCGAGTTTAGGTTTTCACCTAAAAATACTTGTGCATTTGTGAGATTAGATTTTCATGTGATTGTTTACTTCTACATTAATTTTCGGATCACGCAAATCTTACCCCCTCCATTGTAGGAGCCTTCACATTGCTCCTCCCCAACATTCCTCCTTGTCGGTAGGATTCACGTAACATTTGAGGGCAATCTGGAGCTCCTCTAGTTGAGCTCTTCGTCGCTAGAAGTTTCTCTCTCCATTCATTGCTGCAACTCCCAATTGCGGATTCTCAGAGGTCCCTTTCTTCCTCTTAGCTTAGGATTTATAGCTTTCCTAGCATAGATTACTTTAATTGGATAGTTTGGATTGGGATTTATAACTTGATTGTGTTAGAATTACAAATAGATTAGCTTAGATTTAGTTTTCCTCGATCAAGCCTCTCTAATCAATTCAGATAAGAGAAGCAATCTCATGTGTTCATCTCGATCCATAATTCTTCCCCCTCACCTTACAATCACATTCTAACCTCTTCCTTGATGTTTTAATCACAATTCCAACTCCTCTATCAGAGTTGCCATGAGACCCGAAGCTCATTAGCTTCCAGATCCCATGGTGCCCTAAACCCATCAAAGGGTCTTCCATCCAATTCATATGATCACACAGGCCCTCCATTGATCAGAATTATGCATAATTGGGCTGATTGAGCACGAATAGTTTGCAACGAACGATCGATGGATTTGAGATTTAATTGAGTTTCAATCTGAACTAATTGAATGAATTGAGTTTACAGATGTTTGATTGAGCTTAATACTATTGGATTGAACCATTTTAATTGGATTTCCATTATGATTTGAATCTGCGCCCAATTTGCATACCGGGTACTATTTTGGTTCATCGCCCTTGGAAGCAAGGGCATGGATTTTTCGATGCATTGTTTTGCTGCCCTTGCAATGACCTAATCACTCTTAGAGGATCGCATAGGTCTCCTAAACACTAATCAATGGTGTGCAGGATGCCTAAGTGTTCATATCACTGTGGCAATCTTAGATCAAAGGCCTAGGTAGGAAACATCTTGATTTTATCGAGAATGATTTAGACCTAGTTTTTGGGAGTTGGAGTAGGGTGAAATGAACTTAACGAAGGTCTGAAGTTCAATTCTAACTGGGTTTTGGTCTGATTCGATTTATACCCTTCATGTTGTCTATAGCATAAGGATGAGATCAAATTAGGGTTTCTGTGGTTTTACATTCTTTGATTAGATTTTTAAAGAATTCCAGACCATTTAAAGGAACATTCACTACGATTTAACTTAAGGTTTTAAGGTTGTAAATCAGATCTAGATTGTAGAGTGTTAGTGTTCAAGTATGAGATTGTTGCTGATTTTCAAGCATTCAACTAAGGTGTTAATGTTTTGGGCGAGAGTTGTAAGATGGTTTGTAATGTTCATAGAACATGATTGAGTGATTCCTTTGATGTTTCAAGCTTTAAATTTGATCTGAGAGATTTTTGTCAGCAGTAGCAAATATTCTCTAAAAGTGTTTTAAATGAGTTATAATCATGGATTTTAAATGAGTTTTCCATAATCTTAAGTTTGTACCAGATTTTCTGGAATGGAGTTTGCATATAACTACATCTTTGATGTTTGAAGAAGTTTTGGAATGCATGGATTAAGCCTTAGATTTATTTGGAGCTATTGTGACAGTAAAAACTATTTGAAGTACTGAAGCCTGCTGCTACGTGATTTAATATGAGATTCATGATCTGGCTTAAGGTTCTAGTAGATATTTGAGAGTTTATATTACATCTAACTGTAAGAAGCATTCATATATTGATGTTTGGCTTTAATTTGAATTTCAAAGTCTGTAAATTAGTTTATAAAATCTCTGTCAGTAACAATGAACTCTGATATCTGTAAAAAATTGTGTTTCATGTTGATGACAGTGATTAATTCACATTTTTGAGTTCAATTTTGATGTCAAATGATTCCTGGAGGTTCACTATGTTCTATCCTTCTAGCATTTTTATCTGACTTTATTGGCTTGCATTCAATTTTTGCTCATTATATAGCGCCATTCTCCAGCCTTTCTATTGTAAATACCATAAAAATACAAAATAATGTAAATAAATAAGAAAAATATGTCTTGAGTGAGAATAAGATATATTTTAGGTATGTGTAGTTAGTTTTAGGTTTTAAGCCCTCTCCTTAGGAGAACAAACCTGCAGAAGTTCTAGACTTCTCAGGTTTTGAATAAAAAAAAAAACAAAACACCAAAAGGAGTCTACATTCTCCTCTTCCTAACTTTCTCTCCTCTCCCTCTGTTCCTATAAAACATAAAAACAAAATAAAAAGTTGAAAAACTCAAAAATTCTATAAAAACACTTATTTGTATAGTGTAAATATGCATAACCTAAGTATATATTAAGTTATATGTACATAAGTGTATATATAAGTTATATCTATACCATCTATATGTAAATAAACTATACTGATTATTTATGTTAAGTTATATAGTATACTAATATTTATATATATATATATATAATGTATAATTAGTTATACTATATGTATATAACTTATATGTATATATATAATTGTAGCCATATGTGCATGCTAAACATATATATAACTTAACATACTATTTACGGTAATTATTATGTACAATAATGTAACTATATTTATTTATTTATGTTCATATTTATAATTATATAAGTTAATTAGGTATATTATTAAGTTAATGTAATATAGATTAGTAAATTAATAAGATAATGAAGTAAATTATATTGTATTATTGTATATTATAATTTAAACTATTTTAATTATATTTTTGACCTTAATTATATTGTGAATACCATGTATATTGTATAAATATATGTAATATATATAAATCATGTATTTAAATGTGTAAATATATAAATAAATCATTAAAAAATCTTTTTTAATTATGTAATAATGTAAATTAACTAAATTAATATTCAATTGTACCATTAATTCATTAATTTATACTTTAATTGAGAAATAAACACTAAATTAAACGTGTATTTCTCATTAACTTTAACTAATTTTTAAATATAGTTATATATTTAATTAACTTAAAATAACTATACCAATAGGTAACTCTATATATCAGCTACATAACTATATAATTTAATTTTAAATTAAATCACAAATTAATACCTAATTAGAGGCTTTAACTTCACAATAAATCACGCTGAGAACTGCAGAAATCGCATCTGGTTAGTGCCACATCGGGCACGGTAAAGTGAGTTGTGTGATATTTAAGTAATCGCATTAATTGCTCTGTTGGTTATGAAAATAGTGGGCTTTCCGTAGACCATTATTTGTAAGCGTAAGAGAGAGAAAATAAGGGATTATAATGGTCCTATGCATATTTGCGCATGTGGGCCTTTGTGTGTTGGTTGGTTGGGTCGCGTGGGCTTGGAATAATAGTTGACAATGTCATTTGTATCTCTATAGAGTGGGCTTAGTAGGGTGTGCTACGACCTACTTAGGTCGTTGAGGTGTCCAAAAAGTTCCCCGAAGCTTTTGGGCTAAGTCAGGTTTAAGGGTTGAACTTTATTATCTAAGTGTTAAAATTAAGTTAGTGAATATTGTGTGTATATATGTATATAAGCGTTAGGCATGCATTGTGTTAAGTATAAGTAGTGTATATACATACATATATATATATATAGTGTTGTAAATATGTTTTTAAGTTTTTTATACTTATATGTATATAATTAGATATACATATATATTAGTAACAGGTATATGTATAGTATATTTATATAGTTAGTATTATAGATGTATATATGTTATATATATAGATTTTAGTTAGTATATATACTTAGATATTCATGTACATAATTAACAAAGTTAGCTTATCATAGTTTTTTTTTTATGATTTTAATGCTATATATATTTTTGAGGCATTGTCATTAACATTAATTCATTCATTTTTATACATAATTGACTTAGATTAATTCATTATTTCATTCTTTCAATGCTAATTCATTCTATTGTAAATAAACTTAACATTTTGGAATAAAAAATAATTTTTGGATAAGAAAGAGTGATGTATATTAATAACTGCTTCCCAGTGAACAACTTCGAATAAAACCAGCAAAAATAAATGACATTCGTCTATATTGCGATACTATATTACGATGCAATAATTAACCCTAATTAACTAGCTCTTTAGATCATTGATTAGTTCTCGATGGAAGGAGTTCCATAGGGAATGGAGATTCTGAAATTGGCTTGCATGTCGTGGTGGCTTGGTGATGAGGAGCCTCAAGAGGGGGATTATGGGGACACCAAAATAGAGTTGCAAGCTATGCCATAGAGTTGAGGATTGTACGGAGCACATCTTCTTAGAATGTTCTTTCAAGGTTGTTGGTACCTCTCTTCCTACATGGGAGGACACGTGGGACCATCTAATGGACTAGACTAGAGATAGGATCAGCATGGCTACAATTTTGTGGGCGACATGGTTGGCTCGCAATGATCGAGTTTTTACCCGTGAGTCTTATGTTTTCTGATAGTGTGAGGTGTGTCTACTTGTGGGAAATAGAATGGTCCATGTAGTTGTATATATATTTTTTGAGAAATAAAGTGGATGAGTGCCACATTGGCAACTCATCCTTTGTCCCATTTAAAAAAAAATGCAGTAATAGAAGCAATTAATTATATGTTTCAAATAGTTAAAATATATAATTAATATGTGCTTAGAGAAGCACTAAGGGCACTTTGGTAATAATTAAGTTGTGATTCTCTCTAAATAGAAATAGGATGGAGAAGGGCATTGTAGGAATTTTGGAGGAACAAGATTTCTATAACCCTAAAGTTTTGTGTCTCTACAAGAGGGGAAGGGGTTCCACCAATTAGAAAATAATAGAGAAACCATAAGAGAGCCTTCTTCAAGCCTTCTCTTGGCTATCCCCTCTATGGAGAGAAGTGGGCATGTCCCTACTGAAATTGGCATAAGAGGGGTGATAAACGCCAGTTTATCATCATTCTTATGCCCTAAAATAGACCTAGCTCTTAGGGTTTTAACTATGCAAATGGGTTTCTGAGTTGCATTTAGGCATTTACCTAGGTTAGGCATGCATTGCATATTTGTTTCTTTTTAATGTGCGTATTTGAGTGTTAGGGATAAGTAGAAAACCAGATCCTACAAACCCTGACACCTAAGAAGGAAGAAGATGAAGCACATTCAATTGGATCCTAGCTAAATCCAGCTCATCACAGTTGGATTCCAGCTTCACTTAGCTGGAGATAGCTTGTCTCAGCTTCATTCAACTCATTTCAGCTGAATAATAGCTCAAGCTAGCTCGACTAAGTTGACTTCAGCTCAATTCCAGCTTAACCTAGTTGTAGCTAGCTCATCTCAGCTTCATTTAGCTTACCTTAGCTAAATAGAAGCTCATGCTAGCTCAACTGAGTTGATCCTAGCTCCTCTTAGCTCCATCCATCTCCTAGAAGCTCTTTTGACTAGGGTTTGCTACTGCCATCAACTAGCTAAGCCTAGTCAGCTGAAGAAGCCCTTAACTAGCTCGAGTTAGCTCAACTCTAGCTCCCAAAGACTCAGAGATGGAGTTGAGCTACTTGACCGAAGCTAGCTACCTCAGCTAGCTGGGTAGTCTTTGGGAGGACTAGCTATAATCACCTTAGCTTAAGGTAGAAGAGAACCAGCTCAACTTAGCTGAGTTTGGCTACTAGCAAAGAACTAGCTAGCTAAGCTATCTGATGGAAACACCATCATAGGCCCTAACTAGCCCATTTTATTTTGGAATAAAAGATAAAAGCTCATACATATTCATCTGAGGATTATATCTCCACCACATTGTGTTTTGAGAAGAGAACAAGAAACCAGGGTTAAATTTGTAATTTTAACAGCAAATCATGAACATAGAATAACCAAGGGGTTGGCTAGGGATGAATTAAAGGTCAAATGAGCATTAAAGTCAAATAAGTGGGTTCATGTAGAAAAAAATGAGTTTTCGGGCATTTTAAGAATAAACAGCAACCCAAAATCCTAATTTTAGACCCGCTTAAATAACAAAAGTTATGGTCAGGATAAAATTCACCTAAACCTTTTAAAAATCATAGAAAAATATTCCATAAGGTTTGGTATCTTTGATTTGACCATTGGAACCTATTTTGACCTAAAATAGAGTCTCAGATAGGAAATTACCCTAATTTAGGTTTTTACATAAATTACCTAGTCAAACTTGGTCAAAACCAAAATCCAACTTCATCACTAGATTCCTTGGGTCCAAATTAGGTTTGTACAAAAATTTGGGCTTAATCAGAGATCATTTTGACTTAGTTTGCATTTTGGTCCATTCAGGCTCTTTCTTTCTCACATACACCCGTAACTTTCGAAAATCCTTACAAAGAGCCCCCTAACTTCGTTGTCTTCTTCTCATTTGGGTCCCTACCGCAATGCAGGTGTGAACCCACATAGTTGAGCTCTCAATTAGAGATTCCTCTCTAATTACTTGTCCAATCCCTTCCAGAATTGGAAGGAATAATCTTGAGGAGATCCTTGATCGATTAAACCTAATCCTAAACTCCAAATCCGTGTATGTTGCTTATGCGAACCCAAGGATTTCAAGAATCCTTCTCCTTGAAAAATCGAGCCTTTCAAGCTTGCTTCCAAGCTTGGGAGCTTGCTTGAAGGCCTATAAAAGACCCTCATGGCCTGCCTCACCTCCTTAGCGAGTTTTTGGACCATAAAACCTTCTTCCTCTCCCTCTCTGGCCTGCTCCAAGCTCCGCTCCAGCGACCCTCTACATTCGATTCCCTCACCGGCTGCCACATACAATAGGCAGCAGGTTCTGATTCCCCTCTTCATTCTGCATCGTGCAATACTGGCACGGTGCTCTTCGGTCCCCTCCTCGTCGCCGTCTCCCTCTCGGAGTATTCTCCTTCTCCGGCGTCGGCTTATCATGGTCGATGCTTCCTTCGTATCCTCCTTGTCTACTAGCACCTCTTCTTGACTCCTCTTCATCTACTGATCACCATCCAGCACCTCCAGACTTCGGTTTCGCTCACACAATTGTCCGCTCCACTGTCATCTCCCCTGTCTTTAGCATACCTTCGACGACCTCGACAACCCGCTACACGCCACCAATCCACCTGCCATCAACTCCTACACCTCCGCCGTGTCCACATGAGCAAAACCCCTCAAGAAATTAAGGGGATTGCTACGCCCATCACCTCCTTGAACACAACCACTCTCACACTCATTCTCCGCCTTTGCCACACTCACACATGCACCTTCACAGGACACCACTGCACTCACTGCACTTCGACGATTCTTTTGAACCTGTTTGACGTGGCCGTGAGGCCATTCTTGTGTTTTCAGGTATTCCATCGGAGCTCTGCCACAGCCCCGACTTCTCTGACTACGCCTTTAGTCTTCCAGCCACATCCACTCCAGGTTTCAGTCCCAGGCTTCACGGATGACTCCTAGGCATCCTTCCAGACCTTCAATTCCATGCCACAAGCTTGTCTTCGACTTCAATTGGACGAAGCTCCATCTGCTGCTGTGCTGAGAAGATAGTGGAAAGATTAGTCCCACAACGTGGGATTGGGAGCTCACAGCGCGGGATAAATTATTTTTCTACCTACGACCCCTCGCCCAGTACACGAGGGGTCGGTCCCTCCTCATGCCCTCTTTACTCCTCGACTACCTCTCACACCTGGTAGCCCTAGTCCCCTGCCTAGATCCGTATACCCACCTGGATACTTGATTATAAACCCGATTACGTGGGTTTCTGAGAAAGAGAAGAAGAAAGAGAGAGAGGGGGGGTTTTGCCCTTGCTCCTGCCCTCTCTATACTTAGCTACTGAGAGGCTTTCGTGCCTCTGATTGGTGCTATGCTGTGCCTCTCTCTTGAGGCTTGAAGAAAGGAAGAAGAGGCCTTTGCCTCTCTGTTGAAGTTGCTCCTCTTGAACACTTAAGTTGTCTGGGCTAATTTCTGACATCTGATACTTGGCATTTGATTCTATGGTTGAGATTACTATTCATATATTTGAGTATTTGTGAAGTTTAAACTTAAAGGGTAATTTGGTGATTTAATTCACCATTTTATCCTACTCTTTTTGCACATTGGTATTTGGATCTATTGATATATTATTCTGAATTATTCTTTTAATCTTAATTGCTTATATTTTGCTTAGAATTGTGATATGTGAGAATGAATTGCCATTATTGTTCCCAGTGAATGACCTCGTACTTGCAAGTTATAAATTTTAAGTGTTTTCGAGCGATTTTGACTTGCTAAGACGATTACATCCTTTAAAACAATGATTTTTCGCATAAACACTATCTATTGTGCTCCACTTCAGCTATCTTTAGCAACAGTTTACTCCAGCTAACTCTGATGCAGCTCCTTTCATCTCCCCTCCAACAAACCCTAAATCCTTTACCTCCTGCTCCACTACCCTACTAGCTAAGCTAGCTTAACTAGCTTAGCTCAGCTCCTACTCGCCTTCCATGGCCAACCCTAACCTTAAAACTCCACCTACCTACCTCCACCAAGTACCCTACCTAAAGTCTACCTAAGCTACCTCCACTCCCCTTCAAAGTTGGCGCCAACCCTATCCACCTCTTCACACCACAACCACCTCCAAGAGCCACTAAAAAGTGGCACCAACCACCCCCCATAACCACCCATGGTTGGCGCCAATTCTTCCCTCCAAAAACCTTCCATCCCAACCCTACACTTACCCCTAAAGCCATCTCCACCATCCACCTAACCCTCCTTCTAGAACCCCCCATAGTTGGCACCAAAACCATTGCACCTCTCCATGGTTGCCACCAACTATGGTGTCTTTACACCTCCATAACCATCACCCACACACCTTCTCCTTAGGCACCAAGTTATCTCCACCGTAGGAGCACCTAACCACCTCCATGAATCCATCCTAGCCATCCCTACATCCATGCCAACCACTCCCCTTCCTATTCTATAAATATATCCCATAACCACCACATTCAAGGTATCCTTTGGCTACATAATTCACAAGCATACTTCCACCTATAGCCTACCATATTCGGCCAAGGTGAAGAAGAGAAGAAGAAGAAGAAGATTAAGGGGGCATACACCCGCCCCCTTGGTGCCTTCATTCTCCTTCTCTCTTCTACCTTATTTCATGCCAGGCCCAGGAGTCCCACCATTCAAGGGGATGGCCAGGCAAGAGGAGGATTGACGGTGGTACTCATCCACCCTAAGGAGCAGCACAGAGGCAAGCCACCAGGGCTTGCCAGGAGGAATCATCTAGGAGGAGGAGCTTCCTTCAGTTCTGGGGCAATCGTAATTGGAGTGGGACTTTTGCAGCAGCCGCATCTTCAACCTTAAGCCTTCTATCTTTTAGCACATTTATTTTTCATTGTAGTCGGTGCTTTTCTTCGAAGATTACAAGTGCAGAACTCTTCTCACTTGTGAGCTCTCCGTATTTGTAAAATAGTTTTTCTTATAAAAAGCATTCTTCTACCATTTTGGTTTTGTGTTTGATTTCGTGTTTTTGTTCTTCCATTAGTCCAAGTCACCTGTACTTGAAGTGAGTTGGAAGAGTAAGACACTTGTTGCTTTCATCCCGCATTTCCGTTTCTTTCTCCACAACCATCTTTGAGTATCTTTACCCTAATTTAAAACCAAAAAAAAATTACATATATAAAACCCAAAAAAAAGGAGTGATTTCTGTGTTGTAAGCAAGAGTTTATCAAATTGCATTTTCGCCTCCCTTGGGACTACCCGGATACTCTTTGAGTACTCGGTATTTATAAATTTTAAAAGTGATCTAATCTTGCGCATTACAATGACTAAAAACCCATTTTACAAATCACGTGATTTTTCTCTATCACTTTTTGGCGCCATTGCTAGGGAGGTAAGGCTTTGCATATCATTTTTTCTCTTGCTTGATACACGGATCTCATCCCCTTCTCTTTTTCTTAAATTCATGTGTGCAGGTATCTACAGGAAGATGGTGAGTTTTTAGAGCGAGAGCACAAAGTGCCTCTTCTTCCCATGGATTCTGAGGTTAGTGCCCATTTCTTGTCACATAAATTCTAAAAAAATGTCAAAAAATATTAAAAAAAGGGTTTTAGAATAAAAAAAACCATAAAAATTTTCTAGGGTGGTGAATTTTTAAAATTAATTGATTGCTTGATTGTCTTACTTACCACCACTCTACTCAAGTGCTGGTGTATTGATTTTCGAAGCCAGACTTTTATCTGGACTTCAAAAATCAAGTCCCAACACCACATGCCTCCTAAAATTATGAAATTTCACCCAAATTTTCCAAATCAAGTTGGGAACATAAGTTCCAAATTTCATGCATTTGGACTTGTAGAAAAGTCGTAAAAATTCGTGGACCACAGAGGGGTCAGCCCTTCTGATTTCATTATTTTGCTACTGTTCATAAATTTTAACAATTTTTCTACTTGGCCAATTTCTGTGAAATTTAGATTTCTCGAATCCTTGGGAAATTTCACACAACATATAAAATCTTCAAAATTTTTGGTGGCCGAAGGTGTTACTCAAAAGTCCAAAATATCCACGGGATCATTTCTGGACTGTAACACTAGTAAAAAAAAAAATTGAAAAAATATCAAACAAATTCATAAAATCACAAAAAAATATTTTTTGGAATCCTTGTTTGCTTTTGTTTCTTACAGTAGTGTTGTTTGCTTGTTTGGACCAGTACTTAAAAAGAAAAGCCTAAAAAGATTCATTGATAGCCAATTGCCTACTTAAGGTTTAATTCAATTAAGTTGTGTTTGGTAATGGGGTTAAGGGGGGTTAAAATGGAATAATTAGAAATGGTGTTTGTTTAGGTGGTAGAATAAGGAGAGGGTTAGGTATAGGGTTAAAATGATTGGTGTATTGATGTGATGTTAGTGGATATTTGTTTAATAGTATAAGTGGGAGTGTAGAATGTTAGTGGATATTTGTTTAATATAAAAAATGAGAGTAGGAGGGTACAGTGTGTATTTTTTAATAGTAAAAGTAAATGGGAATGATTGGAAATTATTATATAAGAGTTTGTGTTGTGTTGAAATGATGGGAAAAACTTGAAATAACACTTAACTTAGGTTAGCCCTGTTGCCAAATGGGGCCCTGGGGTTCTTTCATTTTTAGTCCCACAATCTTTAAAGGAAAGTTATCATCATCGATACAACTTTTTGCCCTTTTTATTGTGGAATTCAAACTTGTTTGAAAACATAACAAGAAAGCCCTAAAATACAATAAATAATATCAAACCCTAAATGGTGAAAAACAACAAAACTTTGTGTGACAACCCCTTATTTTGGCATTGGATGCTCTCCGTCCAATCTGCATACACTTAAAAAAAGAAATAACTAGGCATTTACCCCAATCAATGCCTTCCACATTCCTGTGCACATTCAGGTATCCTAAGCCTAACTAAAAAGAGTAGTCGTTTGACCACTTAAGGGCTTCATCAAACTAGGCTTGATATCTGGAATTTAAGGATCTTTAATCTCTCCTAATTCCCTTAGGATACACAGCAATAGACTAAGAGGGAAGTCAAATG
The DNA here is from genome assembly GCA_037157565.1 of Thalassia testudinum. NCBI lineage: Eukaryota > Viridiplantae > Streptophyta > Magnoliopsida > Alismatales > Hydrocharitaceae > Thalassia > Thalassia testudinum. The sequence continues at coordinate 52,780,167 of JAZHRO010000078.1, forward strand.
ACGGGTAAGGGTTTACGCAAGCCCTTGGTGATCATCCCAGGACATGCTTAGCAGTCTAGTCGGGTTGTCTTTGGGAAGTAGGTTCACTTACTTCTAGGTTCCCAAATCTTAGGTTTTCCTAGGGAGTCAACCTTAAGACAGGTTTAGGCTTTGTTTGCTTGATTTGCATACTTATCTTTTCCCTTCTCCTCCCCTCTCTGTCTTCTAGTGTATGGACGAGCGAAGGTCCTAGAATCCACATCTCGATGGACCATTTGATTTCGCCCCTCTCACAAAAGGATCTCTTTCTTCTTCTTCACATTGTTTCTTTAATTCAAAAATGGGAAATATGCAAAATAGGTCTAGAAATTCTGAAGCTAACCCTTCCACCTCTCAATCTGACCCTACCCCCTCCATACAAGATCCTTCAGCTAACTCGCATGCTGGCTTTCCCATCCCTAACTTCACAAGTTTGGAGCTACCTCAGAACCCAGGCTAGCTAGAGCAGAATCAAATTCCACCTAATCCCCTATTCATGATGGTTGACCAACTGGCTCGACTTCAATTCAGTTAGCAATAGTTGACTAGGATAGTCACGAACCTAGACAACCAAAGACCGGGTCAGTCGCTCGAGGAACCTCTCATGCCACTTAAGGATTTTTGCGATTCTTCTCATTATGAAGAGAGACCTGGGGTGGTTATACTAGAAGGGGATTTTGAAATGAAACCTGCTATTCTGAACCTCATAAAACATTTTCATGGTCTTCCGAGGGATGCTCGAACGTCCCATCCATGGGAAGTGCACCTTTACTAATAGTGCTGAAATTCACCATTCATGGACAGGAGCCAGCAATCTCTGGTTGATTAAGTTCCTGATAGCAAAGATCCTTCTCTTAACCCTCCCCTTTGTAGACCATCCAAGATGCCCGCAAGGGATCCAGAACCCATCAGGGGTAGAGGGTAAGGCTTGATGACAGTCCTCAAGCCCCAGACCCTTTCAACCACCTTGAGGAGCTAACTGTCCTTGCACAAACCACCTATTCCCGCAATGTGCTGGAAGATTTGTGGTTCATGAGACTCTTCCCTCTCTCCCTAAAAGACAAGGCGACATATTGGCTTAGGATGGTTGGGCATCCTATTACTACCTGGCCTCAATTGAAGATGCTTTTCCTAAAATGTTTTTTACGATCGGTCGTACGGATGCCTTGAGACAATCTATTACGACCTTTCAACAGAAATCTGGTGAATCTCTCCATGAGTCTTGGGAGAGGTTTCAAGAATTGTTAAGGAGTTGTCCCCACCATGAGATTCCACGATGGCAGCTAGCGTAGATCTTCTATCATGATTAGAAGATCAATTGAAAGGATTCGTGGATGCTTCATGTTGGGGTAACTTCCTTAACAATGACATTGATAGTGCCTACCTACTTTTTAAAGAAATGAGTGAAAACTCATTTAATTTGGCTTCGATGGACACCTTTGGTAGGACTATGAACCCAAGACTCGTGATTAATGAAATTGACTCCAAATCTACATCGATTCCAGTCACACAAGATGACTTGCAAATGATTGCACAAAGACTAGATCAGATGCAAATTCACAAGAAAAAGTCCAGGAACAATTTAGAAATTCCTCGAACTCCTACAACCAAAACTGGAGGAACAATCTGAACCCCTCTTGGAAAGTCTCGAATCAAGTTCCGTTCCAAAAATAGAATCAATTTGGGGCTTATAGGCAAAATTTGTATCAACCTTGGTCATCACAAGATATCAATGCCCAGGTTATGAAAATCCTGCAGGGCATGTAGAACCAAATGATTGAAGTGACCCACTGTTGATAATGTAAAATGCAGATTTGATTAGGAAATCATCGTAGTATAGCACGAATTATGATTCAAACAAAACTTATATAAGGAGATGGTGAGTGTCCCAGGGAAGCGTATAATAGCGAAATTGATTATTTATTTATTTATTCTCTTCTTTTGCTTGCTTAGAATTGAACGTCGGTTTCAAGTTTGCAAGTGTAAGATTCACCAGTCCCGTTGTTAACCCTCACTATGTGTGTGTGCTTCAGATAAATAATGAATGTGAAAGTGTGGGTACTCATTCGCATAATTCTTACTTCGCAATGGCTATTAACTGAAAATGCACCAATCGCAAGGTCATTAATATCCTTAGGAACCGACATATTTATTGCAATAGATGCAGTAGGCAACTATTATTTTATTTCATCAATTATAATGTTGTTACAATCACTACTAGAGGAATGCTTGTACAAGGAATGAAAGAACTAATTCTAAGCTAATAGAAAAGATATGCATGCATGGATCTAGGGAAGATTATGCATGCATTCTTGGAGAGAATAATACTACTAAGCAAGATAATAATGCAAGAAATTAAACTATGAAGAACATTGAATCTAAGCTACAAGAAATTGGGGCATCAGAGGTGTCTCTAGCAACTATGTGGGCTTGAGGTGGTAGGAGGGAATAGAGGAATGACCAAGGTGGTGTGGCCGGCCTCTTGATGAAGGTGGTGGAGGTGTTGTACTTGCTCTTGGACATGGAGAGTGGAGGTGGTTATGGAGCTTGTGGATGAAATGTATGGGGCCCAAGATGGGGGTACATGGCCTCCTACTTGGGTTCTTAAATGGGCATGGAGGAAAGTCATCTAGAGAATTAGAGAATTCTCTAGAAGACCTCCAAGGTTGGCTGTGCACCTCAAGGAGAGTGGATCTTTTAGATCCACTTTCCATGGAAAGAGGTTGTGGACTCATTGAAAGACTATTTTTAGTCTTTCAAGGTGGAGTACTTCGAGACAACTCTAGAATACTCTAGAGTGGATGGTCAAGTGGTGGTGGTGGTGGTGTGTGTGTGTGTACGTGAGTGTGTGGTTGTTAAGTGGATCACTTGATTCACTTCCAATTAGGTCTAGGTTGGTCTAAATGGTAGGTATAATTACGTTTCTAAAAATAGGTTTATAGTGATTGAGCCAATTAAACTTAATCAAGATAATTGGGTCAATGTGTGTGTAATTGGGAGAGAGAGTTCCCAATTAGATTAGGCTTGAGTCAATTGGACTCTCACTGAGTCCAATTAGACTTGTGTTGGTTGAGATTGATCTTAATTGGACTCTATGAGTCCAATTGATTAGGTGAGGTGTAATTGACTTAGATCCAAGTCAATTGGGCTTAGTGAGAACCTAATTAGGTTCTTAGGAGAGTCTTAGGGTAGTGTACTAGGCTTAGGATACCTTAATTTAGGTTTCTTAGGGTGTAGGATTGGGTTTAGAGGCCTTAGAAATTAAGATCTAGGCTTGATTCGAAAATAAGCAACAAGAGAAGAGTTCCAGACATCTGATCTTAAGATCAGACGAATTATACTTCAAAATTAGAAGTCATGTCCCTAGTTTAGACGTCCAATACCGAACTGGTATGGAGTTTAGGTTCTGTCTTGGGTTTCTACAGAAATTGAACGTCTGACACATTGTCTGGACGTCCAATTTTGCAGTAGATTGGGTTTTAAGTTTTGCAGGTGGAATCTATGGAGCTTGGACATCCAACATCCTACCTGGACATCCAAAGGCTAGCTGGAATGTGAGTTTTGAGGTGTTTTAGGCTAGGGTGACCTAATATAAGGGTGGCTAAGTTTTGGGAGGGTGTCTAGAGCTATCCTAAGGCTAGGGATAGGTGTCGGGATGTTCTATGTTCTCCATAATTTAATTCAGCTTGTGTGCCTTTATTCCAAGGCTTCTGCTCTTGCTCTGCTGCAACTCCAGCCTCTTCCCTACTTTAGATTTAGCTTTAGGCCATCTCCCGAGCTTTTATTACCTACAAACCAAACAATACACTAATCAATATGTTATTATAGCATTATTTCATGAATATCTAAGTAAAGCGGGAAAAATGCAAGGTATGCTACTAATGCATGAATTATGCTACAATTATGCTAAGTTCTAACTCAATTCAGGTCATTTAAGTTGTATGATTGCTGCTCAATCATACCCCCATGCCTAAATCTCTCTACTCCCTAGTAAATGCAAAACTAAGTTATCTACAAATAGGTCCCTACAAGGTTAGTAATTTTTATCAGGTGTAAACCTAGAGATTCTTTTCTTTTCATTTTATCCAAAAATCTATTGTGAAAGTGTAGATATGTAGCTTATGCAACGAATTCGAGTGAAAATCTGATTCACCTCTAAAGCCTGTACTTGACCCCTAGTAAAATTCTATCAGAATAGGAAAACTTTTTCCCTTGGGGTATAACAAAATATTATGTGATTTCTACCTCAGCTTTTAGCTTAGGCAGAAGATGTCTGAGTCAAGTGGGTTTGTATTTGGTGGCTCATATTCATTTGGTGCTACATAGAGGCTAGTACTACAGAATTTAGATTTCCAAACTATTAAATAAATCAACTTAGAGAGAAGTGGGAAAACTGTGCTCTCTTTGGTTCCTTTGTACTTACTCTCTTTTTCTTTTCTTCTTTTCTTTTTGTTTTCTCCTTTTCTTTTTCTTTTCTCGAGCTCACAATCTCACCAGATTTACAGATATAATCGATATTTAGTGGTCTCAATGGCATTACTCTTTAATAAAATTCTGATAACCTTAAAACTAAGTCAAAATTCCTCAGCCAATATTCAGGCGGTCAGAAATACAAAAAAGTATGTTAAAGCCGTATTTAGTGGATCGCAATTGCAGTGGGTAATGTTGCTTCAATGTAATGAAATATATGCACTACACATAATTATAACTCAACATTTTTTTTCTTTTTCTTTTTCTATATATATATATATTTTCTTCTCTCTGTTTTTTTCTTTCTATATTTAAATATTTTTTTTCTTTTCATTTTCTCATGTAAATCAACACAATGCAATACAGCATGGCATACACGAATTTTATTTAGGAGGCATTATTGGGGATTGGAGGTGTTCAAGAGGATATCAGGTGGCTTATTCAATGGAAGTGCCTATTTTCAACAATGGGAAAGGGACAGATAGGACAACGTATTTTCTGACCTTGATATAAACACCCTCCTTCATTCGAGGATTTCGTAGAGAATGGTCGTAACCATCCACCTTAGTCCTAGTTTTATTAGAACTTGATCTCTATGTATTTACCTTATTTGATGGCTCTCAAAAATTCACACAAAGTTCATACGTGGGAACCAAGAGTGAAAACTATGCTTAACTCTGAGTATCCTTACCTAATTATCCAGAAATTAAGATTCCTTGCACTTGTCTTAGAGCACTAGTGGACATTCTACACTCACCTCACAATTATTTAGTGGATCTACTGGAAGATGGTTTTCTTGCTTCCCTGACCACTGTCCAGGGGTTTTGGAAAAGAAGCATTGCTTCTTCTCGACAAACTAAAGACATTTATCGATCTTCACAGTGAATCCATTGCAAAATCTACGTGTGAGTGTGAAAATTATACGGGATTCTAGATTACAGGAATTAACTAAAGAATAAAATTCCCTAATACAAACTCTTGATAAAAATCTTTATTCATGGATGCAATATATATAAAGCTTCTACATACAATTAACCTCTTATGATTTGCACTTCAATATTGCTCCCTTATTGGGTTACATTCAACTTAGTCCTAATTTAGAATAGAAGGTGAGCAAATGAGTCAGAAGTGGCTATTGCGGACGATTTCTAGCTCCAATGCGAGAATTGGAGGTGGAGTCAGTTGTTATTAAATAATGGACTCTAAAGTACAATTAACATGCTGCTCAAAGATTTTCTAAGTGTTGGCATAAAATTTTTCAGTTTAATGTATACTACCCCCCCCATGTCTAAGTTCTTGCATATCCTCATGCATGAATGTAAAGGAAATAAATTAAGACAAGGTGTAAGTGGATGGAAATCACCTGGAATTTCTCCTGAATTTTCGTTCATCACAAGCTACCACCATGATACAGTATGTAGAAAAATATGCTAAAAGAAAATATGCTATGTATAAAAAGGAAAGCAAATGCTATTTATAAATGCTGAGTTTAACGCCTCCAGTTGGGAGAAAACTCAATCAGATGGATCAGTGATTATAGAAGAGTAGGTCAAGATCAAAAGGAAGATGTGTTCGTGTGCTCCTAGAATCAGTGGTCCACAAATGCGAACCAGCTGATGATGCATCCCTACTCCAAAGAGTTTATCTATATCAGAATGTGGAATGGGGGCAAAAAGTGGAGGATAATCAGAATGAGGACGATGATGCCCATTTTGCCCATCAATCATGTTACAGAATTCAATGAGCAATTGTTGACGAAGTGGATTGATATGATGATCAAAATGCATGTCAGCATCAGAGTCTAGATCATAGGGGTCTTCATAATGGTGATTGACATCAAAAATCATGCTCTCCCTAGGCTCTAGGTTACATGAGGGTACATGTGAGATTGGAAGTTCTGTATATAGGTCACTGAAATCCTCGTCAGAAATCATCTCATCCTCATCAATACTAACTTTAGATTCATCGAAAGCTGTCTCAGTCTCTGAGTCGAGCCATCCATTAGATTGACTAGGATTGTAAGTCCCCAATTCATTCTACTCAATATTTCACCTCATAAGTGTCAGATTTCTCATCATTTCTTGATTCAGATGGCCTTTCCATTTTCCTTGATAAATCATCCAAAGCCATTCCTGATATTTGGATATCGTTATTAGGAATAGAGTTCAGTCTCAGAGTTTCTTCCATCATCACCCTGGTAGGTGGAAGGAGAAAGATGCAAATCAGATGATATCAGATTGAAAATGGATTTGCTTCTCATGGGAAGTGACTCAGACTGATTAGTAGTGTTAAATCTAGATGTTGCACTCAATTCATCCAAGCACATATGATCGTCAGGAATGATTGGTTCTTCCAAATGGAATGCTTGTATCTTAGGGCTTCCATTACAATCCATATCCTTGAGTGGATCCACTTCCTTCATCTTAGCCAGGTTGTCGAACCCATGAGTTATCTCTCAAGATTCCGGGTATTCAGATTGAGAGTCAGTCTTGGGGATACTAATCCTTTCCTCATCACTTTTACAAATGGGGTTCTCAGATGATTCCATTTGAGATATTCCCAGCTCATGTCCCATATCCACACTAGATGCTTCTCCCCTTGAATCCATTCCGAGTATTTGGCCCAGAGAATCCCTTGTAGCACTTTCAGGTGTAGTCACTTCAGGTTCTTTGAGGTCCTCAAGGCTATTCTCCACTTGATACTGCAAAAGTAGTATTTCTTGAAGCATACGATTCTATTTGGTTAGCATTGTCATGGATTCTATTTCCCAAAGGGTCGTCATTAAAGATTCTTGGGTTGGAATCAAAGTTCGTCTTTGTTTTGGATTAGTAGTAGTCTGGAATTTCTTGCAGATAAATTGCGACCTTTTCCTTAGTCCTAGCCATCATTTGTTGTAATCTAAAATGTGGTCGCATATGCAGTGGCATTTCATCAGGGGTTCCAGGGGATGAATTAGGTCTAGCAATGTTCCATGGGTGAGATGCAAAAGTATGAAATTCATACCTTAGGACATAAGATGGGGTCCTTTGTGGAGCCAATTGGTATTGGTCATAATGACCAGGGTCAGGATTTGGGTTAATCATTTCAGCAACCCGAGAAGAAGGATTAGGCGATACAAAGTGTCGTCTTCGCCACCTTGGGTTTGGTTCCCAAGGTTGTTCTGATTCAATGACCCAGGCTTCCAGATGAGCCATTGGGTCCAGATTTTCTAGATCTTGACCAAGTCTAGGTAGAGGGTTAGTGATCTCGGCTAATTGAGTAGAAGGAGAAGAAGGTCTTGGTAATGTGACGAGTCACCTTCGCCACCTTGGGATTGGTTCCCAAGATCCAACCAATTAAGGTCTAAGTGACCTCCTCCCTTGCATACACCAGCCAACCTGGGTTGGTGTAGCCAAGCCAAACAAGGCTAAGGCCTTGTTAATCAAATGGCCCTTAAGATCAGATGACCAAATTTTTCATTAAGATTTTAATTATTAAAGAAAAAATTGTTACAAAATCAACTACAAATAATCCTAACCCCTCAAGCTAACCTAGCCAATCTGTTACGAGGGGACTAAGGGGAAGGTTCTTCCTTTGGCTCTCGCCTTTGGGTCCTTCGTACCCCTTAGACGCGGTTGTTTGACACTACCTCACAGATTTGGCAATGGATTTGACTAAAGTAGTTGTGATGACCCAGTAGTTCAACAACAAATTCAGGTTGCCTAATGTGTTCTATGAAATTTTTACTTAACCTTTTTTTCTTCAATTTGGGTTTTCGTGAGTGGTCCACAAGGTGACCTAACTCACCGACTAGCTACTAGACTTGATTAATTCTAAGCTAGTCTAATGTGGTCTCTAGTTTGTACCCCTAAAAGTTGTACCTAGGGTTCATGCAATTGACTCAGTGTTTAGGTAGCAGACCATAATTCAACTTAAAAACATTCTTCAAAACACAATTTGAATCCAAATGATATGAAATTTGATCGGAAGATTCCTTTCTCAATTAACTTTTCAGAGAATATTTTTTTTGGAATTTTTATGACTTCAAATGAATACATATGAATTTTTAATTATCAGGGAGTCAGATTTGGAATTTTTACCCCTTGTCGATTTTTCTTTTTGAAACACTATCAATTATGCTCCAAAAATTCAAAAAAAATATGGAATGAAAGATAATTTGATAACCTTTCAAACCCTATCATTCTTAGTCAAATATGATTTGTGTGCTGTTTGGAATCACTTTTTGAAATTAAAAAAAATTCAGATCAGAGTTTGTTTGACCCCCTTGTATTTACGAATTCATAAAAATTGCAGAAATCGAATTTTTTCAAATGAATGGTGCCGTTTGAAAGTAAATTTGAAAATCTAACTTGATCCTGAATTTCAAAATTTTTGGATCACAAGATATTCAACAAATGTATTTTTGAAATTGCTGAAAATATCTGGCTGAATTTATAGAGTGGTAAAAAGGCTTTTGAAAGGGTTTTCAAATTAAAAATGAGCCTTTCCAAGAAATGATTTCTTTTCCCAAATTTGCAAATTTTTTTCCTTTTCAAAATTTTCCCCTTTTTTTTTGAAAGAAAATTTTCAAATTTTTTTTCTTTTTTTTTTCACAAACAACTCTAGTCCTAAGGTTCAAAAGACACCTAAATATAAGATCTCTCTCTATTTTCTTTTGAAAGAAAATTTTCAGATTTTTTTCTCTATTTTTTTTTTCAAAAGTAAATCTAATCCTAGGATTCAAAGGAAACCGAACACTAATATTTTGGTGAGTACCTAATTTTTTCTTCAACCGTGCCTTATGTGTGCATAGAATCCATTTTTTCCTATTCCTGCACATCAAAAGCAAGCAGAAGCAAATATATTTGGATTAAGCTCGAAAATCAAAAACCAAAATCGCGTTGCCTCCCCAACAATGGTGTCATTTGTTGATATTGTAAAATGTGGATTTGATTAGGAAAACGCTGTAGTATAGCACGAATTACGATTCAAACAAAACTTATATAACAAGACGATGAGTGTTCTGGTCGATCTCAAGGAAGCGTAGAATGAAAAAATTGATTGTTAATTTATTTATTCTCTTCTTTTGCTTGCTTAGAATTGAGCAATTGTTTCAAGTCTACGAATGTAAGATTTGCTAGTTGCGTTGTTAACTCTCACTACGTGTGCATGCATCTGATAAACAATGATGTGAAATTGTGGGTACTCGTTGACACAATTCTTACTTCGCAATGGCTATTAACTGAAAATGCATCAATCGCAAGGTCATTAATATCTTCAGGAACTGACATTTTTATTGCAATAGGTGAAGCAGGCAACTGTTGTTTTATTTCATCAATTATAATGATGTTACAATGACTTCTAGAGGAATGCTTGTACAAGGAATGTAAAAACTAATTCTAAGCTAACAGAAAAGATATGCATGCATGGATCTAGGGAAGATTGTGTGTGCATTCTTGGAGAGAATAATACTACTACTACTTATCAAGATAATAATGCAAGAAATTAAATTATGAAGAACATTGAATCTAAGCTATGAGAAATCAGGGCATCGCAGGTGTCTCCAATGGTCGTGTGGGCTTGAGGTGGTAGGAGGGAATAGAGGAATGACCAGGGTGGTGTGGCTGTTCTCTTGATGAAGGTGGTGGAGGTGTTGCACTTGCTCTTGGACGTGGAGAGTGGAGGTGGTTATGGAGCTCGTGGATGAAGTGTATGGAGTCCAAGATGGGAGTGCATGGCCTCCCACTTGGGTCCTTAAATGGGCATGGAGGAGAGTTATCTAGAGAATTAGATAATTCTCTAGAAGGCCTCCAAGGTTGGCCGTTCACCTAATGGAGAGTGGGTCTTTTAGATCCACTCTCCATGGGAAGAGGTTGTGGACTCCTTGAAAGACTATTTTTGGTCTTTCAAGGTGGTGCCACTTGGAGACCACTCTAGTATACTCTAGAGTGGATGGTCAAGTGGTGGTGCGTGTGTGTGTGCGTGCGTGAGTGTGTGGTGGTTAAGTGGACCACTTGGTCCACTTTCAATTGGGTCTTGGTTGGTCTAAATGGTAGGTCTAATTAGGTTTCTAAAAATAGGTTTATAGTGATTGAGCCAATTAAACTTAATCAAGCTTAATTGGGTCAATGTGTGTGTAATTGGGAGAGAGAGTTCCCAATTAGATTAGGCTTGAGTCAATTGGATTCTCATTGAGTCCAATTAGACTTGTGTTGGTTGAGATTTGAGCTCAATTGGACTCTATGAGTCCAATTGACTAGGTGAGGTGTAATTGACTTAGATTCAAGTCAATTGGGCTCAGTGAGAACCTAATTAGGTTCTTAGGAGAGTCTTAGGGTAGCGTACTAGGCTTAGGATACCTTAATTTAGGTTTCCTAGGGTGTAGGGTTGGGTTTAGAGGCCTTAGAAATCAAGATCTAGGCTTGATTTCAAAAACAACAATAGGAGAAGAGTTCTAGACGTCTGATCTTAAGATTAGACAACTTATACTTCAAAATCATAAGGCTATGTCCCTATTCTGGATGTCCAAAACCAAATCAGTGTGGTGTTTAGGTTCTATCTTGGGTTTTTACAAAAATTGGACGTCTGACACATTATCTGGACGTCCAATTTTGTAGCAGATTGGGTTCTAAGTCCTGCAAGTGGAATCTAAGGAGCATAGACATCCAGCATCCTACTTGGACGTCCAAAGGTGGGCTGGAATGTGGGTTTTGAGGTGTTTTAGGTTAAAGTGGCCTAATATAAGAGTGGCTAAGGTTTGGGAGGGTGTATAGGGCTATCCTAAGCCTAGGGATAGGTGTAGGTATGTCCTGTATTCTCCATATTTCAATTTAGACATTAAAACCATATAAGTACTGTAGTATATCTCTTCCCTACATTATTTCTTCAGGTTGTGTGGCTTTATTCCAAGGCTTCTGCTCTAGCTCTACTGTAGCTCCAACCTCTTCCCTGCTTCTGATCCAGCTTCAAGCCATCTCTTGAGCTTTTATTACCTACGAACCAAACGATACACTAATCAATATGTTATTATAGCATTATTTCATGAATATCTAAGTAAAGCGAAAAAGATGCAAGGTATGCTACTAATGCATGAATTATGCTACAATAATGCTAAGTTCTAACTCATTTTAGGTCATTTAAGTCCTATGATTGCTGCGCAATCACATACACCTTTAAAAAGTCATAGGTGCATTGCATAAACCAAAGGGCATCCTCTGGAAAGCGAAGGTTCTAAAGGGGCAGGTGAATGTAGTTTTTTCTTGATCCTTAGGGTGGACCGTGACTTGATTGTAGTTGGAGTAACCATCGAGAAAATAGAAATAGTCTTGTCCGACTAAATGCTCCAAGATTTGATCCATAAATGGGAGCAGAAAATTGTCCTTCTTGGTTGCGATGTTTAATTTGCGATAGTTAATGCACATGCTCCAAGAAGTGGTCTAAGTGGCTATATTTTCCCCATTTTCATTGGTGATAACGGTTAGTCCTCTTTTCGGAACAACTTATGTAGGACTAACACAAGAGCTGTTGAAAATGGGGTAAATAATGCTAGCACCAAGACACTTAATTATCTCCCTTTTTACCACCTCCTGCATGTTAGGATTTAATCTCCTTTGTGGCTGGTAGGAGGGGCAAGAGTCGTCCTCAAGATATATTCGATGAGTACAATAGGACAGATTGATTCCCTTAAGATTTGAGAGAGTCCAACCAATAGCTTGTCGATTTTTGCTGAGAACCTGGAGAAGTTTTTCCTCTTAAGCCCAGGTGAGAAGGGAATTAATAATCAGGGTCATTGTGTTATTTGGACTCAAGAAAACATATTTTAAGGAGTCGGGCAAAGTTTTCAACTCGAGTTGTAGCCCGGCTTCGAAAGTATTTCTGATTTTTGGTCCATTGGGGAAGAGAGAGAGAAAGAGTCAGGTGGAGAGTCTGATGTTGAAGGTGAAGTTACGGTGGGAGGGTGAGGTGAATTAGAAGTCGATTTAGGAATTGTTTCAACTACAAAGAAAGAGCCCTCTTGTAAAATTTGCATGGTTTCCTACACTAAGTTTTCCATTTCTGAGTCCGAGACATCAACGAAATTAGGTTCTTGGAATCTCCTAGAGGCTTGAAAGATATCTAGGGTGATTGATTCACCACCGCACATGATTTTCATTTTTCTAGAATCACAATCAATGTTTCCTTTTCCGGTGGCTAAGAATGGTCTTTCAAGAATAATTGGGGCATGTTTCAAAGCTTCGAGTACTTCAATATCCATGACCAAAAAGTCTACAGTAAATAGGCAGTTTTGGACCCAGACAATAACATCCTCAACAATCCCTTTTGGTTTGATTGTAGATTGGTTAGCTAATTGAATTGTAACCTCTACAGCTTTAATTCACCGATCTTGAATTCTTCGAATACGACAGTGGGGATAAGATTTATAGAGGCTCCAAGATCCAAAAGGTCACAATCAAAGGAAGTGTCTTTGATGACCACTTGAATCAAAGGGGTGCCTAGACCTTTCTTTTTCAGAGTCAGTTTGCTCTGCACAATTGAGCTAACTGTCTCAGGAAGGATCACATTTCCTGGGTTTCTAGGTTACCTTTTGGGAGTGGACAAATCTTTTAAGAATTTAGCATAGGCAGGGATGTATTTTATTGTGTCTAGGAGAGGAATATTTATCTCTACTTTCCTAAAATGTTCCATTAATTCCATATCATTGGGCTCGGATTTCTTTTTCTTGTTATTTGTGGAGTGAAGGGCTTGTGGAAAAGGTATAGGGTTGTCTTTTCCTGGAGTTGATGGTTCCTAAACTAGGTTAGAGGGAAAAGAGGAAGAAGAAAGAGAAAAGTTGATTTGCTTTTCTCTGGAGTAGGTTTTTTGAGCAGTTATGGGATCTTGAGTAGTTTCCCCACTCCTCAGAGTAACTGCATTTGCAGTATGGTTGTTTCTTGGAGGAGGTCGGGAAGCTTGATTTTGATTGAAACTTGGTGGGTGTTGGAAAATGGGTTGATTGGGATACCTGCCTTGATATTGGTTCCATTGGTTGTTAGGGTTGGGCATGGGCTGAGATGGTAAATTGCCTGCAGGTCTGTGATTTAGAGTGACTTGGACTTGATTTTGTAAATTGGTTACCATGTGGGTGATTGTGCAGCAATCATAGGACTTAAATGACCTGAATTGAGTTAGAACTTAACATAATTAGAGCATAATTTATGCATTAGTAGCATACCTTGCATCTTTCCCGCTTTACTTAGATATTCATGAAGTAATGCTATAATAACGTATTGATTAGTGTATTGTTTGGTTTGTAGATAATAAAAGCTTAGGAGATGCCTGAAGCTAGATCTGAAGCAGGGAAGAGGCTGGAGCTGCAGCAGAGTTTGAGCAGTAGCCTTGGAATAAAGCTACACAAGCTGAAGACATAATCTAAGGAAGAGATATAGTATAGTACTTGTAGGGTTTTTATGTCTGAATTGAATTATGGAGAACATAGGACATCCCTACACCTATCCTTAGCCTTAAGATAGCCCTAGACACCCTCCCAAACCTTAGCCACCCTTATATTAGGCCACCTTAGCCTAAAACACCTCAAAACCCACATTCTAGCCTACCTTTGTACGTCCAGGTAGGATGTTGGACATCTAAGCTCCTTAGATTCCACCCGTAGGACTTAGAACCCAATCTGCTGCAAAATTGGATGTCCAAACAATGCGTCAGACGTCTAATTTTTGCAGAAACTCAAGACAGAACCTAAACTCCGCACTGATTCAATATTGGACGTCTAGACTAGGGACATAGACTTCTGATTTTGAAGTATAAGTTGTCTGATCTTAAGATCAGATGTCTGGAACTCTTCTCCTATTGTTGTTTTCGGAATCAAGCCTAGATCTTGATTTCTAAGGCCTCTAAACCCAATCCTACACCCTAGGAAACCTAAATTAAGGTATCCTAAGCCTAGTACACTACCTTAAGACTCTCCTAAGAACCTAATTAGGTTCTCACTAAGCCCAATGGACTTGGATCTAAGTCAATTACACCTCACCTAGTCAATTGGACTCATAGAGTCCAATTGAGCTCAAATCTCAACCAATGCATGTCTAATTGGACTCAATGAGAGTCCAATCGACTCAAGCCTAATTTAATTAGGAACTCTCGCTCCCAATTACACACAGATTGACCCAATTAAATTTGATTATGCTTAATTGTCTCAATCACTATAAACCTACTTTTAGAAACCTAATTAGACCTTCCATTTAAACCAACCTAGACCTAATTGGAAGTGGACTAAGTGGTCCACTTAACCACCTAACACTTACGCGCACACACACACACCACCACTTGACCGTCCACTCTAGAGTATTCTAGAGTGGTCTCCAAGTGGCGCCTCCTTGAAAGACTAAAAATAGTCTTTCAAGGAGTCTACAATCTCTTCCCGTGGAAAGTGGATGTGAAAGACCCACCCTCCATGAGATGGGGACCAACCGTGGAGGTCCTCTAGAGAATTATCTAATTCTCTAGATGACTCTCTTCCATGTCTATTTAAGGACCCAAGTGGGAGGCCATGCACCCCCATCTTGGACTCCATACACTTCATCCATGAGCTCCATCACCACCTCCACTCTTCACGTCCAAGAGCAAGTGCAACACCTCCACCACCTTCATTAAGAGGATGACCACACCACCTTGGCCATTCCTCTATTCCCTCCTACCACCTCATGCCCACACGGCCATTGGAGACATCTCTGATGCCCTAGTTTCTCGTAGCTTAGATTCAATGTTCTTCATAGTTTAATTTCTTGCATTATTATCTTCCTGAGTAGTAGTATTATTATTCTCTTTAAGAATGCATGCATAATCTTCCCTAGATCCATGCCTGCATATCTTTTCTGTTAGCTTAGAATTAGTCTTTTCATTCCTTGTACAAGCATTCCTCTAGAAGTGATTGTAATGACATTATAATTGATGAAATAAAACAATAGTTGCCTGCTTCTTCTATTGCAATAAAAATGACAGTTCCTGAAGATATTAATGACTATACGATTGATGCATTTTCGGTTAATAGCCATCGGATGTAAGAATTGTGAGAACGAGTACCCACACTTTCACATTCATTGTTTATCTGACGCACGCACACATAGTGAGAGATAACAACGTGACTGGCAAATCTTAGATTCGCAGACCTGAAATCGACATTCAATTCTAAGAAAGCAATAGAAGAGAATAAATAAATTAAGAATCAATTTTTCCATTCTACGCCTCCCTGAGATCAACCGGAACACTCACCATCTCGTTATATAAGTTTTGTTTGAATCATAATTCGCGCTATACTACGACATTTTCCTAATCAAATCCACGTTTTACGATATCAACAAATGGCATTGTTGCCAGAGAGACAACACGATTTTGGGTTTTGTTTTTTGAGCTTAATCCTAACACATTTGTTTCTACTTGCTTTTGGTGTGCAGGAACAGGAAAGAGTGGATGCTATGCATACACCAGGTGCAGTTAAAGGAAAAATCAGGTACACACTAAAAATCTTAGTTTTAGGTTTCCTTTGAATCCTAGGATTAAAATTTTCTTGTTGAAAAAAAAAGGAAAAAAAATCTGAAAAATTTCTTTCCAAAATGACCAAAAAAGAGATTTTAGATTTAGGTTTCTTTTGATTCTTAGGACTAGAGTTGTGTGAAAGAAAAAAAAAAGTTGAGAAAATTTCTTCAAAAAAAAGCATTTTTTGAAAAGGTTCATCTTTTATTTAAAAATCCTTTCAAAAGCCTTTATACCACCTTCTAAAATTCAGCCAAATATTGTCAGTGATTTCAAAAATTCATTTGCTGAATATCTTGTGATTCAAAAATTCTGAAATTCGGGTCAAGTTAGATTTTCCAATTGTCGTTCAATGGCACAGTTAATTTCAAAAAATTTGATTTGTACAGTTTTTAAAAATTCATGAAATACGAGGAGGCCAAATAAACTCAGATCCAATTTTTTTTTTTAATTTTAAAAAGTGATCCCGAACAACACACAAATCAAATTTGACTAAAAATGGTGGGGTTTGAAAAGTTATCAAATTAGCTTTCATTTCCATATTTTCTTGAATTTTTAGAGCAAAATTGATACTGTTTCAAAAGGTAAACATGCAAGGGGTCGAAATTCTAGATCTGACCCCTTGACAGGTAAAAATTTGTATTTATTCATTTGAAATAGTAAAAATTCTAAAAAAATATTATCTGAAAATTTAAGTGAAAAAGAAATCTAACTGTCAAATTTCAGATCATTTGGATTCAAATTGTATTTTGAAGAATGTTTTTAATTTGAATTGTGGTTAGCTGCCTAAACACTTAGTCAATTGCATGAACCCTAGGTACAACTTTTAGGGGTACAAACTAGAGACCACACTAGATTAGCTTAGACTTTATCAAGTCTAGTAGCTAGTCAGTGAGTTAGGTCACCTTGTGGACCACTCACCAAAACCCAAATTGAAGAAAAAAAGGTTAAGTAAAAATTTCGTAAAACACATTAAATAACTTGAATTTGTTATCGAACTTTTGGGTCATCACAACTACTTTAGTGAAACCCATTGCTGAATCTGTGGGATAGTGTTAAACGATCACGTCTAAGGGGTACAAAGGACCTAGAGGCGAGAGCCAAAGGAAGAACCTTCCCCTTAGTCCCCTCGTAATAGATTGGCTCGGTTAGCTTGAGGGCTTGGGATTATTGGCAGTTGGTTTTGTAACAAATTTTCCTTCAATAATTAAAATCTTAATGAAAAATGTAGTCATCTGATCTTAAAGATTATTTGATTAACAAGGCCCTAGCCTTGTTTGGCTTGGCTACACCAACCCAAGTTGGCTGATGTATGCAAGGGAGGAGGTCACTTAGACCTCAATTGGTTGGACCTTGGGAACCAATCCCAAGGAGGTGAAGTTGATTTGTCGCATCGCCTGGACCTTCTTCTCCTCAACCCTCTTATCTTGCTTGATCAGCCAAGATGGCTAACCTTGGACCTGGACCTAGACAGGATCCAAAAGATCTGGACCTGATGGCTCGCCTGGAAGCCCGAGTTGTTGAATCCGAGCAAAGGTATCGATAGAACATCAACAGAATTCTCACCACATTGCATAGAATGCAGCATCTACCTCGCGAGAATAGCTACAGGACTTCTACAATCCGACGACTTTGATTCTAGCCCCTCAAGTCTGGATTCCCATAGGTAGAGATGCATTCGAGTTGAAGCCAAACGTAATAAGTCTGATTCAGACTTATTTTTATGGAAACTGAGGATCCCTTCCAGCACATTGAGGACCTGAGTTGAATTGTAGAAATGGTTCGACCTAGGAATATTGATTTGGGAATAGTTCTCATGAAGCTTTTTCCATTCTCTCTTAAGGATAAAGCTTCATATTGGTTCAAGACCATCAAGAGGCCAATTAGAACCTGGGCAGAATTACGTCGTGAATTCCTTCAAAAGCTCTTCTTGATCGGTTGAACAAACGCGATAAGGCACGCGATTATGACTTTCTCCCAAGGACCAAGGGAGAGGTTGCATGATGCCTGGGATTGATTTCATGATCTTCTCAGGAAATGCCCACACCATGTTGTGCCTAGATGGCACCTAGCCTAGATCTTTTACCATAGGCTGGATGACACACTTTAGTATCTGGCTGATGCATCTAGTGGCAGGAATTTCCTTGCAAAGGATGGGAATAACGCATTTGAGTTGTTCAAGTCATTGGCAGAGAACTCTATGAATGCCGCATTAGTGAACTAATGCTAGTGACTTGGATAGCAATGGGTTAGTGTCTATGAAGCTCACGCCGAATCTACTCGAGCTGATATGGGCATTATCACCAAGAAGCTGGATAAGGTGGATCTACTCAGTAAGAAGCTCGATGAATTGATTCGAGCTTGACCCAAATTCTCTAGTAATTCTACTGCATCTAGATCTTCTTATGCACCCCGAGTTCCTCCTGCTCAAGTAAATTTATTTACTCAGGATGCATGTTCTCCATCTTCGCGGGACCCTGCATATCAGGAACCTGTGAATAATCTCGATCTGGCACCGTATAATCAGGGTTACGCACCACATGATGACTTTAATGCGTATTCCCTTGACAAATATACATCTCAGACGTCTTCGGCCTACAAAGATGTCAACGCTATCCACGGATACGGGTGTAATAACTCGTAATAACCAGTACTCAGAGATGTATAACCTGGGTTGGCACTAGCATCCGAATTTCTCCTGGTCTGGTAACTCACAAAGACCACATCAAGATCCACACTACCAGACCAGACAATAAGGGAATGTGCAAAACACGTACCCAAGGTAGTAGTCATTCCTTTTGTAGCAATAATCCCGTTCTATATATCAGCCACTGCATCAAGCTGCCAGTCACCCACCAAAGTGAGCTGACCCTTTGGAGGCTTTGAGAGACTCATCATGGCTCCTAATTATCATTAATTAAGTAGTTTCCTTAGTTAATTAACTAAGAATAAATTAATTGCAGGGTTAATTATACTGTAGGGGTTAAAATACCAAGGAGCTGCAAAATAAGTTAAAAACACTAGATTAAATATTAATTAATCATAATAATAATTTAATTAATAATTTAGACTCAATTAATAATCATTTGGCTAGATATTTAGTATTTAAACTAACTTAATTGATATTATTATCTAAGTATGTAATTAACTTAATTAAATTAATCATTTAAATAAATATAGCTGAAAAGGGAAAAAATGTAATTTCAAGGAATAAATATAATATTTACATAATTTATAATAATATATAGAAATTTTAAAAATAAATAAATTAAAATAAGCCTTAAAACTCATTGTTTACGTATAGGCCCCTAATTTCTATTTCATTTGAGTCCTTTTATTTCATTTCCATCCTTATATATTTACAAAAATCCCCTATGTATATCATCTTCTTCAATCCTTCTTCTTTAGTTGCGAACGGCTGAGGACAGCTGGTGACCGTATCTTTTGATCACCGTCCATCTCACGTTAGAAGACCCTTGCCATTGCTGCCCAGCTTGAGCTTACCACCATCTCTCCATCCGACGGACTAGATCAACCTTTAATCCTATTTAGACTAGGTGACTAAGCTCACCGGCGCCGAAGATGATGTCGGTGGTTAGGATGAACCTGGACCTAATGCCGTCCCGATACAGACCTCCTAGCCATCGCCAACGCCTATAGATAGCTCCTCAGACCTTCGATCGAGGTTAGCAACTCCCTAGCTCTCTTCCCCATACTGAGTTGCCATAGGCTATTCCTCCATTTCTCCGACGACTTCTCTCCCATTCCTTCGTCGCTCTCCACCGAGTTCGACATCCTCTTCGTCTCCGCAGTCCACTACCACATCTTCGGATGAGGTTACGTCTCCATCCACCTCCTATTCACGATGTTCTTCACCTCTGCCGGAGCTCTTCCTCTACCCCTCTGATTTTTTCCTCGATTATGAACTTCGACATAGCCTTCTAGCCTCATTCTTCCAGGTAATAGTAGAATTAGGATCTTAGAGTAGTGTAGATTAGATTAACGTAGTTAGATAGCTAGTTTAGTGTACTTAATGCTATGCTTCATTACATCTTCTCTGAGTCCGGCGAGCTCCTTGAACTTGTCGGAGCTTTATTTGGTATGTTAAACACTCCGTTCATCTTTTTCACTTTTTCACAATCACTTCTAACCCATCAATTGCATGCTTTGATCACCTACACACCTAATTCACAACACACGCACTAGATCTCCTCCACTGTCCATGGTGGAGGGAGTTGAGTTAAAATCACATCCACTTAAGGTCCTACATCTCCTTATCATATCACGAGGACCTTTTATATCACTTTAATTTGGTCTATTACGCACTATATCAGAAATGCCCAAATCCCTTGTCAACCTCTTAGCTACTGTCAATGGCTAGCTCAGAGGAGCTCCATTATCTAATCAATCACACATACACCATCGCCTCACTGCCATAAGTGTTTCCCCTCACTCAATTGAGTGAAAGGGTATCTCTTGAGTTCTTGCGAACTCAAGGTATTTTGCTTGAGAATTTCTCGATAAATCCACATATCTGATCACAAATTAGAGCAATTGATTAGTTCTTGTGGTTCTTTGCAACCTCAGGAATCCTTTAAGATTGCTTTTAGTTTGTTTCTTGGAGAATTCATTTCCAGTGACTGATGTTAGTGTTCACTGGAGCTTCGACGAGCTTCGGCGAATCAAATATGAGCCTCTACCTTTGAAACTCTTTGAGAAGCTCCAGATTGCTTCTCTATGATGTTAGGATCAGGAAACACTAATTAGATATGTGTGCAAGTGCTTATTTCTCTCGGTTGATCTTTGTATTCTCCAATGTCGACAGAGTTGGAGAGATGTGTCTAGTGGAATTTAGACCCTAGGAATTGATCCATAAGCATGAGTAGAATTTGTAGAATCCATGAACACATTCAAATTGGTCTGAGGATCTTTGGAATGACCTGTCGACCACACCACCTTCTGAATCAGGAGGAGAGGTCTGCGAGCACTGTTGGAAGCTCAAAACATAATTTTGATGAGCTTAATAGGTTTCTTAAGGTGATTTGAGTTAGATCGAGTAGTTTATTGGATCTAATATTCTCTTAACTCAAAAGTCAAACTTTGAGCTTCTAAAGTCAAACCCAAGTCCAATTCGAGGCTTGAAGGCCTGAATCTCTGATTGAATGGATTAATTGAGTTCCTGTGATGATTTAGAATCATTTAGAACCATTTTGATGAAGTTCCATTGAGATTCGTGAAGATTCATGTATCTGTGCATTTTGGGTTCAAACTGGAACCCAACTTTGTTTTTCATGATTTTGTTGGGATTAGAAACCAAAATTCATCTAGAGTTGTTCCATTTGATATTTTAAATTGATCTAAATTGTTGTAAAAGGATCTGATCTACGTGTTGGATTGATTTACCTTTGAAATCAGTGATCTACACCTCAGAATCTAAGCTCTTAAGCTTTTGAAGCTTTTTCTTAGCTTGAACTCTCTCCTAATCTTTGCGGAATGCACTTTGAAGCATTCCAAGATTCTTAATTGAGAAATGTCTCCTCTCTGCAGGTCAAAAGACCTGGGTTTACTCTCTGAAGCCACGCTTTAGTATAAAAGGAATTACTCGACCCAACACTTCAGTCGTCAAGCGCTGGGTGCTAAATACCTATATCACTTTCATGTGCATGCGTGCGTGCGTACCTGTGTGTGTGTAGGCCTGGGTGGGCATGAGCATGTGATGTGGGTCTGGTTGGGCCTAATACTATGCAAAAATGGCTAAAATCCACCCTAATTGAATTAGGATTGACTCGAGTAGGGTCTGGTCTTGTCCTTAGTGGGCACAGTGTATCCTGGAAAGAGTTAGTTCGTTAATTAACCAAATTTGTTGTTAAAATGATTAAACATGGATTAAGGGATCAAAAATTTGGTTAAGTGTGGAATGAACGAGAGCACGAAAAACTTAAGGAAAGAGAGAGGGATGTGAATGCATCATGTAAACATGTTTATACTACTTAAGATGTCTATTTATGCATGTTCTTAAGTATAGGATTGCATTGCATGCTATAAATATTGCATAACATGCATCATCTTGCATTTAGAGTAGTTTGAATAAACTAGAGGTTAATTGTCTCCTTTTATGTTCAGGGATAGGGTAAACTTTTTATCGGGACCTCGGATCAAGGATCCAACCATACAGATGTGATTAGGGCGACGATTGGAGTTCAACAACTCCAAGATCGCCTTAATCAGACATCTGTAGCATTCGATAGTGACCGGGGAACCCTAGAAGATCAAGGGCCAAGATGGTGTGAATCCACACTTCAAATGACAAATCCGACCACACAGATGGATTCGAATCGACGATCGCAGCCTAACGGCGCGAAAATCGACTCAATCCAACAACCATGGCACCATCTACATCTTCCAGAAGATGGACGGCTCGATGGTGCCACGTGGCTCCATCTCAGCCGCCCAATCGGCCAAAGCACCCGCCGCACCTTCTCTTCTTCAATCAGAGCGTCGCTTCTCCGCCGTTGGATGCGCATCGTGCAGATTCAATCAGGCACGCGCATCCAATGGTTGTGGATGCGCGTGCCTGATTGAATCTGCACGACCATCTCGACTGCGTAGCGTAGCGGAGACGACACTGCGGGGGAAGCAGAGGTCGCAGGGTCGAGCCCCCGAGAGCCTCAAATCAGGAGTGGGCATGTAGAAGGCTCAATTGAGCCATCGGATGGTGAGCAGACGGTTCAGATGCGGAGATGTGGCGTGATCTTGGCACACGAATCACGCACGCGCGATCAAACGCGTGTTTCAACACTCGATCTGACGCGAGCACAGTTAAGGCGCGGCGAGGAATGAATCTTAGCCGTTCAATCTCACGATCGAAGGGCTGAGATTCAGCGAACGTGTACGCACGTTACACGTGCGACAGGCGAAGAGGCACGAGCGCGCCACCCACGTCGGCCACGTTCGGACCTTTAGCGACGGTTTTATCCATCACTAAAGGTCCTGAATTAATGTTTTTAAAATTGGAATGACTAAAATGCCCCCAATCCTTGAAACTATAAAAGGAGACCCCCTCCACACGAAATTCTCATCCCTTCCTTCTCTTCTCTCCCTCTCCAAAGCTCAAGAGAGGCTTGTCCCACACCCGGGATGCTTCTTGCGAGATAAAGTCCATTTTTCGTCCCCTTTCGGAAGTGGATCCTGCGACGACGACGACATGCAGCCTCATTCTCGTTCTTTCGCTTCATTCTCCTTCATCCTGCACCGTCCTCCTTCGTCCAGGCGTCGTCTCGTTCGGCTCGTCCTCCAAGCGACCGTTGAGGAGGATATTTCTCTCTCCATTCTTTTAATGCTTTCTAGAGTAGGTTTACTGCTTTCTAGTGTAATCGTTTTTTGCTTTCTAGTCATAATGTTTAGTGAAACAAACAATCTTTTTAATGATGAATTCCATGCTCATTCTACATCTCGTTTTGGTTTTTGTTTGTAATATTCTCTTTCTCTTATTCTCTCTCTCTCTCTTCTATTTATTGTAAATAGTTAGATAGTTCTAATCAATTGATTTACTTCGTGACAAATAAAACAAACGTGTGTTTTTAAATCAAACGTCTGCCTCCCTATGTTCGACCTGGGATTTCCATTCCAGTATAAATTTTATTTGTTGAACACATGTTCTTCGCTTTCATACTACGATGACAGGTTTTTCAAAATCGAACACGTTAGTGTAGCAACCCGACATTCAACATTTTGGCACCGTTGCTGGGGAAGCGACAATCTTTGATTTTTCTTCGCGTTTTTACAACTTACGAATCATTTACCTCACTTCTCTCCTTTCTTATTGTGATTGCAGGTACTCTTTTGAGATGAGCAAAAGCAGTAGATTGGAGTAAGTGCTATGAAAGGTTTTGTAAGTTATCCCCCTCCTCCTACCCATTAGATTTCAATTCACCACATAATAACACAAACATCAATCAACCTAGGTATTCTTATAAACTCTAAGGTTAGATTGTTTGTTGTTTGACACCCACACCCACCCCAACCTCCACATTAAGAAAAGAAAAATAAAAAAATCTCACAGAGGTACACGACCTCACCTAATTTTCAAACTCGACCGGTAAACCAACCTTTGGAGCCAGTACACACATTTAAACACATAATTGAGTAGAAATCAAATTAGGAAATCACTTGTGCGCCTAATTAAGTGGTGCAACAGGCCAATTGTTTGAGTTGATTGGGCCACACCACTTCAATTAAAATCAACTCATCAAGTAGCTGCCACTTAGGTTCAACTCTTAGGGATTTACCAGGCACTCCACATTATTTTAAGTCTTAAAGGAAAACATCTCCACCTGTGCTTTCAAAACCTGGTGTGCCAACAAAACTTGTTTGAAAATACCTAAAGTTGAATCCTAAAAGCTACTAAGCAAGATTTGAACCCTAAAATTCACCACATCAAAAGTAATCTTGCTTGAAAACCACTGGTTGTACAGGCACACACAAATCAATCAATCATTAAGGGCACAACCCAGATAAAGGGCCCATCACTTTCCAAAGCACATTCAAACCTAGCCCTAAATAAAACAGAGTAGACGTTGGCCTTAAGGATTCGACTCGCTCTTCAGAGCCAAGAACGAGATTATTTTTGATTAGTCTGCTTCTACTATTCAATCCGATGTCTAGCTAGGGGAGCAGAATCAAACGATCGCGGCTGGGGGGTACACTGGGAACCGGAGCGCAAGCCAAAGGAAGAACCTTCTCCCCAGTCCCTCCTTTTAATTGGTTCGATTGAACGGACAGAAGTAGATCAAATCGTTCCTTTATCTCAAGATGGGTTTTGTGAGTCTGTAGGTCTTTAGGCTAGCTCACTTAAGGACAGGTTTGATTGCTTGTATTGCAGGGCGCCTTTCTTCCTTTCGTCTCTCATGAATCCTTCCACATATTACACGCATTCTCGCTCTTTCCCTCCTGTTTTGAATTATCCTCAACATGACGATTATCCCGACTCGTACTGTAATCAATCATTAGTTAGTTGGGATAACTCGGATTGGGGATACAGTTCTAGTCCTCCGTGTTTAGGGTCAACCCCGAACACTTTGATTGTGATTTCTATCCTTCTCAGAGCCACATCAATTATAGATCGTCAACTTTTCATGAACAACCTAATACGATCTACAATCAAGAAGGATTCACTGATCTTTACCCATCCTCTGATTACATTTCCTTTAGGTCATCACCACCTTTTGAACAATCTGAAATGACCTATTATTAGGAAGGGTATAACGAATCTCAATTTGTTAATTCCCCTGCATTGACCCCAGACCCACCCAACCTTGAACCAACTCATTTGGTTTAGGGTAACCAGGTTTAAGAAAAGGTTCTGGCTAACTTGAGGAATATCATGCAGTCTTTAGAAGTTCAACCAATACCTTGCATTGAGAGATTGGAGCCTCTGATTGAAATAATTGATGATTTGAATAAGTATTTGTTGGATTGGCTCCAGGATGTTAAGGATAAGAACCTGGGTGAGTTTCTACTTGGGAAGTTAGCGAAATTGAGGATGAGATTTATGGTCGCTTTGATTAAATCATGGGATGATTCCCAAGATGAAACCTCTTCAGGAGAGCCAATTTCAAAACCCGTTTAGGCACCTGTTGGGGGGGACACGTGTTACGAGGTTGACCAGATTGAATTAGAGCAACCAATTAAGGAAGATCTGATTTCTTCACCTAAGATCCCTGAGCTGGGGTACGAGGAAACGTATGTCTCCTTGGAACAGAAAGTGACAGATGATTTTGAGACATACATTAATACGGATTTCGATTTCTTTGATTCTGATGGTGAAGATTCGATTTGTGAAGTCTCACGTGAGTTTACAGAACACAATTTTTGTGAGATGATTGGGCCTGAGGAATCTGATAGATCATTTGATAGCCCAATAACTGAGGAAACTGATCTTATTAGGGCTCACATTACGGATCCAGAATCACATTTTCTGGAGGATTCAATCCAATGCCCTGATTGTCAGTTACACCCCGTTGAGCTTATCGATGATTCTGTTTCTGAGATAATTAGACCCAAGTCAATTCTGATTCAGCCACATCTTTTAGACTTGGAAATTTCAAACGGGGTGATTAAAATGCAGGAGGTTCCAAATTTTGACATTCTGAATGAGGAGATAGGAGCTTGGAAATTTTGATTTGGGAAGCAAGTTCTGGTGGAATAGAAGACTAAGTCGAAGGGTTCCTATTAAGCTGAAACCATCAAACCTGGACCTTTACGACATCTATTCTGAGGATGTCCAACCTAAGCATACATTTAATGATTATCTTTTGAGCTTGAATTCTCTGTAACTCGACTTTTTGGTCTTGGGTTGCATCCTCATAAGTCGTAGGCTCGACCCCGCTTGCATATTGATTTTAGGTTTTGGGTAATTTTTATCTAGAATCGAGACATTCTCGATTATGGGGTATGAGTCTGCACCACAATTTGGTCCACATCTGTGGACTTCTACTGACAGGTTAGAGGTTTCTTCTGTTTATTCTGATTCTAACCTACACTTGTGAGTTTTTTATTTCTTTTCTTTGTATAGTGTGCCTAACTGAAGGCACTAAATTTAGCACGTATACAATTCTTTTTAGTTTTCATCTCGGAGAGGACCTGACATTCACGCAATTCAGGTACTTTTTACGTTATTCCACTCTGTTTTATGTCTTTTTAATACAATGAGGACATTGCATTAGATAGGCATGGGAGGGTGGATATTCATCTCTGAATTTATTCGTCAGCTTCGTAGATTTGTTTTATTTTCTTTTATTTAAAAAAAAATTTGTGGAATTAGGAAAGAGAACTTGGGTTTAAGAAAATTTTCAATCTTAGGAAATAATACATTATGATTTGAACACAAAGACCCTTCAGGTCTTTTGACTTAATCAGCCTGTGTATCCACTAAAATGTGGATTTGTTTTTCGAGTCCTCGTCAACCTAAAGTCTATTTTAATTTGAGTAAATAAGTTTGGGTGATAAGTACACGACTTATCAACCCGCCCTCTGATTTGAGGGAACTTTGAGTTTCTAGCATCTACACATTTTCTTTGCATTGACTCGTTGTTTGGAGATTCTAACAGAAATTGGGTAGCTAATGAACCTTCTAGGGTGATATGGCTGGCAAGTTATCGTGGGTAACAACCCATAGGTAGATTGTCCAGAACCCAGTCACTGGACCTTTCTCTTTTTGCTGCTTTTAGGTTAATCTTAGACCAGGGAAGCCACCTACTTAAAAAAAAAAAAGTCAAAAAGAAAAGGAGAAAAGAAAAAAAAAGAAATAAGCTACACTTCGCCGCACAAGTATGGCTGGCAAGTTGTTGGTGGTAACAGCTTATCGACCGGTTGTCCAGAACTCAGCTCAATAAATGCACTGAAAATTCCCAAAACATTTAGGAAGAAGCGGAGAAGTAGAATAAATCAAGGAGATATGCATTGGATTCAACCTTGTGTTGACCCTGTAAAAAAATAAAAGTAGGGAGAAAGCTACCGGTTGTAAAGATACACCTTTAGGTAGAATTCTTTTTTAGGTTACCTAGATGCGTAGAAATCTGAAGTCTGTTTTAATTTCCAGTCAACGAGTCTATCACATTCACAATAAGATGCTTAGAACTTAGGGTTCTCATCAAATCTTGGGTGAGTTGAATGGTCGTAGAAAGCCACTCTTAAACCCTAAAACTTGAAAATTCAAAAAGTAATTAGAAAAGAGGAAAAAGAGAAAAATAAAATTTTCTTTGAATAAGGTGAGGGCAATAGGCGGTCTACATTTTGGCAGATACTCAGGCACTGTTCTGTCGTTGAAAGTTCAAATCCTAGGTAGACATTTTCTTAATGATTGAAAATAACTCATGCCAAAATAATCTAACCTGATTCTTCTATAAATAGCATATAGTTTTTGCTAGGGACTAGCAAAAGATAGGCATGGGGGTATGATGTAAACATGTTTACACTACTTAAGATGTCTATTTATGCATGTTCTTAAGTATAGGATTTCATTTCATGCTATAAATATTGCATAACTTGCATCATCTTGCATTTAGAGTAGTTTGAATAAAATGGAGGTTAATTGTCTCCTTTTATGTTCATTGATAGGACAAACCTTTTATCGGGGCCTCGGATCGAAGATCCAGCCATACAGATGTGATCAAGGCGACGATTGGAGTTCAATGACTCTAAGATCGCCCTAATCAGACATCTGTAGCATCAGATAGTGATTGGGGAACCCTAGAAGATCAAAGGCCAAGATGGTGTGAATCCACACTTCAAACGACAAATCCGACCGCACAGATGGATTTAGATCGACGATCGCAGCCTAACAATGCGAAAATCGACTCAATCCGACAACCGTGGCACCATCTACATCATCCAGAAGATGGACAGCTCAAATGGTGCCACGTGGCGCCATCTCAGCCGCCCAACAGGCCAAAGCACCCGACGCACCTTCTCTACTTCAATCAGAGTGTCGCTTCTCTGCCATTTTATGCGCATCCAACGGCTGTGGATGCGCGTGCCTGATTGAATCCGCGTGACCATCTCGATTGCGTAGTGTAGCGGAGATGATGCTGCGGGCGAAGCAGAGGTCGCGGGGTCGAGCCCTTGCGAGCCTCATATCAGGCATGGGCATGGAGCAGGCTCAATTGAGCCGTCAGATGGTGAGCAGACGGTTCAGATGCGGAGACGTGGCGTGATCTTGGCGCACGAATCACGCACGCGCGATCAAATGCGCGTTTCAACGCTCAATCTGACGCGGGCACAGTTAAGGCGCGGCGAGGAATGCATCTCAGCCATTCGATCTCACGATCGAATGGATGAGATTCAGTGAACGTGTACGCGCGTTACACGCCCGACAGGTGAAGAGGCACGAGCGCGCCGCCCACGTCGGCCACGTTCGGACCTTTAGCGACGGTTTTATCCGTTACTAAAGGTCCTAAATTAATGTTTTTAAAATTGGAATGACTAAAATGCCCCCACTCCTTGCAACTATAAAAGGAGACCCCCTCCACACGAAATTCTCATCCCTTCTTTCTCTTCTCTCCCTCTCCAAAGCTCAAGAGAAGCTTGTCCCACACCTGGGATGCTTCTCGCGAGATAAAGTCAATTTTTCATCCCCTTTCAGAAGCGGATCCCGCGACGACGACGACGTGCTGCCCCATTCCCGTTCTTCCGCTTCGTTCTCCTTCGTCCTGCTCCATCCTCCTTCATCCAGGCGTCGTCCCGTCCGGGTCGTCATCCAAGCGACTGTCGAGGAGGATATTTCTCTCTCCATTCTTTTAATGCTTTCTATAGTAGATTTACTGCTTTCTAGTGTAATCATTTTCTACTTTCTAGTCATAATGTTTAGTGAAACAAACAATCTTTTTAATGATGAATTCTATGTTCATTCTACATCTCGTTTTGATTTTTGTTTGTAATATTCTCTCTCTCTCTCTTATTCTCTCTCTCTCTCTTCTATTTATTGTAAATAGTTAGATAATTCTAATCAATTAATTTACTTCGTGACAAATAAAACAAACGTGTGTTTTTAAATCAAACGTCCGCCTCCCTGTGTTCGACCCGGGATTTCCATTCCGGTATAAATTTTATTTGTTGAACACAAGTTCTTCGCTTTCATACTATGACGACAGTCTTTTCAAAACCAAACACGTTAATATAGCAACCCGACATTCAACAATGCATAAAGGGAGTAGAGTTGAAGAATAACAAAGAGAGTGCTGAGACTTAAAAAAGGGAATGATCTTAAGAGGAGAGTTGAAAATGATTAAGAGAGGAATGCAGGAGTAGAGAGAATTAAAAGAGAGATGTCTGAAGGAATAATCAGAAGTCTGATTTCTAAATTTAGGTCATCCGATATTGAAAAGAGACGTCTGGTATGGGAAGACTGAAGGCTGATTAAAGAGGAATTAACTGATGATGAGCTTCATTGTACAAAGGCATTTGAATTTAGTTGTAAACATTTCTTTGTATATCTTATATTTTGTAAACATGTGTAATAATCATTTCTCTTTATTATTCAAAGATGTAATCGTTCATGTACTTTTCTTCTATTAATGGAATAGTTACATGCTTTAAATTTCAATTTTGTGTGCAATTATTCATGTGCTTAACATATTATGTAATTTATGTAATAATAAGCCATTAGTTAATTTAAAATAATAGAAATGGTGAATTAATTAAGTTTATACCTCCCAGTGAATGACCTGGACTCAACCAGTTAAATGAATTTAAAATGTAAAATGTAAGGTTAGCTTAATCCTATACTACAATCAACGACAACAAATTAACGATTTAGGTTAAATTAAGTCCACTCTTTACATGATTAATTAAAACTGATAACCTTAATTAACTATGTTGAGAATTGAATGACTATTTTAATGGTGCCGTTGCAGGGAGGTTACTTGGTAATTATATTCGCCATTATCATTCTAATTATTTGATTTGTACATATTTCATTTCTAATTAGTTTTTTTTGCTTTATTTTTGTCTTCTTTTAGGGTTATCTTCACAGGTATTCTCAGGAGGAAGGCGGGTTTTCTGTTGGACATTTTCTCGTGTGTTCACTATACATACCTATTGTGAGTATTTCTTTCCTTAGTCTTTAGTTAGGTTTGTTTGTTGCATTTAGGTTAGAAATATAAAAAAATATCAAAAATACATACCTATCTGACTAGCAGTAGCATACCACTAGGCATACACTCGTAGGAGTACATATACCTGCTAGTAGTTACCAATCTAACTCGGGATTATTGATATCTCGCATTAGCGGGCAAACACGCGAAAAACCCACGTAGATCCCTATCTTTGGATTAATAAGCAAGACCATATTCTTGTTTGAAAAGATTTAAAAAGCGATCACATTTACTTCTTTCTATCATTTGAAAAAGATCAACTAAAAAGAGGATTTATAAAACTCGTGACATATTCTATTTTTAGATTGCATGTAGATTTTATCAATTACGTTTGTTGCATGCTATCACGTACACAGTACGATCACTAGAGTCACATGAGTCTTATGCTTC
Source organism: Thalassia testudinum (assembly GCA_037157565.1). NCBI lineage: Eukaryota > Viridiplantae > Streptophyta > Magnoliopsida > Alismatales > Hydrocharitaceae > Thalassia > Thalassia testudinum. The sequence continues at coordinate 52,811,201 of JAZHRO010000078.1, forward strand.
TACCTCTCACCTTTGCACCTCTTAGGGCTTTGGTCAAAGATCAACAAGTCTGTCTCACTACTAGAGCCCTAGGGAGCCAGTAGTGAGCGGTCTCGATCCTAGACCTTGGACCTTCTAGCCTTAGGATACGCGCATTCGTAGACACGTATGGGACGCGTATTTGGATTGATATACTACTTGTTTGCATCTCTTTACATTTTACGTGTATTCTAGGATCTTCTTTTCCTTTGAAAAGAAGAAAACCTGCTTTTCACATTGTATATGGGTTTTGCTTGCCGCTATTTTTACGTAGTGGTGTGAGTGTGCCTTCACACATTTTTTGCAGTTTATACATGGGAGGTAATATCTGAAACTGCCTCTCGTATCTCCTTTGACAGGTCTACTTAGGCTGGTTTCACTGAGGCAACCAATTTTCCCGTCTGCTTTCTCTGCATTTACTGCGTTTGATTCTATGGATCAATCGCAGAATCCGAATCTCGAGATCCCTTCTTCTGGTTAGGGGGAGATGCCACCTTTTGATATCCATGAGGTGCTCCTAAACCAGAATCTATAGATGCTTGAGCAGAATCTCCAAATTAACCTGTTGATGACTGCTCTTCAAAATCTCTAGGCTCATCCTCCTCCTCAACCTGAGGTGGGTCCTGATCCACTTGATTTTCCTCCTCCACCTCGTTCTTTACCTAGGCCTCTACTCTGTGACTTCTACAATCCATCCAATGCTCAAGTAGAGGCTAGTGTTAGGATTCCCATTGGGGAAAATGACCCAGAACTAAACCAAACATTATAGGTCTAATCCCACACTTCCATGGTTATGCATCAGAGGATCCATTCCAACACATCGAAGATCTTAAGAATCTATCTCAAACCCTTGGGCCTCGAAATCAAAACAGGGAAATCCTACTTATGAAGATGTTCTCCTTTGGCCTAAAAGACAAAGCCGCCTATTGGTACCACACGGTCGCATGACCTATCTCGACTTGGGTTGAACTCGAATTTTCTTTCCTAAAGAAATTCTTTCCTATATGTCGAACCAATGCCTTTAGGCGAGCCATCACCACATTTACTCAGAATCAAGGAGAACCAATTCATGAAGCATGGGAGCGCTTTCATGAATTGCAAAGGAAATGGCCACATCACGACATCCTTCATTGGCAACTAATGCACATCTTTTATTATGGATTGCAAGAGAGCATTCTTAATTTGGTCGATGCCTCTTGTAGAGGGAAATTTCTAAATCGTGATGAAGAATCCGCCTCAAAACTGTTTGAAGAGATGGTGGAAAACTCGATTAATAGCGCATTTATGTCACAATTCACGAGGGAAATCCACACACACATCAAAGTACGCATCAAAAGGGCATTCATGAGATCATGAATCAGTCCAGTTCAAAGGATTTATAGCTGAGAAACTAGACAAAGTTGATATCATAACAAAGCATCTCGATGAGATCCAAAGTACGATGAAAAATCTTATGCCTCTTCCCCTATGCAAAATCCTGTGCGTTTCCCTATTTCACAAATTACATTGGGGAGGGAATTTGTGAATAATCTGGAATCTAAAGATCCTTCTTCCTTGGGTATTCTCCCTACTCATTCACTAACTCAAGGAGGGACCTTTGTCCCATCATTGCCACCTCTTTCCCCACTTCCTTCTTTTGGTGAAATTGTGCCATCTTCTTATGATTTGCACGCCATTCAGGGATACACTACAAGATCAAATCCATATTTGAATACCTACAATCCTAGATGGCGAAACCATCCCAACTTCTCTTGGTCTGATCAAAACCAAATCAGACCTGACAAAACTTTCCTACGTTACCATTTCAACAATCGAACATGAAGCCCTTTCATGCGAGTACTCAGAACTACTCAAGGCCAAATAGAAACACGCATCTCAATAAGATTTTGCGAGTGTGACTGAGAGCCAGCGACAGAATTTGAGGCTCTCGCTGAAGTCCAATGGCAATGTTTGGCAGAATTGGCTGACCTTAGGGGCCAAATCATGCAGTTAACTGAATTTCGTCAGTTAGGGGCCCTTCCATCCCAGCCAGTTCCAAACCCTAGAAATATCCAGAACCATAGGTATAACCCAGGAGGTCAACATCTGACTTAGGGTTAGGCTCATTTTGTGAATCATGTTCCCCTGAATCGGAATCAAAACCCACCCTCTGCATGTTTGAGGGTGACTTCGTCGTTGTTTAAGAGATGCGTCGTAGTATAACACAAGATCGCTCAAATCATTTAAATTTATAACTCAGGTTCTAAAGGAGTCTAAGGTCGAACACAGGGAGCAATTAATGGAATTCACAACATTAATCTCATTCAGAATCAATGAGCACAATTAATTGATCACAAAATAGATATGCAATGAATGAAACTAATCAGAATTAATATTCGAATATAAATCAATGTATCTCAAGTTTGCATGGAATCAAAAAGAAAAGAGAATAAAAATAATGGTGATTTAAATCACCACTTATTCTCTTAATTAAGCATGCATTCAATTACTCAATTCATTCAAATCAGAATTCAATCTTAACTTAGGTTCTTAAATTATTCAACAGTACTCAAAACCGGATTAGATGACTTATGTAGCACAGGCACAAGGCTCTCAGAAAGGCTTCTTTTCTTCTTCTGCTTCGTTTTCTTTCTCAAGCTTCTCTTCTTCAGCTTCTCAAAGCTTCCCTTCTCCTTCACAAGGCACAACCCTTCTTCTTTCTTTAAGGCCTTCAATGCCTTCTCACGCACAGAGCACAACCTCTTCTCATAGGCTAAGTATGGAGAGCTCTCTTCTTCTCTTCAGAGCTTTCCCTCTTTCCTTAAGCACAAGGGCATACATTTAGAGAGAAAACCCTCCCCCGCTCTGTCACAAGTCCCTCCTCCTCTCTCAAGACCTAGCATATAGTCAGATCATATGTCGGGTTATCAGGTCATGTACAGTGACCAAGCTTGCAGGCGTGGTGTCGCAAGCGAGGTGTGAGTAGGCGGATTATTGGGTGTGCAAGGTAGTGAGGGACCTGACCACTCGTGTGCTGGGCAATAATGCCTTAGCAAAAAATCAATATATCCGTAGTCGCGATCCCTATGGTTTATGATGTGGCACTAAAGTGTCTGCTCTCTTCTTTGTGCAAGATCACAGCAGAAGCTTTGCCAATTGGGTTTGTTATAGTGATCGAGTCTTCGATTGAAGGACCTGGGAAGAATCTTGGGAGTGTTGTGCATGGCCTGGAAGTGGCTTTGAGGGAGATTGTGGTCGGAGGATAGTGGACATCGTCAAAGATGATGAAGGCGATGGTGAAGGGTGGCGGATACTTGAAACACGAGATATGGCCTCACAACCATGTTAGAACAACTCAAGAGACTCGCTAAGTGATGGCGAAAGTGGTCGTGGAGTTTGCACGGTGTGGGAGTGGGCGTGGAGGTCGGATGAGGTCGGGAAGGTGGTGCTGAGGTGGTCATGTCTGGTGCGGCGTTTGAGAGGCAAATCCCCTCAATTACTTGAAAGGTTTTGGTCAGTGGAGTACGACGATGCTCATGGGAGTCTTGGCGAGGGGAGTGGTGCGGTGTAGCGTCAGGGAGGCTTCACCAGAGCTTGGTCGGTCGTGGGGAAGACAAAGGTGGCATGGGAGTGTCGTAGATAGAATTGAAGGGAAAAAGAGATAGATAGAACCTAGGGAGAAAGAGAGAGAGAGTGAACCTAATTATGGATGACGGGGAAGAAGTTGGCACCAACTTTGATTGGCCGGCACCGGAGAAGGAGAATGCTCCGGTGGACGAATGGCGGCGAAGAAAGGGTTGAAGATGCCGGGGCTTTGGTTGGCCATCGTCGAAGGAAGATGAGGAAGATTGTTGCGCTTCCAATTTAGCTGTTGGAGGTGAGGATGAGGGAGATCGAGAGGGCCACAAGAGCGTAGGTCAAAGCCGATCGTGGGAGAGAAAGAAGACTTGTTCTAGACTTAAACCTAGCTTAGGAGAAGCGGAAATGAATGAGGGAGCTTTTATAGGCCTTAGGGGACATTCCCAAGCAAGGAAAGAAGCTTTCAATCTTTGGGAGTTACGTGCACATGGGATACCTAAACCTTCCATGCGTTTGCATGGGAGATTGGGAAGGACTTAGGGTCCATGGTCGGGTCCATTTGGAAAGGAATTCCTCAAGGAATCTCCCTTCAATTTTAGGAGAGTTTGATTGAGAATCGAGCGAAAAATCCTCGTTAAATCTCGATGGAGCTCTTGCATTCACACTAATGGCGGTAGGGACCCATTTGAAAAGTTGACAAAAGTTAGGGACCAATCTATAAATAATTCAAAAGCTGAGGGGCTAATTGAGAGAGAAAGAGTCTGACTAGACTAAAATGCAAATTAGGTCAAGATGAACTCTGATTGGACTCAAATTTTAGTAAACCTAATTTAGACCCAAGAAATATGATTGAGAAGTTGGATTTTAGTTTTGACCAAGTTTGACTGGGCAATTTGCGTAGAAGCCCAAATTAGGGTAACTTTCCGTTGAGACTCTATTCTAGGTCAAAATAGGTTCAAAAGGTCAAATCAAGGATATCAAACCTCATGGAATATTTTTATATGAATTTTAAAAGGTTTAGATGGATTTTATCTTGACCAAAACCTCTGTTATTTAAGCGAGTCTGAAATTGGGGTTTTGGGTTATGGATCAGTTCTCGAAGTGTGTGAAACCTTGTTTCTGTCTATCTAGACCCTATTATTAGTCTTTAATGCTCATTAGAACTTAGATTAACAACCCCTGGGAAATGATAAATGCCAGTTTATCATCATTCTTATGCCCCAAAACTAACCTAGTTCTTAGGGTTTTAACTCCGCAAATGGGTTTTTGGGCTGCATTTGGGCATTTACCTAAGATAGGCATGCATTGCATTTTAATTTATTTTTGACGCATTTATATAAGTGTTAGGATTAGGCACTATGTCAGATCCCACACATCTTGGCACTCAGGAAGGCAGAAGATGAAGAAGAAGCCCATATCAGCTAGATCCCAACTTTATCCAGCTCATTTCAGTTGAATCCTAGCAAGATCCAGCTCATCCCAGCTGGATCCCAGTCCTTCTAGCTGGATCAACTCACCCTTAGCTCCATTCAGCTCATCTCAGCTAAATAGTAGCTCTAGATAGTTTACCTTAGCTTCATTTAACTCTCCTCAGTTGGATGGTAGCTCAAACTAGCTAAAGATAGTTGATCCCAGCTCCATTCTAGCTCTTCCAGCTCAGAAGAGTACTCTAGAGGTTCAACCTGACTAGGACTAGCTACTACTATCAACTAGCTAGACCTGGTCAGCTGAAGATGACCTTAACCAGCTCAGGCCAACTCCCGGGGACTCCACTTAGCTCAGCTTAGTTGAACTAAGCTACCTTAGCTACTCCAGCTAGCTAGGTCCTCCCTGGGAATATCAAACCTAGTTCACCTCAGCCTACATCAGCAAAAGCAAGCTCATCTTAGCTTGGCTTAGCAGCTAGCAAAGAACTAGCAAGCTAAGCCAGCTAAGGTAGCTCCTTATAGCTCTCCTCAACAGCCACCAACTCTAGTGCAGCTCAAGATGACTACCTCCGACTCTTCACCCTCAAAACCCTTGCTCCAAATGCCTCCAACCCTACTCCCTACTAGCTAAGCTAGCTAAGCTAGCTTAGCTTAGCTAGTCCACCTCCATGGCACCAAAACCTACTACCCTACTACCTAACCACCACCAAAAAGACCACCTACTCCTACTTTATTTTGGTGTCAACTATCCCTTCCATCACCACCCTACATCCACCATCAAAACCCATCTCCACCCTCCATCTTTTCCCTCCAAAATTAGTACTTTCTAGAAGGAATTTTTGGAGGGAAAACCAAGGCACCTCTTCATTTCACTCCCATTTTTCCCTCCAAAGAAATCCAAGCACCCCTTCATTTCCATCTAGAAAAATACCATAACCACCCCCTTCTCATCCTATAAATACCCTACCCTACCACCACATAATTCCCATATCTCCTCCCTTAGTATATTTTCCACCCTAATTCTACCTATAGCTGTTGAAGAGATAAATCGGTGTTTTAAAATTGCCTTGTTGTAATATAGCCAAAATAACGCTCAAACAGATAAAATTTATACTCGAAAAAGTCTGAGGTCGTTGGTTGGGCTCGGATAGGTTGTGTTAATATGGTGATTTAATAGTTGAAATGAGTATAGTGGTTAACCTAAATCGAGCCTAACCATCTTTTTACAAAATTTTTAACCTGGCCTACTTAATTTTATCTTTGTCACTTTTAGGCCCAGGGTCGAACTTAGGGAAGCGGGATTAGAGGTGAACAAGTTTCTACACCCTTCCTACAATGAATCTCTTCCGTTCGTTTATTCTATTTTTGGTGTTTTTCTATTTAAGATTTTTTTCTGATAATTTTTATCCTTGAGGTACACCCTCAAAATCAGGTTCTTGTCTTTGAGCCAAACTAGGGTTCCAAAACTGGTCTTGCTATTCGCAAGACTGAGTACCTGCAAGTCAAGGATTATCTTTTCTCTTTTGTATATATTTTTTTATCTTTTTAATAGCAGGAAAGAGAAATAGAAATAAGATAAATATAATATATATATATTATATATGTATATAGGGGTGGGGGTGGTGGAAATGATGTGTAGCATAGTGTCGAGTTGATCGTCGTCTAGGAAGATGCAACCAACAGGACGAAGTGCTGCGTAGAGTGTAGGATGGATGGATGGAAGGTGTGTGCAGAGACGCTTCCTGTACTCGTGTATCGGGGAATATTAGCAACTGGTGTAGATATTCCCGCGATACAACGTGTGGTAGGTGATATGAAATATATATATATATATGTATATATATAGCTATGGTTATAATTATATAGGTGTATATGTGGTTATATGTGTGTATATATATATATAAATATATAGATATATATATATATATATAGATATATATATGTATATGTATGTATGTATGTATACTTATATATAATTGTATAGTACTAATATGTATATATATATAAATATATATAGGTATATATATATAAGTGTGTATATAGGCATGTACAAGTGAGAGTGTGTGTGTACGAGAGAGTGTGTGTGTGTGTGTGTCAGCGGGAGGGAGTGAGAGAGTGCTGTGAGAGAGAGAGAGCGTCTACTAGAAGACGATGGCGTGGCAAGTTAAGCCGTTTGGAAGCAGCGGCCGACGTCTGATGGCTAACGCGCAGGCACAGGAGTGTAGGCATGAGAAGATGCACATGCACACTAGAGGGAGCGGGCACGAAGGACGGATTGCACCGCAATGCGTGACGCAGCGCACTCCACTACGAGTTGAAGCAGGTGCGGGCGAAGATGCAGGCGCTAGCGGATGCTAGAGCGGGTGCGTGAATGGAGCGGGAACGGGCTGGAGGCGGTCGTGGGATGGAGAGAGAGCGCACGGTGACCGGATAAGTGAGAAGCTTTCCGGTCACCGCACTGTAGCTACAGTGTTGTGCTCTCTAGCGTGAACAGTAGTTACAGTGCTGCGCGCTCTGGACAGTCGGTTGCAACCGGTGCGGCGTGCATGGGCGCGCTGGAAGGCGCCTACACACGCGGAAAGAGGCCGCGGTCGGTGCCTGCATGCGCGTGGGCTGCTGCTACTGCTATTGACGCCTTGCTGCTGCTGCTGTGGAGCTTCGGACCTTGGAGATGCAGTAATGGCGGGAGAGCTTTGAGCGGGTGAAATAGCGAAATGAACCACCACGCCCACTGGCTCTTTGATGAGTTGGGCGGTGGTGGGACTCACAGTGGTGGTTGAGGACCATTGTGAGCTGCTCTTGCCCGCAGCGTGTCTCCTCAGGAGGAAGAGAGGCTACGTATGGAGGGGAGAGGGGAGGAGACGGCCTGGAGGAAGGAAGGGTGCTGTGTGTTGTGTGGACCAGGCTCTTCCGCAAGGAAGATGGCTGTGCCCTTTTTATAGAGGAAAGAGGCATGCACAACCATGCCCTGGGTTGCATGCATGGCTAAGCATGCGGCTGGCAGGGAGTGGCGCGAAGAAGAAGCTTCCATGCCCTGTAGCCGTGCGGAGAAATTCAAAGACAAATAAAAATAAAAATAAAGATGGTGAATTTGCGAGGCAGCACTTACGGAATACGTTAATTCCAGGGCCATTTTATTCACTCTCCTCCCCTCTTAAATAAATGCATGCATGCGTTTATTTTCACAAATGCGACTATGGCTACCTAATATGCAATGGCAATGCTAGGAAATAACACAAGATGACACTTTTATTGGTGTATTTTTGCTGTGCAATCAGTCGTTCGCTGGGAGAAAATAGGAATTCAGTTCTCAAAATTGCAATTTAAAACAATAGAGATAGAAATTGTAATCAGAAATTGATTCAGAATAATGTAGCAAAAGAATCAAGTATCAGACTGCGAAAAGAATGGAGTAAAATGGTGATTTGAATCACTAATTACTCCCTACAATAATGGCAAATAGGACTCAATGTTTTTATGAAATTATCTCAGCCGTCTGAATATCTAATGAGACGTCTTAAACGTCTGATTTCTTCTTCTGCTTGTTCTTGATTTCCTTCTTCTTCCTTCTTTCTTCTTCTCTTCTTCTGCTTCTTTCTTTCTTCTGCCTTTCTTCTTGTGAGGCTCTCCTTCTTCTTCTGTCCTCTACTTCTCCTCTCTTTCTCATCTTTGCTTCTCCTTTCTTTCTCTTCTCTGCTTCTCTATTGTTTGTCTTCACGCAGAGAGGGAAGGATCCTCAATTTTGGCTAAGTGTCAGCCAAACCTTCTTAGAGCAAAACCCCCCCTACCCCTACACACGATCCTCTCTTTCTCTCCTTGGGTCACGCTCTCCTAGAGACTCCAATAGTATCGGGTTATCGGGTTTTAGACCTAGAGCGCACCCGGGTCCAGGGTTGCGGGCATGGTCGTAGCCGAGTGGAGTCGGGTTAGGTGGGTCGGGTCTGCGCCAAGCTTGTGGGGGATGGGTCACAAGCAAGGCGCAGGTGATGGGTGAGCGGGGGACCTCACCCCCCAAGTGTCTGAGGCGATAAACCCCAGGCACTTTTTCCATTTATGCAACTGCATGCACCCTTCAGCTTTCGATGTGGGACTAAAGTCCCACCTTTCTTCGCACGTTCGTAGCTGCAGTGAAGATGGCTCGAATTGAGGCAGCAGCAGGGTCTAGCAACTTCAATTGTCGCCCTGAACTCCTTCCTAGAAGTCTTCCGCTTGACCTGGGTGTAGTACCTGGAGCTCAAGATGCAAGAACAACACTTGGAGGTCTTCGAAGAAGCTTTGCCAATGGCGCTGTGGCTCGAGACTTGAAAGAGCTGAATACAGGCTAAACGCCCCAGTCAGTATGCTCAGGAGTTTTGTCTTGATGAGGCGAGTGCAACGGCAGTGTCCGTGAGGGGTGAACGTGTGTGAGGTGGTTTGTCGGTGTCGAAAAATGAAGTGCGTAGGTGCGGTGTTCAGCGTAGCGAGTGAGGGACCAAATCCCTCAATTTCTTAAGGGGTTTTGGTCTGTAGAGCATGGTAGAGCTGATGGAGGTGACAACAGCAAGTTTCGAGCAGTGTAGCAGTGTGTAGGCATCGCTGGAGCTTCGTCGGAGGCGGAGAAGATGAAGTGCAGGAGGTGATGATTGGTGGTTGTGCATGTTTGAGAGGGTGGAAAAATAAAATAGAAAGAGAGAGAGAACTAAAGAGGGACTTAGTGAGGTAGTTGAGAGGCGGAGGGCTCTGGTGTTGGTCGACCGGAGCCGGAGAAGGAGGAAGAAGCGACGAGGCGATGACGATGATGTAGAGGGAGGAACGCCCACCCTTTGGCTGGGGAGGGTCGTGACGAAGAGAGGAAGAGTTTAGGCCATCCAATTTGATGGTTGGATGGTTGGAGGAGGGGGATCTAGGGGGGTCACTGGAGTAGGGGCCTTCGGTGGTCGGAGATGGGTTTTTAGGCTGTTTGACATGCTAAGACTTGCTGAAAAGCATGGCCGTGCGATGGTGTCTCTTTTATAGGCCATAGGAAGCCCTTCCAAGCTTGGAAAGAAGCTCTCAATCTTGGAAGGTATTTCCGAAATAGGATATCTGAACCTTTGAAAGGTTCGCATGGCCTTTCGAGAAAGACTTAGAGCCCAAGGAATGGCTCAAATGGAAGGTAACTTCCCATGGAATCCTCGTATCAATTTTGGGAGAGATTGATTGAGAATCGAGTGAGAAATCCTCACTCGAAACTCGACGGTGGAGGTTTAACCTTCCAAAAATGGTGCAGGGACCTGCTTGTGGAGAAGACAAAGAAGTTGGGGGCTATTTTTAAGAGAATTCAAAAGTTAAGGGTTTGAATGAGGTAGAAAGAGTCTGATTGGACCAAAATATAAACTTGGTCAAGATGATCTTAGATTGGGCCCAAATTTTGGTACAAACTTAATTTGGATACAAGGAATCTAATGGTGAAGTTAGATTTAGGTTTTGATCAAGTTTGACTAGGTAATTTATGCAACAACCCAAATTAGGGTAAATATCTGTCAGAGACTTTATTTTGGGTCAATAAGAGTTTTGATGGTCAAATTGAAGGTTCCAAACCCTAGAGAATATTTTTATATGAATTTTAGAGGGTTTATATGAATTTTATCTTGATCAGAACCTTAGTAAATTAGGCGAGTCTATTTTTAGGGTTTCAAAAGTCATTTAATTCTAAAAACACGTGCAAACACTTTTCTGTTTGTTCTAACCCACTTGTTAGCCTTTTAGGACCATTTAGCCTTTAATTACCCCTGGGACAACCCATGATTGTACTGCATTCATGTTATGATGATAAAACTGCAGTTTTAACCCTATTTTCTTATTTTTCCCTTAGAATGAATTTGCAGTGAAATATTGCTCTCTGGCAGTTATGTAGGAGCATTTTACTGACTTAATTAGGTCAAAATGAGAGTTATGGCTCATGATGGTGTTCCCATCAGTAGCCCACGGCCAAGCAGAAGAAGGGAGGAAGAAGATTAAGGAGGTTATCCCTTTCCTCCTTGGTGCCTTCTTCCTTTCCACTCTTCTTCTTGTGCCACGCCAAGGAGACTCACTTTAATTTAAAGGATGGCCAAGCATTGGAGGAGAGAAGGGTGGTACATGCCCACCCTTGGAGAAGATTTGAAGGTGGTAGCTTCCACCTTGGAGAAGCATAGTGCACCCCCCCTTTGTGGGCTTGCCTTGGAGGACACCATCTTGAAGGAAGGAGTTAGAGAACTCCTTTTCAAGCCTAGGAGCCACTGAGCTTTGAGCAAGAAGCCATCCTTCTTCACTATTTTATCTAGAGGATTTGTGTTTTTATTTCCTTGTATTTTCAAGTAGATTAGAAGCATTCCTCTATGTGTTTTGTGTAGAACAAATTTATTTCCAATCAAGTTGCCTTCATTTTAACTTCTGTCATAATTGTTATCTTATTCTAGCACTCTTCACTCCCTCTACCTAATTACTCTAGGCCTCCACATGCCTAGAGTGAGCTTAGGGAGAGGCCATACTTGTCACCTTAGGGTTAGTTTTTAGGTGTTAGTTCTTCACCAATTTTTTAGTGCGATAGCCTGTTATTCCAAAACTATAAAAATTATACATTCAAAAATATTAAAAAGAAAGGTGATTTCTATTTCCAAGCAGGAGACTCGATTTTACAAATATATTGCCTCCTTGGAAGACCCTAGATACTCTCCCTATCTAGGTTTATAAATTCAAAAGTGAAACGATTTTACGTATTGCAACGACTTATAAAAACCTACTTTGACAAACCACATAAAAATCGGATTACTTTTTAGCATCGTTGCCGGGGAGGCACGGCTTTGAATTTTATTCATTCTCTTGCTTGAAGTGGATCTCATCTCCTTCTCTCTTTTTCTCTCGTATGTGCAAGTATTGCGGGAAGAAAGCGGGATTCTGAGAAGATTGCAGTACCTTGTCTTCCCGCAGAATTTCAGGTTGGTTCTTTTTCCTAGTCACACAGCCTTAAAAACTATCAAAAAAATATTAAACTTGGCTTTCATGACCCTAAATATCTTAATTAAGTGGAATGGTGCAATTTAAAACCTGTTTGTTGCTTGTTTACACCACTTCACTTCAAGTGTTGGTGTTCTGATTTTCGAGTCTAAACTTCTGTCCGAACTTCAAAAATCAATTACTGACACCACAGGCCTCCTAAAATCTTGAAATTTCACCCAGTGATTCCAAATCAAGTGAGAAACATCTGTTCCAAATTTCATGGCAATTGGATTTGTATAAAATGCTTAAAAATTCGTGGATTGCAGAGGGTTCACCCCCTCTAATCTTCCTATTTTCTTACTGTTTGTGAATTTTAAGAATTTTTATGTTCATCCAATTTTTGTAAAATTTAGCTTTCTGGAATCCTTGTAAAATTCTACACATCATATAAATTCATAAAATTTTTCTTAGCCGATGGTGGTACTAAACGGTCCAAAATACCCTCGAGTATCATTTCTGGACTTTGACACCAGCATAAAGAAAAATTCCTTAAAAATATCAAACAAATTCCTAAAATCACAAAAAAAGTTTTTAGAATCCTTGTTTGATTTTCCTTATATTAGTGGTGTTGTTTGCATTGTTTGGACTACTACCTAAAAAGAAAGTAAAAAACAAACTCATTGGTAGTTAAATTTCTGATTAGGATTAAATTGATTAGGGTTTCTTTTTATTTCTAGAGACCAACAAATTAAAGGAAATTTATCTTCATTGACAAAACCAGGTTTCCTTTTGTTTGTGGAATTTCAAACTTATTTGAATAGTTAAAGAGACAAACTAAGCTAAAGCAAATCCTAAAAGCAAAAATACATTTAATTGTGTGACAACTTGTTTGATATTGGAATCACTTTCCAATTCCTGTACACACTATAAAATTTAAATAACAGGGCAATACCCAAATCAACGCCCTCCACATTCCGTGTGCACTCTAGTCTCCTAGATCTAATTAAAATTTGTAGTAATTTGACCCCTAAGGTTACATCAACTTACGCTTGCTATCTAGGTCTTAAGTTTTCTCTAGTTAATACCAATTCTTTCATCTATATCTGGTGACAGGCTGAGGGGCTGTGTCAAACGACTAGGCGTGGGTTTGCACAAGCCCCTGGGGATTTTCCTGGGATATGCTTCGGCTCAACCCTCCCCTTATTCAACTTGGCCAGATTTGTTGATAGAATGGGTATTCACTATTGAATTCTTATTTCCTAGGTAAAACAAGTCTTAGGTTAATTTTTTAGGGAGTCACACTTAAGCTAGGTCTAGAAATTTTGATTGATTGATTGCACACTTTCTCTCATCTCCATCTCTTCTCCCCTCACCATTCTTCCAATTTGCACGGGCGACTGTCTAGAACTCCACACTTGGAGGGACCACTTGATTTTGCCTCCCCAAAAAGACTTTTCTTGCATTCTTCCTCTTGTTTAAAAATGAAAAATCAAAATTGGTCCTCTAACTTGCATGCTAACTTTTCTTTCCCCAATCTATCCACCTAGGAGCTTCTTATTCAGCCCCCCCACCTAATTTCTTCTCCATAATGGCTCAGCTACAAACTAGTCAACAACAGTTGAATAGGGATCTAGCAAACCTAGCCAACCTAGGGAGTCCTACCACACCTACCCAAGCTCCACACATTCCACATCTCACCCTTTCTAACATCCCAAAAAGAGATAATTTACATACGACCCATGCTGAGTATAATCATTTTTTTGAGGCTTTCTTTGGTTCAACAGGAAATTATACTTATCCAAATCATTACGCCACTCAAAATATCTCCACCTTCCAGGAGAAATTGAAAAATTCCTCTAATTAGAGGAGTTATCCGACTCACTCCTAGACCAATTCGGTCCCTCACCAACAACAAAACCCATTTGGAGGGTATGGTTTAAATCAAACTTATCAATCTGTGACATCTCAAGAAGACATCAATGCCCAGATGATGAAAACCTTGCAGGAGATGCAAAGAAAAACTATGGGAATCACCCGTGTTATTAACAATCTCAATGATCAAATTAGGGTTATTCCGACTCAAAGACCTGCAAGACATTCACCATCCCAGCCCACACCAAACTTTGTCAATCAAAGGAACCAACACCAAGGGTGGACACCAACATCAGAACCACACTAATCAGCCTCCTATTAACCTGATACCTTAGCACCAATTCGATTTCCATCATCTATAGGGCCCCCCACTTCCTCCCAGTGACAACCAAACTGCATATGCACATACATCGAGGAGTGGGAAAACCACCACTAATTTAGGGCCATCAAGTCAAATTGATGAAACCCACTCTCAACCTATGCAAATCAACTCTCCTAACCCCACTCAGGAAGAAGAAAAAGAAACACCAAAAACACTAGATTCAAATCCTATTTCTCACTCTCAAGCAGTACAATCCAATCCTTCTAATAAGAAATCAGAGCCCTCTCACCAAGATCTTTTGGACTTATTTGGGCAAGTCGAGACTAATATCCCCCTCCTAGATGCCACCCCTGCCTATGCTAAATTGTTGAAAGAAAGATATACTCCAAAATGGTAGGCCTGGAATCTAGGAAGTGTGGTCCTTTCTAAGACAGCAAGCTCAATTTTTCAGAGCAAGTTGCCTTTCACAAAAAAGGACCTGGGTGCATCACCCATCTTGGTTGTCATAAATGACACCACCTTTTTTCATGCCCCTCTCGACTTAGGTACCTCTATTAATATCATTCCCTTGGTCTTATTCGAAGAATCTTGATTCAGTGATTTTAAACCTACTAAGGTTAAATTTCAATTGGAAGACTAATTTACCATTCAACCGTAGGGAATTGTTGAGGATAGTATTGTCATGGTCCAGAATTATCTATTTCCGATTAATTTTTTGGTCCTTGACATAGAGGTACCTAAGGCTCTCATTAATGCCATCCTTGGAAGACCTTTTCTGATTACTGTAACAGCTAGTATCAATTATCATTCTGGGAAAATGAATATAATTTGCAGTAACCAGACTTTCTTATTAGATTTATTTCAAGCTTCTTACAGGTCCATTGATCTTGAAAATTTTGGGGACACTGATAATAAAATGGAAGAAATATTCGAGAAGTCTATGTTGATCAAATCCTACTCAGCTTTGAACACCATTAATCTAGATTTTATTGATTCCTACTCTAAGGATGATTATGTGATCCAAGACTTTTTAGATCAACTAGGGTTTGACTTTTAATCTTTCAATCTTCCTGATTTTTCACCAAAAACATCCACACTAACTTCACCCACCCTACATCTCATTGGCTACTTTCTCCCTCCCTTTCCATTGGGCCTACTACCCGACCCACCCAAGTTTGGCATTTTACATTAACTCAAACCATGGCCAGACCTGGGTCATTCTTCCATCTTTCCATTTCATTTTGATCCCTATTTCTTTACCAATCACCTTTTTAGGGATCTTGAGGAAAACACATTTCTTGAGGACATTCAAGTGTCTAATTATTTACATGATTGTCCGCTTTCCGTGCATCACTTCATGCTCGGCTGAATGGCATAAAAGATAGCTCTGGATGGGAGGTAACCCATCATTTTTTCCTGTTTTCTTTTCTCTTTCTTTTTCCATGTTTTGACCATCCTAAACCTGATTGCCTTTCACTAAGGTGATCCCTTTTCCCTCCTAATGCATGAGGACATTGCATATCATAAGCATTGGGGGGTGTTTTTAAATTTTGACAATCGATTTAGGATTTTCGAAACCTAAAAGTATACTTTTTTCTTTTGTCATTTTCTTGCATGCATACAAAAAAAAAATAAAAATGTTGAAAACTTTTTGTGGAAAATTTTGAAAAGTGGAAATAAGGTTGAAAAATTCATTTTAAGGTACAAGGGATTTAATCTTTAACAAACTAGGGATTAAGATTAAGATCTGATTATTAGAATCTCTGGGTCTAATTTCTAGACTAGATCAAGTATCTTTCTCTTAATTCCACCTGAACTCATGATGATTCAGGTGACTTGATCTTCCTTTATAACATGGAAATTATCTGGCTTAGCTTCCGATTCAAAAACTTGCAATTCTGACAAAATTCTTGTGTCAAAATTTACACACAATCCAACACCTTCAAAAACACATAGAAATTAGAAGAAAACCCTTGTTTGGCTTTGGTAAAATCTAAAGCATATCATTGGTTTGAGTTCCCACCATCGAAGAGGAGGAAAATGCCTCCTTGGAGGATGTGATGACAATATGTTACCGCCTCAACGCTGCTATGTATCTATGTTCCATATCTTTATATGGAGCATTAAGGCACAATTTTGCAGCTCAAGTGTCTTGGACGGTACTCTACCCATAGCGTCGGAGCAAGACCTTGAGTTTGATAAGAGGGCTCCTTTACATCGCATTGTGTTTTGGAGTTTTGAGCTCCTGGGTGGTGTCTTGGATGGTACTATCCCGAAGTGCCAACGCCAGAGCCCCGTTGAGGATTGGTGATGGGAATGATGATCCCAACACATCTGTTGTAGGATTAAGCTAATAATAAGCATGGGGGAGTTTCAAAAAAAATGTTTTAAGCCAAAAACATGACCTCCTAAAAGTTGGCATTCATAAGCATAGATAGAAGGTTTTAAAAGTTGATTCAAGTTGCGAATTGGATTCAAGAGTTAGAGAAATCCTAAATACAAAAATTTTGAGTCATCTGAATTAAGAATGAGTTGATTTGTGAATTTTTAAAAGATACACTGATCCCGATTCTTGTAACTCTTGAATCCAAAGATGAATCTTGAGGTTTTATCTTTAACAAATCCCGTGCCTTACAAGTTTTTCAATCAACTAAGGTCCTGTAGTCTTTCTCTCCTCAAAAGTAAAAAAATTAGTCATTCCCAAAAAATCCATTTTGTGAAAATAGTTTTGCTAAGAGACCAGTAAACGATAAGCATGGGGGTATGATAAATGCCAGTTTATCATCATTCTTATACCCCAAAACTAACCTAGCTCTTAGGATTTTAACTCTGCAAATGGGTTTTTGGGCTGCATTTAGGTATTTACCTCGTATAGGCATTCATTGCATTTTAACGTATTTTTGATGCATTTATCTAAGTGTCAGGATTAGGAAGAATGTCAAATCCCACACATCTTGGCACTCAGGAAGGTAGAAGATGAAGAACAAGCCCATATCAGCTGGATCCCAGCTTGATCCAGCTCATTTTAGATGAATCCCAGCTAGATCCAACTCATCTCAGCTGGATCCCAGGTCCTTCTAGCTCGATCAACTCACCCTTAGCTCGATTCAGCTCATCTCAGCTGCATGGTAGCTCTAGCTAGTTTACCTTAGCTTCATTTAGCTCACCTCAGCTGGATGGAAGTTCCAACTAGCTAAAGATAGTTGATCCCAACTCCATTCCAGCTCTTCCGGCTCAGAAGAGTTCACTGGAAGTTCAACCTAACTTGGACTGGCTACTACTACCAACTAGCTAGACCTGGTCAGCAGAAGATAACCTTAACCACCTTAGGCCAGCTCAAGTCCAGCTCCCGGGAACTCTACTTAGCTCAACTTAGTTGAGCTAAGCTACCTTAGCTACTCCAGCTAGCTAGGTCCTCCCCGGGAATATTAGACCCAGCTCACCTCAGCTCACATCAGCAGAAGCTAGCTCATCTTAGCTTAGCTTAGCAGCTAGCAAAGAACTAGCCATTTAAGCCAGCTAAGGTAGCTCCTTACAACTCTCCTCAGCAGCCACCAGCTCTAGTGTAGCTCAAGATGACTACCTTCAGCTCTTCTCCCTCAAAACCCTAGCTCCAAATGCCTCCAACCCTACTCCCTACTAGCTAAGCTAGCTTAGCTTAGCTAGTCCACCTCCATGGCACCAAAACCTACTACCTTACTACCTAAGCTCCACCAAAAAGACCACCTACTCCTACTTTATTTTGGTTCCAACTATCCCTTCCATCACCACCCTACATCCACCATCAAAACCCATCTCCACCCTCCATTTTTTCCCTCCAAAATCAATACCTTCTAGAAGGTCTTTTTGGATGGAAAACCAAGGCACCTTTTCATTTCTCTCCCATTTTTCCCTCCAAAAATATCCAAGCACCCCTTCATTTCCCTCCAAAAAACACCATAACCACCCCCCTTCTCATCCTATAAATACCCTACCTTACCACCACATAATTACCATATCTCCTCCCTTAGTATATTTTCCACCCTAATTCTACCTATAACCCAAAACCAAGAAGAAGAAGGGAGGAAATAGATTAAGGAGGCTATCCCTTGCCTCCTTAGTGCCTTCTTCCTTTCCATTCTTCCTTTTATGCCACGCCAAGGAGGAGACTCTCTTCAATTTGGAGGATGGTCATGCATTACAGGAGAGATGGGTGGTACATGCCCACCCTTGGAGAAGATTTGAAGGTGGTAGTTCCACCTTGGAGGAGCATAGTGCATGCCCCCTTTGTGGGCTTGCCTTGGAGGACACCATCTTGAGGAAGGAGTTGGAGAGCTCTTTTTCAAGCCTAGGAGTCATTGAGCTTCGAGCAAGAAGCCATCCTTCCTCACTATTTTATCTAGAGGATTTGTGTTTTTATTTCCTTGTATTTTCAAGTAGATTAGAAGCATTCCTCTATGTGTTTTGTGTAGAACAAATTTATTTCCAATCAAGTTGCCTTCATTTTAACTTCTGTCGCAATTGTTATCTTGTTCTAGCACTCTTCACTCCCTCTCCCTAATTACTCTAGGCCTCCAAGTGCCTAGAGTGAGCTTAGGGAGAGGCCATACTTGTCACCTTAGGGTTAGTTTTTAGGTGTTAGTTCTTCACCAATTTTTTAGTGCGATAACTTGTTATTTCAAAACTATAAAAATTATATATTCAAAAATACCAAAAAGAAAGGTGATTTCTATTTCCAAGCAAGAGACTCGATTTTGCAAAATATTTCCTCCTTGGACGACCCTAGATACTCTCCCTATCTAGGTTTATAAATTCAAAAGTGAAATGGTTTTACACATTGCAATGACTTATAAAAACCTACTTTTGCAAATTGCGTAAAATCGGATCAAGAAACCCGTGATTACTCTACATTCATGATATGCTGTTAAAACTACAGATTTAACCCTATTTTAATGTATTTCTCTTAGAATGGATATGCAGTGAATTACAACTCTTCGATGATTATGATTGTGATTATTGCTCCCAGTGAATGACCTCGTATTTGTGAGTCATAAATTTTAAGTGTTTTCAAGCGATTTTGACTTGCTATGATGATTACATCCTTTAAAAACATTGATTTCGCGCAATAAAATTTTGGCGCCGTTGCCTGGGAGCAACGGGCAATTCACACATTAATCTCATCTTTCTTGATTGTTTATCTGAGCACTAACTTGCCCTATTTGATTTGATTGTGATTTTGCGAGGTGCATCTCGAGGAGATCTTCCGCACAAGTCAACCACTCCCAGGGTAGGTAATCTCTCTTCTACCGTAATCATTCCCTTAATCTTTGGAAGAGAGAAAAAGGAAACAAAACTAAGTAGGATTCATTTGCTTTACTTTTCTGGTAAATATCACTTAAAAGGTAAGTTTCCTGATTTGCAAAAAAATTCATATCTGATTGAAGATTGAGATGATTTTGTTTAGAGATCCCTACCCTGATTTCCTGTACCTGCTAGGGATTGTGCTTCATTTCTAATCTTCTTGGATGATGCACTTCATGTTTGAAGTCCAAGGAGAACATTTTGAGATCAAATTGGACTTGGAATAGAGCCAATTAGTGTTTCTACTCTAGGGTTTTTGAGTGTTAGTTCATAATTTCCTACATTAATGGAAATCAAACTTCCCACATTTGTGTGCTACCCAAGCCCCTGATTGAAAAGATCTAATCAAGAAGAGCCCTAAAATCAATCTCTAAATCTCACTTGAATCCAAAAATTGTGGACCTAATAACCTGAGAGTCAATTTAGGGTGATCTTTGGGTCTTGACTCAGATTTCATTCTGCATCTTTTAGTGCTGGTCAGGTGAAGTTGGTCTACTTGGTGAGCCAATCAACCTCCAAAATAGTTCACAAATTGAATTAACTTTTAATCAAGTGAAATCCAAGGCACAAATTAGGAATAAAATTGGTAGACTTAAGGTCTCAATTCACACATACTGGTCTACTTGGAACCGCAGTGATAAGGAAGGCTGGGTGGGGGAAACCTTGTAACCCATGGGGATGCTCTACTGTGTAGGGGTCTTTGCAGGACTCTCCCTTCCTGGTGCCCAAGTAATTCTCGGGTGTGCGAATTTCTGATCCAGAGGTATCATCCACCTCGAAATAGCCTTAGTCATTCAAAGATTTTCGGGTGCCTTGATTGTGTCCAATTCATATCCAACCCCTCATTCCTTCTATAGAGCACATATACAGGATGGTCATTAGGTTTTTAACTTAAGAGGCCTCATTACATCCTCTATAGGGATTTCTGATCTGATCTTATTACTTCAATCAGAACCTGAATTTGATTCTACATCCTGATCCGCCACCTAATTTGAAAATACAACTTGGCAATTTAGGAAGACCAATTAGGAAATCCCGAATGTCCATGAAAGATAGAATGATTGAGGATGCCCTTAAATATTATGAAGAACATGAGAGAACCTCAAATTCAATTATCGGGATTTCAGTTAATGTTCTAGAAATAACAACCCACATTATGAACCATGTTCGAATGATATTGACACAAATGACACATGGTTCAACCCGAGATGATCTCTTATTGGAATATATTGAATTGAAGAAATTACATAGCAATGAGTATCTACAATGTTGGTCAAATCCCTCACTTTTGGAAAAACACCAAGGTCTCATGGAGAAGCATGGAAAATTACTGAATATGGTGTATGAAGCTATCAATCAAAAATACCCATACATCCCCTCCGAAATTGATGAAAAATCTTGGAGCAAGATTGAGGATCAATATGATTTCCCAAATCTTGGGTTCAAAAATCAAGGTTGTTGTGGACCCCCAACCCAGATGGAATTAGACACAAATTATATATAGAATGACACACTTGATCTTGAGATGGGTTGGGAGGATCCGATTGTAGGTGTTCTCAATTCTGAACCAGCCTTAGAAAATCATGAAGTTGGACCATCAAGCCTAGATTTCACTGACACTTGTGATGATAAGCTTGAGTCAAAACTCTCGAGAATGTAAATTCCGAGCCTTATCCTGTTAAGGTAGTTCTCGGGAATGATTCTAACATCCCAATAGAGCCCAGCCTAGATTCTAGGGATCCAACCCTTACCCTTAACCTAGAATCTGGATTTGAGCCTATTTGGGATAATCATGAGGCCTAATGTGATGAGAATCAGATTTTGAACCTAGATTATGATTGTGGGCCTATAGTTGATGATTACACCTCTCCAGCCACCTCAGAGATACGAATTGATTTTTTGAAAGTTTCACCGATCTATGATACAGAAATCAAGTTGGATGAGTTAGGAAGTGATTGGATCTACCCTAGGAGCCAAGAACCCAAGCCTATGCCTAATAAGGACACCTTTTTGAGCTAAGAATCAGAAATTAGGTTAGATCCAAGTCAGGTTGTTGCTTCTTCACATCATGATTCACTCTGTGGTGAAACTCCCTATCTAGAATCAGGTTTAGAACACGATCCTCATAAATTCTTTGATGATTTCGAATCTTACTCTGATTTTGGAGAGCCTTTGTTTCCTAATAACTACGAGCCAGTTTATGACCTCAACATCCACAATCCGTTCTTTGATTCTAATGCTGAGGCCAATGATTTGAATCTCAAAGAAGCCACACCTTCTGATCTGCATACAGAGCCTTCCAAAACCCAATTGCAACCTCGACCTGCCACCGGAATCAACTTCTACTCCAATTCACCTCTCTCTAATCTGGTTGCATATGATTCTTCTCCATCCTTTGATCAAGTTTCGAACACTTATCAGACTGATAACCACTTCTTATCCTTTTCTGATCCTATCAGTAGGGTTCCTATATCCTTTTCAAATCCATTTTATTTTGAGGATCCCTACTCTGATCAGGCTGAATCAACTTAGCCAAACCCTAAATTCTCATTTCCATATCTGTTTGAACTTCAAAGTATCTGGTGGGCTCTGTATCTTTTGATTCACATCCATCAACCCACCAGAATGATTGGGTTTGGGCTGCATCATTAGCCTGTAGATCTGAACAAGCACTTAGTTGGACCAACCAAGCTATTGATCAAGGTGCTTGTTTTACAAAACTCTTCTGATTTGACCACCCCTTCTCCTTGATCACCTTCTGCTCAGTTGAAGGCATTGAATTTAGTGCTTAACGGGAGGCAACCTGCCATTCCAAAAACCCAAGACCCTTCTGATCATCTTTTGAGCTACACTCCTATTGCACTTATAAGTTCAGAGTTAGAATAGCTGACTTCACCTTCGGTACTTGTATCAAAGCTAGAAATTGTCTGCAATAGTCATCTCGACCAGTTCACCTGCCCTTTGATCCTGTTCTAATCCTTGAACCAAGGTGATTTCATACCCTTCAGTTTACAATGAGGACATTGCAAAACTTAAGCATGAGGGGGTGTTAAAGTGCAGACATATGGAAATTAAAGTTTCTGAGTGGTTCTCACAAAAAAATTACATATTTAAAAATTGATAAAAATAAAAAATTGAAAAAGAACAAAAAATAAAAATGGAGAAAGGGGAGGAAATTTTGAGAATTGATTGTATATCATTCATGAGGAAAAGAGGAAACGATTCAAAATGTCTAAAAGGAGTAACATTCAGAACAAAATTGATAGTCATTAGTACTTGATTATGGAAATTACTTAAGTTTTAGACCTAATGAAAAGAAAAAAATTAAGTCCTGGAAAAACAGAGAGACAAGGAGATTAATATGAGTGCTGATCTTAGGCCTCTTGGGCTTTTCTTAGGGTTAAACATTCACGTATCTATTAAGATCTAGATTAATCTTCAAGAGGTTGAGGAAAGCGCGAGACTGATGTATTAGGTCTAAGGCTTAGGGATTATTTGGCCCTGTTGCCTACCCTTTGGTTTGTGGGACCTGGTACCTTGAGCACCCCAAAATCACACACTTAGTCTGGTTCAGTGCACTTAATAAAGAAAAATATGCCAAAAGTGTTCTATTCTGAAAAATCATCTCAAAGATCTAGCTTAGGAGCAGCTCGACAACACAAGTTGATTGGATGAGTTCTCGACACGAAGAGGTAGAAAATTTCCCTTGAAGGTGCATAGTAACATATCGTCTCCTCGATGCTTTTCTCCTAGGATATCTAAATATCCTACCAGGGCATGTAAGCACCTTGTGCTGGTTTAGGTGCCATGGGTAGGATTATCCCGAAATGTTGATTGCTAGGGCTTGAATTTAGTTACAGAATACCATGGGTGGCACTATCTCAAAGTGTCGAAAGCCACGGTTCTGGGGGTTGCTATGGGCGGTGCTATCTCGAAGCATCAATTGCCAGGGACCCTTCGAGGATTGATGGTGGGGGCAAGGAATCTGATACTGACCGTGTTTAGGGCCAATTTGAGGCTAGATTTAGGGAAAAGTAAAAGGAAAAGAGAGAAAATTCTCCAAATGAAAATGCTTCCATCTCTTTCTTACAAAAAAATGCACTGGCAAACTGAACCTGGACCTGTTATGCTCATGCATGGGTGCTTTAACCACTGGGTTTAATGAACCTCTAGGCAATTTTTGCGGGCCTTAGAAACCTTCGCAGCAGACTCAAGACTGAGGCTGGTTAGGTATGGATCTTGGCTGGTACTTGAGTACCTCTAGGCCTATTGTTGGTTTTCTTATCTGATTTCTAGAGTTGTAGCTTAATAAGGCACTCAGACGGTTACCTCCGACCTAGAGAACTGGTTTGATCCATAGAAGTTTTTGCTAAAGGACTAGCAAAAGCTAGGCATGGGGGTATAATGGAAACACCATCGTAGGCCCTAACTAGTGCATTTTAGTTTAGAATAAAAGATAAAAGCTCCTATGTATCCATCAGAGAGTCCTATATGCATAATGTTCTATTTGAAAAGAAGAGAAGAAACCAGGGTTAATTCTATAATTTTAACAACAAATCATGAAGACAGAATAGCTAAGGGGTTGGTTAGGGGTGAATTAAAGGTCAAATGAGCATTAAGGTCATAAAAGTGGGTTTATGCAGATAAAAACAGGTTTTCGCGTATTTAAAGAATAAATAAGCAACCCGAAACCCTAATTTCAGACCTACTTAATTAACAGGGGTTCTAGTTGGGATAAAATTCACCTAAACCTTCCAAAAATCATAGAAAAATATTCCATAAGGTTAGGTTTCCTTGATTTGACCATTGGAACACATTTTGACCTAAAATAGAGTCTTAAACAAAAAGTTTCACTAATTTGGATTTCTGCATAAATTACCCAGTCAAAATTGGTCAAAACCAAAATCCAACTTCACCACTAGATTTCTTGGGTTTAAATTAGGTTTGTACCAAAATTTGGGCTCAATCAAAGATCATTTTGACCTAGTTTGCATTTTAATCCATTTAGACTCTTTCTTCCTCACATACACCCCTAACTTTCAAAAATCCTTACAAAGACCCGCTAACTTCGTTTTCTTCTTCTCATTTGGGTCCCTGCCACCATGGCAGGTGTGAACCCACATAGCTGTGCTCTCAATCAGAGATTCCTCCCTGATTACTTGGACAATCCCTTCCAAAATTGGAAGGGACAACCCTGAGGAGATTCCTGATCGATTAAACCTAATCCTAAACTCTAAATCCATCTATGTTGCTCATGCGAATCCTTGATTTTCAAGAATCCTTCTTCCTGAAAAACTGAGCCTTTCAAGCTTGTTTCCAAGCTTTGGAGCTTGCTTGAAGGCCTATATAAGACCCACATGGACTACCTCACTTCCTTAGCGAGTTTTTGGGCCACAAACTTTTCTCCCTCTCCGACTTGCTCCAAGCTCCACTCCGGCGAACCTCTACCTTCGACTCCCTTGCCGGTCACCACATACAATAGGCAACAAGATCTTCTTCCCCTCTTCATTCTGCATCGCGCAATACCGGGACGACGCTCTCCAATCCCCTCCTTGTCACCATCCCCCTTCCTAGAGCATTCTCCTTCTCCGTCGTCAGCTCATCACAGCCAATGCTTTCTTCGACTCCCCTTCGTCCGTTAGCTACCCACATCAATTCCTCTTCATCCACTAATCCTCCCAACATCATCAAACTTCAGTTTCAACCACAAAATCGCCCGCTCCACCGTTCTCTTCCAAGTCGCCAGCATACCTCCAGTGACATCCGTAGCATGCCACAGGCCATCAACTCGCCCGCTACCACTTCCTACACCATCACTGTGTCCATGCGAGCAAAACCCCTCAAGAAATTGAGGGGATTGATACAACCATCACCTCCCCAAACACCTCCGCCTCTGCACTCATCTTCCGCCTTCGCCACACTCACACACGCACCTTCACCGCATGTCACTGCCACCACCACATTCACCACACTTGTGCAACACTCGTGAGTGCTTCTAACGTGGCTGCAAGGCCGTTTTCATCTTCGCAAGTGTTCATGGTCCACCGCCATTAATGTAGTTTCTTCCTTGACCTCAGGAGCCGTATTCTTACTGAGTTCTTCAGCCATTCGACTCCCAGGTCACACGGTCTTCTTCTAGGAGCGTACCTAGGTCTTCAATTAGAGGAAACCACCTTCACTTCTCCTGTAATCAAGAGCTCCTTCAACAGCTGCTTCGTGCGGAGGATTACAGCTACATTAGTCCCATATCGTGGGGATTGAAGCCTTTAGCGTGGGATAAATTGGATTTCTACTTATGACCCCTCGCCCAGTACACGAGGGGTCGGATCCCTCATCACGCCCTCTTCACTCCTCGGCTATCTCTCACACTCGGTAGCCCTGATCTCCTACCCGGATCCATATACCCAACTAAGGTTGGGTTTCTGAGAAAGAGAAGAAAGAGAGAGAGGGGGTTTTGCCCTTGCTCCTGCCCTCTTTGTACATAGCTGCTGAGAGGCCTTTTGTGCCTCTGATTGGTGCTGTGCCTCTCTCTTGAGGCTTGAAGGAAGGAAGAAGAGGCCTTTGCCTCTCTGTTGAAGCTGCTCCTCCTAAACACTTAAGTCATCTGGGGCTTATTTTTGTCGTCTGATTTCTGAGGCATTTGATTTTGTGGTTGAGCTTACTATTCATAAATTTGAGTATTTGTGAGGTTTAAACTTAAGGGGTAATTTGGTGATTCAAATCACCATTTTACCCCAATCCTTTTGCACATTGGTATTTGGATCAATTGATATATTATTCTGAATTGTTCTTCTAATCTCATTTGCTCATATTTTGCTTATAATTGTAATATGTGAGAATGAATTGCCATTATTGCTCCTAGTGAACAACCTCGTACTTACGAGTTATAAATTTTAAGTGGTTTTGAGTGATTTTGACTTGTTACGATGATTACATCCTTTAAAAACATCAATTTCACGCGATAACAGCAACGCACTGACGACTTTTCAGAGTTGCATGCTAGCCATCTTTTTCGAGAATGTGGGTGAATATATGGAGGTATTCATGGATGATTTTTCAGTCTTTGGGGAGACATTTGATATTTGTTTAGATAATTTGTCGAAGATCTTAAAACACTGTATTGAAGTGAATCTTGTCCTCAGTTGGGAGAAGAGCCATTTTATGGTTCCAGAGGTCATTGTACTTGGCCATCTCATATCTGAGCAAGGTATCCAAGTAGATAGAGCCAAGAACAATCAGATCTCAAATCTATCAATTCCCTACTCGATCAAGGGCATCCGATCATTTCTCGGGCATGTTGGATTTTATAGAAGATTTATACTTGATTTTTCGAAGATTGCCCGACCACTCACAAATCTCCTCACAAAAAACATGATTTTTGAGATAAGTAAGGAGTGTATATCTGCATTTGATACTTTGAGAGATAGAGTTGCACAGGCTCCTATTCTACAACCTCCTAATTGGAATATTCCATTTGAAATCATGTGTGACCATCTGATTAAACGGTAGAAGCCGTATTAGGATAGAAAATCGAGAAGAATCCCATAGTGATTTACCACACTAGAAAGACATTGAATGATGCACAAAGGAATTATACTGTTACTAAGGAGTTGCTAGTGATAGTATTTGTATTAGAAAAGTTCAAATCTTATATCCTCAGGTCTCGAATCATTGTGTACTCTGATCACTCAGCGATCAAACACCTTCTATCGAAGGACACGAAACCTAGGTTGATCAGATGGATCTTGCTTTTGCAAGAATTTAACCTAGAAATTCGTGATAAGGTGGGACAATAGAATGTCATTGCCGACCACCATTCCTGCCTTCCTTTTGAGAATATAGAGACATCTCCTCCAATCACCGAACACTTCCCTGATGAACATCTTTTGACTATATCTTCTGATCTTCCTTGGTATGCCGACATCGTTAACTATTTAGTTACACCTCAATTCCCACTCGACTAGGATGGGAATCGCAAATCATGACTCTAATCAGAAGCTAAATACTATTTGTGGGAAGATCCATATCTATTTCGACTTTGCAATGATCAAATCATCAGGCGTTGTGTTTCATCTTCTCAGATTGACTTTGTTCTTTCCATTTGTCATGACTAGGCTTGTGGCGGTCATTTCTCTGGTCATAAGACCGCTGCAAAAGATTTGCAGTGCGGGTTTTATCGGCCCACATTTTTTGCATATTCACAGACATATTATAAGGCATGTAGCCGCTGCCAAACTCTTGGTAGCATGTCATGCAAAGACATTATGCCTCTGAACCCGACTGTTGTCTGTGAAATCTTTGACATCTGGGGCATAGATTTTATGGGTCCTTTTTCGTCTTCTTCTGGCTTCGCGTATATTTTACTTGCTATCGATTATGTTTCTGATTGGATCAAAGCCGTACCCACATGCATAAATGATCATATAGTTGTCATTCCTTTTGTTCAAAGTCATATCATCTCTCATTTTAGGGTACCATGCACTATCATTTCTGATGGCGGATCTCTTTTCAATAATGCCCAATTTCCAAATTTACTTAGAAAATAAGGGGTCACACATCGTATTGCTACACCTTATCATCCCCAAAGTAATGGGCAAACCGAGGTCTCTAACCGAGAGATCAAAAAGATCCTTCAAATGACAATCTGACCTGATAAGAAGGATTGGTCTTCCCGATTAGATGAGGCTTTGTGGGCTTATAGGATTGCGCACAAGACACCCATAGACATGTCATCATACACACTTGTTTATAGGAAACCCTTCCATCTTCCCATAGAAATCGAACACAAGGCCTATTGGGCAATTAAGGCCTGTAATCTTGACCTTGCAAAGGCTGGTGATCACCGTAGGTTGCAACTTAGTGAACTCGATCCGACATGATTCCTACGAGTGTTCTAAGTTGTATAAGAAAAAATTAAAAGCCTTTCACAACAAATGCATTTCCCGCAAATCCTTCGCACCTGGTCAGAAGGTGTTGCTCTTTGATGCCCGTTTGAAACTCTTCCCCGATAAACTTAGATCCAAATGGATAGGTCCATTTGATGTCATTAGAGTCTTCGACAATGGAGTTGTCGAAATCACTGAACCCAACAAGAATCAACCCTTCAAAGTCAATGGTCAATGCCTTAAACCTTATCTTGAAACATACGCCCTGGGTCTTGTTGGAGATTGTTATACACTCCAGTAATTCTCTAGGGTTTACACCTAGCTGAAGGCGTAAAACTTGGCGCACACACTTTTACATAGCTATTTCCTACTTTCCACACTTTCATCTACCTATACACTTGAGTTTGTACTGTATTTGTCACTTCCTTATTATCTTACTCTTCAGTTAGTCCGACTGACCACTCTAACTTAAGTCAGACTTGAAATCATCCACATGGAGATTTTTAATCTTCTCTATACGGCCCCTTTCATCATTGTATACTAAGTCAAGTGTAGAGTTTTTTTCACCCTTTTTACAATGAGGACATTGTGAAATTTTGGCTTGGGGGGGTGTGAAGTGAAATCCTAATACTCTAAGTGTATTGGCAGATAAAAGATGAGAAAAATGTAAAAATACCTAAAATTTAAAATTTTTAAAAACTATATAAAAATTTGAAAAAAAATTACATAAAAAATATAAATATAAATATAATATAATATAATAAAAAAAATAAGGGCCACTACTAGAAAATTGGGCTTTCGCGATGCTTTCGTAGTGACGATTTTTGTTAAAATCGTCATCTATAGCAGAATACATAAATGGAGTTTTAAAACCATCTTATTAATGATATAGACATCGGTTTTAATTAAAATCATCATTTATATTTACTGTCAATACCCCATCTTGTGTGCGGAGGTCCCTGCATTGATATGCACGACGGTTTTATATAAAATTGTCGTGTATATCATTCGCCAAAATTCCCTTCGCCATGAAAGTTCGCACCCTAACCTGACTTTGGATGATGATTTTATATAAAATTGTCACTAAATGTGGAATATTAGCCCGTAGTGCCCGATCCCCTAGAACCCTCCCCTTTCTTTCCATCCTATCTTCTTCCCTGAAGCACCTGCAGTTGTAGCGCTCGACCTTCGGCCGCATCGCTGCTTGTTCCTCTGTGAGCACTGATCCTCCTCCTCCCATGGTCGTCCTCCTCTTCCTCCCATCGTACTCCTCCCCCTCCTGCTCGTGCTCCTCCTCCTTCGAAGCCACCGCCCACCTCCTCCTTCCACAGCGCTACCCACCTCCCTCTTTACATGAAACTACCGCCCCCTCATCCTCATCGACCCCTATGGTGCCACCCACCTCTTCCCCTATCCACCCCTCCTCCCACTACCCCCTCCCCACATCTGCCTACCTCCTCCCCCATCCGCCCCTCCTCCTCCCACTGCCCCTCCCCCATCCGCCCCTCCTCCTTCCCCTAAATCACCCTCATCTGCCCCTCCTCCCCCCATCCATCCATTCTCCTCCCCCTGTGTTACAAACGTGGGCATCAGACGTAGTTAAGACATCTGGAAAGTGTCCCAGACGTCTTGCCAGACGTCTGGAACCCTTTCCAGACGTCTGGTATTAAATTTTTTCGGCGTACGGGTTCGCGTCTACACGCCTGCGCGCGTAGACTGAACCCGCCGCCTTCGTCTTCTCCTTTGTCTCCCTCCCTGCAGATGATGTCGCTTCTTTTCTCTCTCTCCCTGCGCTGCCTTTAAATAGCGCTCCCCTCTCCCTCACCCTCACTCCACCGTCTTCATCTTCTTCTCCCTACGAGCGGGCGAGTGCGGCAGCAGCGGCTGCAGCGAGCGTGTGGGAAGGAGTTGTTGCGAGAGGAAGAGAAAGCCCGACTGCGAAGGTGTGAGCTTGCCGGGGCAGCTAGAGCCAGCCAACGGGAGAGCAGAGAGCGTGGGGTGTCGTGGAGGAGCTGCTGCAACTCGGGCAGCAGGCGGACGAGGCGCGGCGCGGTCGTGCGTCGCGGGCGGAGAGCGAAAAGGGTCCTGATTCTAGGAAAATTTCCCAGAATCAGACGTCTGGACTTACGTCCAGACGACATCGAAGACGTCTGGAGGAAGGTCCAGACGTCTGACAAGTACAATAATTTCCTACCTTCTCCTTTTTACGTGTGTACGGCCATGCAGTCGTCCGCCGCATTTTTCTGTGCCCCTTCATGATGAGAGCGGGTGTGTGTGTGCACATGTTCTATTCGGAAGGGCACGAGGGCTCGCCATCCTACACTAATTAGACGTCTGGCCACAGTGCCAGACGACGGAGAGGACCTCCAGACGTCCGAGGTGACAAATGGACGTCTGGGAACTAGGACCAGATGATCCAGTGGGCTTTTGGACATCTGAAGGACTGCACAGACCAAGGTATGACCTGATCAACCTTTTAAGACGTCTGGAAGAAGTTTCAGACGTCTGATTTTGGGCAGATTCGTCGTTTTTGACCCGTTTAGGGTTCGTTCGGAGTCCGTTTTCCGTGTTTCAAGTTGCATTCTTTCCAGATTTATTTCCTATACCTATTTACAGTAATTGTATACTATTCTGAGAAACTCCTTGTGATGATCCTTGTGTTAGGACCCCGTTCCGTTGCGGCTTTGGGGGTTGCGGAGGCGCGCGGGATTGCCGACCACTCCCCCAGTACTCCCGTTTTCGCGGGTAGAGTGGCCCTTTAATTTATTTAACAAAAAATTGTACAATTATGAAACAATTAATAGAGTCTAGAGCATTGCATGAACCCTAGGACTGAGAAATTAGATTGAATGATAGATCCTAGGGTATTGCATGAATCCTAGGACTAGAAAACTAAATTGAATGCTAGATCCTAGGGTATGGCATGAATCCTAGGACTGGAAAACTAGTTGAATATATAAACATTGCAGTCTTGGAAAAGTGGAAAGGAAATGATAACTGCCTGTAAATTGGTTAACAGTTGCCTGTTATGAATGAATAAATACGGTTGAGAACATGGGTTATATGAATATAAAGCTGAAACGATGACACCTAAATTGGCTAAGTTAAAAGAGCATGAACCCCACGGGGAATTAGGAGTAGAACTCCTAGAAAGGGAATGGAATAGAATTGGGGAAGTGAGTTGGTCCTTGAGTACGGAGTACCAAGGAGAGCAACTGTCCCCTGTTTAGTGCAGAGCGGAGCTAGCCGCCCCAGGGACCCGGGGTTAGGTCTGGCCACTTTGTACCGACTTTTGACCCTCGTGTACACAGTACCGAGGAGAACTACTAGTGTAGGGAGAGCACTAGCTACCCCACGGGCCCCGGGGTTCTGCTAGCCCTCCTACACTGACTTGTTAGGCCCACTGGGCAAACCAGGGTAGTCAGGCGAGGGTGCGCGGACTGTGGTGGGGGGCAAGACCCCTGTTTGGTTACTGTGGAGGGGCTGGACCCCTATTATTGAGAGGGCTCTGCCCTATACTGGTTCCATGCTGTGCTTTGGGCTCACCCATTAACGGAAACGACGGAACACGTGCCAGTGCGGGGTAGCTACCCGTGCGTTTATTGCGCGTGCCATAGTCACCGTTACATCTGTCAGTGACCTTGGGGTGGTTGACTGAGGGTAGGACCACCATGGGGGACTCTCCAGGCCAGGAGAGCACCACGTGTTACTTCTACTTTTCAGAAAAGACTGCAATCAAGATCGTTCCCACGAGGAACATTCAAGATCAAGAGAAGGATCTGAGAAATAAATCAACAGTGAATAAATGGAAAAATATAAATAAAGTAAAAATATAACAGCTATTGTACACTCTACTGCTTCTTTTAGCTTTAGTTGCCACTCTACTCAGCGTTTTGCTGACGTGTCACCCTTGTTACCTTTTCAGGACTAGGTGTTGAGCAGCCAGAGTCAGCGGCTGCAGAGGGCGCTGGGCCTGGTAGAGCCCAGTAGTGTTACCTGTAGTATCTTCTGTACTTTTCTTTCCGCAGTAGTGAGTAGTTTTCTATTACTCCTTGTACTCTATTGTAAGCTTCATGTTATGTACATGTTTTTTTCTCTTCTGTTGTGGTGGTGTATACTGTAGTATTTCCTTTCTTTACTACTGTATTTTGTTACTGCTAGTTATATACATGGTGAATGTGGTTTATTTTACTGCTCTTTTGGTTACTTTCTCGTTGGACGACTGGGTCTTGGGATTAGTTGGGTCAGTCCGATTCTCGTGTCTCATAGGGATTCGGGAAATCGGGTCGTTACACCCTGCCTCCTTCCATCCATCCTCCTTCCTCTCACTCTCAAACCCACTCTCATCCCCATCATTAAAATTTTTAAATTAATTTTTATTACAAATTAATAAGTATTATATTTGATTTGTGATATTTGATTTAGGTTATTGTCGTCATTGGACACGTGCATGTCAATTCACGTGTTTCGCAAGGTATGAATGCGTGCATTTTTGTATTAAATATAATGTTATATTTGTATGCATGAATGTGGGGTGTACCCACTTATATTTCAATGTCTAGAATATGAGGTGTGCCTACTTAAGTTTAGAATGTTGGGTGTACCCACTTAGGTTTAGAATGTGAATTGTTTTATGATTGTGGGGTGTACCCACTTGATTTAGTAAATTAAATTTGTTTGATTAATCGTGGGGTGTACCTACTTTTTTCTAAATGTTTATTTGATTGTATTATGTATGTTTGATTGATTTAGAAATTTGACTAATTAAATCGACATTTCACTTGTCACAATCACTCTAAGAACAATCTGAAACTCACTGAAAACCAAATCAAAGGTTGGCAAACCCTAAAACCCCAATTTGATTTTCACATCATGCTATAGATGGTGTGAACATGAGAGCTCAAATTAGGCCTTACCCCTTTCCTCCTACATGCATGGTCAGCTTAGGAATGTTCTCTCTTCCCAAGCTTTCATCAAAACGGTCTCCACGCTCCTCTTCATTTAATGATGTAGATCATCTAAAGATCTCCTCATGCTCTTGCGATCACCTTCCCTACGACTCGAGGACTCCAAACTCAAAAATGACCCTCAGCAAGATATTTAGGTAGATAGCTTGGTGGGGTTGCCACCTCTAAGCCACATGGCATTATAGCTGGGTGCGTATCACCTCCTCCTTTACCTGTTGATGGTTGCCTCTATCTCCTTGAAAGAAGCTTGTGCTGCAATTATAGAGTTCGTCGGTTGGGTGATGATTATTTCTTCAGTCATCAGATTTTACTTCTTCGACTGTTGGAGTTGACACTTAGAATACTTGGTTTTCATCTTTTTGATTTTGGGCTCTGATGGAGTATGGAAATTGGGTTACTGATATCTGATATGAAATTTTGGTTTCAAGTTAAAACTTGGTCTTCAAGCTATTTGAATGCAATTTAGACGAAGTAGACATTTAAATCAGTCCAATGTGCTGTTTTTGAATTGATAAAATTTCTGGAATATTTTGGTTGAGTATGGAATTTGTGTGATAGTCTGTGTTTGAGATTTGAGTCTTCATTAATGAGGCACTTTCACATCATGCTATAGACATCAATTAGTCTGTTTCAAACCAAATTGAATCCCAAACTCTCGATTGGGCATAATCTCTCAATTCACTCTTGATTGTGTGGTGTACCCACTTTCTTCTAACTATTTATTTGATTTTATTATGTTTGTTTGATTGATTTAGCAAATTAAATTTGATTCTATTATGTACCCACTTTATATTTGTTTGATGTTATTATTTTAATGAATTTATAAATACACACACTTGCACAAATCTTGATGCACTTGAGGCCAAAAATAGGTATTCTAACCCTTAGGTTACAGGTTTTGGGAGGGAATAATCATGTCAAAATACTTGCTCATCGACACTTATGATCTTGTTATACGGACAATGCAAAGTTTTTGTATACCTTACTTACATTCACAAAGCTTTGTCTTTATAGCATGCCATCAGAGTCGTTCTTTGTTCAAAGAAGTTCTGAACAAAGGGAGGTCCTTAAAGATTTGATCACAACTTAGGGTTGTTACATGGAACTGATGTATGGAGAAATTTCGGTAGTATCTTTCTGCTCTTTTTCGATATACCAACTGATCTTATCTACGTTCCTAATGCACCCTTAAATGGGAGTTATTGGGAATGTAGTTAAGGTTAGTTTTGGGGGGTATATTGGAGAAGTGCGAGGAGATGCTGCCAAAATTTCTCTAGACACCAGTTACATGTAATAAGTAACATTGTGATCGCATCTTCAGGGATGGGTTATTAAATGAAAACCCTAATCAAAATACAAACACTGTTATAAAATCAAAATATAATTATTGGGTGATTTTATTTCATTTTTGTAGATTATCATGGGTAAGTCTTAGATTAGTTTGGGGACTTGGATTACTCTCAATACAAGAATGGAGTGAGAGAATTCCTTGATTGGGCATTTCATGATGATAAGAAGTCATTCAGATGAGGAGACAAGTTCGACAGGATATTTTGCCCATGTAGGAGGTGCTTGAATGGATATTCACATGATAGAAACACTGTATACAAGCACATGATTTGCAACAGTTGGTAGCAGCATTATACTAAGTGGATTGCTCATGGAGAGTATCTTACAAAGGAAGTCAGACGAACTTCGATAGATTTCAATGAGACAACTATTGATATTGAAGGTGATGACATCGATGAAATGCTTGATGAGATGAAAGCAGGAGTTCAAGATTTGGCTAGTGGGGAAACTTGTAATCAGTTTTACGATGCTGTTAGGATAGTGGATGAACCTATTACTCCTGGTATCACGTCCATTTCTAGGTTGTCATTTCTTTTGAAGTTATTTCGGATGAAGGCGATAAATAGAGCGACCTCTAAATTGATGTCTGAAGTGCTTGAATTCATTGGAGAGCTTTTAAATGATTCGAAAGATTATCCAAAGACATGGTATGAACCAAAGAAACAGATTCGTGGACTTGGTTTAAATTATAAGAAAATTGATGCTTGTCTAAATGATTGTGTGTTATACAGAAATGAATATGTAGAGTTGACTAGTTGTCCATAGTGTGATTTTGAGAGATTTAAAGTGAGAAATTCACTAAATACAAGGGCCAAAAAATAGCCAGAGAAGGTCCTACGTTACTTTCCATTGATTCCTAGGCTTCAATGCCTTTTTATTTCAAGTAAAACTGCAAATTTGATGATATGGCATAAGGATAACATGTCACGAGATGGTCGCATTCGTCATCCTGTAGATTCATAAGAGTGTAAAATGTTTGACAACACTCATTTAACATTTGCAGAAGATGCAAGAAATGTCAGATTGGGTCTTGCAAGCTATGGGTTTAATCTTTTCAAGAACATGTACCCATTCTATTCAATTTAGCCAGTTGTGATGGTAACTTACAACTTACCTACGTGGCTTTGTATGCAATCGTCGTTTATGATGTTGACCCGCCTCATTCCCGGTCCAAAGCATCCAGGAAATGCAATTGATGTTTATCTTCAACCATTGATAGATGAGCCGAAGCTATTATGGTATAATGGCATTCGTACATATGATGCACATAGAAAAGAATTCTTTAATATGCATGAAGCATTATTGTGGACCATTAATGACTTCCCCGCATATACAAATTTATCGGGATGGAGTACAAAGGGAGAGTTTGCTTGTCTAGTATGGATGGATGACACTCATCATCTTCGACTACCTGAAAGTAATAAGTTATGCTATTTGGGACACCGTAGATTCCTGCTAGTTAAGCATAGATGACAAACAAGAGTGTTTTAGGACAAATTCGATGGTAAAACTTGTCAGTATTCTTGCAAGAATCTGAAGAATAAGCTAAGTACAAATTCAATAAAGTTAGGTTTTCAAAAAATGGAGAAATTACAGCCTGGCAACTGATAGCGAAATACGTGTGATTTGTAAAAGCAGTTTTTTAATGTCGTTGTAACACGCGAATCCGCTTTCGCTTTTAAAATTTATATCCTAGATAGGGGAGTATCTAGGGTCGTCCAAGGAGGCAAAAATTGCAATAATGATTCTCTTGCTTGGAATACAATCTCAACTTTCTTTTTAATATTTTTCAATATGTAATTTTTTTGTATTTTGAAAAGACGAGGGCAAACGGCAGATTGTAGCGAAAAGAACTAACACCTACAAATGATTAAAATTCTAAAAGATAGAAATATCTTCTTCCTAAGCTCACTCTAGGCAAGTGTAGGCCTAGGGTAATTAGGAAGAAGTGGTGAAATAAGTGCTAGAACCAAAACAAACAACTGCAATAAAAAGCTTAAAAGAAGGCAATTTTTGATTGAGTAGAATGAGTGTTCTTTTCAAGGACAAGTAGAGGAAAGCTTCTACTAGAATTGAACAATTTAAAAGCAAGAAAAGAAACACAAATCCTCTTGTAACAATGGTGAAGAAGGTTGTCTTCTTGCTCCAAGCCTAGCTGCTCCTTGGCTTGAAAAGAGGGCCTCCTTCTTCTCCTTCCTTGAGAGCTCCTCCAAGGTGGAAGCTACCACCTTTAATGCTCTCTCCAAAGGGGTGGGCGTGCACCACCCTTAAAAACTCCTCCAAGGTGGCGTGACCACCTTCAAGATCTCCTCCAAGATCTTCCTTGCCTGGCTTCTCCTTTGGCTGGCGTGACCCAAGAGAGAAGGGAAGAGGGGAAGGCACCAAGGGGACAGAATATCCCCTTAATCTTCTTCTTCTTCTTCTCTCTTGGACGTGGGATTCTTGGTGGAATATGAGAGTGAAATGGCTAGCCAAGGATGGCTTGAATGGTGGTGGGTAGTGGTCTTTTTATAGGGTAGGATGGGGGGTTAAGGTGCCCCTTGAAATGGAGGGCTAGGATGGAAGAATGGAGGTGGTTGGTGATCCTATGGCTAAGGAGAGTTGGCGCCAACCCAAGAGGTGTTAAAGGGGGTAGTTATGGTGGTGTTGGTGTCTTTTGGTGGTGGAGAGACACCACCATGTTGGCGCCAACATGGGGTCTTCTAGAAGGGGGGTTAGGTGGATGGTGGAGATGGGTTCAAGGGAGATTGTGTGGTGGAGATGAGGGGAGATTTTGGAGGGAAAAGTGGCGCCATTAAGGGGTAGTTATGGGTAGTTTTTGGCGCCACTTTTAGGTGTCTTTTGGAGGTGGTGGGTAGGTTAGGTTGGTGCCAAGTAGGTTAGCTTATGTGGAGCTTAGGTGGAGCTAGTTGGGTAGAGTTGGTAGGTGGGTTTTTGGGGTAGTACAAGCCAAGGAAGTTGGAGCATAGCTAAGTTAAGCTAAGCTAAGCTAAGCTAAGCTAGCTTAGCTAATGGAGGAGTAGAGGAGAAGGTGTTGGAGCTAAGGTTTGGAGGAGGGAGCTGAGGAGAAGAAGTCTGGAGCTGGAGCTGGAGCTGGCTGCTGCTGAAGAGGCTGGCATGGGGCTACTCTAGCTGGCTTAGCTTGCTAGTTCTTTGCTAGTTGCTAAGCCAAGCTAAAGTGAGCTAGCTTCTACCAAAATGAGCTAAGGTGAGCTAGGTCTGGTGCTATCGGGGAGAATCAAGCTAGTTGAGGCAGCTAAGGTAGCTTAGCTCAACTGAGATGAGCTAAGCTGAATCCCCGGGAGCTGGACTTGAGCTTCCTGAGCTGAGATGAATTCTTCTTCAGCTGGCTGGAGTTGAGTGGAGCTGAATGTAGCTGGATCTGAGCTGGGGTGAACTCCTGTCAACTCAGCTGAGCTAGCTAGAGCTCCCTGTGAACTAGTGGGAGCTGAGGTGAGCTAGACTCAGCTAAGTTGAGCTGGATCTGAGCTAACTTGAGCTAGGGTGAGCTAAGGTGAACTCTCTTGAGCTGCCATCCAGCTGAGATTAGCTGAATGGAGCTGGGATGAGCTAACCCTAGTTCAAGTAAGCTAGGTTCCAGCTATGGTGAGCTGGATCAAGCTGGGTTCCAACTAGTCAGGGCTTCTCCTTCACCAATTGCCTTCTTGAGTGCTAGGGTTTTAGGAATCTGTGAATCTGTACATCCCTAACACTCACAAAAATACATTAAAACAATAATAAAAAATGCAATGCATGCCTATCCTAATTTATGCCTAAATGCAGCCCAAAAACCCGTTTGCAGAGTAAAATCCTAAGAGCTAGGTTAGTTTTAAAGCATAAAAATGATGATAAACTGGTGTTTATCACACCCCCATGCTTATCTTTTGCTAGTCTCTTAGCAAAACATTAATTTTTTTTGGAAAACAGAATTTTTGGGAAATCTAATTTTTTTTTTTTTTTTTTTTTTTGACTTTTGAGGAGAAAAAGAGATTAAGGGACCTTGGTAGATTAAAACACAGGAGATACGGGATTTGTTGAAGATAAACATCAGGATTTGTTTTTGGATCCAACCATTAGATAGAACGGGATCAATATATCCTCAGAAAATTCACAAATTAACCCCTTGTTAATTCAGATGACTTGAAATGTTTGTTTTTAGGATTTTTCTGGCTCGTGAATCTGATTCGCAACTTGCAAATTCCTTTAAAACCTTGTGTCTGTGCTTGTGAAAAGCCAACCTTTATAAGGACGTTTTTTTTTTTTTTTTTTTTTTTTTTTACCCATGCTTATTTTTAGCTTAGTCTTACAACAGATCTGTCGGTATCATCATTCCCATTACCATTCCTCGAGGGGGCTCTGGCGCCAGTACTTCAGGATAGCACTGTCCATGACACCACCCAGGAGCTCACAACCCCAAAACACGATGCGGTGAAAAGGGGCGCTCCAAGCAAACTCAAGCTCTTGCTCCGACGCTATAGGTAGAGCACCGTCCAAGACACTTGAGCTGCTGAAATGCGCTTTAATGCTCCGTCTAAAGATATGAAATATAGATATAGAGCAGTGCCGAGGCGGTAACATGTTGACATCGCATCCTCAAAGAAGGTATTTTCCTTCCTCTCGGCAGTGGGAACTCAAACCAATGATCTGCTTCAGACTTTTACTAAATCCAAACAAGGAAGCTTTTCAATTTTTTTTTTTTTTAGTTGTTTTTAAGTGTTGGCTTGTGTGTGAAAATTGACACAAGAAGTTTCTTGAGACCCGCAAGTTTTTGAATCAGAAACTAAGTCAAATACTTTCCATATTACAAAATAGGATCAAGTCACCTGAACTATCATGAGTTCAGGTGGAATTTTAGAGAAGGATATCTGATCTAGTCTAAAATAGACCCTGAAATTCTAATGATCAGATCCTTATCCTCATCCATAGTTTGTTAAATATTAAATCCCATTGTACCAGAAGTGAATTTTACGACCTTAGTCCTGATTTCAAAATTTTTCCTCAAAAAGTTTTCAACATTTTTTTTTTTTTTTTGGGTATGCAAGCAGGAAATAAATTAAAGAAAATTGCATGTTTTTAGGTTTTGAACATCCTGAATCGTTCATAAAAATTTAAAAACACCCCCCCATGCTTAAGATATGCCATGTCCTCATGCATTAGGAGGGAAAAGGAATCACCTTAGTGAAGAACGGTCAGGTTTAGGATGAATAAAACCTGGAAAAAGAAGAAAAAAGGAAAGCAAGAAAAAAAATGATGGGTTACCTCCCATCCAGTGCTATCTTTTACGCCATTCAGCCGGGCGTGAAGGTATGCACAGAAGACGGAAAATCATGTAAATAATTGGACACTTGGATGCCCGCAAAAAAATTGTCTTCGTCTAGATCCCTAGAAAATTGATTAGAAATAATATTGGGATCAAAGTGAGATGGAAATTGATAAGTGTGGCCCGAGTCTGGCCATGGTTTTAATTCAGGTTGGGTGCCAAACTCGGGCGGGGTTGGTGGCAGGTCCGTAAGAAAGGGGTCGGGGAAGGAATGGTGAGTTAGTGTGGAAAAATTAGGTACGTGAATAGTGGGTGGGTTAGGGGGGGTATCAGGAACAAATTTGGAGTCAAGACAAGTTTCCGGATCACAGATCTCGCCGACCACTGAGCCTGAATCAGAGTCCTCAAAAAAATTGTGGTCGGTAAGGGTATCTATTAACATTGTCTCCTCCACCATATTAGAAATTTCAGTATCTGAGTCCTCAAAGAAGTTATCATCATGGAATCTCCTGGAGGATTTAAAAATATCTAAGGTGATAGTTTGGCCTGCACAGTTGATATCCATTTTGCCTGTGTGGCAATTGATATTTGCCTTTGCAGTAGCCAAAAAGGGGCGTCCAAGGATTATCGGGGAGTCCAGTAATGATTCGGGTGCCTCAATGTCAAGAACCAGAAAGTCTGCAGGGAAGACACAATTCTGGACCTTGACTAATACATCCTCGACAATCCCACGAGGTTTGATTGTAGATCGGTCGGCTAATTGCAGGGTAACCTCGACGGGTTTTAATTCACCGATCTGAAATTCTTCGAATAAACTTGTGGGAATAATATTTACAGAGGCACCAAGATCAAGGAGGGCGCGATTAAATGTAGTGTCATCAATAATTACAGAAATTAAAGGCGCCCCCGGATCTTTCATCTTAGGAGGCAGCTTACTCTGTATGACAGAGCTTACTGTCTCCGAAAGATGCACCTGTCCTAGATTTTTGGCCTGCCTTTTAGGAGTACAAATTTCCTTCAAAAATTTAGCATAGGCAGGTATATATTTGATAGCATCTAGGAGAGGGATATTGATATGAACTTGCCTAAATAGCTCCATGAGTTCTTCTGTAGTGGGCTCAGATTTCTTTCTTTTGTTGGTGGTAGGGTAGAGAGCTTGTGGGAAAGGGATAGGAATCTTGTCTTGAGATTTTTGTTGTTCTTTTTCTTCCTGATGGGGAGGTGGGGAGTCAACTTGCACATGTATCTTACCAGGTTCGTGCGAAGGCTCGGGGTCAATGGTGGTTTTCCCACTCCTCAAGGTAACTGCATGTGCAGTCGGATTATTATTTGGAGGAGGTGGGGGGGCCTGTGATTGCAGGAACCTGGGCGGCTGCTGAGGTGGATTAGGAGGAGGCTGATTTGGATAATGTGGATTTCTGCCCATATAATGGTTCCCTTGGTGATTGGGATTGGGTATGGGTTGGACGGAAGATGTCCTACAGGTCTTTGCGTGGGAGCAACCCCAATCTGATTGTTCAGATTTGTGATGTTGCGGGTTACTTCCGTCATTTTTGTTTGCATATCCTGCAGGGTCCGTAGCATCTGGGCATTGATATCTTGTTGGGATGGCCCAGGATGGAAATTTGGATTCGACCCATACCCATTAAAATGATATGGTTGGGAGGAAACTTGATTATTGCAGGAGTAGTTCGGGTAATTTTTCCAATTGGAAGAATTTTTAAAGGGCTCCTGGATGGCAGAAATATTTTGGGTGGGGTTAAGATCTGGATAAATGAAATTCCCCAGTGAATCATGGGCAACCTCAGAATAATCAGCAGGAGTGGTGTTGAGATTGTGCAAATTTTCTCTTCGTGGAAAGTTAGGTTGGGTTAGATGTGGTCGTGGAGCTTGAATTGATGTGGCGAGTCTTTCCTCAATTTTCTTCTGATTAATATGCATCTGGTCGAGTTTCTGAGCAATCATTTGAAGATCGTCTTGGGCGACTGGGATAGATTGAGCGCCTATTTCATGAACACCAAACTGCGGGTTGTGGGTTCTGCAAAATGTGTTCATGGAAGCTTGGTTAAATGAGTTTTCACTCATTTCTTCAAATAGATCATAAGCACTTTCAGCATCTTTATTTAAGAAGTTGCCGCCACACGAGGCGTCGACAAATTGTCGGATTTGATCTTCTAATCCATGATAGAAGATTTGCACGAGCTGCCACAAAGGAATCTCGTGGTGCGGGCAACTTCTTAAAAGGTCCTGAAATCTTTCCCAAGAATCATGGAAAGTTTCGCCAGATTTTTGGTGAAAGGTCGTAATAGATCTTCGTAAGGAATTGGTACGACCTATGGGAAAGAATTTCTTGAGGAAGGCACTCTTGAGTTGAGGCCATGTTGTAATGGGTCGGCCAATGGTCCTGAACCAATAAGCGGCCTTATCTTTAAGAGATAATGGAAAAAGCCGCATCAGCCATATGTCTTCTTGCACATTTCGGGAACGGGTTGTCTGTGCAAGAAGAGTTAGTTCTTCAAGGTGGCTGAAAGGGTCTTCCCTAGGAAGGCCATGAAAGTGTTTAATCAGGTTCAGGACGGCTGGCTTGATCTCAAAATCCCCCTCCGGTATGACCACCCCTGGTCGTTCCTCATAATAAGAAGGATCATAGAAATCTTTTAGAGGAACAACAGGCTGCTGACGGGGTGGTGGGTTTGGCCTTGGATTGGCTAGGTTTTGGATGTTCCTAGTCAATGTTTGTTGATTGGAATTTAATTTATTAATCTGATCGGCCATCAATTTTAAAAGATCAGGTAGGGGGTCTTGATGTTGTGTGTGGGGCAACTCAAGATTGGGGAGCTCCAAGTGTGGAAAGTTACTGGTGGTTGGGTTTTGAGTGGAAGGGTTAGAATTAGGGTTAGAGGTGGGGTTAGAGGTAGACGTGGAAGGGTCAGTGGACCTATTTTGTTGTGTTTCCATTTTTTTAGGAGAAGACAGAAAAAGTGGTCTTTTTACGTGGGGGGCGAAATCAAATGGTCCTTCCAAGTGCGGATTTTGAGACCGTCGCCCGTGCATAAAATGGAAGAACGGGGAGGGGAGGAGAAGAGAAAGAGATGAGAGAAAGTGTGCAATTCAAACAAACAAAAACTAGACCTAACTTAATTGTGACTCCCTAATAATAACCTAAGACTTGGTCTATATAGGAAATAAGTAGTCAATAGTGAATACCCGTTCTATCAACAAATCTAGCCAAGTTGCTTAAGGGGAGGTTTGGGCCCAAACGTTTCCCAGGGAAAACCCCAGGTGCTTGTACAAACCCGCGCCTGGTCGTTTGACACGGCCCCTCAGCCTGAACACCAGATACAGATGACAGAATTGGTACTAACTAAAGAAAACTTAAGACCTAAATAGCAAGCCTAAGTTGATAAAGCCTTAGGGGTCAAGTTGCTACAAATTTTAATTAGGTCTAGGATTCTATAGTGCACACGGAATGTGGAGGGCGTTTATTGGGTTGTTGCCCTGTTATTTGATTTTTTTGTGTGTGTGCAGGAATTGGAGAGTGGCTCCAATGAAAATCAAGTTGTCACACAATTTTTTTATATTTTTGTCTTTTAGGATGTGATTTAATTAAATGAATTTTAGGGTTTTTCTCTTTAAGTTTTCAAACAAGTTTGAAAGTTCACAATCAAAGGAAAGACAAGTTGTATG
The DNA here is from genome assembly GCA_037157565.1 of Thalassia testudinum. Lineage (NCBI taxonomy): Eukaryota > Viridiplantae > Streptophyta > Magnoliopsida > Alismatales > Hydrocharitaceae > Thalassia > Thalassia testudinum. The sequence goes on from JAZHRO010000078.1 coordinate 52,854,826, forward strand.
TGTGATTGTATATTTCCTTTTAATTGAGTCTCTAAAGAGAAAGAAGAAACCCTAAACCAATTATCCCTGAGACAGAAATTTAACTACCAATGAATTATTTTTTGCTTTCAGAATTAAGTAGTGGTCCAAACAAGTCAAACAACACCACTACTTTGAAGAAAATCAAACAAGGATTCCAGAAAATATTTTTCTAAGATTTTAGGAATTTGTTTGATAATAGTTTTGAATTTTTAATTATACTGGTGTCAAAGTCTAGAAATAATACCCGTGGGTATTATAGACTTTTCAGTATTACCACAGACCTCAGAAAATTTTTATGATTTTATATGATATGTAAAATTTCACAGGAATTCCAACAAGATAAATTTCACAAAAATTGGATGAGTATAAAAATTCTGAAAATTCGCGGACAGTAGCAAAACAGGAAGATTAGAGGGTGTGACCCCTCTGTAATCCACGAATTTTTAAAAATTAAATACAAATCCAATTGATCTGAAATTTGTAACAGATGTTCCAAACTTAATTGGGAATCACTCTATGAAATTTTATGATTTTAGGAGGCCTGTGGTGTTAGGAATCGATTTTTCAAGTCTGGACAGAAATATAGACCCGAAAAACAGAACACCAATACTTGCAATGGAATGGTGCTAAAGAAGCATACAAGCAAACAATGATTTTAAAATGCACCACTCCACTTCATTTAAGTGTTTAGGGTCCTGAAAGCCAAGTTTAATATATTTTTGGTAGTTTTAATTAATTATGTGACTAGAAAGAGGAACCAACCTGAATTTTCGCGGGAAGAAAAGGATCTTTAAGCTCTCGCTTCCAGATTCCCGCTTTCCCGCTGTAGTTCCTGCACACACAAAAGAAAGAAAGAGAAGGGGATGAGATCCACTTCAAGCAAGAGAAAATGAGTTAATGCAAAGCCGTGCCTCCCCGGCAACGGCGCCAAAAAGTGATAGCGAAATACGTGTGATTTGTAAAAGCAGTTTTTTAACGTCGTTGTAACACGCGAATCCGCTTTCGCTTTTAAAATTTATATCCTAGATAGGGGAGTATCTAGGGTCGTCCAAGGAGGCAAAAATTGCAATAATGATTCTCTTGCTTGGAATACAATCTCAACTTTCTTTTTAATATTTTTCAATATGTAATTTTTTTGTATTTTGAAAAGACGAGGGCAAACGGCAGATTGTAGCGAAAAGAACTAACACCTACAAATGATTAAAATTCTAAAAGATAGAAATATCTTCTTCCTAAGCTCACTCTAGGCAAGTGTAGGCCTAGGGTAATTAGGAAGAAGTGGTGAAATAAGTGCTAGAACCGAAACAAACAACTGCAATAAAAAGCTTAAAAGAAGGCAATTTTTGATTGAGTAGAATGAGTGTTCTTTTCAAGGACAAGTAGAGGAAAGCTTCTACTAGAATTGAACAATTTAAAAGCAAGAAAAGAAACACAAATCCTCTTGTAACAATGGTGAAGAAGGTTGTCTTCTTGCTCCAAGCCTAGCTGCTCCTTGGCTTGAAAAGAGGGCCTCCTTCTTCTCCTTCCTTGAGAGCTCCTCCAAGGTGGAAGCTACCACCTTTAATGCTCTCTCCAAAGGGGTGGGCGTGCACCACCCTTAAAAACTCCTCCAAGGTGGCGTGACCACCTTCAAGATCTCCTCCAAGATCTTCCTTGCCTGGCTTCTCCTTTGGCTGGCGTGACCCAAGAGAGAAGGGAAGAGGGGAAGGCACCAAGGGGACAGAATATCCCCTTAATCTTCTTCTTCTTCTTCTCTCTTGGACGTGGGATTCTTGGTGGAATATGAGAGTGAAATGGCTAGCCAAGGATGGCTTGAATGGTGGTGGGTAGTGGTCTTTTTATAGGGTAGGATGGGGGGTTAAGGTGCCCCTTGAAATGGAGGGCTAGGATGGAAGAATGGAGGTGGTTGGTGATCCTATGGCTAAGGAGAGTTGGCGCCAACCCAAGAGGTGTTAAAGGGGGTAGTTATGGTGGTGTTGGTGTCTTTTGGTGGTGGAGAGACACCACCATGTTGGCGCCAACATGGGGTCTTCTAGAAGGGGGGTTAGGTGGATGGTGGAGATGGGTTCAAGGGAGATTGTGTGGTGGAGATGAGGGGAGATTTTGGAGGGAAAAGTGGCGCCATTAAGGGGTAGTTATGGGTAGTTTTTGGCGCCACTTTTAGGTGTCTTTTGGAGGTGGTGGGTAGGTTAGGTTGGTGCCAAGTAGGTTAGCTTATGTGGAGCTTAGGTGGAGCTAGTTGGGTAGAGTTGGTAGGTGGGTTTTTGGGGTAGTACAAGCCAAGGAAGTTGGAGCATAGCTAAGTTAAGCTAAGCTAAGCTAAGCTAAGCTAGCTTAGCTAATGGAGGAGTAGAGGAGAAGGTGTTGGAGCTAAGGTTTGGAGGAGGGAGCTGAGGAGAAGAAGTCTGGAGCTGGAGCTGGAGCTGGCTGCTGCTGAAGAGGCTGGCATGGGGCTACTCTAGCTGGCTTAGCTTGCTAGTTCTTTGCTAGTTGCTAAGCCAAGCTAAAGTGAGCTAGCTTCTACCAAAATGAGCTAAGGTGAGCTAGGTCTGGTGCTATCGGGGAGAATCAAGCTGGTTGAGGCAGCTAAGGTAGCTTAGCTCAACTGAGATGAGCTAAGCTGAATCCCCGGGAGCTGGACTTGAGCTTCCTGAGCTGAGATGAATTCTTCTTCAGCTGGCTGGAGTTGAGTGGAGCTGAATGTAGCTGGATCTGAGCTGGGGTGAACTCCTGTCAACTCAGCTGAGCTAGCTAGAGCTCCCTGTGAACTAGTGGGAGCTGAGGTGAGCTAGACTCAGCTAAGTTGAGCTGGATCTGAGCTAACTTGAGCTAGGGTGAGCTAAGGTGAACTCTCTTGAGCTGCCATCCAGCTGAGATTAGCTGAATGGAGCTGGGATGAGCTAACCCTAGTTCAAGTAAGCTAGGTTCCAGCTATGGTGAGCTGGATCAAGCTGGGTTCCAACTAGTCAGGGCTTCTCCTTCACCAATTGCCTTCTTGAGTGCTAGGGTTTTAGGAATCTGTGAATCTGTACATCCCTAACACTCACAAAAATACATTAAAACAATAATAAAAAATGCAATGCATGCCTATCCTAATTTATGCCTAAATGCAGCCCAAAAACCCGTTTGCAGAGTAAAATCCTAAGAGCTAGGTTAGTTTTAAAGCATAAAAATGATGATAAACTGGTGTTTATCAGCAACATACGAATAGATCGTCTATTCAAGAAAGATCAAATAGCTTTGAAACATATGGGTTTTAAAAAGAAGAGCATTCTCTTCATGGAACTCTTGTATTGGAAAGATTTAACTATTCGACATAATCTTGATGTCATGAATATTGAGAAGAATGTTATGGACAACATTTTTAAATGTGTTCAATTTAACTGATAGTTTAAAGGATACAGTGAACATTTTTAAATGTGTTCAATTTAACTGATAGTTTAAAGGATACAGTGAAAATAAGAAAAGACATGATAACTTTAGACATTCATCTAGAGTTACATGTTATTGAAAAAGAAAATGACAATTATGACTTTCCGGAATCCATTTACAGGCTAAATAATGATCAACGAGAGAAAGTTTTCACCTTCTTGAAAGAAGTACGGGTGTCAAATGGTTATTCTTCATAACTTTCTTCATGTGTAAACGAGGCTCAAAAGAAATTTAGTGGGTTAAAGAGTTATGACATCACGTTTACATGCAAGTCTTGTTCCCACTAGCTATTTGTGGAGTGCTACTTGATCCAGTTGTGGATTCATTTACAAAGATGAACCGATATTTCAAAGCTATTTGTTCGAAAATTATAGATTCTGATTTATTAGAGTACTAGGATAAGCAAATAGTCGTCACATTATATAAAATGGAGCAGATATTTCCTCCAGCGTTCTTTAATGTCATGGTTCATTTAACTCTGCATCTTGCAAATGAAGCGAAAGTTGCTGGACTTGTGCAATACTGATGGATGTATCCAGTTGAACAGTTTCTAAGGAAATTTAAAGATTATGTGTTAAATAAGGCTAAGCCGAAACGATCTATTGTGGAAGGACATCTTGTAGAAGAGTCCATTAATTTTTGTACCATGTATATGGATGATACAGACAATAGATTTAATCGATTACAGAGAAATTATGATGGAGGGTACTATGAGAATGATGAAGATTGTCTTTCCATATTTGATATTCTAGGAAGGTCTATCCTCCACACACAAAGTATAAATCAATCTCTGAAATCGATTGACGTCTAGTTCACTTGTACATTCTTAAGCAGATTCCAGAAGTTAATATATTTTATAATGAATTTAAGGAATGTTCACATCCAAAAACATGCGAGGTCGACTTTTTCAAGTGGTTTAAATAATGTGTTATTTAAATGAAAGAAGAGAACGACCCACGATGGTTGGAGGACTTTGACATAATATTGAATCAACCGTTGAGTTATGGAAATTACCATTCAGGTTACATTATAAATGGATTCAGATTCAAGACAAAATCCATAGATGATACGAAGGCCACATAGCATGCTGGTGTTGTTATCAGTTGTGATTTGAACACTGGTTGTGATGACTACTACGAACATATTGAAGAAATCGTTGAGATGAGCTTCAGATACGATCGTAGAGTTGTCCTTTTCAAGTATAATTGGTTTGACGTGTTTAAAGAAGGCATTAGCTTCAAACTTGACAAGAAGCATGATTTTCTAAGTTTGAATAAGAATCATTGAATTCTTTATTCTTTAGAATCATTTACATTAGCATGTTAAGTATCTCAAGTCTTCTACGTCTCTAAAAATAATAGAAATGGATGGGTTATACCCATACGGATAATTTCACGTGAATATTTAAACACGTAACATGAAATAGAAGTAGATGCTTATAAAGAACACTTACAAGAAGTTGGTGCAGGTGCAATGGTTATTGATATGTACGGTATAATTATCTTTTATATCATTTTCTTATCTACCTTGTTTTATTATTTCAGCTTGCAATGAATTGTCTCATATATCTCATAGTAGCAAAGTTTGAGGACATCAAGAAATATTATTCCAATTTTTTAGATGTTATCAACCAACTAAATCCAACTTGAATTCAACTTGAATTCAAGTTTCAAAAGGAATCCAACTTGATACAACTCTTATGTTTACATAGGTTAGGTTAAGGTTAAGAAAATCAACCAACTAACCCACTTAAGATTAAGAAAATCAACCAACTAACCCACTTAATCAATGTTGTGGATCAACATAGTAATTAGCTGGTTGGATTGAAATATTTCAATAATAACAAATCGAGTCACAAGTATTAACATGGAACCCCTTTTGTTATAATAGAAAATTTATTTTTCTTACACAGATGAAAGCATCCACATACGTAGATCTTAATTTATATTCTTATTTATTATCATCTAAGGATACGAAGAAGAAATAATGTTGCAAACTTAAAGATAAAGCAAATAAAAGACAGGATAGAATAAAAAAAAAGTTATTCATTTATTTAATAAAGCTTACTACTTTAGTAACCTCTATCCATTTCAAAGACCTCCCACAAATCCTAGGAACTATGTGATAGCAAGTTGTTGCAAAGAGATCTTCTTACAAATATGTTGAAACATGCTTTTTCTAAGAGACTTGTTATAATGTCTATAAGCCAATCCTTGGTTATAATAAATTGTGCCAAAAGAAGACCTTCAACAAACCAATCCTTAGTTTATGTTGATGTTTTTGTTTATGTTTTACTGTAGAATGTGTGATTTTCTACCATGTAGAATGTGTCATTTCCTTTTTATAGGATTTTGGAAAATATCCGTAATATAGGGGAAACTTTGCTGAATTTTTTTCAGATTATTTTTATTTTTATTTATTTATTTCTTAATATTTATACAAATACTATTTTTTTTAATGTATATGCAGATGAAATTCAAGAAATTTGCTAATAGGGGTAAGGATGACCAGGGCACCTCAATGTGTAGGGATGAGACAACCTCCTTCCACCCAGCCCCCCCGTACCTAGCCACCCCACATGCAACCCACCCAACCCCCCTGCACCCAGCCACCTAGTACCCAGCCACCTCGTACCTAGAGTCCCCCATCCGTTCCTGAGTACATCCCTCTACGTACTCCTCACGCACACTCAATTGTCATGGCGCCTAATCTCGCATTTATCCGGTAGCGTGAATATGTCCAGGATGGTGATCTTGCCTTACAGTACCAAAACAAGGGTAAGAGGGTGGTTACCAATGTAGTGCGAGAGCCAGAGCCAAAGGTTGCCACTCACTACCTTGACGACGACGAGGATGAGGACAAGGGTGACAGTGATAGTGAGGATGAGGACGAGGAGGGTGAGGACGATGTTGTGGTACAAAGGCCACCTCAGTAGGACCCTCAAACTGAGATAGAGACCAGTTCTGTTGGTAAGAATTGTCAGTAATATCTTATTAAAATTTACTTCTAATGTTTTAATTTTTAATTATATTTTTCTTATTAGGTAATAAAAAAAAAGGAAGGGGTCCAACAAGAAATGCACATCTAGATGCACTTCCAGAGGGGACAAGAATCAAAGTGCATATCAACGAAGTTAGAGAAGATCCAGACTATCCTCCTTTCACCAGCAAACTGTCTAGGATGGTAAAGGAGCTCGTCCCCCTTTGTTGTTTTAACTGGAGGAGGGTCTCTAGGGAGATCAAGAGGTAGCTTATTCGTAATATGGAGGTAAATAATTATATATAATGTATATATATAAGTTTACTTTAATAATATTTAATTAATTTATACAATTTGTAATATTACATGTGATCTTTGATTGGGGTGACGATTCGAATGTCACCAAATACATTCTCAATCTTGCCGCGAGACAATACGTGATTGGAGGATGACAACGAAGAGAAAGGTAAAATATGTAATATTTCTCATTTTTTATTATTTACTTAATTAATTTCTTTTGACAATTCATTTGTATAATTTAGTATTATAATACAATGTCATCTAATGAGGAGGCATTGAGGAACGTCCCTCCTACAATAGCAGCAAATGTGTGGAGAAAATGTTGTGAGCATTGGAATAAGGCTGTGGTGGAGGTAATTACAAATACTTTTAAGAGCATTTGGAGATAAATGATTTAATTATTTCCCATTACAATATGTTATATATACAAGATCAGGCAAAGAGGAATAAGGCCAATAGGGCCACAGCTCCACCACAGACCTATTATTTTGGTCGAACTAGTATAGATAGAGTTAAGGCTAAATATGTAAGTAATTCCTTATAATCATGTCACTTTATGTTTTTAATTAAAGTTTTAATTATAACTATTACCTGCAAATCTTTGAAATATATTTACAAGCACACTCACACGATGGTGCCATGCTCGATCGGGTTGGTGTGTATGAGGTTACTCATAGCAAGGCTAGCACTGACGGCAGGCGAACATGGATACATGAGACATACCAAACAAAGCATGTAACATTTATTTATCAACTACTTTAATTTTATACTTTAATATGACATTAAATTATTGTAATTTGTAGGGAGAAATGATGAACTTAATAAACCCCCCTACAGACGCCGCTTCTGGCACTTAGCAGCACCCTCCTATATGACACTTGAGGAGGCTTTTAGGAGTGTCATGCATTCGGAGCATGGAGGCTTTGTTTAAAGTGGGGGGAGAAGTCAGATGATCTCTAGCTAGTATAGGCAAAAGGGATCAGCAACAGCAGTCGTCGTCCAACAGATGCAGACACACCTCTATGATGTCACCACACAGCTCCATGATGTCAACTCACAGTTCTACCAGCAAACTCAAGCTTGGCAAGATGACAAGAAATTCATGGAGGAGTAGAGGAAAGAGATGGAGTAGCAGAGAGCGGAGATGAGAGAGATGATGGCATGATTACGGGGCAGCAGTCGGAATCACACTTCCTATCACTACCCTCCTCGCAGAGATGATGACCTGGAGGTGGTGGAGCAGGATAGGGGGTAGGAGCTAAGGCATAGGTTTAGATTATTATCTTGTCGTTAGTTAGGTTTTGTATGTTGCTTATGTATATTTTGATATTACGACATACTCTTTTCATTAGGTTCGTATATATATTTGTTGTATGTTGAATTTTTATGTTCCATGTTGTATGTTGAAATTTTTATATTGTGTGTGTTTTGTATGTTGCATTTGTTTCAAGGTGTTACAAGATTCTATAATTACCTACATTATATAGGAAAAAAAATACACATATATACACGACGGTTCTGTGTAGAACCGTTGTTTTGATATAGACGACGGTTATGTGAAAATCATCGTTTAGAGAATTACATGACAGTTTAACGACCATCATCTATGGTTCACGTGTATCATGGACAACGGTCATCAAAATCGTCATTTTAATGGTACTTCATGATAGTTTGTAAAAGAACTGTCGTTTCTAAATATAGACGACGGTTTCTACAACCATCGTGTAAAATACAATGGTTTGAAATCAAAACCGTCGACTATACAAATATGATAGTTTGAAATCAAAATCGTCGTGTATACACTAACGTGGCACACACTTTTGCGACGACAGAATACAATGGTTTTCACAGAGTAGGTGACGGTTTTCAACCATCGTGAAAAGCATACATCCTTGTAGTGGGAATTACATTCATTTCAAAGAAGAATTGAAGAAGAAAATAAATATATAAAAAAGAAAATATTTAAATATTTAGATTATTAATTAAGGAGCTTAATTTTCTTTTTAAGGTCAGAACTAATATATATATATATATATATATTGTAAATAGTGTATACTAGTAAGAGCATTGAATCCTTACTTTGGACTTTTACTTGAATATCTTTTCAAAACATGCATTTGTTTACAAATTTTGAACAGGATTTTTCCCTGGTTAGAGTCTGAAACCCTATAGAATATGTTTTTCCCTCTCTTTATTTTGAAACAAAGTAACTAAGATGTTATTAAGTTTTATACGAGACTTAAATTTTGGAATTAAATTGTAACTTTCTTGGTCAATAAGACTAGGTTAGATCCTTTTGATTTTTGAATATCTATTTTTACCACCAAGTTGAGTAAAGAGACTAGATACCTAGAGTTGATTAAGTAAAGACTTGATAGAATTCTTAGCCATAAGTTCTAACGGGTCTTAATCAATTGAGGACATTCGGCTAGACTTGGCGAGTTGCGTCTTGACAAACCAGCGGGTTGATACTAATGGTTTAAGGGACTTGAGAGTGAAAGGCTTTGTTGTCCACACTCTGGTTTGAGAGCTAAGTAACCTAAGCGTCCAAAATTCACACACATTAGAATTGTCTTGTTGGCATCTGAGACCACAAAAACACAAAGGTTAAGAGATCGATTCTAAATCCTCTTTAGTCCAAGGATTTCCGTGGGGCAACTCTTGAAAGGGTGAAAGATGTGCCACTTACCTAAAAAAAAGATTTAGAGTATTTACATTAGTAAGAAAAATGTGGAGAAGAAAAATAAATTATTGAAAAAAATATTATAAATTATATACACCCTGCAGTTAAGCATCTCGCTACAAAATGAATGCTTATGCAGTTTTTATCCACCAAATAAAGCATCTCGCTACATATGCGTGCTACCCCTTCATCAATAAAAACACCTCGCTACATATGGGTGTTTTAACATATAGAAAATGAATTGAAAAAACATGGAGTTAAAATATAGGAAAAAGAGACCCAGTGGTCCACCAGGGAGGTATACACCTAGAGTGTTGACCTTGGGATAAAAAACTAGTGAGGAGAAAGCAACCAAATCTGAATAAGGCTAAGCCAAAGGCTTGAATTGGAATAACCTGGATTGGAAATTTATGTCTTAAGATTTGGATTTTTGCAACTTCGGATGCCTTTTGAACGAGTCTATTCACGAGCATGTATGCTTTAAAATCATAGCTACTGAATATTGCAGTGGGTAGTGAAGCCTGAGAAATCAGGTTTTGGATATTAGCCGTTAAGGCCTAAAGGAGATAGATTGACAAAGCCCTAGGTCTAGAAGTCTGTCCTTGATGTTGTGTACTGGATGGTTTAGGGATTTTATTCTTCTCTAAATTTGATTAATAAAGGGTGTTTAGTTAACTTGCAAAAGCTTAGGTTGGTAAAAATCGGATTTCACGAGCTTAAGGATTAAACTATGTCTATTGAATTTTTGAGTTAGAATTTAACTTCCAGTTTTTGAGTCTTGTTACCTTATTCATCTTGACTTCTTTGATTCTTGGAGTTTAGAGTGGATACAAAGAATAAATGGGTTTTCAATGTTCTGATTTGAAAGAAATTCTCGTCGAGATTTTATTTTTACGAATACGTATTTTTGAAGGATATTTAGGGTTTTGAGCCCATCGTAAGTGGATTCTCGCAAATGCTCTATCTATTTAAGAATATTTATTTAAAATACAAACTATAAAAAAATATGAATATTAAAAACATTCTAACCTAAGCATTCCCCTACTATAGAGTTATTCATAATTATTTAATTACCCTGGTACTTAAGTCATCATATTTCTTGGTTAATTTTGCTAGTGACTAGCAAAACTTTAGCTTGGGGGTATGATGAGAGACTCATCATGGCTCCTAATTATCATTAATTAAGCAGTTTCCCTAGTTAATTATCTAAGAATACATTAATTAATGGTTAATTATACTATAGGGGTTAAAATATCAAGGACCTGCAAAATAAGTTAAAAACACTAAATTAAATATTATTATCATAATAATAATTTAGACTCAATTAATAATCATTTAGCTAGATATTTAGTATTTAAACTAAATTAATATTATGACCTAAGTATGTAATTAACTTAATTAAATTAATCATTTAAATAAATATAGCTAAAAAGGAAAAAAAAGTAATTTCAAGGCATAAATATAATATTTACCTAATTTATAATAATATATAAAAAGTTGAAAAATAATTAAAATAAGCCTTAAAACTCATTATTTACGTATATGTCCTTAACTTCTATTTCATTTGAGTCCTTTTATTTCATTTCAGTCCTTCTAAATTTACAAAAATACCCCTATGTATATCATCTTCTTCAACCCTTCTTCAGTCCCAAACGACTGAGGACAACCGATGATCGTACCCTTTGATCATAGACCATCTTACATCAGAAGACCCTCGCCATTGTCGCCTAGCTTTCGCTCACCACCGTCTTTCCATCCGACGGACTAGATCAACCTTTAATCCAATTTAGACTAAGTGACGAAGCTCACCGGCATCAGAGACGATGCTGGTGGTTAGGATGAACCTAGACCTAATGTTGTCCCAATTTAGACCTCTTAGCCATCGTCAACGCCTATAAATAGCTCCTCAGACCTCCGATCGAGGTTAGCAACTCCTTAGCCCTCTTCCCCATACTGAGTTGCCATAGGCTATTCCTCCATTTCTCCGACGACTTCTCTCCCATTCCTTCGTCGCTCTCCACCGAGTTTGACTTCCTTTTCGTCTCCACCATCCACCGTCTCATCTTCAGACGAGGCTACGCCGCCATCCACCTCCTATTCACATCGTTCTTCACCTCCGTCGGAGCTCTTCCCCTGCCCCTCCAATTTTGTCCTCCATTACTAACTTCGACGGAGTCTTCTAACGTCATTCTTCTAGGTAATAGTAGAATTAGGATCTTAGAGTAGTGTAGATTAGATTAACATAGTTAGATAGCTAGTTTAGTGTAGTTTTAATGATGTGTTTCACTCCATCTTATTTGATTCTAGCAAGCTCCTTAAGCTTGTCGAAGCTTTGTTTGGTATGTTAAACACGTCGTTCTTCTTCTTCACTTATTCACAATCACTTCCAATCCATCAATTGCATGCTTTGATCACCTACACACCTAATTCACAACACACACACATTAGATCTCCTCTGCTATCCATGGTGGAGGGATCTAAGTTAAAATCACATCCACTTAAGGTCCTACATCACCTTATCATATCACGAGGACCTTTTATATCACTTTAATTTGGTCTATTACACACTATATCAAAAACGCCCAAATCCTTTGCCAACCTCTGAGCTGGCATCAATGGCGAGCTCAGAGGAGTTCCATCATCTAATCAATCACACATACACCATCGCCTCACTGCCATAAGTGTTTCCCCTCACTCAATTCAGTGAAAGGGTAACTCTTGAGTTCTTGCAAACTCAAGGTATTTTGCTTGAGAATTTCTCAATAAATCTACATATCTGTGATAATTTACACCATCGCCTCACTGCCATAGGTATTTTGCTTGAATCTCTAATTGAATGGATTAATTGAGTTTCTGTGATAATTTAGAATCATTTAGAACCATTTTGATGATGTTCCAATGAGATTTCGTGAAGATTCATGTATCTGTGCATTTTGGGTTCAAACTGGAACCCAACTTTGTTTTTCATGATTTTGTTGAGATTAGAAACCAAAATTTATCTAGATTTGTTCCATTTGATATTTTAAATTGATCTAGATTGTTGTAAAAGGATCTGATCTACGTGTTGGAAGGATTTACCTTTGAAATCGGTGATCTACACCTCATCATCGAAGCTCTTAAGCTTCTAGGGCTTTTGAAGCTTTGTCATAGCTTGAACTCTCTCCTAATCTCTACGGAATGCACTTGGAATCATTTCAAGACTCTCAATTGAGAAATATCTCCTCTCTACATGTCAAAAGACCTGGGTTTACTCTCTAAAGCCAAGCTTTAGTATAAAGGAATTACGTGACCCAGTGCTTCAGTCGTCAAGCACTGGGCGCGAAATACCTATATCACTTCTAACCATTCATTTGAGCACTTGCTGTGCACGTGCATGCGTGTGTGCATACCTATGTGTGCGTGGGCTCGGGTGGGCATGAGCATGTGATGTGGATCTGGTTGGGCCTAATACTATGCAAAAATGGCTAAAATCCACACTAATTGAATTAGGACTGGCTCGAGTAGGGTCTGGTCCTGCCACTAATGGGCGTTGTGTATCCTCGAAAGAGCCGGTCTGCCAATTAGCCAAATTTTTTGTTAAGGTGATTAAACATGGATTAAGGGATCAAAAATTTGGTTGTGGAATGAACGAGAGCATAGAAAACTTAAGGAAAGAGAGAGAGATGTGAATGCATAAAGGGAGTAGAGTTGAAGAATAAAAAAGAGAGTGCTGAGGCTTAAGAGAGAATGATCTTAAGAGGAGAGTTGAAAATGACTAAGACAGGAGTGCACAAGTAGAGAGAATTAAAAGAGAGATGTTTGAAGGAATAATCAGAAGTCTGATTTCTAAATTTAAGTCATCTGATATTGAAAAAAGACGTCTGATAAGGGAAGATTAAAAGCTGATTGGAGAGGAATCAAGTGTTGATGAGCTTCATTGTACAAAGGCATTTGAATTTAGTTGTAAACATTTCTTTGTCAGCCTTATATTTTGTAAACATGTGTAATAATAATTTCTTCTTATTATTCAAAGATGTAATCATTCATGTACTTTTCTTCTATTAATGGAATAGCTACATGCTTTAAATTTCAATTTCATGTGCAAGTATTCATGTGCTTAACATATTATGTAATTTATGTAATAATTAGCCATTAGTTAATTTAAAATAATAGAAATGGTGAATTAATTAAGTTTATACCTCCCAGTGAATGAGCTGGACTCAACCTGTTAAATAAATTTAAATCTAAATCTAAAATGTTAGGTTAAATGAATGACCTGTTCTCATCTTTATCCCTCTTTGCAGTAGAAAATCTCATCCCAGATTCTGCTGTTGATCTTACTCCAAAGATTGAACTCAAACCATTGCCTGATACACTTAAACATGTCTATCTCGAACCCGATCAAACCTTTCCTGTAATTATTAATTCACATCTTTATGAATCTCAAGGATCAAAATTGATCGTGGTTCTGCGAGATCATAAGAAGGCAATCGAGTGGACTTTACATGATCTCACTGGGATTAACTCCAATTACTATACACATCGCATCTATATTGAAGACGAGGCACGACCTTCCCACGAAGATTTATGCTAGCCATCTTTTCGAGATGGTGGGTGAATATATGGAGGTATTCATGGATGATTTTTTAGTCTTCGGGGTGACATTTGATATTTGTTTAGATAATTTGTCAAAATCTTAAAACACTGTATTGAAGTGATTCTTCTCCTCAGTTGGGAGAAGAGCCATTTTATGGTTCCAGAGGGCATTGTACTTGGCCCTCTCGTATCTGAGCGAGGTATCCAAGTAGTTCGAGCCAAGATCAATCCTATCGCAAATCTACCAATTCCTGAGTTGATCAAGGGCATCCAATCATTTCTCAGGCACATTGGATTTTATAGAAGATTTATACTTGATTTTTCAAAGATTGCCTGACCACTCATGAATCTCCTCACCAAAGACATGATTTTTGAGATGAGTGAGGAGTGTATATCTGCATTTGAGACTTTGAGAGACAGAGTTACACAAGCTCCTATTCTGCAACCTCCCGATTGGAATTTTCCATTTCAAATCATGTGTAATGCATCTGATTACGCGGTAGGAGATGTATTAGGACAGAAAATCGAGAAGAATCCCATAGTGATTTCCTATTCTAGCAAGGCATTGAATGATGCACAAAGGAATTATACTGTTACTGAGGAGTTGCTAGCAATAGTATTTGGATTAGAAAAGTTTAGATCTTATATCCTTAGGTCTCGAATCATCGTGTACTCTGATCACTCAGCGATCAAACACCTTCTATTGAAGGACACGGAACCTAGGTTGATCAGATGGATCTTGCTTTTGCAAGAATTTGACCTAGAAATTCGTGATAAGGCGGGATGACAGAATGTTGTTGCCGATGACCTTTCCTGCCTTCTGAGAATATAGAGACATCTCCTCCAATCATCAAACACTTCCCTGATGAACATCTTTTGACTATATCTTCTGATCTTCCTTGGTATGCCGACATCATTAACTATTTGGTTATACATCAATTCCCACCTGATTGGGATGGGAATCAGAAATCATGACTCAAATAAGTAGCCAAATACTATTTCTGGGAAGATCCGTATCTATTTCGACTCTGCAATGATCAAATCCTTAGGCATTGTGTTTCATCTTCTGAGGTTGACTCTATTCTTTCCTTTTGTCATGACCAGGCTTGTGGCAGTCATTTTTTTGATCATAAGATCACTGCAAAAGTTTTGCAGTGTAGGTTTTATGGCCCACTCTTTTTTCGAATTCACAAACATATTGTAAGGCATGTAGTTGTTGCCAAACTCTTAATAGCATGTCACGCAAAGACATGATGCCTCTGAACTCGATTGTTGTCTGTGAAATATTTGTCATCTAGGGCATAGATTTTATGGGTCCTTTTCAGTCTTCTTCTAGCTTCGAGTACATTTTAGTTGCTGTCGATTACGTTTCTCGTTGTACCCACACGCACAAATGATCATAGAGTTGTCATTCCTTTTGTTCAATGTCATATCATCTCTCGTTTTGGGGTACCATGCGCAATCATTTCTGACGGCGGATCCCATTTCAATAACACCCAATTTAGGAATTTAGTTAGAAAGTATGGGGTCACACATCATTTTCTTACACCTTATCATCCCCAAACTAATAGCCAAACCGAGGTCTCTAATTGGGAGATCAAAAAGATCCTTAAAATGACAATTCGATAATGACCACTTGGTTATGCTTAAGGTCAGCCACCTTTGCTGCAAAACCTCTCCTACTCTACCCCTTCCACTCCTCCGCCACCTCATGGACAGCATGCTAATGCGAAAGCTATTACATTGAGTGGGAAGAAGACACACAACATACCATTTAGGTAGGCAGGTCTTGACTTTTCTCATCCTTTACCACAAAATGGTTCATCTCCTTCCTCTTCTCAGGAGCCACCTACGGTAGGTAAGGGCAAATGACCAATTGACCCTGAAATTCCCATCCCTTTTCCTGAGGCTCTGACGCGAGATTTAGCGTGGAAAAAGGGTACGCGGAATTTCGACCTAAATCGATGTTGAAAGAAGTTCATATTCAAGTCCCCCTCCTTACTATAGATCACATCCCTATTGTCGTTAGGTTCTTTAAGGACTATTGCACCCCGAAGCGACAGTAGAAAAATAGACGATAGGCGATATTGTTAAAGGAAGCTAGTGCCGTGATTCTAGCCGACCTACTGCCTAAGAAGAAAGGCCCTGGTACCCTACTCATTTCCTACTTTTTGTAGGAGTCTCCATTTGATTGGGCCCTTCTTGATTTGGGTTCGTCCATGATAACTCTACATTCAATGATGATAATTCCATCAACTGGGTTAGTTTCGAGGACATATGCATACTAACAACATGTCATGATGGGCATAGGAGCACTACATGCATTGCGATTTGAGATTGCTTATAAATCAATGTTTAATGGCCATATGTACAAGTGTATGTTGAAGCAGACCTCAGATGAGCAATCAGACCGCACAGATGGATTCAGATCGACGAATGGAGTCCAATCGACTTGAAATCACTTAAATTCGACATCCGAAGCTCCCTCGATCAACCCAAAAAGTTCTGGCCATCGATCTAATGTTCAACGACCCATGACTTGCCACGTGGCACCCGCCTATCACATCCACCACCTCTCTTCATCGTGTAGGAGCAACCATGGCTGTCCGATCTCCCATCGGATGACTAAGGATTCGCGAAGACCGCAACCATATTACATCGTTGGAGCAATGGTTAGCACCTCAAATCCATGCACGTAGATGCATGCTCGAGCTGGGGCAGGGCTCAAATCGGCAGCGTAGGCATGTACGAAGGAAATTTAGCTGTAGATGAAGGAGCAGACAGTGTGGATGGCGGCTATGTGGCGCTCTGGATGCGTGCCATCGCCCACGTGCACTCAAGGCCCGATCCACAGCGTGGGCCCATGCAAACTCTCGACCGTCGATCATCTATTGGATGGCTCACATGGCACGCACACGGATCACGTAGGCGAAGGAAGCACGCGCGCGTGCTTGGATCGGCGAGCGAGGAGCTTCACCGACATTTCTGGAATGGGTTTAGCGACGTCCTGGATGTCACTAAAGGCCTTAGTTTAGAAACCCCTCTTCTCTATATAAACCCTCTCAACCACCCCATTCAAAGGCATTGAATACACACACACCTTCCATGCTACGCTAGCCTTCTCCTAGCTCCAACAAATACTCCATACCCACCCCGGAGTTGTCAAGCCGCCGACGGAGCCTCCCTCCACCGTCGTGGCCGCCTTGCCTCCTCCTTGCACTCGCTTTACTTTAGTTTATCTTGCACTTGTTTAAGCTTTCATCTATGGTTGTAGTTGTAAACAAACTTTAATTTCATGCTATATATTAATGATGTTTCATATATTGTAGCTTACATCATCTTAATTCTTGTCATGTTTTAAACATGATCTCTAACCCTACTCTCTCTCTCTCTTTCTCGCATTTTCTCGCAAGCAAGCAAACCACCCATTCTTGTGACAACTAAAGCAATAAAATTATCCAATTTTATGCCTCCTTGTGTTCAACACTTGGACTCACCAAATCCACTTTTTAATTTAAAACCGATGTCGCGAACGCATACTACAATGGCATAATTAAACAAACGTGTTCTGTGCGCATCATTTTTTGGCGTCGTTGCCAGGGAGGCAACGGATTTCTTTTGTCGCTTTTATGCCGCATTTGTATTCACATATTTTAACTCATTTTGCTCTCCCTACTTGATTGGTTGTAGGAACTCAACGCTTGGGTGACGGAGGAGCGCGATCCAAGACAGTGGACCGAGAGTGAAGTGCTGTGAAGACGGTTGTGAGTACCACTTTACCCATTGATTATTTGCTTGCCTAAAAAAATACAAAAAAAATTTATAAAAATCTAAAATTAGTGTGGTGAATGGCTACTTGACCCACATTCCAAACTCATCACCCAACCAAAAAAAAAAAAAAATACTCTAACATTCTTGAAGAGATAATCTTTTTGGAGTGTCCTTTCTGTAGTTTTCGTCCCTACCAGGAGGGGTGACGTAATAATTGCGGAAATAAAACAATCTCACAAAAAATAATCGCACAAAAGGCACAAAGATTTTAGGTGGAAACCCAAATTGGGTGAAAATCACCACCTAACCCTCTCGAGAACTACGGCGGGAGAGTGGGTGCGCAAAGGCTTGATGCTCTCTAGATGTAGAGCTTGAGCTTGGAGAGCAAGAGCTTGTTTTCTTGGACACAAAAGAGTGTAACTATGTTGCTTAGGTGTGTCTAGGTTTCTCTTGGTGTGTGTTGGTGTGTAAAGGCTCCCCTCTATTTATAGAGGCCTTAGGAAGGCTTTGGAAGGCTTAGAAAAGCTTCCATAGCCATTGGGTACAAAGCCCAAGTGAATCAACCCGAAATCAGGAACAATCATTGCACTGACAGGGTTATCAGACGTCTGATTCTGGCATCAGACGCCTAGAAGACCACTTTAAGACGTCTGAAAATAAGGTCAGACGTCTGATTTTGGGCGGGTCTCTTCCTGACTTGAATCAGATCTAAACAGGGTTCTAGCACAAGTCCATCAGACGACATACAGGACGTCTGGCACTATGTCTGGATGTCTGGAAACCTACTTTTTCATGGGAATGGATTTGCAATGGCTAGAAAATCTCTGAGAAGAGATTTTCGGGTCAGTCGAGGCAAAACGGTCAATTATTAGACGTCTGGAAGGGCTTAAGGACGTCTGATAAGGCTCTAACGATCAGATCTTCAGTGTTTGCCAAGCCAGCCTAACGGTCCACTAATTGGACGTCTGGCAAAGTCATCAGACGTCTCCTAAGATGTCTGGTCTAAGGTCTGGACGTCTGATTTCATTAGACAGAACTAGTTATGTCCAGCCTAAATGTTATTAGACGTCTGAATCAACAGTCAGACGTCTTAAAACACATTATCAGACGTCTGATTTGGGAATTAGACGTTTGGAAACTCTGTTTGAACCCTACATTGGTTTTCTAAGTTCTCTATAGAAAACCTAAGTATCCTAGGGTTGTGCCGGTGTTCCTAGGACTACTATTAGGGTACTTTGAGGCTCTTTAACATAATTTTCTAAGGAAATAAAGAGCAAGAAAATAAAGACAAAAGTACATGAAAGGAATAAAATGGAATTCTATCCTATTCTTGTTGTCCTTCCATCTTCACTCTATCGCTCCTCACGAATCCCCTCTGTTCTCCATCAAGCTCCTCCAATCCATCCTGGATGCAAGCTCGAATTCCGTCTATTCACGTCTACATTTGCAATTGACCTGAAATCTAAGACTCCAAGTGTAAATGTTAAATAACACGTGTTTTGTTATCATTAAAACAAATGATCGTGGTACTCTAGCACCAATACTTTCTTTTGAGTAGTGTTTGTGAAGCCACCATGACTTGACCTGGGCCACACAGTCACCATAACTAAAATCAACTCACTTGGTAGAATTGCATGAACACTAGGGTGAATACACTAGGGTGTTTTTCTAGGGCCACAACATTCTAAAAGAAATTGACTTTCTCCTATTTTGTGTAAAACCTTATGTGCCCACTTGAACCTTGTTTGAAAATATTAAAGAACTTCAACCCTAAAATGCATTAAAGCAAGGACAAATCATTAAAAGACATCACATCCTAAAATCCTTACTTGAAAACTATGTTTTGTTAAGTACACACACACGCTCAAATCGGTTAACTAAGAGGCACAACCCCAAACAACGCCTCATCACATATCCTGAGCACAAGCACTAACCTAGCCCTCATTAAAATGGAGTAGACGTGCCCTAGGAAAGACTGGTCTAAGTCTTGAAGGTGTGATTAGGTTTGCTGGGCACTTGGCCTTCATTCCCTTTGTAGAATCTGGTGTCTAGGCTGCAGGGAAGTGTCAAACGACCGCAGTTGTGGGGTCTACGGAACCGGCGGCGAAAGCCAAAGGAAGAACCTTCCCTTCAACCCCCTCATAATCAACCTGGCCAGATTAACATTGGGAAGGGTGGTTAAGTGCTTACAGATCTGATCTTCCCCTTTAAGGCTTCTAGGTCACCTAAGGTATACGCTCTAAGGACTAGACTTGCTTGCTTGTTTGTGCACACACTTCTCGCACCTATCTCTCTCTGCATCCCTCCCTATTCTTCCCTAGTATATGCACGGGAGACGATCACTGCATCCTGAGATATTTATTTTAGATAGGGAAATCAGGAGGAGACTTGATTTTACAAGAGAAATGGCTGAACCAAGAATTGATAAGGATGAGGACAACCCCCACCCAATGCTATGGCCATCTTCCAGGCCCAGATCTCTGCCAAACACCAACTTCAACAACAACATATCCAAACCATCATACAAGCCATACATCGATTGCAAAACCCTTAGGGGCAACCCCCACTAAACCCACTTAACCCACCACAACCTCCTGAGAGCCAACCTAGGCCTCTCCGAGATTTTTATGATCCATCTACTATCTGGATTGAGCCACATCTTAGGTCCCCGAAGGGGGAGATGATTTTGAGCTGAAACCTAATGTCCTGAGCTTGATTCAGAGCCACTTTCATGGGAGCTCAAATGAGGACCCCTTCCAACACCTTGAGAACCTAGACCGAATCGCCTGAACTATGAAACCCAGGAACATCAACTTGGACATTATTTTGATTAAGATGTTCCCTTTCTACCTAAAAGACAAAGCATCTCACTGGCTTAGAACCTTAGGGAGACCCATCTCCACTTGGGAGGAACTGAGGCATGCATTCTTGAAGAAATTTTTCCCCATAGGTAAAACCAATGCCCTCAGAAGAGCCATTACCACATTTACACTACAAGGTGGAGAACAATTCCATGAGGCGTGAGAAAGATTTAATGAATTATTGAGGAAATGCCCACACCATGAGGTTCCAAGGTGGCAATTAGCCCAGATCTTCTACCATGGTTTGGACAGCAACCTTAGGAACTTTGTTGATGCCTCATGTGGAGGAAACTTTTTGAACAAAGATGAGGAGAGCACGTTTGAACTCTTTGAGTTCATGAGTGAGAACTCACTCAACAATGCCTCCATGACCTAGTTTAATCGATCTAGTCAACCTCGTGGTGGGATCTATGAAGTGCAAGCTAATTCTGGAATGGTTGACATGGACATTATAGCCAAAAAGTTGGATCGAGTTGAGTTGGTGGACAAAAAGATTAATGAACTGTTGAACCAAACCAGAAACTCGCTACAGACGCTCTCCCTAGCAAAGGGAGCTCACCATGTAGATTTAGTGCAGCCAATGAACCAAATACACCTGGAACAACCCTTGACCGTGTTCCAGGGAGGGACCTTTGCTCCCTCAAACCCTGATTACTCTCTCCCCTCCCTCTCGGTACCTTCTATCTTTGAAGATGTCTAGGCTATCCAAGGTTACTCCAAACCTGACCCCTTCTCCAACACCTACAACACTGGATGGTGTAATCACCCGAATTTCACTTGGACGAACCAAAAATCAAACCAATTCTAGAACCAACCTAGGCCAAACCCCCCTCCTATCAGCAAGGTCCACCGGTTAGACCACCCTATAATCAGAATAGGATGGCCCCTCCTCCACAAAACCAAATGGACACACTGATAAAAATGATGGCTGATATGAATCAGAAACATCAGGAGGAAATAGCATTAGTGAAGGGACAGTTGAGGCAGCTGTTGGATTGCAAACAACAAGGATCCCTTCCTTCTCAGCTACAACTGAACCTGAGAAATGTGATCAATAGAGGCTCCAATTCTCAAGGGTTCCAAGCCAATCCTAGACATGCTCACATGGTCCAGCAAGCCCCACAAATACCCCCTGGGTTTGGTGCTTCTTCTTCCTCTTCTTCTCAAGGATCTACCCATGGTCCCAACGCCTCTGCCAACACGGTTACCTTGAGAAGCGGCACTAAAACCCAGGACCTCAAGTGGCTGACCCCTCTCATGACCTCACTTCCTGAGATACCCGACTCTAAGGATGAGCGGGAGGAACCCAAAGACCTGGAGACTGACCTGATTTAAACCCAAACACCATACCTTGAGGCCTTGGAGAAAAGGAAGAAAGAGAAAGTTGTAATTGAGAATGAGGAGCTGTTGGAGATTTTCAAACAAGTCCAGATTAATATTTTGCTCCTTGAAGTAATTAAACATATACCAGCTTACGCTAAGTTCTTGAAGGATGTCTGTACGCCGAAGTGTAAACCGAAAACCCAAGCACCTAGGAAGGTAGTGCTCTCAGAATAAGCCAGTTTGGTGATATTAAGCAGCATGCCTCTCAAACAGACTGACCCAGGAGTGCCCTTGATTTCTTGTAATATTGGGGGCAAGACATTTGATAGAGCACTCTTGGACTTAGATGCTTCGATCAACCTCATCCCGACTACCCTTTATCACCTGTTTGGATTTGGAGAATTGAAACCCACACCTGTGACTATCCAATTGGCTGATAGATCTATGAAAACCCTGAAGGGGGTAGTCGAGGACGTGATTGTTCGGGTCAAGGACTTCTACTTCCCGTTTGAATTTTTGGTCCTCGACATGGAAGTCCCCGAACAGCTACAAAACACACCCATCATCTTGGGCAGATCGTTCTTAGCTACGACTAAGGCAAACATTGATTGCAACACGGGATGCATGGAATCGCCTTTGGAGACAAGAAGCTACAATTGGATATCTTCAGGGATGCTAAGTCTTTTGATTGTGGCTGTTTTGAGGAGCATGATCCCATGGAACCTTTGGTTGAAGAATGCCTCACTCTTAGCTCTTCAGCATACCATCTGACTCAACCAGTTGATGACTACCCTAAACCACCCCAACCTGTGGAGGTTGACCTATGTAGAGCTAATTACCTTCAATAACCCCCATTCAAGGAGATTGATGTTGATCAACTCCCACCCTTCCCCTACCCATCAAATGTTGTCCCACCCACACCCAAACTAAAGCCTTTGCCCGATAATCTCAAGTATGTCTTCCTAGGACCTGACCTGACCTTCCCTATGATTATCAATGCCCACTTAACTAAGGATCAAGAACTTAGGTTGACTGCAACCCTCTTTGAACATCAGGCAGCCGTTGGATGGTCAGTTTCTAACCTAAGGGGAATTATCCCTACCTATTGCATTCACAAGATCTATTTGGAAAATGGGGCTCGACCTTCTTGCCAGATGCAAAGGCGACTAAGCCCGAATATACGAGTGGTCGGTAAAAAAGAGATAATCAAGTGGTTTGACGTAGATATCATTTACCCAATTTCCGATAGCCCCTGGGTGAGCCCCACTCAAGTGGTACCCAAGAAAGCTAGGCTCACAGTGGTCACCAATGACTAGAGCAAATCCATCCCCACTGCACCACTACCGCATGGCGGGTGTGCATCGACTATAGGAAGCTTAATGAGGCCACCAAGAAAGATCATTTGCCTCTGCCATTCATTAACTAGATTCTCGAGCGATTGGTAGGGCATAAATATTTTTGCTTCCTGGATGGATATTCAGGATACAACCAAGTTGCTATTATACTAGAGGATCAAGAGAAGAGCACATTCGCCTGCCAGTATGGCACGTTTGCATTTCGTCGTATGCCATTCGGGTTATGCAACGCACCTGCGACCTTTCAGCGTTGCATGCTAGCCATTTTTTCAAAGATGGTGGGTGAATACCTAGAGGTCTTTATGGATGATTTCTCCATGTTCAGGAACTCATTCGACCATTGTCTTAGAAACTTGGAGAAGATCTTGAAACGATATATCGAGGTCAACCTGTTTTAAGCTGTGAAAAGAGCCATTTCATGGTTCAGGAAGGGATTGTCCTCGGTCACATCGTCTCGCACAAGGGCATCGAAGTGGATCGAGCTAAGGTTGATTTAATTTCCAAACTTCCACCCCTAGCTCAGTCAAGCAAATCCGATCTTTCCTAGGACATGTTGGCTTCTATAGATGGTTCATTAAGGATTTTTCCAAACTTTCTATGTCCTTGATTGACCTTCTAGCCAATGATGCCCTTTTTCACATGACACCTGATTGCATCAATGCTTACAACACCCTTAGGGAAACAGTCTCCACTGTACCTGTTTTACAACTCCCGAACTGGTCCTAAGACTTTGAGATAATGTGCGATGCACCAGATTTTTCTATCGACGCAGTCCTAGGACAAAGAAAGAAGAAACACGTGGTGATCTACTACGCGAGCAAAACGTTGGATGAGGCTCAACGGAATTACACCGTCACAGAAAAAGAACTACTCGTCGTAGTCTTTGGATTAGAAAAGTTTCGATCATACCTTCTGGGATCCCACGTGACTATTTACATTAACTACTCGGCTATTCGGCATTTGTTGGCCAAAAGGATGCTAAACCCAGGCTCATCCGATGGATCCTACTCTTACAGGAATTTAACCTAGAAATACATGACAAAGCCGGGTCCAAAAATGTCGTAGCTGATCACCTGTCTAGACTTCACCCAGACCACATTGGATCCTCATTACCTTTGACTGACACCTTCCCTAATGAACAACTTCTAGCCGTGCAAGGAAGAAAGCTACCATGGTATGCAGACTTAGTTAACTATCTGGTGGTAGGATAGACTCCGCACTCTGGTCCAGATAGCAATGGGATAAGTTCTTGGCTGAAAACAAGCACTATTTCTGGGATGATCTTATGTTGTTTAGACTCTGTGTTGACCAGATCATTAGGAGGTGTATTCCTGAAGAGGAAGTCCAAAGTGTGTTGTCCTTTTGTCACGACCAAGCCTGTGGCGGCCACTTCTTTGGGAAGTAAACGGCTGCAAAGGTTTTGCAGTTTGGATTTTATTGGCCATCCTTATTCAAGGACGTACACAGTTTCACCAAGACTTGCTCTCGGTGCCAGACATTGGGGACTATGACTCGAAAGGATATGATGGCCCTCCAGCCCATTCTGATTGTCGAAATTTTTGATGTTTGGGGCATCGATTTTATGGGTCCCTTCCCGCCATCCAACGGCTACGAGTACATATTAGTCTCAGTGGACTATGTCTCAAAGTGGATCAAAGCCGTAGCCACCCGAAGATGTGACCATAAGGCTGTCATGGACTTTGTTAAGCAGAACATCTCTCGATTTGGGATACCGAAATCCATGATCTGTGATGGTGGGAGCCATTTTATTCATGCCTAATTCCATGCCCTACTTATAAAATATGGGGCTACTCATCGCATTGCCACCCCGTATCACCCGCAAATAAATGGGAAAATCGAGGTCTCTAATAGACAAATTAAGAACATTCTACAAAAGACCATGAGACCTGACCAAAAGGATTGGTCCACACGATTGGATGATGCCCTTTGGGCATACAGGATCGCTTTTAAGACCCCAATAGGCATGTCGCCTTATCGATTGGTCTTTGGCAAATCTTGCCACCTTCCGGTCGAGTTGGAACACCGGGCATACTGGGCTGTGAAGTAGTGCAATATGGATTCCCAGTTGGCCGAAGCTCAAAGGACGCTCCAACTCTCTGAGCTTGAGGAAATCCATCGGGACGCCTATGAGAACAGTCGACTTTACAAAGAGAAGATGAAAGCTGTCCATGATAGACACATTCATAGGAAAACCTTCCAGCCCAATCAGCAAGTCTGGCTTTTTGATGCAAGAATTAAACTTTTTCCTAGGAAGCTGAGATCAAAATGGATAGGACCATATCAGGTGGTCAAACCTTATCCTAATGGACCAGTTGAAATTGCAGATCCTAACACTGGGCAAACCTTCACAGTAAATGGCCAAAGATTAAAACATTATCTTGCCCAGATTCCCCCAAAGGAAGTAGTCACCCTCATTGAGGGTTGACACGAAGCTTCGCCCAGCTAGAGGCAATAAACTTAGCACTTCCTGAGAGGCAACCCAGAAGATTTAGACTGATCAGGTAAACTATGACACTTAGGTGATTTCTTTTTGTACCCCCTTTGCATACATTTATTTGCTAATGAGGACATTGTCCAACTTAAGCATGGGGAGGTGGTAATTCGCATTCTCTGAGTTTATATTATCAGCCTGAATTATAAAAAAAAAATTAGGAAGGAAAAATTAGGCATTAGGAGCTTGTCAACTGTGGGAAATAATACAAGAAGAACCTGAAACACCTAGACTTTTCAGGCCTTTAGGATTGATCAGCCCTGGTGTCCACTAAAATGTGGATTTAGCCCGAATCCTTGCAACCTTAATTTACATTAATCTGATCAATAAAGAAAGGCGATAAATATATGACTTATCAACCCATCCTCTGACTTGGAGGGGTTTTTAGTCTAAGCATCTGCACACATTTTTGCACTGACTCACTCCTCGAAGATTCTAACAGAAATTGGGTAGCTAATGAACCTTCTAGGGTGGTATGGCTGGCAAGTTGTCGTGGGTAACAGCCCATTGGCTGGTTGTCCAGAGCCTAGCCATAGGACCATTCTCTTTGATTGCCTCTAGGTAAATCTTAGATCAGGGAAGCCACCTACTGAAATAAAAAAAAGGAGAAATAGAAAAAAATATATATAGAAAAAGAAGAAAAAGGAAAAATTAAATAAGTCACATTTCATCGCACGAGTATGGCTAGCAAGTGGTCATGGGTAACAACCCATTGGTTGGTTGTCCAGAACCCAGCTCACTAAATGCACGAAAAAGCCCAAAACACTTAAGGAAGAAGCGAGGAAGTAGAGCAATCCGGGGAGATATACACTGGAAACACCCTTGTGTTGACCCCACTTAAAATAAAAGTAGGGAGAAAGCTACCGATTGGATAGATACGTCTTTAGGCAAGCATTTTCTTTTTTGGTCACGTAGGGGCGTGGAAACTCGAAGTCTGTTTTAATTACCATTGAGTGAGTCTATCACAATTTTCACACCAAGATGCTTAGCACTTAGAGTCTTTTTCGAGTTATGGGTGGGTTAGGTAGCCGTAAAAAGTTACCTACACACTCTCATCTCCAAAAATCCAAAAAAATTAGAAAAGATTAAAAAGAAAAGAAAAAATATATATATTTGTATATATGCTTTAAAGCGAGGACTTGGGCGATTTGCATTTTGGTAGGCACCCGGGCACTATTTAGTCTTTGTGAATTAGGATCTTAGTATATTTCCTCCCGTTGACAAGCAACATATGTCTAAGTAATCAATTTCTAATTGCGACTGAAAATAACAGCTAGGATAAACCTTGCTAGGGACTAGCAGGGATGAGAATGGGGGTATGATAACTCTACATTCAATGATGATAATTCCATCAACTTGGTTAGTTTTGAGGACATATGCACACTAATAACATGTCATGATGGGCATAGGAGCACTGCATGCATTGAGATGTTAGATTACTTATAAATCAATGTTTAATGGCCATATGTACAAGTGCATGTTGAAACAGGCCTCAGATGAGCAATCGGATCGCACGGATGGATTCAGATCGACGAATGGAGTCTAACGGACTTGAAATCACTTAAATCCGACATTCGGAGCACCCTCGGCTAGCCTAAGAAGTTCTGGCCATTGATCTGATGATCAATGGTCCATGACGCGCCACGTGGTGCCCACCTGCCACATCCACCATCTCTCTTCATCGCGTAGGAGCAACCATGGTTGTCCGATCTCCCATCGGACTACTGAGGATTTGCGAAGACTGCAAGCATATTGCGTCATTAGCGCAGTGGTTAGTGCCCCAAATCCGCGCACGCAGACATGCGTTCGAGCCGAGGTAGGGCTCAAATTGATAGCGAAGGCACGCACGAAGGAAATTCAGCTGTAGATGAAGGCGCGGATGGTGCGGATGGTGGCTACATGGCGCTCTGGATGCGTGCCATCACCAACACACGCTCAAAGTGTGATCCACAGCGCGCGCCCAAGCGAACTCTCGACCGTTCGATCATCCATCGGACGACTCACATGGCATGCACACGGATTGCGTGGCGAATGAAGCACACGCGTGTGCTTGGACCTGTGGGTGAGGAGCTTCACCGACGTTTCTAGAATGGGTTTAGCGACATCTCAGACATCGCTAAAGGCCTTACTTAGTTTAGAAACCCCTCTTCTCTATATAAACCCTCCCAACCACCCCATTGAAAGGCATTGAATACACACACACCTTCCATGCTACTCTAGTCTTCTCCTAGCTCCAACAAATACTCCATACCCACCCCGGAGTTGTCAAGCCATTGACGGAGCCTCCCTCCACCGTCGTGGTCGCCTTGCCTCCTCCTCGCACTCTCTTTACTTTAGTTTATCTTGCACTTATTTAAGCTTTCATCTATGGTTGTAGTTGTAAACAAACTTTAATTGCATGCTATATATTAATGATGTTTCATACATTGTAGCTCACATCCTCTTAATACTTGTCATGTTTTAAACACGATCTCTAACCCTACTCTTTCTCTCTCTCTCGCATTTTCTCGCAAGCAAGCAAACCACCCATTCCTGTGACAACTAAAGTGACAAAATAATCTGATTTTACGCCTCCTTGTGTTCAACACTTGGACTCACCAACTTCACTTCTTAAATTAAAACGGACGTCACGAATGGATACTATAATGGCATAATTAAACAAATGCATTCTGTGCGCGTCAGTCCATCAACTTAACTCCCACCGCTGTATATGATTGTTTTCAATTAGGGGAGT
The DNA here is from genome assembly GCA_037157565.1 of Thalassia testudinum. Lineage (NCBI taxonomy): Eukaryota > Viridiplantae > Streptophyta > Magnoliopsida > Alismatales > Hydrocharitaceae > Thalassia > Thalassia testudinum. The sequence continues at coordinate 52,883,372 of JAZHRO010000078.1, forward strand.
TGAAACCCACCTTGGTTACCATTCAACTGGTTGATCGATCAGTAAAAACACCTAGGGGGTGGTTGAGAATGTGATCGTTAAGGACCATGAATTTTGCTTTCCCGCAGATTTTTTCGTTCTCGATATGGAGGTTCCTCATAATCTTCATGTTGCACGATTATCTTAGGTCACCCATTTTTGGCGACAGCCCATGCGAACATCGACTGTGCATCTAGGTGTATGGAGATTGCCCTAGGAAACGAAAGACTTAAACTGGGCATATTTAGGGCATCACGGATCTTCAACTGTGATCACATCGAGGACGGTGAAGAAGAAGAATCGGCTTTTTGTGGTAACATTAGTCTTCTTTGTAATGAGCCAATGTCACATTTGTCTTTATTGTCAGGGTTTTTAGACCTTGATCCACACGGGACTGAGATGACTGCAATGCACATTTCCTCCTGTGGATTCGATTGTGTGGGGTATTCATCTGATCACGACACCCCTGATTCTGATTATCCTGATTCATCAATTACTGAATTGCCCCTGCTGACACAGGATGGCGGGGTTCTCGTTAATGCAATCACGACTGACTATTTTGCAAGTGGGGAATTGGTGGGAATTCACACATATTAGGATCATCAGATTTCGTTATTGATTCTTCTCCTCTTACTCACGATTCTGATTCCCACCCACCCGTGATTGAACTGAAGCCCTTACTTGACTCACTCAAATACGTGTTTTTGGGTGATATTGAGACATACCCTGTCATTATCAGTGCTCACTTGACCGTGGAACAAGAGTATCAATTGATTTCAGTTTTACTTGATTCACCATCATAAGAAATGATAAGGGCGAATCCATCCCAACCTGCACCATGACTTCGTGGCAAGTTTCCATTGACTACAGGAAACTAAACATGGCTACCAAGAAGGATCATTTCCCTTTATTGTTAATTGATCAGATTTAGAATGGTTAGTGGGGTGCAGTTTCTTCTACTTTTTAGATGGATACTTGTTCGTCGCGAAATGAGAAAAATATTATTTCTATCGTTGTAGTGTGAATCACGTTGAAACAAATATATTTATAAAGTTGAATCGGTGAGTCCTGAATCATTCGTAGGGAGACAAAACACGATTTTCAAAGGTTTTCGTACTATCCTAAAGCAACATAGAAATAATGACCAGATATTTAGAAAATTAGATTTTTTTTTTGCTAATGGCGAATAGTTCTCAACCTAGGAATTAAAACAACTATGCTAAAGAATAAAGAGAGAGAAAAAATAGATGAAGGACGGCATTGCTTGTGGGATGCTTGTACAAAGTGCAGCAGCACTTTAGATCTAGAGAGCCAAGAGCAAGATAGGAGAGATGTTGCAGAGAGAGAGAGGTTGGAGATGTGTCTGGTGGAATTTGCCTCTCAAATGGGGGCCCTAAGGCTCTTTTTATAACTAAAATAAGGGGTAAAGAAAGTATTTTGGGCCCTCAACTCGTGCAACAACCTTGGAACCATCAGATCTGTCGATTGGGAGATCAATGGATGAAATTACCCCTCAAAATAGCCTCCAATACGCCTTCAACGCATGCACTGCACCTGGTGGCAACACATGGCACACGCTCAGCCGTTGGATCGACCGCGTCGTGTCCTTCATGCGCTCGTGCATGCACTTTCAATTTCAACCATCCGATCATGAGATCGAATGGCATACGAACCACGCTGCACCGTAAGCTGCATCCTCGCCCTTCACTCCAATCTAATAGCTCAATTTCATGTGAGCGTTGCCGCCTCTCTGATTTGGTGCTAAGCTCGAGTTGAATGCACATTGCTTCTTCTCATGCGAGGGCAGTAACCAGCGCATTGCGGGCATGCTTTGTCGTGATTTGGAATTTGTGCATAGCCATTCTCAGCTGTTGGATGAAAATCCAACGGCTAAGATGCTCTCTCTCAGTTGATGAAGGCGTGATAGGGGGCGACGTGGCCTCATCGTGGCCGTTGGATGATGTTCCAATGGTCCACGACTTTTCTTTCAGTGGTTGGGGCATGGCGATGGGCTGCTGGGATGGTGCCACGTGGCACCATCCTATTCATCTTCCCACCTTTGTAGTTGGTGCTATAGGGCTCCGATTGAGCTTATTTTTATGTTGTTGGACTACGATCGTTGATTTGGACCCATCCATGCGCTCGGATTTTGACATCTGAGGCTTGGATTTGTGTTATCTTGCTCCTTGGCCTCTGATCTTCTACAGGCTGTATGTGATGCTACGGAAGTCTGATCAAGATGATTCCGGAAGCATTGGACTTCCATCGTCGTCTTGATCAGATCCGTACAGTCTGATCTATCACCTGCATACTTGAATCATCTGCAATTAATATCATCTCTCCTTTAGAGCATAAAATAGCATTATTATCTATAAAGCTAACAAATTAACTATGATGCAAATTATGATACTCATGCCTGCATCATTCCTAAGTTAAGTTAAAATCTAACTTATTTAGGTAGATTAGGTCCTATGATTGCTGTGCAATCACACCCCCATGCCTGAATCTTGATAGTCCCTAGCAAATGCAAGATTAAATGTAAAGTGATCCGAAATGACTAATTTCTATCAAGAGCTCGACTAGAGATTTATTTCTTTTCTTTTTATCCAAAACTTTAGAAATCCAGACAGTTGTGAAAGTGTAGTGTTGTAGCCTATGCAACGGATCTAAGTGAAAAGTCAATCCACATCTAAAGCTCGTACTTGACCCTTAGTAAAATTTTATTGGGATAGGCAAACTTCTTCCCTCGGGATTATAAAATAATATGTGATTTCAGCCCCGACTTTTGGCTTAGTTAGAAGATGTCTGAGTCAAGTGGGTTTGTATTTGATGGCTTACATTCCTTTAGTGCTATTTATAGACTAGTACTACAGAACCTAGATTTTCGGACTATCAAATAAATCAATTTAGAGAGAGGTGGAGGAACTATGCTCTCTTTAGTTCCTTTGTACTCATTGTTTCTTTTTCTTTCTCTTTTTATTTTTCCTCTTTTTCTTCTCTTCTCTTTTCTTTTTCTTTTCAAGCTCACAATCTCACCAGATTTGTCAATATATTTGGTGGCCTCTCATGGCATTAACACTTTGATTAAGTTCTAATAACCCTATGACTAAGTCAGCAATCCTCAGCCAGTATTCGGGCGGTCAGAAATAAAGAAAAGTAGGTCAAGGCAGTAGTTGGTGGATTGTAAAGGGAATGGGTGTTGTTGCGTCAATGTGCTTAACATGAAGTAAACATAACACAATTAACACACTCTTTTTTTTCTATATATATATATATTTTTTTTTTTTTTTTTCCTTCTGCTTTTCTCTTTTCTTTTCTTTTTTCATATGTATTTATTTCTATGAATGCAACATAATGCAGCAACCATGCACATTTTGATTCAGGAGGCATTATTCTAGATTGGGGGTCTTCAAGAGGATATCGGGTAGCTTATTTGGTGGAAGTGCCTACTCTCGACACTAAAAAAGAAATGGATGGGACAACATATTTCTGACCTTGATATTAATTCCCTCCTTCAACCAAGGATTCCATAAAGGATGGTCGTAACCATTCTCCTTAGTCCTAGTTTTATTAGAACCCGCTCTTTGCGTATTTGCCTTATTTGGTGGCTCTCCAAAAATTCTCACAAAGAATTTATATGCAGGAATCGAGAGCGAAAACTATGCCTAACTCCAAGTATCATTATCGAATTACTTAGAAACTAAGATTCCTTATACTAGCCTTAGATCACCAGTAGACTCTACCCTCACTTCGCACTTGTTTGGTGGATCTACTAGAAGTTGATTTGCCTGACTTCCTAATTATTGTCCAAGGGTTCAAGAGAAGAAGCATTGCTTCTTCTCAACAAACTAAAGATGTCTATCGGTCTTCACAGAGGATCCATTGCAAATTCTATGTGTAAGTTGTGAAAGTGTACTGGATTCTAGATTCAAGAATCAACTTAAGAATAAATCCCTAATAAAACCTTCAAGATAAAAATCCTTTCTGCATGAATCAATTTTTTTTTTGGCATAAAAATAAGGCATGCAATGTCCACCCTCCCATCCTATTCATTACAATGTCCTTGTTGAAATGTATGCAGAAAAATCAAAATGTAATAAGCAAGAGGAGGGGATATCACCTGACTGATTTTGTTAATCCAGGTCAGCTTGATCAGACAGAAATGAAAAATACCTGTACAAAATACTGGGTTGCCTCCCAACTAGCACTAAGTTTAACGTCATTTGCCGAACTCAGTTTAGCTCTAACATGATTCCAGAAGGTTAATGTGACTATCAGGAATGGGATTAAGATTTTGAGTAATGTAAGGCTTCAGCCTTTGACCATTTACCTTTGTTTTGTGGCCAGTCTTAGGATCCAGAATGAGAACAACTCCATGAGGGAAATTTTTCTTACAATAAAAGGGCCTATCCATTTTGATCTTAATTTTTCCAGAAAGAGCTTGAAGCGTGCATCAAATAACCAAACCTTTTGAGTAGGGACAAAGCTTTTTCAAGAGATATACTTATCATGTAAAGCTTTTGTCCTATTCTTATAAGTTCTCGTGCTATCATAAGCGACATTCTGGATTTCCTCCAATTCAGTTAATTAGAGTTTTCTTTGTCGTCAAGATTAATCAAGACTTAGGCTAAAAGTTCTAATTGCCCAATAAGCTTTATGTTCAAGTTCAACTGGTAGATGATAAGATTTTCTGTAGACCAAATGGAATGGAGACATTCCAATCAGAGTTTTATATGTAGTTCGGTAGGCCCAGAGAGTGTCATCTAATTTAGTAGACTAATCTGTCCGATCTAGGCAGACCATCTTTTGAAGGATTTTCTTAATTTCCCAATTGGAAATTTTAGCTTGTCCGCTGGTCTACGGATGGTATGGAGTAGAGATTCTGTGAGTGACTCCATACTTAGTCAGTAAGGTCCTGAATTGATTGTGAGTGAAATGGGACCTGCCATCATTAATCAGAGCCTTTGGTACACCAAACCGGCTAAAGATGTTTTTCTTTACAAAATCCATGACCACCTTATGGTCATTGGTTCAGGTCGGGATGGCCTCAATCCATTTGGATACATAGTCGACTGCAACCAGAATGTATAGGTACCCAAACAAATTGGTAAAAGGTCCCATAAAATTAATGCCCCAAACATCAAAGATCTCGACTTCAAGGATTGGATTTAGGGGCATCATATCCTTCTTGGCCATGTTTCTTAGAGTTTGGCAATTAATACATGACTACAGAAATTGTAAGAGTCCCGGAATAAAGACGGCCAATACAATCCACTTTGCAACACTTTGGCTGCCATCTTTTTTCCTGAGAAGTGACCTCCACAAGCAAAAGTATGGCAGAATTCTAACACACTTGTGATCTCCTCGTCTAGAACACAACGACAGATAACCTGGTCTGAGAAAATTTTAAATAGTTCTAGGACTTCCCAAAAGTAGTATTTGGCATCAGAAATTAACCTATCACGCTTATGCTTAGGCCAATCCATGGGTAATTTTTCGATTGCCAAATAATTAATAATGTCTGCAAACCAAGGTAGTTTGCAAATAGTCAAAAGAGTCTCATTAGGGAATGAATCAGAAAATTAAGGAGTTTCAAATTCTACAAAGATTCTAGAAAGATGATCTGCTACTACATTTTGGGCTCCAGATTTGTCTTTGATTTCTAAATCAGATTCTTGTAGTAGAAGGATCCATCTGATTAATCTGGGTTTTCCATCCTTCTTAGACATCAAGTGCCTTAATGCAGTATGATCTGTGAAAATTGTGACATGAGATCCAAGTAGATATGATCTAAACTTCTTTAGAGCAAAAACTTTTGCTAGCAACTCTTTTTCTATAGTGGTGTAATTCTTTTGAGCCTCATCAAGAGTTTTACTAGTGTAGTAGATAACAGAAGGTTTCTTATCAATCTTTTGGCCTAAAACCTCACCAATAGCAAAATTAAGACCATCAGTCATGATTTCGAACAAGTGATCCCAACTAGGAGGTTGTAGGATGGGAGATTGTGTAATGGCCTCCTTCAGTAGATTGAAAGCCCTTAAGCAACTTGAATCAAAATCAAAGGTTTGATCTTTCACCAGTAAATTACTTAAGGGCCTTGCCACCTTAGAAAAATCCTTAATGAATCAATGGTAAAATCCCACATGTCCAAGAAATGATCTTAATTGTTTAATCGTCAAAGGTGGCAGCAGTTTAATGATAGTGTCCACCTTGGCTTTATCCACTTCAATTCCTCTTTTAGACACAACGTGAACAAGGACTATGCCTTCCCTAACCATGAAGTGGCTCTTTTCCCAAGATAGGACAAGGTTTACCTCTATGTATTTTTGTAAATTTTTCTCCGGATTGATCAAACATGATTCAAAAGAGTTCCCAAATACAAAGAAATCATCCATAAATATTTCCATAAAATCACCCATGTCCGAAAAGATTGTAAGCATGCACCTCTGAAAAGTCACTGGTGCATTGCATAATCCAAAAGGCATTCCACGGAATGCAAATGTTCCATAGGGACATGTGAAGGTGGTTTTCTCTTGATCGTCGGGGTAGATGGTTACTTGCTTGTAGTCGGTGTAGCGATCCAAGAAATAGAAGAACTTTTGGTCGGATAGTCTTTCAAGAATTTGATTATTGAAGGGAAGTGGAAAGTGGTCTTTCTTAGTTGCATTATTCAGCTTCTTGTAATCAATACAGACTCTCCAAGAGGAAGTTGTGTGGGTTGGAATCAATTCCCTATTATCATTAGTAATCATAGTTAGCCCAGCTTTCTTAGGAACCACTTGTACAAGACTAATCCATGGGCTGTGATTACGCAGTAATCATAGGCCCTAATTCACCTGAATTAAGGTAGAACCTAGCTTAACATGGGCATTCTGCATTCATACACAGTGTACTTTGCATCTTAGATGATTTATATGTTTTATACATAATAATGTGCTATTTGAGAGGTATTAATAATTGCAGGTAATCCAAGGCTGCAGATGACTATTCCAACCTTATGGATCTATTTGGAATGACGACGGGAGTCCAACGTTTCCAAGAGCGCATCAATCAAACTCCCGTAGCACCCTAGGGAGTCTGTAGAAGAAGCAGGAGCCAAGGGGCAAATTGAAGAATATCCGAACCTCAGATGACAAATCCAACCACACAGATGGATCCGAATTGATGTTCGCAGTCCAACGGTGCAGAAATCAACTCAATTGGAGGCCTACATCATCAGATACAAGGAGAAGAAGATGGACGACCACGATGGTGCCATGTGGCACCATCGCAGCCACCCCTCACCGCACCCCAATCTGGGAAGGAGAGCCATGGGCCGTTGGATCGTCATCCAATGGCTGCGATACATCCACGTCGCCCACCTCTAGCCGCTTCATCAAGCAAGGGCGACATCTCGACCATTGGATTTCCATCCAAAGGTCGAGGGTGGCTGCACAGGATTTGGAAATCGCAACAATTTGCATGCATAGCGAAGCCGAGAGCGCGCTTAACAGACAACGTGCGACGAGGGTTCAAAGCACGATGTACGAATCGACCGTGCGTGAATGAAATCCATTGTAGGATCTTCATCAGGTGGATCAGCGGCGAACGTGTGGCAAGTGTAGGAGCGTTGGATGAAGATGCGCATGATGATGCACGCCGTAGGAGTCGACCGGTGATGGGAACACCATCATGAGCCATAACTAGCTCATTTTGACCCAATGAAGAGAATAAATGCTCCTACATAACCAATTGAAGGTCATAATTCACTACATAACCTTTCTGAGAGAAACACAACTAGGGGTTAAACTATAATTTTACCAATGCAGTACAACCACATGTTTTCTCAAGGGCTAAACAAAGGTCAAATGATCTTAATAAGATAATAAATGGGTTGGATTTGATAGAAAAGGGTTTGTGTGTGTTCTGTGAATTAAATGACTTCTTGAAACCCTAAAAATAGACCCACTTGATTAACCAAGGTTTTGGTCAAGATAAAATTCACTTAAACCCTCTAAAAATCATATAAAAGTATTCTCTAGGGTTTAGAACCTTCAATTTGGCCGATAGAACCCATCTTGACCTAGAATGGGGTCTTAGACAGATATTTTCCCTAAATTGGGTTTTTGCATAAATTTCCTAGTCAAACATGGTCAAACGCAAATGCAACTTCACCATTGAATTCCTTAGGTCCAAATTAGGTTTGTACCAAAACTTAGATCCAAAATGAGTTTGCCTTGACCTAGTTTGCAAAAAGGTCCAGCCTGATTACATTTCTACCCCTAACTTTCAAAAACCCTTACTAAAAGCCCCCTAGCTTTCTCATCATCTTCACAAGTAGGTCCCTCCACCATTATCGCAGAGGAAACCTACTCCGACGACCTTTGACAGAGTAGATCTCTTTGATTTCTCAGAGAATCTCTTCCAAAATTGGAAGGGAGATTCTCTAAGAAATTCCCTCCAATCTGAACCCATCTTTTATCCCTGATTCTTTCCCAATCTCTCATGAGAACGCATGAGAGATATGGGTCTCCTAACAAGCTTCCAACCAACTTCTAGAGCTCCATTTTAAGGAGCCCATACCTCTTTGATCTCTCGACACTTGATTTCGGCCGCGACTACCCCTAATTCCTCTCTTCCCCTCACAGCCATAGGCTCCTCAATGTCCGGCGAGCTCCCATGCCTCTTCTCGTCGTCCGATCGCCATACCTGCGACGGATCCTTCTTCCCTGACTTCATCCGCGCCTCACCGTACAGCAGGTGCTTCTCTCCATTCGTCCTTGCCGATCCCACCTCATCGGAGTCGCTTTCGTCTCCGACGTCGGCCACACCAGACCCGATGCTTCCACTCGCCCCCTTCGTTCCTTAACCTTCCAGATAAGCTCCCTCTCCCCTCTACGTTCTTCTCCACCCTTTATTCTCCAAAATTGACCACTGCTGACCTCCATCATCTCCATCCCTTCCATCTCCAACCATCCACTCCAGCAAGGCCATCCCACCTCCACAGGCTACCCCAACCCTCGCCGACAAGCCCATGACCTCTACCTTGCTTCACTGATCCTTTCCCCTCACTCCACTCACCATGCCACTCACTCAAACCACCCCTCGAACATACCCACACACGCGCACACAGCGCACCCTAGGCACGCACTCACAAGCACTGCCACGCCATGCCAACACCCCCAGCACCTTCGTCGTGCTCTGGCAACCCTATCTAAATGTTTTGATGTGGTCACGAGGCCATTCTTGTGTTCTCAGGTTCAGGCACCCATCCGCCATTGTTGTGGAGCTCGAAGCAAGCTTGAAGCCACGCCTAGGTCTTGCTACGCTAAGGCATCAGTCCTAGGTGTTGGTGTTAGAGCACCACGATCATTTATTTTGATGATAACAAAACACGTGTCATTTAACATTTGCACTTGGAGTCTTAGATTTCAGGACAATTGCAAATGGAGACGTGATTAGACGAAGTTCGAGCTCGCATCCAAGATGGATTGGAGGAGCTTGATGGAGAACAGAGGGGATTCGCGAGGAGCGATAGATTGAAGATGGAAGGACAAGAAGAATAGGATAGAATTCCATTTTATTCCTTTCATGTACATTTGTCGTTATTTTCTTGCTCTTTATTTCCTTAGAAAATTATGGTAAAGAGCCTCAAAGTACCTTAACAGTAGTCCTAGGAACACCGGCACAACCCTAGGATACTTGGGTTTTCTGTAGAGAACTTAGAAAACCAATATAGGGTTCAAACAGCATTTCCAGACGTCTAATTCCAAAATCAGACGTCTGATAATGTGTTTTAAGACGTCTGACTATTGATTCAGACGTCTGGTAACATTTAGGCTGGACATAGTTAGTTCTGTCTGATGAAATCAAACGTCCAGACCTTAGACCAGACGTCTTAGGAGATGTTTGATGACTTTGCCAGATGCCCAATTAGTGGACCGTTGGCTCTCCTAGCATACGCTCAAGGATATGACCGTTAGAGCCTTATCAATCGTCCTTAAGCCATTCTAGACGTCTGATAATTGACCGTTTTGCCTCGACTGACCCGAAAATCTCTTCTCAAAGATTTTCTAGCCGTTGCAAATCCATTCCGACGAAAAAGTAGGTTTCCAGACGTCCAGACATAGTGCCAGACGTCCTATATGTTGTCTGATGGACTTGTGCTAGAACCCTGTTTAGATATGTTTCAAGTCAGGAAGAGACCCGCCCAAAATCAGACATCTGACCTTATTTTTAGACGTCTTAAAGTGATCTTCCAGACGTCTGATGCCAGGATCAGACGTCTGATAGCCCTGTCAATGCAATGATTGTTCCTGATTTCGGGTTGTTTCACTTGGACTTTGCACCCAACGGCTATGGAGCCTTTCCTAAGCCATCCAAAGCCTTCCTAAGGCCTCTATAAATAGAGGGGAACCTCTTGCACACCAACACACACCTAGAAACACAAGATACACCTAACCAACATACTTTCTACTCTTTTGTGTCCAAGAAAAGCTCTTGCTCTCCAAGCTTAAGTTCCATCATCCAGAGAGCTAAATTCCCTTTGTGCACCCGCTCTCCCGCCGTAGTTCACGAAGAGTGACGTTGCGCCGTCGCGTGGCTCACGCACCCGCGTCATCGATCCGACGCACTCCTTGCAAAGGGGAGTTTCCTAATTCCTATAGAAGCTAGGTTTAAATTACTTTGTTGGCTCTATAGGATTGTTGTTTCTTTATCTTTATTATTTGGTTGGGTATTCGCTTTGCGAATTCCCATCTCCTTCGTGGGACAAAATCCTTCTCGTGGAGAGAAGGGATTGAGGAACGCTACCCTCGCACTTGTAGCGTGGTTGTAATTGAGGTTGAATCACCCTCGTTTAAAGTGATTCGTTTAGTGGATTTTGATCAACTTGGTTGATCGGAAAATCCTAACTCGAGAGGGTTAGGTGGTGGTTTTCACCCGATTTGGGTTTCCACCTAAAAATCTTTGTGTACTTTGTGTGATTGTATTTTGTGAGATTGTTTATATTTTATTTCCGCAATTATTACGTCATCCCTCCTGGTAGGGAAGAATCTACAATTGGTATTAGAGCAGGTCTCGCGTTACTGGCTTTACAAACCGGTGAGGATCTAGATATGGAGGGAAAAGCATTCATGTGCATCGAAGGACACGATACCTCGCGACCACCATACTTTGCAGGTATAGATTTCGTTTATTGGAAAAATCGTATGACTATGTGGTTGTAGGCCTACGACTTCCGGGTATGGGAAAAATGCGAATCAGCATTTGTGATTCCCAAGAAACCCGCAAGAGGTTACTCAGAAGATCAGGTTCGGAATCTCAACCTCAACGCAAAGGCAATGAATGCCTTGTATTGCGCGTTGAGTCTGAAAGAGTTCGAGCAAATCCAAGAGTGCACTACCGCCCATGAGATATGGCGGAAGTTAGAAGACACTCATGAGGAGACGAGCTCAGAAGAAGATCTCGAGAAGAAGGAAACCGCGTGCCTTGGATTCATGGCCATCACGGATAACGACAGCGACGACAGCGATAATAAGGTAAACTCGGATTTACAAGATGCTTTTAATGAGTTGTATGAGCTTAGTAAATCACTAGAAATAGAAAACAAAAACATGAAAAAGAATCTTAGTTTTCTTAAATCTGAAAATGAAAGGCTAGAAAATAAACTTAAGGATCTAGAAATAGGCCCTAGTTCTAACACTTCTGAAAATGAAAATTTGTTCCTAGAAAATAAAAACCTCATCAATGAAAATAATAAATTGATTGAGGAAAATAATTGTCTAAAGTTAGAAATCTGTGATTTAAAGACTAAGATGCATACTATAGAAAAAGAAATTGCATGTCTTAGGGAAAACTCTAACAAATTAATCAACAAAGTAGATGATTTATATAGCCCCAAAATTGAGAAAGGATCTCCATCAAGGAGACTCGCTAACAGATCTGGATCCAAGCCCACTTGGATACCGAAAAAAGAATTGGAATCTTGTTTTGTAGGTTTCAGGGATAACTACAACACGAAGGACTGGACCTACAAGCTCAAGGCTGGTCAGCTCGAGTTGGGAGAACCAAGGAGTAGACCAAGGAGGAGAACAAGAAGACCGACGAGACGACGAACAAACAATGATCCCGCCGCATGTCGACCACCAGACTGGAGACTGGCACCAATGCCCGGGCCTCCAAGCTACGGATGGGAGCCCCATCCGATATGGCATCCACCACCACCATTCGGGCCATTTTATTGCCCATGGTAAGTGAGATAAAAACCATTTACCCTATCTTTTTATCATAAGCATTTAGATAGGGGGAGCAAAAAAAATTATAAGCTAATTGTCAATTTTTAAGGGGGAGATATAAGGTAGCTAAATTTCCTTTAGAAATGGGGAGAAAAATAATAGCTATCTTGTTGTTATAAAAAAAGGGGAGGACATTACCTTTGTTAAAAGAAATTTATAGAAGAGCATGTTTTAAGGGGGAGTTATAGGAAATCAATTAAACCTTTTTTATAATGTCAAAAAGGGGGAGGATTTTTTGCATTATCATTTATGGTTTTGTTATCATCAAAAAGGGGGAGATTGTTGGTGCTAGAGTACCACGATCATTTGTTTTGATGATAAGAAAACACATGTCATTTAACATTTGCACTTGGAGTCTTAGATTTCAGGACAATTGCAAATGGAGACGTGATTAGACGAAGTTCGAGCTCGCATCCAGGACGGATTGGAGGAGCTTGATGGAGAACAGAGGGGATTCGTGAGGAGCGATAGATTGAAGATGGAAGGACAAGAAGAATGGGATAGAATTCCATTTTATTCCTTTCATGTACATTTGTCGTTATTTTCTTGCTCTTTATTTCCTTAGAAAATTATGTTAAAGAGCCTCAAAGTACCCTAACAGTAGTCCTAGGAACACCGGCACAACCCTAGCATACTTAGGTTTTCTGTGGAGAACTTAGAAAACCAATATAGGGTTCAAACAGCATTTCCAAACGTCTAATTCCAAAATCAGACGTCTGATAATGTGTTTTAAGACGTCTGACTATTGATTCAGACGTCTAATAACATTTAGGCTGGACATAGTTAGTTCTGTCTGATGAAATCAGACATCCAGACCTTAGACCAGACATCTTAGGAGATGTCTGATGACTTTGCCAGACGTCCAATTAGTGGACCGTTGGCTCTCCTAGCATACGCTCAAGGATATGACCGTTAGAGCCTTATCAGACGTCCTTAAGCCATTCCAGACGTCTGATAATTGATAGTTTTGCCTCGACTGACCCAAAAATCTCTTCTCAGAGATTTTCTAGCCGTTGCAAATCCATTCCCACGAAAAAGTAGGTTTCCAGACGTCCTGTATGTCGTCTGATGGACTTGCGCTAGAACCCTGTTTAGATCTGTTTCAAGTCAGGAAGAGACCCGCCCAAAATCAGACGTCTGACCTTATTTTCAGACGTCTTAAAGTGATCTTCCAGACTTCTGATGCCAGGATCAGACGTCTGATAGCCCTGTCAATGCAATGATTGTTCCTGATTCCGGGTTGTTTCACTTGGGCTTTGCACCCAACGGCTATGGAGCCTTTCCTAAGCCATCCGAAGCCTTCCTAAGGCCTCTATAAATAGAGGGGAACCTCTTGCACACCAACACACACCTAGAAACACAAGATACACCTAAGCAACATACTTTCTACTCTTTTGTGTCCAAGAAAAGCTCTTGCTCTCCAAGCTTAAGTTCCATCATCCAGAGAGCTAAATTCCCTTTGTGCACCCGCTCTCCCGCCGTAGTTCACGAAGAGTGACGTTGCGCCGTCGCGTGGCTCACGCACCCGCGTCATCGATCCGACGCACTCCTTGCAAAGGGGAGTTTCTAATTCCTATAGAAGCTAGGTTTAAATTACTTTGTTGGCTCTATAGGATTGTTGTTTCTTTATCTTTATTATTTGGTTGGGTATTCGCTTTGCGAATTCTCGTCTCCTTCGTGGGACAAAATCCTTCTCGTGGAGAGAAGGGGTTGAGGAACGCTACCCTCGCACTTGTAGCGTGGTTGTAATTGAGGTTGAATCACCCTCGTTTAAAGTGATTCGTTTGGTGGATTTTGATCAACTTGGTTGATCGAAAAATCCTAACTCGAGAGGGTTAGGTGGTGGTTTTCACCCGGTTTGGGTTTCCACCTAAAAATCTTTGTGTACTTTGTGTGATTGTATTTTGTGAGATTGTTTATATTTTATTTCCGCAATTATTACGTCACCCCTCCTGGTAGGGAAGAATCTACACTAGGATGCGTGGAAGTTGTCTGTGCATACATTCAGGCCTTCAATTGGAGTCGAGAGACTCTGCGACTACTGCAATCACGAAGACCATCTCTGCTGCAAGTGCGCAACAGGAAGGTGGGACATTTAGTCCCACCTCGGAAGTGAAAGAGCGCTCGTACCTGCATAAAGGGAAAAAGTGACAGAGGCTGTTTGCCTCAGATCCACGGGGTGAGGTCCCACTCACCCGACCCGGTCTCGTCTACGAACACGCCCCGTGGACCTGGCTTGACTTGACCTGACTTGCACTCTTCGCCCACTACCGCACGCCAGAGGGCCTGGTCCCGGGTATGCACCCGACCCGATTACCCAGCTACTTGTGTGGCTCTAGGAGAGTGGATCCTAAGAGAGAAAGAAAGGAGTGTTTCGCGTGGGTAGGGGTAGGGTTTTGCTATAGGGTTCTTCGACTGACACTTAGTTGCAGTCTGAAGAAGAAGAGAAGGCCAAAGGCAAGAGCTGAAGAAGAGGAGGCTAGGAGAAGAAGAAGAGGACCACAGGACTTAAGGTAGAAGAAAAGGCAAAGGCAAAAGAAGTAGAGTAGAAGCCAAAGGAAGGAGTGAAAATAAGAAGAAGCCAGAAGCTGAAGAAGAGAAGGACCTCAGAGAAAGGTAACAGTAGAGATAGAGAAGAGGAAGAAGAAGAAGCAAAGACAGAGAAGAAGTCAGACACTTTAAGTCGTCTGACTCCTCCATCAGACGACAGAATCTAGCTTATATTTCATATTCATATATTAAGTTCCTTGGTGATATTGTAGGAGTATTTGGTGATCTAAATCACCATTTTACTCCCATATTTTTGCACTCTGACACTGCTACTATTGCAATTTCTTTTAGTTTAAATTGTGATCTTGATTTCTAAATACCAATTTACTCCCTGTGTTCGACCTCGGAAATATTTTCGAGTAATAAAATTATCTGTTTTGAATGGTATTTTTCCTGTACTACAATGCAATACTTTTAAAACCCGATTCAACTAACATAACAGCCGGGCGCAGCGCATGACTTTTAAGCCGTCTGATCGAGAGATCGGACAGCTGACGGCTGAGATGAGTTAGGATTTGAGCCGTGTTTAAGCGTTGTGCGACGGGTGTGTGGCGAGGGAGCGAGGCCATCGGATGCGGATCCAAGGGCACACAGCATGCCATGTGTCAGCACCAAATCAAGCTATGGATGGAAGAAGGATTTGGAAGGCTTAATTAGGACCGTTGATCTCCCGATCAATGGATCTGATTAATCTGAAGCCTTTGCATGGAATTAAGGGCTTAAATACCCTAAATTCCCTTCACAAAAGCTATAAAAAGAGGCCTAAGGGTCCCCTTTGAAAGCCATTCATGAGTTTTTCTTCTTCTTCCTCCTACAACTCCTCTCCTTTCTTCTTTTTCCTGTCTTCTCTACCTCTGTCTCTGCATCTCCGTCTGAAGTGTCCATTGGGCCACCTCGACGGATCGTTGCTGCTCTTCCCAACCTCTCCAGAAGGCCACCACAAACCACCCGTGGTGCCCTTGCTCTGTTACATAAGTAGTTTATGTTGATGTTAAAATTTGTTTAGTTAGATATATGCAATTCATGTTCAAACTCTTTTATTGATATATATGCTATGATATAGTGTCTATACTATTTAGTAATTATATTGGGAACAAACGCATGAAATCAAAAGTGCTTCCTGCCTCCCTGTGATTGATCGGGACTCACCAATTCCGTTAATTTATTTGCTCGAGATGTATTTCGCGCTATACTACAACGTGCTCATCTTTTATGCAATCTACGCCCTGAACAGGCTGTCAGAGTTTGGGTAGATTATTCCCGCATCTAACCACTTAATCATCTCCTCTTTCACAACCTCCCGTGTATTAGGATTCAATCATCTTTGCATTTCCCGGGAGGGTTTAGATCCGTCCTCAACATATATTCTATGGGTGCAGTAAGTATGTCTGATTCCCTTCAGATCATCCAATGTCCAACCAATGGCCCTACTATTTCTTCCCAAAACTTGAATTAATTGATTTTCCTAAGTTTGGGTTAGATGATAGCTAATGATCATGGGATAAGTTTGATCAGATCCCAAGAAAACATACTTTAGATAATCAGGGAGAGGTTTTAGCTCAGGTTTGGGCCCTTGAGATGAAGGATCCAAAGGCTGATCACAGTTATCCTCAAGAGGTCTTGGAATCAAGCCAATGATTGGGTGGCTGACCTCTTGATTGGTTTGAGGATCAAGGCCTGTAGGGTTGGACTGGGAAACTCCTAACTTCATACAGTATTCAACAGTATGGTCCACATCTTCAGAATTTTCTATCATTCCACAATCCTTGAATTGTTTGATGGCCTTAATAATATTAATCTTTGTCTTCTGGCCCTCGAATTTAATTTCCATACTACCAGATTCACAGTCAATATTGGCCTTGGCAGTAGCTAAGAATGGTCTTTCCAAAATTATTTGGATGTTCTTCAAATTTTACGGTACCTCCATGTCATGGACAAAGAAATCCACAGGAAAATAAAAATCATGAATCTTGATAATTAAATCCTCAATAATTCCTCGTGGTGTGGTCACGGATCGATTAGCCAGCTATAATGTGACCTTAGTAGGTTTTAACCCTCCAAAGTTAAAATTTTCATATAACATTGTGGGGATCAAATTGATGGAAGCACCTACATCTAATAGAGCCCTATCAAAAGTAGTATCTCCAATAACACAAGAAATCAGAGGGTCTCCAGGATCTTTTTGTTTTCAGGGTAGGTTTCTAAGGATAATTACATTAGCTTGTTCAGATAACACTACCCTTTAGATGATTTGGCCTGGCATTTAGGTGTGCACATTTCTTTCAAAAATTTCACACAGGCTGGGATATTCTCAATTTCCTCAAGGAGTGGTATATTCACCTAGACTTGTTTAAAAGTATCAAGCCACTCCTCAGATGGATTGGTTTTCTTTTTGCTAGATTTGTTCAAGGCTTTAGGAAAGGGTGCTTGAGAGAAATCATGAGGGATCGGGTCCTGATCCTTGTCTTCTTGATTGCTTGTTCTCCCAGGTCAGATTCAAGCTCCTCAAAATCTTGATTAGATTTATATTTGAAGCGGTAAGGATCTTGGATTTGTCTCCCACTTCTCAAAGTTACAGCATTAGCAAAGGCATTATAGTGGGAAGGTTGAGGTGGGTTTTGCAAGATAGGTTCAGCTTGGTTGGGATTAGGGTTAGCAAAGCCAGGTGGATGCTAGGGAGTAGGTTGAATTATATGTGCCTGTTGCTCCCGTGTGTTGTTTTGGTTGGCCCTATTGAAGTTCCTTGAGTTGGGGACGAGTTGGGATGGCAGCATCCGGTGTTGTCTATCATTTACTAATTGGTCTAATCATCCCATCAATTCTGTCCTCAATTGATTCATTTCTTTTTTATGTCTCAAATTCATTTCCCACATTTCTTTGAGGACCAGACTCAGATTAAAAGGTTGGGTTTCCTGAGCAAGTTGTGGCTGGTATGTGTGTGGTTGTGTGTATCTACTGGGTTGCCCATAAGTGCTTGGCTTAGTCAAGTTATGACCGTGAGTGGGTTTTTGACTTAACCAAGCAAAGTTAGGATGGTTACGCTATCCAGGGTTGTAAGTATTTGAATATGGGTCATTTCTAGCGTATCTCTGAATTACATTAGCATCCTTAGAATAATTAGGTGTAGGGATGCCTCATTTAGAATTTGAGGGCATTAAAGTCCCTCCTTGGTACCCAGAAAGAGATGGGTCCAAATAAAGTTGGCTCATGGGTGGAGCCATGGTCAGGTCATTAATATTGTACACTATTTCCTGACCTAGAGGATTGGGGAGTTGGATGCAGGTTATCATAGAAGTTCCTTGGGTAGGCATAGGATTTATTCTAGAATGTGTACCTAAGGAATTCCCGCCCTTCAGAAGGTTTAGTTCTAAGTCAACAGAGTTTGAATTATCGTTAACTTCATAGACTCTGATCCTTAGTTGATTTGATCCGTTAAAGGCGGACATTGAGGCATTGTTGAGGGAATTTTCACTCATATTCTCTAATAATTGAAAGGATCCCTCAACATCTTTTCTTACAAAATTGCCCCTACATTCTGAATCAACGAAATTCTTCAAATTGTGTCACTTAACCAATAATAGAAAATATAGGAAAAGTGCCACTTGGGAATCCCATGATGAGAACATTTCCTAGCTAAGTCATTAAATCTCTCCCAAGCCTCATGCAGTTGCTCCCCAGGGTTCAGCTTGAAGGTTGTAATGGCACATCTACAGGCATTTGTTTTTCTTATGGGAAAGAATTTCCTCAGAAAAGTGCTTCTCAGATCTTTCCAAGTTAGGATTGGTCTACTAATAGTCCTCAACCATTGAGCAGCTTTATCTTTTAAGGAAAAGGGAACATTTTCATCATTAAGGTATCCTCATTCATGTTCCTAGGGCGAAAGGTCCTTCCTATGTGTAGAAGTTCTTCAAGGTGGTGGAAGGGATCATCAGAATTATGGCCATGGAAGTAGGGAATCAGACTGATGATTTGTGGTTTAAGCTCAAATCATCCCATCATGAGGTACCCTAATAAAAGGTTCAGGTTAAGCCTGAGGAGGATTGTAGAAATCTCTGAGAGGTTGGTCTGTTCTCCTATTTTGGAGTCGGGTAATAGGCTGTACTATGACCTACATCTGTCTGTCATGATGCTGGCCTTGCCTAGTAATTTGCCTTTATAAGAGAGCCATTGAATCCAGATTTTGTTCCTCCTCTTCAATCTCATCTTCCTCGTGGTGACTAGCCATTGAAGAAGGTTTAGATTCAGATCTTGGATAATCAGGTCTTCTCCTAGGATTTCTTTCTGAAGGTGGTAGCAAATCAGGATGTAGAGATCTTCTACATTGCATGCACCAGAAGAATGTCTATGGATGAGAGAGAAGATAGATGATAGAATACCTGTTGAACGTATGGGTTGCTACACTAACGTGTTTGGTTTTGAAAAACCTGTCGTTGTAGTATGAAAGCGAAGAACTCGTGTTCAACAAATAAAATTTATACCAGAATAAAAATCCCAGGTCGAATACAGGGAGGCTACGTCAATCTATATTCGCAATTATATATTTTTTTAGAATTTTTCTTGAAAATTGAGGCGATGTAATTACAATAAAGCCATAATAACAATTAGACTAAACTAGAGAGAGAGAGAGAGAGGAAACATGCATTCAATAATTCAAAATGTTTATACAATAAAACCAAAGAAGAATTACACAAGAAAGTAGGAAATCAGCTACACTAGAAAGCAAGAAAATTATACACTAGAAAGCTGTAAAGAAGAATGGGAGAGAGAAGTTATCCTCCTCGACGATCGCTTGGAGGATGAGCCGGACGAGAAGCTGCCTGGATGAAGGACGGAGTGGGAAGAAGGAGATCGAGGTAGGAGGAACGAGAACGGAGCAGCACGTCGTCGTCGTCACGGGATCTGCTTCCGAAAGGGGAAAGAAAATTTGACTTTATCTCGTGAGGAGCATCACGGGTGTGGGACAAGCTTCTCTTGAGCTTTGGAGAGGTAGAGAAGAAAAGGGATAAGAATTTCGTATGGAGGGGGTCTCCTTTTATAGTTACGAGGAGTGGAGGCATTTTGGTCATTCCAAATTTAAAAACATTAATTCAGGACCTTTAGTGACGGATAAAACCGTCGCTAAAGGTCCGAACGTGGGCATAGTGGGCGACGTGCGCGTGCCCAGTCGCTTGCCTGCGCGTGTAACGCGCGTGCATGTCCAGTCGCTCTCAGCCGTCAGATTGTGAGATCGGACGGCTTAAGTCGTGCCTTCGCCAGCTCCTCAGTGCGCGCCCGCCCACATACGATCCCGCGTCACGCGCGGGTGTGCAATAGTGCGTAGGGCCGATTGGGCATGCGCGACCGTTCGATCTTGATCGAGCGGTCAATCGCGCCCGCTCGCTCGCACTGCTCACCCACTTCTCGTGTTTCAAATGCGCCCCGCCCGCTCGCGATAAAGCCTTCACCCACTGCGCTTCGGAGAGGAAATGGTCGCGCGGATGAGTTAAGGCACGCCCATCCACAGCCATTGGATCAAGATCCAACGGCCCAGATCGCACGTTGGATCTTCTTTGGAGAGGCAGCGGCGGTCCTGAAGGCCGGTTGGATGGCTGAGATGGCACCACGTGGCGCCATCTTGGCCATCCATCTTCTGGATGATGTAGATGGTGCCACGGGTGTTGGATTGAGTTGATTTTCACGTCGTTAGGCTACGATCGTCGATCCGAATCCATCCGTGCGGTCGGATTTGTCGTTTGAAGTGTGGATTCACACCATCTTGGCCCTTGATCTTCTAGAGTTCCCCGGTCACTATCTGATGCTACAGATGTCTGATTAGGGTGATCTTGGAGTCGTTGAACTCCAATCGTCGCCCTGATCACATCTGTATGGTTGGATCTTTGATTCGAGGCTCCAATAAAAGGTTTGCCCTATCCATGAACATAAAAGGAGACAATTAACCTCCATTTTATTCAAACTACTCTAAATGCAAGATGATGCATGTTATGCAATATTTATAGCATGCAATGCAATCCTATGCTTAAGAACATGCATAAATAGACATCTTAAGTAGTGTAAACATGTTTACATCATACCCCCATGCTTATCTTTTGCTAGTCCTTAGAAAAAACTATATGCTATTTATAAAAGAATCAGGTTGGATTATTTGGGCATGAGTTATTTTCAATCACTAAGAAAATATCTACTTAAGATCTGAACTTTCAAAGATACAACAATGCCTAAGTATTTGCCAAAATGCAGACCTCCTCAAGCCCTCGCCTTATTCAAAGAAAATTTATTTTTCTCTTTTTCTTCTTTTCTAATTTTTTTGGATTTTCAAGTTCTAGGGTTTAAGAGTGGCTTTCTACGGCCATTCAACTCACCCAAGATTTGATGAAAACCCTAAGTTCTAAGCATCTTATTGTGAATGTGATAGACTCGTTGACCGATAGTTAAAACGGACTTCGGATTTCTACGCCTTTAGGTGACCTAAAAAAGAATTCTGCGTAAAGGTGTATCTTTACAACTGGTAGCTTTCTCCCTACTTTTATTTTCTTATGGGGTCAACACAAGGGTGAATCCAGTGTATATCTCCCCAGTTTATTTTACTTCTCTGCTTCTTCCTAAGTGTTTTGGGATATTTCTGTGCATTTATTGAGCTGGGTTCTAGACAACCGGTCGATGAGCTGTTACCACTGACAACTTGCCAGCCATACTCATGCGGCGAAGTGTGGCTTATTTCTTTTTTTCTTTTCTCCTTTTCTTTTTGATTTTTTTTTTAGGTACGTGGCTTCCCTAGTCTAAGATTTACCTAAAAGCAGCAAAAAGAGAAAGGTCCAGTGACTGGGCTCTGGACAACCTACCTATGGGTTGTTACCCATGATAACTTACCAGCCATATCACCCTAGAAGGTTCATTAGCTACCCAATTTCTGTTAAAATCACCGAATAATGAGTCAGTGACAAGATAGTGTGTAGATGCTTAAAACTCAAAATTCCCTCAAATCAAAGGGTGGGTTGATAAGTCATGTACTTATTACCAAACTTATTTACTCCAATTAAAATAGAATTTAAGTTGGCCAAGACTCAAAAAATAAATCCACATTTTAGTGGATACACGGGCTGATTAAGTCCAAAGACCTGAAGGGTCTTTGTGTTCAAATCATAATGTATTATTTCCTAAGATTGAAAATTTTCTTAAACCCAAGTTCTCTTTCCTAATTCCATTTTTTTAATAAAAGAAAATAAAACAAATCTATGGAGCTGACTAATAAATTCAGAGATGAATATCCACCCCCCTATGCCTATCTAATGCAATGTCCTCATTGTATTAAAAAGACATAAAACAGAGTGGAATAGCATAGAAAACACCTGAATTGCGTGAATGTCAGGTCCGCTCTGAGATGAAAACTAAAAAGAATTGTATACATGCTAAATTTAGTGCCTTCAGCTAGACACACTATACAAAGAAGAGAAATCAAGAATTCACAGGTGCAGGTCAGAATCATAATAAACATAAGAATCCTCTGACCTGTCAATAGCTGTCCACAAAAGTGGACCAGATTGTGATGCTGACCCATACCCCATAATCGAGAATATCTCAGGTTCTGGATAAAAATTACCCAAAACCTAAAATCTGTATGCAAGCAGGGTCGAGCCTGCGATTTATGAGGATGCAACCCAAGACCAAAAAGTTGGGTTACAGAGGATTCAAGCTCAAAAGGATAATCATTGAATGTGTGCTTGGGTTCGACATCCTCAGAACAAATGTCGTAAGGGTCCTGGTTCGATGGTTTCAGCTTACTAGGAACCCTTCGACTCAGTCTTCTACTTCCTCCAGAACTTGCTTCCTAAATCAAAATTTCCTGGCTCCTATCCTCGTCATTCAGCATGTCAAATTCCAGGACCTCTTGCATATTAATCACCCCATCTGAAATCTCCAAGTCTAAATGATGTGGCTGAATCAAATTTGACTTGGGTCTAATTATCTCAGAAACAGAATCATCGATAAACTCAATGGGGTGTAACTGAAAATCAGGGCATTTGATTGAATCCTCTAGAAAATGCGATTCTGGATCCGTAATGTGAGCCTCAATAAGATCAGTTTCCTCAATTATTGGGCTGTCAGATGATCTATCAGATTCCTCAGGCTCAATCGTCCCACAGAAATTGTGTTCTGTAAACTTGCGTGAGACTTCGCAACGTGAATCTTCACCATCAGAATCAAAGAAATCAAGATCTGTATTAATGTATGTCTCAAAATCATCTGTCACTTTCTGTTCCAAGGAGACATACGTTTCCTCATACCCTAGCTTAGGGATCTCAGGTGAAGAGATCATATCATCCTTAATTTGTTACTCTAATTCAATCTGGTCAGCCTCGTAACACGTGTCCCCCCAATAGGTGCCTAAACGGGTTCTAACATTGGCTTTCCTGAAGAGGGTTCATCCTGGGAATCATCCCATGATTAAATCAAAGCAACCACAAATCTCATCCTTAATTTCACTAACTTCCCAAGTAGAAACTCACCCGGGTTCTTATCCTTAACATCCGGGAGCCAATCCAACAAATACTTATTCAAATCATCAATCATTTCAATCAGAAACTCCAATCTCTCAATGCAAGGCATTGGCTGAACTTCTAAAGATTGTATGATATTTCTCATTTGGTTCAGGGTTGGGCGGGTTTGGGGTCAATGCAGGGAAATTAACAAATTGAGATTCGTTATACCCTTCCTAATAATAGGTCATTTCAGATTGTTCAAAAGGTGGTGATGACCTAAAGGCAGTGTAATCAAAGGATGGGTAAGAATCAGTGTATCCTTCTTGATTGTAGATCGTATTAGGTTGTTCATGAAAGGTTGACGATCAATAATCAATGTGGCTCTGAGAAGCATAGAAATCACAATCAAAGTGTTCAGGGTTAGACCCTAAACATGGAGGTCCGGAACTGTATCCCCAATTCGAGTTATCCCAACTAACTGATGGTTGATTATAGTATGAGTCGAAATAATCATCATGTTGAGGATAATTCAAAACAGGAGGGAAAGAGTGGGAATGCGTGTAATATGTGGAAGGATTCATGAGAGACGGGAGGAAGAAAGGTGCCCTGCAATACAAGCAATCAAATCTATCCTTAAGTGGGCTAGCCTAAAGACCTACAGACTCCCAAAACTTGTCTTGAGATAGAGAAACAATTTGATCTACTTCTATCTGTTCAATCCAACTAGTTAGAAGGAGGGACTGGAGAAAAGATTCTTCCTTCGACTTGCGCCTCTGGTTCCTAGTGTACCCCCCTGCCGCGATCGTTTGATTCTGCTCCCCTAGCTAGACATCAGATTGAACAGTAGAAACAGACTAATCGAAAATAATCTCGTTCTAGGCTCTGAAGAGCGAGTCGAATCCTTAAGGCCAATGTCTACTCTATTTTATTTACAGCTAGGTTTGAATGTGCTTTGGAATGTGATGGATCCTTTATCTGGGTTGTGCCCTTAATGATTGGTTGATTTGTGTGTGCGTGCACAACCAGTGGTTTTCAAGCAAGATTATTTTTGATGTGGTGAATTTTAGGGTTCAAATCTTGCTTAATAGCTTTTAGGATTCAACTTTAGGTGTTTTCAAACAAGTTTTGTTGGCACACCAAGTTTTGAAAGCATAGGTGAAGATGTTTTCCTTCAAAACTTTAAAAAAAAATGTGGAGTGCTTGGTAAATCCCTAAGAGTTGAACCTAAGTGGCAGCTACTTGATGAGTTGATTTTAATTGAAGTGGTGTGGCCCAATCAACTCAAACAATTGGCCTGTTGCACCACTTAATTAGGCACACAAGTGATTACCTAATTTGATTTCTACTCAATTATGTGTTTGGATGTGTGTACCGGCTCCAAAGATCGGTTTACCGATTGAGTTTGAAAATCAGATGAGGTTGTGTACCTCTATGAGATTTTTTTATTTTTCTTTTTCTTTTAATGTGGATGTTGGGGCGGGTGTGGGTGTCAAACAACAAATAATATAACCTTAGAGTTTATAAGAACACCTAGGTTGATTGATGTTTGTGTTATTACGTGGTGGAATGAAATCTAATGGGTGGGAGGTGGGGGTAACTTACAAAATCTTCCAAATCACTTTACTCCAATCTACCGCTTTTGCTTGTCTCGAAAGAGTACCTGCAATCACAATAAGAAAGGAAAGAAGTAAAGTAAGTGATTTGTAAGTTAGAAAACACGAAGAAAAAATCAAAGAGCGTCGCCTCCCCGACAACGGCGCCAAAATGTTGAACGTACGGGTTGCTACGCTAACATGTTTGGTTTTGAAAAACTTGTCGTCGTAGTATGAAACTGAAGAACTCGTGTTCAACAAATAAAATTTATACCAGAATAAAAATCCCGGGTCGAACACAGGGAGGCTACGTCGATCTATATTTGTAATTATATATTTTTTTAGAATTTTTCTTGAAAAGTGAGGCGATATAATTACAATGAAGCCATAATAACAATCATACTAAACTAGAGAGAGAGAGAGAATACATGCATTCAATAATTCAAAATGTTTATACAATAAAACCAAAGAAGAATTACACTAGAAAGTAGGAAATCAGCTACACTAGAAAGCTGGAAAATTCTACACTAGAAAGTTGTAAAGAAGAATGGGAGAGAGAAGTTATCCTCCTCGATGATCACTTGGAGGACAAGCCGGATGAGACGTCGCCTGGACGAAGGAGGACGGAGTGGGAAGAAGGAGATCGAGGTAGGAGGAACGAGAACGGAGCAGCACGTCGTCGTCGTCGCGGGATCCGCTTTCGAAAGGGGAACGAAAATTTGACTTTATCTCACGAGGAGCATCTCAGGTGTGGGACAAGCTTCTCTTGAGCTTTGGAGAGGTAAAGAAGAGAAGGGATGAGAATTTCTTATGGAGGGGGTCTCCTTTTATAGTTGCAAGGAGTGGGACATTTTGGTCATTCCAATTTTAAAAACATTAATTCAGGACCTTTAGTGACGGATAAAACTGTCGCTAAAGATCCAAACGTGGGCGTAGTGGGCGGTGCGCGCGAGCCTACTTGCTTGCCCATGCGTGTAACGCGCGTACACGTCTAGCCGCTCTCAGTCGTCCGATTGTGAGATCGGACAGCTTAAGTCGCGCCTTCGCCCGCTCCTCAACACGCGCCCGCCCGCGTACGATCCCGTGTCACGCCCGGGAGTGCAATAGCGTGTGGGGCGGATTGGGCATGCACGATTGTTCGATCACGATCGAGAGGTCAATCGTGACCGCTCACCCGCTTCTCACATTTCGAACATGCGTTGCCCGCTCGCAATAAAGCCCTCGCCCACTACACTACAAAGGGGAAATGGTCGTGCGGATGAGTTAAGGCATGCGCATCCACAGTCGGTGGATCAAGATCCAACGGCCCAGATCGCACATTGGATCTTCTTTGGAGAGGCAGCGGCGGTCCTGAAGGTCGATTGGATGGCTGAGATGGCACCACATGGCGCCATCTTGGTCGTCCATCTTCTGGATTATGTAGATGGTGCCACGGGTGTCGGATTGAGTTGATTTTTGCGTCCTTAGGCTGCGATCGTCGATCCAAATCCATCCATGTGGTCGGATTTGTCATTTGAAGTGCGGATTCACACCATCTTTGCCCTTGATCTTCTAGGGTTCCCCGATCACTATCTGATGCTACAGATGTCTGATTAGGGCGATCTTGGAGTCGTTGAACTCCAATCGTCGCCCTGATCACATCTGTACGATTGGATCTTCGATCCGAGGCCCCGATAAAAGGTTTGCCCTATCCATGAACATAAAAGGAGACAATTAACCTCCATTTTATTCAAACTACTCTAAATGCAAGATGATGCATGTTATGCAATATTTATAGCATGCAATGCAATCCTATGCTTAAGAACATGCATAAATAGACATCTTAAGTAGTGTAAACATGTTTACATCAATACCTACCTTCACAGTACAAGCAATCAAGCTAGTCCTTAGAGTGTAATCCCTAATTATACCTAATCTTGGCTCCCTAAAACACAACTAGGTTAGATCAACCCTTGAATTACTTGGCTGGACAGAAGGGTGTGACCCCCTAGGACACCCCGCATGGCGGGACACCACTAAGGGTTAACGTGGTTACCGCACCAACCTTTCTTGTCACCAGTGAGTCTAAGTAGACTGATGAGTCAAATCCTCTACACAGTTAATTAAGTTATTTAGACTTAATTAATTGTATGAGAAAGTAACTTAGGTTAACTCGAATTAATGCTGTGAGTGTAGTATAAGGTCAAGTTAACCTAATATTTTATATTTTAAATTCTTTTTAACTGGTTCAGTCCAGGTCATTCACTTGGAGATGTTTGTCGAGCAAAATCGAGGTTATCAAAGCTGCGTCGTAGCACAGGTCGAAATCACTTGAAAACAAATAAAATTTATAACTCAAATTCAAAAGAGTATCCGAGGTTGAACACAGGGAGCAAATAGGAATTCAAGCACTAATCTCAATTAAAAAATATATAAGCACAATAATTAAGCCAATAATGATTTGCAATGAGCACTAATTACTCAAAATTGATCATCAATATAGAATATGAATATATGAAGAGTTTGTCATGGCAAAAAGAATGAAAATATTTCAAAAAGTGGTGGTTTGAATCACCTTTTAGATCCACATTTAAGCATGCATCTTAACCATAGTACTTAAATTATTGAATAGTATTATAGATAAATGCTCAATCATACCAGAGCTACAGTGAAAAGGCACTATTCATCTTCTTCAATCCTTCTTTCTTCTCAAGCTCTTCTTTCCTTCTCTGTGTGCCTCTCTTCTGCCTTGGCTTCTCTTTTCTCTCTTCTTCCTCCTTGCCTCTTCAAGTCTTCTCCTCTTCTTCTTCACACATAGAGGGCGGCAATCCCTCTAGCGGCTAAGTGTCAGCCAACTCTCAAGAGAGCAAAACCCCCCTGACCCATGCGCTCTCTCTCCTTTCTCTCTCTGGGTTTCCTCTTCCTTGCCTTCCCAATGCCACAGTACTGGATAATAGAATATTCGAGTAGAGCACACCCAGGACCAGGGCTGTGTGCATGGATCACAACCGAGGTGTGCTTAGCTTAGGCAGGTATACGGGTCGGACAACGCTTGCGTGAGCAGTGTCACGGGGGAGGCAGGTGAAGGGGCATGGGGGACCTCACCCCCTGTGTGTCGAGGCAATAAGTCGCTGACAGAAAATCAATTTATGTCACCGCATCTGGTTTTCAGCAAACGATGTGGGACTAAAGTCCTGCACCTTCCTTCGCACATAGCAGGCAACGGCTAGAGGTGGAAGTCCGCTTCAATTGGTGGCAGCTGCAGCTTGAGGCCTTTAATCCAAGACCTGGAGCAGCTCTCGGGATGTAGTCGCATTGATTGAGAGTGGCACCAGGTCGTCTCGACGCCGGAGGAGCTCGGTCGTGGTCGAGGATGATGGTAGCAGCGACGGCGAACCGGCGAAGAACTGAAACATAAATACAGGCTCGAAGGCCCCGGTTAAATGGATCCTTAGCTTCTCTGTGTTACAGCGGAGGTGATGGTGATGGTCTTATGGAGGATGGCGGCGTGTAGAGGGTGGTTGGTGATGGAGAAGATGACGAAAAGGTGTATTGTTCGGTGGGAAGTTTGGGAGGTGGAATCAACGTAATAAGAGAGGGGTTTCAATAGGTGAGTCGTGGTGAATCTTATGAGGTGGTTGGCGAGGCAAATGGAGGGGTGTAGCGGCGAATACGCCTCATTGATGGATTGCTGGAGATGGGGAAGATGGAAGTGGTCGCGTGTGTTTAGTGGTTGAATTGAGAGATAGAGAGAGGGAAACTAATCTACGATGCTAACTAAACCTAACTAGATACTCTAATGGATGAAAGGGGGGAGATCTGCACCGATTTTGGTATGCCGGCGACGGAGAAGATGAACTCTCTGGTAGAGGGGGACGGCGACGACGACGGAGGGAGAGGCGCCGATTGGTATGGCATGATGCTAAGGAAGTCAAGGGGAAGGATTCCACCGCTGGTATTGCGGTCGAACGACAAGGAAGGTCATGAGGAGTTGCCGAAGCTTGCAGAGCTTCTTGGCCAGTGTGGAGAGAGGAATAGGGGTTTCACGGCTAGAATTCAAGTCTGAGAGGCACGGTTTGCCCTGAGGAGTCTTAAATAGGCCGTGAGAGGGTGATTAGAGCTTGGGAAGCTTGCTTCCCAAGCTTGAAAGGTCATCAAAATTGGAGACCCACTCCTTTGAATGATTCGCATGAGGATTTGGGAGAGATTTGGAGCTTTGGATCTGGCTGAAAAGAAGACAGTTACTTAACGAGTTTCCCTTTCAATTTTGAGAGTGATTCGTCAAGAAATCATGGAGATCTTGCCAAATTAACGTCCCTAGAGTTGTAGGAATAGGATTTCATGGAGGTAGGGACCTATTTGCAAAGAAGATGACAAATTTGGGAGGCTATTTGTAGGAAATTCAAAAGTTAGGGGCATGTGTGTGAGAGAAAATAGTCAGACAGAACCAAATTGCAAACTAGGTTAAGATGATCTTAGATTGGACCCAAATTTTGATAGAAACCTAATTTGGACCCAAAGAATCCAATGGTGAAGTTAGATTTATGTTTTGACTAAGTTGGGATGGAGAAATTGCACAATTACCCAAATTAGGGCAAAAGTCTACCTATGGCTTTGTCTTAGGTCAAGCGGGTTCTGATGGTCAAATTGAAGTCACCAAACACTAGAGTATTTTTATATGAATTTTAGAGTGTTTAGGTGAATTTTATCCAGACCAGAATCTCAGTTAATTAAGAGGATCTATTTTTAGGGTTTCAGAAGTCATTTAATTCCTGAAATACGCGAAAAACCCATTTTTGTCTGCACGGACTCACTTGTTAGACTCTTAAGACCATTTGACCTTTATTTAACCCCTAGAGAAACCCCGTGATTGTACTGCAATTGAGATATGCTGTTAAAACTATAGTTTTACCCCTATTTTCTTATCTTTTTCTCAGAATGATTATGTAATGAATTAGGGCTCTTTGGCGGTTATGTAGAAGCATTTATCCCTTGATTATGACTAAATAAATCTAGATATGGCTAATGATGACATTATCATCATACCCCCGTGCTTAACTTTTGCTACTCCCTTAGCAAAATCTCATGGAATTAACTCAAATTCTAAACCATATGTTCAGATCTCTGATGTGTGTTTTTCTTTTGTAGATTAGGTCAGAATGCCAATAGTAGGCCTGGAGGTACTCAAGTACCAACCAAGATCCAAACTTGACCAACTTTAGCATCAGTCTATCGCGAAGGTTTCTAAGGTCCACAGGAACTATCCTAAGGTTTGTTGAACTCCGCAGTTAAAGCACCCGTGCTTAAAACATGTTTAGTCCCGGTTCAGTTTGCAGTGCATTTTTTGTAAGAGAAAGACAGAAGATTTTTTTGTATTTTTGGAGAGTTTTCTCTCTCTTTTTTTCTTCTTTTATTTCTAGCTTCAGATTGGCTTTACAACACAGTCTGTATCGGATTCCTCGCTCCCACCATCAATCCTCGCAAGGTCCCTGGCATTCGATGCTTTGAGATAGCACAACCCATGGCAAACCCCAGAACCCTGGTTTTCGACACTTCAAGATAGTGCCACCCATGACATTCTGTAGCTAAATTCAGGCCCTAGCACTCGACATTTCAGGATAATCCCGCCCGTGGCACATGAATCAGCATTAGGTGCTTACATGCCCACAGTAGGATATTTAGATATCCTAGGAGACAAGTACTGAGGAGATGGTATGTTATTACAGGTCTTCGAGGGGAATTTCCCACCTCTCCGTGCTGAGAACTCATCCAAATCAACTTGTGTTTATAAGCCACTCTTAATCTAGGTGGCTTTTCAGAACAGAATTACCGCATTTGCGTGATTTTGATAATTAAGCACACTAAACCAGACTGTGTGTGGATTGGGGTGCTTAGGTTACCAAGTCTTGCAAACTAGAGGTCAGTTAACGAGGTCGAATAATCCCTAAGCCTTAAACCTAATACTTAAGCTTCGCATTTTCCTCAACCTCTTGAGGATTATCCAGATCTTAATGGATACTTGAATTTTTAAGCCTAAACACAAGCCCAAGAGGCCTAAGATCAGCGTTCATACTAATCTCTGTATGTCTTAGCATTTTTTGACTTTTATTTCTTTCTTTTGATTTGGTCTAGAACTAAGTAGATTCCTTAAGCTTTTACTAATGACTAATTCTTTTCAAATTGTACTCCTTTTTGACATTTAAATCACCTCATCTCTTTCTCCTCAAGAATGATATGCATTCCATTTTTCAAAATTTCCTTCCTTCTCCATTTCTTTTGCTTTTTTTTCATTTTTTATTTCTTTGGTTTTTTTGGAATATGTATTTTTTTGTGAAAACCCTTCAGAACTATGAATTTTTGTATGTTTGCACTTTAACACCCCATGCCTAAGTTTTGCAATGTTCTCATTGTAAATGGAGGGTATGAAATAGTTAGGGTTTAGGGATTAGAATAGGATTATCGGGTGGGCAAACGGGTCGAGATGACAGTTGCAGATGATTTCAAGCCTTGGTACGAGTACCAGAGGTGGAGTTGACTGTTCTAAAACTGAACTTCAGAGTAGAATAGACGTGAAGTACAGAAGGATAATCAGAAGGGTCTCGGATTTTTGGAATGACAGGTTCCCTCCTATTAAGCACTAAATTCAATGCCTTTAGCCGAGAAGAACATGGTATGGAGGAGTGGTTAAATCATATGAGTTTTGTAGAATAAGCACCTTGATCAATAGCCTGGTTGGCCCAACCAGGTACTTGTTCAGATTAGTAAGCTGATGATACAGCCTAAACCCAATCTAGTGGGTTGATTGGTGTGGATAAAAGGATGTGGTACCCACCAAATGCTGTGGAGCTCAAAAGAATGTGGAAGTGTATAGTTAGGGTTTGGCTGAATCGGATTAGCCTGATCAAAGTAGGGATCCTCAAATGAAAAAGAATCAGTGGAGGATGTGAGATCCCTATGAGAGTGATCAGAGAAGGATGGGGCATGATTTGTAGTCTAATTGATGTCCAAAACCCGATAAAGATGTGGAGGAGAATCATGTGCAACTGGCTCATTGAGAGGATTAGAGTAGAAATTGAGTCCGGTAGTAGATCGAGGTTGAAAATGAGTTTGGGAAGGTTCTGCATGTGTAGAAGAGTGGGCATCAAGAAGAACTGTATGTGAGGGCTCCTCTCGAAAATGTTCAAAGGTAGGTGTATCTAGAGAGTCCTCATAGAGCTCATCAAAATCAAATGTAAATGCTTGAAGAGTGTTTACAGGATCAAGGAAATCTGAGTCAAGAAAATATTTGAACTTTGGATTGTAGACACTCTCGGCAATTACTATTTCTGATTCTTGAGGATAAAAAAGAAATGGTTCCATCTGAATGGAACCTGATTTTGAATTAATTATCTTGAGATCAGGGACCTCAGAGTCAGAGTCAAAAAATGGATCATGTATGCTGAGGTTGTAGATTGGTTCATAGTCATCAGGAAACAACAGTTCTTCGAAATCAGAGTAAGATTCAAAATCGTCAGAGAACTTACGAGAATCATATTTTGAATTTGATTTGGGATCAAAGGTTCCACCACAGAATAAATCAAAATATGTAGAATCAGCAACCTGACTTGGATCTAACCTAGTTTCAGATTCCGTGTTCAAAAAGGTGTCCCTATTAGGTTTGGGCTCCGGTTCTTGGCTTGTAAGGAAGACCCAATCGAATCCCAACTCTTCCAACTCCTCGGTTTCTATATCATAGATAGGCGTGACTTCCGAAAAATCAATCTATATCTCTAAGGAGGTTGGAGAGGTGCACTCATCAAATATAGGCCCATAATCATAGTCCACATTCAAAATCTGATTTTCATCACATGGGGCCTTGTAATCATCCCAAGAAGGCTCAGATCCAGATTCTAGGTTAAGGGTGTGGGTTGGATCACCAGAATCTAGGTTGGGCTCTATAGGGATGTTAGAATTGCTCTCGAGAGTCACCTTATCAGAATAAGGAGTGGAATTTACACCCTCGAGAGGTTCTGACTTAATCTCATTATCACAGGAGTTTGGGACATCTAAGCTTAGAGAACCAAGATTTTGTATCTCTAGGGCTGGCTCGAAATCGTGATCTCTTGCAATTGGATCTTCCCAACCCTCATCAAGATCAGAAATGTCAATTGCTATGAAATTTGAATCTGAATTCATTTGGGCTGGGGATCCACAATTATCATCATTGAACCCGAGATTTGGGAAACTATGTTGATCACTAGTCTCACTCCAAGATGTTTTGTTAGTTTCTAACGAGTATTTTTGATCAATTGTTCTATATAACTTATCCAACAATTCTCCCCGTTCTTCTAAAAATTCCTGGAATTTTTCTGGAAGTGAAGGGTTTGACCAACATTGCTGACAATCATTGTTGTGTAATTTCACCAATTCACTGTGTTATGCTAATAGGTGATCCCAGGTTGAACTGTGTTTCATTTGTGTCCATATTATCCCTACACAATTCGTGATGAGTTCTGTTATTTTTGCAAATCTTTCCTGAATGTCCCTTGTATGGTATTCTTCATGGTTTCTATAGGCATTCTCAAGTATCTTTTCTTTCATGCTCATTTGGGACTCAGGTTTCCTAAATAGTTTTCCCAACATGTCAGGCTGCATTTTTTGAATCAGAATGGTGGAATCAAGATGTAGAATCAAAACTCAGGTTAGATTGAAATTGATCAGATCTGAAAGAAATTCACAAGAATATCTAGTGAGGCTTCTTAGGCTAAAAACCTAATAGCCTTCCTGTGTATGTCCACTAAATAGAAGGGATGAGGGATTGGATGTGAATTTTGACCTAATCAAGGCACCCAAAGATTTTTGGATGACTAAGGCAATTTTGAGGCGGATGATACCTCTGAATCAAAGTTCTCCCACCCGAGAATTACCTGGGCAGCCAGGAAGAGAGAGCCCCGCAAAGACCCCTACATGGTAGAGCATCCCCACGGGTTATAGGGTTTCCCCGACTCGACCTTCCTTGTCACTGAGGGTCCAAGTAGACCGGAATGTACAAACTTAAGTTCTTATGTCTACCAATTTTACATCCTAATTTGTGCCTTGATTTTCACTTGATTAGAAGTTAATTCAACTTGTGACCTAATTTGGTGGTTGGTTTCCCTACAATGTAGACCAACTTCACCTGATCTACCCTAAAGATGGCAGAATGAAATCTAGGTCAAGACTTAGAAATCACCTTGATTGACTCTCAGGTTATTAGATCTAAGGATTTTAGGGTTCAAGTGAATTTAGAGCTTGATTTTTAGGGTTTTTGATGATTAGATCTTTTCAACAAAGGACTTGGGTAGCACACAAATGCGGGTGGGTTAGTTTCCTTTTATGCAGGCAAGTGTGAACTAGCACTCCAAAACCCTAGATTTGAAACCCTAATTGGCTCTATTCTGCATCCAATTTGATCTTAAAATGTTCTCCTTGGACTTCAAACAAGAGGTGCGTAGTCCAAGAAGATTAGAAATTTAGCATAGTCCCTAATAGGCATAGGAAATTTGGGGTAGGGAATTCTAAACAAAATGTGGACTTAATTAGCAGGTAGGTCTTCAGGCTTAATTAGCCAGGGTGTTCACTCGAATGTGGACTTAGTCTTGAGTCCTTGCCAAGTAATTTTATTTTAATTTGGCTAATAAATTGGGATAATAAGTATGCGACTTATAAACCTACCCTCTGATTTGGGGAGACTTTAAGCCTAAGCATCTACACACTTTTTGTAATGACTCACTTTTCAGCAGTTTCTTCAGAAATTGGGTAGCTAATGAACTATCTAGGGTGGTATCGCTGGCAAGTTGTCGGTGGTAACAGCTCGTTGGTCGATTGTCCAGAGCTCAGCCATAAGACCATTTTCGTCGTACTGCCTTTAGGTAAATCTTAGATCAGGGAAGCCACCTACTTGAAAAAAAAAGAAAAAAAGAAAAAAAGGAGAAAATAAAATAATAATAATAATAAACAAAGCCACACTTCACCGCACAAGTATGGCTGGCAAGTTGCCGTGGGTAACAGCTCATTGGCCGGTTGTCTAGAGCCCAGCTCACAAAAATGCACAATAATTCCCAAAGCACTTAGGGAAGAAGTGGGGAAGTAGAATAAACCGAGGAGATATACATTGGGTCCGCCCTTGTGTTGACCCCATAAATAAAAGTAGGGAGAAAGCTACCGTTAGAAACGATAAACCTTTAGGCAAGGTCACCTAATGTCGTAGAAACCCGAAGTCCATTTTAACGACTGCCTAGTGAGTCTTTCACTCTTTTCACTAGATGCTTAGCACTTAGAGTCCTTTTCGAGTCTTGGGTGGGTCGGGTAGCTGTAAAAAGTTATCCCGAAACTCTTAAACTCCAAAAGTCCAAAAAAAATTAGAAAATAAGAAAAACAAAAAAATGTATCTTCCCTTTTCAAATAAGGCGAGGACTTAGGCAGTCTGCATTCTGGTAGACACCCGAGTACTGTTGAGTCTTCGTAGTTTAGGACCTTAGCTGAAAATTTCTATTGTTAATAAACGACCTAGGCCTAAGCAATCGAGTCCTAATTCTGTTTTTATACATAGCATGTAGTTTAATTTTGCTAGGGACTAGCAAAAGATAGGCATGGGGGTATGAAGTAAACAAATCTATTTAGGTTAAAATGCCTATTCAGTCATGCTCCTAGGCTTAGATTTGCATTTCATGTTATAAATATTGCATAGCATGCATCATTCTAAATTTAGAGTAGTTGTATATATTTTGGGTTAATTAGGTCCTTTTTATGGTCAGGAGAGAAGAAGGCTTATTTCAGGGCCTCAGATGGATGATCGGACCGTACGTATCTGATCAGGACAATGATTGGAGTCTAATGCCTCCGAAATCATCTAGATCAAAGTCCCATAGCATCATATGATGTTCAAGGAAGATCAACGGCCAGGGGGCAATGCGACATCCATACAAGTTTCGGATGGAAAATCCAACCGTATGGATGGATCCGAAGCGACGATCGCAATCCGGTAACGTGGAAATCATCTTAATCTAAGCACCGTGGCACCCTCTACAAAAGAAAGAAGAATGGACAACCCAGATGGCCCCACATGGCACCATCTAGGCCACCCAACATCAGCTAGCAGCGCCCGCTCCCACCTCTCCATCATCCATGACCTCCATTCCTAGCCGTTGGATCTTGATCCAACGGCTGAGAAGCCTTCGCACCACACGCCTCTTTGTGACTCAAGGGAGACCCCAACGTAGTGGCTAAGCACCCTCTGCAGATCAAGGGGCACGGGTTTGAGACCCGCGAATGCCTCAAATCATAAATTGGAGGCACGCAATCACTTGGCCAGCTGCAGCGCAGCGCAAGCACGCACGCACGTGCACGGCCAGTGCAGCACCAGTGCTCGAGCGCGTGCATGCGACCAGAGACACGTGATGCGCGAACCAGCTGCGTGCGAGCAAGTGCTTGGTTGGCGCCAACCTATAGCGATGCTTGAGCTTGACCTACAACGACACTTACAAATGTCACTAATTGTTCGCATGCTAGCAAGGCCAGGTACATGCGTGAGTAGGCGTGAGCTGCCTACAGTG
The DNA here is from genome assembly GCA_037157565.1 of Thalassia testudinum. NCBI lineage: Eukaryota > Viridiplantae > Streptophyta > Magnoliopsida > Alismatales > Hydrocharitaceae > Thalassia > Thalassia testudinum. Next base: position 52,919,836 of record JAZHRO010000078.1, read on the forward strand.
ACACAGCGACAACCTGGAGGTCACTAAAGGTCCCATGCCTATTATAGCCTCTTCTCATCCACTATATAAGGACCTACACCCACTCCCTTCCAAGCCATCTCTACCTACTCTACTCCCACCTACTCCCAAGCTCTAGCAAGCTTACTAATGCTCTGTTAGAGCTTGCTCTCAAGCTCCCAAGGAGCCTATTAGTGTAACAAAACTCTGCCCCACCAAATACTCTTCCATATTCCCATCCCAATTCATAGTTTACCTTGGAGCTATCCTCCCACCTCCATTCCAGTAGCAGATCATCTCCGCCTTCTCACCTCCATTCCAGAGCTGCGCTAAAGCTTTCCTCAACCCGACATCCTCCCGCATCTCAACTCCGTTGTCCTGCTTCCCAACTCCTTCGTCCGAGCTTCTGCCAGGCGCCGTCGTCTCGCCGAACATCTGCTTCATGAGATTTCTTCTCACCTCCCCCTCTTTTTATGTTTTATAGATTATTGTAGTTAACATTCATGCAATATACCATATTTGATTCCATCTCTTATGATTGATTGTCATTTTATTTCAAAAACAAAAAAATAACAAAACCCTAAAACACCAAAAGGAAACAAATCGAAGCATGATTTTCATACAAAGTAAACATCGCCTCATTGTGTTTGACCCAGGACTCCCTTGGAGTTTTGATATAAATTATATTTGATTATGAATTTTGCAACTACGACGACGGGTTACTCGTACCTCGATTTCAAACATGCAAAACCCATGCGATCAATGCTCAATTAGACCAGAGCTACAGTGCAAAGGCACTGTTCATCTTCTTCAATCCTTCTTTCTTCTCAAGCTCTTCTTTCCTTCTCTGTGTGCCTCTCTTCTGCCTTGGCTTCTCTTTCTCTCTTCTTCCTCCTTGCCTCTTCAAGTCTTCTCCTCTTCTTCACACACAAAGGGAGGCAATCCCTCTAGTGGCTAAGTGTCAGCCAACTCTCAAGAGAGTAAAACCCCCCTAACCCACGTGCTCTCTCTCCTCTCCTCTCTCTCTCTAGGTTCCCTCTTCCTTGCCTTCCCAAGACCAAAGTACCGAGTAATCGGATATTCAGGTAGAGCACACCCAGGACCAAGGCTGTGTGCGTGGATCACAGCCGAGGTGTGCTTAGCTTAGGTGGGTACGCGGGTTGGAGCAAGCCTGTGTGAGCAATGTGATCAGCGAGGCAGGTGAAGGGGCACGGGGGACCTCACACCCTTGTGTGTCGAGGCGATAAGTTGCTGACACAAAATCAATTTATGTCACCGCATCTAGTCTTCAGTAAACAATGTGGGACTAAAGTCCCACACCTTCCTTCACACACAGCAAGCAACAACTGAAGATGGAAGTCCACTTCAATTGGTAGTAGCTGCAGCTTGAGGTCTTTAATCCAAGACCTAGAGCAAATCTTAGGATGTAGCTGCCTTGAATGATAGTGGCACCAGGTCGTCTTGACGCCAGAGGAGCTCGGTCATGGTCGGGGATGATGGCGATAGCGGCGGCGAACCGATGAAGACCTGAAACACAAATATGGGCTCGAAGGCCCCAGTTAAATGGCTCCTTAGCTTTGTCGTGGCACGACAGAGGTGATGGTGACAGTCGTGTGGAGGATGGCAGCGTGTAGAGGATGGTCGGTGACAAAGAAGATGGTGAAAAGGTGCGTTGTTCAGTGGGAAGTTTGGGAGGTGGAATAAGTATAATAGGAGAGGGGTTTTGATGGGTGAGTCATGATGAAGCTTATGAGGTGGGTGGCGAGGCGGATGGAGGGGTGTAGCGATGGATACGCCTCACCAGATGGATTGCTGGAGATGGGGAAGACGGAAGTGGTCGCATGTGTTTAGTGGTCGAATTGAGAAATAGAGGGAAACTAATCTACGATGCTAACTAAACCTAACTAGCTACTCTAATGGATGAAAGGGGGGAGATCCACCCCAGTTTTCGTACACTGGCGATGAAGAAGACGAACTCTCCAGTAGAGGGGGACGGTGACGACGACGGAGGGGGAGGCGCCTGCAGTTATGGAGCAACACGGAGGAAGTCGAGGGGAAGGATTCCACCACCAATATTGCGGTTGGACGACGAGGAAGGTCAGGAGGAGTCGCCAGAGCTTGTAGATCTTCTCGGCCAGAGCAGAGAGAGGAAGGAGGGGGTTTTACGGCCGAAGTTCCAGTCTGAGAGGCATAGTCTGCCCTGAGGAGTATCAAATAGGCTGTGAGAGGGTGATTAGAGCTTGGGAAGCAAGCTTCCAAAGCTTGGAAGGTCGCTGGAATTGGAGACCCACTTCTTTGAAGGATTCACATGAGGATTTGGGCGAGATGTGGAGCTTTGGATTTGGCTGAAAAGGAAGACAATTACTTAATGAGTTTCCCTTTCAATTTTGAGGGGGATTCGTCAAGAAATCATGGAGATCTTGCCAAATTAAGGTCGCCGGAGTTGTAGGAATAGGATTTCATGGTGGTATGGACCTATTTAAGAAGAATATGACAAAGTTGGGGGCTATTTGTAAGAAATTCAAAAGTTAGGGGCATGTGTGTGAGAGAAAGGAATCAGATAGGATCAAATTGCAAACTAGGTCAAGATGATCTCAGATTGGGCCCAAATTTTGGTACAAACCTAATTTGGACCCAAGGAATCCAATGGTGAAGTTATATTTATGTTTTGACGAAGTTTGGTTGGAGAAATTGCATAATTACTCAAATTAAGGCAAAAGTCTGCCTGTGGCTCTATTTTAGGTCAAGATGGGTTTTGATGGTCAAATTGAAGGCACCAAACCCTAGAGAATATTTTTATATGAATTTTAGAGGGTTTAGGTAAATTTTATCCAGACCAGAACCTCAGTTAATTAAGCAGGTCTATTTTTAGAGTTTGAGAAGTCATTTAATTCTTGAAATGCGTGAAAAACTCATTTCTGTCTACGCAGACTCACTTGTTAGATTCTTAAGACCATTTGAACTTTATTTAACCCCTGAAGAAACCCCATGATTGTACTGCAATTGAGATATGCTGTTAAAGCTACAGTTTTACCCCTGTTTTCTTGTCTCTCTTAGAATGATTATGAAATGAATTAGGGCTCTCTGGCAATTATGTAGGAGTATTTATTCCTTGATTATGACTAAATAAAGCTAGATATAGCTGATGATGACATTATCATCAGGAGGCATAATAGTTATCTTAATTCACCATTAATTCGTTAAAGCATAATTATGAATCAGTTAAGTAATTAATATTAAGTTAAATACTTTAAGCACATAATATTGCATAAAAATGATTCAAAGAAGAACATGCAACATTCCATTAAGAAAGAACATATTTACACATAAAATCTAACATTAAAAATCATGTAAACATGTTTATTACAACAATTAGATCTAATTACAAAAGGTTAAGGCAAGAAAATGATATATAAGAAATATATTTGCCTTTTACAACGTTGAGAGCTCAAAATACAGTAAAAGAACATTAAAATGCAATATTAAGGCAAATCAAACATCTTAAAAGTAGAAGTGAAGACATCGGATTTCTCTTTGTTATCTTCTTTCTTCTCTGTCGTTATTCTCTCTATCATTCCCTCTTTTCTTCTTTTATTGTGCTCTCTCTTTCTTTCTCGTGATCTTCTTTTAAAGTTACTTAAGTCTTTATCCTTCCTTAACTCTCTTCCTTTCTTTCCTTATAATCTCTTTTTGCGTCTTCGATTCCGCACTTTAGCCAAATTCGCACCAACATTTAACTCATTTAATCTTTAATTATAAAAATTATTTATTAATGGACGACCCAAGATCATTCGCGGATACACAGCGCCCAATTGGGCAGGACCAGACCCTACTTAAGCTCAAGCCTAGTTCTTTAATTGGTGGATTTATGCCAATTCAAGTTATGCACAGTATCTGGCCTCCCAGGCCCACGCTCATGCCCACAGGCGCACGCACACACACACCCATGCGCAGGCACGTGCAACGCACGCACCCACGCCCATGCTCAGATTCTTTTCACGCCCTGCCCTGATGACTGAAGCATCGTCTTCACTTTTTGGTATTATACCAGTGCTAGTGCTCGAGAACTCCTGATGTGGGACTTTGTTTCCCTGGTCCTATCTGTTATCGGCCAATCTTCGGCCGACGATTCCAACCAGCACAGTGACTCAATCCAATCGAGTAAAAGCTCGATCGAAAGCTCTTGATCTGCTCTACATGATTGGAACACCAATTTGGTGTTCAAGTGAGGTTAAGCCTTTCAATTTAAAGGACGAAGGAAGAGTTGCAGCATAGCCATTCATGGCTGTAGTGAGGATTTTTCAGGTCGTATAACCTGCAGGAAGGCTTATACCTCTCTGCTAAGGGTCTGGTTGACCTTAGAGGTTAATTCCACGCCTAATGGAGAAGATAGGAGGTCCTATATAGCTTCAGGAAGATGAAGAAGCTTCTGAGCTTCACACGGGAGCTTCAGAGTTCGGATCTGAATTCTGAATAGCTCGACAGATAGATAACAAACTCAAAAAGGGAACTGAACAGATCAAGAAGGTTGTTTGAAATAGATTTGGGTAAGAATTGCAATCAAATCTCATCAAAAACACTACAAACATTGTTGGGTTCCAATTTGAAACCAAACTACACAGAAGATCAAATCTCGCCTAAATCTTAGTAAAACTCATTAAATTTACCCTAATTGATCTCTAACTAGATTCAGAAACTCAATCATCCCTTTAATTCAAAGCTTCAACCATTCAAACCCTAATTGCGACTCAAGTTTGACTTAGGACCCTTCAAAGTTGACTTTCTTGCTTTCAACCTCTCAGATCGAATTACGCACCTGTATCGACTCAAATTATCCTCAATAATCTGATGCATACCTTAAAATCAGGTTTTGATGACTCTAGAGATACTCTCAAGCATCGTCGCCTGAGAAGAAATGAAGGTTTGTTCGGTGGAAAATCCTAGAGGTTTTTAGATCAAGAAAAGGTCAAAGATGAGTCTTACTCTTACTTTGGAACCTAAATTTGAAGTCTGAAATCTCTTATAGTAATCTCTCCAAATTCACCAGAGTTGAAGAAGACACAAATTGATATCGAGCTCCAGATGAAAAAATAACAAAAGAAACACTAAGACATGACCCTTAAGCCTTATATATTCATTCTGGAGCTTCTCGACACTTATCTAGGTTTGAAGCTCAAAAATGACTTGCCGGAGCTCGCCAGAGCTCCGGTGAGTTCAGTTCTAATATACAGAGATGAAAACCTCAGTAAATGAGGCAATTGATGGGTTAAAAAGCTTCTTGAGGTCCTTCTGAACCTCAAGAGAGTCTCAAATGAAGCAATTAATGAATTTAATCAAATATAAGCAATGAATTTCAGGAAATGAAGATTTTGATTTCGATAGAACTCTAGAGTGTTCCTCCCACTTAATTTAGTGAGGGGAAAGAGTTGTATGCGTACGGCGATAACCTAGATGAGATTAATTAGGTGTTTTAACTCTGTTGAGCTCGCCATAGACAGTAAGCTCTGGAGTTGAGATGATTTTCGATGTTCTGTGAATAGGCAATTAATTCTAAATTGAAGTGAAGATCGGGGCCCTTAGTGTGTGAATAAGTGGCGGAGGGCCCCTAGGAAGGTGATTTAAGCTCGAGGGCCTTCGCTGTAGATAGCGGAGGTCGCTGGTGAAGGTGAAGATGGACTAGGCAATTCAGCTGCTAAAAGTGAGGGAAAAGAAGTGTAGGTGAATCGTAAGGTGGAAAGGAAAAAGATCAGCTGCGTAAGATAGTGGATTGAAGTCCTGCGAGGTAGGAATTGGCCTCGCCAGAGTCGAAGACAAAGCTACCAAAGCTAATAAACTAGGTTAATTCTATCTAATGACCTAGTTAATCCTACTCCTAAAAGTTAGGACTACTTACCTAACGAAGGAGGTGAGGGATCTTGCCGTTGGCAGGTGAGAACGAGATCTAAATTTAGACTAGGTGAGAAAAGAAGCTCTAGCCGATCGAAGCAAAGATCAAAGGGAAGATGGCGTGCTCAATCGCCGTTGGCAGGGCGAAAGAGAGGAAGAGGTGGTGAAAGAGGCAGTGCGTCCTCGACGACCACGCTCGAGGAGAATGAAGACACCAAAGTTACGGAAGAACCTACTGACCAGCTACGGTGAGGTGGAGAGGGGAAGGGAGCTGATCAAGCTCAAATCGTAGGGATCAAAGGGTATTTATAGGTTGCGGCAGTTGTGAAGGGGGCTGTATCTGGACGGGAATGAGTCTAGGTGCAGGGTAACCACCGATGTCTTCTCCAATGTTTGTGAAGTTATCGCCAAGCCCTAAATAGGATTTAGAGATGATCCGGACCGATGGATGCAATCAGGGAGGTGAGCGCAAGCTTCAGAAGCTTGGCGAGGAAGGAAGGACATCGGATGTGAGGTAATCAGGTGGTGTCTTCACCGCTGCTTGACAACCGTTCGTGTGTGTGAATAAGAAAAGAGGAGGAAGAAGACGATGCTCGCAGGGATCGTATGCAATAAAAGCTAAGGACCTAAGTAAAAGGAAAGGACTCAAATGCAATGAATTCTATAGACTAAAATGTAAACAGAGGCCATTTAAGTTAATTTTAATTTAATTCTTTTCCAACTTTTTATATATAATTATAAATTAGCTAAATATTATATATATTTTTTTTTTTTTTTAAAAGAAAGGAATGCTATCGAATCACCGATAGCAAACCAGGAGAGCTATTATTGATAATAAAAAAATAATTTACAAGTTCGACTCCCAGTACTGTATGAGCCTCCAGCAAAAATTTACAATGTTTTCCACATGAGCTGGGGTCTCCTGAAAAACACACTCATTTCTAGCCCTCCATACCGCCCACAGAACCGCCACCATATGTATATAAGGCTTATTCCCATCTACCAGACAGCTCCACAAATTTCCCCAGGTGGGTAAGGACTCATTGCATACTCTCCTCCAAACATAATCAGTGATAGCACATGAAGAGAAGATATGATCTGTAGAATCATTATGCAACCCACACAAATAACAAAACTGGGTTGGGGTCCCCATCCTTCTGTACCTCAGATCTCCAGTAATCAAACCATCCCTCCTGCACAGCCATAAGAAAATTTGTAACTTTAATGGTATTTTTAACTTCCAAAGCTTTTTCCCCATTTCTTCATCTTCCGCCATCCTGGAGGACATTATCAATTTGTCATAGGCAGCCGCAGTAGAAAAATTACCTTCCCATTTGTATGTATCATATTCATGAGGCATGGGTTTGAAAGCAGCAAGCTCTTGCATGAGACGTTCATTCTCTACGCGTGTTCTTGTTTCATGATTATTCCTCCCGCCAATATTTAACAGCCACTGCTCCGAATCCACATCCCAATAATCAGCTACCACTGCATTTTTATTTGCTGCAGCAGCATAAGCAAGGGGGAACCTATCTTTAAGCGTCCCTCCGTGCCCCCAATTCTATAGCCAAAACTTAAAGCTTTTTCCATCACCTAAAACAGATTTGAAAAAGTTCCAATTTTCCTTCAAGGCACGCACCACAGAAAGCCAAAACGGGGATGGTTTACGTGGGTTAAGACGATTTATCTCATCATTGGTACTCCCATAACTGTCCTGAATAATTTCTGTCCAAGTTTTTTTTTCCCCCTGCAGTAACCGAACAGCCCATTTCAACAGTAAAGCTTCATTGAATTCCTTAAGGGATCTGACACCCATGCCTCCCAGCTTCTTTGGTTTGCAAATTAACTCCCATTTTAAGGGTTGAAAGAAAGCCCCTTTATGGGAGGCCCCTTTCCAAAAGAATCTTTTCCGCATCACCTCCAGCTTTTTCCAAATAGAATTTGGAGCTCTCAGGACAGAGAAGAAGAAAATAGGAATCGATGTGACAACAGAATTCAGTAATATATACCTCCCCCCTTTTGATAGGTATCTACTACTCCAGCCCTCCAATTTTGTAGCTATCTTTTCAAAGAGGAAAGACCAATCTGCTTTCTTCAGCTTAGAACATTTCAAAGGCAGACCCAGATATTTAATCGGTAATGGCACCACAGGTGTACCAAGAGTGGCAGAGATCTCATTCTGTAAACCATCATTCATCCCAAAACAGACCAGGGAAGATTTACTTCCATTCAATCTGAGCCCAGAAACCTCTCCAAACAATTTAACCATATGTAACAAAGCCTGCGCTTCTCTCTTCCCCCTTCTACAAGAAAAACAGTATCATCAGCATACTGAAGTATAGGAGCTAGAGCCCTATGATTAGACATTGAATACCCCCTTATAAAACCATCCACAGCCAATTTGCAGGCAAACCTAGCCAAAGTATCCACCGCAAGATTAAAAATTAGAGGGGCAATAGGACAACCTTGCCTTACTCCACATTGGGGCTGAATCCAAGAACGGCACGGTTTACCATTTATCAATGGGGAAAAAGAGGCTGTCGTAATGCATCTCTTCACCCATTGAATCAATAAGGGTGGAAATTTCCTCCTTTTAAGGATCTCCCACAAGTATGGCCAGCAGATAGAATCATAGGCTTTTGAGAAGTCTACTTTCCATAAGAAAGCCTTTGATTTTCTCCTTTGCCACCCCATTACAATTTCCTGCGCCACAATGAATGACTCTTGTAACGATCTCCCAGGAAGAAAAGCTGATTGAACAGGCATAATCAAATCCTATAAAACCTCCCACAATCTGTTAGCAATAACCTTACTAATAATAAGGTAGATGGAATTTGATAACGCAATGGGTCTGTAATCAGAAAAACTTTCTGCACTTGATTTCTTGGGCAACAAAAACAGGTAGGATTTGTTTAGCCTCTCAAAACCAGAGTTACCCACTTCAAACTCATGGATGACCTTCATTACATCCACCTTAACAACATTCCATAACTCTTTAGAAAAACACCTGAACACCATCTGGACCTGGAGCCCCTTCATTATTTAAATCTTTAATGGCCTTTAGCACTTCCTGTTCAGAAATAGGGGTCACAAGCATGCCACTCTGTTCATTATTTACACAAGGGAAATCCATTGCTGCCATCCTCCATGAACCTCTTGGAGTTGCCTTGGAAGCTTCTTTAAAAAATTTTGTTGCTTCAGATCTGATCTCCTTAACCGAGGTAATATTTCTTTCTTCAACTTTAATAGATGAAATAAGGTTGAATCTCCTTCTAGCACTGGCCGCAAGATGGAAAAATTTTGTGTTCGCATCACCCTCTTTAAGCCAAAGCTGTCTGGATTTTTCCCGCCAATCCATTTCAATTTTCAGGCCTTCATCCCTCACAATTGCTTGCATTTGCTGCCTCAATTGCTGCTCCTGTTGGTCCAAATTCAGCCTGCACTCTTTCATATCTAAATCCCTGATGACTGTCAAGGCTTCCTTCCTCTTCTGGTCTCTAATCAGGTTCACAGCCTGCCCATATTCTTTCAACATTTCACGCAGACCAACCAATTTCGCAGCCAACTACTGTGTGGCAGTGCCTTGAACATCCTTGCTCTACCACCACTGAGAAACCATTTGCACAAAGCCTTCTTCCCTAAACCAAGATCTCTTGAGTTTGAAATATGACCCCGTGTCTGCATTCACCCCACTGTCCCAAACCAAAGGCATGTGGTCAGAGAACGGTCTATCAAGGCTCAAAACAGCTGATAACTGAAAACTCTCTAACAAACTAGGACTGCCAAAGAACCTGTCCAATTTGGAAATCTGTCCACTTCCATTCCTCCAAGTATATTCCACACCACTGATGGGAAATTCAGTCAAGCCCATGTTCTGCACAGCCAATTGGAAGCCTGTTGAAGAACTGTCCATTCTCCCATCTGGATTGTCATCACCAGAAAGATAACAATTGAAATCACCCCCTAACAGCCATGGAGTCTCTTGCACTCTTTGATGCATTGCATAAAGTTCCTCCCACAAGCCAACCCTCTCTGCTGCCACACAAGGACCATAAATACATGATATAAACCATTCCATATCACCTTGGGGAGATTGACACCTACAGGAAATTAAGAACCTATCACGAAAAATCTCAGTTACTGAAATGGCAGACTTTCTCCACCAAAAAGCCATACCACCAGACCGACCAGCAGCACCCTTAGCCACAATATCACTATGGCCAGATTGTTTGAAACAATCCCATTCTTGACCATTCTCCCTCTCCAAGTGAGTCTCTTGTAAAAGGGCACAGTCTATCTCCCATTTAGAGAGATATCTACAAAGAGAAGCCCTTCTTTGCTTGTTGCATAGCCCACGCACATTCCACGACAAAACTCTCATTTCTCACTTGAAAGATCCCCATTGACATTGCAGCCCACATATTCTACCATAATAGATTTAGCAATATCTTGCTCCACAATAGGATGCTCCTTTCTTCTCCTTTGCAGCACATATGGAGATCTGCCCACGCCTCTCTTTTGTTTGGACCCACAGCCATACTGCAAATCAGTTGGAGTAGCAAACTGTAACTGGCTCTGCTCTTTAAGCCTCAACTCCCTTTCTAAACTGCCCAATTCCACACTGCAATTCATCTTAGACTCTGCCAAATTAGTCTCAGTAACCTCTAAACAATCACCCTCTTTGACTATCAGAGCTAATCTATTTTCAGCAGGTGTTGCAGCATCTTCCATCAGGTCCTTCTCAGCCATAATACAATGGCAGTCCTCCCTCTTTTTGGGCTCAGGAACCTCAACTGCAGGAGGACTCAGGTGCTGCATCTGGTTTGGTTCTTTAAGCCTCAACTCCCTTTCTGTACTTCCCAACTCCATACTGCAGATCATCTCAGAATTTGCCACTTCATTCTCAGCAACCTCCAGACAGTCACCTTCTTTGCCTATCAACACTGATCTAATTTCAGCAGGTGTTGCAACATCTTCCGTCTGATCCTTCTTAGCCATAGCACAATGGCACTCCTTCCTCTTTGTGAGATCAGGAGCCACAGCTGCAAGGTTGCATCCTTTAAGCCTCAACTCCCTTTCTAAAGTGCCCAATACCACACTGTAGTTCATCTCAGATTCTGCCAAAACAGTCTCAGAAACCCCTAAACAATCACCCTCTTTGACTATCAGAGCTAATCTATTTTTAGCAGGTGTTGCAACATCTTCCATCTGGTCCTTCTCAGTCATAACACAGTGGCAGTCCTTCCTCTTTTTGGGCTCAGGAACCTCAACTGCAGGAGGACTCAGGTGCTGCATCTGGCTTGGTTCTTTAAGCCTCAACTCCCTTTCTGTACTGCCCAACTCCATACTACAGATCATCTCAGAATTTACCACTTCAGTCTCAGCAACCTCCAGACAGTCACCCTCTTTGCCTATCAACACTGATCTATTTTCAGCAGGTGTTGCAACATCTTCCATCTGATCCTTCTCACCCATAGCACAGTGGCACTCCTTCCTCTTTGTGAGATCAGAAGCCTCAGCTGCAGGGTTGCATCCACAGCTATCACATTGTTTGCTCACCTCATTTTTGGTTCCAGACATTGGTTTCTCCTTAGGAGAATTATCTTGACAGCAATCAACCTGCCCAATAATAGCTAACCTAACAAGCCAAGAGGTGCCCCCACATCTGATAATGATCGAATCTGGAAGTGAACCAGCATTAGCAACTTCCACCTCAATTCTTAACGACCTAATGTCTCCTTCTCCAATCAGAACATCAGAACCATCACAGATTGATGCAAAACCTGCTAGCATCTTGGAGACAACACCCTTTACCCGCAGGTGCAGTGGTAGTCCAGAGATCTCAAGGATGACCCTCCTGGAGGACACTCTTTGTGGAGGCCGTTCAGATAGTGCCCCATCAAAAGGAGAGGCCATTCTCCAGATCACAATGAAATCTTTAAAGATACTTGAACGAAATCTTAATCGCTCAACATCCAGCATGCCCAAACCATACACCAAGAATCTAGAAGGGGATAATAGAGCAACTTTCCAGCCCGCAGACAAAAGATCTAAGGAAAGTACCAGGTTCTGAAGCATTTCGATCGAAGGCCTACCTGACATGATCTCCCCAATCAAAGCACCTCTCAGTGTGATCTCTGCAGCCGAGATCTCTTTCATAGATGGGATCTCAACTTCAATTGTATGCCTGCCCAAAATCAGTGGTGGTGGCGGCCGAGGTTCATTTTTGACCCTCCAAACAGGACGTGAGACTGCCCGCCATTGTCGCAAAGGGAACCTCCTAGGGCACAAATAGCTTTTGTGTCCTTCGCCCCTGCACTCCAAGCAGATCTGAGCATTCTTACATATCGCAGCCACATGCCCCCTTTGTCTGCATCTGAAGCAGAGAACATCACCATTCTTCCGCCTCCAAGGACGTCTTTGAGAACGGTCAGACGACCTAAAAAACCTCTCCTGCCACAACCGCTCTCTTCTCCTCCAGGCCCTTGATCTCCACGTCTTCCATTCATCTTCTGCGCCCACCCTGGATGGATTCGCCCCACTACCTCGCTCCGCCCATCGCCGATCGCCCACCACTCGCCCTCTCCATCGCCGATCGCCTGTCCTCCTTCCAATATCACCACCCCACATAATATATTAAAGCCATGTATTCACATTTTTGACCCGTTTATTTATATTTATTTACTTCTTAACTTAAGTTATTAAAGACTTAGGTCATAAGTTACACTTAAGTTAAATAAGATATTAATTAGGAAGCTAATTAGTGATATTTTGAGTCTATTTATTAATTAAATTATTAATAATATTAATTGACTAATAATTTAGCATTTTAACTTATTTTAAGGTCCTTTAATGATTTATCCCTTATTCTATAATTTACCCTTATATATGCATATTCCTAGCTAATTAACTAGCAAAACTAGTTAATTCAGGGTAATTGAAGCCGTGATGAGCCTCTCATCATACTCCCAAGCCAAAGTTTTGCTAGTCACTAGCAAAATTAACCAGAAATATGATGATTTAAACATCAGGGTTTAAATTATTATAAATAAAAACTAACTAAAGGAATGCTTAAGTAAGAATTTTGGATATTCAATTTTTTTAGATTTTTTATATATATAAATAAGTATCCATAAATATGCAAAGCATTATGTGGGAATCTCTTTACTTTAGACTTAAAAACTCAAAAACACTTCTCGAACACACTTTGTTAAAAATAGAGCTCTTGACGGAATTCTATCAAAAATCAGAATATCGAAAACCCGCTTATTCTCTATAATCACTCTAAACCCTAGAAATTCAGAATTCAAAGTGTTTTAAGAAAACAAAACTCAAGAGTTGGAAATTAAATTTTAGCTAAAAAACTCAATAGACTTAAGTTAATCCTTAAGTTTATGAAATCTGATTTTTATCAACCTAAGTTTTAGCAAATTAGCTAGGCACTCATTATTAACCAAACTTAGAGTGGTAAAACCCTAATCTTCCAGCCCACAGCACCAAGGGCAGACTTCTAGACCTAGGGTTTTGTCAATCTTTCTCCTTTAGGCCTTAACTGCAAGTCCTCAAAACCCGATTTCTTAGGCTTCACTATCTAATACAAAGGTTCAGTAGGTATGATTTTAAAGCATCCATGCTTGTGAAGAGAATTGTCCTAAAGGCATCCAAAGTTGCAAAAATCTAGATCTTAAGACATCAATTTCTAATCCAGGTTATTCCAATTCAAGCCTTTGGCTTGGCCTTACTCAGATTTGGTTGCTTTCTCCTCACCAGTTTTTTATCCCGAGGTCAACACTTTTGTGTATATCTCCCTGGTGGACCACTAGGTCTCTTATTCCTAATTTTTATCTCCATATTTTTTTAACTCTTTTCTATAGGATAGAACACCCATATGTAGCAAGGTGTTCTTTTATTTGATGGAAGGAACGGTAGCATCCAATTGTACCAAGATGCTTTATTTGATGAATAAACTGCATAAGCACCCATTTGTAGTAAGGTGCTTAACTGCAGGGTGTCTTATTTTTATTTTTTTTCTTTTACCTCCTCATTTTTCTTACTAATAATACTTCATATCCTTTTTCTAGATGAGTGGCACATCCTTCACCCTTTCAAGAGTTGCCTCATGGAAATCCTTGGACTGAAGAGGATTTAGAATCGATCTCTTAACCTCTATGTTTTCGCAGTCTCAGATGCCAACAAGACAACTCTATGTGTGTGAATTTTGGATGCTTAGGTTACTTAGCTCTCAAACCAGAGCTTGGATAGGAAAGCCATTCACTCTCAGGTCCTTTAAACTCTTAGTTTCCTCCCATAGGATTTGTCAAGACACAACCGGCCAAGTCTAGCTGAATGTCCTTAGTTGATTAAGCTAACTATAGCCTGATAGACCTTAAGATTAAGATTCTACCAACTCTTTACTTAATTAACTCCGAATATCTGGCCTTTTAACTTAACTTGGTGGTAAAAGTAGATGTTCAAAAAGCAAAAGGACTTACTTAGTCTAATTGATCAAGAAAGTTACAATCTAATTCCAAAACTCAAGTTTTAAACTTAATACACCTTAGTTACTTAATTTCAGGGTAAAGAGTGAAAAAACAGATCCTTAGGGTTTCAGACTCTAACTCAAAACAAAATCTCATTTAAAATTTCGCAAATAGATGTGTGTTTTGAAAAGATTATTTAAGTAAAAATCTAAATAAGGATTCAATGCTCTTATAAAATACTATTTACAAAATATATATATATTTTTTTTTGGTTTCTAACCTAAAAGCAAAATTAAGCTTTTAATTACTAATATAATTAAGTGTAAATATATTTTTGGTATCTTCTTTTTATTCTTATTATAAGTGTAAAACCCCTTTATTATTTTTATGGATTTGATTTTTTTTTCAATTTTTATATTTATATATTTTTGTTTGTATGCTTTATAAAAAATTCAAATTTTTATGAATTTTTCAAAATTTTTCAAAATTTAGGGTATTTTTGACTTTTTAAATTTTTGCATATTTCTATTTTTTTAATTTCATGGGTATTTCATTTTTTTGTGTTTTTATATTTTTACTTTTATCTACCAATACACTTGAAGTGAAAATGTCACTTCACACCCCCCAAGCCAAAATATTACAATGTCCTCATTGTAAGAAAGGTGGAAAAAAAAATATTACACTTTACTTAGTGTAGGGTGACGGAAGAAGTCGGATAGAGGAGATCAAAGATCTCTGTGTGGACGATTTCTATTCTTACCAAAGGTCAAAGTGGTCAGTCGGACTAAGTGAAGATAATCAATGTAAAATAAGTGACAATTCAAGCATAGATTCGAGTGTATGTGTAGAGAAAAGTGTGGAAAACGAAAATAGCTATATACAGAATGAGTGATGGAAAGATGGATGTAAACCCTAGTGGAGCATGTAACAGTCTCCAACAAGACCCAAAACATGTGGTTCTAAGAAAGGTTTAAAACGTTGACCATTAACTTTGAAGGGTTGATCCTTATTGGGTTCGGAGATTTTGACAGCTCCATTGTCTAAGACTTTAATTACAATAAATGAGCCTTGCCATTTAGACCTAAGTTTCCCAGGGAAGAGCTTCAAATGGGCATCAAAGGGCAACGCCTTCTGACCAGGTGCGAAAGATTTGCGGGAAATATATTTATCATGGAAGGCTTTAAGTTTTTCCTTATACAGCTTTGAACTCTCATAGGAATCATGTCGTAATTCTCTAAGTTCGCTAAGCTACAACCTATGGTGATCACCAACCTTCGTGGGGTCCAAATTACAGGCTTTAATTGGCCAATAGGCCTTGTGTTCGATTTCTACGGGAAGATGATAAGGTTTCCTGTAAACAAGTCTGTATGGTGACATGCCTATTGGTGTTTTGTGGGCGGTCTTATAAGCCCAAAAAGCCTTGTCTAAACGGGAATACCAATCCTTCCTATCGAGTCCGATTCTCATTTGAAAGATCTTTTTGATCTCCCGATTAGAGACCTCGGTTTGCCCATTGGTTTGGGGATGATAAGGTGTAGAGATATGATGTGTGACCCCATATTTCTTGAGTAGGTTCCTAAACTGGGCGTTGTTAAATTGGGATCCACCGTCAGAAATGATGGCGTGTGGTACCCCAAAATGAGAGATGATATGATTTTGAATAAAAGGTATGACTACTCTATGATCGTTTGTGCGTGTGGGTATGGCTTCGATCCAACGAGATACGTAATCAACTGCGAGTAAAATATACTCGAAGCCAGAAGAGGACAGAAATAGACCCATGAAATCTATGCCCCAGATATCAAAGATCTCACAAACTATAATTGGGTTCAGAGGCATCATGTCTTTTCAGGACATGCTACCAAGAGACTGGCAGCAACTACATGCCTTACAATACGTTTGTGAATCTGCAAATAAAGTGGGCCAATAAAACTTGCATTGCAAAACTTTTGCAGTGGTCTTACGACTAGAAAAATGACCGCCATAAGCCTGGTCATGACAAAGGAAGGAATAGAATCAATCTCGGAAGAAGAAACACAACGCCTGATGATTTAATCATTGCAGAGTTGAAACAGATACGGATCTTCCTAGAAATAGTATTTGGCTTCTGATTTGAGTCGTGATTTGCAATTCCAGTCCCATTTGGTCAGGAATTGATGTGTAACCAAATAATTGACAATGTCTACATACCAAGGAAAATCTGACGATATAGCCAAAAGATGTTCATCAGAGAAGTGTTCAGTGATTGGAGGAGATGATTCAATAATCTCAGAAGGAAGGCAGGAAAGGTGGTTGGCAACAACATTCTGTCATCCCGCCTTATCACGAATTTCTAGGTCGAATTCTTGCAAGAGCAAGATCCATCTGATCAACCTAGGTTTCATGTCCTTTTTGGGTAGAAGGTGTCTAATAGCAGAGTGATCAGAGTACACAACGATTCTAGATTCGAGTATGTAAGATCTGAACTTTTCTAAACCAAATACTATCACTAGTAATTCCTTTTCTGTAACCATGTAGTTCCTTTGTGTCTCATTCAAAGTCTTACTAGCGTAGTAAATCACTACCGGACTTTTCTCAATTTTCTATCCAAGTACAGCTCCAACTGCGTAATCTGATGCATCACATGATTTTAAATGGTAAATGCCAATTAGGTGGTTGCAGGATCGAAGCCTGTGTAACTCTGTCTCTCAATGTCTCAAATGTAGATATACACTCCTTACTCATCTCAAAAGTTGTGTCCTTTGTGAGGAGGCTTGTGAGTGGTCGGGCAATCTTCAAAAAATCGAGTATAAATCTTCTGTAGAAACCCACATGCCCGAGAAAAGATTTGATGCTCTTGATCGAGTCAGGAATTGGAAGATTTGAGATTTGATTGATCTTGGCTCGATCTACTTGGATACCTCGCTCAGACACGAGGTGGCCAAGTACAATGCCCTCTGGAACAATAAAATGGCTCTTCCCCCAATTGAGGACAAGATTCACTTCTATACATCTCTTAAGAATCTTCAACAAATTATCCAGACAAATATCAAATGTTTCCCCGAAGACTGAAAAATCATCCATGAATACTTCCATGCATTCATGCACCATCTTAGTAAAAATGGCTAACATGCAACGCTGAAAAGTCACAGGTGCATTGCAAAGCCCAAATGGCATCCTTTGGAAAGCAAAGGTTCTGAAGGGGCAGGTGAAAGTCATTTTCTCTTTATCTTCAGGATAAATTGCGACCTAATTGTATCCAGAGTATCCATCCAAGAAGCAGAAGAACCTATTACCAGCTAATCTCTCAAGGATCTGATCAATGAATGGCAAGGGAAAGTGGTCCTTCTTTGTAATAGTGTTGAGCTTGCGATAGTCGATGCAAACCTGCCATGAATTCGCAATTCGTGTGGGAATGGTTTCTCCAGATTCGGTCTTGATTATTGTGAGTCCTGCCTTTTTAGGTACCACTTGAATTGGACTCACCCAAGGGCTGTCGGATATAGGATATATAATGTTAGCATCTAGCCACTTGATTATTTCCTTCTTTACGACCTCCTTCATATTCGGATTTAAACATCTTTGAGCTTCTCTTGAAGGTCGTACCCCATCTTCTATATAGATGCAATGAGTACAATAATTGGGGCTAACCCTGGTGAGATCATGTAAAGTCCACTCGATTGCCTTCTTATGTTCTCGTAAAACCTCGATTAGTTTCTTTTCTTGTTTTGATGATCATAGGATGTTCTGATCGAAGTCGAGATAGACATACTTCAAATTGTCATGAAACAACTTTAATTTGAGTGCAGGAGTCGAATCAACAGCAAGATTTGGGGTGGGATTTTTTATTGCAAAAAGTGGCTGAAATGAGTCATGTGGTTCAGATTCAGGATCGAGTGCAAATTCTGATAGTGGGTTTTCATTTTGAGGGTATAAGATATCAAAAGATGTGTTTTCTAATTCTAAGAAACTAGGGTCATCCTCAAAAATTGAAATAGATCTAATTTCCTCAATCCATTTGCAATCTAATCCTCAAGAAGCTCTAAATATATCCAATTTTATTATCTTCTCCCCAAATTTTAACTCAATCTTTCTAGACTCACAATCTACGTTGGCCTTAGCAGTGGCCAAAAAGGGTCTCCCTAAGATAACTGGGGTATCACTAACTTGTTCAGGAACTTCCATATCTAAGACAATAAAATCCATTGGAAAAAAAAAGTCCTGAACTCTAATGATCACATCCTCCAAAACACCCATAGGTAACTTAATAGATCTATCTGCTAATTGTAGAGTCACATCAGAAGGTTTAAGTGTGTCAACATCAAAATATTCATTTAAGGAAGTTGAAATTAGATTAATGGATGCTCCTAAATCTAAGAAGGCTCTATCAAAGCATTGTTCCCTAATTATACAAGAAATAAATGGAGAATTTTGGTCTTTCTTTTTCAAAGGAAGCATACTTGAGATAATAGAGCTCACTTTTTCCGAGAGTACCACAGTGCTCCCTTTCCTCGGCTTACGCTTAGGAGTACACAATTCCTTGAGAAATCTCGCGTAAGTTGGAATGTGTTTAATAGTATCTAGGAGTGGGATATTAATATGTACCTGTTCAAAAATTTTAATCAAGTCTTCATCTAATGTAATAGGTTGCTTTTGTTTCCTAGTCTTCTTCAGGGCTTCAGGGAATGGAACTTGGATTTCCTGTTATACGGAGAGGTCTACCTGATCTCGCAAATTAGCGGGAATTGCGGGATCAGGTTCTACACCTCTCACAGGTGTAGAAACAGGGGCTATTCTAGATGTACTAGGGTCTTGGGATAGGTTTTGTGGATCTACTGGATCCCTAGTTGTTCGGGGCATAGATTACGTAAAAGATGAATACGTCGTAGTATAGCGCGAAATACGTCTCGACAAATAAAATTAACGGAACTGGGAGTCCTGGTCGATCACAGGGAGGCAGAAAAATGCTTTTGATTTCATGCACTTATTCTAAATCTAATTACTAAATAATAGACATAATGAATCATGATATATATATCACATAAAGTGTTTGAACATGGTTTTCATACATGAAACTAAACTAAATGATAACATGAATATAAACTACTTATGGAATAGAATAAGGGCACCATGGGCAGATCGTGATGGCCTTTCGGAGAGGTCAAGAGAAGCAACAGCGATCCAACAAGGTGGCCCAACGAATTCTTCAGACGGAGGCAGAGAAGACGGGAAGAAGAAAGAGAGGTAGAAGAAGGAAGAAGAGAATGAGAGAGAGTTGTTTTTCAAAGGGGGGCCCTTTGGCCCTTTTATAACTTTTTTTTTTCTCGTACAAATCCTTCCCCAAATCCTTCTTTTTGATCGATTTATTCTAGTGTTGCCACGTGGCGCTCTCTGCACCCTCAGATCCGCATCGCACGGCTCTCGCACGCCCACACTGCTTCTTCGCGTTTTCATCTTCAAATCCCGCCTCATCATCTCAGGTGTCCAATCTTGCAATCGGACGACTTAAACGCGCACTCATCGCGCCATTCAAATCCTATGTGCTCAGGTGTCCAATCTTGCAATCGGACGACTTAAACGCACACTCATCGCGCCATTCAAATCCTATGTGCAGTTCTCACGCCTTCCAGATCTCACAACAACCCCGCGCGATTGCACCACGTGGATGCCTCTAGGCCCCTCCAATCGCGCATGCCCGCCTGCACGCACACGCCCACAACCTGCACCAATTTTTGCACAGTGCCGGGCTCGAACCCTCGCCCTGTGCATACGCGGGCGCGTGCGCGAGCCAATGCGCTACGCAGAGCCTTTGTTATATATACTTAATTATACTTATATTAATCTATTCTGGGTGGCGATGTGGCACGTTTGTGGCTGCGAGGCGTTGTGCCTTCAGGGGTTGGGGGCATGGCGAGGGGTGGCTGTGATGGTGCCACATGGCACCATCGTGGCTGTTTGTTCTTCTTCTCTTTTTATCTAATGACGTAGACCTCCGATTAAGTTGATTTCTGCACCGTTGGACTGCAAACGTCGATCTGGATCCATCCGTACGGTTGGATTTATCATCTAAGGTCTAGATCTTCTTCAATTTGCCCCTTGGCTCTTGTTCTTATGTGGACTCCCTAGGGTGCTACGGAAGTCTGATTGATGCGATCTTGGATGTGTTGGACTCCCGTCATTATTCCGAACAAATCCATAAGGTTGGATCGATCATCTGCAGCCCTAGATTACCTGCCATCATTAATACCTCTCAAATAACATAGTTTAATACATAAAACACATCTATCAACTACGATGCAGAATATGATGTGTATGCATGCAAAATGTTCATGTTAAGCTAAGTTCTAGCTTAATTCAGGTGAATTAGGGCCTATGATTGCTGCTCAATCATACCCCCTGCCTAAATCTTGCTAGTCCCTAGCAAGTGTAAGACTAAATACATTTTACCAAGAGTTAAACTAAAGATTTATTTCTTTTTGCTACATCCAAAAATTCAGAATCTAGATAACTATGAATATATAATGTAGTAGCTTCTGCAACGGATCCAAGCGAAGACTCGATATACATTAAAGCTTGTACTTGACCCTTAGTAAAATTCTGTCGGGACAGCGGAACCTCTTCTCTCAAGGTTATAAAATATTTTCTAATTTTGGCCTCGGTGTTTGGTTTGGGTAGGAGATGTCTGAGTTAACTGGATTGTATTTGGTGGCTCACTCTCTTCTGGTGCTTCTTAGAGACTAGTATTTCAGAATTTAGATTTCCAGATTATTGAATAAATCAACTTCGAGAGGGGCTGGAAAAACTGTGCTCTCTTTAATCTTTTGTACTCTTCTCTTTTTTTTCCTTCTTCTTCTTGAGCTCACATCTCACCAGATTTGCAAATGTATTTGGTGGTCTCACACGACATGGCACTTTAATTAGGTTTTGATAACCCTACGACAAAGTCAGACTTCTTAGCCCGTATTCAGGTATTCAGAAATACAGAAAAAGTAGGTTAAGGCTATATTTGGTGGTTCTTGAGGGTGGTAGGTGTTTTTGCCTCAAAACATTTCAAAACATTTCACTTGACTCACATTACGCAATTGTTTTACATAACACCCTTTTTTTTCTTTTGTTTTTTCTTCTTTTTTTTTTGTTCTTCTTCTCTCCTTTTTTTTTCAAGCAAACAACTCTTTTGTATGCAAATCTATTGGCGCAATGCTACAACATGACATACTGTTGTATTTATCACGACATACGTACTTTTATATGTGAGGAATTCTTGGGGAATTTTGGGATGACCAAGAAGATTTTGGGTGGCTTATTTGGTGGAAGTGCCTCTTCTCGACACCAGGTAAGGGACGGATAGGACGATGTATTTCTGACCTTGACATCTGTACCCTCCTTCAGCCGAGGATTCCATATAGGATGGTCGTGACCATCCACCTAAATCATAGTTTTATTAGAACCCGCTCTCTGTGTTTTTGCCTTATTTGGTGGCCCTCGTATGGAATTTCTCATAAATTTACTATGCAAGAACTGAGAGTGAAAACCATGCGCAACTCCAAGTGTCATTATTCAATTATTAAAGATTCTTTAGACTAGCCTTAGAGCACCAGTACTCTCTACTCTCACCTCACATATGTTTTGGTGGATCTACTAGAAGATAGTTCACCTAACTCCCTGATTGCTGTCCAAGGGTTCAGGAGAAGTAGCGATGCTTCTTTTCGACAAACTAGAAATGTCTATTGGTTTTCACAAAGGATCCATTGCAAAATCTACTTGCAAGTATGAAATTATACTGGATTCTAAGTCTAGGAATTTACTAAAGAATAAATCTTTAATAAAACCTCTTGATAAAACGATCTAATCCCCCTAATTGTTGGAAGAAAATTTTTAATTTTTTATGAACTACCCCCCCCATACCTAAGTGTTTGCATGTCCTCATGCGTGAATAAAAGAAATAAGGTTGGGTGTATGTGGATAGAAATCACCTGGAACTGCTTCTGAGTTATCATTCAGCTCACGCCATTGCTGCAATGCCATACACAAAATGCAGAACAATATGCAAAACATTATGCGAAAATGAAATATGGTATGCATATATGTATACGTGCTGAGTTTAATGCCTCCAGCTGGGCAACTCATCAGTCATACGTCCTCAAGAAGATGCATCATTTCCTCAGCAGGAGGAGGTTCCTAGGCAAAGAATGGTTTGAGGCGTTGGCCATTAACCGTAAAAATGTGCCCAGATTTTGGATCTCTAATTTGGACTGCCCCATTAGGATATGGGTGGACCACCAGAAACGGCCCAGTCTACTTGGACTTGAGCTTTCCCGCAAAGAATTTGAGTCGAGAGACAAACAACCAAACCTACTGGTTAGGTGCAAACTCCTTCCTTCGGATGTGTCGATCATGGAAAGCTTTTGTCTTGTCCTTGTATATTTTTGCATTCTCATTTGCTTCCCGCCTAATCTCCTCTAACTCACTGAGCTGGAGCTTCCTTTCATAACCTTCGATCTTGAGATTAAAATTACACTTCTACACCACCCAAAAGGCACGATGCTCCAACTCCACAGGAAGGTGATAGGCCTTTCCATACACCATGCGATATGGTGACATTCCGAGCGGGGCCTTGTACGCCGTCCGATATGCCCATAGTGCATCGATCAATCGATCGAGCCAATCCTTCCTATTAGGTCTAACCACCTTTTGAAGGATAAGCTTGATTTGACGGTTTGATACTTCAACCTGGCCATTGGTCTATGGGTGATATGGGGTAGCAATGTGGTGCTGCACCCTATATTTCTTCAATAATGATCTGAAATGGGCATGGATGAAGTGGCTTCCCCCATCACTTATTAAGGTGCGGGGAACTCCGAATCTCGCAAAAGTAAATTCCCAGACAAAGGATATAACAGTCTTATGATCGGCTCGTCTTGCCAAGATGGCTTCTACCCACTTTGAGGCATAGTCTATTGTGAGGAGTATGTACTCAAAGCCATGTGAGTTCGAGAAGGGGCCCATAAAGTCGATGCCCCAGACATCAAACACTTCTACGACCAGAATGGATTGGAGAGGCATCATGTCTCTTCGGGTCATAGAACTGACTGACTGGCATCGCTTACAGCACTTGGCAAACTCATGTGTACCTCTGAAAATGGTCGGCCAGAAAAATTCCGACTGCAAAATCTTTGCAACGATTTTTCGGCCCGAGAAATGACCCCCACAAGCGTCGCTGTGGCAGAAGGATAGCACACTAGAGATTTTCGAATCAAGGACGCATCTACTGATGATTTGATTAGCCCCAATGCGAAAGAGCAATGGGTCGTTCCAAAAATAGAACTTAGCCTCTGATATAAATTTGAGCTTTTGATCCTTGGATAATCCCATAGGTAGCCTGCCTGCGACAAGATAGTTTGCTATATCAGCATACCAAGGAAACTCCACAGAGTTGATAGATAGTAAAGACTCATCTGGAAATCGATCTGATATTGGCGGGGAGTACGGAATGTAGTCTGGGTCTAGCTGAGACAAGTGGTCCGCCACAACATTATGTGCTCCGACTTTGTCACGGATTTCAATATCAAACTCCTGCAACTGAAGGATCCATCTAATAAGGAGGGGTTTGGCGTCCTTCTTTGCCAACAAATGTCAGAGGGAGGAATGGTCAGTGTAGATGATAACTTTAGACCCGAGTAAGTATGACCTAAATTTCTCCAACCCGAATACTACGGCCAGCAATTCTTTCTCAGTGACTGTATAGTTATGCTGAGCCTCGTTCAACGTTTTGCTGGCGTAGTATATTACAAATGGATGGAGCTCCCAACGTTGGCCAAGAACAGCTCCGACAGCAAAGTCGGAGGCATCACACATCATCTTGAAGTCGAGCGACCAGTCAGGGGGTTGGAGAATAGGTGCACTGGAGATAGCATTTCGCAAGGTCTGGAAAGCACTGAGACACAAGGAGTCGAATTCAAAAGGCATGTCGGTTACCATAAGATTCATTAATGGATGAGCAATTTTTGAGAAATCTTGAATGAATCTTCAATAAAATCCGACATGCCCTAAGAATGATCTGATTTGCCTGACAGAGCTAGGCGGAGGTAATCGCAAAATGATTTCGGACTTAGCTCGGTAGACCTCAAGTCCATTAGAGGAGATCCTGTGACCTAGTATGATGCCATCCCTCACCATAAAATGGCTTTTTTCCCATGAAAGTACTAGGTTAACTTCTATACATCTCCTCAGAATCTTTGTGAGGTTATCGAGACAAGACAAGAAATCGTCTCCAAACATGGAGAAGTCATCCAAGAACACTTCTACACAATCCTCGATCATGTCTGAAAAGATGGTCATCATGCATCGTTGAAAAGTACCCGGTGCGTTGCAGAGGCCAAAAGGCATCTGCTTAAAAGCGAATATTCCAAAGGGACACGTAAAAGTTGTCTTGTCTTGGTCTTTCAGGTTGATTGTGACTTGATTGTTCCGAAGTATCCATCCAGAAATCAGAAGAAACTACACCTAACTTGCCATTCTAGAATTGATCAATAAAGGGCAAAGGAAAATGATCCTTTTTGGTAGCCGAGTTTAGCTTCTTTTAGTTAATGCAGACCCGCCAAGAAGTCGTGGTGCGGGTCGGGATGGATTCGCCCAATTCATTTCTGATTACGGTGAGTCCCGCCTTTCTGGGCACTATCTGAATGGGGCTCACCCACTGGCTGTCGGAAATCGGATAGATCATGTCTGCATCCAGCCATTTAATGATCTCCTTTTTGACAATCTCCAACATATTTGGATTTAGGCGTCACTGAGGTTGTCTCATTGTTCTCACCCCTTCATCAGTGTAGATATGGTGAATGAAATATAAGGGGCGAATTCCGTGGTGATCAATAATGCCCCACCCAATAGCAGCCCTATGTGCTCGCAAAACGGAGATCAACCAGTGTTCCTGATCTGGAGTCAAGTGAGCATTGATAATCACTGGATATGTCTCACCTTGTCCCAGAAACACGTATTTGAGCAAATCAGGTAAGGTCTGTAGCTCTAGTAGCGAAGGGTGGGGAGGAGGGTTATGCAAGGGAGGAAAGGAAACAATAGCGGAAATTTGCTGATCCTGATTTATGAAGAATCCGCCTGCAGTGGTCATGTAATCCTTTCTTAAGATATCAGTGTTGGATAGGACAGGATAGTCAAGATCAGGGGTGTTAGGAGAAAATGAACACCCATGATAACCAGATCCATGGGATGAAATGTGTATATCAGTAGTCTCAATCCCATGTGGATCGTGATCAAAGACCCTTGATAGTGAGGAGGAATGTGCCATTGGGTCACTACAGAGGAGCCCAATGTTCCCACAGAAAGCTAAATCTTCATCGTCACTATCCTCCTCAATCAAGTCACAATCAAAGTTCTTTGATGCCCTGAAAATTTCCAGTCTAAGCTTTTCGTTTCCCAGGGCAATCTCCATGCACCCTGATGCACAATCGATATTTGCACAGGCGGTTGCCAGAAATGGGCGACCTAGGATAATCGATGCATCACGGAGATTAGGAGGAACCTCCATATCAAGAACAAAAAAGTCCGCTAGAAAGCAGAATCCTTGGAATTTTACGATCACATTTTCAACCACCCCCCTCGATGTTTTTACAGATCGGTCAGCCAACTGTATGGTAACCGAGGTGGGCTTTAACTCCCCAAATCGAAATCGATCAAATACTACGATGGGAGTTAGGTTGATGGACGACCCCAAGTCAAGAAGGGCCTTATCAAAAGGGGATTCCTGCAACAAGCAGGAAATCAATGGTGTGCCTGGGTCCTTCTTCTTGGGCGGTAAGTTAGCTAAAATAACTGCACTGGCTTCCTTAGATAATACCGCTTGTCATCCGATTCTCTGCTGCCGCTTCGGAGTACAGTAGTCCTTAAAGAACCTAGCGACAGTTGGGATGTGATCTATTGCTTTGAGGAGAGGGACCTGAATGTGAACTTCCTTGAACATAGATTTCAGGTCCTCGAAATTCCTCGTGTCCTTTTTCCGTGCTGAATCTCATGTTAGGGCCGGGGGAAAAGGGACGGGAATTTCAGGGTTTAAAGGCTTCTTTCCTTTATCTAATGAAGATGGCTTGCGAGAGGAAGAGGGTTGTGATCCATCTCATGGTATGGCGCAGGAAAAATCGTTACTCGCTTGCCTAGGTAGCGGGTCCTATGTAGTCTTTCCGCTCCTTAAGGTAACAGCTTTTGCATCAGCGTGCTGTCCATGCAGGGGCAGAGGAGCGGGTTGGTCTGGATACACAGGGTTTGGCAACAAAGGTGGCTGACCGAGCCCATAACCAGGAGGAGCGGAAGGTGCTTGCATAACCACGTGTGCCTGCCCCTGTGGTGCTTGGAATCTAGGCGGGGCACCCTGATTCTGCACATATCTCCGATTTGGGACAGGTTGGGAGGGTAAAGCTCCCTGTGATCTATGCTCCTGCATCATTTGGTTCTGCGTGTTCTGTATGCTCTGTATTTGGTTAGCCATTGCCTTCATTATTTGGAGGTTGTCATGAGTAGATTTCCGAATAGATGCCTGTAGTTCCTCCTTCAGCGACTCCAAAGGGTCTGCCCACTTTGGAGGGTAGTTGGCAACTTCATGTAGCGGCTAATAGATAGAGCGTGTCGGTTGCTGCTGAGATGGGAATGGCTACTGCCTAGGATACGTGTTCTGCACATTCCCGTATTGTCTAGTCTGGTAGTGTAGAACTTAACTTGGTCTCTGTGGATTACCTGACTAGGCAAAATTGGGATGCTGGCGCCAACCAGGGTTATATGTTTTAGAATACGGGTTGTTACACCCGTATCCCTGAATGGCATCGACATCTTCGTAAGCTGAAGATGTCTCAGATGCGAATTCATCAAAAGAATATGCACTTGCATCATCATGTGGTGCGAAACCCTGATTGTACGGTGCCAGATCCATATTGTTCATAGGTTCCTGGTATGCAAGATCCCGCGAAGATGGAGAGAAAACATCTCGAGTAATCAGATATGTACGAGTAGAGGGGGCTCAGGATGCTTGAGAGTAAGATGGAGCATGCTGCCAGAAGATCCAAATCTCGCTCGCATCAATTCATCGAGCTTCTTATCGAGCAGATCCACCTTATCCAGCTTTTTGGTGATAATGTCCATGTCGGCTCGGGCAGATTTGGCTTGAGTTTCATGGACATTAACTCGTTGCTGTCTAGGTCACTGGAACTGGTTCATTGAGGTAGCGTTCATCGAGTTCTCTGCTAAGGACTCGAACAGTTCAAATGCGTTGTTCTCGTCCTTCGCGAGAAAATTCCCACCGCTAGATGCATCGGCTAGGTACCAATGTGTGTCATCTAGCCCATGGTAAAATACTTGCGCAAGGTGCCATTTGGGTACACCATGATGTGGGCACTTCCTGAGAAGATCGTGAAATCTGTCCCAGGCATCATGTAGCTTCTCTCTAGGGCCTTGAGCAAAAGTTATGATTGCGCGCCTCATGGCATTTGTTCGACCGATCAGGAAGAACTTTTGGAGGAATTCGCGACGTAATTCCTCCCATGTTCTAATTGACCTCCTGATGGTCTTGAACCAATAAGCAACTTTATCCTTGAGAGAAAAAGGAAAAAGCTTCATGAGAACAATTCCAATATCAATATTCTTGAGTTGAACTAACTCTACAATCCAACTCAGGTCTTCGAGGTGTTGGAAGGGATCCTCATTCGAGTTTCCATGGAAATGAGTCTGAATTAGAGTTATGATATTTGATTTTAACTCAAATGCATCTCCGCCTGCGCGAATCCGGACCTGAGGTGCTATGATTATTGCCACAAGATCATAGAAGTCCCGTAGTTGTTCTCCGCGTGGTGAGTGCTGCATCCTATTGAGTGTCGTGAGAATCCGGTTGATGCTCTACTCATATTTCTATTCCGTTTCCTCAACCCTGGCTTCCAGATGAGCCATTGGGTCCTGATTTTTAGGGTCCTAACGGATTTGAGGATTGGGATTAGCCATCTCAGCTAATCGGGTGGAAGAAGGTTGAGACGAGAGGTTGGCCAAAAATCGCCTCTGCCACCTTGGGTTTGGCTGCCAAGGTCCTGTGAGGTTAGGTCTTAATGACCTTCTACCTTGTATACACCAACTCAAAGGGTTGCTGTAGTCAATCAGAACAAGGCTAAGGCCTTGTTAATCATAGTGGTCCTTAAAATCAGTTAACCAGATTTTTCGTTCAAGTTCAAGTTGAAGAAAATTCAGCCAGAGACCAATTGCAAGGAATTCTCGCCTCTCAGGCTAACTCGACCAGGCTGGTTATGAGGGGACTACAAGGAAGGTTCTTCCTTCAGCTTTTGCCTCCAGTTCCATTACCCCACAACTGTGGTCATTTGATGCTACCCCGCAGCCTTAGACACCAGGTTTTGCAAGAGAGGTTGAAACTATTCAGTAGTTTCAAGCCAAATACAGGTTATTTGATGTGTTCTTTGTGAATTTTAACCTATTTCTTCAATTGAGTAAATGGTGGGCGGTCCACAAGGTGACTCACCTCACCAACTAACTCTTGGGCTCGTCGGAGTCCAAGTTAGTCAATGTGATCCTAATGGCTCATGCACTTCTAAGTTGTTTCAAATTAAAGACTACAAATCAAATATAAACTCTCAGGTAAATATGGGATTCAAATGATTTGAAACTTGGTAAGAAGATTCCTCTTGCAATAAGCTTTTTAGAGAGTATTTTTTCAGAATTTTTACTATTCCCAACAATTAGTTATGAATTTTTAACTAGCAAGGGGTCAACTCTAAGATTTAGACCCCGTGTTGGTTTTTCTATTTGAAACAGTATCAAATATGATTCAAAAATTTTGTAGAAATATGATAATGAAATCTAATTTGATTATCTTTCAAACCCCACTAGTTGTGAGTAAATCAGATTTGTATGTTGGTCAAGATTGATTTTCAAAATTCATAAAAGTTTTATTTTATGCAATCTGACACATAGGTACTCTATGAATTTTTAAAAATTCTACAGATAGAATTTACTTTTGGGATGGTGACGTTGGAAAGATAATTTGAAAATCTAATTCCAGTCCAAATTTCAAGATTTTTGGAGCATTAGAAACATGGCTATTGAATTTTGAAGATAACACTTACTTTCTGGCCGAATTTCAAATACCAATGTGTGCACCTGATTTCCGCAGCGCCCGCTTTGATTCGTTCGCTGCTTCTCTGGTTTAATCCTACACACAAAAATAGTATGTTACAGATGAAATCAAAAGTCACATTACCTCCCCAGCAACGGCGCCAATTTGTTTAGGGCATAGATCGTGTAAAAGATGAATACGTCGTAGTATAGCGCGAAATACATCTCGACAAATAAAATTAACGGAACTGGGAGTCCCGATGGATCATAAGGAGGCAGAAAAAAGCTTCTGATTTCACGCACTTATTCTAAATCTAATTACTAAATAATAGACACAATGAATCAAGATATCTATATCACATAAAGCATTTGAACATGAATTTCATACATGAAACTAAACTAAATGATAACATGAATATAAACTACTTATAGAATAGAACAAGGGCAGCACGGGTAGATCGTGGTGGCCTTTCGGAGAGGTTGAGAGAAGCAGCAACGATCTGACAGGGTGGCCCAACGGATTCTTCAGACGGAGGCAGAGAAGAAGGGAAGAAGAAAGAGAGGTAGAAGGAAGAAGAGAATGAGAGAGAGTTATTTTTCAAAGGGGGGGCCCTTTGGTCCTTTTATAACTTTTTTTTTCTCATACAAATCCTTCCCTAAATCCTTCTTCTTGATCGATTTATTCTGGTGCTGCCACATGGCGCTCTCTGCACCCGTAGATCCGCATCGCACAGCTCCTGCGCACCCGCACCGCTTTTCGCACTTTCATCTTTAAATCTTGCCTCATCATCTCAGCTGTCCGATCTTGCAATCGGACGGCTTAAATGGGCTCTCATCGCACCATTCAAATCCTACGTGCAGTTCTCGCACCTTCCAGATCTCGCAACAACCCCACGCGATCGCGCCACGTGGACGCTTCTGGGCCCCTCCAATCACGCATGCCTGCCTGTATGCACACGCTTGCAACCTGCACCAATTTTTGCACAGCGCTAGGCTCGAACCCGCCCCCCGTGCATACGCGGGCACGTGCGCGAGCCAATGCGCTGTGTAGAGCCTTTGTGATATATACTTAATTATACTTATATTAATCTATTCTGGGTGGCGATGTGGCACGTTCGTGGCAGTTGGATGAACATCCAATGGCCCACGCTGCGAGGCGAGGCACCTTCATGGGTTGGGGGCGCGGCAAGGGGCGGCTACGATGGTGCCACGTGGCGCCATCATGGCCGTCCGTTCTTCTTCTCTTTATATTTGATGACATAGGCCTCCGATTAAGTTGATTTCTGTACCGTTGTACTACAAACATCGATCTAGATCCATTTGTACAGTTGGATTTGTCATCTGAGGTCCGGATCTTCTTCAATTCGCACCTTGGCTCTTTTTCTTCTGCGGACTCCCTAGGGTGCTACGAAAGTCTAATTGATGTGATCTTGGATGCGTTGGACTCCTGTCGTTATTTCAAACAAAGCCATAAGGTTGGATTGGTCATTTGCAGCCCTGGATTACCTGCCATCATTAATACCTCTCAAATAACATAGTTTAATACATAAAACACATCTATCAACTACGATGTAGAATACGTTGCGTATGCATATAGAATGTTCATGTTAAGCTAAGTTCTAGCTTAATTCAGGCAAATTAGGGCCTATGATTGCTACGCAATCACTAGTGGAAGTCCCACGGCAGGTTGTAACAGAGTTAATACCTGCATGTGAAGAAGCTGGTGAAGAAGATGCTTGCTGGTGCTGGAAAGATGGATTCGGTAGTAGTGGTTGACTTTCTTGAGTTAGATAGTGCTGTTGATTTAGATACTCTAAATTAGTAGATGCAGCAGAGGGTAGATTTTGATTTTGATTCGGGGGTATTTGATTAAGGAGGTGGATTTGTCCCTAATTCAGATGTTGAGCCCCCGGGTGTGGTCTCTGCTGGATATTCCTAGGGTTTGGAACTAGCTAGGATGGAAGGGCCCCTAGCTGACAAGACTCAGCTAACTACATGATTTGACCCTTGAGATCAGCCAGTTCTGCCGAACATTGCCGTTGTACCACAGTAAAAGCTTCAACATTCTATCACTGGCTCTCAGTCACAGCTCACAAAATCTTGTCGAGCTGCGAGTCTCTATTTGGCCCTGCGAAGTTCCGCGAACCTACGTGAAATGGACTCGCATTTGGTTGCTGAAACAACAACGTAGCCGGGTTTTGGTTGGTCTGAGTTGGATATGATGGCCTTTGTGAATGGTCAGATCAAGAGAAATTAGGGTAATTATGCCATGCAGGATTGTAGGTATTCGAATATGGGTTTGATCTCAGTGCGTATCCCTGAATGACGTTTAAATCAGAAGGATAAGGCATGTTTTCTACAAAAATAGGAAGTGGGGACAGAGGTGGGAAAGATTGTGGGACAAAGGTCCCTCCTTGGGTTGGTGCAGGAGTAGATAGAAAACCCAAGGAAGATGGATCTCTCAAATCCAAATAATTCACAAATTCCTTCCTTGCGAGAATTTGCAAAACAAGCAAACATGCAAGATTTTGCACAGAGAGAAGAGGCATAAGATATTTCATCGTGTTTTTGACCTCGTCGAGATGCTTCTTTACAATGTCAACCTTGTCCAATTTCTCTGCTATGATCTCTAAATCCTTGGAACTAGACGGATTCCCAATCTCGTGAATGCCCTTCTGCGGGTTTTGATGTGCTGTATTAGTTCCCCACATGAATTGCGACATGGATGCGTTATTGATAGAGTTCTCCGCCATCCCTTCGAATAGTTCTGTGGAGGATTCTACGTCGCAATTCAAGAAATTCCCTTCACAAGAGGCATCGACTAGATTGCGAATGCCCTCTTTCAATCCATAATAAAAGATATGCATTAATTGCCAGCGAGGGATGTCGTGATGTGGGCATTTCCTTTGCAATTCATGGAAGAGTTCCCATGCTTCATGAATTGGTTCTCCTTGATTTTGAGTAAATGTCATAATGGCTCACCTAAGTGCGTTGGTGCGACCAATAGGGAAGAATTTCTTCAGAAATGCATATTCGAGTTCAGCCCAAGTCGAGATTGGTCGTGCTATGGTTCTATACCAGTAGGCAGCCTTATCCTTAAGGCTAAAGGAGAACATCTTCATCAATAGGATTTCCCATCTTCGATTTCAAGGACTAAGAGTTTGAGATAGATTTTTTAGATCTTCAATGTGTTGGAATGGATCCTCGGATGCAAACCTGTGAAAGTGTGAGATTAGACCTATAATATTTGGCTTTAATTCTAGGTCATTTTCCCCAACAGGAATCCTAACATTAGGCTCTACTTGTGCATTGGAAGGATTATAATAGTCTCGGAGTAGAGGCCTAGGATGAGGGATCGGTAAATCAGGGATTTCAAAACCCACCTTAGGTTGAGGTGGAGGACGGGTTTGCAGGTTCTGCAAATTTTGGAGAGCAGCCATCAACAGATTGATTTGACAGTTCTGCTCGATCATCTGTAAATTATGGTTTAGGAGCACCTCATGGATATCAAAAGGTGGCATTTCCCCCTAACCAAAAGAGGAACGGATCTTGGGATTCTGGTTCTGCATTTGGTCCATAGGATCAAATGCAGAAAAAGTAGATGAATTAAATGGGAAAATCACTGGTTGCTTCAGTACAACTGGCTTGGGAATACCTGTCAACG
This sequence comes from Thalassia testudinum, assembly GCA_037157565.1. Lineage (NCBI taxonomy): Eukaryota > Viridiplantae > Streptophyta > Magnoliopsida > Alismatales > Hydrocharitaceae > Thalassia > Thalassia testudinum. Next base: position 52,952,959 of record JAZHRO010000078.1, read on the forward strand.
GAGATACGAGAGGCAGTTTCAAGGATAGCTTCCCTTACATAAACCAAAAGAATGTGCAATGGCACACTCACACCACTGAAAACAACGGCAAACAAGACCCAAAAACAACGCAAAAAGTGGGTTTTTCTCTTCTTTCAAAGGAAAGAAAAGAGTCCTAGAGTATGGAAAAATAATTTGGACGCAAACAAGTACAAAATTAGTATCAAAATATGCATCCTAAACCCGTGTCTACGCAAGTGCGTACCTTAAGGCTCAAAGGTCTAAGGTCTAGGATCGAGACCACTCACTACAAGCTCCCCGGGGCTTTAGTAGTGAGACAGACTCATTGATCTTTGACCAAAGCCCTAAGAGGTGCAAAGAGGAGAGGTAGAAAAATTAGACTCGTGTGACTCTAGTGATTGCACTGTGTGCGTGATAGCATGCAACAGACGAGAGCGTAAAAACCCGCATGCATTCTGCAAATAGATATATGTCACGAGTTTTAATGTTCCTCTTTTTAGTTATTTTTTTCACAAAAATAGTAGAAGTAAAGTGACCGCTTTTTAAATCCTTTCAAACAAATATATGGTCTTGTTTATTCTCCAATGACAGGGATCTACGTGGGTTTTGCACATGTTTTCCCGCTGATGCGAGAAAAATAGTAGAAAAATCCTGAGTCAAATTTCGTGAATACTAGCAGATAATACACTCCTAAAAGTGTATGCCTAAAACATGCTGCTGCTAGTTAGAAAGGTATGTGTATTTTTATTTTTTTTTTAATTTTCTCTAACCTAAATGCAACAAGCAAACTACACTAAAGACTAAGGAAAGAATACTCGCAATGGATATGTATAATGGAGATATAGAAAATAGCGTGAAAAATTCCCACCTCCATTCCTGAGAATACCCACAAAGGTAACCCTGAAAAGAAGGCAGAAAACATACAAACCAAAACTAATTAGTAAAAAGAAATATTTACAAACTAAAACTAATGGCAAATATAAATTACAGTTACCTCCTCGGCAACAGTGCCATTAAAATGATGAGTCAAATCTTCAACACAGTTAATTAAGTTATTTCGACTTAATTACTTGCATAAGTAACTTAGGTTAACTTAAATTAATGTCATGAGTGTAGTATAGGGTCAAGTTAACCTAACATTTTAGATTTTAAATTCTTTTTAATTGGTTGAGTCTAGGTCGTTCACTGGGAGGCATAATAATTAGCTTAATTCACCATTAATTCTCTAAAGCATAATTATGAATCAATTAATTAATCAAATATTAAGTTAAATACTATAAGCACATGAATATTGCATAAAAATGATTCAAATAAGAACATGCAACATTCCATTAAGAAAGAACATATTTACACATAAAATCTAACATTAAAAATCATGTAAACATATTTATTATAACAATTAGATCTAATTACAAAAGGTTAAGGTAAGAAAATGGTATACAAGAAATATATTTGCCTTTTACAACGTTGAGAGCTCAAAATACAGTAAAAGAACATTAAAATGCAATATTAAGGCAAATCAGATGTCTTAAAAGTAGAAGTGAAGACGTCGGATTTCTCTTTCAGCCCTTTTTTTCTCTTTGTTATCTTCTTTCTTCTCATTCGTTGTTCTCTCTATCATTCCCTCTTTTCTTCTTTTACTGTGCTCTCTCTTTCTCTCTCGAGCTCTTCATTTAAAGTTACTTAAGCCTTTATCCTTCCTTAATTTTCTTCCTTTCTTTCTTTATCATCTCTGACTGGGTCTTCGATTCCACACTTTAGCCAAATTCGCACCAACATTTAACCCATTTAATCTTCAATTATAAAATTTATTTATTAATGGGTGACCCAAGCTCATTCGGGGATACACAGCGCCCAATTGGGCGGGACCAGACTCTACTTAAGCTCGGGCCTAGTTCTTTAATTGGTGGATTTATGCTAATTCAAGCTATGCACAGTATCCGGCCTCCCAGGCCCATGCTCACGCCCATAGGTGCATGCACGCACACACCCATGCGCAGGCACGTGCAACGCACACACCCACGCCCATGCTCAGTTTCTTTTCGCACTCTGCGCTGACGATCGAAGCGTCGTCTTCACTTTTTGGTATTATACCAGTGCCAGTGCTCGAGAACTCCCGATGTGGGACTTTGTTTCCCTAGTCCTATCTGTTATCGGCCAATCTTCGGCTGAGGATTCCAACCAGCACAGTGACTCAATCTGATCAAGCAAAGGCTCGATCGAAAGCTCTTGATCTACTCTACCTGATTGGAACACCAATTTGGTGTTCAAGTGAGGTTAAGCCCTTCGAATTGAAGGACGAAGGAAGCATTGTAGCACAGCCATTCATGGTTGCAATGAGGAGCTTTCAAGTCGTATGACTTGCAGGAAAGCTTATACTGCTCTGCTGAGGGTCTGGTTGACCTCAGAGATTAATTCTGCGCGTAATGGAGAAGATAGGAGGTCCTATATAGCTTTAGGAAGATGAAGAAGCTTCTAGGCTTCACACAAGAGCTTCAGAGCAAGGACCTGAAATTTGAATAGCTCGATAGATAGATAACAAACTCAAAAAGGGAACTAAATAGATTAAGAAGGTTGTTTGAAATAGATCTGGGTGAGAATTGCAATCAAATCTCATCAAAAACACTGTAAACATTGTTGGGTTCCAGTTTGAACCCAAACTACACAGAAGATCAAATCTCATCTAAATCTTAGTAAAACTCATTAAATTCACCCTAATTGATCTCTAAATAGATTCAGAAACTCAATCATCCCTTTAATTCAGAGCTTCAACCATTGAAACCCTAATTGTAGCTTAGGTTTGTCCTAAGACCCTTCAGAGTTGACTTTCTTGTTTTCAGCCTCTCAGATAGAATTAAGCACCTGTATCGACTCAAATTATCCTCAGTAATATGATGCATACCTTAAAATTAGGTTTTGATGACTCTAGAGATACTCTCAGGCATCACTGCCTGAGAAGAAATGAAGGTTTGTTTGGTGGAAATCCTAGAGGTTTTTAGATCAATAGAAGGTCAAAGATGAATTAAACAAGTCTTACTCTTGCTTCTGAACCTAAATTTGAAGTCTGAAATCTCTTATAGTAATCTCTCCAACTCCAATGGAGTTGGAGAAGACACAAATTGATATTGAGCTCCAGATGAAAAAACAACAAAAGAAACACTGAGGCATGATCCTTAAGCCTTATAGATTCATTCTGGAGCTTCTCGACACTTATCTAGGGCTGAAGTTCAAAAATGACTTGTCGGAGCTCGTCGGAGCTCCGGTGAGTCCAGTTCTGATATACAAAGATGAAAACCTCAGTAAATGAGGCCATTGATGGGTTCAAGAGCTTCTTAAGGTTCTTCTGAACCTCAAGAGAGTCTTGAATGAAGCAATTAATGAATTTATTCAAATATAAGCAATGAATTTCAGTAAATGAAGATTTTGAGTTCGATAAAACTCCAGAGTGTTCCTCCCACTTAATTTAGTGAGGGGAAAGAGTTGTATGTGTTGGTGCTAGAGCACCACGATCATTTGTTTTGATGATAACAAAACACGTGTTATTTAACATTTGCAATTTGAGTCCTAGATTTCAGGTCAATTGCAAATGTGGACGTGCTTAAACGGAGTTCGAGCTCACATCCAGGATGGATTGGAGGAGCTTGACGGAAAACAGAGGAGGTTCGCGTGGAGCGACAGATTGAAGATAGAAGACAAGAAGAATAGGATAGATTCTTTTTAATCCTCTCTTGTATCTCTTGTCTTACTTTCTTGCTCTTTTTATTTTCCTTAGAATATTGTTAAAGAGCCTCAAAGAACCCTAACAGTAGTCCTAGGAACACCGGCACAACCCTAGGATACTTAGGTTTTCTGTAGAATACTTAGAAAACCAATATAGGGTTCAAACAGCACTTCCAGACGTCTAATTCCCAAATCAGATGTCTGATAAAGTATTTTAAGACGTCTGACTGTTGTTTCAGACGTCTGATATCTGTTAGGCTGGGATAGCTAGTACTGTCTGATGAAATCAGACGTCCAGACATTATACCAGACGTCTTAGGAGACGTCTGATGGACTTGCCAGACGTCCAGATAGTGGATCGTTGGCTAGCTTAGCAGGCACTCAAGATTATGACCATTAGAGCCTTATCAGACGTCCTTAGGATTTTCCAGACGTCTGATAAATGACCATTTTGCCTCGGCTGACCCAAAATCTCTTCTCAGAGATTTTCTAGCCGTTGCAACGTTTGGAAATCAATTCCCACAGTAGAAGTAGGTTTCCAGACGTCCAGACATAGTGCCAGACGTCCTATATGTCGTCTGATGGACTTGCACTAGAACCCTGTTTAGATCTGATCCAAGTCAGGAAGAGACCCACCCAAAATCAGACGTCTGACCTTGGAATCAGACGTCTTAAAGTGAACTTCCAGACGTCTGATGCTAGAATTAGACGTCTGATAAGCCTGTCAGAACAATGATTGTTCCTGATTTCGGGCTGATTCTCTTGGGCTTTGTTCCCAACGGCTATAGAACCTTTCCTAAGCCTTCCAAAGCCTTCCTAAGGCCTCTATAAATAGAGGGGAGCCTTTGCAACACAAACACACACTTAGAGACACAAGATACACACCAAGAGACACCTTGTAATACACTCTCACACTCTTGTGTCCACGAAGCTCTTGCTCTCTAAGCTCAAGTTCTACATCTTGAGAGCATCAAACCTTCGCGCACCCGCTCTCCCCCCGTTGTTCACAAGAGCGACATTGCGCCGTTGCGTGGCTCATGCACCCGCGTCATCGTCGACACACTCCTTGCAAAGGGGAGTTTCCTAAATCCTATAGAAGCTTAGGTTTATTACTTTGTTGGCTCTATAGGTTTGTTGTTTATTTTATCTTTGTTATTTGGTTGGGTATTCGCTTTGCGAATTCCTGTCTCCTTCATGGGACAAAATCCTTCTCGTGGAGAGAAGGGGTTGAGGAACACTACCCTCGTACTTGTAGCATGGTTGTAATGAGGTTGAATCACCCTCGTTTTAAAGTGATTCGGTTAGTGGATTTGATCAACTAGGTTGATCGGAAAATCCTAACTCGAGAGGGTTAGGTGGTGGTTTTCACCCGGTTTGGGTTTCCACCTAAAATTACTTGTGTACTTGTGCGATTGATTTTTTGAGATTGTTTATTTTATTTCCGCAATTATTACGTCACCCCCTCCTAGTAGGGAACTTTTAGTATGCATACGGCGATGGCCTAGATGACATTAATTAGGTGTTTTAACTCTCTTAAGCTTGCCATAGACAGTGAGCTCCAGAGTTGAGATGAATTTAGGCGTTCTGTGAATAGGCAATTAATTCTAAATTGAAGTGAAGATCAGGGCCCTTGATGTGTGAATAAGTGACGGAGGGCCCCTAGGAAGGTGATTTAAGCTCGGGGGCCTCCGCCGTAGACAGCGATGGTCACCGGTGAAGGTAAAGATGGACTAGGCGATTCAGCTGCTAAAAGTGAGAGAAAAGAAGTGTAGGTGAATCGTGAGGAGGAGAGGAAAAAGATCAACTACGTAAGATAGTGGATTGAAGTCCTGCGAGGCCAGAATTGGCCTTGCCGGAGTCAGAGACGAAGCTACCGAAGCTAACTAAACTAGGCTAATTCTATCTAATTACCTAGCTAATCCTACTCCTAAAAGTTAGGACTACTTACTTGATGGAGGTAAGGGATCTCGCTGTTGGCAGGGCGAGAACGAGATCGAAATCTAGACTGGGTGAGAAAAGAAGCTCCATCCAATCAAAGCGGAGATAAGAGGGATGATGGTGCGCTCAATCACCGTTGGTAGGGCGAAAGAGAGGAAAAGGTGGTGAGAGAGGCAGTGCATCCTCGATGACCGCGCTCGAGAAGGAGAACGAAGACATTGGAGTTGCAGAAGAACCTACTGACTAGTTATGGTGAGGTGGAGAGGGGAAGGGAGCTGATCAAGCTCAAATCATAGGGATTGAAGGGTATTTATAGGTTGCGGCAACTGTGAAGGGGGCTGTATCTGGATGGGAATGCGTCTAGGTGTAGGGTAACCATCGGCGTCTTCTCCGACGCCGGTGAAGTTATCGCTGAGCCCTAAATAGGATTTAGAGATGATCCAGACCGATGGATGCAATCAGGGAGGTGAGTGCAAGCTTCAGAAGCTTGGTGAGGAAGGAAGGATGCTGGATGTGGGGTGATCAGGTGGTGTCTTCACCGCCACTTAACAGCCGTTCGTGTGTGTGAAGAAGAAAAGAGGAAGAAGATGATGCCACAGGGATAGGTATGCAATAAAAGCTAAGGACCTAAGTAAAGGGAAAGGACTCAAATGCAATGAATTCTAGGGACTAAAATTTAAACAGAGGCCATTTAAGTTAATTTTAATTTAATTCTTTTCCAACTTTTTATATATAATTATAAATTAGCTAAATATTATATTAAAGCCATGTACTCACATTTTTGACCCATTTATTTATATTTATTTACTTATTAACTTAAGTTATTAAAAACTTAGGTCTTAAGTTACACTTAAGTTAAATAAGATATTAACTAGTAGCTAATTAGTGATATTTCGAGTCCATTTATTAATTAAATTATTAATAATATTGATTGACGGATAATTTAGCATTTTAAACTTATTTTAAGGTCCTTTAATGATTTGTCCCTTATTCTATAATTAACCCTTATATATGCATATTCTTAGCTAATTAATTAGGGAAACTAGTTAATTAAGGGTAATTAGAAGTCATGATGAGCCTCTCATCATAGACAAGGCCCTAACCTTAGCCCAATCTAATTTCAAGTCACCAAGCAAATTGGTCCTACTTAGGGCACGTCTACTCAATTTTAGGCTTAGGCTTGAGGTGCTTTTGGAATATGATGGGCGTTAGGAGGGTGTTACCCTTAAAAATTGATTTCAAAAGTGTGAAGTGCATAGGAAAGGGGTTCACAAGCAATTTTTTATGATGAAATGAATATTAAGGTTCAATTGCTTATATAATTGTGTTTTAGGGTTTCGTAGTTAGATAAATTCAAGCAAGATTTTGATGAGCACACAAAAGTTTCTTTTTAAGTCCCAATCTATGAGATAGATTTCCTTTAAAAAGTATGCAATGCAAAGGGTGCTCTACCTTAAGGTTTAGAAACCCTAGAAACAAGTAGCTGCTAAGATGATCCTTTTAAGTCCAAAATCAGGGAAGTGGTGCGACCCAAATAATGTAATCAATTAGTTCTATTGCACCACTAACTAGGCACTCAAAAATATTTTTTCAAGAATTTTTAATGCACTCTTTCAATTTTTTTTCAAATTTAAAGTGTAATGGGGGTTCTGTAGTCTATTTAACCCCCAGTTCATGATTAAATATTTTGTGTAATCAAACATGCACCAAATATTTTTTTTTAAATTTTTCAAGATTATATATTATCACATGAATCTAATGCAACAAATTTCAAATAAATCAGATTGTATGAAAATTCTTATGATTTTTTGAAGTCTGAAAAGTTAGGAGCAATAATAGATTTGATAATAGTTTAGTTTGTGAATTTTTAAAATTTTTCTCTAACTTAGAATGGCGCAAAATTCGGATATGTTGTTCCTGACTTTAAAAGTCACATCCAGTAAAAATTTTAGAATGGACATGTAAATTTTCGGGAATTGAATTTATAAGATCAAAGTTTCTTGCAGCTTGAAAATTTGAGAGGTGGTTTTGTTGATTTTTTAAAAAAATAATATCCACCAAAAGACATTTTTTTGTTTTTTTTCAAAAAGCAAGCAAATGCTAACCTAAGGATCAAGCAACCACCCTTTTTTTTTGGATTTTTCTTTTCGAAAGAAATCTAACCTAATCTAAGATACGAGTACTTACTTGAGATTAGAAACCTGCAAATTTTCCTATTGTCGCGGTTCTTCTCGGATTTCTACGATTCCTGCACACACGAAATAAAAAATAAAGTAGGTTAGAAATCTCAAATAAGCACTAGGACGAAAAGCTTTAAAAATTTCTGTTGCCTCCCCGGCAATGGCACCAACTTGTTCTTTGCGAAATGTGTAAACTATTATTTCTATCATTGTAGTATGAATCACGTCGAAACAAATAAATTTATAAATCAGAATCAGTGAATCCTGAGTCGTTCGCAGGGAGGCAAAACACAATTTTCAAAGCTTTTCATACTATCCTAATGCAACATAGAAACAGAGACCGGATATTTAGAAAATCATTTTTTTTTATTACTAATGGCAAATAGTTCTCAAACTAGGAATTAAAACAACTACGCTAAAGAATAGAGAGAGAGGGAGAAAAAATAGATGAAGGATGACATTACTTGTGGGATGCTTATGCGAAGTGCGGCAGCACTTTAGATCCAGAGCGTCGAGAGGAAGACCAGAGAGTTGTTGTAGAGAAAGAGGCTAGAGATGTGTCTGGTGGAGGTTGCCTCTCAAATGGGGGCCTTGGGGCTCTTTTTATAGCTAAAATGAGGGGCAAAGCAGGTATTTTGACCCCCCAACCCGTGCAACAACCTTGAAGCCATCAAATCTGTCGATTAGGAGATCAACGGACCAAATTATGCTCAAAATAGCCTCCAATGGGCCTTCAACGTGCACACTACACTGGATGGCAACACATGGCGCACGTCAGCCGCTGGATCCACTGTCTCATGTCCTTCATGTGTCCGTGCACATGCACTTTCAATTTCAGCCATCTGATCGTGAGATCGAATGGCTTACGATCGCGTCACATCTCCTTTGATAAAGCACGTGCATCGGGGCATCAGTTTGGGCGTTAGACTGAGTGTCATTCACACTTCCTCATCTGACGTTCATCATTGCAACACGTGGCCACATCCAATGGCTGAGATGCTCGCTCTTAGTTGATGAAGGCATGATAGGGGGTGATGCAGCCTCATCGTGGCTGTTGGATGATGATCCATTGGCCCATGATTTTTCCTTCAATGGTTGGGGCACGCCGATGGGTTGTTGGGATGGTGCCATGTGGCACCATCCAAGTTGTTCATCTTCCCACCTTTGTAGTTGGTGCTATTGGGCACCGATTGAGCTGATTTTTGCGTTGTTGGACTGCGATCGTTGATCTGGATCCATCCATGCAGTCAGATTTGACATTTGAGGCTTGTATTTGTGCTATCTTGCTCCTTGGCCTCTGATCTTCTACTTGCTATATGTGATGCTACAGAAGTCTGATCAAGACGATTCAAAAAGCTTTGGACTCTCGTCATCGTCCTAATCAAATCCATATGATCTGATCTATCATCTGCAGCCCTGACTCATCTGCAATTAATATCGTCTCTCTTTTAGAGCATAAAATAGCATTATTATCTATAAAGCTAACAAATTAACTATGATGCAAATTATGATGCTCATGCTGAATGGTTCCTAAGTTAAGCTAAAATCTAACTTAATTCAGGTAGATTAGGTCCTATGATTTCTTTGCAATCAATACTCTAGGTATAATAAGGTAGTGATTAACCTAAAAGGACTACTTTCACGTGTCCCTTTGGAACATTCATTTTTAAGGAATGCCCTTCGGCCTCTGCAACACACCAGTGACATTTCAATGTTGTATGATGGTCATTTTCTCTGATATGATTGGGGATATGTGGAAGTATTTATGGACAACTTCTCCATTTTTAGAGATGAATTTTCATCTTGTCTTGATAACCACACAAAGATCCTGATGAGGTGCATTGAAGTAAAGCTAGTACTATCATGGGAGAAAAGCCATTTTATGGTGAGGGATGGCATTTTGCTAAGTCACAGGATCTCATCTAACGGACTCAAGGTCGATCGAGCTAAATTAGAAGTCATATCCCATTTACCTCCACCTAGCTCGGTTTAGCAAATCTGATCATTCTTAGGTCATGTTGGATTTTACCAAAGATTTATTCATGATTTCTCGAAAATTGTACGACCGTTGACGAATCTTCTGGTAGCCGACGTTCCATTTGAATTCAATTCCTTATGTCTCAACACTTTTGAGACTTTACGAAGCACTATTTCTGATTCCCCGATTCTCCAACCACTCGATTGGTCTTTCAACTTTGAGATGAAGTGCGATGCCTCCAATTTTACCGTCGGAGTGGTTCTAGGCCAATGTCAAGAGCGTCATCCTTTTGTAATTTACTACTCTAGGAAAATGCTGAATGAGACTCAGCGTAATTATGTAGTTACTGAGAAAGAATTGCTAGCAGTATTTGGGTTGGAGAAATTTTGATCATATGTACTGTTACGAACGCGGCTCCAGACATTTTTTTAAGACATCTGGGAGGTGGCCCAGACGTCTGACCAGACGTCAGGAACCCCTTCCAGACGTCTGGGATTTATTTTTCTGCGGAGTACAGGGTTGCGTCTGCGCGCATGCGTGCGCAGACCTGCAACCGCCACCCACTACCCTCTTTTTCCCTCTCTCCTCCTGCAGGCACAGTGCTGCGCTCCCTCTCCCTCTCTCCCCGCACGGCCTTATAAGGCCCTCGCTCTCTCCCTCACTCTCATCTCCTCCGCTTCCCTCTTCTTCTTCTCCCAGCCGGTGAGAGAGTGCGAGCGAGCGAGCGGCGGCAGCGGCAGCCGCGGCGAGTGTGCGAGAGGAGGTGTTGCGCGTGGGAGGAGACGCTCGACCGTGAGGGTTCGAGCTTGCCGGGGCAGCTAGAGCCGGTCGGCGAGGGAGTAGCAGGCGTGGAGTGTCACGGGAGGGTTGCTGCGACTCGAGCAGCAGGTGGACGGAGCGCGGCGCGGCCGTGAGTCGCAGGCGGAGAGCGAGTCGAGCTCTGATTCTGGAAGTTTTTCCAGAATCAGACGTCTGGGATTCCAACCAGACGATGGTGAAGACGTCTGGCAAGTAAGTTATTTCATCCTCCTTCCTTTTTCACGCGTACGGCCATGCAGCCGTCCGCCGCGCCTTCGTCTGCAACCCGTCGTACTGAGAGTGAGGAGTGGGTGCGTGCAAGTTCTGCTCGGGAGGGCATGAGACTCGCCATCCAACGCAAATCGAACGTCTAGCCACAGTGCCAGACGACGGAGAGGACTTCCAGACGTCCGGGTTGACCATCGGACGTCTGGGAATTTAGCCAGACACCCCCGCAGGCTTCTGGACGTCTGAGGGACTACACAGAGCAAAGGTATCATCTGAACCACCTTTTAATACGTCTGGAAGAGGTTCCAGACGTCTGATTTTGGACTGTTTCGTCGTTTTCGACCCGTTTAGGGCCCGTTCGAAGTCTGTTTTTCGCGTTTCAAGTTGCATTCTTTTCAGAATAAAATCCTCTACCCATTTACAGTAATTATATACTGTTCTAAGAAACTCCTTATACTTGATCCTTGTATTAGGACCCCGTTCCATTGAAGTCTCGGGGGTTGCAGAGGCATGCGGGATTTCCGACCACGCCCCCAGTACTCCCGTTGTAGCTGGTAGAGTGGCTTTAAAAATTATTAACATAATTTGTTACAATTATGGAACAATTAATAGAACCTAGGGCATTTCATGAATCCTAGGAATGAGAAACCAGATTGAATGATAGATCCTAGTGTGTTGCATGAATCCTAGGGCTGGAAAACTAGATTGAATGATAGATCCTAGGGTACGGTATGAATCCTAAGACTGGAAAACTAGTGATATGAATATAGATTTTGCAGTCTTGGAAAATGTAGAAAGGAAATAATAGCTGCCTGTAAATTGATTTAACAGCTGCCTGTTATGAATAAATGAACATGATTAAGAACATGGGTTGTATGAACGTGAAACTGGAATGGTGAAACCTGAATGTGCGGAGTTAAAAGAGCTGGAACCCTACGGGGAATTAGAAGTAGAACTCCTGGAAAGAGAATGAAATGGAACTGAGAAGGAAAGATGTGGAGGTGTGTTGTCTCTTGGGTACGTAGTGCCAGGGGAAGCACCTGTTACCTGTTTAGTGTAGAGCGGAGCCAGCCGCCCCAGGGACCCGGGGTTAGGTCTAGCCACTCTGTACCGACTTTTGGCCCTCGTGTACACAGTACCGAGGAGAGCTACTAGTGTAGGGAGAGTACTAGCTACCCCACGGGTCCCGAGGTTCTGCTGGCCCTCCTACACCGACTTGTTAGGCCCACTGGGCAAACCAGGGTAGTCAGGCGAGGGTGCGCGGACTGTGGAGGGGCAAGGCCCCTGTTTGGTTACTGTGGAAGGGTTGGACCCCTGTTACTGAGAGGGCTCTGCCCTATACTAGTTCTATGCTGTGCTTTGGGCGCACCCGTTAACGGAAACGACTGACCGCGTGCCAGTGCGGGGTAGCTACCCGTGTGTTTATCGCGCGTGCCGTAGTCACCGTTACGTCTGTCAGCGACCTTGGGGTGGTTGACTGAGAGTAGGATCACCACGGGAGACTCTCCCGGTCAAGAGAGCACCACGTGTTACTTCTACTTTTTGGAAAAGACTACAATCAAGATCGTTCCCACGAGGAACATTCGAGATCAAGTGAAGGATCTGAGAAATAGATAAATTATGAAACAATAGAAAGACGTAAATAAAGAAAGAAAGAAAATAAAACAGCTACTGTACACTTTACTGCTTCTTTAGTTTAGTTTCCACTCTACTCAGCGTTTCGCTGACGTGTTACACTCGTTACTTTTCAGGATCAGGTGTTGAGCAGCCAGGGTCAGCGGCTGCAGAGGACGCTGGGCCGAGTAGGGTCCAGTAGAGTTACCGCAGCTCCTTTTGTACCCCTTTTGTTCCACTGTAGTGAGTAGTTCTTGTTACTCTCTGTACTTTTCTTTAATTGTAGTTCATGTTATGTTATAAATGTTGTTATTCTGTTGTGGTGGTACATGCTGTAGTAGTTCCTTTTCTTACTGCTGTATTTTTGTTACTGCTAATTATATTCATGCTGAATGTGGTTTATTTTACTGCTCTTTTGGTTACTTCCTCGTTGGACGACTAGGTCTTGGGATTAGTCGAGTCGGTCCGGTTCTCGTGTCTCGTAGGGATTCGGGAATCAGGTCGTTACATGTACTTGGGTCCAAAGTAATAATTTTCACAGATCATTCTGCCCTTCGACATTTGTTGGCAAAGAAGGATGCCAAACCCCACTTTATCAGATGGATCCTTCTTTTGCGGGAATTTGATGTCGAAATTCGTGACAAAGTTGGAGGCATAATGTTGTGGCAGATCACTTATTTCGATTAGACCCAACCCACATCCCTTATTCCCCACCTATTTCAGATCAATTCCCGGATGAGTCTCTTTTAGTGATAAATTCCCTTGAGTTTCCCTAGTATGTGGATATCGCAAATTATCTTATTGCAGGAAAGATTCCTGCAAACCTATCCAAGGATTAGAAACTTGAATTCATTTCTCAGAGATACACACGAATTTGCCAAGCGTTGCAAGTGATGTCAGTCAATTGGTTCTATGACTCGGAGAGACATGATGCCTCTCCAACCCATTTTGGTTATAGAAGTGTTTGACGTATGGGGCATCGATTTTATGGGCCCTTTTCCGAACTCGCATGGCTTCGAGTATGTACTTCTCGCTATTGATTATGTCTTGACGTGGGTTGAAGCCATCCTAGTGAGATGGGCCGATCATAAGACCGTAATCTCTTTCATATTGGAATTTATTTTTGCAAGATTTGGTGTACCCCGCCCTCTGATTAGCGATGGGGGTAGTCACTTCACCCATGCTCATTTTAGGTCACTATTAAAGAAATACGAAGTACATTATCGTATTGCCACCCCGTATTATCCGCAGACCAATGGGCAAGCAGAAGTGTCGAACCGTCAAATCAAGATAATTCTCCAGAAGACGGTTAGACCAGATATGAAGGATTGGTCCAATAGATTGATTGATACACTTTGGGCATATTGGACCACGTACAAGGGCCCACTTAGAATGTCACCATATTGTATGGTGTATGGAAAGGCTTATCACCTTCCTGTCGAGCTGGAGCATCACACCTTTTGGGTGGTGTGAAAGTGTAATTTTAACCTCAACATGGGAGGTTATGAAAGGAAGCTCCAACTTAGTGAACTAGAAGAAATTCTGTAGGAGGTCTACGAGAACATGAAAATCTACAAAGACAAGACGAAGGCCTTTCACGACCGCCACACCCGGAGGAAAGTATTCATGCTTAACCAACAAGTCTAGTTATTTGATTCACGCCTTAAATTCGTTGCGGGAAAGCTCAAGTCCAAGTGGATTGGCCTGTACATTGTGATTCACTCCTACTTTAATGGGGCAGTCCAGATCATGGACCCAAAATTTGGGCATGTTTCTACGATAAATGGCCAGCGCCTCAAGCCATTTATAACTCAGGAACCTCCTCCTGCTGACGAAATCATTAATTTCATTGAGGACATTTAGTTGAGTTTTCGCCCAGCTGGAGGCATTAAACTCAACACCTATACATATGTACATATCTTTTATGCATAGCATATTTTCTTTGAGCATATTTTTCATACTGTATCATGGTATTGGCTTATGTTGAACGAAAATTTAGGAGCAATTCTAGGTGATTTCTATCTACTTACTCCTTTTCTTAATTTATTTCCTTTATATTCATGCATGAGGACATGCAAGAGCTTAGGCAGGGGGTAGTATACATTAAACTGAAAAATTTTATGCCAACACTTAGAAAACCTCCAGGTAGCATGTTAATTGTACTTTAAAGTCCATAATTTAAGAACAACTGACTCCACCTCCAATGCTCGTATTGGAGCTAGAAATCGTCCACAACAGCCACTTCCAACTTGTTCGCTCACCTTCTATCCTAAATTAGGACTAAGCTGAATGTAACCCGATAAGGGAGCACTATTGAAGTGTGAATCATAAGAGGTTAATTGTACATAGCAGCTTTATATATATTGCATCCATGAATAAAGATTTTTTATCAAGAGGTTGTATTAGGGAATTTTATTCTTTAGTTAATTCCTGTAATCTAGAATCCAGTAAAACTTTCACACTCATGCATAGATTTTGCAATGGATACACCATGAAGACTGATAAACGTCTTTAGTTTGTCGAGAAGAAGCAGTGCTTCTTTTCTAGAACTCCTGGATAGTGGTTAGGGAGTCAGAAAAACCATCTTCCAAAAGATCCACCAAACAATTGTGAGGTGAGAGTAGAATGTCTGCTAGTGCTCTAAGACTAGTGTAAGGAATCTTAATTTCTGGATAATTAGGTAATGATACTCAGAGTTAGGCATAGCTTTTGCTCTCGGTTCCCACATATAAACTTTGTGTGAATTTTTTAGAGCCACCAAATAAGGCAAATACGTAGAGATCGAGTTCTAATAAAACTAGGACTAAGGTGGATCATTACAACAATTCTTTACGGAATCCTTAGCTGAAGGAGGGTGTTGATATCAAGGTCAGAAAATATGTTGTCCTATCTGTCCCTTTTCCAGTGCCGAGAATAGACACTTCCACCGAATAAGCCACTCGATATCCTCTTGAACACCACCAATCCCCAATAATGCCTCTGAATAAAATTTACGTATGTCGTGCTGTATTGCGTTGTGTTGATTAATATGATGAAAAGAAAAGAAAAAAAAATATAAATATAGAAAGAAAAAGAGAGAGAGAGAGAAGAAGAAAAAAAATATATATATATATAGAAAAAGAAAAGGAAAAAAAATGTTGAGTTATAATTGTGTGTAGTGCATATATTTCATTATATTGAGGCAACATTACCCACTATAATTGCAATCCACCAAATACGACCTTAACCTACTTTTCTGTATTTCTGACCGCCCGAATATTAGTTGAGGAATTCTGACTTAGTTTTAGGGTTATCAGAACTTTATTAAAGAGTAATGCCATGTGAGACCACCAAATATGGATTATACCTATAAATCTGGTGAGATTGTGAGCTCGAGAAAAGAAAAAGAAAAGAAAAAGAGAGAGTAAGTACAAAGGAACTAAAGAGAGCACAGTTTTCCTGCTTCTCTCTAAGTTGATTTATTTGATAGTCTAGAAATCTAGATTCTGTAGTACTAGTCTATATGCAGCACCAAATGAGTATGAGCCACTAAATACAAACCCACTTGACTTAGACATCTTCTACCTAAGCTAAAAGCCGGGGTAGAAATCACATAATATTTTGTTATACCTCGAGGGAAGAAGCTTGTCTATCCCAATAGAATTTTACTAGGGGGTCAAGTACAAGCTTTAGAGGTGAATCGGCTTTTCACTCGAATCTGTTGCATAAGCTACATAACTACACTTTCACAATCGTCTGGATTTCTAGATTTTTGGATAAAACAAAAAGAAAAGAATCTCTAGTTTTACACTTAATAAAAATAACCAGTCTTTTAGGGACCTATTTGTAGATAACTTAGTTTTTCATTTGTTAGGGACTAGCAAGAGTTAGGAATGGCGGTATGATTACGCAGCAATCATAGGACTTAAATGACCTGAATTGAGTTAGAACTTAGCATAATTGTAGCATAATTCATTCATTAGTAGCATACCTTGCATCGTTCCCGCTTTACTTAGATATTCATGAAATAATGCTATAATAAGGTACTGATTAGTGTATTGTTTGCTTTGTAGGTAATAAAAGCTCAAGAGATAGCCTAAAGCTGGATCTAAAGTAGGGAAGAGGCTGGAGCTACAGCAGAGTTGGAGCAGAAGCCTTAGAATAAAGCTACACAAGTTGAAGACATAATGTAGGGAAGAGATATACTACAGTACTTGTAGGGTTTGAATGTATGAATTGAATTATGGAGAACATAAGACATCCCTACACCTATCCCTAGCCTTAGGACAGCCTTAGACACCCTCCCAAAACCTTAGCCACCCTTATATTAGGTCACCTTAGCCTAAAACACCTCAAAACTCACATTCCAGCCCACCTTTGTATTCTCGATAGGATGCTAGACGTCTAAGCTCCTTAGATTCCACCTGCAGGACTTAGAACCCAATCTGCTACAAAATTGGATGTCCAGACAATGTGTTAGGCATCCAATTTCTGCAGCAACCTAAGACAAAACCTAAACTCCATACTGATTCAGCATTAGGTGCCCAACTAGGGACTTAGACTTCTGATTTTGAAGTATAAGTTGTTTGATCTTAAGATCAGACATTAGGAACTCTTCTCCTATTGTTGTTTTTGGAATCAAGCCTAGATCTTGATTTCTAAGGCCTCTAAAACCAATCCTACACCCTAGGAAACCTAAATTAAGGTATCCTAAGCCTAGTACACTACCCTAAGACTCTCCTAAGAACCTAATTAGGTTCGCACTAAGCCCAATTGACTTGGATCTAAGTCAATTACACCTCACCTAGTCAATTGGACTCATAGAGTCCAATTGAGCTCAAATTTGAACCAACACAAGTCTAATTGGACTCAGTGAGAGTCCAATTGACTCAAGTCTGATCTAATTGGGAACTCTCTCTCCCAATTACACACACATTGACCCAATTAAACTTGATTAAGTTTAATTGACTCAATCACTGTAAACCTATTTTTAGAAACCTAATTAGACCTCCAATTTAGACCAACCTAGACCTAATTGGAAGCGGACCAAGTGGTCCACTTAACCACCACACAGTCACGCACACGCACACACACACCACCGCCACTTGACTGTCCACTCTAGAGTATTCTGGAGTGGTCTCCAAGTGGCGCCACCTTGAAACACTAAAAATAGTCTTTCAAGGAGTCCACAACCTCTTCCCATGGAAAGTGGATCTAAAAGGCCCACTCTCCATGAGGTGGACAACCAACCTTGGAGGTCTTCTAGAGAATTCTCTAATTACACTCCATCATGCCTATTTTAAGGACCTAAGTGGGAGGCCATGCACCCCCATCTTGGACTCCATACACTTCATCCACGAGCTCCATCACCACCTCCACTCTTCAAATCCAAGAGCAAGTGCAACACTTCCACCACCTTTATCAAGAGGCTGGCCACACCACCTTGGCCGTTCCTCTATTCCCTCCTACCACCTCAAGCCCACACGGCTATTGGAGACACCTCTGATGCCCCGATTTCTCGTAGCTTAGATTCAATGCTCTTCATAGTTTAATTTCTTGCATTATGTTCTTGCTAAGTAGTAGTAGTATTATTCTCTCCAAGAATGCACACATAATCTTCCCTAGATCCATGTGTGCATATCTTTTTTGTTAGCTTAGGATTAGTCTTTTCATTCCTTGTACAAGCATTCCTCTAGAAGTAATTGTAATGACATTATAATTGATGAAATAAAACATCGGTTGCTTGCTTCATCTATTACAATAAAAATGTTAGTTCCTGAAGATATTAATGACCTTGCAATTGATGCATTTTTGGTTAATAGCCATTGCGAAGTAAGGATTGTACGAGTACCCACACTTTCACATTCATTGTTTATCTGACGCACGTACATGTAGTGAGAGTTAACAACACGACTACCGAATCTTACATTTGCTGACTTGAAATCGACGTTCAATTCTAAGCAAGCAAAACAAGAGAATAAATAAATTAAGAATTAATTCGCCATTCTACACCTCCCTGAGATTGACCGAGACACTCACTATCTCATTATATAAATTTTGTTTGAATCATAATTTGCGCTATACTATGACGTTTTCCTAATCAAATTTGTGTTTTACGATATCAACAGCATGCTTGCCATTTTTTCAGATCTCGTAGGTGAATGCTTAGAGGTTTTTATAGATGACTTCTCTATTTTTGGAGATTCCTTCGATTTAAGTCTTAAAAATCTTGAAAAGTCACTCCAAAAATATATATAAGTCAATTTGGTCCTCAATTGGGAGAAAAGTCACTTCATTGTCAGAAAGGCATCGTACTAGGCCATGCCATATCCACAGATGGAATTACGGTAGATAGAGCAAAAATTGATGCCATCCTTAGACTCCCACTGCTTGACTCTCTAAAATAGATCCGATCATTCTTGGGACATGTGGGCTTCTACCGTCATTTCATTAAGGACTTCTCCAAAATCTCCAAGCCCTTAAATCAACTACTCACTAAAGACCAACCTTTCAACTTCGCTGACTAATGCCTGGAAAGTTTTAATCAACTAAAGAAGGAAGTCACTAAGGCACCTATTTTACAAGGACCTGATTGGAATTGTCCCTTCAAGTTAATGATTGATGCCTCAGACTATGATATGGGGGCCGTTCTAGGGTAGTGCATTGACAAGAAACCCATTGTGATTTATTATGCTAGTAAAACTCTTGATGATGCACAACGAAATTACATTGTAATTGAAAAAGAACTTCTTGCCATTGTGTTCTCCCTAGAGAAATTTTGCTCCTATCTGTTGGGGTCATATGTCACTGTTTACACCGACCACTCAAGACTTAAATATCTGTTGAACAAAAAAGATGCCAAACCTCACCTTGTTCATTGGATCTTGTTGCTCCAAGAATTTGACCTAGAAATCATGGATAAGGCAGGTCGCCAAATGTAGTGGCCGATCATCTCCCTCGTCTTATGACAAATGATGTGCTGACCCCACCAAATGTCTTTCTAGATGAAACTTTATTAGCTATCAACACCCTCCCTTGGTTTGCACCTATCAAAAACTATTTAGAAACAAAATGAATCTCTTCCGATTGGCCAAAAACCAAATGGGATAAGTTCTTTGCTGATATCAAATATTATTTCTGGGAGGAGCCCGATCTTTTCCGCATTTGTGCCGATCAGGTCATCTGACGGTGTGTACTCGAATCAAAATTTCATAATATTTTGACACACTGTCACTTGATGGCTTGTGGCGGACACTTTTCGGGCAAGAAAACTGCAGCTAAAATCTTAAACTTTGGATTCTTTTGGCCCAACTTACACAAAGATGCTCACTCTTTTGTTTGGTCCTATGTGCATTGCCAGAGCATCGGCAACATGATTAAAAAGGATATGATGCCCCTAAAACCTATCTTAGAAGTTGAATGTTTTGATCTATGGGGTATCAATTTCATGAGACCGTTCATCAACTCATGTGGGTACTTATATATACTGGTTGCAGTCGACTACATATCTAAATGGATCGAAGTAGTACCCACTTGCACCAATGATCATAAGGTAGCCATGGATTTTATTACGAAAAGCATTTTTTCTGGATTCGAAGTTCCCAAGGCCATCATCAATGATGGAGGATCACATTTTACTCACTCTCAATTCCATCAACTATTATCTAAATATGGGCTCAATCACAAAATTTCCACTCCATACCACCCCCAAACAAATGGCCAAGCCAAAGTTTCTAACCAAGAGATTAAAAATATTCTACAAAAGATCGTTAGGTCCGATCGTAAAGACTGGTCCAATAAATCGGGCGATACTTTATGGGCCTACCATACAACATTTAAAACTCCCCTTGGCATGTCCCCTTTCCATCTCATTTTTGGAAAGGCATGCCATCACCCAATAGAACTTGAACATATGGCTTTTTGGGCAATTAAACAACTAAATCTAGATTTATCTTAGGCCGGTAAACAAAGGAAACTATAATTAATAGAACTAGAAGAATTGCATAATTTTTCTTACGAAAATGCTAGAATTTATAATGACCGAACCAAACAATTTCATGAAAAACATATCGCTCGGAAATATTTTGAAAATAATTAACACGTTTGGCTTTTCGATGCACGATTACACATTTTTGCAAGAAAACTAAAATCCAAGTGGACCGGCCCATATATTGTCCTAAAAACTTATCCTTATGACGCAATTGACCTTTTGGACCTAAAAACAAACACTTCCTTTCAAGTCAATGGCCAACTATTAAAGCCCTATTTGGATAACTCCCCGAATCTCCCTTTAGGATCTCTCGATTTAAATTACTTGACCATGATCATTGATGCATGTTGAGTCGAAATTCATCGATGTTTAGGAGAAAATCACGTTGTAGTATAAAGATGAAACCAAATCGACATTTAAATTTATAGTGCCTGAAAAATAGTGAGTTCCGAGGTTGTTCACAGGGAGAAAAGTTGGAATTCAATCACTAATCAAAACATATAAACGTGAGCACAATAATCAAATTACAATAATGATATGCAATGAATAATCACTCAGAAATATTATTCAATAAATGATCCAAATTGTATCTCAAAAATTGAATAACAAAAAGATAATAAAGAGCCTAAAAAAGTGGTGGTTGAAACCACCAATTTATCTCAACACTTAGGCTCAATTCCAACTCAAGATCAACTTCTCAAAGACAATAGTAGCCTTAATTAACCACTTAATTCAAGCCCAACAGATGGTCTTAAGCACTTAATTACTTCAGGCCTCGAAATTTAGTCACAGATGGCTTAGATAGCAAGCTCAAGCCTTCACAAAATCAATCCAAAATCACCCCAGATTGGGTACACTTCCCGAGATATCAAAAATACCTCACAGGCATGCATGTTCACGCACATGTGTGGGCATGCATATGTGTGATACATGCTGGGGACCTAACCCCCTAGGGTCTAAGGCAATAAGGCCTTGCAAGGAAACCAATATGTATCAAAATTCTTTTCAAAATCCCACCATGTGGGATAAATCAAGAGCTTCTCCTTCGTGTTTCCAGCAACTACAATGAGCTTCAATGCATGGATGTGGCTACTGACTGGAGAAGATCCAATCATTGGATCTTCGATCCAATGCCTTGGATGGGTTCTTGAAGCCATGCCGTGTCAAGAGGAGACCTTCTCGTGGATCTTTGATGGCTAGTTGGAGGTGAACAACAGCGGAGATGGTGCGACAATGTGGAGAACCTAAAACACAAAATATCAGCTTAAAGCCCCAATTAGAATGTTCATAAGCTTCTCCATGAAATAAGGAACATGGTGGTGGTTGTGTGGTGGTGTTTGGTGACTCGTGGAGGTGGCCAAAGGTGGTGGACAGTGGTTTGTGATGGGTTCCTCCAGCCAAGTGATTGGGGAGTCAAAAGCCAAAATTTGTTGAGGGCTTTTGCTCCCCAAGATGAGAGGAATGTTTCAGGAGTTGTGTCCTAATGTTTTGTGAAGTGGTGTGGCCAGATGAGTGATTGCACCGCAAAAATACACCTGCAATAGTGCCTTCTTGTGCTATTTCCTAGCATTACCAATGCATATTAGGGTTCTATAATCGCATTTATAAAAATACATGCATGCATGCATTTAATTGAGAGGAGAATAAATAAAATGGCCTCCCGATTACTTTTTTCCTCAAGTGCTGCCTCACAAATTTATATCTTCATTTCTTTTTGATTTTTGACTTTTTCTTCCCACTGCTGCATCACCTTCTTCTTCTCTTCACACCATGCTTCCCTGCAGCAGCCCTCTCCCTGCCAGCCGCAACAACCCACTCCCCGACACTCCATGCGCAAGCCATGCACAGCCAGGGCATGGCTGTGCGTGGCTTTCATCTTCTATTTAAAGCCACGGCTTCTCCTTCATCTGCAGCCTGGTCCCAGCTAAAAACAAGAATGCAGCAGCACTACCTTCTCCTTCCAGGCCACCACCATCCTCTCCTCCCTCTCCCTCCATACGTCGGCCCTCCTCGGAGACACCTGGCGGGCAGGAGCCCTCACTGTGGTTTACACCACCACAGTGAGACCACCACCACCCAGCTCTTCAAAGAGCCAGTGGGCGTGGTGGCTCTTTTCTTAGTTCACCGCTTGAAGACCTTCAGCCATTGCCGCAAGCTTCAAGCTCGAAGCTCAGCGGCAGCAGCAGCAGCAGCCCCAGCCCCTTCCGTGCACGCCTGCAGGCACCCCAGCCCTCCACGCGTGCCTGCAGGCCTCTCTGCCCTGTCGTGCTCTCTTTCGCCCGCAACCGGCCTCTGCGCGCCTCTGCAGCGGCCGGCCAAGCACCCTAGCAGCACCTACAGACCTCCGCGTGCCTTGTCGTGCCCCTTCGCTCGCGATCTAACCCTCCTCCACACGCTCTGTCGTGAGGTCACGCCCGCAAGCCAGCAGCCAGAGCCACTCAGCCGCGCGCGCCGAGCCGGCCACACTCACGGCACCGCCCGCTGCCGGTTGCGCGGCTCGCCTGACCGCTGTAGCCACTGCTCATGTGAGTTTGCGCGACACTGTGGCTACAGTGGGGTGATCGGTGAGCTTCTCGCTTTACCGGTCACCCGACGCGCCGCTACCGCCGTTCGCCTGTGCGCGTGCCCACCTACGCGTCTCCGCCGGCGTCGCCCGCACCCTCCTGTGTACGTCTGCGTGCGCCAGCCCTCTCCCAGCGCCTGCCTTCGCCCGCTACCTTCACCCGTGCCTGCGAGCGCCCGCGCTAACCTTCACGCAGCACGGTGTGCTACATCTCCTCTCGACGCCCTTCGCCCTCCAGCGCGTGCTTCTCTGCGTGCATACACACCTGTGCGCGAGTTTGAACCACAAGACGACGCCCTTCGTGCGCAGACGGCTTAAAACGGCCTTTCCTTCCTCTACAGGCTCTCCCGCTCTCTCTCTCTCTCTCACTCTCCTTCACAACACTCTCTCACTCTCTCTTTACACCGACGCTTGCACACACATACACTCACACTTCCACACACACACACACACACCTATACACTATTATATACGTATACATATATATATTGATATATATATACATATATTTATATACATATATATATATATACATATATATGTATATATACATACTTATATTTATACATATAATAGTACCTATATACTTATGTATTAGTGAAGTTGTAGTGCGTTGGTTCAACCGGGTTTTATTGTTATAACGTTGTAGTATAGCCAGTTATTACCAACATTTCAAATATATAAATTTTTTACTCGGAAAATAAAAGAGTTCCCGAGGTCGAACTCAGGGAGCAAGTTGTATTCTAGAGATATACATGTTTCTTTTACAAAAAATAAAGAAAGAGAGAGGGAAAGAATTTGTTGTTCTCTTTGTTTTCTCCTCGTGATGTTCTTCTTTCTTTCTTTCTTCAGATCTCCTTCTTCTTCTTTGTTCTGCAGAGGTGATGCTCCTCTTTCTTCCTTTCTTCAGATCTCCTTCTTCTTCTTTGTTCTGCAGAGGTGATGCTCCTCTTTCTTTCTTTCTTTAGTTCTCCTTCTTCTTTTTCTTTGTTCTGCAGAGGTGATGCTCCTCTTTCTTTCTTCAGATCTCCTTCTCTTTTTCTTCTTCTGCAGAGGTGATGCTCTTCTTTCTTTCTTCAGATCTCCTTCTCTTTTTTTCTTTTTCAGCTAGGGACGTCACCCCTCCTTCTTTCTTCTTTTCCCTTCAGGCCGTCGTCTGATTTCCAAATCAGACGACTTAAACTACCTGTTGCTACAGTCAGCTTCCTTCTTCTTCCGCGGTTCTTCTTCTTCACCTGTGCCTGCACACTTCAGAGTTTTTCGTCAGAGGCAAAACCTACTCTACCCTCCCCCCCCGCGTCTCTCTCTCTCTGAAACCACTCTTGGGAAAGCTCTCCCAGAGCTGCCGGGTAATCGGGTACGGGTCGTGCCCGGGTCCAGGCCCACCGGCGTGCGTGGTGGGCGAGGAGTGCAGGTCAGTCTTAAGTTGGGTCGGGTCGGGTCAGGTCCGCGGGGCGTGAGCGCGGACGAGACCGGGTAACCGGGCGGGTGAAGGGGACCTCACCCCGTGTGCTGAGGCAGTAAGCCTCCAGCACTTTTGCATCTTATATCGCTGCGCCTCCTCAGGCTTTTCCGAGGTGGGACTAAATGTCCCACCTCAATTGCGCGCCCGCAGCGGGGAAATCAGCGGGAGATCGCGGCGTCACGCGAAGCCTTCTGCCTTAGCTGCGAGCCTGGTGTTTTGTCGAAACGCCTCGCAAGGCCTGGGAGTTGAATCTGGGCATGGCGCTGAGCGTGGCGCGCCTGTAGCTGCAGGCGGAAGCAGTTCCTCCTGCACGGCAATGGCGGCGGAGTTCGGGTGGCCTGTTCACAAGAAAACGGCCTCTCGGCCTAATCAGAAAGTGCCAGGAGCTTCGCCAGGGTGCGGCGAAGCTCGTGTGGGTGGTGGCGAGGCGCGGGGCGGCGTGCAAGGGCTGCCCTAGGTCGGACTGTGGGTCGGAGGATGGGTTTGTTGGGGGAAGCGTTACGGAGGTGTGGAGTGGCAGTGAAGGGGTGGGGGGTGCTCAGTGTGATGAGGCGGAGGTTCGGTGAAGGTCGGCGAGGTGTGTGAGGCTGTGGAGCGATGGGAGCATCTCGCCGGAGGGTGGCCGGAGACGAAGGGGGTGACGATGGTCAGGGTCGGTTGAGAGCTTAATTGAATAAATTGAAAGCGGGGAAAGAAAGAGGAGAAGAAGGGGAGTAGTTCTAGCTTACTTGCAGGGACGAAGGGGGAGGAACAGGGCGACAGTCGTATCGACTGTCGCCGGAGAAGACGATGCCCAGGGGAAAGGGCGGCGGCGAGCAGAGGGCTGGAGAGGCGCCAGCTGGGTACGGCGTGGCGCAGGAAGAGCAGGGGAGGAGGTCTCTGCTGCTGGTATTGCGACAGAGCGAAGAGGAGGAGGAGGAGGAACCGCCGGAGCTGGTGGGCGTCTGCCGGAGGGAGAGGAGAAGAAAGTTGGGGGTTTTCTCCGTCAGACCCGAGCTGCCCCGGTCGGTGGAGCAACGGGGGGTATTTATAGGGATCAAACAGGGAGGAAGGCGGAGGGAGACGACGTGTCTCCCTCGCCGGAGAATGGCCGGAAACAAGAACCCATACCGTCCGTGCGTTCGCACGGCCGGTATGGTGGGTTACAACGACCAGGGGGGTGTCCCTGCGACGGCTGACGACGCAGGGCACCCACGGTTTACTTGCCAGGTCCCCCACCTCACCCTGCGCGGCGCCATGCTTCGCGCAAGGTCGCCGGAGCATGGTGCTGGAAGGTTTTGCAGGGGGGACCTGATCGCAAAGAACGAAGGTGAGTTAGGGGCCAAAATGCGAGGGTTCAAAAGTTGAGGGCCAAAGAGTAAATATATGAGGACCAAAGTGTAAAGTCGGTCAAGGAGGTTTCTTCTTAGGCTCAAGTTTTTATACATGACTAATTAGGACCTAAGGAATCTGATGGTGAATTTCATTTCTATATTAAACCTTGTTTGACCGGTCAATTTACGCAAAAACCCAAATTAAGTTATTAATTGGCCATGGTTCTCAATGTAGGTCAAAATGGGTTTTGAAGGCCAAATTGAAGGTTCTAAACCCTAGAGATTGTTTTTCTATGAATTTTAGAGGGTTTATTCTATTTTTACTTTGCCTCGAACCTTGTGAATTGAAGTGGGTTGTTTTAGGGTTACAGATTATCATTTAGTTTCTTGGAATTGCTGTAGCCCTTGCTAGATCATTTCATCCCACTTTTATTCTTATTAAGTTGCCTTGACCTGTGTTTGGGCCCTGAATTACCCTGCATGCAGATTATACTGGTAAAATTGCATTTTTACCCCTTATGACTTGTTTTCTTCTCAAACTCAGAATTCTCTGAGTTAAGCCTTTCCTTGAGATATGTAGGAGCTTTATCCTTTGTATTAGGTCAAAATGAGCTAGTTATGGGCTCATCAATTAGTATACATACATACATACATATATATATATATATATATATATATATATATATATACATACATATATACATATACTTATATACATATACTTATATACATATACATATATATATATATATATACTTATATCTATATATATAGTAGTATTAGTATACTTATATATATATACATATATCTATATAGTTATATATATATACATATATATATTTACATATATACATATACTTATATATATATATATATATATATATATATATATATAGATATATATATCTATACATATATTAGTACTTATATAACTATGTATTAGTCTATATACATATATCTATATACATCTATATACATATATATATACATATATATATATATACATATATATATATATACATATATATACACATATACTTATACATACATATATATATATATATATATATACATATATACATATATAGCTATATAACTATCTATACATATATCATATATATACATATCTAGCTACATATACCTATACATACATATATTATTATATATATATACATATATTATTATATATACATCTATATAGTATTATATACATACATACATACATATATATATATATATACATATATATATATATATATATATATATATCTATACATATATCTATCTATACATATAGCTACATACATATATGCATATACTTATATATATACATATACATATATACATATATCTATATATATATTTATACATATATATACCTATAGATAACCATATATACATATAGATATATTTACATATATACATATATATATATATTTTTTCACGTTACTTATCATCGTGGTATCGCGGGAATATCTGCACCAGTTACTGATATTTCCCGATACACACGTACAAAAAGCGTGGTCACATACATCTTCCACCATCCATCCTACACTCCACGCGGCACCTCGTCCTATTGGTTGTGTCTTTTTAGACGACGACCGACTCGACACCGTGCTACACTCCATCTCCACCTCCACCCCCACCCCTTTATATACATAATATATACCTATATATATATACTGTATTTACTTTATTTCTGTTTCACTTTCCTGTTAGTAAAAAGATAAAAAATATATATAAAAGAGAAAAGATAATCTTTGACTTACAGGTACTCCGTCTTGCGAATAGCAAGATCCATTTTGGAACCCTATTTTGGCTCAAAGCGAAGAACTTAATTTTGAGGGTGTGCCTCAAGGACAAAGATTACCAGAAAAAATCTAAATAAGAAAAACACCAAAAACACAATAAACAAACAGAAGAGACCCGTTGTAGGAAAGGCGTAGAAACTTAACTTGTAACCCCACTTCCCTGAGTTCGACCCTGGGCCTAAAAGTGACCAAGATAAAATCAAATAGACCAGGTTAAAAATTTTTGTAAAGAGATGGTGAGGTCCGAATTAGGTTAACCACTATACACACTTCAACGATAAAATCATCATATTAACAACCTATTCGGGTCTGACACCAATGAGCTCCCTAGAGCTTCACTGGAGTTGAGGAAGAAAGAGGGAGAATGGTCAAGATAAAGGTTGAAACTACAAGCGAATGGCTAAACCTACTCTAGAGAAGGAGAGGAGGAAGAATGACTACCTAAGAGGGAGGAAAGGGGAAGAATTGCATCCAGCTTGCCTGGTCGGACACGAGGAAGAAGGTGTCCCGGTGGTGGGTAACAGCGAGGAGGAAGGGCTCTGAGAGGCATAGTTTCAGTCGGCGAACATTGGAAGAAAATGAAGAAGTTGGCACATCCAAATTGATGGTTGGATGGCTGGAGGATGGAGGCAGAGGACGTCGCCAAAGTTGATGGAACATGTGGCTAGAGGAAAGGAAGAAGGTGGAGTTTTGGCCTAGAATCAACTAAAAATACGTGGGAAGGTGTGAGGCATTAAATAGAAGAGGTTAAGACCTTCAATCGCGAGGAAATCATGAGAGTTCCATGAGATTTTTGCAAATGAAACCCATTGAAAATGTGGAATTCTCCGACAGTGATGGGTTGATTTTAGTGCTCGAGAGATGGCTCAATCTGTAAGGGATCTTCTTAGGAGCAATCTCTCCAAGTTTAGAGAGATTTAAGTGAGAAACGAGCGAGAAATCATCACTCAAAGTTCGTGGGTTTGGATTTTGGGATTCTGTTTAGACATCGATGGAGATAGGAACCCAATTGTGAAGAAGATGAGAAATTAGGGGCTGATATGTAATAAAAATGTAGAAGTTAGGGATTTACTTGAAATGAACACAGATATGGGGACTAAATTGTAAATTAGGTTAAAGATGGACTCTGATTGGGCCAGAATTTTGGTGTTAACCTAAATTGGACCCAAGAAATCTCACGGTAAACTAAATTTGAGTTTTGACCACATTTGACTAGGGAAATTGCATACGAGCCCAAATTAGGGCAAATTCCCGTCTAAATCTCTATTTTTTTTGTCAAAATGGGTTCACATGGTCAAAGTAAATGTACCAAACCTCTTATAATATTTTAAAATGATTTTTAGGAGGCTTAAATTGAATTTATCTCAACCTGGCCCCTTTCAATTTAAGTATGGCTTATAATTAGGCTTTTCAATACTGTTTTAGTCATCGAAATGCGTGAAACCTTGATTCAGTTAGTATGAGCCCACTACTTGGTCTTTTCAGTTCATTTGACCTTAAATTAGCCTCTGATCAACCCCTTGGTTAATCTAAATTTGTGATTAGATGTTAAAATAGCAAAATTAACCTTATTTTCTTGTCTTCTTCTCAAATTAGTTTGATATGGATTGTAATTCTCAGACGATCATTAAGGAGCATTTATCACTGGATTCTGACTAATTCAAGTTAGTTATGATGAATGATTGTGTTACCATTATACTCCCATGCCTAACTTTTGCTAGTCCTTAGCAAAATCCTATGGAAAGAACTAAATCTCTAGACCATAATTTTGATGTTAGGATGCAAGTTTATGCCTCTTCTATAGAAATTAGATCAGAATACCAATTATAGGCCTAGAGGTACTCAAGTACCAGCCAAGATCCAGACCTAACCAGCCTCAGCCTTGGGTTTGCTGCGAAGGTTTCTAAGGCCCACAAAAACTGACCAGAGGTTCGTTGACCCCAGCTGTTAAAGCACCCATTTATATACGTAGCAAGTCCAAGTTTAGTTTGCCAATGCATTTTTGATAAGAGAGATAGAGAGGGATATTTATTTTGAGAGATTTCTCTCTTTTATTTTTATATTCCCCTAAATCCAGCATCAGCTTGACCTTAAACATGGTCTGTATCGGATTCCTTGTCCCCACCATCAATCCTCGAAGGGTCCCTGGCTTTCGATGCTTCGAGATAGCACTGCCCATGGTGACCCCCAGAACTCCTGACTTTCGTGATAGTGCTGCCTATTGGAAGTGGAAAACTACACGTTCATAGTTGGATTCGAAAACATGTCGTTATAGTTCGAGTTGCAAAGAAATCCGTTCAACAGATAAAATTTATACCGAAAAGTCGTAAAGAAGTTCCAGGTCGAACACGGGGAGGCGAATATTTGATTAAAAATACACATTTTATTTGTTTGTCACAAAATAGATTAGCTGGTTGAAAACTAGCTATCTATTTAACAAATAATAAATAAAAGAGAAAGAGAGAGACTATTACAAATAAAACCAAAAGAGGGGTAGAATAAATAGAGATTTCATTATCATAAGTTGTTCATTACACTACTCATTATGACTAAAAAGCAGGAAATCTACACTAGAAAGTAGTAAATATACTCTAGAAAGCAGTAAAGAGAATGGAGAGAGAAATATCCTCCCTGACGATTGCTTGGAGGATGAGCTGGATGGGACGACGCCTGGAAGATGGGGAATGGAGCGGGAAGGAGGACGAAGCAGGAGGAATGGGAACGAAGCAGTACATCATCATCGTCGTTGTCGCGGGATCCACTTCCCGAATGCAGAGAGAGGACAACCGTGGGATGCTCCACGAAGGGAGACGAAGGTGGAAAAATTATGATTTCTACTCTAGAGGAGTATCCCAGGTTTGGGACAAGCCCTTAGAGCTTTGGAAGGGGTGAGGGAAGTGAAGAAGGGATGAGAAACTCGTAAGATAGGGGTATCCTTTTATAGTTGCAAGGATTGGGGGCATTTTGGACATTTTAACTTCAAAAACATTAAAATGGGACCTTTAGCGATGGACTTAAACGTCGCTAAAGGTCCATCGTGGTGACGTCTGCACGCTACACGCGTGCCTCCACCTCTTCCGCACCTAAAATGCATGCCCACGTTTGGACAATATCAACCATACTCGCCTACATCGCACTTCAACTTCGCACCGCCTAATTGTGAGTGAGTTCCACGCGTCGAATCGCATGTTCATCCTATCAGACAATCCGGACCATTGATTTCTGATCGTTCGGCTCTGATGATGCACCCGCACGTGAGAAGGAGAGGCTGTTCGACGATTTGAACAATCGCCTTTTGCCGACGCAGTGCCTTAATCGCTACGCTACACGTGCGGTGTAGGTGCGATGATGGTTTTGCGAACGACCAATCTCAGCCGTTGGATCTTCATCCGACGATCGAGATCAGGTGTTGATTCTACCTTCAGATGAGGAGAAGCACTGATGAGTGGTGACATGGCCGATTCTCAAACATTAGATGGGCATCCAACAGTGGAGATTCGTCGAGCGAGTGAAGAAGAAAAGTAGCGGCGGGTCCCTGGGGCTGATCGGGCGGCTAAGATGGCACCACGTGGTGCCATCTTGACTGTCCATCTTCTGTGTGTTGTAGACGGTGTCATAGGTGTTGGATTGGATCGATTTTTGCGCCGTTAGGCTACGATTGTCGATCCGAACCCCTCTATACAGTTGGATTTGTCATTTGAGGTGCGGATTAACACCGTCTTGGATCTTGATCTCTAGGCTTCCTTGGACTATATCTGGTGCTACGGATGTTCGATCAGAGCGATCTTAGAGTCGTTGAACTCCTGTCGTTGCCTTGATCAGATCCGTACGGTTGGATCCTCAGTCCGAAGTCCTGATTAAAACATTGCCCTATCCCTGGCCATAAAAGGAGACAATTAACCTACATGTTATACAGACTAACCTAAATGCAAGATGATGCATGTTATGCAATATTTATAGTATGTGATGCAATTCTATGCCTAAGAACATGCATAAATAGATAGTTTATGTGATATAAATGTGTTTACATCACTGCCCATGGTGTTCTATAGCTAAATTTAGGCCTTGGCAATCAACATTTCAGGATAATTTTGCCCACGGCACCTAAACCAGCACAAGGTGCTTACGTGCCCCCAGTATGATATTTAGGTATCTTAGGAGAAAAGCACCGAGGAAATAATATGTTGTAATGCATCTTTTAGGGGAGTAATTTTCATTCCACCTCTCTGCGTCGAGAAGTCATCCAATCAACTTGTGTTTTCGATCCACTCCTAAGCCAGACCTTCGGGAAAACATTTTACTGGATAGAACACTTTTGGCATTATACTTCATTAAGCGCACTGAACCAGACTGGTGTGAGATTTTTGGGTGCTTAAGTTACCAAGTCCTACAAAGTAAAGGGTAGGTAACAAGACTGAATAATCCCTAAGCCTTAGGCTTAATACATCAGTCTCGTACTTTCTTCACCCTCTTGAGGACTATACATGAGTGTTTAAGCCCTAGAATAGGCCCAAGAGGCCTAAGGTCAGTACTCTTTACTTATCTCCTTGTCTCTGACACTTCAAGACTTAATCCTTATTTTGATTTGATCTAGAACTTAAGTAGATTCCATGATCAATTGCTAGGACTATTAATTATTTTTTATTTTTCTCCTTTGACATTCTTTGTATTTTCTTCTCTTTTTCCTCCTCAAGAAAGATTTTTCATTCAGCTTGCAAAATTTTCCTCCCCATTTCTCCATTTTTTTTTTGCAAGGACCCCTTAAAGAATTGAATTTCTCATTTGTTTTGCACTTTAATACCCCCCATGCCTAAGTTTTGCAATGACCTCATTTTAAACCAGGTGGGTTCAAGTTCAACTTAGTTCATACATTAAAATAGGTTCAAAGGGTGGGTGAACGGGTTGAGATGATTATTGCGGACGATTTCAAGATCTGATATGAATATTGGAGGTGGAGTCGGCTGTTCTAACGGACGAACCATAAAGAGCAATAGGACTTCCGCTCAGAGATAGGTCAGAAGGGTCTTGGGTTTTTCAAAATGACAAGTTGCCTCCTGTTAAGTGCTAAGTTTAATGCCATTGGCTGGGTGCGATGCAACTCAAAAGGATGTCATCTGGCATAATGTGATGAATGGTAGGAAAAAATATGTGATCATGGTGAATGAGAATTGGATGGCCACAAATGAGCACCAAATCATGATGAAGAGTCAATCTAGAAGGTCTATGATATGGATCAAGTTGAATAATTTCTGGGTGTCTCTTGTTGAATTTTTTCTAAGGAATCACTGAGAAGATAAAGCGATCATGGAGCTTTAAAGTAAGATTGTGGTGAGTCCAAGACCCAATAGAAATGCACCTAGTCAATATAGCCCAAATGTTTGGTTCCTCTCGTGCAATGTGACCTAATAGATCATTATCCAATGAGTCATCCTGATCCTTTTCCAGGGGGTGCAAGAACAATTCCTCAAGAAATGACTCGAAGATTGGTTCATCTAATGGATCCTCTCTATAATTTTCATCCTAATAAAAGGTGAATGTCTGGAGAGTGACTATTGGATCGTAAAACTTTGATTCTGTAAAGGATTCAAACTCTAGGTTGTGGTCACTCTCGATACCTGTTGTGCCTGATTTCTATAGATCCCCAAAATGATTATTATCACAGAATGTCTCCAGATCTATGGAATACAAATCTAAATCCCATCGAATGTCATCATCATGCTCCCCGAAATCCATGTGTACGTCGTCGAGATCAAAGGTGAAAGCCTCCATTACTATCAATCTGTTGAAATCATTCTCGGCTGAATAGAGATCCACCATAGTGTGGAAAACTTCAAGTTCTAGTTCTAGGTTTTCTAATACTGAGAAGGTCATGAGTTCCTGAATAAAACCTAGTTCTACCGAGCATTTTTCCTTTCCCTTAAATGATGTGTCGAAAATATTGATCTCAGCTCGCTTATCTTCATAAGCGATTGTCATGTGCCCTAATTCACAATTGATTATGGCTCTTGTAGTAGCCAAGAAAGGTCTCCCCAAAATCAAAGGCATATCTTGTATTTGTTGTGGTGCATCCATGTCAAGAACTAGAAAATCAGCTTGGTAGCTGAAATCTTTGACTCTAATTACGACATCCTCTACCAGCCCAATCAGGGTGATTACAGTTCGGTCAGCTAATTGCAAAGTAACATCAGTGGGTTTTAGCTATCCTATTCAAAGTTTATTAAATAGGGCGGTCAGGATTAGGTTGATCGAAGCGTCGAGATCCAATATAGCCCGTTTAAAATTTGTACCACCGATCTTGCAGGAGATCAGCAGGGTTCCTGGATCGGATTTCTTAGGAGGTAGATTATTTTGGATTATAGCACTCACATTTTCAGATAGTGCTACCTTCCTTTGCGAGGATTCCTCCACCTCTTTTTTGGATGAGTCAGGCGAGGTGGAGTTGAGAGTGAGGATATCGAGTAATGAGATAATGACTTGTGCATTCCTCAATGAGCCCATTATGTCTGATTCAGATAGTCCTCTAGTGTGGAGGTGGGGTAAGATATGGGATAGGGAAATGGATTGACTAGCCAGAGGGATGGGTTTCTGCTTCCACCTCTTGGTTTTATCCTCAACCTTGTTGGGTTGATCATGGGTTGCGTGGGATTTAGGAGAAGGGCCATGGGGCCTAGTCTTGTGATCTTTCCTCATGCCCACAACATTGATCACAGCACAGTCATAACGCGGAGGTGGAGAAGAGAGGATTGGACCTTGTTGTGGAACAATAGGGTTGATCGTTGAGGCTTGATTTAGATCAGCTGAGGAGGTGGAAGCTCCAAACACACAGGTATGACTTGGTGGGCCAGGCTAGGTGTAGCAAGCTTGGCTTTGGATTTGG
Source organism: Thalassia testudinum (assembly GCA_037157565.1). Lineage (NCBI taxonomy): Eukaryota > Viridiplantae > Streptophyta > Magnoliopsida > Alismatales > Hydrocharitaceae > Thalassia > Thalassia testudinum. Next base: position 52,987,413 of record JAZHRO010000078.1, read on the forward strand.
TTCACCACGTGTTTCTAGGTCAACATGTTGTTTGGATTCGACAGAGGTTGGGAAGGAAGTGCACCAGGTTGGCAAGCCCACTCCATTTGTGCCAATTGATTGCAGACCTCTGTAATCTCCACCTTATGCTGCTACTATATAGCCGTGTTGGTCTTCTGCATCTTAACCAAGGTCTACAAAATCAAGCCCATCCGATCTTCCTTTGTAGGCCCAGTTTGGAAATTCTGGTTGGGCCTAGGCTGAGCGGGCTGATATGGTTGAGGAGCTTATGGTCAAGGTTGGAATTGAGGTCTCAAGTTCTGATTTTTTCCCGACCATGTGAAATTTGGATGATTGCGCCATCCAAGGTTATATGAGTTGGAGAATAGATCATTCTAGATGACGTGAGATCCTCACAGGTCCGAGGAACTCCAAAGTAATCAGAGTACGAGGGTTCAGAGTTCCCCCAACTAGAGTAGGATGGTCTAGAGTTTCCTCCATAACCAAGATCAGATGGGGTTGGATACGCATCCATCCCCTGATATGAGTGGTGGTGAATGTTATGTGCAGCCTCCCTACCTGAGGGCAGCTCTACATATGTGTTTTGTTGTGAAGCGGTGGCTCTTTGCAGATGTCGAGTAAATTCATCAACCTTCTTCTCAATGATGGAGACCTTATCCAGGCGACTGGCCACCAACTCCAAGTCGACGGATGAGGATAGGTCTCATGTCTCGTGTACCCCTTGCATGTTTGTCAATGCATGGGTGGTCATCTGGTTGAATACACCCATAGACTCATTGTTTGTGGAGTTCTCGCACATGTTCTTGAGAATCTCCCAGACGGTTTCTTCATGTTGACCCATGAGGTTGCCACCATAGGTTGCATTGACAAATAATCTAATGCCCTCATGGAGTCCCAAGTAAAATGACTGGACTTGTTCCCATTTAGGAACTCCGTGATGAGGGCATTTCCACATGAGATCCAGAAAGCAATCCCCTGCCTCATGAAGTGGTTCTCCCACAATCTGCGTGAAATGCGTGATCTGGTTCCTTAAGGCATTAGTGCGACCAACTGGGAAGAATTTCTTCAGGAATTCAGATTGAAGTATGTCCCATGTGTTGATCAGTCGAGTCAGGGTTTGATACCTATGGGCAACCTTGTCCATCAAGGAGAAGGAGATATTCATGAGCAAGATGTCTCGGTTCTGAACAGGTGGTCCAAAGGTCTGGGCCAAATGTTTCAGTTGTTTGATGTGCTGGAAGGGGTCTTTGAAGTTAAAGCCGTGAAATTTGGGGATCGCACTGATCAAATTTGGTTTTAATTTAGTGTCAGGTCCTCCAGCTGGGATTTGCATCTTAGGTTCGATGGCTACCGCCATGAGATTGTAGTGATCTCGCATTTACGGACGCGGTGGGGGGTTCATGTATGCATGGAATAAAATAGTGAGACGCTGTAATTGATTTTGAACACTGGGCTCTTCTTCTTATTGATTCTCCATGGAGGTAGAGGATGGAGAACTAGGCATGAATGTGGAATGATTAGAAGAGATCTCATTCTGATTGGATAGGAGCCCCAACAATCGGGTCAAGGCTTGACCCTGATGAGAGTGAACTGCTAACAGAGGTCTCAAGACCGGTCTTAAGGACCTCCTCCCGTACATGCACTATGGAGTCAGTTGAGGGACAGAATGTGTATTGGACCCAATTGAGGCACCCAACAAGGCTGGGTGACTATGGTAGTTAAAGGCAGATGGACCTTTGGATCAGAAACTCATGCACCCAAGAATTACTTGGGCAGCCAGGAAGGGAGAGTCCCGCAATGACCCCAACACAGCAGACCGTCCCCACGGGTTATAGGGTTTCCTGCTCCCGACCTTCCTTGTTACCACAATTCCAAGTAGACTGGAATGTGTGAGCTTGGCTCCGAAGTCTACCAGTTTTAATCCTGCTTGTGCCTTGAATTTCACTTGAATTTGAAGTTAATTTGATTTGTGACCTAATTTGAAGGTTGGTTGATTCACAAAGTGAACCAAATTCACCAGACCTGTCCTAAAGTTGAGGATGAGGTTTGAGTCAAGAACCCAAATCGCCCTAAATTAGTTTTCAAACATGTTATTAGGTCCCAAATTTTAGTGATCCAAGTGATTATAGAACTTTGATTTTAGGGTCCACTTTATTAAATTGATTCAAGCAAGGGCTTAGGTAATACACAATGCGGGAATATATTTCCTTTTTAAGCAGGCAAGTGTGTATTCCTGGAAACCTTAATGTGGAAACCCTAGATTGGCTCTATCTCCAAGTCTGATTCTTCAAAAGATGGTACCTTGGGCTCAATCAAGAAGGTGAATAGCCCAAGGAACTTTATGTCCCTAATAGGTGCAAGTACCAGGATGGGGATCTTTAGTTAAAGCAATCGAATCAAATCAAGAAACTTGAATGATGATTATTACATAAATAAGGCAAGTTGGTCCTGAGTGATTTGTTTTTCAATCTTTCCAAAAGAGGAGGGGCCTAAAGAAGAAGGAAATGTGATTACCTATCTTTAGTGTGGTTGCTTGTGCAGTCAATCTTCAGATTCACCTGCAACAACACAACAAAGTCGATATAGTAAGTTAGAATCAATTAGAAAGTGTGATTAGTGACTGAAATGTGCGTAGCTCCTTGGCAATGGCGCCAAAATGTTGAGTCAAAATTCATCGATGTTCAAGAGAAAATTGCTTCCTAGTATAGTGACGAAAATCAAATCAACATTTAAATTTATAGTGCTCGAAAAATTGTAAGTTCCAAGGTCGTTCCTAGGGTGCAAAACTGGAATTCAATCACTAATCAAAAGATATAAGCATGAGCACAATAATCAGATCACAATAATGATATGCAATGAATAATCACTCAGAAATATATTTCAATAAACTAATATGATAAATAAAATCCCTCCCGGATTACTATCATAGTACGATAGGTTTCCTTTCAGTTTCAAATATATATATATATATATATATATATATAAATGATCCAAATTGTATCTTAGAAATCGAATAACAAAAAGATAATAAAGAGCCTAAAAAAGTGGTGGTTGAAACCACCAATTAATCTCAACACTTAGGCTCAATTCCAACTCAAGATCAACTTCTCAAAGCCAATAGTAGCCTTAATTAACCATTTAATTCAAGCCTAGCAGATGGTCTTAAGCGTTTAATTCCTTCAGAAGTCTCAGTTGAGCCACAGATGGCCTAGATAGCAAGCTCAAAGCCTTCACAAAATTAGTCCAAAATCACCCCAGATTGGGCATGCTTCTTGAGATATCAAAAATGCCTCACACGTATGCATGTGCACACACACATGTGGGCATGCGTACGTGTGATAGATGCTGGGGACCTGATCCCCTAGTGTCTAAGGCAATAAGTCCTTGCAAGGAAACCAATATGTTTCAAAATTCTTTTCAAAATCCCACCATGTAGGATAAATCAAGAGCTTCTCCGTCGCATTTTCCGTAGCTACAGTGGGTTTCAATGCGTGTATGTGGATAATGATTGGAGAAGATCCAATCATTGGATCTTCTATCCAATGCCTTGGATTGGTTCCTGATGCCAAGCCATGTCAAGAGGAGACCTTCTCGTGGAGCTTTGATGGCCGGTTGGAGGTGAACGACCATGGAGATAGCACGACGACGTGGAGAACCTAAAACACAAAATATGCTCATAAAGCCCCAATTAGAATGTTCATAAGCTTCTCCATGAAATAAGGAACTTGGTGGCGATCGTGTGGTGGTGTTTGGTGACTTGTGGAGGTTGTTTGAAGGTGGTGGACGGCGGTTTGTGATGGGTTCCTTCGGCCAAGTGATTGGGGAGTCAAAAGGCAAAATTTATTGAGAGCTTTTGCTCCCCAAGATGAGAGGAGTGTTTAGGGAGTTGTGGCATGAAGTTTCGTGGAGTGGTGTGGTCGAAAGAGCTCGTCGAAGCTCCGTTAGAGTTGAGGAAGAAAGAGGGAGAATGATCGAGGTAGAGGTTGAAACTACAAGCTAAAGGACTAAACCTACTCTAGAGAAGGAGAGGAGGAAGAACAACTACCTAAGCGGGAGGAAAGGGGAGGAATTGCGTCTGGCTTGCCTCGTCGGATGCGAGGAAGAAGGTGTCTTGGTGGTGGGTAACAATGAGGAGGAAGGGCTTTGAGAGGCATAGCTTCAGTTAGCGAACACCAAAAGAAGATGAGGAAGAAGTTGGTGCATCCAAATTGATGGTTGGATGGCCGGAGGAAGGAGGCGGAGGACATCGCCAAAGTTGATGGAACATGTGGCCGAAGGAAAGGAAGAAGGTGGAGTTTTGGCCTCGAATCAACTAAAAAAATACGTGAGAAGGTGCTAGGCCTTAAATAGAAGAGGTTGAGACCTTCAATTGAGAGTAAATCATGAGATTTCCTCACAATTTTCGCAAATGAAACCCACGAAAACATGGAGTTCACCGACGGCGATGGGTCGATTTTGGCCCTCGAGAGATGGCTCAATCTGTATGGGATCTTCTTGGGAGCAATCTCTCCAAGTTTGGAGAGATTTAAGTGAGAAACAAGCGAGAAATCATCGCTCGAAGTTCATGGGTTTGGGTTTTCGGATTCTATTCAGACGTCAATGGAGCAGGGACCCAATTATGAAGAAGTTGAGAAATTAGGGGCTGATATGTAAGAAAAATGTAGAAGTTAGGGGTTTACTTGAAACGAATAGAGATCTGGGGACTAAATTGCAAACTAGGTCAAGATGGACTCTGATTGGACCCAAATTTTGGTGTTAACCTAATTTGGACCCAAAGAATCTAATGGTGAACTAGATTTGAGTTTTTCCCACATGTGACTTGGTAAATTGCACAAGAACCCAAATCAAGGCAAATTTTTGTCTGAATCTCTATTTTTGGTCAAAATGGATTCAGATGGTCAAAGTAAATGTACCAAACCTCTTAGAATATTTTTTAATGATTTTTAGGAGGTTTAGATTGAATTTATCTCAATTAGAACCCTTTCAATTTAAGTGTGGCTTATAATTAGGGTTTTCAATATTGTTTTAGTCCTTGAAATGCGTGAAACCCTGATTCAGTTAGTATGAACTCACTACTTGGTCTTTTAGTTCATTTAACCTTGAATTAACCCCTGATCAACCCCTTGGTTAATCTAAATTTGTGATTGGCTATTAAAATAGTAGAATTAACTGTGTTTTCTTGTCTTAAATCAATTTGATACAGAATTGTGATCCTTAGACAATCATTAAGGAGCATTTATCACTAGATTCTGACTAATTCAAGTTAGTTATAATGAATGATGGTGTTACCATCAATGCACTTCATGCTCGGCTAAATGGAGTTAAAGACAACATTGGATGGGACGTAACCCATCATTTTTCCCACTTTCTTTTTTTGCTTTCTTTTTCAGAAGTTTGACTATCCTGAGCCTGACCACCTTGACTAAGGTGATATCTTTTCCTTCTCAATGAATGAGGACATTGTATATCATAAGCATGGGGAGTTGTTTCTAAATTTTGACGATCATCTCAGGATTTTCAAAACCTGAAAACATTAAAAAAATTTCCCTTTTTGCATTTATATTCATAAAAATAAAAAAATCATGAAAACTTTTTGAGGGAACTCTGAAAAATTGGGACTAAAGTTGAAGATTCATTTCAATGTACAATGGGATTTAATCTTTAGCAAACTAAGGACTAGGATGCAGATCTAATTGTTAGAACTTCTGGGTCTACTTTAAGACTAGATTAAGTATCTTTCAATAAATTCCACCTAAACTCTTGATGATTCAGGTGACTTGATCTCTTTTTGCAACTTAGAAACTACTTGGCTTAGTCTCCGACCTAAAAACTTGCGTCTCCTTCAGAATCCTTATGTCAAAAATTTCACACACAAAGCCAACACTACCCAAGCCCAAAAACATTTAGAAAAATTAGAAAAGCCCCTTGTATACTCTTAGCGAAAATTGAGATAGATGATTGGTGTGAGTTCCCACCGCCGAGAAGGAGGAAAATACCTCCTTTGAGGACACGATGTCAACATGTTACCACCTTGACGCTGCTTCATATCTATATTTCATATCTTTAAATGAAGCATTAAGGTGCAATTTTGCAACTCAGGTGTCTTGGACAGTGCTCTACCCATAGCGTTGGAGCAAGAGCCTTAGTTCCCTTAGAGCACCCCTTTACACCGCATTGTGTTCTGAGGTTGTGATCTCCTGGGGTGTGCCTTGGACAGTACTATCTCGAAGTGCTGGCACCATAGCCCCTTCAAGGATTGGTAATGGGAATGATGATCCCAACACATCTGTAGTAGGAGTGATCTGAGAATAAGCATGGGGGAAATTAAAAAAAAAGTTTCAATAACATGACCTTATAAATACCCCAATAATGTTGGATTTCACAAAGCACTGACACAAGATTTTATTGGTTATGCAAGTTGTGAGTCGGATTCAAGAGCCAAGGAAATCCTAACTGTAAAAATGATATCAGGTCATTTGAATAAAAAAGGAGTTGACTTATGAATTTCTAAGAGATGTATTAATCTTGATTCATCTAACTTTTGGATCCAAAAACAAATCCCAACATTTTATCTCTAGCAAATCATGTACCTTTCCTATTTTCAATCAACCAAAGTCCCATAATTTTATTCTCCTCAAAAGTAAAAAAATTTACCTTTCCCAAAAAATTCATTTTGAGAGAATAGTTTTGCTAAGAGACTAGCAAAGATAACCATTGGGGTGTGATAAATGCCAGTTTATTTCTTTTTAATGTGTGTATTTGAGTGTTAGGGATAAGTAGAAAACTAGATACTACAAACCCTGGCACTTTAGAAGGTAGAAGATGAAGAGGAAGCACATTCATCTGGATACTAGCTGAATCCAGCTCATCACAACTGGATTCCAGCTCCACTTAGTTGGGGATAGCTCATCTCAACTCCATTCAGCTCATTTTAGCTGAATAGTAGCTCAAGTTAGCTCGACTAAGTTGACTTCAGCTCAATTCCAGCTCAACCTAGTTGTAACTAGCTCATCTCAGCTCCATTCAGCTCACCTTAGCTAAATAGAAGCTCATGCTAGCTCAACTTAGTTGATCCCAACTCCTCTTAGCTCCCTCCAGCTCCCAGAAGCTCTTTTTGACTAGGGTTAGCTACTGATATCAACTAGCTAAGCATAGTTAATTGAAGAAGCCCTCAACTAGTTTGGGTCAGCTCAACTCCGGCTCCTGAAGACTCAGATCAGCTCAACATAGTTTAAGCTAGCTACCTTAGCTAGCTGGGTAGTCTTCGGGAGGACCAACTCCAATCACCTCAGTCATGACAGAAGCGAACCAGCTCAACTTAGCTAAGCTTGGCTACTAGCAAAGAACTAGTTAGCTAAGCTATTTATTGAGCTCCACTTTAGATATCTTTAGCAATAGTCTACTCCGACTAGCTCCGATGCAGCTCCATTCAGCTCCCCCCAACAAACCCTAAAACCTCTACCTCCTGCTCCACTACCCTTCTAGCTAAGCTAGCTTAACTAGCTTAGCTCAGCTCCTACTTGTCTACCATGGCCAACCCTAACCCTAGAACTTCACCTAGCTAGCTCTACCAAGTAGCTCTACCTAAAGTCTACCTAAGCTACCTCCACTCTACTTCAAAGTTGGCAGCAACCCTATCCACCCCTTTATGCCACAACCACCTCAAGAACCACCAAAAAGTGGTGCCAACCATCCCCCATAACAACCCATGGTTGGTGCCAATTCTTCCCTCCAAAACCCTTCCATCCCAACCCTACACCTACCCCCTAAAGCCATCTCCACCATCCACCTCACCCTCCTTCTAGAACCCCCCATAGGTGGCGCCAAAACCATGGGACCTCTCCATGGTTGGTGCCAACTATGGTGTCTCTCCACTTCCATAACCACCACCCACACACCTTCTCCTTAAGCACCAACTTATCTCCACCTTAGGATCACCTAATGATATAGACACATCTATTTAGGTTAAAATGCCTAATCATGCATGTTCCTAGGCTTAGATTTGCATTTCATGTTATAAATATTGCATAGCATGCATCATTCTACATTTAGAGTAGTTGTATATATATTAGGTTAATTAGGTCCTTTTTATGGTCAGGAGAGAAGAAGATTTATTTTAGGGCCTCAAATAGACAATCGGACCGTACAAATCTGATCAGGAGATGATTGGAGTCTAACACCTCTAAAATCATCTAGATCAGAGTCTCGTAGCATCATATGAAGTCCGAGGAAGATCAATAGCCAGGGGGGCAATGCGACATCCATATGGGCTTTGGATGAAAAATCCAACCATACGGATAAATCCGGAGCGACGATCGCAGTTCGGCAACGTGGGAATCATCTCGATCAGAGCTCCGTGGCACCCTCTACAAAAAGAAGACGGACGGCTCAGATGGCACCATGTGGTGTCATCCAGGCCACCCAACACCGGCCAACAGCAACTGGGAGGCACCCCCTCATCATCTTCATCATCAATTCTTAGCCGTTGGATCATGATCCAACGGCTGAAAGCTCTCCTCCACCGCACACCTTAAGATGTCCGCGCGACCATCCAGACGATTTGGCGTAATGGTGGAGTCGTGGGCTCTCAATGGAGGGGTGCGGGTTCGAATCCTCACAGTCCCCCCAATTGGCCAATTGAGCGCAGCGCTAGCAAAGGAATTGAAGGGCGCGGATCTTCAGCGACAGTTGGGGGGGCCTTTAGTGACGCTTGTGGCTGTCACTAATGGCCTGTGCTATGTGCGCGCCAGCAAAGGAATTGAAGGGAGTGGATCTTCAGCGATAGTTGGGCAAATCTTCAGCGACGATTACAGCCGTCATTAATTGCCCATGGACGATTTTGTCTCTCTTCCGCCACTATAAAAGGACCTACCTGCCTCCATTCCAAACCATCTCTTCCTTTCTTCCTCTCACCACCTCCAAGGCTCTAGAGAGAGCTTGTCCAAAGCCTAGGATGCTCCTCCAAAATAGTTTTCCCACCTCTCATCCCCATTCGTGGAGCATCCTATGGTCGTCCTCTCACCGCCCTTCAGGAAGAAGATCCTCGCCATGATGTCGTCTTGCCCATCCTCCGTCCTCCGCGTAAGTGCTCCTTTGTCCCACTCCTCACCACCTTTCTCCAGGCGACATCAGAGCAAGTCATCTTTCGAGCAACTGTCGAGGGGGATTCTCTCACCTCTTTCTATCTTTTTCGCTTTTGTAGTGTAGTTTTTCCGCTTTCGTAGTTGTAACAAACATTTATTCATAAATAGATGATTGTTCTTCTTTCTCTCTCTCTCTTTCCTTTATATTTTGCAAGTAGATTAGCTAGAATTCATCAACCTGATCTCTTGCCCTATTAAAATACCAAAAAAAATTATAAAAGATAAAAATGACTAAAACAAATAAAAGCAAAACACAGATTTTTCAAAACCAAACGTTCGCCTCCCTGTGTTCGACCCGGGACTCACTTTTCGAGTTTCGGTTATAAATTTTATCTAATAGACACATTTTGCGAGCTACAACAATGGGTCCTCCAAACCTTGATTTCTACCACGCAAAACACACCTTAATCATTTTGGCTCCGTTGCCGAGGATGCAATGCTCTTTGGTTTTTTCACATTTTCCTACATTACTTACATATGTTTCTAACTTATCTTACTTCTTCAATTTATTGTCTTACAGAAACCCGATCGAGAAGCAGAAGGTGGTAGACTGGAGTAAAGTGCGGGTAGAGACATTTGTAAGTTTTCCCCCACTTCCCTACCCACTAGATTATTTTGCCACCTTAATAATCAAGACCTAATCTACTTAGGTGTTTTCACAAACCCTAGGATAGAAATTGTTTGTCTTGTTTGTTACTCCACTCACCTCACCATCCACATAAATAAAAAATAAAAAAAGTTATCTGATTGTGGGATTTTATGAAAGAGACACACATTAACACCCACAACTCTCGACTTAAGGCGCACCACTTCACATCGATTCTACCACTTAACCGGAATCTGACCTGTCGATCTGGTACACCCTAACTCAACACACCAATAAGTGAGTAGAAATCTAAATAGGTCAAACATTTTTGTGTGCCTTAACTAAGTGGTGCAATAAGCAAATTGATTGAACTGTTTAGGCAGCACCACTTAAGATAAAAGTGATTCAGTAGTAGCTTGCCACTTAGGGTTGATTTTAGGGCTGAACTAGGCACTCCACATTTTTTTTTCTGATTTCTAAAGGAATACATCATCACCAGTGCTTATAAAACCTGGAGTGTTCTGCTAAACCTTGATTGAACCAACCTAAGGATTAAACCCTAAAAGCTACTAAACAAGGTTAAACCCTAAAAGACACATCATCAAATAACCTTGTTTGCAAACCCTGGTTGTGCACACACACACATTTGAATTGATCATTAAAGCCACAACCCATCTAAAGGGCCCATCACATTCCAAGAGCATAATCATCCTAAGCCTAATTAAAACTGAGTAGACGTTGGCCTTAAGGATTGATTCGCTCTTTGGGGCTCAGACTGAGATTTTTTTGATTAATCTGCTTCTGCTGGTCCATCTGATGTCTAGCTAAGGGAGTAGTGTCAAACGACCGTGGCTGGGGGGTACTCTAGGAACCAAAGGCGCAAGCCAAAGGAAGAACCTTCTCCCCAACCCCTCCCTCTAACTGGTTGGATTAACTGGATAGAAGTAGACCAAATCATTTATAATTTCAAGATGGGTCCTGGGAGTCTGTAGGTCTTTAGGCTAACCTACCTAAGGACAGGGTTGATTGCTTGTATTGTAGGGCTCCTTTCTCTCTTCTGATTTCCCTCCTATTCTACCATGTGTCCTTCCATATCTTACACGCATTTCCCATCCTACCATTCTATTAACACTTATCCCCAAGATTATTACTATCTTGACTTGAATTATGACTACCCATCCACTAGCCGAGATAACTTTGATTGGGGATACGATACTGGACCTCAGTGTCTAGGGCCTAACCCTGGACAACAAAACTATGATTGTTATCCTTCCCACACCTACAATGATTATATATCTCCATCCTTTGATGACCAAACCAACCCGATCTACAATCAGGAAGGATATGATGATTATAACACCTACCCTCTCCAGTATTCCATTGAATATAGGTCACCACCATTCTTTGAACAACCTAGAATGACCTACTATCAGGGAGGGACCCGAGAACCTCGATATCTTGACTCCCCTAGATTTAACCCAAACTTGAATCGAACCATTCGGTTCTGGTGAACCAGGTCCAAGACAAGGTGTTGGCTAACTTGAGGAACACCATCCAATCTTTAGAAGCTCAGCCAATACCATGCACTAAAGCATTGGAGCCTATGATCAAAATAATTGATGAACTTAATAGTTCTCTATTGGATTTGCTCCAAAACGTTAGGGATAGGGTCCTGGGTGAGTTTCCACTTGGGAAATTGTCGAGGTTGAGGATGAAATTTGTGGTTGCCCTAGTCCAATCTTGGGATGATTCTCAAGATGAACCCCCTTCAGGAGAGACAATGTCTGAACCTGCTCAGGCACCTGTCGGGAGGTTACATTTTCTGAGACTAAGGATGACCAGGCTGGTCTAGAGCAACCGATTGAGGATGAACCGATTGCTTCACCTGAGATCCATGAGCCAGGGAATGTCAAAAAATATGTCTCCGAGGACCATGAAATGACATATGATTTTAAGACATATAAATGAGGACCAAGAATTCTTTAATTCTGAGGGCGAGGAATCTCTGAGTGACATCTCACTTGAAGTTAAGGAAAATGATTTTAGTGAGGCAAACGGGCTTGAGAAGTATGACGAACCATTTGATAGCCCAATTTTTGAAGATTTGGATTTGGTTGGGGCTAACTTGGAGGATTCGAATCCTCATTTACTAGAAGATTCAATTAGTTGCCCAATTCCTCAACCACACCCCAAAGGGATCGATTTTGATTTGGAAATCATTGTACCGAAGTCAATCCTGATTCAGCCACAAATGTTGGACTTGGGTACTTTAGATGGGGTGTACAACGATTTGGAGGTCCCAGAAATATTGATTTTATAGGATAGGAATTTGGCAACGAAAATTTGGAAGGCTAACTCAGAGGGAAACACAATTTTGGATCTAAGGGTTCCTATTGACCTAAAACCACCAACTTTTTACCAGAACCCTTATGATATCTTTGAGATGCAACCCAAGCTCAGAATCATTGATTATCTTTTTGAGTTGAAATCTGAAAGGACATCTGAACCTATTGAACCAAATCTACCTTTTGTCCGACACTTTAGTCTTGGGTTGCACACCACCAAACCGCAGGCCCAGCCCCGTAAATACAACAATCTTCGGTTCTGGGTGATTTTCATCCAGAACCTTAGAACCACTCGACCATAGGGCATGGGTCTCCATCATAATCTGGTCCACATCTGTGGACATCTTCAGCTAGAGGGTCTGAGGATTAATCTTTTGATTTTGATTCTGACTCGCACTTGTGAATTCTCAATTTCTTCCTTATATGTATGTTATGCCTAGCTAAAGGCATTAAATTTAGCATGTGTTTATATTCCACGTTTTCTGCAGAGCTGACCGGATTTTCACGTTATTCAGGTGATATTCTATTTACTCCACCTTTTCATATCTTTATTTTTACAATGAGGACATTGCATCATTTAGGCATGGGAGGGTGGATAATTAATTCCTGAAATCATTTTGTTAACTCCGTAGAATTTCTTCAAAAAAAATGAAAATTCAAAAAGATAAAAAAGAAAGAAATTAGGAAGAAGAGAACTTAGGCATTTGGAAGTTATTAACTTTAGGAAATGATACGATAGGACCTAAATACTTAGACTCTTCAGGTCTTCGAGCTTAATTAGCCCGGGTGTCCACCTGAATGTGGACTTAGTCTCGAGTCCTTGCCAATTCAAATTCATCTTTAATATAGTAAATAAATTGGGATGATAAGTACACGACTTATCAACTCGCCCTCTGATTTGAGGGGATTTTAAGTTTAAGCATCTACACACTATTTGCACTGACTCACTTTTTAGCGGTTTCTTTGGAAATTGGGTAGCTAATGAATCATCTAAGGTAGTATGCTTAGCAAGTTGTCAGTGATAATAGCTCATCGACCGATTTTCCAGAGTCCAACCACAAGACCATTTTCTTCGTACTGCCTTTAGGTAAATCTTAAATCAGGAAAGCCACCTAATTAAAAAAAGAAAAAGAAAAGAAAAGAATACAAAAAGGAGAAAATGAAAAAAATAAACAAATAAAATCACACTACACCGCACGAGTATGGTTGGCAAGTTGCTATGGGTAACAGCCCATTGGCTGGTTGTCCAGAGCTTAGTTCACAAAAATACACAATAATTCCCAAAACACTTAGGGAAGAAGTGGGGAAACAGAATAAATCGGGGAGATATACACTGGGTTCTCCCTTGTGTTGACCCCATAAATAAAAGAAGTAGGGAGAAAGCTACTGTTCAAAAAGATAAACCTCTAAGCAAGGTCACCTAGGGTCGTAGAAACCCGAAGTCCATTTTAATGGCTATCTAGTGAGCCTTTCACTCTTTTCACTAGATGCTTAGCACTTAGAGTCCTTTTGAGTCTTGGGCGGGTCGGGTAGCCGTAAAAAGTTATCCTGAAACTCTCAAACTCCAAAAGTCCAAAAAAATTAGAAAAGACGAAAAAGCAAAAAGAATGTATCTTCCCTTTTCAAATAAAGCGAGGAATTGGGCGGTCTACATTCTGGAAGAAGCCCGGGTACTATTGAGTCTTCGTAGTTTAGGACTTTAGTTGAAATTTTCTATTGTTAATAAACAACTTAGGCCTAAGCGATCGAGTCCAAATTCTATTTTTATACATTGCATGTAGTTTAATTTTGCTAGGGACCAATAAAAGATAGTCATGGGGGTATGATATAGACACATCTATTTAGGTTACAATGCCTAATCATGCATGTTCGTAGGCTTAGATTTGCATTTCATGTTATAAATATTGCATAGCATGCATCATTCTGCATTTAGAGTAGCTGTATATATATTAGGTTAATTAGGTCCTTTTTATGGTCAGGAGAGGAGATTTATTTTAAGGCCTTGGATGGATGATCAGACCATAAGAATTTGATCAGGATGACGATCAGAGTCTAACGCCTCCGAAATCGCCTAGATCGGAGTCCCGAAGCATCATATGAAGTTCAAGGAAGATCAATGGCCAAGGGGCAATGTGACATCCATATGGGCTTTGGATGAAAAATCCAACTGTACGGATGGATCCGGAGCGATGATCGCAGTCCGGCAACGTGGGAATCATCTCGATCAGAGCTCCGTAGCACATTCCACAAAAAGAAGAAGACGAATGGCCCAGATGGCGCCATGTGGTGCCATCCAAGCCACCCAACACCAACCAACAGCAACTGGGAGGTGCACCCTCATCATCTTCATCATTAATTCTCAGTCATTGGATCTTGATCCAACAGCTGAAAGCTCTCCTCCACCACATGCCTTAAGACGTCCACATGACCATCCAGATGATTTGGCGCAATGGTGGAGTCGTGGGCTCTCAACGAAGGGGCACGAGTTCGAATCCCTGTAGCCCCCCCAATTGGCCAATTGAGCGCGGCGCCAGCAAAGGAATTGAAGGGCGTGGATCTTAAGCAATAGTTGGGTGGGTCTTTAGTGACGCTTGTAGCTGTCACTAATGGCCTGCGCTATGCACGCGCCAGCAAAGGAATTGAAGATGGTGGATCTTCAGCAACAGTTGAGTGGATCTTCAGCGACGAGTACAGCCGTCACTAATTGTCCATGGACGATTTTGTCTCTCCTCCACTATAAAAGGACCTACCCCCCTCCATTCCAAACCATCTCTTCCTTTCTTCCTCTCACCACCTCCAAGGCTCTAAAGAGAGCTTGTCCCAAGCCCAAGATGCTCTTCTAGAGTAGAAAAGAAAATAATTTTCCCACCTCTCATCCCCATTTGTGGAGTATCCTGTGGCCGTCCTCTCACTGCCCTTCGGGAAGAAGATCCTTGCCATGATGCCATCCTGCCCCATCCTCCGACTATGTCCTCCTTTGTCCCGCTCCTCACCACCTTCCTCCATGCAACGTTAAAGCAAGTCTTCCTCCGAGCAACCATCAAGGGGGATTCTCTCACCTCTTCTATCTTTTTCACTTTCGTAATGTAGTTTTTCCGCTTTCATAGTTGTAACAAACATTTATTCATAAATAGATGATTATTCTTCTCTCTCTCTCTCTTTCCTTTATATTTTGCAAGTATATTAGCTAGAATTCATCAACATGATCTCTTGCCCTATTAAAATACCAAAAAAAATTATAAAGATAAAAACAACAAAAATAAATTAAAGCGAAACATGGATTTTTCAAAACCAAATGTTCGCCTCCCCATGTTCTACCCGGGACTCACTTTTCGAGTTTCAGTTATAAATTTTATCTAATAGACTCATTTTGCAAGTTACGACGACAAGTCCTCCAAACCCCAATTTCTACCACACGAAACACACCTTAATCACCTAACCACCTCCATGAATCCATCCTAGCCATCCACCTACATCCACGCCAACCACTCCCCTTCCTATTCTATAAATATATCCCACAACCACCACATTTAAGGTACCCTTGGCTACATAATTCACAAGCATACTTTCACCTATAGCCTACCATATTCAATCAAGGAGAAGAAGAGAAGAAGATTAAGGGGGCATACACCCTCCCCCTTGGTGCCTTCATTCTCCTTCTCTCTTCTACCTTGTCTTATGCCAAACCAAGGAGACATACCATTCAAGGGGACGGCCAGACAAGAGGAGGATTGAGGGTGGTACTCGTCCACCCTAAGGAGGAGCACAGAGGAATGCCACCAGGGCTTGCCAAGGAAACATCCAGGAGGAGGAGCTTCCTTTAGTTCTGGGGCAACCAGAATTGGAGTGGGACTTCTGCAGTAGTTGCATCTTCAACCCTAAGCCTTCTCTTATCTTGTAGAAAATTTATTTTTCATTGTAGTTAGTGCATTTCTTCGGGAGATTACAAGTGTGGAACTCTTCCCACTTGTGAGCTCTTCGTACTTGTAAAATAGTTTTTCTTATAAAAAGCATTCTTTTACCATTTTGGTTTTGTGTTTGATTTCATGTTCTTGTTCTTCCATTACTCCAAGTCACCTATACTTGGAGTGAGCTGGAAGAGTAAGACACTTGTTGCTCTCATCTCTCATTTTCATTTCTTTCTCCGCAACCATCTTTGAGTATCTTTGCCCTAATTTAAAACCAAAAAGAAATTACATATATCAAACCCAAAAATAAAAGGAATGATTTCCATGTCATAAGCAAGAGTTTATCAAATTGCATTTTCACCCCCTTAAGACGACATGAATACTCTCCGAGTACTTGGTATTTATAAATTTTAAAAGCGATCGAATCTGGAGTGCTACAATGACTAAAAACCCATTTTACAAATCGTGTGATTTTTTGATATCAAGGGAGGAGGGGTGATTTGTGCTTAAAAGAAAATAAATAATTAATAAAAATAATTACCAACCATAAATAGACAAGGTTTTAGAGAGGAAACCTAAATCGGGAAAAACTTCTACCTAAATTTTCTTATCTAGGATTTTTCCCCTACCATCATAGGAATCACTAACCACACTGCAAAAATAGAGGGTGGTGTACCTCAATTACATGAAATCCCTCTGAGACAAACCCAGAGAGGATTTTGTTCCTCTTTCACAAAGAACATAATACCCTATAGAGCTGATAAGCAAGTGTATAAATGTGATAGAACTTAGAAAATATTCCCTTGTATTTCTTGAATTCAAAATATGAGAGTTTAGTGCAAGGGAAGCAAAGTACGAAACTCTTTGCAAGTGGGATTGAGAAAATGAGCACTTTGTATGCAATAAATTTCTTAAGAGTGTTTGAAAACAATAACAAGTGAGAGAGATGGTGTGTCGATGTCCAAGGCCTTTATAGAGTAGTTATAAACTTGATTTTAGGCTTAAGAACCTTTGAAAAGTCATTTCATAAAGATTTGAATTTTGAATCAAAAAGGTGTGTTCATGAAGAGATGCATTTAGTTTAAAAATCCCTAAAATTAACCGATTAGGCCTCATATTAGTCGATTAAGGCATTGTTCTTTATCAATTAATGTTGAAGAAATTGATAGATTAATTTCTTTCCAGCACACTATTGTTCAAAGCTCATTGTGACATAATTAATCGATTAAGTGACAGAGTTAATCGATTAAGACCACTCCAAAACTCTCTGTTTGGTCTCTTAATTGATTGATTTGTAGTTTGAATTGATTAAGTTTCTTCACAAAAATCAATTTATTTGCTATTTTGAATGTTGAATGATTTGAATCTTGCATCTTTTGACCAAGAGATATTATTACACAAATAACTAACATTTTAGAACTTGTGTAAATTTTCTTAATCAATTAATTTTCAATTATAATGAATTTTGAAATATTTTCTAAGTATTTTTAACTTCATAATCCTAAGAGATGCAAAGTGTATGTGGAATGCATATGGCTCTTTAACAGCATTTCTAAAAACTAAACTAAAGCTTTACATGAGTTAAGCTTTAATCTTCTTGAAGCATATCGCATTGCCTTCATCATTAAGTATGTTTTCACATTGCCTTCATCTTTGAATCTTCTTCCATATCATTTTCATATTCAGTCTCATTGTAGATCATTTTAATCTTTGCATTACAATAGTTAGGCTCATCCAAATAATATAAATTATTTTGTTAACATCAAAATTAGGCTCAGTTAGTGTCTAGCACTAACAATCTCTCCCTTTTTGATGTTTAAAAAAATGAGATAATCATAAAGATATATATATAAGCAATAAGTATCATGTAGAAAGTAATTATCAATAATACTCCCCTTTCATTCTCCCCCTATCAATGACAATTCAAGTATATTTATGCAAGAATTTCACCCTCTTTTTGTCAACATTAAAAAGAATGGGCGAACATAAGAGCATTTATAGTATTTAAAAGGAATAAGAATTCATAAAAGTGCATACAAATAGAGAAAAGATTAAGAGTTCATACAAGCATTCATCACAACCTACTTATAGATTCATGAATGCCATAGAAAGATAAAATGAAAGACTAATGAAAGAGTTCATCACTATTATAGGCTAGGCTAAAAATAGATGATAACTAAAAGAAAAAAAAAATTTAAGCATGCCCTTTTGCTTTCTGCAACTCCTTGAGATCTTTTTTGATGGTAACCAAGTCCTCCTTGACACTCATTTCAAAATGACAAATCCAGGCTTTAATGTTGTCTAAGACTTTAGCCATTTGCTCATGGCCTTCATCTTGCTTCCTTATAATGAGACCAAGCCTACTCATATAGATCGAGTTGGTGCCATCACTCATGTAGTCCCAATCTATGTTATAAGCATGTTCCTTAGCATCAGAAGAAACATGATAAGAGTAGAAAGAAGGAGGGTGCACCAGACGAAGACCCTCCACCATCACTAGGTGTGCCAAGAGTAGTAGTAACATCATCATCAGCTTCATCTCTAGCTCGAACAATAGCCTTGTTCATTCGTTTGATAGTAACACTACCAAAGAATTCAAGTTTGGAGTCTAAAGGTTGCCACGATAGATCAATAGAAGTTTTCAAGAAGAGATGAGATAGAAGTATTCCAAAAGGAAGAGAACCTGAATGAAAATCATTCATGTGGGTAGGAATATGACAGGCCAATTTAGTTTGATCTTGTTGATGAGACAATAGACAACATAGGCAATGTGATGAGGGTAATGATTATAACCATTTATAACCATTGGCCTTTCCGAAGAAACTCTAATCTATCACTTTAGCTAAGAAGCGAGGAATAAAGTCTAACTTCTTGGTTGATAACAGTTGTTTGGAATGATTATATTCATCAAGAAACAAAAGAGCTTTGTGAACGTCATCAAAAGAAACTTCTTGGGTAACTTGTCCCCAGGTTTTTCCTTTAATTAAGACCAGTCTTACAAATATCCGCTATAGCCTTAGCAACAAATTGAATCTTGACATGAAGAATAATGGACTCAAGAATAATGTGATCACCTTCACCAACCTCTTATATATTAGCGTTGATGAGGGAAGAAAAATCCTCTTCATAAACTTCATGGCTTAACCTAACATCCTAGCGGATCTGGTCACCCGATATTTTGACTAATCCGGCTGCCCGGCATCCTAGTGGATCTGGTTACCTGGCATCCTGGCGAATTCGACCCAATCCAGTAACCCAACACACTTAAGGATTCGACAACCTGTCAACGGGTCCTGTTGACTAAAGTTGAAATGCACAATCGTTGCCTTGATCTTTATGTTAGTCACCATTTGATGGTTCCTAAATTTAATTTTCTTAATGGCTAGGTCGTGGGATCATGGGAAAATCTCATGAGACCCATGATCAAGGGTTGCACAACCTATAAATACCTGAGGCGTGATAGTTATTGTTTCTTACGCAATTGGAGAGAAGGAGAACCAGAGAGCTTTATTTGTATTCCCTACAAAGATCTAGTGAAATTTAGGAGTTATTACTCCCCTAGACGTACACCTTTCAAAGTGGAACTGGGTCACCAATTTCCTATGTTTTCTTGCTTGTGATTTACGTTTTGAGTCGAGCATCCTAATCTAAAAGCTCGATCAATTGATGCCGTCTGTAGGAAATGTTACGTATTGTCACATTTATCAATCTAGACCTTTTTTGATGTCTCCTTCTACACATCATTCCTCCCATGCTAATCCTGAGAAGCAAGCACTAGCGGAATCTAGCATTTTCGTGTCGAGTAGACACAATCAGGCTGCGGGACCAATCCAAGCGAAGGTGATGTAGCCTAGTCCCTAGCCCAAACCTTCTCATCAAGAGAATCTCCAGGAGAATCCACTCCTGGAAATGTAGCCATGGGAGGAGGAGTTTGAGGCAAAGCTTGCTGCCCTGGCAAACTAGCTCGAAGAAGTCCAACTAATGAAAGAAAAGGCAAAGTTCTAGCTAGAGGAGCCTCAAAATTCTACTCCCACTGACGACCAGTTGAAATGACATCAAGTGGTAGAAGAGGAGAATGCTCGCCTACATGAACAACTTGAAAAGTTAAAACGTGAGCTTCGTAGCTAGAAGGGTGAAGTTCCCACTGGCCTACCAAGGGCTTCACCCCCACCTTTGCAGGAGTCAGATGAACAGTCGAGAGCCATTCCTATGGTGACCGCGGAGGAGGCTCCATCTCTGAGATAGTTCATCAGGTGAAGTTCCCCCTGACCCATCGAGGGCTCCTCCCCCACCTTTGTGGGAATCAGATGAACAATCAGGAGCCATTCCCTGGTGATCAGCAGAGGAGGTTCCATCCCTAAGATAGTCCGTCAGGTCACTTGGGTGATGAGGGGCATGCACCCATCACCTTCTATGAAGGGGTACGTAGTCACATATGCCCATGGGGGTATGTGACTATGTACCCCTTCACAGAGAAGGTGCTGACCGCCCCTCTTCCAAAAAAGTTCAAGAATTCCATCTTGGCTCAGTATGATGGGGCATTTGTTAATACCCTTATTTTTTTTTTTTTTGAATAGGTGAGGAGTGTTATCGTTAATGATAGTACAATGGGAGCATTTTATTCATAATTCATAACAGAGAAAAACAATTACAAGGAATCTCTCCACGCTCCCACCAGTTCACCGCAAGTTCTAACAATATTCCCCACATTTATTGGTGTCCCTCTAAATAATTTATTATTAAGAGCACACCAGATACACCATAGAACTCCTGCCATCAATGTATGTGGTTTGGATGAATTTCTGAAGTACGTCCATAATTCATCCCATGAGGGGAGGCCTTCTCCAAATATGATTCTCCATGCATGATTTGTCACCAGGCACGTAGAAAAAATGTGCATGCTACTATCAGTTGGGAAGTCACATAGCGGGCAGTTCTAGGTTGGGGCACAGTCTCGTGTGCCTTATGTCATCGGTAATGAGAGCATCTCCTCTACATAGCCAAAGGAAAATTTTCTTTTTAGGGGCTTTTTCAAATGCCAAATACCAGCACAATCCTTGTCCACTAGCAAAGGAGTATTATCGTCTTTAGCAACCAAATATTTATAAGCCTTAGCTGGGGAGAAAGGCCCATTATTCCAGAGGTACCTATCTGGCCCACCCAACAGCTAGAAAGGCTCTAAATCCCTCCTCAACTGAGCGCATTCTTCTTGTAATCATCCTCCCACTCTAGCCACATGGTTCACAAGACTCTAGTTGCTATTCAGGGGGTCCAAGTTATCACTTACAGAAATGAATTTGTCTACTGCAACATTGAATGCACGTGGGAATCTATTTTTCATCAAGCCCAAACTAGACCAATGGTCCTGCCAGAAGGAGAACTGCTGGTCGTCTCCAAGTTTTGGCACAAAGCTTGACCAGTTGTCATGGACTACTGCCTAGATAGATGATGAGGCGTGTTTCACAAATTAAAATAAGGGTTCGGAGGACCCATCGTCGTAGCTTGCAAAATGCTTCTATCAGATAAAATTTATAACTGAAACTCAAAAAGTGAGTCCCAGGTCGAACACGAGGAGGTGAACATTTGGTTTTGAAAATTTGTGTTTTGCTTTTTATTTGTTTTTGTCATTTTTGTCTTTTATAATTTTTTTTGTATTTTTAATAAGCAAGAGATCAGGTCGATGAAATTTTATCTAGCTAGTCTACTTGCAAAATATAAAAGAAAAAGAGAGAGAGAAACAATCACATATATTTCTAAACAAGTGTTTCTACAACTATGAAAGTAGGAAAAACTACACTAGAAAGCAGTAAAGATAGATGGAGATGAGAAGAATCCCCCTTGACAGTCGCTTGGAGGATGACTTACTCTGACGGCCCCCGGATGAAGATAGTGAGGAGAGGGACGAAGGAGAATGGCAGCGGAGGAAGGAGGATGGGACGGGACGTCGTCGTGGTGAGGATCTACTTCCCAAAGTAGGTGAGAAGACGGCCACGGGATGCTTCACGAATGGGGATGAGGGAAGGGAAAAATATTTGGTTTTCTACTCTAGAGGAGCATCTCAGGATTGGGACAAGCTCTCTCTAGAGCCTTAGAGGTGGTGAGAGGAAGAAAGAGATGGTTTGGAAGGGGAGGGGTCATGGGGTTTATATAGTAGAGGAATGAAGGTCAAAAATGGATACAGGGTAATTAGCGACCTCAAGGATGTCGCTGTAGATCCATCTCAAGCGTTGCTATAGCCTCCAACTCATGCTCGCGCAAGCGCGTGCTTTGCTGGCCTTCCATCACACATGCGAATCATGCTCGTGTCCTGCTGGTGCGCTAGCGAGCACACTGGCATGCGTAAGGGTGCGCGCTGGCTTGCACTGGCATGCACGCGCACTGGCATGCACGCGCTGCTAGTGCATGCTGGGGTGCACTGTGGTGTGTAATTGCGATTGGGGGGGCTTCGCAGGTCTCGAACTCATGCCCCTCCCTTGGAGGTCAGGTGCTTAACCACTGTGCCAAGATGTCCAAAAGGTTGAGGAGACGCCTTAGCATGCGCGGTGGAGTGTTCTCAGCCGTTGGATTCTCATCCAATGGCTGAGATGGCATGATGGGAGGCTTCTTTGGAAGGACGTCGGTGACCTTGGGTGCTCCAAATGGTGCCACATGGCACCATCTGGACCATCCACCTTTCCTTGCTTGTAGAGGATGCCATGGTGCTCGGATCGAGGTGATTTCTGCATTGACGGACTACGATTGTCACTCCGGATCCATCCGTACAGTTGGATTCTCCATCTGAGGCCTGTAAGGATGTCGCTTGCCCCCTGGTCGTTGATCTTCCTCAAACCGCATAAGATGCTACAGGATTCCGATCTAGACGATTTCAGAGGAGTTAGACTCCAATCATCGTCCTAATCAAATCCGTATGGTTAGATCATCCATCTAAGGCCCTAAAATAAATCTCCTTCCCTCTAGCCATAAAAAGACATAATTAACCTAAAATATACACAACTGCTCTAAATGTAGGATAATGCATGCTATGCAATATTTATAATATGAAATGCAAATATAAGCCTAGGAACATGCATGTTTAGGCATTTTACCCTCAATAATTTTGTCTACATCATACCCTCATGCCTATCTTTTGCTAATCCCTAGCAAAATTAAACTACATGCTATGTATAAAAATAGAATTAGGACTCGATCGCTTAGGCCTAAGTTGTTTATTAACACTAGAAAATTTCAACTAAGGTCCAAAACTACGGAGACTCAACAGTGCCCGGGTGTCTACCAGAATGCAGATCACCCAAGTCATCGCCTTATTTGAAAAGAGAAGATACACAAATTTTTTTTCTTATTTTTCTTATTTTCTAATTTTTTTATACTTTTGGAGTTTGAGAGTTTCAGGATAACTTTTTACGGCTACCTGACCTGTCCAAGACTCAAAAAGGACTCTAAGTGCTAATTATTTAATGAAAAGAGTGAAAGACCCACTAGGCAGCCATTAAAATGGACTTCGAGTTTCTACAACCCTAGGTGACCTTGCCTAGAGGTTTATCTTTTCAAACGGTAGCTTTCTCCCTACTTCTTTTATTTATGGGGTCAACACAAGGGTGAACCAAGTGTCTATCTCCCTGATTTATTCTACTTCCCCGCTTCTTCCCTATGTGTTTTGAGAATTATTGTGCATTTTTATGAGTTGGGCTCTGGACAACCAGCTAATGGGCTGTTACCCACAGCAACTTGCCAACCATACTCGTACAATAAAGTGTAGTTTTATTTGTTTTTTTTTCTCCTTTTTCTATTTTTTCTTTTTCTTTTCTTTTTTTCTTTTTTATTTCTTAGTAGGTGGCTTCCCTGAGCTAAGATTTACCTAAAGGCAATATGAAGAAAATGGTCTTGTGGGTGGGCTTTGGACAACCGACCGATGAGCTGTTACCACCAACAACTTATCAACCATACCACCTTAGATAGTTCATTAGCTACCCAATTTTCAAAGAAACCACCAAAAAGTGAGTCATTGCCAAAAAGTGTGTAGATGCTTAGGCTTAAAGTCCCCTCAAATCAAAGGGCAGGTTGATAAGTCGTATACTTATCACCCTAATTTATTGATCAATTTAAAGTAAAGTTACTTGGCGAGGGCTCGAGACTAAGTCCACAT
This sequence comes from Thalassia testudinum, assembly GCA_037157565.1. Lineage (NCBI taxonomy): Eukaryota > Viridiplantae > Streptophyta > Magnoliopsida > Alismatales > Hydrocharitaceae > Thalassia > Thalassia testudinum. Next base: position 53,011,538 of record JAZHRO010000078.1, read on the forward strand.
TCAAGTGGACACCTGGGCTAATTAAGGTCGAAGACTTGAAGAGTCTAAGTGTTTAGGTCCTCTCATATCATTTCCTAAATTTAATAACACCTAAAAGCCTAAGTTCTCTTCTCCTAATTCTATTTTCTTTTTCTTTATCTTTTTGAATTTTCATTTTTTTAAAAAAGAAACTAAAGAAATTCTATGGAGTTAACAAAATGATTTCAGGAATTATCTACCCCCCCATGCCTAAATGGTGTAATGTCCTCATTGTAAAAATAAAGACATGAAATGGCAAAGTAAACAGACTATCACCTGAATAACGTGAAAATCCGGTCAGCTCTGTAGAGAACGTGGAATATAAACACATGCTAAATTTAATGCCTTCAACTAGGCATAACATACATACAAGGAAGAAATTGAGAATTCACAAGTGCGGATCAGAGTTAAAATAAAAATATTAATCCTCCAACCCGCTAACAGAAGATGTCCACAGATGTGGACCAAGTTATGATGCAGGCCCATGCCCAAGAGTTAGTGGTTCTAAGGTTCTGGATGAAAATCACCTACAATCGAAGGTTGTTAAGCTTGCAAGGCTAGGCCTGTAGCTTTGTGATGTGCAACCCAAGACCAAAGTGTCGGACAACGGGTAAAGATGGTTCAATAGGTGCGGATGTCCACTTAACGTTCAGCTCAGAAAAATAATCAGTTATTTCGAGCTTGGGTTGCACATGAAAGATATCGTAAGGGTCTTGGTAGAAAGTAGGTGGTTTTAGGTCAACAGGAACCCTTAAATCCAAACTTGTTTTTCCCTCAAAATTAACCTCCTAAATTTTTATTTCATCATTTCTATCCTCCAACATCAAGTGCTTAGGCTCTAGGACCTCTAGCATATCATTCACCCCATAAGATTTACCTAAGTCTAGAAATTGTGGCTGACTCAGAATTGACTTGGGTACAATGATTTCCAAATCAAAATCAATCCCTTTGGGGTGTGGTTGAGGAATGGGCTATTGATTGAATCTTCTAGTAAATGAGGATTCGAATCCTCCAAGTTAGCCCCAACTGAATCCAAATCTTCCATAATTGGGCTATCAAATGGTTCGTCAGATTCCTCAAGCCCGTTTGTCTCACTAAAATCATCTTCCTTATGCTCAAGTGAGACTTCACTAAGAGATTCTTCACCGTCAGAGTCAAAGAATTCGTGATCCTCATTTATATATGTCTCAAAATCGATTGTCATTTCCTGGTTCAAAGTGACATATTTTTCCTCGCTCCCTCGCTCGAGGATCTCGGGTGAATCAATTGGTTCATCCTTAATGGGTTGCTCTAGCCCAACCTGGTCATCCCTGGTTTCAGAAAATGTATCACCCCCGACAGGTGCCTGAGCAAGTTCAAACATGGCTCTCCTGAAGGGGGTTCATCCTAGGAATCATCCCAAGATTGGACTAAGGCAACCACAAATTTCATCCTCAACCTCAATAATTTCCCAAGAAGAAACTCACCCAGGTCCCTATCCCTAACATTTTGGAGCAAATCCAATAGAGAACTATTAAGTTCATCAATCATTTTGATCATAGGCTCCAATGGTTTAGTGCATGGTGTTAGCTGAGCTTCTAAAGATTGTATAGTGTTCCTCAAATTAGCCAACACCCTATCCTGGATCTGGTTCACCTGAACCAATTAGTTCACTTCAAGGTTGGGTGGGTTTGGGTTCATTCTAGGGGAGTCAAGATATTGAGGTTCTCGGGTTCCTCCCTGATAGTAGGTCATCTTGGGTTGTTCAAAGAATGGTGGTGACCTATATTCAGTGGGATACTGGGGAGGGTAGGTGTTATAGTCAACATATCCTTCTTGATTGTAGATCGAGTTAGGTTGATCATCAAAGGGTGGAGATCTATAATCATTGTAGCTCTAGGAAGGATAGTAATCATAGTCTTGTTGTTCAGGGTTAGGACCTAGACACTGAGGTCCGGATTCATATCCCCAATCAAAGTTATCCCAGCTAGTGGATGGGTAATTACAAGTCAAGTCGGGATAGTAATTATCTTGGAGATAAGTGGTAGTAGGAAGATAGGATATGAAATGAGTGTAGGGTGTGGAAGGATACATGGTAGAATAGGAGGGAAATCAGAGGAGAGAAAGAAGCCCTTGGAGTTATGCTCTTGGAATGTGATGGGCCCTTTAGATGGGTTGTGCCTTTAATGATCAATTCAAATGTGTGTGCGTGCACAACCAGGGTTTGCAAATAAGGTTAGGATGATGTGTCTTTTAGGGTTTAACCTTGTTTAGTAGCTTTTAGGGTTTAATCTTTAGGTTCGTTCAATCAGGTTTAGTAGAACACTCCAAGTTTTGAAAGCACTGGTGTAGATATATTCCTTTAAAAATCAGAAATAACATGTGGAGTGCCTAGTTCAATCCTAAAAATCAACCCTAAGTGGCAAACTACTTGATGAATCAATTTTAAATTGAGTGGTGCGGCCCAAACAGCTTGATCAATTAGCCTGTTACACCACTTGATTAAGGCACACAAAAAGTCTAACCTATTCAGATTTATACTCACCTATGTGTATTGAGTTGAAGTGTACTAGGTCCACAGGTCAGATCCCAGTTAAGTGGTAGAATCAAAGAAATTATACGCCTTATGATAAGAAGTTGTGGGTGTTAAGTGTGTAGCTTTCAGTTAAATCTCACAAGAGAAGTATATATATATATATATGTGGGTGGGTGAGGTGAGTGGAGTGACAATCAAACAACCAAAATCTACCCTAGGGTTTATGCAAGCACCTAAGTTGATTTGGGATTAAGTTATTTGGTTATGGAATGAAAACTAGGGTGGGGGTGGTGGGGATAAACTTACAAAACTCTTTAACCACACTTTACTCTGATCTGTCCGCTTTGGCTCGCCTTGGAAGGGTACCTATAATAACATAAAGAAAGGAGCAAAGTGAGCTAAAAAGTTAAGTAAGGCGGAAAAATGTGAGAAAAACCAAAGAACGTTGCCTCCCTGGCAATGGTGCCAAAATGATGAGGCATGTTTTGCAAATTAAAATTAGGGTTCTGAGGACCCATCGCTGTAGCCCGCAGATAAAATTTATAATCGAAACTCAAAAAGTGAGTCCCAGGTCAAACACTGGGAGGCGAACATTTGGTTTATCCGTGTTTTGCTTTATATTTGTTTTAGTCATTTTTATCTTTTATAAATTTTTTTGGTATTTTAATAGGGAAGAGATCAGGTTGATGAATTCTAGCTAATCTACTTGCAAAATATAAAGGAAAGAGAGAGAGAGAAGACAAAAAAATAAATAAAAATGGTGAATCATGCCCTACTGGTGCATTGGCAAGCGCGCTGGTGTGCGCATGCGCGCACGTGTGCTGCTGGTGCATGCTGGCGTGTGCTGCAGCGTGCAATTGCGATTTGGGGGGACTCCGCAGGTCTCGAACTCACTCCCCTCCCTTGGAGGTTGGGTGCTTAACCACTGCGCCAAGATGTCCAAAAGGTCAAGGGGACGACTTAGCGCGCATGGTGGAGTGTTCTCGGTCGTTGGATTCTCATCCAACGGCTGAGATGGCATGCTGGAGGCTTCTTTAGAAGGACGCCGGTGACCTTGGGTGCTCCAGATGGTGCCACGTGGCACCATCTGGACCGTCCACCTTTCCTTGCTTGTAGAGGGTGCCACGATGCTCGGATCGAGGTGATTTCTGCGTTGATGGACTACGATCGTTGCCGCAGATCCATCCATACAGTCGGATTCTTCATCCGAGGCCTGTAAGGATGTCTCTTGCCCCCTGACCATTGATCTTCCTCAGACCACATAAGATGCTATGAGATTCCGATCTAGACGATTTCAAAGGCGTTAGACTCCGATCGTCATCCTAATCAAATCCGTACGGTTAGATCGTCCATCCGAGGCCCTAAAATAAATCTCCTTCCCTCTTGGCCATAAAAAGACACATTAACCTAAAATATGCACAACTACTCTAAATGTAGGATGATGCATGCTATGCATAATTTATACTATGAAATGCAAATATATGGCTAGGAACATGCATGATTAGGCATTTTACCCTCAATAATTTTGTCTACATCAATAGACCTCTAGAATGGAGAAGGCCGATGAGGGGCAGAGGTGTATCTAGTTACGTGAGAGCTGCCATGGGTGTCTTTGATGATCATCAACCAACTCCTATCACCATCATCTTCAAGGAGTTTAACTGCCCATTTGATCAGCAGGGAGTTGTTAAACTCCTTCAGTGAACGGATACCCAGTCCACCTTGTTATTTAGGAGTGCATAATTTATGCTATTTAATGGGGTGTAAGAATCTGCCTTCAAATTTTGCCCCTTTCCAAAAGAATCACTTCTGCAGCATGTCAAGTCTTTTCCAAATTGATCCTGGCACCCTAAAAATGGAGAAGACTGGGATAGAATTGATGACAGAGTTTAAGAGGATCAACCTGCCTCCCTTCGATAAGTATTGGCTGCTCCAACTCTCTAGCTTGGCTATAACTTTCTCAAATAAGGGGTTCCAGTCGCTCTTTTTTAATTTAGTGTCTTGTAAAGGGAGTCCCAGATATTTCACTGGAAGGTTTCCAATAGGAGTATGCAAGCTGGAGGATAGCCTCTTAGATTCATGACCAGCCAATCCAAAGTAAATGAGGGAGGACTTGTCACCATTTATCTTCAGACCAAAAATTTCACCAAACATGGTCACCATAGTATGAAGGATCTTAGCTTCATTTAGACCCCCTTCCATGAAGAAAACAGTGTCGTCTGCATGTTGCAATATTGGTGTCATAACTCTAGAGCTAGTCAAGGAATAACCTCTGACCAAACCTGCCTCTGAAAGCTTGCAAGTAAAGCAGGCTAGGGTGTCCACCGCAAGATTAAAGAGAAGTGGAGCTAGGGGGCAGCCTTGTTTAACCCCTCGTTGGGGTTGAATCCAAGTTTCACAAGGTTTTCCATTTATAATAGGAGAAAAAGATGAAGTTGCAATACATCTTTTCATCCAAATAATCCACTTTGGTGGGAACCCCCTCCTCATAATTTCCCATAGATAGCGCCAGGAGACCGAGTCAAAAGCCCTACTAAAGTCCACCTTCCACGTGAAGGCTTTACATTTCTGTCTACACCATCCGGTGACCATCTCCCAAGCTATGATAAAAGACTCTTGCAGTGATCTGTTGGGGAGGAAAGCTAACTGTACTAAGTTAATCATATGTTGTAGAATTCCCCTCAATCTATTTGCTAAGACCTTGCTAATAATCAAGTAAATAGAGTTCGTCAAAGCAATAGGTCTGAACTCTTGTAGGCTCTCCACTCCTTGCTTCTTAGGTAGTAAGAATAGGTATGATTTATTGATTTTTTCGAATCCCTAGTTGCCCTCTCGGAACTCTTTAATTACATCCATCACATCATGTTTCACCACCGGCCAAAATTCCCTATAAAAGAGGACTTGAAATCCATCGGGGCCCGGGGAGCCCTCAGAGTTCAACCTAGCCATTGCCTCTTCAACCTCCTGGACTGTGATTGGTGCAATCAGATGTTCAGCTTCAGATTGGTTCACTTGAGAGAAGTCGGAAGTTGTTAGTCTCCAATTTCCTATTTCTACAGCTCTGGTGGCTTCTTTGAAGAACCTGATTGCTTCTTTTTTGATAACTGCAGAGGAGGACAGCACCTAATCACCTAAACGCAAAGAAGAGATATAATTGATTCTCCTTCTAGAACTGGCTGCCATGTGAAAGAATTTGGTGTTTGCGTCTCCTTATTTCAGCCATAGTTGTCTAGACTTTTCTCTCCAATCAATTTCCCTCTTTAGATCTTCCTCTAAATGATCTGACAAGTTTTACATTGCAGTCGCTCATCTTTTGTTAGCTGCCCCTTATCTTCTTTTTCGTCCAGCAGTTGCACCTTCTTTAAGGCTTCCATCCTTCTTTGGTCTCGCAAGATCTCTAATTACATTTCTGTACTCCTTCATGATAGATTTGAGTTCTTTGAGTTTGGTAGCAAGCCTGAAAGTGGTTGTGCCCTCCACCTACTTAGAAACCCGCCAATTGGCAATCATATCCTTACATTCTTCTTCCTTAAGCTATGACTCTCTAAATTTAAGTATGTGCCTATCAAGGAGCCTTCACCACAATCCCAGAGTAGCGGGGTATGATCTAAGAATGGGCGGTCCAGCCCCCTTACCGAGGATAGTTGGAAGCCTTCCAGCAGCTCCACATTGCCAAAGAATCGATCTAGCGTTGACTTCTACCCATTACCATTTCTCCAAGTGTATTCATCCCCTGAAGAAGGATAGAGAGGCAGGCCTAAAGTTGAGGTCGCCATCTGAAAGCCAAGCAAACCACTATTCAACCTTCCACTTCCTCTGTCATCTTCAGTTAAGGCGCAATTGAAATCTCCCCCCACTAGCCAAGGTAGTCCCTGTACCACATCTGGAGCTCTGGATAGCTCTTGCCATAGAGAATTTCTCGCACTATCAGAGCATGGTCTATACACACATGATAGAATTAAATCTTAATCTGAGCTCAGTTGTTTGAACTTGCAAGTTAGCACATATTGCTCCCTCCACACTTCTTTCAATTCCATTCTTGAAAGGTTCCACCGTACTGCAATACCTCCAGACCTCCCCTGTGCATTAATTGTCCTGACATTAGTCTGACCACCTTAGATTAAAGAGTGCCATAGATTTTTGTTCTCTTCCTCAATATGCGTTTCTTGGAGGAGTGCACAGTCTATTTCCCATTCACGAAGATATTGAGCAAGCGAAGCCCTCCGAACTCTGTCACGTAACCCATGCACATTCCAAGTGAAGATTTTCATCTATGCATCTGGTCAGTCCGCTTTTGCACCACCATCCTCTCCAAATTGAGAATTGCTGCTATAGTTGCTTCACTGATTTTCTTACCTCCACCAACAATTCTCCCCCTGAGTTTGTATGGAGAGCGACCATATTTGACTGCTGCAGATGATCCTACCCCAAATTTTATACCTTCAGGCACCTCAAAGATGAAATTGTCTTCTTTGCCTTCATCAACCATTAGTCCCCCTGTCTGTTCTTCTGCTGAAGTGCTTGCTGTCGCAGTTTCCCTTCCGTCAAGGGTGTCAGTCATCTCCACGCCACCCTGTTGGATCCTATTAGGCTCGTCTATTGGCTCGTCTTGCAGAATCGAGACATGGAGTCCCTTCCTCTTCTTCGAATTGAGGCATCCTTCTTGATTCAGTCGGCATTTAGAGCTTCTTACCTAAGCCCCAACTACTTCAGCATACGTTCTTTCTCCCCCTTGCTCTTGTTTCTCGTTGTGATGGCAAAAAAATCTGACGTGAAGGAGCCAAGAGCTTCCTTCATAGCAAAGTATTAGCTTGTTGGGAACTTGCCCACCCCGAGTTAGTTTCACCTCTATTGATATGGACCTCCCATCTCCCACTTGCAGCCCTACATTTGCTCCTTGTGCTAAGGATACAAAGCTAGAGATTGCATTTGCAACCACGTTGTTGACCCTCAGATGTAATGGGAGTCCTCTGATTTCTAGGGTTCCCCATCGCTCTTGTGCTCTTTGAGGAGAGCATTCTTGCATTGCTCCATCAAAGGGTGAAACAAGCCTCCACATTATGGCCATCCCTTCAGAGGCACACGTGCGGAAATGGAGGTTTTCAACATCAATCATACCCAGACCAAACAGCAAGAGGCAGGATCCTCCTAACATCGCGATTTTGTATCCTTTGGAGGTTAAGGATAGGGAACTCACCAACTTTTGGGCTTGTGTGTATGAAATCGTTCCCGTTAAGGCCTCACCAATCAAGGCTCCGTGCAAGGCCATCTCTGAGTCTTTATCCTCTTTGGATAATGGGATCTCCACATCAAGAGCATGGTTGAACCCTTCAGACGAATGGGGAGGGTGAGCGTTCGTCATTTGAAAATTTCTCCGTGGCAGTGCTCCGCCTGGATTGGTTGGTCCCTTTTTCTTGCAGACATCTTTCGAGTGACCCAATTCACCGCAAGCTAGACAGAGAACTGGGGAGTTACACGTAGCGGCCATGTGACCCCTTCTTCTACACCTGTAACATAACACATCTGTGCTTCCTTCTCATCTGTATCTCCATCTACCCCTACCTTCTTGTCCCTAACGAGGAGAAGTCAGGGCCAAACCTTCACGATCCCGTCAACGCCTGCCTTTGGATCTCCAAACCCTCCAGCTGTCACCCTTCTCCCCATCGACTCCATCGCCATGCTGCCTCATGCCTCTCCTTCCCCAATTTCTTCCCCGTCTTCTTGTGATGTGATGTGCTGTGAATGCTACATTATTCTATGTTTATGCGATGGATGACTAGATCTTGGGTATTTGACGAACTGATCCGAGTCCTTGCCTGAGCAAGGGGTTCGAGTCGTAACATTGAAAGTAGGTCACAATGTAGAGATGAGACAATCGACTCAGTAGGGAACAAACATCTACTCAATTAATACCCTTGCTTTCATGTACCAAAACTATAATTTTATTGAGGACTAACCTTTACAGGTCAAATCAAATCATGATGTCTTGGTCAAGTGATATTAACTTGAGAAGAAGCTATGGAAGACTTCTTTTTATTTTACTGAGTCTAGAACTATGAAAGGAACCTCATAGAATAAAAAACGATGTGCTTTTAAATTTGCAGAAGTCATATTTTCTCTTCAAACCTAAGTTTTAACTTATGTTGATTGACCAATATTCTAATTGATTGACCAACCCTCTTACTTAATTGATCAAATACCTCCAACGGTCATATTTCCCTTTTGATCGATCAACCCTTTTTGTTTAATCAATCAAAGCATTCTAACAGTCAAATCCCAATTTAATCGATCAACATGGAATCGATCAAACCATTTATTTAATTGACCAAAAGTATTTTTGATCGACCAATCCCAAGTTTTGATCAATCAAAGCTGTATTTCTAGTATTTCCAAAATAGGTCAAAAAATGCCTATAAATAGGACCCTCGACTCCCTTTCTCAAAACACACTTCAAGAGCTTTCTATAAGCAAAACACTCATATTCTTTCTAGTGCTTTCGCACCTCTGCGCCTATGATTACTGTGATTCAAAACATGATTCTTTGCAAATCACAAAAGCTCAATTTGTTCTAATCTCATTGAGGTTCCATAAGAATTTCTGTTATATACTTCATATTCCTGTTGTTCTTGATCTGGGATCCAAGTTGTCGTGGAAGTCCCATTGTTCTTCTCTTAGTCAGATGTAAAAGAGAAGACATCTTGTAATAGATTGTGCCACCCTTGTTCAAGTAGTATGTGATAGTGGATTGACTAGTGTTGCCTAGTCCAGAAAATCCTAAGCTAGGAGGCTTAGGTAGTGGTTTTTACTTTGAAGGGTTTCCACTCTAAAATCAAGTGTTCTCTCTCTTGGTTTGTGCATATTTATTTTTGATCTGTGGTGAATGATATTTTTAATTTATAAATAAAGATCTATATTACACTATTCGCCCCCCTCTAATGTATACTTTGATCCTTTAGGCTTCACACGCACTCACATTTAGTATCAAACCCTGTTTACACTAGTCAGGATGTCAAAATCCTCTAAGGTATATGCTAAGGGATAATCTCCTGTCAAACCTCCACTATTCAATGGCACCAACTAGAGATATTGGAATACTAGAATGCAGATATTTTTGAAATCTATGGATTATGAAGTTTAGGATGTGATAGCTGATGTACAATTACCTTACATAGTTATATAGTCCTTGTTAAGTTATAATATAAGGAGTACAATAATCACCACATTTTATAATTTTTTACTAGTTAAGTCCAGGTCATTCACTGGGAGGCAAAATTACGCTAATCATTCACCATTTATTCTAAATTACTCTTTATTCTTAATTAATATAATTAACTGACTACTACATATAATACATATAGAGAATAATTGCTAAACTTATATACATGCTCTACATAATTATTAATTACCAATTACTATAAACTTAGCTTACTTAAGTATATTGTTCAGGCATAAAATTATGTTTCAAGTATAGATACGTCGTAGTATAGTGCGAAAATACGTCGAAACAAAAAAATTTAACAAGATAATGAGTCCCGGTCGAACTTAGGGAGGCAAAAAATGACTAGATTGCAATAATGATTTAGAACTAGAACTAGAATAATCATATATATATATATGAAGCAAATTTATTCAGATGACAATTAGGCTGTTCAGATACTTAGAACTAGAACTAGAAGAAAAGTAGAGACACTAGAAATAAAATAGCTATCTAATCTACTAGAAGAAGGGCACCAAGGGTGGTACTTGGTGGCCTTTGGAGAGGTCGGTGTTGGATCGGAAAACTACCTGATCAAAATTGGATTTGAAAATCCGTCATTGTAGTTTGATTTGCAAAGCAATCCGTCAATAGATAAAACTTTACCAAAATTTGTAAAGAAATTCTGAGTCGAATATAGGGAGGCTACGTCGATCTAAAATCCACGATTATTTTTTTTTGTATTTTTGTTTGAAAGTGGGATAATTACAATGAAATTGATATTAACACTAAGAGAGAGAGAACAATCACTTGATATATGAATACTATTTTCACAGCTAGAAAAGGGGAAATGATTACAGCTAGAAAGCGGGAAATTCTATTCTAGAAAGCAATAAAAAGAAGGGAGAGAGATGTTATCCTCCTCGACGATTGCTTGGAGTGATGCCTGGAAGATGGAGGATGGGGCGGGAAGAAGGAGGATGAAGTAGGAAGAAGTGGGAACGAGGCAGACTGTCGTCGTCGTCGTAGGATCCACTCCCTAAAGGGGGCGAGAAAACTTTGGATTTGGCTCTAAAGGAGCATACCGAGTGTGGGACAAGCTTCTCTAGAGCTTTGGAGAGGGAGAGAGGTGAAGGGATGAGAATTTCGTGGGGTAGGGGTCTCCTTTCATAGTTGCAAGGATTAGGGGCAATTTGGTCATTACATATTCAAAACATTAAAAAGAGGGTCTTTACTGATGGAATTAAGCGTCACTAAAGACCCCACGTCTCCGCAGCTTTGTGCGCGCCTGCCGCCTCCTCCTTTCCCAAGTGTCTAATGCACGCACACGTCCAAGCAGTCTCAACCGTCTAATTGCAAGATCGGACGGCACATATCACTCCTCGCCAACGCCTCTACGTCAGCTCAACACACAACACGCTTCTTCTCAGCTGTCCGATCTCACATCCAACGACCCAGAATGCATCGCACCCCCCGCGTCTGATCGAGCATTTGCATCTACGTGGGATTAAGCGTGCATGAACCACGCGCATCCATTGTGCCACATCACTCGCTCCTCACTCGCACAATCTGCATCAAACAGCTGAATTGAATGTGCTCCTGTGCTTGTCCTAATTTGAGGCGCAGCGGGGATCGAACCCACGCCTCTGCCTCGTGGAGAGACGCTCGCCCGTTGTGCTGTACGTGCATTTGAGGCATGCGGATGGTTTTCTGTGCGAGCGACCATGGCCGTTGGATTGAGATCCAACGGCCCAGATTGTCCACACCTTTTGCCTTATGAAGATGAGAGCAGGCACGTCTGAGTAAATCCTGGCCATTGGATCAAGATCCAATGGCTAGGATCACGCGGTGAAGTCTTTTGAAATGCAGCAGCAGGTCTTTGGGCTGATTGGGAGGCTGAGATGGTGCCACGTGGTGCCATCTTGGCCATCCATCTTCTATGTGTTGTAGATAGTGCCACTGATGTATGATTGGACCTATTTTCATGCCGTTAGGCTACGATCGTCGATCCGAACCCATCTGTGCTGTCGGATTTGTCGTCTGAAGTGTAGATTGACACCATCTTGGCCTTTAATTTCTGAGCTTCCTCAGACTATATCTGGTGCTACGGATGTTCGATCGGGGCGATCTTGGAGTCATTGAACTCCAGTCGTTACCCTGATCAGATCCGTGAGGTTGGATCTTCCATCTAAAGCCCCAATTAAAAGTCACCCTATCCCTGGCCATAAAAGGAGACAATTTCTATACAATTTGTATAATTTGACCTAAATGCATGATTAAGCATGTTATGCAATGTTTATACATGATGCTAATATGGTACTAAGAACATGCATAAATAGACATTTTTGGCTATTTAGATGTATGCACATTAGTCAGGGAGAGCAGTAGCGGTGCACCAAGGTGGTCTTGATGTATGCTTCAGAAGAAGATGGATCTTGGAGATGTCTGGAGATGTCTGGGAGGAGAGATGGAGGACAAGATGCCTTCATATGGGGGCTCTGGGGTCCCTTTTATAGTTAAACTGAGGGGCAAAGTAGGTATTTGGCTCCAAAACTCATGTATCAACCTTGGATTAATCAGATCCATCGATTAGGAGATCAACAGCTCTGATTTTGCCTCAAAATAGCCTCCATAACGCCTTCAACTTGTGCACTGCCTCTAATTGCGACACGTGGCGTGCTCTGGGCCCTCGGATCCCGATCATATGATGGTGCGCTCGCACCTCGCTGCTGCCTTTGCTAAAATCCTGCGTACACGCACATTTAATTCTAGCCATCCAATTTGAACGATCGATGGCTTAAACGCGCACTCGCACCTCCTTTAAGTGCTTGCATACAACGGGGCATGGACACGAGCATGCATCTACACGTACTTCGTACCGCCTGATTAGACGCACCTCCACATGCCACGCGTCTGTGCTAGCACCACTTGATCGTCATTGCATGACCCAATTTCTTCCTTCACGCACCGCCTCTTCAATTTATGCTCCACGTGTCTCGAGCACTCGCCACTTGCTCTTATGCAATCACGCTAACCACCACGCTACGCACGCAAATGGTTGCGTTTCTTCTTTTCCGCTCGATTGCCCTTAGTCGTTGGATCGAGATCCAACAACTGAGATGATCTTCTCATTGATGAAGGTGTGGTGAGGAGAGCGACGTGGCACTCTTGTGGCCATTGGATGACAATCCAATGGCCCACAAAGTGCATGGAATTCCTTTAGTGGATGGGGCGGTGGCCTTGGGTGGCTATGATGGCACCACATGTCGCCATTGTGGCTGTCCATCTTCTTTGCTTTTTAGATGGTGCTATAGAGCTCTGATCGAGTTGATTTTTGTGTCATTGGACTGCGATCGTTAATTCGGATCCATCCATGCGGTCGGATTTGGCATCTGAGGTTTTTCATCAACTTGCTTCTTGGCCTTTGCTCTTCCATGGACTACATAGGATGCTATGGGAGTACGATCAAAACGAACTTGGAGGCATTGGACTCCCGTCGTCATTCTGAATAGATCCGTACGTTCGGTTTCATCATCCGTAGCCCCAAATTACTTGCAATTATTATTACCTCTCAATTAGAACATAATATAGCATTATTATTCACAAAGCTAATAAATCAACTATGATGCCAAATAAGATGCTAATGCATGCATTATTCCTAGCTTAAGCTAGGATCTAACTTAATTCGGGTAGATTATGACCTATGATTGCTGCACAATTATGCCCCCATACCTAAATCTTGCTAGTGCCTAGCAAATGCATGACTAAATGCATTCTATCAAGAGTTTGACTAGAGATATTTCTTTTATTTTCATCTAAAAAGTTAGAAATCTAGATAATCGTGAAAGTGTAGTGTTGTAGTCTATGCAATGGATCCAAACGAAAAGTCAATCCATATCTAAAGCTCGTACTTGACCATTAGTAAAACTCTATTGGGATAGACGAACTTCTCTGGGGATATAAAATAATCTCTAATTTAGCCCTGGCTTTTGGCTTAGGTAGAAGATGCTTGAGTTAAGTGGGTTTGTATTTAGTGGCTCACACTCCTCTGGTGCTACATATAGACTAGTACTTTAGAATCTAGATTTCCAGACTTTCAATTAAATCAACTTAGAGAGAGGTGGAAAAACTGTACTCTCTTAAGTTCCTTGTACTTATTCTCTCTCTCTTTTCTTCTCTTTTACTTCTCTTTTTTTTTCTTTTCTTTTTGTTTTTTAGTTCACAATCTTATTAAATTTGTAAGTATATTTGGTGGTCTTTCATGGCATTAATACTTCAATTAAGTTTTGATAACCCTATAACTAAGTCAGAATTCCTCAGCCAGTATTCGACTTGTCAGAAATACAGGAAAAGTAGGTCAAGGCTACATTTGGTGGATTGTAAGAGTTGTAGGTATTGTTGCCTCAATGTGCTTGTCATAAAATGAAATAAATGCAACTCAACATTTTTTTTCTTTTTTTTCTTTTCTTCTTTTTTTTTAGACTCTTTTTTTTATACTTTTTCTTTTTTTACTTTTTTTTTCTTTTTCTCGCATATGTATCTACCAACATAACATAATGCAACATGACATACGAACTTTTATTCACGAGGCATTATTCGGGATTGGTGATGTTCAAGAGGATATTGGGTGGCTTATTTGGTGGAAGTGCCTATTCTCGGCACCGAGAAAGGAATGAATGGGATAATGTATTTCCGACATTGACATTAACACCCTCCTTCAGCCGAGGATTCCATAAAGGATAGTCGTAACCATCCACCTTAGTCCTAGTTTTATTAGAACCCTCTCTCTATGTATTTACCTTAGTTGGTGGCTCTCACAAAGATTCACACAAGGAATTTGGATGTAGGAACTAAGAGCGAAAACTAAGCCTAACTCAAAGTATTATTATCCAATTATCTAGAAAATAAGATTCTTTGCACTAGACTTAGAGCACTAGTAGACTCTCTACTCCCAACTCATAAATGTTTGGTGGATCTACTAGAAGATGGCTTTCCTGACTCTCTAATTACTATTCAAAGGTTCAGGAAAAGAAGCAATGCTTCTTTTGGACAAACTAAAGATGTCTATTGGTCTTTACAGTGGATCCATTGCAAATTCTATGTACAAGTGTGAAATTGTACTGGACTCTAAGTTCAGATATCAACTAAAGAATAAATCCCTAATAAAACCTCTTGATAAAAAGATCTATTTCCTAAGGTGTTGGCAGACAGTTTATATGTACTAACCCCCCATGCCTAAGTTCTTGCATGGCCTCATGCATGAATAAGAAAAAATGAATTAAGACAGGGAGTAAGTGGATAGAAATCACCTGGAATTGCTCCTGATTTGTCATTCAGCTTATGCCAACACTACAATGATGATCACAATATGTAGAATAGTATGCCAAAATGAAATATGCTATGTATAGAAACAAATGCTATGTCTAAATGTTGTGTCTAAATGCTATGCCTAAATGCTGAGTCTAAATGTTATGCCTAAATGCAGAGTTTAATGCCTCCAGCTGGGCAAAACTCTATCAGATGGATTAATGATTGTAGGAGACAAAGTCAAGATGGTAAGCACTTGGAGTTGCATCGTCATCAATGGACCAAAAATGTAGAGCAGTTTTCCATAAATACCAAGCCCACAAGGTCAACAAAATAACAAATCAGGGCTTGGAATTGGTTGTAGCCAAGTGCCATAAGAGAAATAAATTTGGGTGCCAGGATAAATAGCAAGTGGCAACCTTGAAGAGTGGTGTATGAGTACTGCAGATGTTGTGGATAAGGAGTTGGGAGTGGGAAACAGATCATACAGGTCCTGAAAGTAGTGGAAGGTAAGACCTGGGTAGTGTAGTTTGAAATGGTATAAGGAACCATTTCGTGAGTGGATGTGGTTGTGGGTGGTTGCAGAGTAGCTGTGTCAAATAAGATCTAGTGTTCCATCCCAACCGCTCTAGATTCGCCCAATTTAGTGTCATCCCTAGGTTGGTCAAAAATCTCGTACGAATCGCCCAAATTGTGTTCCTGGTGCGAATCTTCAAATATAATGGGCGACAGTTCGTTATCCCCAAGGTGTGGAAAATCAAAATCTAGATGCAATAAAGCCTCAAATTTTTTCACTTTCCATTCTGTGGCTTCTATGAAATCCTCAATATCAGAATCCAAGAGTGAAGATGTAATAGATTCATCCGACCCCAAATCCAAAAATGCCACAAGATTTTGCAAATTTTCCTTATAATCAGAAATGGGGTTTTTATCAGATTCTTCCTCAACTTTGATTGGATTCTTTGACAATTCAACTTTAACCCCATGGATGTATGGCATCTCATGTAAATCTATGTTCTTAATGTATTTATCATCTAAGCTTGTCACAGGGTTTTTATGCAATTCCACTCCAAATCTTTTAGAATCCAAATCATGTGCCTCATTAATTGATTTACTTGAATCAAGCATATCTACCTAGGTCTCAGAATGTACCAAATCTTGAGTGTCATGATCCTCCATCTCCATTTCCCAAGATTCAAGATCTTTAGATTAGGAATCAATCTTGGGACTTTCCTCATCACTTTCTAGGCTGGGGCTCTCAAATGATTCCATTTCAAATGTGCCAAGAACATTTCCCCTAACTCCATCAGATATCTCATCTTTCACTTCAAAATCACCTATTGAGACATCAACATCATCTACTTCAGGTGTGTGACTCGAAGAATCCCTAAAAGTAATCTCAAGTTCCCTAAAATCGTCTAGGCTAGTCTGAACTTGGTACTATAAAAGAAGTATGTCTTGAAGTGTGTGAGTTTGTTGATTCATCCTAGCCAAGGATTCTAGTTCTTTAAGGGCTTCCATTAGAGATTCTTCGATTGCAATCAAAGTTTGTCTCTACCCCAGATCAGTAGTGATCTGGATTTGATGTAGATATCTTGTAACTATGTCTGGTACTTTGCTACCATTTGCTACAGTCTGAGAAGTAGTTACAAGTCCATTGGTGACTCCCCAGTGGTGATCTATGTGGATGTGGCCTTAGATGTGAAAGATGTGAGTCTCGAGGTAGATGGAGGGTTATAATAGATTTGGTCTGGAAAATCATAGGGGTGGTGGGTGGGTTTGGTGTAGTCATAGGGTGCGGTCAAATCCTCAACCTTGAGTGGCTCACCACCAACCTGTGGCACATTCCCACTGGATTCAAGGTCCCAAGAGGTGATGTCTTGGGTTCTTTGTCTCTTATCATGAATTACTTTTTTCAAGTCCTCAAATTCCCTTTTTCTAACCTCCTTTGCTTCTTGGACTATTTGGATCAGCTCAGCAATCTGGGAGTTCTTGTGAGGGGTAGGAGCTTGCTGTAATGACTCGGTTCCCGAGTCCCTACGAGACACGAAAACCGGACCGACTCGACTAATCCCAAGACCTAGTCGTCCAACGAGGAAGTAACCAAAAGACAGTAAAATAAACCACATTCAGCATGAATATAACTAACAGTAAGAAAGTACAGCAGTAAGGAAAGAAACTACTACAGTAGGTACCACCACAACAGTAAAACAACATTTATCATATAACAAGAACTGCAGGTAAAGAAGGTACAGCGGAAACAAAAACTACTCACTAGAACAGAAACAAAAGAGGTACAAAAGGCTGTGGTAACTCTACTGGACCCTACTCGGCCCAGCGTCCTCTGCAGCCGCTGACCCTGGCTGCTCAACACCTGGTCCTGAAAAAGGTAACGAGTGTAACACGTCAGCAAAACGCTGAGTAGAGTGGCAAACTAACTAAAGGCAACAGTAGAGTGTACAGTAGCTGTTATGTTCTATTACTTCCTTTATTCACATCTTTCAATTTTTCTCACTATTTCATTTGTTTCTCAAATCCCTTACTTGATCTCGAATGTCCTCGTCGGAACGATCTTGATTGCAGTCTTTTCCAAAAGTAGAAGTAGCACATGGTGCTCTCCTGGCCGGGAGAGTCCCCTGTGGTGATCCTACCCTCAGTCAACCACCCCAAGGTCACTGACAGACGTAACGGTGACTACGGCACGCGCGATAAACGCACAGGTAGCTAGCCCGCACTGGCACGCGGTCAGTCGTTTCCGTTAACGGGTACGCCCAAAGCACAACACGGAACCAGGGCAGAGCCCTCTCAGTAACAGGGGTCCAACCCCTCCACAGTAACCAAACCGGGGCCTTGCCCCTCCACAGTCCGCGCACCCTCGCCTGACTACCCTGGTTTGCCCTAGTGGGCCTAACAAGTCGGTGAAGGAGGCTAGCAGAACCCCGGGGCCCGTGGGGTAGCTAGTACTCTCCTAACACTACTAGCTCTCCTCGGTACTACGTACACGAGGGCCAACAAGTCGGTACAGAGCGGCCAATCCTAACCCCGGGTCCCTGGGGCGGCTGGCCCCACTCTGCACTAAACAGGTACAGGTACTTCCTTTGGTACTGCGTACCCAAGAGACAGTACAAACTACATCTCAGTTTCCATTCCTTTTTCCTTCCAGGAGTTCCACTCCTAATTCCCCGTAGGGTTCCAGCTCTTTATCTCAGAACATCATATGTTTCACTTTCCAGATTCACGTTCTCAAAATCCATGATCTCAATCATGTTTCTTTATTCATAACAGACAGCTATTAATTCAAATTACAGGCAGCTTTATATTCCTTTCCATTTTTTTCCAAGACTACAGTATTATACATTCCACTAGTTCTTCCATCCTAGGGTTCATGTCACATCCTAGGATCTAGCATACAACTAGTTTTCCAGCCCTAGGATTCATGCATCACCTAGGAGCTATCATTCCATACATTTCTCATTCCTAGGATTCATGCAATGTCCTAGCTTCTAGTTATGGTTCCATACTTTAACAGATTTTATTAATAAACTTAAGCCACTCTACCAGGTACAACGGGAGTAATGGGGGCGTGATCGGGAATCCCGCGTGCCTCCACGACTCTCAAGACTGCAACCGAACGAGGTCCTATCACAAGGATCAAACACAAGGAGTGTCTCAAAACAGTGTATAGCTACTGTAGACGGGTAGAGGAATTACTTCTGAAAAGAACGCAACTCGAATCGCAGAAAACGGAGCCCGAACGGGCCCTAAACGGGTCGAAAAAGACGATACTGTGCAAAATCAGACGTCTGGAACTCCTTCCAGACGTCTTAAAAAGTGGATCAGAGAATTACCTGTTCAACGTGGTTTCCCAGACGTCCAGAAGTCTGCGGGGACGTCTGCCCTAGATCCCAGACGTCCGATGGTCCCTCCGGACGTCTGGAGGTCACTCCCGCCGTCTGGTACAACTTCCAGACGTCTGATTCGCAAAGGATGGCGAATCAGCGAACCTGCGCACAGCCAACCCCCTCCCTCAGTACGGTCAGTCGACAAGAAGGAAGAAGAAGGCGGAAACTCACCTTTCAGACGTCTGTATGATCTTACAGACGTCGACCTTGCCGTCTGGCTATCAATCCAGACGTCTTATTCTGGAAATTTTTCCAGAATCAGGACCCTGCTCGGCCTCCGCTCGCGACGCCGCCCGCGTCGCACCTCGCGCTCCTGCTGCTCAGACCGCAGCAGGTCCCTCTCCGCGTCGCTCCGCGCCCCCTGCGCCCTCCGCCGGCCGGCCAAGCCGCTCCGGCGAGCTCGCTCTCACGGCAGAGCTCCGCCCTCGCACGCCGCACCTCCGCGCTCACTGCGGCCGCCGCTGCCGCCCTCGCGTCCGCTCGCTCTCGCGCACAGGAAGGAGAAGAAGGAGGAGACGGTGGAGGCGGGAGGGGAGGCGTGGCCCTTTTAAGGCCGCGCAAGGAGGAGAGAGGAGGTGGCAGGCCGCCTGCAGCCGCAGAGAGAAAAAGAGGGAATATGCGGTCTGCGCGCTCAGGCGCGCAGGCGACTCGCGTGTGTCGAAAATAACGGATTTCCAGACGTCTGGTTGTTATCCCAGACGTCTGTACGACGTCTGGGCCACCTCCCAGACGTCTTAAAAGACGTCTGGGGCACACATTCGTTACAATATAACAAACTCAAAGGAAGTTTCGTCCCCGAAACTTGCGCCAACTAGGGTGCGGGAAAAAGATGCCCAATAAACCATAACAAACTCAAAGAGGACTGAAGCCGGTCTGAAAAGACGTACCCGCGAAAAGCTCCGGGTACCGCTCCCGCATTGCTGCCTCAGGCTCCCAGGTAGCCTCCTCGTACCGCTGGCTCCTCCACAAAACCTTTACCAGGGGTACTTGCTTTCGTCTCAACCTGCGGACGGCTCGGTCTAGGATCTGTACTGGCCGCTCGGGGTAGGTCAGGTCGTCGCTCACCTCGACGCTCTCGTGACTCAGTACGTGACTGGAATCGGCTACGTACTTCCTGAGGTTGGACACGTGGAACACGTCGTGCACACCAGAAAGCTGCGGGGGAAGGGCAAGTCTGTAAGCAACGGGTCCAACCCGCTCCAGGACCTCAAAGGGCACCACGAACCTCGGCGCGAGCTTCCCTCTCACCCCAAACCGCTGTAAGCCCTTCATGGGCGAAACACGAAGGAAGACGTGGTCCCCAACCTCGAACTGCACTTCTCTGCGTCTGCGATCCGCGTAGCTCTTCTGTCTGCTCCTGACAGTGCGGAGTCGTCTGTGGATCTGCTCCACTACCTCCTGACTCTGCCGGATCAACCTGGGGCCAACCTCCCACTTGGTCCCCACCTCAACCCAACTCAAGGGTGTCGTACACTTCCGTCCGTACAGAGCCTCGTAGGGAGCCATGCCGATGCTCGAGTGATAACTGTTGTTGTATGCAAACTCCGCCAGGGGCAGGTGCTCCTCCCAAGAGCCCCTCCAGTCCAGTACACAGGCACGCAAAAGGTCCTCAAGTGTCTGTATCGTGCGCTCAGACTGTCCGTCCGTCTGGGGGTGGTAAGCCGTGGTAAACCTCAGCCTCATCCCCAAGGCCTGCTGAAACTCAGCCCAAAACTGGGATGTAAAGCGGGTATCCCGGTCGGATACGATCTCCCGCGGAACTCCGTGTAGTCGCACCACATCACGGATATACCTCTCTGCCAACTGTGCTGGTCCCAAAGTGACTCGGATCGGCAAGAATCGCGCCGTCTTCGTCAATCTATCCACTATTACCCAGACTGCGTCGTGTCCCCGCTGGGTAACAGGTAAGCCCACCACCAAGTCCATGGTGATGCTCTCCCACTTCCACTCTGGCACTGGAAGCGGCTGAAGCGGCCCTGCAGGCCTCTGATGCTCGGCTTTCACCTGCTGGCACACTAAGCACTGCTGCACGAACTCACCCACATCCCGCTTCATCCCTCTCCACCAAAACTCGCGTCTCAAGTCATGGTACATTTTCGTGTTTCCGGGATGTATGGTGAATCTGGAACCGTGTGCCTCAGTCAGGAGCTCTCTCAACAGCTCCTCGTCTCTGGGAACGCACAACCGTCCCCTCAAGCGTAGCACCTGGTCTATGAAAGAGAAGTCCCCTGGGTCCCCTGATAGTACTCTGTCGCGCAAAGACTGCAAGTACGGATCGGCCATCTGTCCTGTGATGATGCGGTCTATCAACTCTGGCCTAGTCTGCCGTGTCACCGTCACTGCCCCACAGTACCCTCGTAACTCTAGAGGTCGCCAACTGCCCACCTCCTCCAAAAGGCTCCAACTCTGTAACTGCAGACTGGCCAAGCGTGCGGGCGCCTTACGGCTCAAGGCGTCAGCCACCACAT
Source organism: Thalassia testudinum (assembly GCA_037157565.1). Taxonomy (NCBI): domain Eukaryota; kingdom Viridiplantae; phylum Streptophyta; class Magnoliopsida; order Alismatales; family Hydrocharitaceae; genus Thalassia; species Thalassia testudinum. The sequence goes on from JAZHRO010000078.1 coordinate 53,032,943, forward strand.
TGGCCCTTCCCGGGTGGTAGGAGATGCTGCAGTCGTAGTCCTTCAAGAGCTCCAACCAACGTCTCTGTCTCATGTTGAGCTCCTTCTGGTCAAAAAGATATCTGAGGCTCTTGTGATCTATAAAAATCTAGAAGGTCTCACCGTACAAGTAGTGCCTCCAGGTCTTCAGCGCGAAGACAACAGCTGCCAACTCTAGGTCGTGGGTAGGGTAGGTATGCTCATGGGGCTTCAGTTGCCGCGAAGCGTAAGCGACAACATGACCCCTCTGCATGAGCACACCTCCTAACCCTAGCAAGGAAGCGTCCGTGTACACAACGAACCCGCCACTACTGTTAGGGATGGTGAGCACGGGAGCCGAGGTCAACCTCTCCTTCAGCTCCAGAAAACACGCCTCACAGGCGTCTATCCAAGCGAAAGGCACATCCTTCCGGGTCAACTGTGTCATAGGACGCGCAATCTGTGAAAATCCTCTGATGAACCATCTGTAGTAACCTGCCAGTCCCAGGAAACTGCGAATCTCAGTGACTGAACGCGGTCTCTCCCACCTGAGCACTGCCTCGACCTTGGTGGGATCCACCGCCAGGCCGTCTCCAGAGATCACATGACCCAAAAAGGTCACCTCCCTCAACCAGAACTCGCACTTGCTGTATTTGGCGTACAGCCTACGTCGTCTCAGAGTGTCCAGAACCATCCGCAAGTGCTGTCCGTGCTGCGTCCGATCTCTAGAATAGATGAGTACATCATCTATGAAAACCACCACAAACTGGTCCAAGTACGGTCTAAACACCCGGTTCATCAGGTCCATGAAAGCAGCGGGGGCATTGGTCAGCCCAAACGGCATGACCAAAAACTCGTAGTGTCCGTACCGGGTGCGGAAAGCTGTCTTGGAGACGTCGGTCTCCCTGATCCTCAACTGGTGGTATCCAGACCTCAAGTCGATCTTGGAAAACACCGTGGCACCCCGCAACTGGTCAAACAAATCGTCGATCCTCGGCAGCGGATATCTGTTCTTGATGGTGACCCTATTCAGCTGTCGGTAGTCCACACAAAGGCGTAGGGTCCCATCCTTCTTCTTCACAAACAGTACCAGGGCTCCCCAGGGAGACGCACTGGGCCTCACGAAACCTTTCTCCAAAAGGTCCTGCAACTGGGACTTGAGCTCTCGCAACTCAAGCGGTGCCATTCTGTATGGCGCGGTGGAGATGGGGCTGCTCCCTAGTACTAGTGAGATCTCAAACTCGATCTCACGCTCGGGCGGTAGTCCTGGTAACTCGTCTGGGAACACGTCGGAGAACTCTCTGACCACCGGGATGCTCTGGAAGTCTGCCACAGGGCTGGGCTCTGCCACCACACAGGCTAGGAAGCCCTCACACCCCTGGCTCAAAAGTCTCGCCGCCCGAAGTGCCGAAATGCACCTGAAACCTCCGTCCACTGGCTGCCCGTGAAACTCGAAAGAAGGCAACTCCGGAATGGAGAAGACAATCTTCCTCTCAAAATAGTCTACCAAGGCGTGGTAAGCGGACAGCCAATCCATCCCCAGAATCACTCCAAAGTCCTCCATCTGTATCATAATCAGGTCAGCTGGCAGGCTATGTCCCCCGATGCTGACCTCGCAACCCGTGTACACCTCCTCAGCTACAAACAGCTGACCACTCGGACCTCTGATTACGAACGGATTCTCTAACAGTGAATAATCCTGGTCCAAACTAACTGCGAAACTGGCTGCGACAAACGAGTGCGTAGCGCCGGAATCGAAAAGCGTGTAAACGAGTCTGCCAGAAACTGAAACCATACCTGCTACCACGGATCCCGATGCTCTGGCGTCCCTGTGTGTTAGGGCGTTGATACGCCCCTCAGCCCTAGGTGCGGACGAAGCAGCCACACTCTGCGTCGGACGGGTAGGTGCTGGCCGGTACCCTCCTCGCGACTGCTGTCCTCCTCCTCGCGCCTGGGAACCGCGGCCTCCTGCGCGCCCTCCAGTGCTCTGCGTGGGAAGTATCTTCTGACCTCCTGCCCTAGATGGGCAGTCCCTCCTGACGTGGCCCGGCTGGCCACATTGGTAGCAGAGGGGAACCCGACTCCCGCCCTCAGTGAGTCCCTGCTGTCGGCTAGGCGGGGGTCCAGTGCTGGCGACTGGCCCCTGTCGAGGGCCCCCAAAGGCCACTGATGGCCCTGCACAGCGTGACGGCTCTCCTGCGGATGTCACGTGTCTCCGTTCTCGCCGGCCCTGTGAGAAGTCTGGCTGAAAGGGCCTCTTCCGCCCGCCGTCGGTCTCTCGCGCGGACGGGTTGGTCTCCTCGTAAGTCATAGCTGCCTCTACCACCCTCGAAAACGTCGGCAGCTTCAGGGGTTTGACATACCCCCGGATCGCAGGCCGGAGCCCCTCGGTGAACCTCCAAAGGCGCTCCTTCTCAGTGGCTACCGCTGTCGCTGCAAAGCGGGACAGCTCCAAGAAACGCGTGCGGTACGCGCTCACGGTCATCGTCCCTTGGCGGAGAGTGTGGAACTCCCGCCTCCTCTGGTCCTGCCACGTCTGGGGAAAGTACTGCTCGCAGAAGAGGGTGACGAACTGGTCCCACATCGGCTCGTCCCTCTCCTGTCCCCGGACCGCCCTCCACCACCGGTGTGCCGCACTCTCCAGCTGGTACGTGGCAAAGGCCACGCGACACTCCACCGGGGGGCGAAGGGTGTCGAAGATCTTCTCCAGCTGCTCAAGCCAGTCCTCTGCCTCGGTCGGGTCCTCATCCCCCTTGAAGGAGGGGGGCTTCAGCTTCCGGAACTGTCCGAAAAGCTCGAAGTGGCGCTGTAGGAGAGGTGCTGGTGCACCTCCAGGCGAAGGTGCCTCGTGTACAGAAGTGTCGGAGGAAGGTGGGGGCGGCAGGGGCCCATCCCCTCCCTCGTGTCCAGCGCCGTGTCCGTCGCGTGGTCCCACAGAGGACTCCCCCTCTGCAACCCCAGGAGGAGGTGCTCGGGGCGGTGGGTGGAGCTCCTCTCGTACAATATCCCGTATCAGTCTGGCGAGGTCCTGGGCCTGGACGCCAGGGAGTGGTGGTTGGTCCACCGAGACGTCAACGACAGCACGTCCACCTCGCCGACCTCGCCCTCGGCCGCTCCCGCGGCCAGTCTCGCCAGTCCCGCGACGAGGCATCTCCTGCAAGGAGACGCGAAACAAAACGGAAACGTCAAAACAGACGGTACCTAACAAAACTTCTAAGAGCTCATGTCAAGAGATATGTTGTGGTGGCTACTCTAGCTATAAACATGTGAATTGGTTATTTTCCAGTCAGTTGATTCACTTCTCGAGACGACCTTGCTCTGATACCATCTTGTAACGACCCGGTTCCCGAGTCCCTACGAGACACGAAAATCGGACCGACTCGACTAATCCCAAGACCTAGTCGTCCAACGAGGAAGTAACCAAAAGACAGTAAAATAAACCACATTCAGCATGAATATAACTAACAGTAAGAAAGTACAGCAGTAAGGAAAGAAACTACTACAGTAGGTACCACCACAACAGTAAAACAACATTTATCATATAACAAGAACTGCAGGTAAAGAAGGTACAGCGGAAACAAAAACTACTCACTAGAACAGAAACAAAAGAGGTACAAAAGGCTGTGGTAACTCTACTGGACCCTACTCGGCCCAGCGTCCTCTGCAACCGCCGACCCTGGCTGCTCAACACCTGGTCTTGAAAAAGGTAACGAGTGTAACACGTCAGCAAAATGCTGAGTAGAGTGGCAAACTAACTAAAGGCAACAGTAGAGTGTACAGTAGCTGTTATGTTCTATTACTTCCTTTATTCACATCTTTCAATTTTTCTCACTATTTCATTTGTTTCTCAGATCCTTTACCTGATCTCGAATGTCCTCGTGGGAACGATCTTGATTGCAGTCTTTTCCAAAAGTAGAAGTAGCACGTGGTGCTCTCCTGGCCGGGAGAGTCCCCCGTGGTGATCCTACCCTCAGTCAACCACCCCAAGGTCACTGACAGACGTAACGGTGACTACGGCACGCGCGATAAACGCACAGGTAGCTAGCCCGCACTGGCACGCGGTCAGTCGTTTCCGTTAACGGGTGCGCCCAAAGCACAGCACGGAACCAGGGCAGAGCCCTCTCAGTAACAGGGGTCCAACCCCTCCACAGTAACCAAACCGGGGCCTTGCCCCTCCACAGTCCGCGCACCCTCGCCTGACTACCCTGGTTTGCCCTAGTGGGCCTAACAAGTCGGTGAAGGAGGCTAGCAGAACCCCGGGGCCCGTGGCGTAGCTAGTACTCTCCTAACACTACTAGCTCTCCTCGGTACTACGTACACGAGGGCCAACAAGTCGGTACAGAGCGGCCAATCCTAACCCCGGGTCCCTGGGGCGGCTGGCCCCACTCTGCACTAAACAGGTACAGGTACTTCCTTTGGTACTGCGTACCCAAGAGACACTACAAACTACATCTCAGTTTCCATTCCTTTTTCCTTCCAGGAGTTCCACTCCTAATTCCCCGTAGGGTTCCAGCTCTTTATCTCAGAACATCATATGTTTCACTTTCCAGATTCACGTTCTCAAAATCCATGATCTCAATCATGTTTCTTTATTCATAACAGACAGCTATTAATTCAAATTACAGGCAGCTTTATATTCCTTTCCATTTTTTTCCAAGACTGCAGTATTATACATTCCACTAGTTCTTCCATCCTAGGGTTCATGTCACATCCTAGGATCTAGCATACAACTAGTTTTCCAGCCCTAGGATTCATGCATCACCTAGGAGCTATCATTCCATACATTTCTCATTCCTAGGATTCATGCAATGTCCTAGCTTCTAGTTATGGTTCCATACTTTAACAGATTTTATTAATAAACTTAAGCCACTCTACCAGGTACAACGGGAGTAATGGGGGCGTGATCGGGAATCCCGCGTGCCTCCGCGACTCTCAAGACTGCAACCGAACGAGGTCCTATCACAAGGATCAAACACAAGGAGTGTCTCAAAATAGTGTATAGCTACTGTAGACGGGTAGAGGAATTACTTCTGAAAAGAACGCAACTCGAATCGCGGAAAACGGAGCCCGAACGGGCCCTAAACGGGTCGAAAAAGACGATACTGTGCAAAATCAGACGTCTGGAACTCCTTCCAGACGTCTTAAAAAGTGGATCAGAGAATTACCTGTTCAACGTGGTTTCCCAGACGTCCAGAAGTCTGCGGGGACGTCTGCCCTAGATCCCAGACGTCCGATGGTCCCTCCGGACGTCTGGAGGTCACTCCCGCCGTCTGGTACAACTTCCAGACGTCTGATTCGCAAAGGATGGCGAATCAGCGAACCTGCGCACAGCCAACCCCCTCCCTCAGTACGGTCAGTCGACAAGAAGGAAGAAGAAGGCGGAAACTCACCTTTCAGACGTCTGTATGATCTTACAGACGTCGACCTTGCCGTCTGGCTATCAATCCAGACGTCTTATTCTGGAAATTTTTCCAGAATCAGGACCCTGCTCGGCCTCCGCTCGCGACGCCGCCCGCGTCGCACCTCACGCTCCTGCTGCTCAGACCGCAGCAGGTCCCTCTCCGCGTCGCTCCGCGCCCCCTGCGCCCTCCGCCGGCCGGCCAAGCCGCTCCGGCGAGCTCGCCCTCACGGCAGAGCTCCGCCCTCGCACGCCGCACCTCCGCGCTCACTGCGGCCGCCGCTGCCGCCCTCGCGTCCTCTCGCTCTCGCGCACAGGAAGGAGAAGAAGGAGGAGACGGTGGAGGCGGGAGGGGAGGCGTGGCCCTTTTAAGGCCGCGCGAGGAGGAGAGAGGAGGTGGCAGGCCGCCTGCAGCCGCAGAGAGAAAAAGAGGGAATATGCGGTCTGCGTGCTCAGGCGCGCAGGCGACTCGCGTGTGTCGAAAATAACGGATTTCCAGACGTCTTGAAACTATCCCAGACGTCATATCAGACGTCTGGTTGTTATCCCAGACGTCTGGTACGACGTCTGGGCCACCTCCCAGACGTCTTAAAAGACGTCTGGGGCACACATTCGTTACACTTGCCTTTGGTGGGACCGATCAAGAAAATCAGTCATCATGACAAGATCCTAATCATGCATGGAGAGTGTCTCTAAGGGTTGCAATGTTCCTTAATATTGAGACATTCGTGTGGATCTCCGAGAGGGTGAGGTGGGTATTGTTGAACATCAAGTTTGCTACGCTAACGTGTTTGGTTTTGAAAAACCTGTCATCGTAGTATGAAAGCGAAGAACTCGTGTTTAACAAATAAAATTTATACCGGAATGAAAATCCTGGGTCGAACATAGGGAGGCGGACGTTTGATTTAAAAAATTCACGTTTAATTTATTTGTCACGAAGTAAATTAATTGATTAGAACTATCTAACTATTTACAATAAATAGAAGAGAGAGAGAGTAAGAGAGAGAGAGAATATTACAAACAGAAACCAAAACAAGATGTAGAATGAACATGGAATTCATCATTAAAAAGATTGTTTGTTTCACTAAAGATTATAACTAGAAAGCAGAAAATGATTACACTAGAAAGTAGTAAATCTACTCTAGAAAGCATTAAAAGAATGGAGAGAGAAATATCCTCCTCAACGATCGCTTGGAGGATGAGCCGGACGGGACGACACCTGGACAAAGGAGGACGGAGAAGGATGAAGGAGAACGAAGTAAGACGAACGGGAACGGGGCAACACATCGTCGTCGTCGTGGGATCCGCTTCCAAAAGGGGACGAAAAATTGACTTTATCTCTCGAGAAGCATCCCGGGTGTGGGACAAGCTTCTCTTGAGCTTTGGAGAGGGAGAGAAGAGAAGGAAGGGATGAGAATTTCGTATGGAGGGGGTCTCCTTTTATAGTTGCAAGGAGTGGGGGCAATTTAGTCATTACAACTCTAAATTAATTCAAGACCTTTAGTGACGGATAAAACCATCGCTAAAGGTCCGAACGTGGTGTAGTGGGCGGTGTGCACGCGCCTCTTCGCCTGTCACGTGCTCAACACACGTGCACGTCCAGCCGATCTCAGCTGTCCGATCGCGAGATCAGACGGCTTAGATCACGCTACCGCCTGCCTCCTTTGCGTGCCCGCCCGCGTGCGATTCCGCGTGAGGCGCGGCGTACAATAGCGGTGGGCGCTATCGAGTGATTTGGGCCATCCACAGCCGATCAAGCAGTTGCCTTTAATTGCGCGCACGCCGAAGATTGCGAGTCGAACTCGCGTCATGTGATCGCGCAACGACTCACGACCACTGCGCTGCACCATGGAATGTGTAGCGCGGATGAAATCAGGTGCACGCATCCATAGTCGTTGGATCAAGATCCAACGGCCCAGATCGCGTGTTGGATTTCCTTTGGAGAGGCAACAGCGGTCTTGAGGGTCTGTTGGACGACTGAGATGGCACCACGTGGCACCATCTTGGCCATCCATCTTCCGAATGATGTAGATGGTGCCACGGGTGTCGGATTGAGTCGATTTTCGTGCCGTTAGGCTGCGATCGCCAATCCAAATCCATCCATGTGGTCGGATTTGTCATTTGAAGTGTGGATTCACACCATCTTGGCCCTTGATCTTCTAGGGTTCCCCGATCACTATCTGATGCTACAGATGTCTGATTAGGGCGATCTTGGAGTCGTTGAACTCCAATCGTCGCCCTGATCACATCTCCGAGGCCCTGAGAAAAAGTTTGCCTTGTCCATGAACATAAAAGGTGACAATTAACCTCCATTTTATTCAAACCACTCTAAATGCAAGATGATGCATGTTATGCAATATTTATAGCATGCAATGCAATCCTATGCTTAAGAACATGCATAAAAAGACATCTTAAGTAGTGTAAACATGTTTACATCATACCCCATGCCTATCTTTTGCTAGTCCCTAGCAAAAACTATATGCTATTTATAAAAGAATCAGGTTGGATTATTTGGGCTTGAGTTATTTTTAATCACTAAGAAAATGTCTACTTAGGATCTAAACTTTCAAAGACACAACAGTGCCCAAGTATCTACCAAAATGCAGACTGCCTCAAGCCCTCGCCTTATTCAAAGAAAATTTTCTTTTTCTCCTTTTTCCTCTTTTCTAATTTTTTTGGATTTTCAAGTTTTAGGATTTAAGAGTGGCTTTCTTCGGTCATTCAACACACCTAAGATTTGATGAGAATCCTAAGTTCTAAGCATCTTATTGTGAATGTGATAGACTCGTTGACCGGCAGTTAAAACAGACTTTGGATTTCTACACCTCTAGGTGACCTAAAAAAGAATTCTGCCTAAAGGTGTATCTTTACAACCGGTAGCTTTCTCCATACTTTTATTTTTTTACGGGGTCAACACAAGGGTGAATCCAGTGTATATCTCCCCGGTTTATTCTACTTCTCCGCTTCTTCCTAAGTGTTTTGGGATTTTTCAGTGCATTTATTGAGCTGGGTTCTGGACAACCGATCGATGAGTTGTTACCACCGACAACTTGCCAACCATACTCATGCGGTGAAGTGTGGCTTCTTTTTTCTTTTCTTTTCTCCTTTTTTTTTTATAAGTAGGTTGCTTCCCTGATCTAAGATTTACGTAAAGGCAGCGAAAAGAGAAAGATCCAATGACTGGGCTCTGGACAACCTACCTATGGGTTGTTACCTACGATAACTTGCCAGCCATATCACCCTAAAAGGTTCATTAGCTACCCAATTTCCGTTGGAATCTCCGAACAACAAGTCAGTGACAAGATAGTGTAGATGCTTAAAACTCAAAATTCTCTCAAATCAGAGGGTGGGTTGATAAGTCGTGTACTTATCATCCAAACTTATTTACTCCAATTAAAATAGAATTTAGGTTGGCGAGGACTCGAAAAATAAATCTAAATTTTAATCGATACACAGGCTGATTAAGTCCAAAGACTTGAAGGGTCTTTGTGTTCAAATCATAATGTAGTATTTCATAAGATTGAAAATTTTCTTAAACCCAAGTTCTCTTTCCTAATTCCACAATTTTTTTTTTAATAAAAGAAAATAAATCTACGGAGCTGACAAATAAATTCAAAGATGAATATCCACCCCCCCATGCCTATATAATGCAATGTCCTCATTGTATTAAAAAGACATAAAATAGAGTGGAATAGCGTAGAAAGCACCTGAATTGCATGAATGTCAGGTCTACTCCGAGATGAAAACTAAAAAAAACTGTATACATGCTGAATTTAGTGCTTTTAGCTAGACACACTATACAAAGAAGAGAAATAAAGAATTCACAGGTGCAGGTCAGAATCAGAATAAACATAAGAAACTTCTGACCTGTCAGCAAATGTCCACAGATGTGGACCAGATTGTGGTGCAGACCCATACCCCATAATCGAGAATATCTTAGGTTCTGGATAAAAATTACCCAAAACCTAAAATCAGTATGCAATCGGGGTCGGGCCTGCGATTTATGAGGATGCAACCCAAGACCAAAAAGTCAGGTTACAGAAAATTCAAGCTCCAAAGGATAAGCATTGAATGTGTGCTTAGGTTCGACATCCTCAGAACAAATGTCGTAAGGGTCCTGGTTTGATGGTTTCAGCTTAATAAAAACCCTTCGACTCAGTCTTCTACTTCCTCCAGATTTAGCTTCCCAAATCAGAACTTCCCAGCTTCTATCCTCCTCATTCAGAATATTAAATTCTGAGACCTCTTGCATATTAATCACCCCATCTAAAATTTTCAAGTCCAAAAGGTGTGGCTGAATCATAATTGACTTGGGTCTAATTATCTTATAAATATAATCATCGATAAGCTCAATAGGGTGTAACTGATAATCAGGCCATTTGATTGAATCCTCCAGAAAATGCGATTCTGGATCCATAATGTGAGCCCCAATAAGATCAATTGCCTCAGTTCTTGGGCTATCAAATGATCTTTCAGATTCCTCAGGCCCAATCGTCTCACAAAAATCATATTCTGTAAACTCACGTGAGACTTCGCAACTTAAATCTTCACCATCAGAATCAAAGAAATCAAGATCCATATTAATGTATGTCTCAAAATCATCTATCACTTTCTGTTCCAAGGAGACATATGTTTCCTTGTACCCCAGCTCAGGGATCTCAAGTGAAGAAATCAGATCATCCTTAATTGGTTGCTCTAATTCAATCTGGTCAGCCTCGTAACACGTGTCCCCCCAACAGGTGCCTGAACGGGTTCTGAAATTGGTTCTCCTGAAGAGGGTTCATCCTGGGAATCATCCCATGATTGAATCAAAGCGACCACAAATCTCATCCTCAATTTCGCTAACTTCCCAAGTAAAAACTCACCCAGGTTCTTATCCTTAACATCCTGAGCCAATCCAACAAAGACTTGTTCAAATCATCAATCATTTCAATCAGGGGCTCCAATCTCTCAATGCAAGGTATTGACTGAACTTCTAAAGATTGTATGATATTCTTCAAGTTAGCCAAAACCTTATCTTGAACTTGGTTACCCTGAACCAAATGAGTTGGTTCAGGGTTGGGCAGGTTTGGGGTCAAAGCAGGGGAATTAACGAATTGAGATTTGTTATACCCTTCCTGATAATAGGTCATTTCAGATTGTTCAAAAGGTGGTGATGACGTAAAGGCAATGTAATCAGAGGATGGGTAAGGATCAGTGTATCCTTCTTGATTGTAGATCGTATTAGGTTGTTCATGAAAGGATGACAATCTGTAATCAATGTGGCTCTGAGAAGGATAGAAATCACAATCATAGTATTCAGGGTTAGACCCTAAACACAAAGGTCCAGAACTATACCCCCAATCTGAGTTATCCCAACTAACTGATGGTTGATTACAGTACGAGTCGGAATAATCGTCATGTTGAGGATACTTCAAAATAGGAGGGAAAGAACGGGAATGCGTGTAATATGTGGAAGGATTCATGAGAGACGGGAGGAAGAAAGGCACCCTGCAATACAAACAATCAAACCTGTCCTTAAGTGGGTTAGCCTAAAGACCTACAGACTCCCAAAACACGTCTTAAGATAGAGAAACGATTTGATCTACTTCTGTCTATTCAATCCAACCAGTTAGGAGGGACTGGTGAGAAGGTTCTTCCTTTGGCTTGTGCCTCCGGTTCCTAGTGTAACCCCCAACAGCGATCGTTTGATTCTACTCCCCTAACTAGACATCAGATTGAACAGTAGAAATAGGCTAATCGAAAATAATCTTGTTCTGGGCTCTGAAGAGCAAGTCGAATCCTTAAGGCCAACGTCTACTCTGTTTTATTTAGGGCTAGGTTTGAATGTGCTTTAGAATGTGATGGGCCCTTTATATGGGTTGTGCCCTTAATGATTGATTGATTTGTGTGTGCGTGCACAACCAGTGGTTTTCAAGCAAGATTACTTTTGATGCGGTGAATTTTAGGATTCAAATCTTGCTAAGTAGCTTTTAGGATTCAACTTTAGGTGTTTTCAAACAAGTTTTGTTGGCACACCAGATTTTGAAAGCACAGGTGGAGATGTTTTCCTTTAAAGCTTAAAAAGAATGTGGAGTGCTTGGTAAATCCCTAAGAGTTGAACTTATGTGGCAGCTACTTGATTAGTTGATTTTAATTAGAGTGATGCGGCCCAATCAACTCAAACAATTAGCCTGTTGCACCACTTAATTAGGCACACAAATGATTACCTAATCTAATTTCTACTCAATTATGTGTTTGGATGTGTGTACCGGCTCCAAAGATCGGTTTACCGGTTGAGTTTGAAAATCAGACGAGGTTGTGTACCTCTGTGAGATTTTTTTTTAAAATTTTTCTTTTTTTTTAATGTGGGGGTTGGGGCAGGTGTGGGTGTCAAACAACAAACAATCTAACCTTAAAGTTTATAAGAACAAATAGGTTGATTGATGTTTGTGTTATTATGTGGTGAAATGAAACCTAATGGGTGGGAGGTGGGGGATAACTTACAAAACCTTCCACAGCACTTTACTCCAATCTACCGCTTTTGCTTGTCTTGAAAGAGTACCTGCAATCACAATAAGAAAGGAGAGAAGTGAGATAAATGATTCGTAAGTTGTAAAAATGCGAAGAAAAAAAAATCAAAGAGCCTCGCCTCCCCGGCCACGGCACCAAAATGTTGAACATCGGGTTTGCTACGCTAACGTGTTCAGTTTTGAAAAACCTGTCGTCGTAGTATGAAAGCGAAGAACTCGTGTTCAACAAATAAAATTTATACCGGAATGAAAATCCCGGGTCGAACACAGGGAGGCGGACGTTTGATTTAAAAACACGCGTTTGTTTTATTTGTCACGAAGTAAATAATTGATTAGAACTATCAAACTATTTAAAATAAATAGAAGAGAGAGAGAATATTACAAACAGAAACCAAAACGAGATGTAGAATGAACATGGAATTCATCATTAAAAAGATTGTTTGTTTCACTAAACATTATGACTAGAAAGCAGAAAATGATTACACTAGAAAGCAATAAATCTACTCTAGAAAGCAGAAAATCTACTCTAGAAAGCATTAAAAGAATGGAGAGAGAAATATCCTCCTCGACGGTCGCTTGGAGGGTGAGTCAGACGGCCGCTTGCAAGGAGTGGGGGCAATTTGGTCAATACAACTCTAAAAACATTAATTCAGGACCTTTATTGACCGATAAAACTGTCGCTAAAGGTCCGAACGTGGCGTAGTGGGCGGCGAGCGCACGCCTCTTCGCCTGTCACGCGCTTAATGCACATGCACGTCCAGCCGATCTCAGCCGTCCGATCGCGAGATCGGACGACTTAGATCGCACTACCGCCTGCCTCCTTTGCGTGCGATTCCGCGTGAGGCGCAGCGTGAAATAGCACATGGTTGCTATTGAGCGATCTGGGTCGTCCACAACCGATCAAGCAGTTGCCTTTAATCTAATCGCGTGCGTGCCGCAGATCGTGAGTCGAACTTGCATCCTGTGATCGCGCAACGACTCGCGACTGCTGCGCTGCGCGGTGGAATATGTCGCGCGGATGAAATCAAGCGCGCTCATCCACAGCCGTTGGATCAAGATCCAACGGCCCAGATCGTGCATTGGATTTCCTTTGGAGAGGAAACGGCGGTCTTGAGGGCCAGTTGGACGGCTGAGATGGCACCACGTGGCGCCATCTTAGCCGTCCATCTTCTGGATGATGTAGATGGTGCCACAGGTGTCGGATTGAGTCAATTTTCACGTCGTTAGGCTACGATCGTCGATCCGAATCCATCCGTGTGGTCGGATTTATCGTTTGGAGTGTGGATTCACACCATCTTGGCCCTTGATCTTCTAGGGTTCCCCGGTCACTATCTGATGCTACAGATGTCTAATTAGGGCGATCTTGGAGTCATTGAACTCCAATCGTCGCCCTGATCACATATGTACGGTTGGATCTTTGATCCAAGGCCCCGATAAAAAGTTTGCCCTGTCCATGAACATAAAAGAAGACAATTAACCTCAATTTTATTCAAACTACTCTAAATGCCAGATGATGCATGTTATGCAATATTTATAGCATGCAATGCAATCCTATGCTTAAGAACATGCATAAATAGGCATCTTAAATAGTGTAAACATGTTTACATCAGGTATATCCCAGGCTTAAGGAGCACGCGTATAGGAATTGTAATCAGTGTAATAAGGAGCAGTCTCCCACCCATAAGAAGTTGGGATCATAATTGGTTTGGGAGGAGAACCCTGATGGTGGTAAGATGAGAAAGAATAGGGGTCCATGATCAGGATTGTCCAAAGACACCAGGAGAGTCTTGGTGACCTTACACCAATTACAAGGGACTAGTGGTAGAATAAGGCAAAGGCCTTGCGATCAAATTGGTCCTTTAAAATCAGATGACTTGATTTTTCATTCAAGTTTAAATTGTTGAAGAAAATCCGTCGAGAAACCAACTAAAAATGATCCTCCCCTTCTAAGCTAACCCGGCCAGTTTGTTTACAAGGGGACTAAAAGGAAGGTTCTTCCTTCGACTTTTGCCTCTGATTCCTTTGTACCCCTTAGACGTGGTCGTTTGACACTGCCCCACAGGCTTGGACACCAAGTTTGGCTAAAGTGGTTGAAACCATCTAATAGTTACAAGACGAATGCAGGTTAATTCATATACTTTTATGAGCTTTTCTTAACCTTTTCTTCAATTTGGTATGTTGTGAGTGGTCCACAAGGTGACTCCACCCACTGACTAATCACTAGACTCGATTGAGTCCAAGTTAGTTGTTGAATGCGATTTCTACGCCAAGAATTTGAGTTTTGAAAACCCGTCATTGTAGTTGCTTAAAAATCCATCAAACAGATAATTTAACCGAAACTCTGGTAAGTCCTGGGTTGAACACGAGGAGGTGAACGTTTGATTAAAAACTGCATTGGAATTATTGTCACAAAAGCAGATTAGTTGGTTGAATTTAATCTACTAGCTATTCTACTTAAAGAATAATTAATAGAAGAGAGAGATGGAATAATACAAATAAAGAGAAAATAGAGAGAGAATGAACAAGAATTTTATAACAATACGTGCATGTCCATTACAACTACTTGCTACACTAGAAAGCAGGAAATCTACATTAGAAAGAGATAAAAGAGAAGGGGGTGAGAAATTATCCTCCTCGACAGCTGCTTAGAGGACGAGCCACGTTGACGGAGCGCCCGGATGAGGGTGGTGAGATGCTAGATGAAAATGGACAAAGACGAAGGACGGAGGACAGAACAAGGTGATGTCGCAGTGGGATCCGCTTCCTGAATGGTGGCTAGAGGACAACTGCGGGATGCTCCACGAAGGGGGTGAGAAGATGGAAAAATTATCTTTATAACTCTAATGGAGCATCCTGGGTATAGAACCAGCTCGTTGAGCTTTGGAGGGGGTGAGAGAAGAAAGAAAGGGATGAAGAAGAAGTGGAGGGCATAGGGGCTTTATATAGGTAAATTTCAAGGGAAAAGAGGTCATTTTACATGCTTAATAATGAATGCAAGGCCTTTAGTGAAGGATGTGTATGTCGCTGAAGCCCCACATCGCTGAAGGCACATGCTCCATCTCCACCATGTGTTGCTAATCCGAGCGCTCAAAGTGCGCCACGTCGACGTCTCCTTAGCTTCATCCATTCACGCGCCAGCTGCTCAGCCATCCCATTTTGCATCCGACAGCTTAAAATATGCGTGCCTCATCACCTTCGTGCATTAAGAGGCGACGTGACCTCTCTTTCCACCGTCAGATCAAACATCAACAGCTGAAAACTCACGCTCGCATGCCTTTACAACTAGCTCCTCCAGCACGTGTGATCGAGCGTGAGATCAAGAGTCCAATCGTGCATCCATCTAATCGGTCGATCAGAGTCGTTGGCGCGTGATCAAACAGCCAATTACGCTCATGTGCACGAGGAGGGGGCATAGTGTAGGCAGCTCAAACATGCGTTCATCTATGGCGAAGCACCTTAACTGCTGCGCTACGTACGCTATTTGGTCGCGTTTATGATTTAACGCTCAAGCGCCCTCAGTTGTTGGATGATGATCCAACAGTTGAGGTGCATTGAGCATTTGACTTCAGAGGACAATGAGGTGCGGCCTTGACTGAATCTTAGTCGTTGGATCAAGATCCAATGGCTGGGATTGATCATGAGACGAAGAGGAGTTGCTACGGGCATTATTGGATGGTTGTAAAGGTGCCACGTGGCACCATCATTGTCGTCCATCTTCTTTGACTTGTAGATGGTGCCACAGATGTCGAATTGGATCGATTTTCACGCTGTTGGGTTGCAATCGTCAATCTGAACCCATCCATGCAGTTGGATTTGTTATTTGAGTTACAGATTTACACCACATTGGCCCTTGACCTCTGATCGTTCTAGTACTGCATCTGATGCTACGGAAATCCGATCGAGACGATCTCAGAGGCCTTAGACTCTGATCATCGCCCTGATCAGATCCGTACGGTTGGATCTTCAATCCAAGTTTCCAATAAATATTGCCTTGTCCCCTAACCACAAAAAGAGAAAATTAACCTATAATTTATACAAGCTAACCTAAATGCATGATGATGCATGTTATGTAATATTTATAATGCATGATGCTTCTATAGACCTAGGAACATGCATAAATAGGCATTTTAGGCCAATTAGATGTATGCACATCACACCCCCATGCCTACCTTTTGCTAGTCCTTAGCAAAACTATATGCTATTTATAAATAGAATTAGGATCAAACTACTTGGGCAATATTTATTTCTCAACACTAAGGGATTTCTACTAAAGACCTGAACTTCCTAGACTCAATAGTACCCAGGTGTCTGCCAAAATGTGGGTCACCCAAGCCCTCACCTTATTCAAACCCAAATACATTTTTGCTTTTTTTTCTTCTTTTCTAAATTCTTTTTGATTTTTGAGTTTAGAGTTTCGAGATAACTTTCTACCACTACCCAACCCACCCAAGTCTCGAAAAGAACTCTAAGTTCTAAGTATCTTTTTGTGTAAATGTGATAGACTCACTAATCGGCCGTCAGAACGGACTTCAGGTTTCTACGCCCCTAGGTGACCTTGAAAAGAAGTTCTGCCTAAAGGTGTATCTATTCGACCGGTAGCTTTCTCCCTACTTTTTATTTTTATGGGGTCAACATAAGGGCGAACCCAGTGTATATCTCCTCATCTTATTCTATATCTCTACTTCTTCCTAAGTGTTTGGAATTAAACATTCATTTTTGTGAGCTAGGTTCTGGACAACCAACCGATGAGCTACTACCACCGACAACTTGCCAGCCATACTCGTGCGGTGAAGTGTGGCATATTTCTTTTTTTTTCTTTCCTATTTATTTTTCTTTTCTTTCTTTGTTTTTTTTTTAAGTTGGTGGCTTCCCTGATCTAAGATTTACCTAAAGGCAGCAGAAAGCGAATGGTCATGTGGTTGGGCTCTGGACAACTAGCCAATGAACTGTTGCCATCGACAACTTGCCAGCCATACCACCCTAGAAGGTTCATTAGCTACCCAATTTTCATTAAAATCGCCAAAAAAGTGAGTCAGTGCAAAGAGTGTGTGGATGTTTAGGCTTAAAGTCCCCTCAAATCAGAGGGCGAGTTGATAAGTCGTATACTTATCACCCTAACTTATTTACCAATTAGAAATGAATTTTCAAATGGCAAGGTCTTGAGAAACAAATCCACATTTTTGTGGACACATGGGCTGATTAAGCCCGAAGACCTGAAGAATCTAAGTGTTCAGGTCATATTGTATCATTCCTATGGTTGACAAATTTCTAAATCCCAAGCTCTCTTTTCCTAATTCAATTTTTTTTCAAAAAATAAAGAAAAAAATAAAAAGAATCTACGCAACTAACAAAATGATTCAGAGATGAATATCTACGCCCCCATGCCTATCTCAGGCAATGTCCTCATTGTATTAAAAAGACATGAAGCAGAGTGGAGTAGAGTAGAAAGCACCTGAATTTTGTGATTAATAGGTTGGCTTTCAGATGAAAAAGAGATTGTATACATGCTAAATTTATTGCCTTCATCTAGGCACACTATACAAATAAATAAGAAATAAAGAATTCACGGGTGCAGATCAGAATCAGAATAAAAAGATTAACCTCAAGACCTGCCAGCAGAGAATGTCCACAGATGTGGATGAGGTTATGGTGCAGACCCATGCCCCAAGGGGGACTCGACTCCCGCCCTCAGTGGGTCCCAACTAACGGCTAGGCGGGGGTCCAGTGCTGGCAGCTGACCCCTGTCAGGGGCCCCCAAAGGCCACTGACGGCCCCGCAAAGCGTAACGGCTCTCCTACGGGCGCTATGTGCCTCCTCTCTCGTCAGCCCTGTGAGAAGTCCAGCTGGTAGGGTCGCTTCCGCCCGCTGTCAGTGTCACGTGCAAACGGGTTGGTTTCTTCATACGTCATAGCTGTCTCCACCACCCTTGATAACGTAGGCAGCTTCAAGGGTTTGACATACCCCCGAATAGTAGGCTGGAGCCCCTCGATGAACCTCCAAAGGCACTCTTCCTTGATAGCCATGGCTGTCGCTGTGAAACGAAACGCATGCGGTACGCGCTCACGGTCATCGTCCCCTGGCGGAGAGTGTGGAACTCTCGCCTCCTCTAGTCCTGCCATGTCTGAGGGAAATACTGCTCACAGAAGAGGGTGACAAACTGGTCCCAAGTCGGCTCATCCCTCTCCTGACCTCTGACCGCCCTCCACCACCTATGTGCCACGCTCTTCAGCTGGTACGTGGCAAAGGCCACGTGGCACTCCACAGGGGGGCGAAGAGTGCCAAATACCTTCTCGATCTGCTCGACCCAGTCCTCCACCTCAGTCGGGTCCTCATCCCCCTTGAAAGAGGGGGGCTTCAGCTTCCGGAATTGTCTGAAAAGCTCATAGTGGCGCTGAAGGGGAGATACTGGTACACCTCCCGGTAAAGAGGTCTCATGCTCAGAACTGCCGGAGGAAGGTGGGGGCGGTGGAGGCCCACCCCTTCCCCCGCGTCCAGTGCCGTGTCCGTCTTGCTGTCCCACAGAGGACTCCTTCTCCGCAGCCCCAAGGAGAGGCACTTGTGGCAATGGGTGGAGCTCCTCTAGCATGATATCCCGTATCAGCTGGGCGAGGTTTTGAGCCTGAATGCCAGGGAGCAGTGGTTGGTCCGCTGAGGTGTCGGGCCCAACGCGCCCGCCCCTCCGACCTCATCCTCGACCGCATCTGCGGCCCGCCTCACTACCTCCTCGTCGAGGCATCGCCTGCAAGGAGACGCGAACACGGAATAGAAAAGACGTCAATACTAATTGATATTCAATGAAGGAACCATAAAACAGATGTCAAAAGGTACATTGTGGTGGCTACTCTAGTTACAAGCACGTGAATTGGTTATTTTCCAGCCAATTGGTTCACTTCTCAGGACGACCTTGCTCTGATACCATCTTGTTACGACCCGATTCCCGAATCCCTATGAGACACGAGAATCGGACTGACTCGACTGATCCCAAGACCCAATCGTCCAATGAGAAAGTAACCAAAAGCAGCAAAATAAACCATATTCACCATGCAAGCAACTAATAGTAACAAAAGTACAGCAGTAAAGAAAGGAAATACTACAGTACACACCACCACAATAGTAGAGAATTAAAAACAGGTACAGAAATATGAAGTTCACAATAAAAGAGTACAAGGGTGTAACAGAATACTCACTACTACAGAAAAAGGGTACAACAAAAGTACAATTACTGGGCTCTATTAGGCCCAGCACCCTCCGCAGCCGTAGGCTCTGGCTGCTCAACACCTGATCCTGAAAATGGTGGTAAGTATGACACATCAGCAAAACGCTAAGTAGAGTGGAAACCAGCTAGCTAAGAAAAGCAGTAAAGGTGGACAGGTAGCTGTTGTTTTCAATTTCTTTCTTTATATAACTAATTATTCTTTCTTTCATCACTTGGTTTATTTATTAGGTCCTTTCTTTTGATCTCGAATGTTCCTCGTGGGAACGATCTTGATTGCAGTCTTTTCCGAAAAGT
Organism: Thalassia testudinum; assembly: GCA_037157565.1. Taxonomy (NCBI): domain Eukaryota; kingdom Viridiplantae; phylum Streptophyta; class Magnoliopsida; order Alismatales; family Hydrocharitaceae; genus Thalassia; species Thalassia testudinum. The sequence goes on from JAZHRO010000078.1 coordinate 53,052,360, forward strand.
AGAAGTAGCACGTGGTGCTCTCCTGGCTGGGAGAGCCCCCGTGGTGGTCCTACCCTAAGTCAACCACCCCAAGGTCGCTGATAGACGTAACGGTGACTACGACACACGCAATAAACACATGGGTAGCTACCCCGCACTGGCACGCGGTCAGTCGTTTCCGTTAACGGGTGCGCCCCAAGCACAGCACGGAACCAGTATAGGGAAGAGCCCTCTCAGTAATAGGGGTCCAGCCCCTCCACAGTCTGCGCACCCTCGCCTGACTACCCTGGTTTGCCCAGTGGGCCTAACAAGTCGGTATAGGATGGCTAGCTGAACCCCGGGCCCCATGGGGTGGCTAGCTCTCTCCCTACATTAGTAGCTCTCCCCGGTACTGTGTACGCGAGGGCCACAGAGTCGGTACAAAGTGGCCAGTCTTAACCCCGGGTCCCAACCCTAGGGCGGCTAGCTCCGCTCTGCACTAAACAGGGGGACAGTCGCTCTCCTTGGTACTCCGTACTCAAGGGCCTGCTCACTTCCTCATTCACTTTCCCAATTCCATTCTATTTATTTTCCAAGAGCTCTACTCCTAATTCCCCGTAGGGTTCGTGCTCATATTTCTCAGGCCAAGCCATACTAGGTTTCATCATTTCAGTTTTATTCATATGTAACATGCGTTTCCAACATTTAATCTTTCTTTTCCAATTTATATACAAGCAGCTCGAATTTAGTTTCCAAATAACAGGAATTACATGTAGCAGTTACTAGCAGCAGTACTCTACATTTCACAGGCAGCTGTTATCCAATTACGGGCAATTATGATTATCCTATCTACTTATCCAAGACTGCAATTCAGGCATTCAAGACATTCGTTTCAGTGTTTCTATTCCTAGGATTCATGCCATACCCTAGGATCTATCATTCAATCTAGTTTTCAGGTCCTAGAATTCATGCCATACCCTAGGATCTATCATTTATTTCAGAGATACATTAATGTTTGTAAGTAACTAAGGGGAGCCACTCTACCCACAAAATTGGGAGTGATGGGGGCGTGATCTGCAGGTCCACGTGCCTCGGCAACCCCTAAAGCCGCAACAGAACGAGGTCTGAAAATAAGGATCAATCACAAGGAACCACTCAGAACAGGATAAAGGCATTTCAAACAAATAGAGGAACTAATTCTGAGAAGAACGGAATCTTAAATGCGGAAATCGGACCTCGAACAAACACTAAACGAGTCAAAAACAACAACTCTAACTCAAATCAGATGTCTGGAACATCTTCCAGACGTCTTAAAAAGGAGTCCAGGTCATACCTCACTCTACACTGCTCCTCAGACATCCAGAGGTCCTGCTGAACCGTCTAGACCCAGTTCCAGACGTCCGACCACCTCTCCGGACGTTTGGAGATGCTCTCCGCCATCTGGTGACTCACCCAGACGTCTAAATCAGATGGGAGGCCGTGTCCCACGCCTTCCCAAAGCGAAACCTACACGCGTACGCAAAAATCCCTCAGCAAGGCACGCGACAGAACTTCGGCAGAATGACCTGCATGGCTGTATCCGCAAAAGCAAGCAAAGGAGGAAAATATGTACCTCTCAATCGTCTGGAGCTTCCTCCAGACGTCGCCGGCGTCGTCTATATGTAGTTCTAGACGTCTGATTCTGGGAAAAATTCCCAGAATCAGAACCTCCTTCATATTCTTCCCTCTACGCGCGGCCGCGTCACACTCATTCGCTCGCTGCCCGAGCTGCAGCAGCACCGGGGGAAAACCTCCCCAGCACAATGCTCCTCCGCGCGCATGCCAACTAGCCTCGAACTACTCTAGCGAGCTCTCTCTCTCTCACGGCTCGCGCGTTCTCTCCTCTTTCCTCTCGCTGCACCTCTCCTCTCCGCCACTGCACCCGACAGCAGCGGCGGCTCGCTCTCACTCTCGCTCTCGTGCTGGAGGAAGGAGAAGACGGGTGGATGTGGGTGGCATGAGGGAGAGGAGGAGGGTATTTGTAGGCGTTGGGAGAAGGTTTTTGCAGGTCAGCGAGGGGAGAGACAAAGAAGAGGGCGGCAGGTTTCAGTCTGCGTGCAGCATGCACGCAAACTCACGATCATACGCATGCAAATATTAATTTCCAAACGTCTAGGAAGGTGTCCAGATGTCTGGACCAACTCCCAGACGTCTTAAAGTGTTTTAATGCCTCGGGTCTTAACACAAGATGTGTAAATCTACATGATCGCAAGATTTCAGGCTTGAAAAGTCATGATTGTCATATACTAATGCATCAACTACTTCCCATATCATTACAAGTTGCTATATCAAATGATACTGTTCGATCAATATTGATAGATTTCTACAGCTTTTTTCAAGATATATGTTCAAAAGAGCTTGATCCAGAATATCTTGAATAATTAGAGCAGAAGATTGTCATATTGATTTGTCAATTGGAGAAAATATTCCCACCATCATTTTTTGATATTATGATACATTTAGGAATACATTGGCCATAGAAGCAAAGATAGCTGGACCAGTTCAATATCGATGGATGTGTCCCATAAAAATGTATACTCCTCCCGTATTTTAAAAAAGTCAATATAAATGTTTTTTAACATATTCTTTAATTCTTACACGGTTTCTTAATAACTATCTTCTTAAACTAAAAAGGTATGTTCGTAATAAGAATCATCCAGAAGGCTCTATTGCGGAAGGGTATGTAGCAGATGAATGCTTGATATATTTTTCAAGATATTTATCAGGAGTGGAGACAAGGTTTACATCAAGAAACTTTCCAGATGAATTTCGTGATGTGGATCAAGGGTTTTCAATATTTTCACAATCTGGTCATGCAATGGGAAAGAGGACTCCCAAGAAATTAAATTTGATTATGATAAATCAAGCACATGGATATATATTATCCAATTGTGATGCTATCCTTCCATTTAAATAGTAAGCACTTGAAACTCATATCCTCTGAATTATTTATGTTACATGTTTTACCATAGCATTTTAATAATTATTGTAAATTTATGGAGAACATCGTCATGTACTTAGGAACTCATATCGTCAATTATCATAGAAGGAACTTAGTACCAAACATAATAACACTTTTAGCGAGTGGTTTAAGAGATGTGTATGTTTCATAAATATCCACCAATCTAGTAGTTTTAATATCTTGAGACACTTATTATTACTTTTTGTGATTCAGATTGAAGAAAAGGCAAAAAAAGGAATTTGTATCAGAAGATCTTCGAGTGTTTGCTCAAGGCCCTCATGAAGTAGCGATGTATTATAGTGGCTATATTGTTAATGGCTTTAGATTTCATGCGAAAAACAAAGAGAAGAATCGACAAACACAAAATAGTCGTGTTGTTAATGCCCAGATTGAGAGCTTTTCCAAAGTATCAGATAAAAATCCTTCAATTGGTGAAGTTGATTATTATGGAGTGATCACAGCCATAATTGAGTTGAATTATTATGAAAAATTTAAAATAGCATTATTCAAATGCCAGTGGATAAATACTAAGTCAAAAAATGCAATTGGGAAAGCAAATGGACTAACATCAATTAATTTATCTTGTTTAGGACATGAAAATGATCCATTTGTATTAGCAACTCAAGTACAAGTGTTTTATGTCCAACATCCGACATGTAAGGATTGGCATTTCATTGTCAGAACAAGACCTAGAGATTTATTTGCTATGGAAGAAAAAGTCGATGACTTAGATAATGATGATACGGTAGATGGTTGCTTCTATGATTCGAATAAAAGTGAGATGGATACAAATGACAATGAATATGACATTGATGTTGTACATACAAACATTGATGGTATCTCTTGTTCTAGAGAGAATTGGGAACAACATATTAATGATATTAGTAGAGCAGATAACAATGAAAGCGAGTCTGATGATGACAACTAGATTGATGTAAGTTATTTGTTGTTATTTGGTATGAAGATAATTTTTTCACAAGTTATTTTTTTCATTGTTATATGTTACGACTTTATTTTGTTGATTGTTTAACTTATTTCTTTATTATGTTTCATATAGGATGTTAAAGCGACCATGATTTGATTCTCAAGTTATTCCAGTTCTAGGAGGATATCAATCAAAGAAAATTTTGGCAACCTTGAACCAACAAAATGTTGAGCCAACATGTAATGATAATGGAACTAAAGCTACAACTTCTACATTGAAGAATAATCCAGTGTTACTAAAAAAAAATATAAGAAAAAGCAAATTATAAGGAAAGATCATTCCACGCTTAAGAAAACAAAAAAGGCAAAGCATGCTGCCATTGAAACATTCGAAGAAGAATATCAAGGTAACATAGCAAGTTGTATACATTCTGCAGATGGAAAAATTGATGAAATTGACCTTCAGGACATTAGTAAGATATTTCATGTGTGAAAACTTATTTCTATAATACATCTTTTACTTGTTTCTTACAAGTTAGTTTAAGAGATTTATATATCATACATAGATTAAATTTTAATTCATTTAATAGTACTCTTTTGACATTAAAAATCTAGATTCTAATTCAAAAGGAAAGGGTAAGAGAGGATCTACTGTGTACCTGAAAGTATGGAACAATAAAGATGGAAAGAAGATGTTTGTCGAGGCGAATGATTCATACCAGCCAATTGGAGAAAATCAAAATCATTGTGGAATTGTTGCATGCAATTCAAATTTGGCCCCATTGGATTATGATGATTGGAGGAAGATGCCTAAAGAATACAAGAATAAAATGATAGAATTTGTGGAGGTAAATTCTTAACCATAATAATTTTCTTAATTATATTTAAGTTTTGATGATTTAACATTTTTTATGTTGTAGTGCAAATTTCAATACAATGAGAAGATACAACCATGGGTGCTCTAAGCATAGCTAAGAAATGGAGAAAATTTAAGTGTTACCTTAAGGAGAGATATTATTGACCACAGCTTTCCATGGAAGAAAGATTAGAGTATTGTGATTCACGGGTAATTAAGGAACATTGGAAGTTAATGAGCATTGGGTTTCAGAAAATAGAGGAAAATTAATGCTTCATCATATTGCGGGAACAAAAAGCTATGCATGCACAAGGGATGAGGTACATTCTTTATTCTCAAAATTCTTAACCATAATAATTTTTTAATTATATTTAAGTTTTGATGATTTAACATTCTTTATGTTGTAGTGCAAATTTCAATACAATGAGAAGATGCAACCATGGGTGCTTCTAAGCATAGCTAAGAAATGGAGAAAATTTAAGTTTACCTTAAGGAGAAATATTATTGACCTCAACTTTCCATGGAAGAAAGATTAGAGTATTGTGATTCATGGGTAATTAAGGAACATTGGAAGTTAATGAGCATTGGTATTCAGAAAATAGAGGAAAATTAATGCTTCATCATATTGCGGGAACAAAAAGCTATGCATGCATAAGGGATGAGGTATTCTTTATTCTCAAAATTTTCACTTTTTAAGTTGTTGATTTAAGTGTTATAATTTTTATTACTTTTAGATGGAGAAACAAATCGGAAGAAAGGTAAACAAGATTGATTTATTTGTAAATGTTTATAAAAAGAAGGATGGCAAACCAACGGATGAAAGAACAGCTTCTATGATTGTAAGTTAAACACATTATATAACTTATTCTTGATGTGTAATTTATCTTTTATCTTTGTTTACATTTATTTTCATTTATAGTATCAACCCTTTCATGCAATTAAGAGAACAAATACTAATTTTCTATATGTAAGATACTTGAAACATTAAATAGCGATAAAATTATAATGCTTTTAAATACATGGTAATTTTGTTTACTTTAATGTATTCTTTTGATCAAGAATAAAATTTTTAATTTGGCCTTTTTTTAATGCCATTTTAGTTGAGATTTTTATTAGCTTCAATTTCTTCATAACTATTTTAATAGCATAGAGGATTATATGATGACAAGTTTTCTTATAGGAACAATTTAACAAGGCAACTGAGAAGATGGATGGTTCAGAAGATCCTTCATTGGTTAATGAAATTTATGCAAAGGTTGTTGGAAAAGATAAATGTGATCGTGTTAAGGGATATGGATTAATATCGCCACATTCTGATTTGTGGAGGCAAAAAGAAATTGACGAATGAGAACAAAGGAAAGAGTAAGAAAGACAAATTGAGATGCAATTTATGGAAGACATAAAAGAAATAAAAGAAAGCCAAGCAAACTTTCAAGAAATGCTACTCTAGTCTTTAGGAAGAGCATATTTGCAAATTTCTTCATCATTGAAGAGGTCACAGGTATTATGATTTTTAGTTAAATAATTGAGTATATTTAAGTTAAGAAACTAATCTTATCATCAACAATCAGGGTACTCAAGATGTAGTTACACAACAAGGCAACATTTGTGCAAGTTTAAATAAGACAAGGAATCAACATAAGGATGAGACTCAATCTATGTTAGTTGAAGGTCAAGTAAACTTTTATGTAAAATTACCTTAAAATTTTAAATTCAATATTGAACTTTCGATAAAAACTATAACTAAATTGATCTTGATACTATCATTTTATTGCTATAATATTTCACATTGTAGGATGTGTATCTACTAAGTATCGTAAACATGCAGAGGAAGGTTGCACTTACACGAGGGCATATTGTTAAGACTCGAGGCATCAAAAACACTTTTAAGACTTCTAGCAGTTGGTCCAGATGTCTGACGCCTCCCCAGACGTCGGGAAATAAATTTTTACGTGCGTACGATCGCGAGTCTGCGCGCATGCCGTGCGCAAACTGAAAACCTGCTAACCTGCAGATGCCTTTTCTCCCCCCACGCTTACAAATATCCCTCTCCCCTCTCCCTCGTTCACCACCCCACTGTCTTCTCCTTCCTCCAGTGAGAGCGCGAGAGTGAGAGTGAGAGCGAGCCGCCGCTACTGTCGGGTGCGGTGGTGGAGAGGAGAGGTGCTGCGAGAAGGAAGAGGAGAGAGTGCACGCGTGCCGTGAGGGAGAGAGCTCACCGGAGCAGCTCGAGGCCGACCGGCGGGCGCACCGAGGAGCGTGGTGCTAGGGAGGTTCCCCCGGTGCTGCTGCAGCTTATGCAGCGGGTGGACGAGCGCTGCACGGTCGCGCGCAGCAAGAAGACGAGGAGGTTCTGATTCTGGGAATTTTTCCCAGAGTCAGACATCTGGACCTACGACCAGACGACGCAGGCGACGTCTGGAGGGAGCTCTAGACGACTGAGAGGTGCGTATTTCCTCATATTCCTCCTTTTGCGGATACGGCCATGCAGGCCATTCCGCCGAGGTTCTGAGACGTGTCGTGCTGAGAAGGTTTTTGTCGCGCGTGCAGGATTCGTTTCGGGAAGGCACGGGCACACGCCCTCCCACTCAGTTCAGACGTCTGGCCAAGGCACCAGACGGCGGAGAGCATCTCCAGACGTTCGGAGAGGTTGTCGGACGTCTAGAACTGGGTCCAGGCGGTTCAGCAGGATCCCTGGACGTCTGAGGAGCAGCGTAGAGTGAGGTATGACCTGGAATTATTTTCTGATAGAATTTATCTTTTTTTTCAGGATCTTTTCAAGTTGATAATAGAAGATACGCTCGAGTTATCGGTAGAAATTTTTTTGCATGCTTTTAATTTAGTCAAAATATTTTTTTTTAGACTTTTTTTTGCTTTATCTTGGACGTGTATCTTTCTTGGTTATGTTACTCTATAACTTTGACTTATTTATAAAAATTTTTTCTTCTAATAAAAGACTATTAATTGATGAATGAATATTGTTTATGATCAACGTGTCATTTTAGATGTTTGCTCTTTCTTACTACCATTAAGTTATAAAAATGTGCAATTAGTTTAGACGACTTACCACTTTTTCATTATTTAATTTTAAAATGAAAATATTTATTTTTTATCACAATAGATCTTTATAATATTGTTTTGTTGTTTAAATATTTATTCATGATCAATTTAGGAGTCATATACTTCATAATTAAAGTTAATGTAAGATAAAGTGTAATAATGACCCTTAAGATATAACATTAGGTAGCAATCAAAGTTAATTTATCAAGTATATAAAACAACGATGCTATTAGTGATAAAATTATGGCATTGAATAAAAGGTTTATTATTTAAAATTAGCTACAGATTTTACTGCCCTTAATCATCTCCATTAGCGACATCAAATTTTGTCGTAATAACAATTAAAAGAATTGTGAGATTAAATAGCAGCGAAAAGTGATTGCCTCTAAAGCATCTTATATCGTCAATTTGTTGTGACAATTATTTTTGTCGCTATTTTTTCTTTACGATAGCGCCAATTGGAGCAACTAAAAGATAGTCATTAAAAGTAACATTTACCAACAAAAATATTGACAAAAGTAATTGTCGCTAAAGATTCAAAAAATACCGAAAATTTTAGGTAAATCTTTAGCAATACTAGTTATACTAACGGACCAACGATGAATCCAAAAAGTGTTGGAAAATGTCTATAGCAACAAATATTAATGCTTTACCGACATATCTCTTTTGTCGATAAAAACTATTTTTGTTGTAGTGATCTTTTCTTGTTAACTTGGATAGAGGCATTGCAATTCTTGAGAAATCTTGGATAAGTCTTCTATATAGCTTGCAAGGCCCAAAAAGCTACGCACTTCAGAGACATTCCTTGGTTGTTTCCGATCAACTATAGCCTAAGCTTTGGCTAGATCTACAGAAATACCATCTTTAGATACAACATGTCCAAGGAACATCACCTTCTCAAGCCATAAGTCACACTTTGAAAACTTTACATATATCTTATGTTGTCTCAAGGTATCAAGAATAATCCTCAAGTGCTCCCCATGTTGCTCTCTACTCGCCAAGTAAACTAGAATGTCATCCACAAAAACTATGACAAATCTATCTAGAAACTCATGAAAGACTCGATTCATGAGATCCATAAAGGTATCAAGTGCATTAGTAAGTCAAGCATAACTACAAACTCATAATTCTCGTACCTTGATCCAAATGATGTCCTTCAATCTTAATTGATGGTAGCTTGATCTTAAATCAATCTTTGAGAACATCGTTGCCTTTTGAAGCTGATCAAATAAATCATCAATGCGAGGCAAAGGGTACTTCTTCTTCACTATAACTTGATTTAGCACTCCATAGTCAATACAAAGTCTCAAGGATTCATCTTTCATTCTAACAAATAGAATCGGTGCACCCCAAGGTGATACACTAGGCCGAATGAAGCTTTTCTCTAGCAACTCATGCAATTGCTTCTTCAATTCTTCTAATTCAGCTGGTGCCATTCTATAAGGGGCCTTTGAGATAGGCATAATATCAGGCATGAGTAGACCTAGCCATGGGTCAGGTCAGGTGGGCCATGGGTCGAGTCAACCGGGCTGAACTTTTAAAAGCCTTGGTCCAAGCCCTAGTCAGGTCGACCCATTGGCTTATAAGCTTGGCCCAAGCCTTATTTTTGAGGGTCGACTCAGGCCTGGGCCTACTCATGGGTCAAATATAAAATACTTTAAAGTTTTAAACACAAATATGGATAAGGATACAATACAAATGACTAAAAACATAAACATAGCCATACTAAAAAACTACCACAAGTGAAAAGAGTAATAAGAACCAAATCTACTTTAGTTAAAATATCACAAAAGTCATGAAGGTTAATCATTCACATAAAAAATAAACTACGAAGGTTTCTAAAGTATGAATCCTCCATGAAAACACATCCTAGAAAATTTATAAATCATATGAAATTTAGGAAGAATATAAGTAATCCTATGTTATTATGCTAGCAATTCAATCCCCAATCCCCATTAATAGCTTCCAATCTATTACTTGGTACTGTGTTAACTATGAAGTATATTGCCCCATGTTTTCTTCTTATTGAATGTGCTTATATGGGTATACTAAAGGTCCTTGATTCATAATAAAAAAAAAAAAGATAAAGGAATAGACGGTGGAAGAGTTGGAAGGTGGTTGTTAGTCCAATAGATTATTCTCGTACCTAAGGTTAAATAGATGGTTCATAATTTTAGATAGTTCATAGTTTTAAATAGTGGTTATTGGACGTCTCATATAGATAGTACTTGGAGGGGTGGAGATTTTGGGGAAGCAATACAATGGTTAAATAGATGGAAAATTTGGCATCCAACGGATGGGAACGGGATTATTGGAACAACAAATTAGGACTCTTGGAGTTCTTGATTTTAAATATTAATGATTTGTCAGCTGGGTCGGGTTAGGTCGAGTTGTAAATTGGAGACCCAAGGCCACCCATTTAAAATTAGGCCAGTTAGAGGGTCAGGCTGGGTCAGATCATGATAAAAAAATCGAAGCCCAAGCCTTCCCATTTTGTGGATCAGGTGGGCCGGGTTGATGGGGTCCCTAGCCCATGGCTAGGCATGAGATCAATGGCAAACTTAATCTCACACGAAGGTCCTCGGGAAAAACATCTAGAAATTCTTGTACCACCTCTATATCTTCCAGTTTATTTGGTATGGAGTTTGTCTTTAACACACTAGCCAAATAACCTTTGTTGCTTATCTATAGCAACTTATGTGCCTTTAAAGTAAATATAAGTAGTTTACTTCCTTTTGACTTAATGCCTTACACTTCCAAGCTAGTCTCGTCGAACCTCTGTAGCATAATCTTCTTCTTTTTACAAAGCACTATAGGATCATGCTTTTCTAGCCAATCCATCCCCAAAATGATGTCAAAACCTGTCATTTTGAGCAACACCAAGTTTGAATCCAACACATGGTCTTCAATGAGAATTGGTATGTCACTCAAATACCACCCCTCAGTAGACATTTCACCAATTGGCAAAGTAACCATAAACTCAAAAGTTTTCTTGGTGTGTGTCCATATTAACAACTTAGCAAGCTTTTCAGATACAAAGGAATGGCTTGCACCAGGATAAAAAAGTACTTTAGCATTAAAATCAAGAATGCGAACAGTACCTTCAACCACATTGGATGTGTCCTCGAGGTTTGTTGCATTGATTGCATAAACATGTCCGTTAACCTTCTTCCGGTCCACTGACTTAACCTTATTATCCCAATTTCTCACTAGTGCATAATCCTTGATGAAGTGACCCATCTTTCCACAAGCAAGGCAAGCTTCTGTGACCCTGTAACATTCACCATGATGGCTATTGCCATAGTGAGGCAACGTTCCAAATGGCTTTTTGTCATCATTCTTGCCCACATTTGCATCTTTTCCATGAACAACCATGCCTTTGGAGTTGAACACCTTTCTCCCTCCATCATTCGTCACTTTTTCCTTTTTAGAGGAGTTATTCCCATCTTTAAACCTATCATTATTGTTGTTACCTCATTTCAACTTCAATTCTCTTTCAGTCCTTTATGCTCTTGACCTAACATGGATGCAACCTCTATGGCACCAATAATTATCTGCAAGTTGGCATCCATCACCTTAGCTTGAACTCCAATCCTTAGCCCATCTACAAATTTTTCTGCCCTCTCTAATTCAGTGTCAAAAATACCTAGGCCATATTTCTCCAAGCTATAGAGTTTTGCAGCATATTCATCAACTAACATATTGCCTTGTGCCCAATTCAAAAATTCTTGCTTCTACAATCTTGAATGTTGTGGAATAAAGTGCTTGGTAAAGATATCGGCGAAATCCTTCCATGGAAACACTTCATCCTCTTCAAAATTAATTCCCCAACAAGTCTCCCACCATTCCTTTGCTTCTCCTCCCAATTGGAAAGCTATAAAGATGACTTTTTTCTTTTCAGGGCAATCAATTGTTTCAAAAATATCTTGAATCCTCTTGAGCCAATTCTCTGCTTTCTCAAGATCAGGTTCACCCATGTATGTAGGTGGATGGTTCTGCATAAACTTTCGAAGAGTCACTCGTTCCTTTCTACTTTCTTCCATTCACTCCATAAAGTATTGCCTCTCTACTCTAACCATCTCTCGTTCCTCGTGCATCTGAAATTGCACTAAAGGGGGGGTGAATAGTGAATTTAGAAAATATTGCAAGACAAAAATACAATCACAAAAAGAGGCACAAGATTTTTAGTTGGAAGCCCAAACCGGATGAAAACCACCACCTAAGCCAATCCCTTGACTTAGGATTTTCGATCACAAAGTGATCAATCCACTAACCACACTACTTAAACGAGGGTAGTGTGCTTCAATTACAAATCCCACCTCCAATCCCTAAAGGGAGGTTTCTCCCTTCACAATGAAGAGATGAGGACCCGACAAGCCGGATACCCAAACTACAATAATAGAATAAGAATGAAACAACATCTATAGAACACCCCAAAATATTAATGACTTCCTTATCTATTAAGCATAAAAAGAACTCCCTAAGAATTAGCAGAATGAAGTTCACTAGGAGTGTTGATTTACCCTTCAATCAGAGTGTTGGCACAGCACAAGGGCAATAGGAAGTAAGGAGTAGTGAGCAAGTGATTTTCTAGGGAAATTGTATCTTAAGAGGTGTGTGTTGCCTAAAAGGGGTTGTAGTCTAATTATAGGCAAGTTTAGAACCTTCAAGAAGGCTTGGGAGAGGTCTCCTAGCCGTTGGAGGTAAGTCCCAAGAAATTGGGATGAAATCCAACACAAATCAAGATAATTATGAATCTGACAGCAATATCAGACATCTGATTTTTGGTTCAGACATCTTGTAAGATGTCTGAGTATAATTATGGACGTTTGATTCTATTAGTCAGGCTTACTAGTTTCATTTGATCGAAACAAGGATGTCTGATATATTCATATGAGACGTCTGCCAAAAATATTGGACGTCTAATTATAAGTGGGTTCATTACTGTTTTGACCAGATCCAAACAGGGTTCTAGATTTTACGGAATAGACGTCAGTCTAGACGTCTGTCGAATTTCCTAATCGTCTAGAAAAATAATAATGACATGCCTCGGTAATCTAAGAGTCAAACTTTGGTTTCTAATAAGAGTGGACAAAAATATATGGGCAACAGTCCATTGATAGACATCCGATGATGTGTCTAGATGTCTAAAAGTGTATTTTCCCATTATAACAGAGAGAAAATGGGCACTTGAGTCTTAACGATTGGTTTAAGGACGTCCAAGTTATGTGTTCGACATTTGGATAAGGCTATAGAAGTCTGATGGAAGGTTGCTTCGACTGATGCCTAAGAGGTTAGAATGTAAAGGCAATGCTACAGGAAATTAGATGTCTGAAACAATGATCAGACGTCTTAAAGTTGAAAATCAAACATCTGACAGTTGTTATGGACGTCTGATTTGTGTCTTAGTGTTAGGTTTTTGTTTCTAATTTATCCTAAGTGTAGAGAGCCTAAGTTAGCTATTTATAAGCTATGTTTGGGGGCTCTTTACAACATCTCTTAACTCAAATAAAATAAAGATTACAACCTTTGAAAGTTTACATAAAAAGCCTATGACCTATGACAAGACTTATGCTAATCTAGTCTTCACGCTTTTAATCCTCCAACTTGGAAAACTCCATGAAACCTGCAATTGTTTTATTACAGAGAAAAATATGCTATGCTTATGTTTGATCTCTTTTTCTTTATTTTGTAAAATCATCAAAATATTATTTATGAAGGGTTAAACTAATAGCATCCACTAACCCATCATTGTCATGAACTTCTGCATTTGGTTCCCTTGATTGTTACCATTTACATTCTGATTCCCATGCCTCTGATTATCCTCATCATCATGACATATAAGTCGACAAGGAGGCATATGTGAAAGATGGAATGAACACTAGCAAAGAAGCATAAGACGCTCCTAAGAAACATTCTAAATTCTAATGGTGGTTACATTGTCAAGTTCAATCCAGAGGAAAAAGGGCTCTGATACCAATTGAAATGACTCAAACCCACGACATGCTTTAATGAACATTCTCAGTAGATAGCAAGTGCAGATAATACATATGATGGCCAAAAGAATAATTTACTTATGACATCCTCATACTAGTAATAAGCTACCGATATTTGAAAGAAGAAAGATAACGTAAACAAAACAACATAACTAACCACTAAGTAGTCCAGTGGCTTAAAAATGACATGAAACCACCACTTCCATCCTAACATAAGTAAAGAGCAAGCAAAGTCTTTATTAAGGATGAAGAACAATTTTCTTCTCCTCGGCTACTTGTGATCAAAATGTCACAATTAATAAATCAATTAGTGACCAAATGCTCAGTAATAATTAGGACAACAAAACATGAAAATAAAAAAAGTACCAATATTATCGTTGACATTCACAGGAACAAGAAAGCTAATTCATTTAGAGTTAACATTATCTTATTCTATTGAGTCATCCCTTAAAAACCCAACCGCTGGCACAGGTGGCTTTCAATAGATATATGTCCCACCCTCACATCCAACTTTGGTATAATTATCTTGGTTATTGCAAAAGAAAAAAAATCAAATTTATTTAATTATTATTTTTAACTCATGTGAGAGCTACATATATGGACCGGTACAATTAGTAAGGACATCAGCTTAGTCTTGTGGCCTTGTCACTTTGATTTCTTAGAATCTCAATACACCCCCGGAAGGCGTTTCCCTTTAGGCATAATGGGCAAATCTTACAAACCAAAAACGACGATCCTTTTGGATCAAAAATAGACAATCCCATAGGATTGGAAATGGATGCTCCTTTCGGGTCGAGTGCCAATATCATAATTATTACTCTTGTTGAATTTAATAGTGATTCCTTTATTTGTCTTACCTTTCGGTCTTAGATTCTAGTGTATATATATATCTTGAGAATCATATGATTAAACATTAACATTAATGCCATAATATTAACAACTATAGACTTAAATATAAGAAAAACAAAACACATGAATGATCAACGATGGCCGAGTTGCAATAAAAATGGTGTTTTATGTGTCATTGTTATAGTATATTTATCACAAATGCAAACCGATGTCACGTTATTTTTATTTAATTATAATCTTTACTGGTTTGTTTCCAGGTCATTCACTGGGAGGCAGTTATTGATATGCATCACTCTCTAAGTCCAAAAATGTTCTTTTATTCCAAAAATATTAATTTTATTTACAAAATGAATAAATGAATCAAAAAATTAATGAATTGGTTAATTATCTACAAAAAAATCAACCGATATGTATTACAATGCCTTAAACATGTACAACAAGCAAGCATTAAAAACCAATTAATACTACACTAAATTAACTATATACAACTATTAAAAGTAATACCTAGGTATAGGTACAAAAATAATTATTAATATCTACTATACTAAGTTAGATTAACATACTAATATCTATAATAACATAAATTACATATATAGTAACACATATATACATCGCTATAGCCCTAGCAACATACGTACATAACCTAAGGCAAAAATAGTTATCTATACTAACATATAAATAGATATATAGTGACAGATATGTTTATCTCTAAATCTCTAGTTTATTTATATAAATATAAGAGCTCAAACATAGTTTTACTACTCATACTTATGCATATACATATTTACTACTTATATACTTATACCATATAAATATCTTATTTACATACATATATATACTACTTACTATTATATGTATACTGTATATATATGTATATATACATATGTTACATATACACATAGCTGCACACAGTTGTCAAACACTTAGCCTCTGTACGGTTCATTCTCTCTTCTCTTCTCTTCTCTCCTTACTCTTCCACAACACTTAGTCGTTTTCGTTCCTTTCTTTCTCACTTAACGCACAGACACACTATTCATTGGCTCAAAATTTTGGTTTAATAGGCGGGCTGACCCATTTTCGGATGATACACAGCACCCATATGGGTGGGACCAAACTCCTACTGGTAGGCCAACCTTGGTTTAGATTAGGCACATTTTAGTGCATTCTCAGGCCCAATATTAGGCCTACACGTGCACACGCATGCACCTATGCACGCCCGCAGGCACATGCGGCATGCGCCCCAAGAAACCTGTATGCATGCTCATTTCATTTGTTCCCTATGCTGACGATCGAGAGGGTCGCTAGCACTTTGCATGTTATACCCCTTCGTGTGGCTTGTAGCTACCGATGTGGCACTTTAGCACGACATGGATTAGCGCTGAGCGACGTTTAGTTGCATGCGAAATTCAAAATTTTGGCCCTCAATTTGAGGGCCATAAATTTGTGTAAAATAAAATAAATTATATAATTATAGAGCCCGTATATAGGTCTATATAAAGGTACAATTAATTTAGATAAATTAATTAATTAGCTATATAATAAAATTAGTCAAAGTTGATGGTTTATACATGTTAATTTAGAGGTTAATTACTTAATTAAAGTACAAATTGGTTAAGTAATTATACAATTGACCTTATATAGAGTTGATTTACATAATAAATTATTTATTACCTATTTTTATTGTATTTTAGCAACTTTATTTTAATTTATGTACATTTAAATACATGCTTTAGATAGTTATACACAAATAATTTATAAATACTATAATACAGTATAAATATAGTATAAATATGTTGAAAATACTTAACATACTACTATACAAGTTTACATTATAAATTACTTCATTACTAACTTAAATTACTAATTTATTTTATTTTAAGTTAATAAATTACTTAATTAACTTAATAACTTATTTACCTACTGTTAATACATAATCAAATTAAATTACAGGTACTATGCAGTTCATAATACATAGTTAAATACGCATGTACAGTATTAGACATAATTATGTACATATAAATAGGTTTGTATAATTACTTGGGTTAATATGCATTTACATTAATATAAATTAATAGATAATTATACAATAAAGTTATATATATATATAATAAATCATTCTAAATATTTAATTTAATATGGAGAATACATATATAAGTTAATTATGTACATTATATACATATTATACACTATAAACATATAGCTTAGATTAAATTATATTATACAAGTATATACATAGTATACAAGGTATTTTTAAGTATTTTTAGGCTTTTTCTGATTTTTATAGCTTTTATATATATAATAGATATAGGGGTTGAGAAAGAAAGAGTGAGATGAGAGAGATGGAGTTCTTTTTGGTGTTTTTGAACTTTGGCCTTTCATTAAATTCCAAGGTAGATTGAATCGTCGACTGATATATTCTACCAAGTCGGGGGTTCAGATTACTTTAAAACTTGGAACATAACTAGAGAAATATTTGATCATACTCAAGACAGGTTTATTTTATTTATTTACAATTTTTTTTGTATTTTTATGTATTTTCAATTTCAGCACAACAAGGCCTAAATGGGTATTTAAAACATGCAACCAAGGTCTTGACATGCATTCTAAGGTATGGAAGAGTTCTATAAGCATTCAAATACACTCAATATATCTCATGAGAGGTGATTCAACATTTAAATATAATTTTCAACTCAATTTCAGTTCAAATCTCAAGTAGGACAGTTGGACTTCTTTACAAATAGTTGACAAAGAAGATTAAAACATGATTTACAAGATATTCAAATTAGATTTTATTCCACTCATGATGATGTTATCATCAAGAACAAGACCGAGAAGTATGCCACACAAAAAAAGGATAATGCTATGGTGAGAGCATGGATTATGAATGCAGTCTTGCCCAAGATTGGAGATGGAATCATGTACTACTAAACTGCAAAGGAGATGTGGAATTCTCTTCATGTTGAATTCTAGCAAGATGTATCAGATCTACAATGAGATGCTTTCTCTTAGGTAGGAAGGTCAGCCCTAGTCACAGTATTGTGCTACATTGAAAGGGCTTCTGGAGAAATACAACACATGTAGGCCTACATGCACATGTGCTACTCAGTGAGGCTATCGCAAGGAGACTGCGGTTCTGCATTTCCTCTCTGGATTGGGCCTAGAGTATGATTATGTACGCTCTCAGATACTAACTTTGTTAAATCTTCCCTCTCTTGAGGAGACATACAGTTGGCTTAGCGGGATTATTGTGACTGCTCCTCTTCTAGAGATTACTGGACAGACTTCTACTTTAGCAGTTGGTGGAGATTGAGGGACTCAAGGTTCTCCCTCTACTCATGGACGTGGATGGGGCAAAGGACAAATGGGCAGACCACATCCTACGTGCACATTTTGTGGTCGGATCGGCCATGTGGAGACTTCCTGCTAGTCCAAGCATGGGAGACCTCCCGTGGCCTATCAGGCCATTACCACTTCTGAGACAAAGTCAGACATAGTGTCATGAGAAGTGTATGATGCAGTCTTGCAACAACTTGCTTAAATCACTCAGAAGACCCCTTCACCTTATGACACTGCTCTATAGCCTCCTCAGGTACAGATTGTGTTTCTTGTGTTTCTAGTGTTTCTAACAGTTCTACTTGGCTAGTTGATTTTGGTGCATCATGACACTTGAGTGGTGACCACAGTTGCTTTCAGCATCTTCAGTCTGTGCATCCTGGTAGGATAGTTCAGGTAGTAGATGGGAGGCATTCTAGAGTCGTGGTCAGGGGGAGGTGAAAGTTACCCCCACCATGGGATTGGCTAATGTTCTATTTGTTCCAGATTTTCCTATGAGTTTATTGTCTATTAGCAAGATTACTAAAGGATCTCAATTGTAGGGTCATTTTTTATGATGTTGATTGTGTGTTTTAGGACAAGCTCACAGGGAGGATGATTAGTGGCGAACATGAAGAGGGGGGCGTGTATCACCTGTCTCAGACTCCAGTTGCAGCATCATGCTAGGGAGATGTGTGTTTTGCTATAAATAGTGCCCTGCAGTGGCACAATCGTCTTGGTCATCCATCTTTGGACAGGCTTCATCGCATCATTCCTCATCTCTCACTAGCCACTGAGATTCACTGTGATGCATGTCAGATCGAAAAGCACCAAAATCTACTCATCCTACGAGCTATACTATTGCTGAGTATGTTTTTGATTTGCTAGATTTAGATGTATGAGGCCCTAGTCATATTCCAGATCGACTGGGTCATAGATTTTATTTAGTGATTGTGGATGGTTGTTGTAGATTGTCCTGGGTATTTTTGTTAAAGAATAATTCAGATGTTGGGTTTGTTATTGAGGCTTTCATTATTGAAATAAAAAAATCAGTTTGCTTCTACTATCAAAGTTGTTCATACTGATAATGCACTTGAGTTTTGTACTGCACGAATGACAGCCTTCTACAGATTTCATGGAGTCATTTATCGGACCACATGTCCCCATACATCTCAGCAAAATGGAGTGGTAGAAAGGAAGTACATGCACCTTTTAGATATGGCTTGGACTTTATTGATTCATCATAATGTTCCTTCAAAATATTGGGGAGATGTAGTATTTACCGCATGTTATTTATTTGATTAACAAGATGCCTAGTTTTGTTATATCTGAGCATGTGTCATGGCAGATATTGCATCCAGACCGAGAGTTGTTTCAATTGTCACCCTGGATTTTTGACTATGTAGCCTTTGTGCACATTACTAGGCCTAGTAAAGATAAATTAGCCCCTAGAGTAGTTAAGTGTGTCATTTTGCAATAAAGTCATACCCAAAAGGGATACAAATGTTAGGATCCCTTACAGAAGAGGTATTATGTTAGTGTCGATATCACTTTTCATGAAGCTGTGCTATATTTTTCAATCTCTAGGATTCAGTTGTCTTTTGAGGCAGAGAAGGCACCAATGTCCATTCCTTCTATTTAGTTTGGAGACTTTCCTGCCACTAAGATTACATCAACAAACACTAGATTCAAAGATCCTCCAGT
This sequence comes from Thalassia testudinum, assembly GCA_037157565.1. Lineage (NCBI taxonomy): Eukaryota > Viridiplantae > Streptophyta > Magnoliopsida > Alismatales > Hydrocharitaceae > Thalassia > Thalassia testudinum. The sequence continues at coordinate 53,072,020 of JAZHRO010000078.1, forward strand.
GCATTTTAGGAAAAGGAAGAGACAACACACCCCCCCTCCTTCAGCACCATCATCCTCCCCATAATAGTTATGTGTTGATACTACTGGCCACCATGTGTCTAGTGATGACCTTGTAGGTGATATACTAGTTGTTTCTGAGTTTCCTGTTGGTGATACTGAGCCTTCATCTTTTGAGTACCCTATTGATGATACTGAGTCTCCTCCTGATGATCTTGACCTTTCGATTGCTATTTAAAAGGCTCCCCGGAGTTGTGCACACTACTAAGTTGCTAGGGCAATTTCTTCTGACCGTTTTAGTCACACATTTGCTTTGTTTATAGAGGCAATATCCTCTACCCAGATTCTAACCACCTACCAACGGACCATGCTTGATCCAAAGTGGCATCAAGGCATGGAGGATGAGATGGCCGCACTTCAATCTTAGCAAACATATGTTGGCTGCCATTTATGTCTTTGCCTTGAAATATAATCCTGACAGATCTATTTCTTGGTATAAAGGTTGCCTTGTGGGAAAGGGATTCACCCAGACATATGGAGTGGATTTCTTTGACATCTTTTCTCCAGTGGCCAAACTTCCTACTATGTGGATTCTTATCTCTGATGCTACCCATCTTGAATGGCCACTACATTAGCTGAACATGAAGAATGCCTTCTAAAGACGATGATTCTCACTTAACAATATGATAATTAAAATGACTTGTCATTGTATTTCTAAGTGGTGGAAAAATGACTAATCAAAGTATTGAATTAAATTAACCACTCACATGAGAGTGGGTCGTGTCCACAGGGAGGAACGTGCCCGTCGAAACTCACAAGGTTCGAAAACCAATGTTCACAAATTAATTCTTGATGACGTCGGATCTTGTCGCAGAAAGGTTTCGGAGTTTGGAAAACTCATCGTCGTAGTTTGATTCGAGAGAAAATCCGTTGTTCAGGTAAAATTTATAATCGAAACTCGAAATGTGAGTCCTGGATCGAACACGGGGAGGCAAACATTTGTTTTTGAAAGATACGCATTTCGCTTTTATTTCTTTTTATCGTTTTTGTCTTTTATAATTTTTTTTGGAATTTTTTAGAAAGAAAGAGATTAGATCGACAATTGCTAATCTAACAAATCTACTTGTAAAATATAAGATAGAGAGAGAATCACATATATTTCTGAATCAAACGTTTGCTACAACTAGGAAAGTAGGAAAGATTACACTATGAAAGCAATAAAGATAGAAAGACGTGAGAGAATCTCCCTCGACGGTCGCTCAGAGGATGACTCGCTCTGACATCACCAGGAGGAAGGTAGTGAGGAGAGGGACAAAGGAGGACGTAGCCGGAGGACGGAGGATGGGGCAAGACGGCATTGTGGCAAGGATCTTCTTCCCAAAAAGCGGTGAGAGGATGGCCACGGGATGCTCCACGAATGGGGATGAGAGGTGGGAAAACTATTTTCTTTTTTACTCTAAAGGAGCATCCCAGGCTTGGAACAAGCTCTCTCTAGGGCCTTAGAGGTGGTGAGAGGAAGAAAGGAAGAGATCATTTGGAATGGAGGTGGGTAGGTTCTTTTATAGTGGAGGAGGGAAAAAATCATCCATGGGCAATTAGTGACGGCTGTAATCGTCATTGAAGATCCGCCCAACTGTCACTGAAGATCCACGCCCTTCAATTCCTTTGCTAGCGCGCGCATAGCACAAGCCATTGGTGCCAGCTACAAGCATCACTAAAGGCCACCCAACTATCGCTGAAGATCCGCACCCTTCAATTCTTTTGCTGGCGCTGTGCTCAATTGGCCAATTGGGGGGCTACGGGGATTCGAACCCATGCCCCTCCGTTGAGAGCCCATGCCTCGACCATTGCGCCAAATCTTCTGAATGGTCACGCGGACGTCTTAAGGCGTGCGGTGGAGGAGAGCTCTCAGCTGTTGGATCAAGATCCAATAGCTGAGAATTGATGATGAAGATGATGAGGGGGCACCTCCCAGTTGTTCCTGGCCGATGTTGGACGGCCCAGATGGTGCCACATGGCGCCATCTGGGCCGTTCATCTTCTTCTTTTTGTCGAGGGTGCTACGGAGCTCTGATCGAGATGATTCCCGCGTTGCTGGACTACGATCGTCGCTCTGGATCCATCTGTACAGTTAGATTTTTCATCCGAAGTCCATATGGATGTCGCATTGCCCATTGGCCGTTGATCTTCGTTGGACTTCACATGATGTTACGGGACTCCGATCTAGACGATTTCGGAGGCGTTAGACTCCGATTGTCATCCTGATCAGATCCATACTATTTGACCGTCCATCTAAGGCCCTGAAAAAAATCTTCTTCTCTCCTGACAATAAAAAGGACCTAATTAACCTAAAATATATACAACTACTCTAAATATAGAATGATGTATGCTATGCAATATTTATAACATGAAATGTAAATCCAAGCCTAGGAACATGCATGATTAGGCATTTTAACCTAAATGGATGTGTCTATATCATACCCCCATGCCTATCTTTTGCTAGTCCCTAGCAAAATTAAACTACATGCTATGTATAAAAAAAGAATTAGGACTCGATCGCTTAGGCTTAAGTTGTTTATTAAAAATAGAAAATTTCAACTAAAGTTATAAACTATGAAGAACAGTACTCGGGTGTCTGCCACAATGCAGACTGCCCAAGTCCTCATCTTATTTGAAAAGGGAAGATACATTTTTTTTTGCTTTTTCTTCTTTTCTAATTTTTTTGGACTTTTGGAGTTTGAGAGTTTCAGGATAACTTTTTACAGCTACCCAACCCGCCCAAGACTCGAAAAGGACTCTAAGTGCTAAGCATTTAGTGAAAAGAGTGAAAGACTCACTAGGCGGCCATTAAAACAGACTTCGGATTTCTACAACCCTAGGTGACCTTGCCTAGAGGTTTATCATTTCGAACGGTAGCTTTCTCCCTACTTCTTTTATTTATGGGATCAACATAAGGGCGAGCCCAGTGTATATCTCCTCGATTTATTCTACTTCCCTGCTTCTTCCCTAAGTGTTTTGGGAATTATTGTGCATTTTTGTGAGATGGGCTCTGGACAAACAGCCAATGGGCTATTACTCACAGTAACTTGCTAGCCATACTCGTGCGGTGAAGTGTGGTTTTATTAGTTTATTTTTTCATTTTCTCCTTTTTCTATTCTTTTTTCTTCTTTTTCTTTTTTTTTCAAGTAAGTGGCTTCCTTGATCTAAGATTTACCTAAAGGCAATACGAAGAAAATGGTCTTGTGGTTGGGCTCTGGACAACTGGCCGATGAGTTATTACCACTAACAACTTACCAGCCATATCACCCTAGATGGTTCATTAGCTACCCAATTTTTGAAGAAACCGCCAAAAAGTAAGTCAGTGAGAATAGTGTGTAGATGCTTAGACTTAAAATTCCCTCAAATCAAAGGATGAGTTGATAAGTCGTGTACTTATCATCCCAATTTATTTACTAGATTAAAGATGAATTTGAATTGGCGAGGACTCGAGACTAAGTCCACATTTGAGTGGACACCCGGGCCAATTAAGCCCTAAGACCTGAAGAGTCTAAGTATTCAGGTCCTATCATATCATTTCCTAGAGTTAATAACTTCCAAATGCCTAAGTTCTCTTCTCCTAATTCTTCTTTTTTTAGCTTTTTAAATTTTCATTTTTTTAAAAGAAACTAAAAGAAATTCTATGGAGTTAACAAAATGATTTCAGGAATTAATTATCCACCCCCCATGCCTAAATGATGCAATGTCCTCATTGTAAAAATAAAGACATGAAAAGGAGGAGTAAACAAAATATCGCCTAAATAACGTGAAAATCTGATCAGCTCTGCAGAGAACGTGGAATATAAACACGTGCTAAATTTAATGCCTTCAGCTAGGCATAACATACATACAAGGAAGAAATTGAGAATTCACAAGTGCAGGTCAGAATCAAAATCAAAAGATTAATCCTCAAACCCGCTAGTAGAAGATGTCCATAGATGTGGACCAGATTATGATGGAGACCCATGCCCCAGGGTCGAGTGGTTCTCAAGTTCTAGACGAAAATCACCCAGAACCGAAGGTTGTTAAGCTTGCGGGGCCAAGCTTGCGATTTTGTAGTGTGCAACCCAAGACCAAAGTGTCGGACAATGGGTAAAGATGGTTCAATAGGTGCGGATGTCCACTTAACGTTCAGCTCAGAAAAATAATCAGTTATTTCAAGCTTAGGTTGCACGTGAAAGATATCGTAAGGGTCTTGGTAGAAAGTAGGTGGTTTTAGGTCAACAAGAACCCTTAAATCTAAACTTGTTTTTCCCTCAGAATTAACATCCCAAATTTTTATTTCAACATTTCTATCCTCCAACATCAAGTTCTTAGGCTCTGAGACCTCTAGCATACCGTTCACCCTATAAGATTTACCCAAGTCCAGAAATCGTGGCTAAATCAAGATTGGCTTAGGTACAATGATCTCAAAAGTCAGCTCTTTGGGTGCGGTTGAGGAATGGGGCTACTGATTGAATCATCAGGATTTGGATCATCCAGGTTAGCCCCAACCGAATCAGAATCTTCAATAGTCGGGCTATCAAATGATTTTTCATATTCCTTAAGCCCATTTGTCTCAGTAAAATCATTCTCCTTAAGCTCAAGTGAGACTTTACTAAGAGATTCCTCACCCTCAAAATCAAGGAATTCATGATCCTCATTTATATACATCTCAAAGTCATATGTCATTTCATGGTCCATGGAGACATTTTTCGTCATTCCCTGGCTCTGGGATCTCGAGTGAGAAACTTGGTTCATCCTCAATGGGTTGCTCTAGACTAACCTGGTCATCTCCAATCTCAGAATATGTATCCCCCCTGACAGGCACCTAAGCGGGTTCTAACATTGGCTCTCCTGAAGGGGGTTCATCTTGAGAATCATCCCAAGATTTGACTAGGGAAAGCACAAATTTCATCCTCAACCTCGATAATTTCCCAAGAAGAAACTCACCCAGGTCCCTATCCCTAACATTTTGGAGTAAATCCAATAGAGAACTATTTAGCTCATTAATCATTCTTATCATAGGCTCCAATGCTTCAGTGCATGATGTTGGCTGAGCTTCTAAAGATTGTATAGTGCTCCTCAAATTAGCCAACACCCTGTCCTAGATCTGGTTCACCTGAACCGACTGTTTCGGTTCAGGGTTGGGTGGGTTCGGGTTAAATCTAGGGGAGTCAAGATATTGAGGTTCTCGGGTCCCTCCTTAATAGTAGGTTGTCTCATGTTGTTCAAAAAATGGAGGTGACCTATATTCAGTGGAATACTAGGGAGGGTAGATATTATAATCATCATATCCTTCCTAATTGTAGATCAGGTTGGTTTGATCATCAATGGATCGAGATCTATAATCATTGTAGCACTAGGAAGGATAGTAATCATAGTCTTGTTGTCTAGGGTTAGGCCCTGGACACTAAGGTCCGATATCGTATCCCCATTCAAAGTTATCTCAGCTAGTGGATGGATAATTATAAGTCGAGTCAGGATAGTAATCATCTTAGGTATAAGTGCTGGTAGGAGGGTAGGATGGAAAATGAGTGCAGGATGTGGAAGGATACATGGTAGAATAAGAGGGGAAATTGGAAGAAAGAAAGGAGCCCTACAATACAAGCAATCAACCCTATCCTTAGGTGGGTTAACCTAAAGACCTACAGACTCCTAGGACCCATCTTGAGATTATTACCGATTTGGTCTACTTTTATCTTCTCAATCCAACTAGTTAGAAGGAGAGGCTAGGGAGAAGGTTCTTCCTTTGGCTTGCGCCTCTGGTTCCTAGTGTACCCCCCAGTCGCGGTCATTTGACACTACTCCCTTAGCTAGACATCAGATGGACCAACAGAAGCAGATTAGTCGAAAAGAAATCTCAGTCTGAGCCCCGAAGAGCGAATCACTCCTTAAGGACAACATCTACTCAGTTTTAGTTAGGCTTGGGATGATTGTGCTCTTGGAATGTGATGGGCCCTTTAGATGGGTTGTGCCCTTAATGATCAATTCAAATGTGTGTGCGTGCACAACCAGGGTTTGCAAACAAGGTTATTTGATGATGTGTCTTTTATGGTTTAACCTTGTTTAGTAGCTTTTAGGTTTTAATCTTTAGGTTCGTTCAATCAGGGTTCAGTAGAACACTCTAGGTTTTGAAAGCACTAGTGTAGATATATTCCTTTAAAAATCAGAAATAAAATGTGGAATGCCTGGTTCAGTCCTAAAAATCAACCCTAAGTGGCAAGCTACTGATGAATCACTTTTATCTTCAATGGTGCAGCCCAAATAGCTCAATCAATTGGCCTGTTGCACCACTTAGTTAAGGCACACAGATGTTTAACCTATTTAGATTTCTACTCACTTGTGTATTTAGTTGAAGTGCACCAAGTCCACAGGTTAGATCCTGGTTAAGTGGTAGAATCAAAGTGGAATGATGCGCCTTAAGTCGAAAATTGTGGGTATTTAATGTGTGTCATTTTCAGTAAATCCCACAAGGGAAGAGTTTTTTTTTATATATATATACGGGGATGAGATGGGTGAAGGTGGCAAACAAACAACCAGATCTATTGTAGGGTTTATAAAAAAACATGCCTAAGTTGATTTGGGTTTGAGTTATTAGTGTGGTGAAATGAAATCTAGGGTGGGTGTGGTGGGGGAACACTTACAAATGTCTCTACCCTCACTTTACTCCAATCTACCACCTTCAGCTCCTCGACCGAGTTCCTGCAAGACAATAAATTGAAGAAGAAAGATAGGTTAGAAAAATATGTAAGTAATGTGGGAAAACGTGAAAAAAAAATCAAAGAGCGTTGCCTCCCCAGCAACAGCGCCAAAATGATGATGTCGGATCTCATCATGGAAAGGTTTTGGAGTTTGGAAAACCCGTTGTCGTAGTTCGATTTGCGAGAAAATTCGTCGATCAGATAAAATTTATAACCAAAACTCGAAATGTGAGTCCCGGGTCGAACACGAGGAGGCAAACGTTTGGTTTTGAAAGATACGCATTTCACTTTTATTTCTTTTTGTCGTTTTTGTCTTTTATAATTCTTTTTGAAATTTTTTAGAAAGAAAGAGATCAGATCGACAATTGCTTATCTAATTAATCTACTTGTAAAATATAAGAGAGAGAGAGAATTCTGAATCAAACATTTGCTACAACTAGGAAAGTAGGAAAGATTACACTACGAAAGCAATGAAGATAGAAAGAGGTGAGAGAATCCCCCTCGATGGTCTCTCGGAGGACGACTCGCTCTAACGTCGCCTGGAAGAAGGTGGTGAGGAGCGGGATGAAAGAGGACATAGCCGGAGGACGGAGGATGGGGTAGGACGGCGTAGCGGTGAGGATCTTCTTCCCAAAGGGTGGTGAGAGGACAGCCACGGGATGCTCCACAAATGGGGATGAGAGGTGATAGAGCGATTTCACTTATTTATGATAGTTGTAATAAAATGATTCGTCGTTGTAGTCGTGTGGTGGAAAATCTCTCAATCAAAGATTAAAATAGATATTAATTTAAACCACAGTAAAAAGGTCGTATCCACAGGGAGGATCGAGCCAAATAAACTCACAATAAGTTTCCCTCTTGTTTACTTAAAAACAATTTCATTCATCCTAATGCCAAAGAGAGAACTCTTATAGATTCATCAAATAACCAATCTCTAATTGTTGAAAATAGATGGGCCAATCACGCAAATTCTCCTTCACTAAAATACTCCTATAAACTCCATCAACCCGAATATTTCATGGCAACCAATATGAATTATAATCTCACCCTTAAATGTGAGGCTTAACAAAATAAGAAAAGAGATGCAATTAGATGGCCTGATAAATAATGAAAACTAACGGGTGTCTGGCTGCAATATCACTTAATAGATAGTATTTTTTATTTAAAAATAAAAACCTGGTAATGGCATTGAATGTAAATTCTAATTAGACCCAAAACATAGCATTCCTTTTCCTCATGCATGCGTGAAGAAGCCTCGGTTGGCTGTGAGAAGCTCCGAGGAGGTTGAGCATTCAAAGAGCTTCGCAATGGTGGTCATGGCGTCGATGGAGATGACCGAAGCTCACCGATCGGAGCTTTGGACGCCACCAGTGGTGAGGTTCAACGGCTGACCATTGAGTGGTCGGTTGGTGAGACCGAAGGCATGGTTGAGGTTGTGGTGTCGAGGCAAGCACAAGGGAGTCGTCGATGTGAAGGATGGAGGCCAAAGCGGGTGGCTACGTGGAGGAGTAGCGGACGTGGGATGGGTTAATTTGGAGAAGATGGTGAATAGTACGCTGGGTTGAAGGAGAAGGAGAAAACGAATAAGAGGAAGATGACAGAGGGGGGCTGCTATGGTGACGTCGACTACTGTGATGGAGTCCTTACTGCAATTGCGAGGACGGGCACGGAGAGGCCTGTGTGGAGGAGTAGAGGACATGGGTATGGGTTCTTTTGGCCTACGTGCACCGAGGAAGGAGATAGACATTGGGTTGCTGGTGGTGGTGGCACGCACACACGTTATCACCGTGTGTGCATCGACGGCGAGGGCAATGTTGAGGATGCAGGGGCCATGGTGCTCGCTGAAGTTCACGATGCAGGCAAAGATCACGGTGGAGATGATGAAAGATGAAGAGCTAACCGGGAGGAAGATGGAGCCTCTGGAGAGCCTTTTAAAAAAATCTTGTCTGTTTCCTTCCGACGCAACTTCTCTAACCACTCGCGAAGATTGCAAGTGGTTAGAACGGCGGATAAGCATTGGCCGATATTTATCAGACGTCTGACTTCATCATCAGACATCTTCAAAAATGTAAAATCAAGGAACTTGTCCTGGCAATTCCTAGACGTCCATCCTTAGCTCCAGACGTCTTATATATGCAGAATGACATTTGATTCTTATACCTATCCTGCATTTAACCATATAGAATATGTGAACATATCATGCATTATTAAATGTAAAATTGACGCACAAGATTACATGCAGACTAAGATGAATTACCGTATAACTCCTAACCAATTAGAAACTATGAATAGATAATTAAAGAGTACTTAGGCCAAATAATGATCCACTAAAGTGGACTTATCAAGAGGTGGGAAAACTATTTTCTTTTCTACTCTAGAGGAGCATCCCGGGCTTGGGACAAGCTCTCTCTAGAGCCTTGGAGGTGGTGAGAGGAAGAAAGGAAGAGATGGTTTGGAATGGAGGTGGGTAGGTCCTTTTATAATTAAGGAGGAGAGACAAAATCGTCCATGGGCAATTAGTGATGGTTGTAATCGTCGCTGAAGATCCAACCAATTGTCGCTGAAGATCTACTCCCTTCAATTCCTTTACGGGCGCACGCATAGCGTAGGCCATTAGTGACAGCTACAAGCGTCACTAAAGGCCCGCTTAACTGTTGCTAAAGATCCGCGCCCTTCAATTCTTTTGCTAGCGTCGTGCTTACTTGGCCAATTGGGGGGGCTGTGGGGATTCGAACCCGTGCTCCTCCATTGAGAGCCCATGCCTCCACCATTGCGCCAAATCGTCCGGATGGTCACGTGGACGTCTTAAGGCTCACGGTGGAGGAGAGCTCTCAGCCATTGGATCAAGATCTAACTGCTGAGAATTGATGATGAAGATGATGAGCGGGCGCCTCCCAATTGCTGCTGGCCGGTATTGGGCGACCTGGATGGCACCATGTGGTGCCATCTGGGTCGTCTGTCTTCTTCCTTTTGTAGAGGGTGCTACGGAGCTCTGATCGAGATGATTCCCACGCTGCCGGAGTGCGATCGTCGCTCCGGATCCATCCGTATGGTTGGATTTTTTATCCGAAGTCCGTATGGATGTCACATTGCCCCTTGGCCGTTGATCTTCCTCGAACTTCATATGATGCTACGGGACTCCGATCTAGATGATTTCCAAGGCGTTTGACTTCGATCGTTGTCTTGATCAGATCCATACAATCCGATCGTCCATCGGAGGCCCTGAAATAAATCTTCTTCTCTCTTAACCATAAAAATGACCTAATTAACCTAAATATATACAACTACTCTAAATACAGAATGATACATGCTATGCAATATTTATAACATAAAATACAAATCTAAGCCTAGGAACATGCATGATTAGGCATTTTAACATAAATAGATGTGTCTATATCAATTCCTCAAGTAATCAAAGCCAAAACCCCCTTTAGATTAAGGTAAAGATGTTAAATAAAGCTCAAATCAGCTGACATTGCATTTGCATGAAAGATGAGGGAGCTCTCATAAAACAACCACAATGATTAATTAATAAAAGAAAAATCAAAAGGTTACAATGGCATGTGTATGTAATAACTAATATGAGGCAAAACAGAGCACTTCTTTCGAAGACTAGAGCATGCTCATGAGGTCTCCAAAAGCGGCGAGATTCGGCGGAGGAGATGAGTGAGCTGAGGTCTTCGCGATGGCAGTGGTGGTGCAGACAACAACGATTGGAGATGGTGGCAGCAAGGAGTGGGTGGCGGGTGGCGATGGTTGTTGTTGCTATTGGACCTCGATGAGAGGAGAGGGGCGCGAGCTGGCCATGCATTAGGCGTGCGCGTGGTAAGGGGGTGGCGCTGGTGGGCACAAGGCACGGGGAGGAGCGAGTGTGGTGGGTGGCCGTTCTCCCCAACAGTTGTAGGAGCAACCATGCGCGGTTGTGCGCGGCAGCTGCTATGTGTGGGTAGAGGCGCAACGTTGTGCTGGAGGGTGGCACGTGGAGAAGGGCAGTCAGTAGTGAGGCATGGTGCTGGAGGTGTGCTTGATCATGTGGAGGGCAGTAGCCATGAAGATGAGGAGCAGGAGGCAGTTGCGGTGGTTGGTGATGGTGGTAGGTTTGTTGCTGTTGGGTTTGTTGGTGGAGTTGAAGAAGAAGAACAAAGAAGAAGGAGAGGATGAGGTGGGGTCGTGTGGTGGTTGCATTGGACTGCTAGAAATGATGAGGAGCGGCACGACATGGTGTTGGAGGTCATTGGCGATCGCTGGCCACTTGGCATGGGGGTGTTGGTGGTGCAGGCGAGGAGGAGGTAGCGGTGGTGTTGATGGTGTTGCGCAGTGAGGAAGCACGGTGATGCAAGTGATGTCACTCCACACGTCCACGGTGGTGGTCTCGTTGCCACGGTTAAGGCCAGTGGTGGTGGAGTGGAGGAGAGCTTGAACTCTCTACACAGTGGTAAATGGGGGTGGAGACCTCCTAAACAATGCAAGAGGTGATTTGCTGTTATAGCTACAAGGGAGTCGTTGAAGGAAGGAGATGAAGCGACGACGAACGTGGGTGACAGAGATCCCATTTCATTGCCTCTTCATATTGCTACTCTTCAATAACCGTGACTCCTGCATACATCCGTTGAAGAAAAAAAGTGAATAAAATAATAAAAAGAAATGATGGGTTATTTTTGCACGAACCCTCAACTTCTATGTTAAATCCAAAACTATGCATGTAATGCACCTAATTGGTTAACTAATCAAATGCATGCCATTCTAAGGCAATTCTAAATGCATTTAATTATGAATACAATTCATGAATTATGCAATCAAGCAAAAAATATAAACTAATCTATTTACATCCTAATGGATGCTAAATAAATGTTAAAGATAACTTAATGTCTAGGCATTGAAATACCTAAATAGCCCACAAATGTGGGCTCATCAAATGCCCCTATGGCCAATTTTTGCTAGTCCCTAGAAACATCTATAAAGAATTCCTAAATTCTAGGCTAGATTTAACCATCAGGATGCCTTAACACACCTCACCTCTAAAGACTAGTTTGAGTTACACCTCTATATCTTAAGGTATTCAAGTAGTTATTAAGATGCAAACCTGGTCAGCGTGTGATGTAAATATGTTTATATCACATGAACTATCTATTTATGCGTGTTCTTAAGCATATAATTGCATCATACATTATAAATATTGCATAGCATGCATCATCATGCATTTAGGTTAGGTTGTATAAATTTTAGGTTAATTTTTCCTTTTTGTGGTCAGGAAATAAGGCAATACATATCAGGGCATCGGATTGAAAGTCCAACCATACGGATCTGATCAGGGCGATGATCAAAGATCAATCACTCCGAGATTGCCCCGATCGGATTTCCGTAGCATCAGATGCAGTTCGAGAAATATTAGAAGTCAAGAGACCAGATGGTGTAAATTCATACTTCAAATGACAAATCCAACCGCACAGATGGGTTCAGATTGACAATCGTAGCCCAACGACGTGAAAATCGATCCAATCCGACATACGTGGCACCATCTACAAGACATAGAAGATGGATGGCCAAAATGGAGCCACGTGGAGCAATCTCAGCTGCCCACACCAGCCATGAACGCCCACTACCCTCTCTCTCTCTCCTCATCTGCTTGATCAACCTCAGCGATTGGATCTTGATCCAACTACCGAGGATATTCGAGCTCAAAACCAAAGCTTGCCTCAAAGGGCGGCTTGGCACAGAGGGAGAGTGCCTTCACGCGACACTGAGGTGGTGGGTTCGAGTTCCCCACATGCCTCAATTCAGCACAGGCGTAAGGCGTGACCGAATTCAACCGTTAGATCTTGATCAGACGGCGATGGAAGCAACGACGTGGCCACACAAGATGCGCAAGCTCTGCACACACGATCTAACGCAGGTTGAACGCACCATCGTACGTGCATTAAGCGCAGCAGCTGATGAGGCGTGATGCATTTTAAGCCATCCAATCTTGAGGATCAATGTTCATGCATGAGCGTTGAGCGCAGAGGAAGGAGAGGAAGTGGGGGCGAGCGTGACCTAAGCCCACGTTGAGGTCATTAGTGATGAATAAATCCGTCATTAAAGACTTGTACATTAAATTTTAAAGGATAAAATGACCTTTTTGTCCCTTCAAACCTCACCTATAAATAGCCCTACGACCCCCACATATCCTTGATCCCTTCCTCTCTTCTCTTACCCCCTTCAAAAATTTAAAAGCTTGTCCTAAACCCGGGATGCTCCATTAGAGTTAAAATTAGAATTTTTCCACCTTCTCATCCCTGTTCATGGAGCGCCCGCGATTGTCTTCTCACAGTTGTTCGGGAAGCGGATCCCACTGCGATGTCACCCTGCCCCCTCCTCCATTATCCGTCTTCGTTCTCCTTCGTCCAGCATCTCACCACCTTTGTCCAAGTGCTTTGTCAACGCGGCCCATCCTCCAAGCAGCTGTTGAGGAGGATAACTTCTCTCTACCTTCTCTTTTATTGCTTTCTAGTGTAGATTTCCTGCTTTTTAGTGTAATGATTAGATGTAATGAACTCGATTTAGTGGTTATGAAATACCTGTTCATTCTATCTCTATTTTTTCTTTATTTGTATCATTCTTTCTCTCTCTTCTATTAATTATTCTTTAAGTAGATAGCTAATGTAGATTCAATTCAACTAGCTAATCTGCTTCGTGACAAATCAAATGCGATTTTTGATCAAACATCTGCCTCCCTGTGTTCGACCCGGAATTCCTTTTGAGTTTCGGTTAAAATTATCTGTTAACGGATTTTTCTCACAAATTACGCTACGACGACAGGTTTTCAAAACTCAACTCTTTTTACGATGATTTTTTCAACACAATAACGTGAGTTTTGGGTCATTGATAGAGGTTTCTCAGACTCTCAAGCCTACCTTAAAATTTATTGGTCATAGAGGTTTAAGCATCCGTGAATAAGTGCCAATGGTCTTGATTCACTCTACTCATGACTTAAATTGTGTTAGTATGATTGCCAACAAGAAAGAAAGTGATTCTTTCTTTTTTTATTTTTATTATTATTATTTTTTTTATGATTCTTCTTTTGTAATTTTTTTTGTTTGATTCCTCCAAGTCCAACCTTGGATCAGCTATCAACATGGTCTGTGTCAGATTCATTGTCCCCATCACCGAACCTCGAAGTGTGCCTGGCTTTCGATGCTTCAAGATAGCACCACCCATGGTGACCCCAAGAGCTCCTAGCAATCGACACTTTGAGATAGTATCACTCATGGATTTCTTAAGTGAATTCAGGCCTGTGGCAATCGGCAATTCGAGATAGGGCTGCCCATGGTACCTGAATCACACAATGCACTTACATGCCACCAGTAGGATGGATATCCTAAGAGACAAGTACTGAGGAGGTGATATGTTATCATTGCATCATCAAGGTGAGTACAAACTCCACCTCTCATGCAGTAGGAACTCATCAAATCAAGTTATGTTTTCAAGCTTCTCCTAAGTCAGAACCGAGAGAACCAAATTTTCTTCAAGAACGGTGATAACTTTATTATGCATTCTATATAAGACCATAGTGTGTGTGTAAGGCTAGATGCTTAAATTAGCAAGACCTGCAAACAAAAGAGAAGACAAGGGTATCCAATCCTTCCAAAGTCCTTGACTTAATACCTTTGCATCGCAACATCCTCAACGACTTGAGGAATAATCTTCATCTTAACAAATACTCAGAATTTTAAGCTCTCAGAGCCCTAGAAACCTAAAGGTAGTAACTCTCACTTATTTCCGTAGCTAAGATACTTAAGGTCATATCTCATCATTCTTTCCAACCCAGAACTTTATGTAAACTCATCTACAGAGATTGCTGGGACTAACCAATTAAGTTCAACAAATTAAAACTTTTTTTTCTTTTTTGCTTTTCTTTTTTTAATGCAATATGAATGCAATATGTATACATGCTATAAGAAGTTGCCTCAGGTCCTATCCCCCCATGCCTGGTTCAAACAATGTCCTCATTGGAAGTAAAATATCCAGGAGAAGATGTTACCTGAGGCGAAGAGTGAGAGGAGCTAAGGCTCCTCGAGATTGACTTTGTCAACCAGGTGGCCATCCAAAGTAACATACAGTTTTAACCACTGGCCGTTGATAGTAAAGGTCATTGCTGAAGAGGAGGGGCTCTTGATCTCCACAGCCCCATGCAGAAACACTCTAGTGATTATGTATGGCCCATCCCAACAAGATTTCAATTTCCCTGGAAAAAGCTTAAGTTTGGAATTGAGAAGCTAGACTTAGTTGGGCTCGAAGGTCTTTCTAAGGATATAGTTATCATGCAAGACCTTAGTTCTCTCTTTATAAGCTTGGGAGGTGTCATAAGCATCGTTCGTGAGCTCCTCAAGCTCAGTCAACTCCAGTAATCGTTCCTTACCTGCTTGCTCTAAATCTATGTTGACATTCCGGATTGCCCAAAGTGCCTTATGTTCAAGCTCAACGGGTAAATGGCATGCTTTCCCTACACTATTCGGAAGGGAGACATACCCAAAGGGGTTTTGTAAGTTGTCTGATAAGCCTACAAAGCATCATCTAGCTTTTAGGACCAATCCTTCCTATTTGGCCTAACAGTCTTTTCCAAAATATTCTTAATCTCCCTATTTGACACTTCAACCTAGCCACTCTTCTGAGGATGGTAAGGGGTAGTGATCTTGTGAGTTACTCCCAAACTCTTGAGTAGCCAATTGAAGTGGTGGTTCCAGAAATGAGGTCCCTCATCACTTATAATTGTCTTGGGCAACCAAAGCAAGATATGATATTGGACTTCATAAATTTCAAGACCACAGAGTGGTCATTTGTGCATGTAGGAATGACCTCTATCCATTTTGCGACATAATTAACTGCCACCAAGATATACTCATATCCATGGGACGAAAGGAAGGGACCCATGAAGTCTATCCCCCATACATCAAAAATTTCCACAGGTTGGATGGGGTTTTGGGGCATGTCATTCCACTTCCCAATCATTCCAGTCCATTGACATCTAATACAGGCCTTAAGAAAGTTATGAGAATCCTTAAATAAAGTAGGCCACCAAAACTAGACTAGAGAACCTTAAATGCTATTTTCTTAGCACCAAAGTGTCCTCCATAATGAAGCTCATGGAAAAATATTAACACACTTTGTTGCTCCTCTTTAGGCATGCATTGTCTCAGTACTTGGTCTTGTCAAATTCTAAATAATTCCAACTCTTCCCAATGACAGTATCTAGCTTGGGAAATGAATCTCTTCCTTTTCTGCTCATCCCAAGAGCCAGAAGTCTCTCCAGTAACCAAGTAATTGACAGTATCAGCATACCAGGGTGAAGTTGGTGTTACTGTCATAAGGGTATCATCGGAAAATGTCTCACGGATGTCTCCAGATGGAGAGTCATCAAGTGGGAGGCGAGACAAGTGGTCAACCACTACATTTTCCACTCCTTTCTTCTCACGAATCTCCAAGTCAAATTCTTGATGGAGTAAGATCCACCTAAGTCATGGCTTCGAGTCTTTCTTGGCAATGAGGTGTTTCACTGCCACATGGTCCGTAAAAATAACCACCTTAGACCCAAGCAAGTAAGACCTGAACTTCTCCAACGCAAACACTACAGCAAGTAATTCCTTTTTTGTCACAGTGTAGTTTTGTTGTTGTTCAATTAAGGTCTTGCTAGCATAATGTAGCACATGAGGTCTCCCTTCAACCCGTTGTCCAAGGACTGCTCCCACGACATAATCTGAAGCATCGCACATCAGCTCAAATGGGAGCATCTAGTCAGGAGCTAAAAGAATAGGTGCAAAAATTAAGGCCTCCTTCAAAGTGTGGAAGGCCTCGGTGCACTTTGCATCAAAATTAAAGGAAGAATCCTTTGCCAGTAGGTCACAAAGTGGCCTAGAAAGTTTACTAAAATTCTTAATAAAGTGTCTATAAAAGCCTACATGGCCCAGAAAGAATCTAATCTATTTGACATTTGTGGGCAATGGGAGTTTGGAAATAGAATCAACCTTAACTTTATCTACTTTTAAGCCATTCTCAGACACAACATGCCTAAGTACAATGTCTTTCTATACCATGAAATGACTCTTCTCCCAACTAAGGACTAAATCAGTCACCTTACATCTCTTCAGCACATTCTCTAAGTGTAGGAGACACTAGTCAAAATACTAGCCATAAATAGAGAAGTCATCCATAAAAGCCTTGACACACTCATCAATCATGTCCAAGAAAATGGACATCATACACCGCTGGAAGGTTGCCGGTGCATTACACAATCCAAACAACATACGCCCGAATGCAAAGGTACCATAAGGATTCATGAAAGTTGTCTTCTCCTGGTCATCAGGAAAGACTACAACCTAGTTGTACCCAAAATAACCATCCAAAAAGAAGAAATACTTGTTCCCTGCCAATTTCTCGAGAATCTGATCAATAAAGGGCAAGGGAAAGTGATCCTTCTGGGTAGCAGTGTTCACTTTGCGATAGTCTATGCAGACCCTCTAGCCAGTTGAGGGTTTGGTCAGCACTTATTCTCCCTGGTCATTGGTTTCTACCGTAAAGACTACCTTCTTAGGCACCACATCAATTGGACTAACCCACTTGCTATCCGCGATGGAATATATGATCCCAGCATCCAACCACTTTAGAATCTCCTTTTTAACCACCTCCCTCAAGTTGGCATTAAGATGTCTCTGCATGTCTCGAAATGGTTTGATGGAATCATCAGTATAAATGTGGTGCATGCAGAGTGTAGAGTCTATACCCTTAATATCAGCGATTGTCCAAGCTATGGCTTCCTTGTGTCGTGATAAGCAGTCTAGCAAGGCTCCCTCTTGCACCTCAAATAGCGCAGATGAGATGATTACAGGAAGCGTATCATTTGGCCCAAGGAATACATACTTGAGAGTGTCCAGGAGGGGTTTTAATTAAAGGTCAGGGGCTTGTATGGTTGAGGGTTTCATAACAGATGTCCTCATCTTAGGTAGCAGATCTACCTTAGGTAGGTATGATGGGGAGAGAGACTTAGTAGAAACTCCAAACAACTCCTCAAGTTCTAGTACATCCCCTTCACATTCCTCTAAGAGATGGAAATGCTCATTTAGCATGACATGATGAAGGGGGTCATCACATAAAATTGTAGGAATTGTCCCTTCAATCAGGTAATCTACCACCTTAACTTAGGAACAATCCTCAAATCCAGCTTGTTTATAACCATCAAACACATTAAGCCAAATTTTTCGATTCCCAAAGCCCATTTTTAACGCCCCAGTATTGCAATTAATTGAAGCATTCAAGGTCGCAAGGAAGGGGTAGCCCAAAATGATGGAGAGCTTTGTTGGTTTGTTTATAGGGTCTGTGTCCAAAACCAAAAAATATACGGGGAACAAGAAATCCTACACTCTCACGAGGACATCTTCTAGGAGACCCCGAGGTGTCTTCAGTGAATGGTCTGCAACTTGGACGATTACGGGATTAGGCTTCAGATTGCCTCCTCCAAGTTGTTCATATACATAGCTCGAAAGGATATTTACCCCCACACCCAGATCAAGAAGACCCTCGTCTATATGTAAGTTGCCAATGAACACCAAGATGTATGGGGCTCCTAGGTCCTTAAGTTTCGGGGGTGTCCCTTGTTGTATAATTGAGCTAACAGAATCAGGCAAGACAACTTTTGATTGAACTTATTTTCTCGATTTCCACTTTTTCGTGCATAGGTCCTTTAGAAAGCAGGCATAGGACGGAATCTTCCTGATATCCTCAAGCAAAGGCAAGTTAATCTACACTTTCTTGAAAGTCTTCATGATTTCGTTCGTCCTATCTTTGTCTCTAGATGAGCCAGTAGAAGTCTGCCCAAAGTTAGACAAGCGCTCTAGAAAGGGCACCCTCAGTCTCTGGGTGGAAAGGTTGTCATGTTGGGTAAGGGGTGGAACGGGGACGACATCTTCTGGTGGGGTGATTTCAAGTGGAGAGTTGGGTGGCTCTTCTCCGATGGGGGTGAAAGTTGGGGTGGATGGGTTTTCAGAAGGTGGGACTATAGGATCAATAGGTTTGGAAATTTCTTTCCCACTCCTTAGAATAGTCACCGCCTAGGCATGCTCCCGAAAGACAATCCCTTTCCCTTTAAGCTTCTCCTCAGATGAACTGGGAAGCTTCCTTGTGACACCCTGAATTTGTAATACTCTTAATAGGCTAATTAAAAACCTTAATTGGTTGCTTAATGTGAGATTAAGGGCTTTGGGAACCTTATTTTAGTGATGGTAATCTTAGGAATTAAGAGAAACCTTAAAAACGTTAACACATGTCTATGATATAAAAGTTGAGGAGCTATTAGATAAGAAAACATGTTTGGTGAACCTTCTTGGAGGGTAAGTGAGTGAAGGGGCTCCTTTAATAATTTCTCAATTTAGATATTTTTAAATTTATCTTTTTAATTTAATTTTAAGCTTCCTGAGGAAGCCACCCTCCTCCCTTTTGTTGGATCGAGAGAGAGAAGGAATGGAGGGCTCCCTCTCCTCTCCTCTCCCCTCCCTTACTCCACCACCGATTCCACCTCCTGCTGCTATTGTCGAAGCCACAGCTGCCATTGGAGCCGTTGCGAGAAGAAGAGAGGAAGGAATAGCCTCCTCTTCCCCTCCACATCGTCGATCAGCCGTCCACATCACCACCACCACCATTGCTACCGAAGGCCCTACTGCGACTGCTACTGCAGTTGTTGTTGCTGCTGCGAGGAGAAGGGAAGGGGGAAGAGGAGGGGTGCCATCGTTGATGTTGCTGTTGGAGTTGGTGTTGTTGCTACTGCCGGTTGCTGTTGTTGCTACCGACTGATGTTTTTGCTGCTGTCATAAAAAGAAGGAGGGCTGCTACTGCTACTATTCGTGAGAAGGAGAGAGGAAAGGAGGTGGTGCTGCTGTGGCAGCAGCTACCATTTCTGCTGTTGATGTTGCTGCTACGATTAGGAGAAGAGAAGAGCTCCTCACCTCACCTCAAGTAGGGTTATCCTCTTGACCCCTTTATCTTACTCCTATGACTTGAGGTAGCTAAAAGAAAAAAAAGGGGAGTTTTTAGTTTAGTATTCCATGTGCTTGTGAAATGGTAGAGATTGTTCCTCTTTAGCTTCACTCTTTTGGTTTCCATGTTTACGGGTGATAAAGGGGAGGATTCTGATCTAAATAAGCCGAGTAGGCTTATAGATAGAATGATGGGTGTTTGGTAATGTGAACAGGGTACTGGTTGACCTAGCACCACAATGTAACACATTAAAATGGGGATTGAATAATTCCAGCCGGTGAGCTGGGGCTACCCAGTACCTGTACTAGCTGGGTTATGTTGGTATAGGCCGATTGTGCCTAGTACCGGTACTTATGTTTAGTACAGGCACTAGCTGGGTTATGTTGATACAAAACTAATGGCACGCAGCACCGGTATTGGTGCCTACTATTGGTACTGGTTGGAAGTTGTGAATTTGGTACTGAGGTTGCCTAGTACCAGTACTAAAGCTTAGTACTGGTACTGGTTGGCCGAATTGAGTTTGAGGACAGAATGTGCAAATACTTGTGGTTGTATGTGGTTATAAACTAAATTTAGGTTGTAAATAATAATTCTTCGGGTAAAGGTTATTGTACGTGGCTTTTGGATGTTAGGAACTCATCCTAAACTCAGATGCAATTCTGAGTGGGTTATCTGATGTCTGATGATCCATTAGGCATTTGATACTTTTGATCCTGATATCTGATCCCTTGGTTAGATGTCCCTGCAACTGGATTGCCATTCCAGAGACTAAGTCCTAGCAATTGGATGCTTGATATTACATTGAGCACCCAATATGCTCGGACAGTGTAGGTCCTAGGTGAGGAGAGGATGGACTCTAGCAATGGACTGCTAATACGAGTTTCATGTAAATCCTTGCCTCTACATGGGGATGGCCATCTTGAGAGGTTGCGAGACTTACCCACCCCTCTGTTAATTGTATAATTTGGGTAATCAAACGAAGGGTTTAAGCTGGATCTTGGGAGCAGCAAACGCCCAGTACTGGTAGCGATGGCATTTATCGATACTTGTTGAACCGAAATAAGTTAAAAAGGGACTTAAGTTTGGTACTGAAGGCACCTTGTATCGATACTGGTGGCCCGTACCGATACTACGTAAGTTCAGTAGCCATGGTAGTGGGGGTGCCCAGCACCGGTACCTAAGACTAGGACCGGTACTGGTGTGCTCATTCAAAATCGTTAAACTCTGTGAAGAGACTAATTGAATAGATCGGGTTAAGGTTAAAACCATAATATGGAGATCAAGGATCTCTTGGGTTCAGGGTACAAACGTGAGCGTGTATTGGTGGTCTGGATTACAGAGGATCTTGATGGTGTAAAACCCGAGTTTCAGGCAAGAAAGGCAGGTTTTGCAGCCATGGTTTGGACAAGCATCTTGACCTAACAATAGGTTAGGATTACCTGATAATAGAGGTATGTTGTTTGAGTATATTAATGATAGGGAGTGGGTCCCTGATGTTTGATAGTTTATAAATGTAATGATTGTATTGAACTATGTGATTCTTATAATTAGAAATCCTGTGAAATGTTAGAACTTAATTGGGAGTCTAACATGTACCCTAATGGATAAGGATGAATGGGAAAATGCAATTAGACCCTAGAGGGGTGAAGCACATGTATAGGTGTGTCTGTGTGTGTGTACACATATAATTTTAGCTTGAAGCTCCCTAAACACATTAAAAGCAATCTGAATTGACTATGTAATGGCTTGAATCTCACGAGATGACATCTATGACTCGATTCGAGTCTAATACGATAGAATGCTTGGATCCTAAGGTCTTGAGTAGATCCCAGGAGAGCTACTAGGTCCTTAGGACTACATTTCGAGCACGAAACCCAAATGAATTCAAAAAGATAATAAGTCAACTAGGTGAACTCATAAGGCTGCCCCCTTAGACTTGGTGAACCACAGGTTCACTACTCGGGTAGAAGACCCGAAATGCTGCTGGGTAGCAAGAGGCTACCTAGGGAGATCTGCCTCGGAACAGGTAAGGTTCCTAGGTTCTGTGACAAAGTCTTGGGAATGTCATTGCTATTTGGTACTTGGATGTACTTGAATCTGACTCGATGTGAAGTTACTCGAGCAAGAGGCTCACTAGGTGCCCGCATATGCAGAGAGGCGGAGGTACCGAGATGGATTGGTTGAGAACTCATCCAACAGCGGATTGAGAGGGCACACCCGAGGACTGCTCTCCTATGGGGAGCTACCCCTAGCGGGAGCATTGGTGTGGCTCAACAATTCTGGCCAATCCTGCGATAATGATCTAGCTTGAACTGTGACTGGTCCTTGTTGGATACAGTTAGGGCTTGTGCTCCGTGACTGCAAGCCATAGGCCTAGGTAGCTCCCAAGAGGCCCGACTCCTTTGACTGAAGTCAACAACGTATTCGATACGTCGAGAACGGGCACACCTTTCTAGAGGAATAACAGCCTGCTAGCCTCTCCCCTGGCCAGGGTAAGACTACCAGGTTGGAATATAGAAGGAAAGGATGCGTCTCAATCTCCTCTACTAGAAAGGGATGACTCCTAGAATCTAATCATTGAGGCGCGTGAGGGAATAAATGATTATACCAAATGTAAGGAAAACCTTGGGTAGCTTGTTAATGGGTTGCTATAGACCAAGGTGGTTGGTCATGCCAAGTAGGGTTCGGGAAACTAGAATCCTAAGGTGTGGGTTTGGGCTAGGAACTAGCCAACAAACGAAATTGTACACTATCCTATTTGGTTGAGATACAGTAGTTAATTATTCCCTGCTAAGCCGATTGGCTCATCCCTACTTTGTGACCTACTTTTAGGTTGTCATCATGGGTTGTCAACGTACGGAATTTGTCGCTGCGCAAGTTTGTGTGTGCTCTGTTGACAGGTACATTTATTTTTATGCCTTGGTTTACAACAAATTATGTTTTATTATTGTTTTCCTATATCAATTATGCGCCATTCTTTTCAGATTTTCTTCCATTTTATGTCTTAAATGGAACTCTTTTTAGCTCGACTTAGTTAGGTACAACCCGAATTAAATAAACTAGCACATCTTTCCTTTCCGTCCCTCGGGATTCCAACCCTCATTCTGGGGTTTGAGTTTTGGGGCGTGACAAGCTTGGCATCAGAGCATGCATTTCCTTGGAAGTGTGTACACCGTGGCTGGTATAGGGTTATGACCGGATCTCGAATTATGGTCGAGCCATGATGTCACATGTTGATTTTCTCCGATGTGTTGTGTGTTGCCCTTGAGAAGGAAGCGTTCTCAAGGTGGTGAGTGGTTTGATTGCGTTAAGGAATGGAGCCAGCTAAAGTGGTTGAGGATAGAGCAGTCCTGAGAAAAATGGTCAGGATTTATTGGGTTTCTCGACGGCATGTGGAGTATGGTGAAGTCACCTACTTCTTAGGTACTGGTGATCCACCTATGGTAGAGGACCAAAGTGGCGCAGCGGAGTTGGAACAGAAAAGGGAGCTATGGCAATCACTTCTTGAGACAATGATGGGCTGAGAGCTGCTCTGTGGGTTGCACGAGAGATTCAAGCCGCTTCTTTCATAGACCAGGACAAGGGGCCAAATATAGCTAAAGATAAAGGGGAATAGACGACTCATAAATAGGATGAATTCGTGGATCCCTGACAAGACCAAATGGCGGTGACAGAAGATAGCATCAAGGTCATGGAACTACCTGGCTGTGTCAAAAAAGCCTTTATTGAATAAAGGGAAATAAGTTTGGAGTTTTACTTGGGGCTAAGGGATGACAAAAGAGTGTAGACAGCTGAGATGCCAGCGGTTAGTTGACCAGGACAGTGGAGCATGAACTATAATAGTCAAGAGGAAGACAACGATAATCCAGCAATGAGAATAGATCTTGTGACTACTTCTTGGGCTAGAAGGACCCACTCACAGGCATAATCACCGACCTCGACAATATGACTCAATGACGAGGGACTCTCGGACAGGAGAAGAGTTCTGGCATGGAAAGCACCCTAGGTACTATGAGTCGGTCTCTTAAGAGAAAGCAGTGCACTGATTGCGGAAGGAATCATGCGGGATTATACGGAGTTCCTGTAAGGAAGGATTATCCCATGAGGGGACAAGTGTCAGCCTTGATTGCAGGACGCCAAGGTGGAGACGATGATGTTGGACTGAGAACTACTATGATGGACTCACTGGATGCAAGCTGCACCTTCCAGGAAACCAGAGCACAGGCCCAGCTACGGTTAAAGGGAAGCAGGTGATTGGTACTCCTACAGCAGGCAACGACTTTGATGTTTAAGCTTGATTGGTAGGCTCAAGATGATAGAGTTGGTGGTACGCAAATTTCGATGTGAACTCCCTCTTTAGTGTTCTTTGGTGATTTCAAGGGAGGACACCATATATGAGGTAATTGTACTGATTGTTTGGAGCAGATGTTATGTCGCTCTTGCACTTGTGTTGTTCTCATGATTTGTGCTGGCGTGCTTCTCACCTTGGTATCATTTGTAATTGTTGTGCTTGCACCCAATTGGCTTAGCTGATTCTAGGGACAAATCCTTTCTAAGGAGAGTAGGGTGTGATGACTCGAATTTGTAATACTCTTAATAGGCTACTTAAAAACCTTAATTGGTTGCTTAATGTGAGATTAAGGGCTTTGGGAACCTTGATCTAGTGATGGTAATCTTAGGAATTAAGAGAAACCTTAAAAATGTTAACAACTGTCTATGATATAAAAGTTGAGGAGCTATTCGATAAGAAAACATGTTTGGTGAACCTTCTTGGAGGGTAAGTGAGTGAAGGGGCTCCTTTGATAGTTTCCCAATTTAGATATTTTTAAATTTATCTTTTTAATTTAATTTTAAGCTTCCTGAGGAAGCCACCTTCCTCTTCCCTTTTGTTGGATCGAGAGAGAGAAGGAACGGAGGGCTCCCTCTCCTCTCCTCTCCTCTCCTCTCCCTTGCTCCACCACCGAGTCCACCTCCTACTGCTGCTATTGCTGTTGTTCTCGCTGCTGCTGTTGTCGAAGCCGCAGCTACCATTAGAGCCGCAGCAAGAAGAAGAGAGGAAGGAATAGTGTCCTTTTCCCCTCGACATAGCCGGTCAGCCGTCCACATCGCCGCCGCCACCATTGCCGCCGAAGTCCCTACTGCGGCTGCTACTGTAGTTGATGTTGCTACTGTGCTGCCGTGGCCACTGCGAGGAGAAGGCAAGGGGGAAGAGGAGGGGTGCCATTGTTGATGTTGCTTTTGGAGTTGGTGTTGCTGCTACTGCCGGTTGCCGCTGTTGCCACCGACTGATGTTGTTGCTGCTGTCGCAGAAGGAAGGAGGGCTGCTCCTGCTTCTATTCGTGAGAAGAAGAGAGGAAAGGAGGTGGTGCAACTGTGGTAGCAGCTACCATTTCTGCTGTAGATGTTGCTGCTGCGGTTAGGAGAAGAAGAGCTCCTCACCTCAAGTAGGGTTATCCTCTTGACCCCTTTATCTTGCTCCTATGACTTGAGGTAGCTAAAAAGAAAAAAAAGGGGAGTTTTTAGTTTAGTATTCCATGTGCTTGTGAAATGGTAGAGATTGTTCCTCTTTAGCTTCACTCTTTTGGTTTCCATGTTTAAGGGTGATAAAGGGGAGGATTCTGATCTAAATAAGTCAAGTAGGCTTATATATAGAATGATGGGTGTTTGGTAATGTGAACTGAGTACTAGCTAACCTAGCACCACAATGTAACACACTAAAATGGGGACTGGATAGTTCCAGTCGGTGAGCTGGGGCTGCCCAGTATTGGTATTGGCTGGGTTATGTTGGTACAAGCCGATTGTGCCTAGTACCGGTACTGATGTTTAATACCAGTACTGGTTGGATTATGTTGGTACAGGCTAGTCGTGCCTAGTACCGATACTGATGTTTAGTATTGGTACTGGCTAGGTTATGTTAATACGAAACTGTAGACATGCAGTACCGGTATTGGTGCCTAGTACCAGTACTAGTTGGAACTTGTGAAATTGGTACTGGGTTTGCCTAGTACCAGTACTAAAGCTTAGTATTGGTACTGGTTGGCCAAGTTGAGTTTGAGGACAGAATGTTCGAATACTTGTGGTTGTATGCGGTTATAAAACTAAATTTAGGTTGTAAACAATAATTCTTCGGGTAAAGGTTATTGTATGTAGCTTTTGGATGTTAGGAACTCATCCTGAACTCAGATGTGATTCTAAGTGGGTTATCCGACGTCTGATGATCCATTAGGCATCTAATACTTTTGATCCTAATATCTAATCCCTTGGTTAGACATCCCTGCAACTGGATTGCCATTCTAGGGACTAAGTCCTTGTGATTGGATGCTTGATATTACATCGAGAGCCCAATATGCTCGATTCGGACGTCTATCCAAGGAATCAGTTGGTCATCGATAGCTGCCGGAAGTGGGATGTTACCCTTGGACATCTAACACATGATGCTGGATGTCCAATTTGAGGCTTATGGTTCCGTTTCGCATGGAATCTTCCCACAGGAATCAAGAGCTTAATCTAATTAGTTAAACCTCAGCCTGGTAACCATGAATGTAAGCTAAGAATCCTGGTTAGAACCTAATATCAAGAAACTCAGATTTTGGGCATAATGAGGACCCGAGGTGGTTGGTCCTAAATGGAAATAAAACGGACCCTCTAGTGGTACAAATCCTAATTTGGAAACAATAAAGAGAAGATTCTAAAGTGAATGCATGAGGCCATGTCACTAGAATATCCGTAAGGCCATAATGAGAGGTATAAACTAAACCTAATGGATTTTGGTAAAGGTATAGAAATCCTAACGGGCTAGAAAAGCGCAATCCTGTAATGGCGGAAGGGGGGTTCCATCGGGAACTTTTGTAACAATAAAGATTTGGGGTCCTAACCGTATGTCGTGGGAGGTACTCCTGTACCTAGTGTAGGTCCTGGGTGAGGAGAGGATCGACTCAAGTAATGGACTGCTAATACGTTTTCATGTAAATTCTTGCCCCTACACAAGGATGGCCATCTTGAGAGGCTGTGGGACTTACCCACCCCTCTATTAATTGTATAATTTGGGTAATCAAACGAAGGGTTTAAGTCAGGGTTTGGGAGTAGCAAACGCCTGGTACTGGTAGCGATGGCAGTTATCGGTACTTGTTGAGCCGAAATAAATTAAAAGGGACTTAAGTATGGTACTGAAGGCACCTTGTATCGGTACTGGTGGCCCGAATTGATACTGCACGAGTTCAGTAGCCATGGCAGTGGGGGTGCCCAGCATTAGTACCTAAGACTAGGATAGGTACTGGTGTGCTCATTCTAAGTCATTGAACTCAGTGAAGAGATTAATTGAATAGATCGGGTTAAGGTTAAAACCATAATATGGAGATCAAGGATCTCTTGGGTTCAGGGTACAGACGTGAGCGTGTATTGGTGGTCTAGATTACAGAGGGTCTTGGTGGTGTAAAACCTGGGTTTCGGGCACAAAAAGCGGGTTTTGCAATCCTGGTTTGGACAAGTATCTTGACCTAGCAATAGGTCAGGATTACCTGATAACAGAGGTATGTTGTTTGAGTGTATTAATGGTAAGGAGTGGGTCCCTGATGTTTGATAGTTTTTAAATGTAATGATTGTATTGAACTGTGTGATTCTGATAATTAGAAATCCTGTGAAATGTTAGAACTTAATTGGGAGTCTAGCAGGTACCCCAATGGATAAGGATGAATGGGAAAATGTAATTAGACCCTAGAGGGTTGAAGCACATGTATGGGTGTGTGTGTGTGTACACCTATAATTTTAGCATGAAGCTCCCTAAACACATTAAAAGAAATTTGAATTGACTATGTAATGGCTTGAATCTCACGAGATGACATCTATGACTCGATTCGAGTCTAATAAGATAGAATGCTTGGATCCTAAGGTCTTGAGTAGACCCCAGGAGATCTACTAGGTCTTTAGGACTACGTTCCGGGCATGGAACCCAAATGAATTCAAAAAGATAATAAGTCAACTAGGTGAGCTCGTAAGGCTACCCCCCTTAGACTTGGAGAACCACAGGTTCACTACTCGGGTAGAAGACCTGAGCTGCTGCTGGGTAGCAAGAGGCTACCTAAAGCGATCTGCCTCAGAATAGGTATGGTTCCTAGGTTCTGTGACAAAGCCTTAGGAATGTCACTGGTGTTTGGTACTTGGATGTACCTGAATCCGACTCGATGTGAAGGTCCTCGAGCAAGAGGCTCACTAGACACCCACATATGCGAAGAGACTGAGGTACCGAGATGGATTGGTTGAGATCTCATCCGACGGTGGATTGTGAGGGCACACCCGAGGATTGCGCTCCTACAGGGAGCTGCTCCTAACGAGAACATTGGTGTGTGTTGAGCGAGCTATTCGGGAGATTAAAGTGTCTCGTTGTAATAAAGCCTCAAATAGTTCTTCAATAAATACAATTTATAAACTCGAAAACCTAGAAATGAAGTCCAAGGTCAAACATAGGGAGCAAGTATTGCATTCATGCGCTAATCTTAATCAAAATATAAATGAGCACAGGAAATTGAGCAAAATATAGATTTTTAGTGAATAATAACCTGTCACATTAAATATTCAATGAAGATAATGTATCTAGAGACAAAAAGTAAAGAGAAGCCCAAAAAATAGTGATTTAGATCACCAAATAAGCCCTCTAAACATGCATCACAAATATGCCAATTATTCCAAATAACCCAATAGTAATTTGAATGCTATAGTGATCAGATGTCAGGTTTGTATATCAGACGACTTAAATGTCATTGCTACAGTGCTTTGTAAAGAGCTTTCTTCTTTAGCACTTTTTCTTTGGCTTCTTCTTTTCTCTTTCTCAGCACTTTCTCTTCTTCTCAGCTCTTCTTTTCTTCCATAGCCTTTTATTCTTCTTTCTTTTCCTTTCTCTTCTCTGGTACGACCCCTTTTCTTCTTTCAAGCTCTCACAATTAAGTGTTGGACATGGTTAAGCATCAGAGAGCATAACCCTCCCCTCCTCCGCTCTCTCTCTCTCTTTTTCTTTCCTTTCTCCTCTTCTCAGATAACCGGGTTGTAATCGGGTATTCGGATATACATACCCGGGTCTAGGGCTACGGGCATAAGTCACAGCCAAGGAGTGAACAGGGCTTAGGCAGGTCAGGTTAAGTGTGGGTGAGCGGGGACCTCACCCCCATGTGTTCGAGGCAGTAAGCCTAGAGTGGAAAAACAACTTATGCGGTGTCGGTTGCTCCTAATCATACGATGTGGGACTATATCCCATAGCTTTCTTTCGCATGCGCATGCAAGTGAAGATGTCCTCAATTGGAATGGCAGCAAGTGGTGTGGTCTCCAAGTGACCACCTGGGAGTTATCCTGGAGCGAGTTCGCATGACCTGGAGATGCAACCTAGGGCAAGCGTGACCGTGAACTCAGCCCTAAGCTTGCTCAACCTTCCTTGTAAATGGCGGTGAAGGGTGAAACTTGAAAAACATACAAATGGCCTCACGACTACATTAAACTTGCTCAGGAGGTTTGCCATGGTATGGTGAGTGTGGTGGCGATGGCTGTGTGGTGCGAGAGCGTGTATGAAGGTCAGTCAGACTTGGAGATGGTGATGCGGTAGTGGGTTGGTCAACAAAGGTCGTGAGTGCGTGATTGATGAAATAAGTATGGGGGTTTTGATGGGCGTGATGTGGCGAAGGAGTAGAAGGTTTCGGTGAGGTGTGTGGTGTGGTGGAATAATGGGAAGCCCTTGTCGGAGTTGTGGCCGGAGCGTGCATGTAGGTCAAGGATTGTTTTTGGTTTTTGAATAGGGGAAACTAATCTAAGAGGCTAAGGGAACTAATCTAACCTACTTTAAGGAATGAAAGGGGTAGGATTGGCACCGGTTGTGGCTTGTCAGTGCCGTGGAAGGTGAAGTTCTCCGGAGGGGGGACAGCGAGGATAGAAAGAGGGAGACGGCATCTGCAGGTACCACAAGACACTGACGATTGTGGGGAAGAAGAATCCACCTGCTATTGTTTGTGAGGGTGGACAAGAAAGGTGGATGGAGGGGCTCGCCGGAGTTGGTGGAGGTGGAGGTTGGGGAGAAGGGAAGAAGGGAGAACTAATCTCCAAACCAAGCTAAGGAGGTAATGCATGCCTCAGGGGTTCTTTTAGGCCATAGAAGGTCCTTCTAAGCTTGGAAAAAGGCTTTCAAGCTCCGTCCAATTTGCAAATGTGGGATACCTACATCTCCCATGCGTTCACATGGGAGATTGGGAAAGAATTAGAGCCCAAAACTAGGTTTAAATCGTAGGAAAATCTCTCAGCAGTCTTCCTTCCAAATTTGGAAGACATTGGGTGAGAAATCGGGGAGAACTCCTTGATTGAAGGTTGCCAGAGTTGGGTTTAGGAGTCTAAAGGCGGCGGGGACCTATTTGTGAAGAAGATGGTGAAGTTAAGGGGGTATTTGCAAATAATTTTGAAAGCTAAGGGTTTAAGGGAGAGAAGAAGAATCAGACTGGACCAAAATGTAAACTAGGTCAAGATGATCTCTGATTGGGCCCAAATTTTGGTACCAACCTAATTTGGATCCAAAGAATCTGATGGTGAAGTCAAATTTAGGTTTTGACCAAGTTTGTCTGGTCAAATTGCTTAGAAATCCAAATTAGGGCAACTATTCGTTTGTGACTCTATTTTAGGTCAAAATAGGTTCCAATGGTCAAATCATCAAAGGTACCAAACCTTAGGGAATATTTTTCTATGATTTTTAGAAGGTTTAGGTGAATTTTATCATGACCAGAATCTCAGTGAATTAAGCGGATCTATTTTTAGGATTTCAGATGTCGTTTAATTCTCAAAACACGTGAAAACCCATTTATATCTACATGAACCCACTTATTGGACACTTATGATCATTTAATCTTTAATTAACCCCTGAGAAATCCCATGATTGTTGTGCAATTAGGATATTCTGTTAAAACTGCAGTTTTACCCCTATTTTCATGTTTATCCCTCAAAATGGATTTGCAGTGAATTACGGTCTTCTGGCGGTTATGTAGGAGCATTTATCAGTGGATTCTGACTAATTAAAACTAGATATGGCTGATGATGATATTATCATCAGTGTAGCTCGGTAATTCTAGCCAATCCTACGATAATGATCTGGTTTGAACTGTGACTAGTCCATGTTCGATACAATTAGGGCTTACGCTCCATGATCGCAAGCCATAAGCCTGGGTAGCTCCCAAGAGGCCCGACTCTTCTAATTGAAGTCAACAACGTACTCGATATGTCAAGAATTGGAATGCCTTTCTAGAGGAATAATAGCCTGCTAGTCTCTCCCCTAGCCAGGGTGAGACTACCGGGCTAGAATTCAGAATGAAAGGATGCATCTCAATCTCCTCTAGTAGAGAGGGATGATTCCTAGAATATGATCATTGAGGCGAGAAAGGGAATAATTGATTATACCAAATGTAAGGAAAACCTTGGGTAGCTTGTTAATGGGTTGCTATAGACCAAGGTGGTTAGTCGTGCCACGTAGGGTTTGAGAAACTAGAATCCTAAGATGTAGGTTTGGGCTAGGAACTAGCCAACAAATGAAACTGTACACTATCCTATTTGGTTGAGATACAGTAGTTAATTATTCCCTGCTAAGCCAATTGGCTCACCCCTGCTTTGCGACTTACTTTCAGGTTGTCGTCGCTAGTCGTCGACGTACGGAATTTGTCACTGTGCAAGTTTGTGCGTGCTCTGTTGACAAGTACATTTATTTTTATGCCTTGGTTTACAGCAAATTATGTTTTGTTATTATTTTCCTGTATCAATTATGTGCCATTCTTTTGTGGTGCTTCTTAACTACCCTCAACAATCCGTGACAGGGATCCCCCTCCTTGGAGTTACAAAACCTTTGATCTTAAGTTTCAAGCACTTTAGAATCCAATAGTAGGTGGGTTCTTTCCTAGCAGCTCAAAAACCTTGGAGTGTCTAAATGCATGCCTTGGTGTAAAGATCAAACAAGTGTGCATACACTGTAAAAGGATTTTGAATTTGAATCGCACACCAAGTTTGAATATCAAGTCCTTAGTTTTTAAATGTTCCTCCTTAACTTAAAGTCCTTTCTTAAGAAAAATATGTGACCACTTGTTAGATCTTTTCAATTGAATTACGTGATATTGCAATTAAATCTAGATGCAAATGCGTGATCAAGATATGGATGCAAAGTAAGAGGATACGTACCTTGCTTCCAGCAATCAACAATGCAAGAATGAATGTAATGCAAAAAATAAAGTCTAGATGCTACTCATGCAATCCTAAATGGTCGTCCCTAGGGGCAGGAAGCTTCTAACAGGTAGCTAATTTTTCTTTTTTACCTACTTATGCACAATCAAGAAAAAGAATAAACTAACCACAAAATAAAACAAAAACCTAAAGCTAAAGAAATGGGAACAACCTCCCGAAAAATTACCCGCGTAGGGGCCTAAAATAATGGCGGGGAACAAACCCTTCAAATATACCCCAAAACAAGGGTCTCAAACTGAATGAATGTGCAAAAAAATAAAATCAAGTCTAAAGTCTAAATCCTACACTACTTAGATCAGTGGAGATGATAATCACTCCGGATGCCCTCTGACGGTGGAAACAAGGTCCACCTCAATTGTAAGTTCAACGACTATGGTGCTCCTCCCAATGTGTAGCTCACTGATGACGTCAGGGGTCGCCTGATCTCTGAGGTTGGAGCGGCAACATGTAAGAGATATGCGTACCTCGCACCAAAAAGATCGAAGTGAAATATGCCTCAAACAAAAATAATGTGTGAACAAATAAATAAGTGCAAGTTTAACAAGCTTGTTGCCTCCACAGCAATGATGCCATTTGACAAGGATGATTCTCACTTAACAAGATGATAATTAAAATGATTTGCCGTTGTATTTCTAAGTGGTGGAAAATCAACTAATCAAAATATTAAATTAAAATTAACCACTCATAGGAGAGCGGGTCATGTCCACAGGGAGGAACACGCCCGTTGAAACTCATAAGGTTCGAAAACTAATGTTCACAAATTAATTCCTCAAGCAATCAAAGTCAAGACCCCCTTTAGATTAAGATAAAGACGTGAAATAAAGCTTAAATCAACTGACATGGCATTTGCATGAAATATGAGGGGCTCTCATAAAACAACTACAATATTTAATTAATAAAAGAAAAATCAAAAGGTTGCAATGGCATGTGATAGAAGGAAAAACAGAGCACTTCTATCAGAGACTTGAGCACGCTCATGTGGTCATCGGAGGCATCGAGATTTGGCGGAGGAGATGAGTGAGCTGAGGTCTTCACGATGGCAATGGTGGTGCGAAGAACGACGGCCGAAGATGGCGGCAGCAAAGAGGAGTGGGTGTTGGGTGGCAGTGGTTGTTACTACTGTTGGAGCGCGAGGAGAGGAGAGGGGCGGGAGCTAGTCGCTCATTGGGCATGCGCGTGGTGAGAGGGCGGAGCCAGTGGGCACGAAGCACGCGAAGGAGGGGCGAGTGCGGTGGGTGGTCGTTCTCCCCAACGACTGCAGGAGCAACCTTGCACGGTTGCACGCGGGAGCTACCATGCGTGGGTAGAGGCGCAATGTTGTGCTGGAGGTTGGCGCGTGGAAACTAGCGGTCGGCAGTGAGGTGTGGTGCTGGAGGTGTGCTTGATCATGTCAAGGGTGGTGGTCGTGAAGATGAGGAGCAGGGGGCGGTTGCTGTGGTTCGTAATGGTGGCGGGTTAGTTGCTGTTGGGTTTGTTGGTGGAGTTGTAGAAGAAGGAAGAAGAGGATGAGGTGGGGTCATGTGGTGGTTGCGTTGGACTGTTGGAAATGATGAGGAGCGACACAGCGTGGTGTTGGAGGTCGGCGGCGGTCGTTGGCTGCTTGGTGTGAGGGTGTTGGTAGTGCAGGCAAAGAGGTAGCGGTGGTGTTGATGGTGTTGTGCGATGCTGAATGCGAGCTCCAGACGGCGGTGTGGCTTGTCACGCCACACGCCCACGATGTTAGAGGCTCGCTGCCACGGTTAAGGCTGGCGATGGTGGAACGGAGGAGAGCTTGAACTCTCTACTCTATGGTGAATGGGGGTGGAGACCTCCTAAACAATGCAAGAGGTGATTTGTTGTTATAAAAGTGAATAAAATAATAAAAAGAAATGATGGGTTATTTATACATAAACCCTTAACTTCTACGTTAGAACCAAAACAATGCATGTAATGTACCTAATTGGTTAACTAATCAAATGCATACCATTCTAAGTTAATTCCAAATGCAATTAATTATGAATTAATGAACGTGATTTCTACGCTAAAAGTTTTGAATTTGAAACCCGTCGTTACAGTTGCGTAAAAATTCATCAATCAAATAATTTTTACCGAAACTCAAAGTAAGTCCCGGGTCGAACACGGGGAGGCGAACGTTTAATCAAAAATAGCATTGGAATTATTGTCACGAAAGCAAATTAGCTGATTGAATTAATCTACTAGCTATTCTACTTAAAGAATAATTAATAGAAGAGAGAGAGAATAATATAAATAAAGAGAAAATAGGGAGAGAATAAACAAATGTTTCATAATGATAGTATCATATTCATTACATCTACTTACTACACTAGAAAGCTATAACTCTACACTAGAAAGTGATAAAAAGAGAAGGGGGTGAGAAGTTATCCTCCTCGACGACTATCTGGAGGATGAGTTGCGTTGATAGAGCACCCGGACGATGGGGATGAGATGTTGGACGAAGGAGGATGAAGCTGGAGGACGAAGCAAGAGGACGAAGAACGAAACAGGGCGACATCGCAACAGGATCCGCTTCCTGAATGGTGGTGAGAAGACAACCGCAGAATGCTCCACAAAGGGGGTGAGAAGATGGGAAAATTATTTTACTCTAGCTCTAATGGAGAATCCCAAGTATGGGACCAGCTCGTAGAGCTTTGGAGGAGGTAAGAGAAGAAGAGAAGGGATTGAAGAATGAGGAGGGGATATGTGCCCTTTTATAAGTTAGGGGAAAGGGGTAGAAAGGTCTTTTTAAGGTCTAGAAATTAATATCAGGGTCTTTAGTAACACATGCAATCGTTGCTAAAGCCCCCACATCGCTGAAGCTCGCATGGAAGGATGGCCCTTGGATCTGCATTTGACGGCATAGGCTTGCGTTGCGTTTTGTACATTGAAGAGATGAAGCGTAAGGGTTCATAGCATCTCAGCCGTCAGATCTGGAATGGAGAGTTGTGATTGCATGCTGATCACACGCTCAGGATCGCCCCCGCGTACGATGGCGCATCTAATGGCACGTCATCACGCGCGTGCGCAATGTTGAGTATCCGTGCGACCACGCGGTCGCCACTCCATCTAATCTCGATCGTATAGCCCAAATTAAGCGCGAGTTCCTATGCTACCGATTTGAGGCGCATGGGGATTCGATCCCACGACCTCCCTTTCCGCGTACACCGCTCGATCGCTACGCCACCAGCCTTTCTTTGTCACATTTGTTGATTTCCGTCCACACGATCTCAGTCGTTGGATGGATGATCCAATGGTTGAGATTGCTTAATCGGAGGAAGAAGAGCTGTGGGCATTACTAGGGCGATTTAGGCGATTAGGATGGCACCACGTGGCGCCATCCTGGCTATCAATCTTTTCTGACTTGTAAATGGTGCCACAGATGCTGGATTGGATTGATTTTCATGTCGTTGGGATGTGATTGTCGATCCGAACACATCCATGCAATTGGATTTGTCGTCTGAAGTACGAATTTACACCACCTTGGCCCTTGACCTCTGATCTTTCTTGGACTACATCTGATGCTGCGAAGGTCCGATCGGGGCGATCTCAGAGTCGTTAAACTCCGATCATCACCCTAATCAGATCCGTACAGTTGGATCTTCAATCCGAGGCCCCTAGATGATATTGCCCTATCGCTAGCCACAAAAAGGGCAAATTAACTTAAAATTTGTATAAATTAATCTAAATGCAGAATGATGCATGCTATGTAATATTTATAATGCTGAATGCAATTAAATGCCTAAGAACACGCATAAATAGATAGATTATGTGATATAGATGTGTCTACATCATGAATGCAATGCATGAATTATGCAATCAAGACAAAAATATAAACTAATCTATTTACATCCTAATACATGCTAAATAAAAGTTAAAAATAACTTAATGTCTAGGCATTCAAATACCTAAATAGCCTACAAATGTGGGCTCATCACCTTCTTGTATGGTGATCTACAAGTACATATGCAACAACCTCATTGCTTTGAGACCAAGGGGGAGTGCGTACGTAAGTTAAAGAAGGTAATATTTGGGCTCAAGTAGAGTCCACGAGCCTGATTTTAGAAGTTATCAAAAGTCATTGAAGATATGTGACTCAGTAGGTTATCTTCTGATCATTCCTTGTTTGTGCAGAAGACAGGCGAGAATTGTTGTGCTTCTTATCTATGTAGATGATCTTATTATCCTTGGTGATGATGCAGCTAGGATAATTGAGATCAAGCAGAGGTTGGATGAAAAGTTTGTTATGAAGGATCTTGGTTCCTTGAGATATTTCTTGGGCATTAAGGTGGCAATAGGCAAGGGAGGTATTGTTCTTAGTTAGAGGAAATATGCTCTTGATTTCTTGCAGGAGACTAGGATGTTGGGATCCAAGCTAGCCAACATACCCATAGACCCAAAGATGCACTTGTATGATGTAGAGTCACAAGCCATAGAGAGTAGAGAATATAAACTATTGATTGGGAAACTACTCTACCACATTATTACACGTCCAGATATCTCTCTTGCTATTGCCAATTTATGGATAAGGCAACCAAGTAGCACTGGAAAGTTGCCATGCAGGTGCTCAGGTACTTAAAACGAGCACCAGGGCATTGATTGTTATTCAAGAAAGGAAAGTCTATGAGTATAATGGGATATTCCGATGCAGGCTATGTTGGACGCCTCTTTGACAGGAAATCTCCTACTGATTTTTGTACATGTGGTTGGTAATCTGGTGACATGGATAAGTATGAAGTAGAGTGTTATGTCCAGGTCTGGTGTTGAGTCATAATATAGAGCAATAGCATAGACAACTGCTGAGCTTGTTTGGATGACATCTGCCCTACTTGACTTGATGTCAAGACTGAGGAATCCATGGACATGAGATGTGACAATCAAGTTGCCACTTATATAGCCAATAATCCTATGTTCCATGAGTAGACAAAGTATGCAGAGATTGATTGTCACTATACTAGAAATCAAATTCATAGAGGACTATTCTTCACCACGCCAGTTACTTCAGAGAACCAAACCGCAGATATGTTCACTAGGCCTCTTGCCAAGTCTACTTTTGATGCTAGCTGTGACAAGCTGAGCATGATAGATATCTATGCTCCAGTTTGAAGGAGAGTATTGAGATACACTCTAGTTATCTTATGTGTTCTTTTTACATTGTTTATTTATTTTATGTTTCTATTGGTTCTCTAATGTAATTTACCCAACACCTCTCTCTATATAAAGAGGTGTAGCATTTTCTTTGTGAAATAAGATCATTTGTTTTCTCCCATTCTTATAATAAAAATCTGAAATATATCACATGAATTTCTTATTATCTTATCATCATTCCTTATATATACATTAGAAATTTCTAAATGATACGTACATGTACAAATTAGATAAAATAATAAAACTTATCCTAAAATCTCATTTTCATTTGCAAGTGATGACGGATCAAAGTTATGTTTCTTTTTTTTTCTCTTTCTATCTTGAGTATGGCTAATCTAACAATGGTACATCACTAAAATATATCATAGAAAGAAACTTCTCTTTCTAAAGATAAATTCCCTCTTACCGTTAAGAAACTGAAAGAATGTCACACTCCATGACCCCTTTCCGATGACTGTCGCCCCACTCGCCTTGGTTGCTTTACCAAAGACGTCAACGAGAGAGATATATATAGAGCAAGGGCTAGAGACAAGGGATTAGCTAAGGCCACAATGGGCACCTATAGTGAGTGGCTTGGGATAGAAAATGAGACAACGGATAAGAGTAAAATAAAATTCAAAAACCTACGACGGATGTGGAGATGTTGCCGCTGTGATGAGGAGAGAATTTCATGGTCAAAACTTCTATTATTAGATGATGATTTTACAAGGAGATTCAAGGGTAATTCAAAAATTACATATCTATGAATTCTAATAAATTTATTATTATTATTATTATTATTATTATTATTATTATTATTGTATTTCTTTAAGAACGTTACACTCTCCGTCTCTTTTACACACTCTCTCTCTCTTGTTGACATCTTTGGTAAAGCAACTAAGGCAAGTGAGGGCAACGACATTGGAAAGGGGTCTTAGAGTGTGAAGTCCTTTCAATTTATTCACAGTATGAGGGATTAGACTTAGATAATTACGTTTATATATTACAAGTTTGACTAAGAAGCTTACATAGCATGGACTTCTTATGCCATAATTAGTAGGGCATATATGTGACTGGATTACATGCCTGACTTCTTCGTACGCCACAGTAATTGATTTTTTTTTGCAGGCATTAAAGATTTTGTGTATGTGCAAGAGTTTTGATTGTGACTCATGATGACTAGCTTTAGATTTTCCTTTTGTTATCAGGATTTGAGGTTGTTATTATCATTGTCATATATTTTATGTTTATTGATATGTTCAGTTATGTAAGATCTTAGGCTTGAAAATTCTTTCACGGCAAATGACTGTGTGACCTATCCATTCATTTTAAGGATATATGATTGGCAATGTCTCTCTCTACAGCTAATCCCAATAACCAATTTTCATGAATAGATCTCCATATTATATTGATTATGAATGTGATCAACATGGATTTCATCTTTCTATATCTTGCCCTAAATGAATGTATTAGATAGGTTTACATGATCACCCACGTGGATTTCTTATTTTTTATACTTTTTCTAATCGTCGTTACGTGCAACCAGTAATGTCCGTGGGAATTTTTATTTGCTTTAGATAATGCCTACAGGGAACTTTCATAACTTGTTTTTCTTATCGTTTCTTTATACATTATTATTAATATGCATGTAGTTATGTCTTTCTATATATCTCAACCTTATAGAAAGTTGTCAATTAATTGGTGTATGCATATGGTTTGTTTAATTCATAATTAAATACGTAGGTGTAAGTACTAATGTTATATCGTCAACATTAATGTTTAATCATATGATCCTCAAAATATAACTAAATATATATATGGGAATCTAAGACTGAATTCTAAGACAGAAAGGAATTGATTGGAGACCCTAAAGTAGAATACTTGACTCAAATGCAATTACATGAAAATAGACAAGGAAATTTGTGATCCAGTTCCACCTTAAATATTGTACATCTAAGGAGAGTGGTAGATTCTTAAAATTTACTATTAGTCTCTATGAATATTGCATACAAGAAAATTCACTTCTTTCTCTTCTCTCAGATTGTGTAACCCCTTTAATGAGGTGTGACACATCATAGTTAAAATGTCCAAGTTAAGCTAAAAACGAGATTAAAACATTATCAATTAACAGAGGAAATGGGTTAAGTGTGGAAATTATGAAAAAAGTCCTAAAACACTCAATTTATGCTAAAAATGCATAATTAGGTTAATTTTAAGATATTCTATACCTAATTATGTATATGGATGATCTGAATGCCAATTGAACACAATTTAAGTTTGAATAGACAAATCAATAGTTGAATTATGTTCTAAAATGTTCAAAACACTTATCATAAAAATTTCATCGCATTCTGACATCATTAGGACCTGTATGTAATGTTTTACACTTAGATCCTTTGAATATCTTCGAACTCTTCATATTTTATACTCTCTTAAGCTGTAAGGACCTATCTACAAGCCTCCAGGGATGCCATGGTTAATATTCTTTCCACTAATGGGCTTACCTATAATTTCTCTACCATTTCATTGCAGGGGCTTCCTATGCAATTGACCCAACTCACCTATAGCTCTTTCCTTGCACTATCATCTATGAATAACATGCTTCATCTCAACTGTCCAATCCTCTCTCACATGATCCACGGTCAATCTTGATCCAACCTCCTATCACCGGTGCA
Source organism: Thalassia testudinum (assembly GCA_037157565.1). Taxonomy (NCBI): domain Eukaryota; kingdom Viridiplantae; phylum Streptophyta; class Magnoliopsida; order Alismatales; family Hydrocharitaceae; genus Thalassia; species Thalassia testudinum. Next base: position 53,111,782 of record JAZHRO010000078.1, read on the forward strand.
TACATTTCTACACATGCACGTAGATCACATCCAATGATCAGCATTTAACCTAATCCTTCCCATGCCTCCCAGCCCTTTCCCTAGCCATAGATCTTAAACGACCATCACCCTTTGATTCTGGTCACCAAAGCTCCCTAACGCCTATATATTGACCTCCTCACTCACCGTAGCCCTTTTTACCAGTTCCCTCCCCCTTGAGTGGTCCCTTCCTCCACCCCTCCAACTCCAATTACCCCTTCCTAGAACTTTGGTGACAACATTGGTTTCCTACCCATCTTCCTCACCATTGACCAATGGCCGGTGCATCCCAGGACTCCTTCCGCTGGAGGTCCCTTCCCTTTCATCGCCATCAGCCAATGGCTAATGGACCTTGGACACTACCTTCGTATGTAGAGTAGATTTAATCACTTTATTAGATTAGTTTTAATGCCTTTCTAGATTAGATTAGCTCATTTAGATCGTTTAGATTGGAATTTACTGTTTTATCATATTAGATTAAGAGTAGATTAGTTTAGATTCAGTCTTTCGTAAATCCACCCTCTCTGATCAATTCTGATCAGAGAGGAAAATTCACCCATACATGTTGTCCATTTGATCTTCCCCTATACTTCACGATCACATTCTACTATTGTTCTCGACAATGTAAGCACTAATTCACTCCGTCCATCAAAGCAACCATGAGGTCTGAAGCTTCTTAGCTCTCAGGTCCCATGGTGCACCCAATCACTTGAGGGCTCATCCATTCACTTCACCATATCACAAGAGCCCTCCCCTTGATCCAAATTAGGTTTAATTTGTTAGATTACATTGAATTTTGTCTTCATGCTTGATTATGAGATTTCTGGAGTAATGTGGTTTCAATTGGATTTGATTGCATAAATTGAGTTTATAATTGTGTAATTGGGATGATTGTGATGAATTTAGGATCATTGGAGTGGATTTTCATGGTTTGAATTGCTCATGCCCAATTTCAACTGCAGTTCTTTTTTTTTAACTTCATCGCCTAGGTAGAGTGGGCCAAGGAAATCAGTGACACTGATTAGAGGCCTTCGCAATGACCTAATGGTTTCCTAAGCGTTGCATAGAGTTCCTAAACACTAAACAATAGTGTGCAGGAATCCTAGTTGATCATATCAACAGGGCAAACACACATCAACAACCTAGGAGGGCCACATTTTGATTCGATTTCAATTTGCTTTAATCAGTTATTTGGAAGTTGAACAATGCTTGAGAGAGTTGAATGAAGATTAAGACTAATTTTAAGCTGATTTCAATGCTTGATTTGATATCTCACTTTCATGTTGTCTATGGTGAAAGATGGAAATCAAATTAGGGTTTCAAGAGTTGTTCGAGCTTCAACCTAATTTTTGTTGAGTTCCAGATCCTTCAGATAGTATTTGTGACAATTTGACATGATGTTTTATTGATTTGAATCAAATCTAGAGTGTAGAGTTTCATCGCCCAGGTCTGATGGAGTTTTTTGATTCACAAGCATTCAACTATTGTATCAATATGTTGGGCGAAATTGCGAGATAGTTTGTGACAACAGTAGAACACCATTGAATGATGTCTTTGATATTTGGAGCCTAAATTCAAATTTGAGGAATGTTTTATCATATGTAGTAGTTGTTTCTGGATGATTTTTAATGAATTTTGATCACTAATTCTAGATTGTTCCTAAATAATTTTTGACTTGTAAACTATTCCTAGGGATCAACCTTTTAGAGAACATCATCTCTAATTCTTGAGTGAACCTTGGTACGCATTAATCAGGCCCACATGGAATTAATATGTCTAATTTCAATAGCAGTAGTCCACTATTTGATAGTTGTTCTGAGGAATGGAGCTTTGGAATTGGAATTTAAAGTAGATTTGATGGGAACACCATTTTGAACCTTAACTAGCCCATTTTAGTTTGGAATAAAAGATAAAAGCTCCTACATATTCATCCAAGGGTTATATCTCTACCATCTTATGTTTTGAGAAGAAAAAAAATAAGTAGGGTTAATTCTGTAATTTTAATAACATATCATGAACACAGAATAACAAGAGGTTAGTTAGGGGTGAATTAAAGGTCAAAAGAGCATTAAGATCAAATAAGTGGGTTCATGTAGACAGAAACAGGTTTTCTCATACTTTGATAGTAAAAACAGCACCCAAAACCCTAATTTCAAAGCTGCTTAAATAACAGAGGTTTTAGTCAGGATAAATTTCACCTAAACCTTCTAAAATTCATATAAAATTATTCTATAAGGTTTGGTACTCTTGATTTGACTATTGGAACCCATTTTGACCTAGAACAGTCTCAAACAGAAAGTTACCCTAATTTGGATTTCTGCATAAATTACCTAATCAAACTTGGTCAAAGCAAAAATATGACTTCACCATCAGATTCCTTGGGTCCAAATTAAGTTTGTACGAAAATTTAAGCCTAATCAAAGATTATTTTGACCTAGTTCGCATTTTAGTCTAATTAAACTCTTTTTCTCTCACATTTACCCTTAACTTTTGAATTCTTTGCAATCAAGTCCCTGAGTTTTTCATCATCTTCACATTTAGGTCCCTTCCGCCATTAGGAGTGAGCTGCAGCTCTCCATTGAGATTTGAGCGAGATTTTCTCGCTTGATTCTCAATTAATCAGTCCCAAAATTGAAAGAGAGATTCCTTAAGGAATTTCCTTCCAATTGAGACTGGATATGAATCCTAACTCATTTCCAAAAGCTTATGCAAACGATTGGAAATGAAGGGTTTCTGAGCACGCAAAATCCTTGAAGCTTGCAAGCTTGGTTTCCAAGCTTGGAGGGCCTCTGAAAGGCCTATAAAAGGCTCTGCATCAAGTTCCTTACCTCCTTAGCAAGTTCTGGGCAAGAGAAACTCCTCTCCCTTCTCTAACCATCTGCGAACGCTGCTCCGGTGACCTCCTCTGTCTCTCTCCTCCACAGCTCCAACCAACAAATTGGAGGTGCCTCGGTCTCCCTCTCCTCGTCGCGCACCTCTCCAGCCAAAGAGAGGGTGTTTCCCCTATCTCCATCGTCGTCGCCTCCTCACTGTCCCTTTCTCCTTCTCCGGCTCCGGTCAAGACACAACCGAAGCTCTCCGACCCTCTACCTCTCTCCTAAACCCCTCTATTTCTTCCTCTCGTCCTCTACATCACTTCCACCCTCCTCAAACTCTGATTCGACCACCAGATCGACTGTTCCTCGTCATCTTCCCCCTCTCCGACAGTAACAGCGAGGCCTCCCTGATGCTACACACCTTTGTTCACATTGCCGCCACCCCCACGAGCTCCGCCGCACCCCCTTCATCAAAAAGCCTCTCCCTATTTGCTCATGCGACCACCAGAAACCAACCCCCAACACCGCCTGCAACCACCTTCCCTGAGGTCGCCTGACCTCTACGCTCCACCAAACTCCACAAAACCACTGCCACCACCTTTGTCGTGCTTCGAAAAAGCTTTTGAGCCATCTGACAGGGGCTTTCATGCCTATATTCGTGCTTGTAGGTTTCGCCGTTGTCGTGGTCACTGCCATCAACTCTAACCATGTCCGCCTTGCTCTAGCCATCTTCACCCAAATTGAAGAGCCCAGATCCTGCAAAACTTCTCCAAGAGTCTTCCCTGGGCCCTAGTTCAGACAAGGAGCCACTGTAATCTACATCAATTCAGGAACCTTACCTCGGCAAATTCGCGAGGGACATGTGGGACGTATGGTCCCACATCGTGAACGACAAAGCTTGCGAAGGCATATAAGTCGATTTCATCACATTGACCCCTCGCCTAGTACACGAGGGGTCGGGTCCCTCCACGCACATGCTACACCTGTGATTTAAATGCCGACAGCATGCTGCCGGCATGCCTTCGGTAAGGGGATTTTTGGAGGGAGAGCATATCGACACAAATATAGTGTCGGTTTGCAAGGAAACCGTCGGCATGCCGACAGTTACCGACGAAACTTCGGCATGCCGACGGTGGCTGAGCAGTGCTGGGAATGGGAGCGGCGAGAAATTTGAAAAGGCTGAGCGGGAAGCTTTTGGAAATCGGCGGGAATAGGGGCACAGGGAACCTGGGAACGAGTGGTCTGGAGGGAAGGGGAAGCAAGGGCGGTCTGAGAGGGGAAGGGCGCGGTCTGAGGGAAGCAAGGGAGGGCCACACACAGACACACACACACACACACACAAAATAAACACGTTTCTAATACTTCAGGTTAAAATAAACACGTTTCCAATATCTTGATTTAGTTGTCTTTCAAATCTTGATTATTTCTGTCGGCATGCACCGGCATGGGAGGGCCACACACACACACACACACAAGGTTAAAATAAACACGTTTCTAATACTTCAGGTTAAAATAAATACGTTTCTAATATCTTGATTTAGTTGTCTTTCATATCTTGATTATTTCTGTCGGCATGTACCGGCATGCCCTCGGCCACACACACACACACATACACTTCAGGCTAAAATAACCTATAAATATGTTTTTAATATAAAAAAACTTGTAAACACGTTTCTAATATCTTGATTTAGTTGTCTTTCAAATTTTGATTATTTCTGTCGGCATGCATCGGCATGCCCTCGGCGTGCCTCGAAATGTCATTTTTTCGGGCCGTCGAAATCATCGAAATCTGCCATCCAAAAATGGGCATTTCCACGGCATGCCTTCGGCATGCCCACGAAATGCATACCTACAATTTTATCGGCACGGCATCGAAATCGGCATTTCGAACCTTGCGCTACACACACCTCATTCGTGACTCATGCCCATGGACCTGGTCCCTTGCCCAGATCCGTGTACCCGACTATGGTTGGGTTGCTGAGAGAAAGAAGAGAAGGAAAGAAAGAGAGAGAATGGAGGGGTTTTATGCCCTTGCTCTTGCCCTCTCTATACTTTGCTGCTGGGAGGCTTTCATGCCTTTGTTGGTGCTGTGTTGTGCCTCTCTTGAGGCTTTAAAAAGAAAGAAAGAAGGAAAAAGGCCCTTGAGCCTCTTGAGGTTGCTGTAGAGGCTTACACTTAAGTCGTTTGCTGCTTGATTCTATCATCTGAATTTTGAAGCCTTGAGGGATTGAGCTCACTGTGGAAACATTTGGCTGCTTACTGACATGGCATTTGATTGCTAATTGATAACTCTACATCCATTGATGATAATTTTATCAACTAGAGTTAGTTTTGAGGATATATGTGCGTTAATGACATACCATAATGGGTTTGGGAGCATTGCATGCATGACGAATTAAGATTGCTTATAATCAATGTTTAATGGCTATGTGTACAAGTGCATGTTGAAATAGGACTCAGATGAGCAATCGGATCGCACGGATGGATTCAGATCGACGAATGGAGTCCAACGGACTCAAAATCACTTAAATCCGACATCCGAAGCTTCCCCAACAAGCCTAAAAAGTTCTAGCCGTTGATCTGATGATCAACGGTCCACAATCGGCCATGTGGCACCATCCAACACACGCATGCACCCTACTCTTCTTCATCGCACATGCAAGGAGCATTCTCAGTCATCCAATCTCCCATCGGACTACTAAGCACCCACGCAAAGCCTCGACAAAGCGCAGAGGCATTGCAGCGGTCAGCGCCTCCCCTCGCGTACCTTCAATGCGTGATTAACCTCACCAACTGCATCCGTGCGCACAATCAAAATTCAGCCATTGATGCATGCGCGGACGACAAAGATGGAAGCTACGTGCGTGATCCAGCGCGCCCAAGCACAAACGCGCACGATCACATGCACCCAACGCACGCAGGGCACGATCCAAGCATCCGGTCATGCGCAATCTCGGCCATTGAGGTGCAATCAACGGTCAATGCTTTCCCATCGCGTGAAGGGCACGAAGGCAGCACCCGCGAGCGCGGGGGGGGGGGGGGGGGTAACGTGGCCCGCTCTCAGCTATCTGATGGCAATCCACGCCTCGAATCCGACAATTGAGGACACACGGTAGCGGATTGAGGGAAGAAGCACGCGCGTGTGCTTGGACTGGTGGGCGAGGGGCTCCACTGACACTTTTGGAATGGGTTTAGTGATGTCCTGGGCGTCGCTAGAACCCTTATCTAGTTTGGAAACCCCTCTATATAAACCTCCTTAACCACCCCATTCAAGAGCATTGAATTCTCATACACTCTCCATGCAATACTAGCCCTCTCCTAGCTCCACCAAACACTCCATATGCACCCCAGAATTGTCAAGCCACCGACGGAGCCCCCCTCCACCACCGTGGCCGCCTTGCCTCCTCCTCGCACTCCCTTTTACTCTAGTTTTATGTTGCACTAATTTAAACTTTCATGTATTGTTGAACTTGAAAATAATATCCAATTGCATGCTATATATTAATGTTTCTTCTTATATCATAGTTCACATCTCCTTAAAGTGATTATCATGTTTTAAACACAAGCTCTAACCCTACTCTTTCTCTCTCTCATTTTCTCGTAAACAAAACATTCTTGTGACACCTAAAGTGATTAAAACTAATCTGATTTCACGCCTCCTAGTGTTCGACACTTGGACTCACCGAATCCAAATCTTAAATTAAAACTGACGTCGCGAACGCATGCTACAATGACATAATAAACCAACGCGTTCCACGCATGTCAGTTTTTGGCGCCATTGCCGGAGAGGCAACAAATTTCTTTTGTCGCTTTCATCCCGCATTAGTATTTACATCTTCTGACTCATTTTTCTCTCTCTACTTGATTGATTGCAGGAACTTGACGCCTTGGCGACTGTTGAATGCAGAAAACTACGTGTTCGCAATTGGATTTGAAAACTCGTCATTATAGTTCAAGTTGCGAAGAAATCCATTCAACAAATAAAATTTATACCGAAAAATCCACAAAGAAGTTTCAAGTCGAACACAGGGAGGCTACGTCAATCTCAAAATCCGCAGTTATATATATTTTTTGTTTAAAAAGTGAAATAATCACAATGGAAGCACTATAAACAATAAGAGAGAGAGGGAGAAAGAACAATCACTTGATATTTGAATAATGTTTTACAACTAAGAAAGCGAGAAACGATTACACTAGAAAATGGGAAACTATTACAACTAGAAAACAGGAAAATTCTACTATAGAAAGCGGAAAAAGAAGGAGAGAGAAGTTATCCTCCTCGACGATCGCTTGGAAGATGAGTTGGACGGGACAACGCCTGGAAGACGGGGAACGGAGCGGGAAGGAGGATGAAGTAGGAAGAATGGGAATGAAGTAGCACGTCATCGTCGTCGCAGGATCCATTTCCGAAACGGTGGCGAAAACTTGGTTTTAGCTCTTAAGGAGCATCTCGGGTGTGGGACAAGCTTTTCTTAAACTTTAGAGAGGGAGAGAGGAGAAGGAAGGGATGAGAAATTCGTAGGGTAGGGGTCTCCTTTTATAGTTGCGAGGAGTTAGGGCATTTTGTCATTACAACATCAAAAATATTAATTCAGGACCTTTAATGACGGATTTATCCGTCACTAAAGGCCTAAACGTGGCTGACGTGCACGTGCCTCTTTACGTCCGCGCTCTTAAAGGCTTGCATACGTTCGCGCACGCTCAGCTGTCCGATCTCAAGATCGGACGGCTTAAAACGCTCCTTGCCAGTGCCGTGCGCCCACGTGCGATCGGGCATGCACCCTGTGCATCTGATCAAGCGGTTGTGATGGTGCACTCGCACGTGAGAAGGGGACACCGCTCTGCGATTCAAACCTTCGTCTCCTGCCTATGTAGCGCCTTAACTACTGCGCTACGTGTGCAGTTGAGGCGCGTTGGTGATTTTGTGCACGGCCGATCTCGACCGTTGGATCTTCATCCGACGGTCGAGATCAGGCGTTGATTATGCTTTCAAATGAGGAGAGGCGCTGGTTGAGCGACGACGTGACGCATTCTCGATCATTGGATGGGCATCCAACGGCAGAGATTCGTCAAGCGGGTGAAGAAGAGAAGCGGAGGCGGGTCCTTGGGGCCGGTTGGGCGGTTGAGATGGCACCACATGGTGCCATCTTGGCCATCCATCTTCTGAGTGTTCTAGACAGTGCCACGGGTGTCGGATTTGATCGATTTTCGTGTCTTTAGGCTGCGATCATCGATCCGAACCCATCCATATGGTCGGTTTTGTTGTCCGAGGTGCGGATTAACACCATCTTGGCCCTTGATCTTTAGGGTTCCTCGGTCTCTATCTGATGCTATGGATGTCCGATCAGGGCGATCTTGGAGTCATTGAACTCAATCGTTGCCCTGATCAGATCCGTACGATTGAATCTCTGATCCGAGGCCCCGATTAATAAGTTGCCCTGTCCCTGGCCATAAAAAGGAGACAATTACTATACAATTTATACAACTTGACCTAAATGCATGATTATGCATGTTATGGACTATTTACAATGTATAATGCTAATGTGACACTAAGAACATGGATTAATAGACATTTTAGGTTAATCAGATATATGTACATCACACCTCCATGCCTATCTTTTGCTAATCCTTAGCAAAAATTACATGCTATTTATAAAAGAATTAGGGTTGGATTACTTGAGCATAAGTCATTTTCAACATTAAGAAAGTTGTACTTAGGACCTGAACTTTCAAAGACACAGTAACGTCTGGGTACCTGCCAAAATGCAGACCACCTCAAGCCCTTATTATTCAAAGAAAGATCTCTTTTTCTCTTTTTCTTCTTTTCTAATTTTTGTAGAGTTTTGAGTTTAGGGTTACAGAGTGGCTTTTTACAGCCACTCAACCCACCCAAGATTTGATTAGAACCCTAAATTATAGGCATCTTTTTGTGAATGTGATAGACTCGTTGATCGACAATCAAAATGGACTTCGGATTTCTACGTCCCTAGATGACCTTAAAAAGAGTTCTGCCTAAAGGTGTATTTATACAACCGGTAGCTTTCTCTCTACTTTTATTTTTTATGAGGTCAACACAAGGGTGAATCCAACGTATATCTCCCTAGCTTATTCTACTTCTCTGCTTCTTTCTAAGTGTTTTAGGAATTTTTATGTGCATTTCTTGAGCTGGGTTCTGGACAACCGATTGATGAGCTGTTACCATCAATAACTTGCTAACCATACTCATGCGGCAAAGTGTGGCTTATTCCTTTTTGTTTCTTTTTCTTTCTTTTCTCCTTTTCTTTTTTTTTCTCTTTTTTTTCTTTTTCTTTTATTTTTTTTAAGTAGGTGACTTCCCTGGTCTAAGATTTACCTAAAGGCAGCAAGAAAAAAGTGGTCCAGTGACTAGGCTCTGAATAACCTACCTATGGGTTGCTACCCACGATAACTTGCCAGCCATATCACCCTAAAAGATTCATTAGCTACCCAATTGCTTTTAAGACCACCGAACACCGAGTCAGTGACGAATAGTGTGTAGATGCTTAGACTTAAAGTTCCCTCAAATTAGAGGGCGAGTTGATAAGTCGTGTACTTATCACCCAGACTTATTTAATCAAATTAAAATAGAATTCAGGATGGCGAGGACTCGATAAACAAATCCACATTTTAGTGGATACCCGGGCTGATTAAGCTCAAAGACCTGATGGGTCTTAGTGTTCAGATCCTACTGTAATATTTCCTAAGATTGAAAGTTCCTAATGTCTAAATATTCCTTCCTAATTCAATTTTTTATTTTATTTTATGTATATATAAGAAAATAAGTAGAATTTACAAGAATTCTATAGAGCTGACAAAATGATTCAGAAATGAATCCACCCCCCCATGCCTAGCTGATGCAATGTCTGCATTGAGAATAAAAGACATGAAAGAAAGGGTAGAATGCAGAAGATATCACCTAAATATGAAGCTCGGGTCAGCCCTAGGTGAGACTGTACAACTGCTGAGTTTAATGCCATCAGCTAGGCGTAGTCCAGCCAAAGAAGTCACAACATGGCTAGAGCAGTCGTGTCTGAGACGAATGCTGGAATAATATGGTCAATAACAGGCTTCAAACGTTGATTGTTGATGTTGAATGAATTACCCGTCTTCGGGTCAGAGATCTAAACTGCCCCGTTTGGAAATATCTGATCAATAATGAACGGGCCATTTCATTTCAACCTAAGTTTGCCGGGAAAGAGCTTAAGTCGAGAATCGAAGAGCCAGACCTTCTGGTTCGGCTCAAAGCTCTTGCAAGAAATCAATTGGTCATAATGAGCTTTGGTCCAAGCCTTGTAGATTTTGGCATTCTCATATGCGTCATTTCTAAGCTCCTCCAACTCAGATAGTTAGAGTTTCCTGGTCTTTCCGGCTAAACTTAGATCTAAATTGCACTACTTAATTGCCCAGAATGCCCTATGTTCAATTTCTACGGGTAAATGGCATGCCTTTCCATACACCAGATGAGATAGTGACATGATGATGGGCGTTTTATATGCCATACGGTAGGCCCAAAGAGCGTCCTCAAGCTTTTGAGTCCAGTCTTTGTGATCAGGCCTAACCGTTTTCTACAGAATATTCTTGATCTCCTAATTGGAGAGCTCGACCTGTCCATTCAACTGGGGATGGTAAGGTGTGGAGATTCTGTGATTAACCCCGTACTTTGCTAGCAAATTACGGAACTGGGCATTAGTGAAATGAGTGCCACCATCGCTGCTGATGGCCCTTGGAATCCCGAACTGGCTGAAGATGTTCTTCTTAACAAAATCGATGACCACCTTGTGGTCATTGGTTCGGGTGGGAATAGCCTCGATCCACTTGGACATGTAATCAACAACAAGAATGTACTAACGTCCAAATGAAGGAAGGGTCCCATGAAGTCGATGTCCCAAACGTCGAAGATTTCGACGGGAAGAATCAGGTTTAGAGGCATCATATCTCTCTTAGTTATGCTCCCAAGTGTCTGGCATCAAGAACACGACCTCGAGAATTCCTGAGCATCCTTGAATAAAGATGGCCAATAGAATCTTAATTACAAAATTTTTGCAGGCATCTTTTTCCCGGAGAAGTGTCCACCACACACATATGTGTGGCAGAACTCAAGTATACTCTTGAATTCGTTCTCCGGAATGCATCGGTGAATAATCTGATCAGAGTCAATGCGGTACAATCCAGGGTCCTCCCATAAGTAATATTTGGCCTCAAATTTGAGTCTATCTCGTTGTTGCTTGGTCCAATCCTGGGGGATTTGACCAACGACCAAATAATTAACAATATCAGCAAACCATGGGGTTTGGACACCTGAAACTTTAATGATGGTCTCGTCCAGAAAAGTATCAGCAATCAGAATGTCCGGACGTGAAGAATCACTCAGAAGTCTCGACAGATGGTCTGCCACTACATTCTGTGCCCCAGATTTATCCTTGATTTCAAGATCAAATTCTTGAAGCAGAAGAATTCAACGAATAAGCCAAGGTTTGGCATCCTTTTTGGCTAAGAGATGTCTTAAGGCCGAGTGGTTGGTATATATGATGACGTGAGACCCTAAGAGATAAGCCCTAAATTTCTCCAAAGCAAACACTACAGCTAGTAATTCCTTCTCAATAATAGTGTAGTTCCTCTAGGCTTCGTTCAGAGTTTTACTAGCGTAGTAGATGACAGAGGGTTTCCTGTCAATCTTCTGACCTAAAATAGTCCCGACCGCGTAATCAAAAGCGTTGGTCATGATCTCAAAAGAGGTTGTCCAAATTGGTGGTTGCAACACCGAAACACAAGTGACTGCCATTTTAAGAAAATCGAACGCCTTACGGCATGATTCATCAAAATCAAACGGCATTTCTTTGGCGAGAAGATTGCTCAAAGGACGAGCAACCTTCGAAAAGTTCTTAATGAATCTCCTGTAAAATCCCACATGACCAAGAAATGATCGAATTTGTTTGACAAATGTGGGAGGAGGAGGTTTAGCAATAGCATCAACCTTAGATTTATCCACTTCGATTCCCCGTTCAGAGATTACATGACTCAAGACGATGCCTTCTTGTGTCATGAAATGACTCTTTTCCCAGCTAAGGATCAGTCTTGTTTTGATGCATCATTTAAGAATCATTTCAAGATTAGCTAGATAAGAGTCAAACGATTATCCAAAAATAGAGAAATAGTCCATGAAGACTTCTATAAACTCTCCCACCATGTTAGAGAATATGGTCAGCATACATCTTTGAAAAGTCGCAGGTGCATTACATAAGCCAAATGGCATCCTAAGGAAAGCAAAGGTTCCGTAGGGACAGGTGAAGGTTGTTTTTTCCTGATCCTCGGGATGAATAGGGACTTGGTTGTATCCCGAATAGCCATCAAGGAAACAGAAGTACTTCTGCCCGGCTAATCTTTCAAGGATTTGATCAATAAAAGGCAAAGGGAAGTGATCCTTTTCCGTTGCTGTGTTCAGCTTCCTGTAATCAATACAAACTCTCCAAGAAGAAGTTGAACGAATTGTGACAAATTCTCCTTTCTCATTAGTCACAACGGTAATCCCAGCTTTCTTAGGAATAATTTGCACGGGACTTATCTAAGGACTATCAGAGATTGGATAAAAGATTCCTGCATCGAGCCACTTGATAATCTTCTTCTTGACCACTTCTCGTATATTTGGGTTTAATCTCCTTTGCATCTGGCGAGAAGGGCGGATCCATCTTCCAAAAATATTCTGTGATTGCAATAAGATGGCTCGATCCCCCTAGGGTCATGAATGGTCCAATCAATTGCCTCCTTCTGTTCCTTTAGGACCTTAATCAGTTTAATCTCCTCCTTTGTTAATTTAGTTAGCACTGATAATCACAGGGAGCATCTTATGTGGTCCTAAAAACTGATATTTCAAATTTTCAAGCAATGGTTTCAATTCAAGGTGGAGCGGGTTGATGACTGAAGATAAGATGCTGATGAAGACTCATTAAGAGGAAGAGGTTGAGAGTGAACAAAATCAATAACCTCTTCAGAAGATGGCTGGTTTGCCATAGAGGGTTGTGGGTCCAAATCATTATTAGAGGAGGAACTTTCAAATGCAGAAACCATCATACAAGTCTCAATATTCACCTTATCGTCCTCAAGTTCCTCAATAAATCCACAATCTTTGAATTTATTATTCGCCTTAAAAACATCTAATTTCATTCTTTGATCCCCAAAGGCGATTTCCATGCTACCGTTTTCACAGTTAATGTTGGCCTTGGCGGTAGCCAGGAACGGATGCCCTAGAATGATGGGCATGTTCCTCTAATTTTCAGGTACATCCATGTCAAGGATAAGGAAATCTACAGGAAAATAGAAATCCCTAACCTTAACAATAACATCTTCAATAACACCTCACGGATTTGTAACCGCACGATCCGCTAACTGTAGCATTACTGAAGTCGGCCGAATTTCACCTAATCCAAACTTCTCGTAAAGAGAAGTCAGAATTAGGTTAATGGATGCACCTAGATTTAGCAGTGCTCTATCAAAAGTGTAATCTCCAATGACACAAGAAATCAAAGGAGCACCTAGATCTCTCTTTTTCTGAGGGAGGTGGTGCAGGATAACAGAACTAGCCTGCTCAGAGAGTACCACCTTCCTCAGAACAAATTCTCTCGACTTACGCTTCTGTGTACATAAATCCTTTAAAAATTTTGCGTAAGTCGGTATATGTTTGATAGCGTCGAAGAGCGGGATATTGATCTCGACATTCTTGAAAATATTCAGAAGCTCCTCATTACTATCAACAGACTTCTTCTTCCTTGATTTAATCAAGGCCTCAGGAAAAGGAACATGAGTCAGATCTTCGGAATCAGGTTCCTAAGTCTTGATTTCTTCTCCAGAGTTCTTTCTCTCCTCAGGCTCTTCAGGATTCGGTAAATCAGAACAGTGTAGTTGTGGATCCTGAGTTTGTTTACCACTCCTCAAAGTAACAAAATTAGCAGATGCATACGGGTTTGGGTCTTGGGGAGGGTTAGGAAAGATTGGAGGGGCTTCATTAGCCAAGAACCGTTGATTTGAGGAAGAAGAAGAGGAAGGACCCTGCTCAACCACCTGAGCATGTGCGTATGGGTCCCTTTGATTCCCGTACCCATGGGCTTGATTGCCCGGATTCTGGATATTACGCAGGTTGGGTACGTGTTGAGATGGTAGAGATCCGGGTTGACGAGAATTAGCAATGAACCCATTTTGCAAGTTGTCCAGCGAGGTTTTCATTTGCTGTATAAGCTGGAGCATAGATCCTTGCATCTCTACCACTTGTCGGTTCAAATCAGCCTGCCCTATGGGTTGACGGGCATTCCAAGCTGGCTGATTGACTTAATTCGAGGGCGGATGAGTGTAAATGTGACCCTGACCCATTGGTCGTTGTGGAGCATAGTTGCTACATCAAAATTGAGTCTGCTGCCCCGGGTTTTTCCAAGGGAAGTTAGGGTGATTCCTCCAACTCGAATTATAAGCATTGGAGTAAGGGTTGGACCTAGCATTCTCCTGCACAGCATAAACATCCTCATAGGGTGAGGATGAAGAGAAAGAAAGGGAGGGATCAAAGAAACTGGGATCAAAGTCCCTAGTTTGGAACCCGTGGGGTTCTGAATAATGTTGTCTCCCAGGTTGAGCCACATCAAGTTGATTCACGAACTCCCATCCAGAAGGAGCCCGCAATGAATGGAATCCCAAATTCTGGGATTGAGTGGATCGAGAGTTGTTCATTGAGTTTCCAGCCATTCACTCCATTCTCTTAGCAACCAAGTCCAATTCCATATCGAATGAATGAGAGTTGTGGACTTCATTAACATTCGATCTGGGCTACTGGGACTGGTTAAAAGTATTCATGGAGGCATGATTGATCGAATTCCCGCTCATCTCCTCAAACAAATCATGCATGCTATCTGCGTCTTTGTTGAGGAAATTGCCTCCGTAAGAAGCGTCCACATGATTTCTGAGTTGCTCAGTCAACCCGTGGTAGAAGATCTACACGAGTTGCCATTTCGGCATCTCGTGATGTGGACACCTCCGCAATAGGTCCTGGAATCGCTCCCAGGAAACATGAAACTACTCCCCCGACTGCTAGGTGAATGTAGTAATTGCCCATCTCAATGCATTAGTACGTCCGACAAGGAAGAATTTCTTCAGGAAGGTCGATTTCAACTCATTTCAAGTTGCAATTGGTCTTCCTATAGTCCTGTACCAATGAGTGGCTTTATCCCTAAAAGAGTAGGGGAAGAGCCTCATGATCATTTGCTCCTCATTCACGTTTCGTGCCTTGATGGTTTGGACCAAAGTGGTCAAGTCCTCC
This sequence comes from Thalassia testudinum, assembly GCA_037157565.1. Taxonomy (NCBI): domain Eukaryota; kingdom Viridiplantae; phylum Streptophyta; class Magnoliopsida; order Alismatales; family Hydrocharitaceae; genus Thalassia; species Thalassia testudinum. The sequence continues at coordinate 53,126,932 of JAZHRO010000078.1, forward strand.
AAGTGCTGAAACAGGTCTTTAGAGCCAAGTCCATGGAAATGTTTGATCAGGCTTAACACCTAGGTCTTGATTTCTGCATCTCCAGCAGGAATTTGGATGTCGGAACGTTTCCTGTAATTTGAAGGATCATAAAAATCCTTCAAGGGCTAAGTGCCCTGCATTCTCTGAAATCATTCTTGCATTCTCTGCATTTGTTCCAGCTACCTTTGAAATATCTCCTGTGGATCCTGAGGCAGAGGAGGCTGTTGATCGGCCATGGGATCAATTTGGCCAAAATCCAATATATGCCTCCTAGAATACTCTAGTGGTCCTTCCAATCGAGGCTTCAATGACCTTCTTCCTAGCATAAACTAGGAAAAGGTTGGAAGGACTGGGGATAAGAACCCTGCAGCACAACAAAACAAGCCTGTCCTTAAGTGGGGTAACCTAAGGATCTACATACTCTCAGAACCTGTCTTAAGATTATAGATGATTTACTCTACTTGCGTCTACTCAATCCAACCAGTTAAAAGGAGGGACTGGGGAGAAGGTTCTTCCTTCGGCTTGTGCCTCCGGTTCCTAGTGTACCCCCCAGTCGCGGTTGTTTGACACTACTCCCCTAGCTAGACATCAGATTGATCAGTACAAGCAGGTTAATCATAAACAATCTCAGACTAGACCCCAAAGAGCGAATCAGTCCTTAAGGCCAACGTCTACTTGAGTTTATATAGGCCTGGATTGTAGTGCTTATGGAATGTGGTGGGCCCTTCAAATGGGTTGTGCCCTTAATGATCAATTGAGTATGTGTTAGTGCGTACACAATCAGGGTTTTCAAGCAAGATTACTTGTGATTAGTAGATTTTAGAGTTCAAAAGGAAAGATTACTTTCCTTTTGAAATCAAAAATAAAGTTGAGTGCCTGGTATGAACCTAGATTGAAAATCTTAAGGGGAAGCTGCTTGGTGAGTTGATTTTAGGTTGAGTTGTGCGGCCCAAACAACTCAAACAATTGGTCACAATTGCACCTCTGAGTTAGGCACACAAAATGATTAACTTAGACTGATTTGTACTCTTTTATATGTTAATTTATGTACTGGTTCCACAGATCAGAATCCGGTTGAGTAGAAGAAAATTAATTAGGTTAAGTGCCTTGAATGTAGGTGTATGTTGTGTGTATGTTGAATTACCCCACAAGAAATATCTTTTTATTTTATTATATGCGAGGGTGAAATGAATGTGGGTGGAAATCCAAGCAACCAAACTAATCCTAAGATTTTTGCAAACACCTAGGTTAATTGAAGTTTGAATTAATGTGATGAAATGAAATCTATAGAGGGGGAAGAATGGGGACCACTTACAGTCGTCTTCAATTGCATTTTACTTCGGTCTACCGCTTGACGATTCCCTGATAGAGGTATCCGTAAAACAATAGACACGAGATAAAGCAAGTTAGAAAATAGTAAAGTGAGCAAAATGCGAAAAGAAGTTCGAAAAATCGTTGCCTCCCTGGCAACGGCGCCAAAATGTTGAATGCAGAAAACTACACGTTCGTAATTGGATTTGAAAACGCATCATTGTACTTCGAGTCACGAAGAAATCCGTTCAATAAATAAAATTTATTTCGAAAAATCTGTAAAGAAGTTTCTGGTCGAACACAGGGAGACTACATCGATCTCAAAATCCGCAGTTATATATATATTTTTTGTATTTTTGTTTAAAAGGCGAAATAATCACAACGGAACCACTATAAACAATAAAAGAAGGAGAGAGAGAGAACAATCACTTGATATTTGAATAATGTTTTACAACTAAGAAAGCGAGAAATGATTACACTAGAAAGTGGAAAACTATTACAACTAGAAAGCAGGAAAACACTTGGAAGGTTTTTGAGCATTTAAACAAGATTTTCATTAAGAATCCACTCAATTTAACACAATGGACTGTTAATTCATCTGAATAACTGACAATGAATGGTTAAACATGGTTAAACTATTACTTAAATCAAATTCAAGTCAATCCAGTTTACATGAATGCTTGTTCTATGCCATTATACAAATATACATATTATCAGCACCTTTTGTTGGTGCTAGAGTACTACGATCGTTTGTTTTGATGATAACAAAACACGTGTCATTTAATATTTGCACTTGGAGTCTTAGATTTCAGGTCAATTGCAAATGGAGACATGATTAGATGGAGTTCGAGCTCGCATCCAAGACGGATTGGAGGAGCTTGATGAAGAACAGAGGAGATTCGCGAGGAGAGATAGATTGTAGATGGAAGGACAAGAAGAATATGATAGAATTCTGTTTATTTCTTTCATGTACTTTTGTCTTTATTTCCTTGCTCTTTTTGTTCCATAGAACATCATGTTAAAGAGCCTCAAAGTACCCTAACAGTAGTCCTAGGAACACCTGTACAACCCTAGGACACTTAGGTTTTCTGTAGAGAACTTAAAAAATTAATATAGGGTTCAAACAGCCTTTTCAGACGTCTAATCTCAAAATTAGACGTCTGACTGTTGATTCAGACGTCCGATAACATTTAGGCTGCACTTACTTAGTTATGTCTGATGAAATCAAACGTCCAGACCTTAATCCAGACATCTTATAAGATGTTTGATGTTTTTGCCAAACATCCAATTAGTGGACCGTTGGCTCGCTTAACAAACACTGAAGAATATAACCGTTAGAGCCTTATCAGACGTCCGTAAGTGTTTCCAAACGTCTGATAAATGACCGTTTTGCCTTGGCTGACCCAAAATCTCTTTTTAGAGATCTTATAGCCATTGCAATCTCTTGGAAATCCATTTCCGTAGAAAAAGTAGGTTTCCAGACGTCCAAACATAGTACCAGACGTCCTATATGTCGTCTGATGGACTTGCACTAGAACCCTGTTTAGATCTGATTCAAGTCAGGAAGAAACCCGTCTAAAATCAGACGTCTGACTTTGTTCCTAGACGTCCGATGCCAAGATCAGGCGTCTGATAACCCTGTCAATCCAATGATTGTTCCTGATTTCGGCCTGATTCTCTTGGGCTTTGCACCCAACGGCTATGGAAGCTTTCCAAAGCCTTCCAAAGTCTTCCGAAGGCCTCTACAACTAGAGGAGAGCCTTTGCCACTCAATACACACCTAAACACACCAAGAACAAGCATTTCCATTCTTTTGTGTCCAAGAGAAGTCCTTGCTCTCCAAGCTCAAGTTCTTCATCTATAGAGCATCAAGCCTTTGCGCACCCGGTCTCTTGCCATAGATCACAAGAGCAACGTTGCATCGTCTCATGGCTTACGCACCCGCGTCATCGATTCGACGCACTTCCATCAAAGGGGAGTTTCCTAATTCCTATAGAAGCGAGGTTTAAATCTTTGTTGGCTCTATAGGATTGTTGTTATTTATCTTTGTTACTTTGGTTGGGTATTCGCTTTGCGAATTCCAGTCTCCTTCGTGAGACAAAATCCTTCTCGCGAAGAGAAGGGGTTTGAGGTACGCTACCCTCGTATAAAGTAGCGTTGTTGTAATTGAGGTTGAATCACCCTCGTTTAAGTGATTCGTTTAGTGGATTTGATCAACTTGGTTGATCGGAAAATCCTAACTCAAGAAGGTTAGGTGGTGGTTTTCACTCAGTTTGGGTTTCTACCTAAAAATAATTGTGTACATTGTGTGATTGTATTTTTTGGGAGACTGTTTATATTCTATTTCGCAATTTATTATGTCACTCCCTCCTAGTAGGGAATCTACACCTTTTAATTCTCAAATCCGACTCAAAATCAACCATTCAGGGGGTTTGCTGTTCAATCCAGCAGCAATTTCAGCTGCTTTCCTAGATGTTTACAGTAACTACTATTGCTGCAGTTGTGTCTAAAATCAGCAGCTAATTGCTACTCTTGATGCTACCATATTGAACAGCCTTAAAATGATCGTGCTACTCCTCAACACAGTTAATTAAGTTAATTTTACTTAATTAAGAGTAGAAAAAAGTAACTTTGGTTAACTCAAGATTGTGTCGGTTAGTAGTATAGGGTCGAATTAATCAAATATTTTAGAATTTTTAACTGGTTGAGTCCAGGTCGTTTGCTGGAAGGTTTATGTTATTTTAAATTCACCAATTAATTCTATATATCTTATAGGTATAGGAGGTATAATTAAATTAATTGTAAAACATGAATTTTGCAAAAATTAATTTAATTTGAAGAAATATGCAAAATCTATTTAAAATCTAATTTCCAACATTTATTTCAAAAGATTAAAGACAAATAAAAGTTCATCTATTCAAAACATGCCTTGTTACAATTAAAAGCAATTACAACAAATACAAAAAGAAATCAAAGAAATTAAACTCTTTTTCTTCGGTCTCTCTTTCTTTTCTTTTCTTCTCTATTCTTTCTCTTCTCTTCTTTATTTCCTTTTATTCTATTTATCCTTTATTTTTCTCTTTCTCTATCTATTTCTCTTTTATTCTCTCGAGCTCTTTCTTTCTTCTTTCTCTTTTTTTCTCTTGCCTTCATCTTCTTCTCCCTTAGTCTCTTTCTTCTTAGTTTCTTTTTTAGACTCTTTGTTCCTTAGTGCCTATTCTTCTCCTTTCTTTCTCTTTCCTTTCCTTAGTCCCTTAGCCTTCGGCTTTCTTTCCTTTAGCACTTAGCTCTTTTAGCTCCTTCTGCTTTAACACTTTAGCTCTGCCTTTGAACTCTTAGCTTCAGTTGAACTGGGTTTTCCTTCTCAACCAAAAATTAGTTTTTGATTTGCGGCGAGGTCCTTTCGAGGATACACAGCACCTTGAGATCAGGGTGGGACCAAACCCTTCAGTCCTCGCCTTATTTGATTACGGTTTATTTCTTTCTCGAGCCGAACCGGCCCAACTACCTCCCAGGCCTCGCCCTCCCAGGGCCAACATCGCACACACCCACTCGGGCGCACACCCGCAGGCACACACATGCCTGCACACACACACAGATATGCTCAGATGATCAGGTTTTTTTTTCACGCCGAGCACTTGACGACTAGTAAGCCCAGTACACAAATCAATTTTATACCCATGCGCGCTGTTGAAGACTTCCGATGTGGGACTATGTTTCCCCCCTCCAGACCCGACTTCAAGTGAAGATTGCTCCTAGCTCAAAGCTCCAAATCAAGCAAAACAAAGCTTAATGGAAAGCTCTAAGGTAGCTCTACAAGATTGCAAGGTCAATTTTAGGTTAAGGAAATGTTTTCCTCTTCGATTTGAAGAGTGAATCTAGGGGGTTCCTACAGGGTATTTAATGCCTGGAAATGGTTTAATGCTTACAGTGTCTATAAATTAGCTTTCCTAACTTAGCTAAAGGTTTGAATAGGTTCTGCAGATCTTTTCGCATCTACTTGAGTAGGTTTTGAAGCTCTTAAAGCTTTAGGAACTGCAAAGAAGCTTTAAGCTTCGCTGAAAGCTTCAGAGAATAAATTCAAACTTTAAACAAGTGTAACAGACAGCTAAGAACATTTCTGATCGATTTCAACAAATTCTAAGGGTTAAAACAAACTGATCTGGGCAGGATTTGAGATCAAATCTCAACAAAATACCACTGCCATCAGTTTGGGTTCGAAAACAACCCAAACTGGCAAGGTGTTAATTCTAATCAAATACAAGTCTGAGCTCTTCTAATTCACTCTAAAATCATTCAACTGACTCTCGGAAACAATTCAAACTCCTTAATTCCTCAGATCGAGCTAAGAATCAAGATCTCATACTCAGTTTTACTGTGAAGTTTGAAATTTTGACTTTCTATTTAATGCTTCTTCTCAAGAAATTAAGGCCTGGAATAGCATACTCTCGACATCATAAATCTTTCCAACCTCTTGAACATGTATTTTAATCTAAGAAACTAGGGTTCCAGGCTTGTCGCTTAAACTCCTAAGGTGCTTTGTTCATCAGAATGATTGGAAGGTTTCTAAAGAGAGTTGAGGTCATGAACAGCTTTAGTGCACTGCACTCAAGCTTCTAAACTCCTTAATTGCATCTTTTAAACTTTTGTACAGGCTTCTCCAACTCCACCAGAGTTGGAGAAGATGATACCTCAACTATGCTTCAAGTGCTAGAACTCCAAATCAACATCCTTAAACTGATCAGTGATCACAATTACATCATTCTAGTGCTTCTTGCCATCTTCTATAGGCTGAAGATCAAGTTTCAGCTCCGGTGAGTCCAGAAAGAATGCAAATCATGCACAGAGTGAGAATTTGTGCCATTTTTTATTCGAAAAGGTTCATGAGGTCACAAGGAACCTCAGAATCGCATTAAATTCCTCTTTAGTTCGTTAGATGAATGATTAATCAGTAAAACTTAGTTTGAATAGCTTTTGAATTGGTGGAGGCTAATGACCTGGTCTCTCACTCAGATGAGTGATTGAGACAAGTCAACAGATATCTACGATCATAATTATATAAATAATTTATAATTTGAACTACTCCTGAGCCAGCATTGATAGCGAGCTCAGGAGCTTAATTAAAATTGGGCATTTACATTATAGATGATAATTACTCATATTAAAGTGTAGAATAGGGTCCTTGGATGATGAATAGATGATGAAGAACCCTGTGAATGTGAATTTACTCAGCTACTGCCGCCACGGACAGTAATAGTAGCTGTTGAAGGTGGATATGATTTAGGCGATTAAGTGGTAGAATTAGTGTTTAAATGGGTTAGAAGTGATCGTGAGTGATAGAGGAAGGTGAACAGTGGATCCAAAAGACCAAATTAAGGCTCCAACAAGCTCAAGGAGTTCGTCAGAGTCGAAGAAGATGATTCTTGAAATCTGAAATTATGGCTAACTACCTACTTAACTATCTAAACTATCCTACTCCTACTCCTATCTACTGTTACTTGGACGAAGGGGGCAGAGGAAACTCCATCGAAGGCTCATAACGGAGGAGTGAAATCAGAGGGTATTAAGGAAGATCTCCGGCGGGCGAATGTAAGGTAAAGCAGAGGAGCTCCTTGGTCAGCGCCTGTGTCCAAAGATGCGGCTGACCTTGGTGAAGTTCCTGAACCAATTGAGGTGAACGGAGGAAGTCGAAAGATGAGGTGGAAAGTTGTCGGAGTTGCGAAAGGAATAGCCTATCGAAGTCGGCTGTAGTGAAGAAGAGGGAAGGGAGCCAACTTACTAGAAATCGAGGGGGTAAGGGGCTATTTATAGTTGACGGCGATGAAGAGGGCAGCGGAGTCTGGACATGTGAAGAGTAAGAGGAGATTAACCACTAGCGTCGTCTCCGATGACGGTGAGGTTAACTCCTACCTAAAATTAAGACAAAAGTATCATCCAGACCGATAGATGAATATGGGATGGTAAGCACAAGCTTCAAGAGCTTGGAGAAGGTGGAGCGACGTCAAATAGGCGATGATCGAGTGGTAGACACCCTCGGTCATTAGCCGTTCAACTGACTGAAGAAGTAGTAGATAGGGACCTATACGTAATGAAACCTAAGGACCTGTATGAAAATTAAGGACCCGATTGAAATGAATTAAAAGGATCTAAATGTAAACTCAGGTTTTCAAGGTTCATTTTAATTTAGATTTTTTTCAACTTTTTATATATGATTATAAATAAGGTAATTATTATGTTTAGACCTTGAATTTACATTTTTGACCTTTTTAGGTTAATTTATTTAATTAGGTAAGGTTACTTAAGTTATTATATACTTATGTATAAATTATGCTTAAGTTAATTAACTTATTAATTAAAGGAATGATTGTTAAGATCTCGAGTTCAATTATTAATCAGATTATTAATAATATTAATTAGACGATAAAATAGCCTTTTTAACTTACTTTAAGGTCCTTTACTATATATCTCTTATTTTATAATTAACCCATTTATTCTCATATCCTTAGCTAATTAACTAGAAAGACTAGTTAATTAGGGGTAATTAGAGATCATGATGAGCCTCTCATCACTTGTTGCTGCTACTCATTCCCAACATCAAATCATAACTTCACTAAAAAATAGGGTTGAAACCCATTGAATGTTGCTACCATGCAGCATTTAATATCATAAAATGGTAGATTCAAACAGGTTACAAACTTATAAAAATCAAATAGAGGAGTAATTTTGCTTTGAACTCATTTCCAAAACTAAATCTAAACTTCAAAATCCACATTAATCACCTTAGAATTCAAGGTTCATTTCAGTTCTTAAACATAGCAGTACTTTTTTTTTTTTGAAAAGATGAGGAGTGCTATTGATGATGATAGAAGACCAGGATCCTTTTATTCATGCAAAAAATCAAGGCGTTACATGGAGTCACTCTACTCTTTCACATGCACCCAACACTCCCTTGGAATGGCCCCCACATTAATGGATCCCCCTCTAAACAGACGCTCATTGCGAACACGCCACACACTCCACATAACAACCACCATCTTCACCTATGGCTTCCCTATCATCCAGAGATTCCTCCAGAGACCATCCCATGTGGGTAAAGGCTCCCCACAGACTCCCCTCCAGATCTGATCTGTCACCAAGCAAGATACGAATAGGTGCATCCTGTTGTCCGTGGGGAAATCACATAGCGGGCAATTCTAAGCTGGAGCTCCTAATCTTTTACTCCTCATTTCACCTGTAATAAGTCCATCATGCCTACATAACCACAAAAAAATCTTAATTTTGAGTGGAATTTTCAAAGTCCACACTTTGGCGCAGTTGCTGTCTTCAGCTATGGGGACTACATCCATGGAGTCCAGCAACCTTCTATACACCTTGGATGGAGTGAACAGGCCATGCTTCCAGTGAAAGCCATCCACCTCTCCCATCGGCTGGAAGGCTTCCAAGTCTGCTATCAGCCGTGCTTGCTCTGCCTACGTTCGGCCTCCCTCACGTGCACCTGCTATAGTAAGGACCCACCTACCATTTGCATCATCCCAGCAGTCCTTAACCGATGCCCTGCTGTCCATGGCTGCAGTAAATGCTCTTGGATATGCCACGCTCAGTTGGCCCAGATCAAACCATTCATCTGTCTAGAAAGTGAAGTGTCTACCATCCCACAGGACAAGTGCAAATTCAGACCAATGCTCTTGAATCGCTCTCCTCACTGACTTCCAGAATGGTGAAGGCCGGTTTGGAGCCTTTGTCCACAGCTGCACCTGCGTAGGTCTATAGGTCTCCTTGATTAGTTGGCGCCACATCTTTCCATCCTCCACTGTCAGCTTAATTGCCTACTTCAAGAGCAAAGCGTCATTAAATTCTTTCAACGAACGGATGCCCATCCCTCCCTTTGATCGAGGCTTACAAAGTTACGGCCACTTCACCAGATGCAAGAACCTGCCTTCCACCTTCGCACCCTTCCAGAAAAAGCGCTTCTTCATCACATCCAACCTCTTCCATATTGCCTTCGGAGATCTGAACATCGAGAAAAAGAAGACCAGTATTGAAGTGATGACTGAGTTGAGCAAAATCAATCGTCCTCCCTTCGATAAGAATCTACTACTCCAGGATTCCAGTTTGGCATTCACTTTCTCAAATAGAGAGGCCTAATCACTCTTCTTCAATTTCTTATCGCTCAAGGGTAGACCCAAATACCTCACTGGGAGTGTGGTAGTTGGAGTATGCAAGGTGGCTGAAATTGCCTCACCCTCCCGGCTTGTCATGCCAAAGCAAATTAGTGACAACTTTGCCCCATTTAATCTCAAGCCCAATATCACACCGAATATGTTGATCATTGTAAATAGGGTCTCTGCCTCACAAAGCCCTCCTTCACAAAGAAAACTGTGTCATCGGCGTACTGCAGTATTGGTGCCAGATTTCTAGAATTTGACAAAGAGTATCCCCTAACCAAACCCACATCTGCCAGCTTACAAGTAAAGTGCACTATGGTGTCCACTGCTAGATTAAAAATAAGATGAGCCAAAGGGCACCCTTGCCTCACTCCGCATTGAGGTTGTATCCACACTCCGCATGGCCTCCCGTTCACGAGAGGGGAGAATGAGGATGTGACAATGCATCTCTTCATCTATTATATCCAAAGAGATGAGAAGCCCCTCCTCTTAAAAATCTCCCAAAGGTATGACTACTCTACTGAATCATAGGCTCTACTAAAATCTTCCTTCCACATGAATGATCTGCTCTTTCTCTTTCTCCACCCCGAGACCACCTCTTGCGCTACAATGAATGACTCTTGTAGTGATCTATTGGGAAGGAAAGACGATTGCACCGGGCTAATTAAGTCAATCAAAATGTACTTCAATCGATTTGCCAACACTTTGCTAATGATTAAATAAATTGAGTTCGAAAGCGTGATAGGCCTAAAGTCTGCCAATGCTTCTCCCCCAATGTTCTTTGGTAGTAAGAACAGGTACGATTTGTTTATTCTCTCCATACCTAAATTGCCCCTTTGGAACTCTTTAATAACCTCCATCACGTCCCCTTTGACCACATGCCAAAATTCATTATAAAAAAGGACTTGGAATCCATGTGGACCTGGAGATCCCTCTGCATTCAACTGACCATGGCCTCCAGCACTTCTTGATCTGAGATACTTTCTGTCATTTTTGCAGCTGCTACATTTCCCACCTGGGGGAGGTTTGAAGCTGCCAGCCTCCACCCTCCTCTCCCTTTTGATCTTGAGGCTTCCTTAAAATATCTAGCCGCCTCCCTTCTGATCTCATTTGAAGAAGTTAGCACCGTATCAACTTTCTTCAGGGAAGAAATGAAATTCATTCTCCTTCTAGAGCTCGCTGCCATATGAGAAATTTTCATGTTTGCATCTCCCTCCTTCAACCATAATTGCCTCGGCATCTCTCACCAGTCCACTTCCCTTGCCAGGTCCTAGCTTGAACCACCCCTTGCCAGTGTTTCCTCTGTGCCACCTCATCCTCAGCCAACTGTCCATTGTTCTCCTTCTCGTCCAACAGTCGCACCATGGATAATGCTTCAAACCATCTCTGGCTTCTCACAATCTCCACCGTTCATTTATATTCCCTCAACATCGCTCTCAAGTCCTTCAATTTCCTAACCAATCGACAAGTAGCAAATCCTTCCACCTGCTTGTGCTCCCAACAGTGGCTGACCATCTCTTTGAAGCCTTCCTCCCTCAACCAAGATTTCCTGAATTTGAAATAAGTACCAACATATGACTCCTCCCCACTGTCCCATAGCAATGGGGTATGGTCCGAGAAGAGGCGATTTAAACCCATGATCGAATTGTATTTGAAACATTGCAATACTAATGAAATTCATATAAAAACTATCTCAAGATCTATCCGAATTATTCTAAAATCCAAGGGAAATCTGAATACCCTTCCTAGAAATCATTGAAATCCTAATATGATCCCCATCTTACATTAAAAATAAGGTAAGTTGGAAAGTTCACACTAAGCTTTCAATGGCATCAAATCTCAACTCAGAAGTATCTCAACTCATTCAATCACGATTAAAGTTCAAAAATCATGAAAAGCCTTAATCTAATCTCTCTCTTGTGCCATAGACAACGTGATGAGGGGAAATTAGATTGGTCACTTAAATCCATTAAAAATGATTCCCAAATCTTCAAATCTCTCGAAACTATTGAACTACTTTGTTCCAAACCATTGGAGGGTCATTGTAAATAGTTGAGATGAATGAGATGACCCTCATATGGAGTTTGGCGCTCAAATCAGATCTAAATACTCCAGAACATTAGATCCGATTTGATGCCTCGATTGATGGGTGAATGGTGATTAAAATGTCAAAGGAAGTAATCAGAAGTGATCGTGAAGCATAGAGAAAGTTGTATGAATCGAGATGAAGGTGCGAAAAACACCTCTTTGATTTGAATTGATCAAAGAGGGTGTATTGAATCTAATTAATCTACTCCTACTTTAAACTAACTCAGATCAAATCAATTAGTGATTGCTACTCTAACTAATCTAAATGAAGCTAGTAAACTACACTAAGAAAATAGTAAAACCTAATCTAACAGGAAGAATAGGACCTAAGGATCTCCACCTAGTGGATGGAGAGGAAAATTGGATGAAGAGGACTTCGGCGGATTGAAAGCCCTCTAGTGGAGCTCAGAGTCATCCTCAAGTGTTATAGGATCCTTAACGGCAAGGAAGGTCGAAGAAGGTGGAGCTTCATCGTGGTGGCAATGGAGCTAGGATTTGTGGGAAGAGGAGAGCCGGAGGGAGTAAATGATCAGTTCAAGGAGTTTAGTAGGGGGCTGATTCGATGTTTGAGGTCGCTGAATCAGGTTTAAAAGTATTACGTTATAGTACAGCCAAAATGGCGTTCAAAATAGATATAATTTTATTACTCGAAAAGATTTCCGAGGTCGAACACAAGGAGCAAATTGGTATTTAGAAATCAAGATCACAATTTAAACTGAAAGAAATTACAGTAATAGTAGTGTCAGAGTGCAAAAATATGGGAGTAAAATGGTGATTTAGATCACCAAATACTTGTACAATATCACCAAGGAACTCAATATATGAATATGCAATATAAGCTAGATTCTATCGTCTGATGAAGGAGTCAGACGACTTAGTGTCTGACTTCATCTCTGTCTTTGCTTCTTCTCTTTCTTTCTTCTTTTTCCTTTAGCTTCTTCTGCTTCTCTTCAAGCCTTCTTCACTTCTTCCTTCTACTTCTGACTTCTTCCTTCTGCGGTCCTTCTCTCTCTTTAACTTTCTCTATCTTCTGCCTTTGCCTTTCTTCTGCCTTGACCCTTAGCTACTCTGGCCTTCTCTTCTTCTTTCTTCTGCCTTCTCCGACTTCTACCTTTTCCTTTCTTCTTCTTCTAGCCTCCTCTTCCTCTTCAGATTGCGGTTAAGTGTTGGTCGGAGAACCCTGTAGCAAAACCTACCCCTACCCACGCGCAACTCTCCTCTCTCTCTCCTAGGATCTGCTCTCCCAGAGCCACACAAGTAGTCGGGTAATCAGGTCGAGTGCGTACTCGGGACCAGGCCCACCGGCATGCGATAGTGGGCGAGGAGTGCAAGTCGGGTCGGGTCAGGCCAGGTCTGCAAGGCGTGTTCGCGAACGAGACCGGGTCTAGTGAGTGGGACCTCACCTGGTGGATATGAGGCGAACAGCCTCTGTCACTTTTTCCCTTTATGCAAGTGCGGGTGCTCCTTCACTTCCGAGGTGGGACCAAATGTCCCACCCTTTCCTTGCGCGCCTAGGACAGCAGCATCTGGAGTGGCAAGGCCTGGGCGTGGCTTCAAGCTTACTTCAAGCTCCTCAACAATGGCGGATGGGTGCCTGAACCTGGGAACACAAGATCAGCTTCGCGGCCACGTCAAAACGTTCAGAGAGGGTTGCCGGACCACGGCGAAGGTGCTGGGGGTGTTGGTGTGGCGTGGCAGTGTCTGTGCATGCGTGCCTAGGGCACACTGTGTGCGAGTGTGTGGGTGTGTTCGAGGGGGTGTTTGGGTGAGTGGCGTGGTGCGTGGAGTGAGGGGAAAGGATAAGTAAAGTGAGGCGGAGCTCATTGGCTTGTCGGCGAGGGTTGGGGTGGCCTGTGGAGCTGGGATGGCCTCGTCGGAGTTGATGGTCAGAGATGGAAGGGATGGAGGTGATGGAGGTCGGCAGTGGTCGATTTTGGAGAATAAAGGGTGAACAAAATAGAGGGGAGAGGGAGCTTATCTGGAAGGTCAAGGGACGAAGGGGATGAGCGAGGCGTCGGGTCTGGTGTGGCCGACGCCGGAGATGAAAGTGGCTCCGGTGAGATGGGATCGGCGAGGACGAAGAGAGAGACTCCTGCTGGCACAGCAAGACGCGGACGAAGTTAGCGAAGGTGGATCTGCCGCAGGTATGGTGGTCGGACGACGACGAGGAGTAGGGAATGCCACCAGACGTCGAGGAGCCTACGGTCATGAAGGGAGGAGAGGAATTAGGGGTGTTCGCGGCCGAATTCGAGCATGGAGAGATCAGAGAGGTCTGGGCTCCTTTAAATAGAGCTCTGAAGGTCGGTTAGGGCTTGGGAAGCAAACTTCCCAAGCAAGGAAGGCTCACCGAAGAAGGAAGCTTCAAGAGACCCAAATCTCTCATGTGTTCGCATGAGAGATTGGGAGGGAATCGGATCTCAAGGTTGGGTTCAGACGAGAGAGAATTTCTCAGATGATCTCCCTTCTAATTTTGGAGGAGATCCTTCAAGCAATCCAGGACATTTACCGTGTCAAAGTTCGTTGGACTAGGTTTCCCCGGTAATAATGGCAGAGGGACCTACTTGTGAAGACGACGAGAAAGTTAGGAGGCTGGTTGTAAGAGTTTTTGAAAGTTAGGGGTAGAAATGTAATCAGGCTGGACATTTTTGCAAACTAGGTCAAGGCAAACTCATCTTGGGTCTAAATTTTGGTACAAATCTAATTTGGATCTAAGGAATCCAATGGTGAAGTTGGATTTTGGGTTTGATGACGTTTGACTAGAAAATTTATGCAAAAATCTAGTTTAGGGCAAATATCTGTTTAGGATCCCATTCTAGGTCAAGATGGGTTCTAATGGCCAAATTAAATGTTCTAAATCCTAGAGAATATTTTTATATGATTTTTAGAGGGCTTAAGTGAATTTTATCCTGACCAGAACCTTAGTTAATCAAGTGGGTATGTTTTAGGGTTTTAAGAAGTCATTTAATTCGCAGAACTCACACAAACCCTTTTCTGTCAAATCCAACCCACTTGTTATCTTATTAAGATCATTTGACCTTGGTTTAGCCCTTGAGAAAATCCGTGGTTGTACTGCCTTGGTAAAATTATAGTTTTACCCCTAATTTCTTGTCTTTCTCTCAGAAAGGTTATGCAGTGAATTATGACCTTCATTTTGTTATGTAGGAGCATTTATTTTCTTCATTGGGTCAAAATGAGCTAGTTAGGACTCATGATGGTGTTCCCATCATTTGGGTCGTGCAAGCTCAAGGGAGCTACTTAAATAGGTTGAGGGGTAGGATCAGATCACCGTAGGTAGGATTAGGCTAGATGGGTAGGAACGATGGGAATGAGGGTGAGGTGAGTGCAGGAAGTTTAAACCAAAAGGGCCACCATTGGATCAGATCTAGAGGGAACCATGGTGCTTCGCGCAAAGGCACACAATCAATGGATCAAGATCGACTGTAGATCAGGTGAGGAAAAGAATCAACGGCTGTGGATATCCGTGTTCTTCGCACGAAGAACAGCCTACGAGGATAGCTGCAGCAAGTGTATTGGGTAGAGGACTTTAAGTCGAAAGGGTAGACAAATTGCAGAACAAACCCATTAGTGATAAACTCTCTTCAAAGCAATCCCTGGAAACTACAAATGAGTCCCTATGACTTATTTAAGTGAATAAAGTGTAATGAATGGACTTAAATGTGAAACTCTAAATATAAGGTCCTAATAATGTCCAAATGCCATGAGATTTTTATTGGACCTTAATTTAAGAAGTAAGAACATAATTTTACCTTTGATTTAAACTTTTGAGCTCAGAAATGTGTTTAATTAGCAATTAGATCATCAATTTATATTTATAAATAGAATATCTCATTGAATTAATTATGCATTTTTAACACCAATTTGATATTTTAGGTCATTTATGTTAATTCTCATACATAACCTATTTATCATGTTAATAGGATAGTATTTAACCTAATTTCTAGTTTAACTTGGTCATTTTAGCTATGATGAGCCATACCTTATCACTATGCATATTCTTATTTGTTTCGAAAGTTTGGAAATTTTGCAAAAAATTATGTTTTTGCATTCAACGACACTTTTTATCTTTTTGTGAATTTCATGATCAACTAGCACAATCTTCTTTTACCTTACTTGTGCCATCATAGGTGATTTGAGAGGTGTTCCAAATTTTGTAAGAAAAGTCTTGAGCTGAAACTCAATTGAACTCTTCCTTAGAAAAGGTACAACGGAGTGTAATCACCACCTTTGCATTGCTTGTCACCCTTTTCTTATCCTTTAGAGTAAACTTTTCTCAATCTTTTGTCTCTAGATCTACATATTTTGATTGTATCAACCCTTAAGTGTCATTTTCTATCGACATGAGGAATGTCCACATCATTTTCTTCCAGTATTCATAAATCTGAGCCATCAAAATATGGTGGTTGGCTAGGTGATTGCCCCTCTGAATTCTTCATTGATGTAACCATGGCAAGGTGAGTTGTCACATGTCCTCGTAGCCCACTCTGATACCACTTGATAGGAACTTGAGAATCACAGACTTCGCTAAGGGGGTGAATAGTATAGTATCGCAAAATGTGCACAAATTTAAAACAAATAAAGAGTACAACTATAAAGAAATAAAAAGATACAAGCCATAAAGACAAGGAAATTGTAGTGGAAAGCCCCTTTTAAGTAAGAGCTATTACTTAAGCTTCCTAATTTAGGATTTTCTAAGATCAGTCACCGTCGATTGCTCTACTAACCAAGCCACTTGAACATGAGTAGCTTAATTGAATTAAAACACCTACTTTGGATCCTTAAACTATAGAAATTTCTTCTCTCCTTTTGAGTTAGGGAATAGACACCTCACAGGTTGCATACCAAATACAAAGGGAAGAAATAGAGAAAGAATTGCAAGAATAAAATCCTATAGAACCTCAGATAGAAAAATTAGAATAGCTACAGAAGTAACCAAATCATTAGAATCGAGCTCCAATTTGTAGTATGAAAAGTGGAGAATAGGAGCTAATTGAAGTTGAGACTCCGACAATAGTGAAAATCAGAGCAAGAGCCAAATGTGCCTCCAAGAATAAGATTCGATCAATGTGAGCACTTGGAAATATAAGTTCTATACATAGAATGAAGGAAGGGTCTTTTTCATAAAGGGAATGGCCTTCCAATGTTCAAAAAGCCAATTAAGAGTAGATTCAATGGGGGAAAAAAATCAAATATGCAACTACTTATAATGGCTATTGATTGATTAGAAAGTAGGGTATCAATCAGTGCACAATGATTAGGGTTTTCCAATTGCCTATGTTGATAGGTTAGAAAGGCATTGATCAATCAAAAGGAACATTGATCGATCAAAAAAAAGAAATTAATTGATTTGAGTGACATCGAGTAAAATTTGGCTTTAAGTCAATTGAAGATGGGTCAATTAGAAGTTTGTGTTGATCTATCAAAGTGAAAATTGATTGATCGAGAAGAGACTTTTGGTCAATAAGAATCTAACACTATTTTGTTTTTGTTGGGGTATCAAAAAATAATCAATTAGAAAGGCTATTGGTCGATTAGAAAATTAGGATTTGGTGTAAAAAGGTTAGAATCAAATTAATTTGAGATGTTAAACTTGGGATAAAAAGAAATTTGGGATAAAAAACAAGGCTTTTTAGATGAAGGAAACTTCAGTTAAGGTAAATTCTACATATGAAGAGTATCTAGAGGTTAGCTAGAGTTAATGCTCTAATGAGGTTCTTTTTACAATCTAAAAAAGAAAATGTTTACAACAAAACTTATTTTAATAACTTCTTTTTGTCATGCGATTCAAAGTGACCCTTCAACTAGAGATGGACAAAGCTTTTCTTCTTTTGGGGAAATTCATAAAGGCTAGTCAAGCTTCTTGATATGTTAGTCCTTTCACAACATAATGTGATTTTGTTATCATCAAAAGCCAATGGTTCAACAACTATTAAGATGGTAGTTGATTTAGATCCAAAGTCTCATTGTATTGGGTGATATTACGAAGCCTCTTATTTAAACTAAGAAAATGTTTCTATAATAGTTAGAATAAAAATGGTCTAAGTATTGGCTCATTGATTCTCTAAAGAAAGAGTAGGTAACAATGGTTGTTATCTTAATTTTATGTTGGATACATGGTTGACACTGTCAACTAATATTATTGGTTGATAATGTTTACATGTTAAGCTGGTGTAATCCGTTAGCCATCGAATAAGTTTGAAGTAGTCTGTGCTGTCTTCGCACTTAACGATGTAAGCGGACCTCCTTTATATTTTTTAATTATAAACTTGTAATCAGGATGGTTATTGGATGTTTATTTATTCATCTTATCCTCGTTGATTGGTTGTCTGTCACGATTTTGCTCGTAGAAAAAAAAAAAATTATGGGAAGCTTCCGTAAATTGTAGCACGTCGGAGATGTGGGATGTGGGAAGCAGGTTAGTAAATGGTAATAACCATCAAGTGGGGGAGGAATTTTGTTGCTTTTCCGATATTTTAGTAGATCATGAGATACGTTTGAAGTGGGATAAATTGAGAGAGATAAGGTTCATAATGATTAAAAGTTTGTAATAATTGATATAGCGATATGATATTAGTAGATGATATTTTAATATTATAATATCATGAAAGTGGGTATATTATATTAAAGTAATTATATTTTAATATATATTGAAGTTAATGTGAATTGATATATTATTGTGTGAGTGGATATTGGTGTTAATGTGATATAAGAAATAATGTTGATGTGATGTAGGTTGGAAATTGTAAAACCCTTTTAGAGAAATCCTTAGGTCATTCATATCCCACTAATAAACCTTATCCTACATGATAACACACTGCCAAACACAATCTAGGAGATATATGTTAGAACATTAATCCAATTGATAGGCTAATATGTGTAAATAATCATACATTTATAGCTGTCAATCAATTTGGCCCATATTAAAAGTGATCGAATAAGAATCATGGGCATTGGTGTATCATCAAAGATGTGGAAATATGTGTATAGAAACTTGTGGGTCATTTGCTTTTCTTTGATGGGTAGAATTGCAAATGACCAAATACAACTCAATAGTGTTCAATTTGTATCAAGGAGGGAGTTATGATCCCCATTCCTTAACACAAGAGAGGGTTCTCATTTTGCACACCCCATTGTGAAAAGATAGAGGAAGAGGAGACAAGGGTTCAATCTCCATCAAAAAGAGCATACTGCTGGCAAATTGATACTCCACAATTTAGGGTCGTCTTAAGGTTTGGAAGACCTAGCTATTGTCATCCATAAGATTTCCATGGCTCTGAACATAGGTATGAATGCTAATCTCTTGCATTTATATGGACATATGTGCACATAGATATACTAGAAGGTACCATGCTTATCTTATGATGTTTCATAGATCATAAGATCACTCATGGCTTAGGTTAGAATAAAATATGATTGATCGCTGAAAACCTAAAAATTGCACTCTTAACTACTCTAGGTACCAATACTTCTTACATACACTATTCTGAACTGTAATCACGAGGTATCGGTACTTATCATTAGTATCAGTACTGAGTGGATACAGGTTCATTATGTGGCATGAAACAATATGTCACAAGTACCGGTACTGACCATCAATACCGGTACAAGTTGGCTACAAACGAAGACCTGTGATTCTAGAGCCTCATCCAATGCTTAACATGTATCAGTACTAACCTCTAGTACCGGTATACGATGTGTACTGGTGTAGTTCCCCAGAACATCAAAGATCTTGCCTATACTCATTGAGTACTGGTATTCAAGTTGAGTACCAGTACTTGTTGAGATCAGATGAGTCTTGAGTGGTTTACCAGTACTCTTAGGGTACCGGTACTATTCATAAGTACTGATACATTTTAAGTACCGTTGGTTCAGTGCAACCCAAACACTATATCAAGTATACTGGTACTCATTCATATGTACCGGTACTACTTGAATATGAGTTGTAAAACTGGAAGTCAACAAAATCGATACTAATCTTAAGTACCAGTACTTGTTGGTATTGATTCACTTGTATTTGGGTTAGCCTTAACCCATCATATAGTTATTATTAGGTTAATTTCAAAGTAACACTCAGCAAGTGGTATCAAAGCTAGGTTTTGGCTTGATTAATGGTTGGCCTAAGATAAGATACAGTTTATTTAATGTATAATAATTGAATAACAACTATTATATACATGATGAAGTGAATTAGCTAAGGCAACATCCTGCCAAAGTAGGCTCCCTTGTTGAAGCTAGTTCAACTACACTTGTAAAAGGGGTTGAGTGTAGGCAACGATAAGAACTCCTACTGGCCCAAAGGAAAGTGGAGTTTAACAAAATTGCATACACTCCTATGATAATGTGTGTGTGGTAGTTGTTAGGTTTTGTTGTGTAACCATTATATCAGCCTAAAGGAAGGTTAATGGTTGACATGACAATCACTGACATGGAATTATCACACCAAGACACCACTTACTTGTTAACCCTTTATCCAAAGATGAAGCTATTAAATGAAGTGTCGATGTCTTGTGATGAATAAAACGCTGTTGTCGGGTTTTTGTTCCAGGAAACGGCACCAAAAATATGTTCGTTGACTTTCGATTCACACTAAAAATGGTATTTAATGTGTCATTGTTGTAGTATAGATGTCACAAATGCAAACCAATGTCGTGTCAATTTTATTTATTTACAATTTTTACTGGTTTATTTCCAGGTCGTTCAATAGGAGGAAGTTATTGATATACATAACTCTCTAAGATAAAAAATGTTCTTCTATTCCAAAAATGTTAATTTCATTTACAAAATGAATGAATCAATCAATCAATGAAAGAATTGGTTAATTATTTACAAAAAAATTAATTAATATATATCGTAGTGCCTGAAACATATTTATAACAACCAGACATCAAAAAATGTCTATTACTACATTATATTAATTATATATAACTACTACAAACAATACCTAAGTATACATACAAATATAGCTAATAATATCTACTATACTAAATTATGATAATATACTAATATCTATAGTAACATATATTATATATACAATAACAAATATAAACGTTGCTAAAATCTTAGTAAAATATTTACATGTCATAAGGTTAAAACCACTATCTATACTAACATATAAACTTATGTACAGCGACATATATTTCTGTCCCTAAGGCTCTAGTGTAATTTATATATATAAGACCTCAAAGAACATTCTACACATATATACATACTATATACAAATATATTACAGATACGTTTACATACTTATAATTACATCTTATGTACGTACATATATATACTATTTACTTTTTTTTTTTTGAAACTACGAGGAAAGTTATCATGTTACGATAGCAATCCGGAGGGCATTTTACTTCATACTAAAGAAAAAATAATAGATAACTACACATTGGATCCCCATCTATTTACTATCATACATATACTGTATATACATATATATATACATATGCTCACACAAGCATAGAAGCGCACACATACACAAGGCTTCACTTCCAACACTTAGCCACTCAACGGCTCACAACTCTCTCCTTTCCTCGTCCTCAACACTTAGCTGACCTAGGGCTCTTAACACACACAACCGATTCATTTCACCGTTCATTAACCAAAAATATGGTTTTTAGATGATGAACCGGCCTTTCGTGGGATATACAGCACCCATATAGGTGAGACCAGACCACTACTAAACCCGATTCTAGTTCATTAATTGTGCATTTCATTCGATTTCAGGCCCAATATTGGGCCCACAACGACCCAACTACAATGCGTGGCCCCTGGCCGATCACTGTAAATCAATGCTCAGATATGCTCGTAGCAGAGATGAGCAATGCTTGTTTTGGTGCCTAGCACCTGACAACCGAGAAGGCTACTCGATGAATTCAACTTATACCACGGTGGGAGATCTTCATCCCACGATGTGGGACTTTAACAGAATGCCTAATTGGCGCTACCAACATACTGAAATTGTATGGAAATCGAGGTTTTGGCCCTCGATTTAAGGGCCTAATTTAAGTTCGATTTTAAAATAAATTATATCATTGTAAAGCCCCTATATAGGGCTACCTAATTGTAAAATTATTTTACATAAATAATTTACTTAATTATATAATAAAATTAACTAAATTTTACCGTTTATACCTGTTAAGTTAGATGTTAATTACTTAATTAAAGCATAAATTAGTTAAGTAATAGTACAATTGACCTTATACAGGGTTTATATACATAATAAATTATTTATTACAAATTTTTATTAAATTTTATAAACTTTATTTAAATTTGTATATAATTAAATATTAGTTTATGTTAGTTTTACATATAAATAATTTACAAATACTATAATACAGTATAAATACAACATAAATAAGTTGAAAATACTTAATATAATATAATACAACTATACATTATAATTTATTTCAGTATTAGATTAAATTACTAATTTATTTTATTTTAAGTTAATAATTTACTTAGTTAACTTAATAACTTAATTATTTACTGTAAATATAAAATTAAATTAAATTACAGGCACTGTATAGTATATAATACATATATAAATAAATATCTATAGTATGAGATGTAATTATGTACATGTAGAGAGGTTGATATAGTTACTTAGTTTAGTATACATTTAAGTTAATATAAATTAATAGATAATAATACAATAAGATTATATATACAATAAATTATTCTAATTATCTAATTTAATATATATAATACATATATAAGTTAATTATATACATCATGTACATATTATACAATATATACACTTGCTTAGATTTAAATTGTTATATACAAGTATATACATAGTGTATAAGGTATTTTTGAGTATTTTTGAGGTTTTTCTGATTTTTATAGTTTTTATAGGTATAATAAAAATAGGGGATGAGAGAGAACGAATGAGATGAGAGAGTTCTTTTTGTTGTTTTTTATTCTTGGTTCTTTTATTAAGTTTCAAGGTAAACTGAATCGTTGGCGAGTATGTTCTACCAAGTCAGGAGTTCAGATTACCTTGAAACTTTGCACATACCTAAAAAAATACCTAATCCTATTCAAGACATCTTTATTTTATTGTTTTGAAAATTTTTTATGATTTTTATTTATATACAAAGTAACCCATTTTTAGGCCTTAAAGAGTGCTGAACTAAGGATCCTAAGGCACTAAATATAGTTATAAGGGTTGGAAATATAGCTCATTCACTTAGAAATGTCCAGCATAGCATATGAAAGGTATTCAAACATTTGAACTTAATTTTCAATTGAATTTTCTTCAAATTTCCCATTTGGATAGTTAAAGCATTTAGAAAGCTAACAAAGGAATTCAAAAATCATTTCCAAGAAATCTACAAGTTAAAATCAAACTACAAAGGTACATGAAAGCTTGGTCTATGCTATTCTACAATTGTACACAAGGTCAGCTTCTTTCCAATCCAAAATCTACTTCAAATTTCAGCTAATTAGTGGCTGCTGCAGCTCACAAAAGTAGTTAAACCAGCTGTTAATTTCAGCAGTAAAGCTGCTGCAACTTCACTTCAGATCAAATGATGAAGCCACAAGTGCATCAGCCAGGCAACTTAGCTTAGCTGCTTTAGCAGCTGCAAACACCCAGTAGCTAGAAGCTACTCAAACAAAACTCTGCAGCTGAGATCTGCTGTTGCTAAAAACAAAGTAGCTAAATCGATATTTAGTTAAAACCTGATCCAAGACTCAAATTTCATTCCAGTATAAAATAACTCATATTTAGGCATCAAGAAACTCATAAAAAGGCTCATATCACAAAACCACTTGTAATCAAGATGTAAAACTCATTTAAAACTCTTGAATTCCAAATCTTATATCAAAACCTAATAAGAACCTAATTAACTCTTTTATCAAGCCATAGAAAGCTTAATAGGAAGAAATCAATAGGACACTGAAAATCCACTCAAAATGAGCTCCCTACCTTCATTAAAATCTATCAAATCTCAACCAAAACAGTGATAAGATATGATTAAATTCAAATCAAATGTCATCACTTTGAAATTATTTTAATTTGAGCTTGCCAAGATGATTTAATCATCGAGGATACCCGCACACCACTGATTGGTGTTCAGGTACCCAATGCAAAGCTAACCATCAATATAGGTCATTGTCTAGACCTCAAATCAGTATAACTAACTTTCATAGGTCTAAACTACCTAACAAAACATAATTTCTAAAAATTCTTGGGTATGAACATATTGCTCCTTCTAGCTCCTACCAAAATAGTTCAAACCCACGGAAATCAGATTGATTAACACATTTCAAACTCAATTCACTTGATTAAAACACGTTTATCCAAATTGAAATCTCAATCTCTCAATTAAGCTTGCGAATCAATATTCATTCAATTGAGCAAATCTAACCAATTCAAATCAGTGAGAGGACCCTTGTGGTCAAGTGGACTGTATGAGAGAGCCCTCAATTTAATTGTTAGCGATTTAACAGAACTGAGAGCTAGTAAACTTAAGATCTGTTAATTGCTCTCGTGAATGGGTGATTGATGAAAAGAGTGCATCAATGAGTGAACGTGTATTGTGAAGTGAAGAGGCAGAAGAATGGACATGTGGATGGCAGTGGATTCGTCTCCTCTGATCTGAATTGATCAGAGGAGGTGAGGAATTATTCTAATATACTCCTAAGCTAAACTATAATATCCATGAATCCAGGTATTTGATCTACCCCTAAGCTAATCTAAACTACACTAACTAATACTAAAACTAATCTAGAAAGCAGGAAATCCTAATCTAATCAGTAGGGATGGGGTTTCCTGGATCCAAAGTCGACGGCTAAGGACGAAGAAGGGAGGGAGGTCTCTAGCAAGTGAAAAGCCCACAAGAGGAGCTCCAGGGTCGTCCTCAGGCGTACGTCATCTCTAGCGGCGAGGAGGAATTGGAGGTGAAGAACCATGCCCTTGTCACAAGCGTGGCGAGTGAAGAGGTTAGGAGTTGCTGGAGAGGGAGGAAAGGATCGGCTCAAGGAAGTGGGAGGGGAGTCGATTGTCGTGCGCGTAAAGCTCTAGAGGTGCTTAAGTAAGCAGAGGAGTGGATTAAATCACCGCCATGCCGGTTTTAGGCGATTAGGTTTTCTACGGTGGGGATGAAAAGAGAGAAGCGCGTGTGCATTCAAATCAAAGTACCACAGTTGGATCAGATCTAAAAGGCACGGTGAAGCTACGCGTAAAGGCGTGCAAAGATTAGATTTGGTTTGGCTGTAGATCAAGGATGCATGAGATGAATGGCTGCGATGCAAGGTGTTCTTACGAGAACAGTGCAGCCGCTAAGGTGGTCTGCAGGTGCAGGTCTTTTGGTGAAATTGCAAGGAGGCCTTCTACGAGTGAAGCGGTAGAGAATTTGTAAGGGAGTCCATAAGTGATAAGAATGATAGTTGCGCGATCCTTAGGATTTGCAAAATAGCCCTTGGAGGCTTTCAATGAGGTCCTTGACAGTTTACAATTAAATCCCTAACGACTTGAAATGTGAATAAATATATATGCTTAAAGGACCTAGAAGTAATGTCATTAATACAAGGTCCTAATGATGTCCAAATGCACCCAAGTTTTTATTAAAGCTCAATTGAACATTTAGGAAGTTGATTTCACTTTCAATTTGAACTTTTGAATCCAAATATGTGTTTAATTTGCAATTGGATCATCAGTTTGTATTAATGAATAGAATATCTCATTTTATGACCTAATTTCCCATTTTTAACATAAATTGGATGTTTTATGTCATTTCTATTATTTCTCACACTTAACCAATTTCTTGTGTTAATTATGTAATGTTTAACTTAGTTTCTAGATTAACTTAGGCATTTTAGCTATGATGACCACACTTCATCAGTGATCATGATTGTTAATGTCTTTGTAAATTGATTATGTTTCAGATTTTACACCTGCCAACATTACCTCTACTATTAATTCAATTCCAATGCTTAATGGCTCTAATTTTAAATCATAGTGAGAGAATTTAATAATAGTTCTTGGAGTCATGGATTTGAATCTTGCGAAAAAGGAAGACCCTCCCACCATTATAGAAAGTAGTACTGTTGATCAGAAAAGATAGAAAGAAAGGTGGGAGGGGTTGAATCACATGTGCATGATGATAATGAAAAGAGCCATTCCAGAAGCATTCAAGGGTACTATGTCTGATTCTATAATTACAGCTAAAGATTTCCTTGCTAAAATTGAGAAAAGGTTTGCGAAAAAAGAAAAGACTAAGATTGGTACTCTCTTGACAAACCTTATCTCAATGAGGTACAAGGGGAGAGGCAATACTAGAGAGTACATCATGGAGATGTCTCATCTTGCTTCTAAATTGAAAGCACTTAAACTTGACCTTTCTAAGACTTGTTAGTGCATCTGGTCTTGATCTCTCTTCCACCCTCATTTAACCAGTTCAAGGTGAGCTACAATTGCCAGAAAGAGACTTTGTCTCTAGATGAGCTCATCTCACACTATCTTCAAGAGGAAGAGAGGATGAAGCAAGATAAGATAGAAAGTGCTCATATTGCCACTACCTCTAAGGGCAAGGGGAAAGGAAAGAAAAGGATTCAAGAAGATGCAGGTACGGCTCCAAATACAAAGCAACAAACCAAGACTAGAGAATCATCCAACTCAGGTTGCCTCTTTTGCAAGGCTGAAGGGTGCCAAGAAAGGTACATTTCTTAATTTGGTTTATACATAAGTTAACTTCATTTCGGTACCAAGACACACTTGGTAAACAGATTCAAGAGCCACAACTCACATCAGTGTGTCTTTACAGGGTTGCTTAAGCTACCGAAAACCAAGTGAAGCTGAAAAGTTCATCTATGTTGGGGATGGAAAAGCTATTGAGGTCAAAGCTATAGGACAGTTTAGGTTATTGATGAAAACTAGATTTTATTTGAATTTAGATGAAACTTTTGTTGTACCGTCTTTTAGAAGAAATTTCATTTCTGTTTATGTTTTGGACAAATGTGGCTATACTTGTTCATTTAAGAGATGGAAAAGTTAGTTTATATCTGAATTCGAATTTAGTTGGTTCTGCTTTTCTATCTAGTTTTGACAATATTTACTGTCTTGATACTGTAGCTTTTTATAACAAGTCTTCTCTTTTATATACACATGGTGTGAAAAGAAAATTAATAGATGAAAATTCAACTTCTCTATAGCACAAGTGATTAGGATATATCTCCAAAAGGAGAATTGAAAGACTTGTGTCAAACAATATTTTGGATCCCTTAGATTTCACAGATTTTGATCTATGTGTGAACTATATTAAGAGAAAACAAACAGCAAAAGAAGATTTGAAGCCAATAGTTTATTAGACGTCTTAGAACTGATTCATACAGACATCTATGGGACATTTCCTACGCCTACGTGGAATGGCCAACATTACTTTATCACGTTGATAGACGATTATTCGAAATATGGCTTCATTTATCTCATAAATGACAAAGCACAGTCTTTGGGCATGTTCAAGAATTATAAATTCGAAATTGAAAATCAACTCGACAAAAGGATCAAAAGCGTCAAATTTGATCGTGGTGGTAAATACTACGGTCGGTATGATAGTTTGACAAATGTCAGTTTATCATCATTCTTATGCCCTAAAATCGATCTAACTCTTAGGGTTTTAACTCCGCAAATGGGTTTTCGAGCTGCATTTAGGCACTCACTTAGCATAGACATGCATTGCATTTTGTTTTATTTTTTATGTATTTACATGAGTGGCAAGGATAGGTAGAGAGTCAGATCCCACAAATCTTAACACTCAGGAAGGCAGAAGATGAAGGAGAAGCCCACATTAGCTAGATCTCAGCTAGATCCAACTCATCCCAGCTGGATCCCGGCTCCTCCTAGCTAGATCAACTCATCCTTAGCTCCATCCAGCTCACCTCAACTGAATGGTAGCTCAAGTTAGTTCACCTCAGCTCCATCCAACTCACCTCAGTCGGATGGCAGCTCAAACTAGCTCAAGATAGTTGATCCCAGCTCCATTTCAGCTCCTACAACTCAAAACAGTTCACTGGAAGCTCTACCAGAGTAGGACTAGCTACTGCCATCAACTAGATAAGCCTAGTCAGCTGAAGAAGTCCTCAACCAGCTCAGGTCAGCTCAAGTTCAACTCCCGAAGACTCAACTCAACTTAGTTGAGCTTAACTACCTGACCTAAGGTAGCTACTCCAACTAGCTAGGTATTCTTCGGGAAGACCAAATTGAGCTCACATCAGTAGAAGCCATCTCATCTTAACTTGGCTTAGTAGTTAGCAAAGAACTAGCTAGCTAAGGAGCTCACATGCAACTCTCTTCAACAACTATCAACTCCAGTACAGCTTCATTGCAACTCCTCCTCAGCTCCTCTTCTAAAACCCTAGCTCTCTCCTCCAACCATCTATTAGTTTAGCTACCTTAGCTTAGCTCCTCTTACCTCCCACCATTGTAACTCTAAGCTCCACCTACATAAGACCTCCATCTCAACCCAAAAACCCAACTACTTAGTCCACCTAAGCTCTCCCTACTCCCATTCCATGTTGGCTCCACCACTACACATCCCTTCACCCCTCAACCACCACCAAAAGCCACCACTAAAAGTGGCATCAACCCACCATAACTTCCTCTTGTTTTGGCGCCAAAACAACGGGGCAATCCTAGCCTTACACTTCACCACACATGCCACATCTACCCTCCATTTTCCCTCCACTTTTCTACCTTCTAGAAGACCTCCCTACTGGCGCCAAAATGGAGGCATCCCTCCACCATGGACGTCCACCATGGGGTGCCTCCATGGCCATAACTTCCACCTACACATCCCTTAAGATGGCGCCATTAAACCCCCTCCATTGGATCCCCATAACCACCCTAAAACCTAATCCTAGACATCCACCTATCCCAACACCAACCACCACCTTCCTACCCTATATCTACCCCATCGAACCACCACCATATCCCCATCCTTGGTTAGTTTAATTCCACCTATATCCACCATAGTCCATAGCCAAGGAAGGAGAACAAGAGAAGGGGGCAACCTACTTGCCCTCGTTAATGCCTTCTTCCTCTCCCTTCTTCTTCCTTGTGCCATGCCAAGGAGAAGAATTCATCTAGGAGGAGGACAGCTAGGCATTGAGGAGGAAGGGTGGTGGACGTCCACCCTTGAAGGAAACTTGGAGGAGCATCAACTTGGAGGCAAGAAGGAGTTCTTTTCAAGCATAGGAGTAGTTGTGCTTGGAGCAAGAACTACCTCCTTCTTCATCATCTTTGGAGGACACCTTTCTTCTTCCTTATTTTCTTTCCTTGTATTAGCTAGTGTTATTTTTCTTGTAAGAAGCATTCAGCTACTTATCGTTAACTTGCTAGTAATACAAAGATCTTTATTGCCTTCCAAATTGCTATTTTCTACTTAGTCCATTTTCATGTTCAAGTAGTTTAGTGCACCACACAACTCTCTTTTAATTACCCTAGGCACACTCAGCTAGGGTGAGCTTAGAAGAGAGGACATCTCTTGTCACTTAATATTAGTTGGTAGGCGTAGTTTTAGCTTAATCTTCGCTTTCAAGTACCCGATTATTTTGAAAAGCCTAAAAACAAAAAAATCAAAAATACAAAGTGCGGATTTAAGAGGTGAGAGAGAGAATCTTTTTTGTGGTTAACAAATTGGCCTCCTTGGATGACCCTAGATACTCCACTATTTAGGTATTATAAATTTTAAAAGCAATTGCAATTTCATGTGTTGCAATGACTAAAAGCCACATTTTATAAATCACGCGATTTTTGCAATCATGGTTCAGGTGAACAACGTCTAGGGCCTTTTGTTAGATTTCTAGAGGAATGTAGTATTGTCCCTCAATACACTATGCCCAGTTCACCCACTATGAATGATGTAGCTGAAAGACGAAATAAGACACTTAAGGATATAGTGAGGAGTATGATGAGTCATACTACCTTGCCTGAATCTCTTTGGGGAGAAGCACTTAAGACTGCAGCTTATATCTTAAATAGAGTACCAACTAAAGCAACTGATAAAACCCCATACGAACTTTGGTCTAGTAGGAAATCCAGTCTAAAGCATTTGCATGTTTGGGGATGTCCAACTGAGGCTAGGCCTTATAGGCCAAATGAGAAGAAACTGGACTCCAGAACGTCAGTTGTTATTTAT
The DNA here is from genome assembly GCA_037157565.1 of Thalassia testudinum. Taxonomy (NCBI): domain Eukaryota; kingdom Viridiplantae; phylum Streptophyta; class Magnoliopsida; order Alismatales; family Hydrocharitaceae; genus Thalassia; species Thalassia testudinum. The sequence continues at coordinate 53,156,675 of JAZHRO010000078.1, forward strand.
TGGATACTCTGAAAGATCAAGGGGATACCAATTCTATGATCCCACGAATAAAATAATCTTTGAGTCTGGAAATGCCAAGTTCTTTGAGAATGTTGAGTTTGTCACAGAAAATAGAATGAAAGAATTTGTCTTTGATGAGGAATATGTCGATATTCCCATTGGTGTTATTGGAATTGATACACGTCCAATTTTAAACAATTCCAATGACACTATTGTAGAAGACAATGTTGAGGATACACCTATACAAGAGCAAGCTCAAATTCCTCAGGAACTTGCACCGTTAAGGAGATCCACTAAAGAGAAAAGAAGTGCAATATTAAGTGATTATATTGTATTTCTTCAAAAACATGAGATTAACATTGGGGTGATGAAAGATGATCCACTTAAAATCCACCAAGTAATGCAAAGTCAAAACTCTCAAAAGTGGATTGATGTGATGAATGAGGAAATCAAGTCAATGAAAAACAATAATGTTTGGGATCCTATCCCATTACCTGAAAGAGCAAAACCCGTTGGTTGTAAATGGATTTTTAAAATCAAGCGGGATTTAAAAGGTAATGTGGAAAGATATAAAGCACGTCTTATCACTAAGGGTTTTACCTAAAAGGATGGCATTGACTATAAAGAGACCTCTCCAGTTTCCTCAAAAGCCTCATGTCGCATCATAATGGCATTGATGGTGCATTTTGATCTTAAGTTACATCAAATGGGTGTAAAAATGGTGTTTCTCAATAGTGACATTGATGAAATGATCTATATGGTCCACCCTGAAAGCTATGTCGGGAGACCTAAAGAAGACGGTTTGCAAACTCAAGAAATCCATCTATGGACTCAAGCAAGTCTAAAGACAATGGTATTTTAAATTTCATCAAGTGATCATCTCGTTTGGTTTTGAGATGAATTTGGTAGATGAATGCATATACCACAAATTCAGTGGAAGCAAGCATATTTTCTTGGTCTTGTATGTCGATGACATACTACTTGCCATTAATGATATGAACCTTTTAATGGACACCATGAAATTTCTTACCAAGAATTTTGACATGAAAAATCTTGGAGATGCCTCTTTTGTATTGGGTATTGAGATATATCGAGATCGTTCTCGACATATCCTCAGTTTATCACAAAAGAGCTATATTGAAAAGGTACTCAAAAGGTATGGCGTGCAGGACTGTAGGCCATTCATTAGATACCCCTGTAGCTAAGGGAAACAAATTCATTCTTGATCAGTGCCCACGAAATGAATTTGAGAAATGAGAGATGCAAACAGTCCCTTATGCATCAACCGTTGGCAGTATTATGTATGCCCAAGTTTGTACACGACCAAACTTGGCATACATTTCAAGTGTGTTGGGTAGATACTTGAGCAATCAGGGAAGAGACCATTGGAAAGTAGCCAAAAGGGTCTTGAGATATTTACAAAAGACAAAGATTACATGCTCACATTTCAAAGATCGAAGCGGCTTGAAATTAGTGGTTTAGCTGACTCCGACTTTGCGGGATGCTAAGATAACCGAAAGCCTACTTCGGGTTATGTCTTCTTGCTCGTCAGAGGTGCTATTTCTTGGAAGAGTGCAAAACAGTCCTTAATTGCCTCTTCTACGATGGTAGCAGAATTCATAACATGTTAAAGGCATCCAATCACGAGAATTGGCTGCGGAATTTTGTCACGGGGCTGCTTGTGGTTGATGGCATTGAAAGGCTATTAAAGTTATTTTGTGACAATAAATCCGCAGCCCTTTATTCTAATAACAACAAGAGCTCTTTCAAGTCGAAACATATAGAGATCAAGTTCCTGATTGTTAAAGAAAGGGTACAGAGTGGACTTTTGTCTATAGAGCACATTGGTACAAACTCTATAGTAGCGGATTCGCTTACTAAGAGACTGCCACCCAAGATGTTCCACGAACACACAACTCATATGGGTGTGATGTCAATTAATGAAATTCTATTTTAGTGGAAGTTTGTAATCTTTGTTGTGTTATTGTAATAGATACTTTAGTTTTCAGTTTTATGGAAATATACAGTTTTGTAAAGCTTTACATAGTTTTTTCTGTAGAATTAATAAAGCTTTCATATTTTATGTCCACTTTGACTTTTGGTTATGGTTTATTCTCGCTAATGAGGACCAGTTGGGAATAGACACGTAATGATCATGTTGCATGAAATTTCCATACTACACACCCATGTCATTATCTAATTATCAAATACATTCAGCATATGTGACCTTTGTTGGTTTAGCTACAAAATGGCAACGAAAGCCACTTCAGTCCTATGTCTGGTGTGATTGATAGATTAGAATGGTTATGATACAATTAAAGTTTTTTTTTTTGACAGCAAAGTTGAACTCAATTCAGGAATGTGTAATTATAAGTGATACACATATAGTCCAAGTGGGAGATTGTTAGAACATTAGTCTAATTGATGGACTAATTTGTGTAAATAATCAGATATTCATAACTGTCAATCAATTTGGCCCATATTAAAAGTGATCGAATAAGAATTTTGGACATTGATGTATCATTAAAGATGTGGAAATATGTGTAGAGACTAATGGGTCATTTGCCTTTCTTTGATGGGCAGAACTGCAAATGACCAAATACAAATTAATGGTGTTTAATTTGTATCAAGGAGGGAGTTATGATCCCCATTCCTTAACTCAAGAGAGGGCTCTCATTTTGTACACCCCATCGTGAAAAGAAAGAGGAAAAGGAGGAGACAAGGGTTCCAATCTCCATAAGAAAGAATGAACATATTGCTGGCAGATCAATACTCCTCGATTTAGGGTCATGTTAAGGTTTGAAAGACCTAGCTGCTGTCATCCACAAGATTTCCATGTCTCTGAACACAGGTATGAATGCTAATCTCTTCCATTTATATGGACATATGTGCACATAAATATGCTAAAAGGTATCATGCTTATCATATGATGTTTTATAGATCATAGGATCACTCATGGATTAGGTTAGAATGAAATATGATCGACCATTGAAAATCCAAAAATCACGCTCGTAACTACTCTGGGTACCAGTACTATTCATTAGTACCGGTACTGCTTACATACAGGATTCTGAACTATAACCACTAAGTACCGATACTTATCATTAGTACTAGTCCTGAGTGGATACAGGTTCATTATGTGGCATGAAACTGTATGTCACAAGTACCAGTACTAACCATCAGTATCGGTACATGTTAGCTATAGATGAATACTTGTGATTTTGGAGCCTCATCAAGTGCTTAATGTGTACTGGTACTAACCTCTAGTACCGGTATACAATGTGTACTGGTGTAGTTCCCCAGAACATTAAAGATCTTGCCTGTGCTCATTGACTTCAGTATTGGTACTTGTTGAGATCAGATGAGTCTGGAGTGGTACTTATTCATAAGTACCGATACACCTTAAGTATTGTTGGTTCAATGCAACCCAAATAGTATATCAAGTATATCGATACTCATTCATGAGTACCAGCACTACTTGAATATGAGTTGTAAGATTGAAAGTCAACCACACTGGTACTGATCTTAAGTATCGGTACTTGTTGATGCTGATTCACTTATATTTGAGTTAACCTTAATCCTATCATATGATTATTATTAGGTTTGTTGCAAATTAACACTCGACAATATACGGATAGTCCTTGCATCCATAGACAAAGGCTGAGCAATGGACCTGATCTGTTGAGCCACCTTGAGTATTTTCTAAAGAGCATGGGAAAAGGAACTTTCCAAAAAAATATAATAAAATCGGTAGTGAGTATCTTCTCTTGGTTTGCTTGTTTTTTGGTTTTTTTTTTTTCCTACCACAAAAGGAAGCCTGGTGGCGTCCTCGGCATGCGTACTTTCTCACACGTACGTAGCGATAGCGGGTGGTAATAGTTGGGCAAGTGAGAGGAGGAAGGCGGCACTGTTGGGTGCAGTGCAGTGGAGTGCATGTGGTGAAGAGAACCAGGGACATACTTATCGCAGAGGGGTGACGAGGTACGTAGCCTGTGAACACGTATACCAAAAGCCATTGTATTTTACGTGATGTTTTACAACAGATGATAATTGTACATTTGTTATGAAGGAAAAAACAAAGAGGGATAATCCCATACTAGTTATGTTGTAAGATGTCAAGGCTGTTCGTATCTCAATATCTGTTGATATTCGTAAGTTAATTTTGCATAAGCCTTTTTGTAAACTAGAAATTGTTTTCGGTAACGTGTAAAGATGAGATGAGGAAGATTTTGTAATTTTTCTATTTTATTTGATCTTTCATATAATTTGCCTAATCTCCTTTTTATAAAAGAAAAGTTAGAATTTCATTAACTTAATGAGAAATATTATTTTCCCTCTCACATAATATCATAACAACGATCCTAGATCGGTGATATGATATCTTACCAAATATCCACTAATCAAGATGCTTGAATCACCAAATCCATGGTGATCTAAAAAATGATCGAAGAAGGAACATGGGATGGCAGTGTTGCCACCATGATCAACAACAGCGGTCCCGCTACCATGACAAACAGTAGCAACGCCACGGGAACCAGTAGCAGTAGCACCACTGCTACTACAGGAATCCACAACAACGCCACCACAGCTACAGAGGTTGGCAGTGGGGTTGTTGTTGACCATGAAGTTAGGGATGTACTCGCTCCATGTTTGTCTATGTGATGAGTCTTCTCTTATGAGTTTGTTCTAAGTTTTATGTCAACATGATAAGCCTTCTTTCATGCAAATCAAGTTCTGTTTGCCAAGAAAAGGGCAAACATTAGATTGTTAAAATTTTGGTCTTTCAGTACACGAGAGATACAACAGAAAAACAACCAATTCAGACCTTGGGTCATTGATTTGGGTGTATCAATTCGTCTCACTGGGAACACCGAGGAGTTGAAGAATCCCTCTAGGCCACATGGAGTCAAATAAGTCAAAGTGGCTAATGGGGTAAACCTCTCTAGTCACCTCTGTTGGAGAGGTCTAGGTATCACAAGTTCTGCATATTAGGAATGTGCATTGTGGCTCGGAATTTCCAATGAGTTTACTATCTATTAGCAAGATATGCAAGGGCCTTCAATGTAGGGTGGATGTCAAAAAGGCCTTCTTATATGGTAATTTGACAAAGAAAGTGTATATGAGACAGCCACCGAGATATGACATACAGGGGGAGTGTGTTTGTCATCTGAGGAAGGCAATCTATGGCCTGAAGCAGAGATCAAGGGCGTGATTTAAGTGCCTTAGTTTGAAGATCCAAAAGATTGGGTTCCAAAGGTCATCTTCATATCATTCTATTTTATTAGAAGGATCGGTGATGTATTGTCACGTCCTAAAAACCTAGACCCCCAACGAGGGTCGGAGTTTAGGGGAATGGCAACAGAAAATGTGCTGGTCTATTTAATTCAGATTGTACCTAGCTAAGTCAAGCTATCAAGAATTCCATTTCATAAGGAAATGGAAGGAGATATTAAGAGAATGACACATAAATGAAAATGTACAATACAAGTTAAACATGTACTAATCTGGCAAATAAAACCAAAATCCGCTATAAAACCAAAGCATAAAGGTTACCTATAAAAAGTCCCAACAAAACCCCACGCAGTGATAAATCATGTGCAATGAAGACACACAACAACAAACACCTAAAAGTAGGTCACAAGTAGGGATGAGCCAATCGGCTCAGTAGGGTATAAGCTGTTGGTGTTGAAGCACTACGATCGTTTATTTTGATGATAACAAAACACGTATCTTTTAACATTTGCTTTTGAGTCCTAATTTTCAGGTCAAATTGCAAATGGAAATAGGTGTTTAGACGGAGTTCGAGCTCACATCTATGGCGGATTTGAGGAGCTTGACAGAGGCAGAGGAGCTTCGCGAGGAGCGAAAGCTTGAAGAAGGAGATGAAGAATAGGATAGATTTCCTTTTATCTCGTTCTATGTAATTTTGTTTCTTTCTTTTGCTCTTTATTTCTTTCTCAGATCTTATGTTAAGGAGCCTCAAAAAACCCTTAAAGTAGTCCTAGGAATACCTGCACAACCCTACGATACATAGGTTTTCTTTAGAGAACTTAGAAAACCAAAATAGGATTCAGACAGCCTTATCAGACGTCCAATCTGGAAATCAGACATCTGGTATTGACTTTTAAGACGTCTGCCTATTTGATCAGACATCCAGAACATCTAGGCTGGACTTAATAGGTTATGTCTGTTAGAATCCATCGTCCAGACCTTAGTCCAGACGTCTTAGGAGACGTCTGATGCATTTGCCAGATGTCCAATTAGTGGAACGTTGGCTGCCTATGCAAACGCTGAGGAAAACAACCGTCAGCCTTATATCAGACGTTCGTAGAGGACCCCAGACGTCTGATATGTGACCGTTTTGCCTCGACTAACCCAAAATCTCCTTTGAGAGATTTTCTAGCCGCTGTACTCTCTTAGAAATCTATACTCGCTGTTAACTTAGTTTCCAGACGTCCAGATCCTGTGCCAGACGACCGATCTGTCATCTGATCACTTAGACCGAGAACCCTGTTTGGGTCTAGACAAAAGCAGGAAGGATTCCCGTCTAGAATTAAACGTCTGACCTTATGTCCAGATGTCTTAAGACACTTGTTTTGACGTCCGCTCTGATTCAACATCGTCCAAGAAGATCAACCTACCTATATCAGACAACTAACTATAAAATCAGACGACAACCCAGACGTCTGATAACCCTGTCAGAGTCATGATTGATCCTGATTCTGACTTAATTTGTCTTGGATTTGCACCCAACAGCTATAGAAGCCTTCCAAGGCCTTCCAAAGCCTTCCAAGGCCCTCTATAAATAGAAGAGAACCCTTGCCTTGTAGATACACACCTTGCAAGAATATTTCCACTCATTTTGTGTCAAATTGAAGTAGCACTTGCTCTCAAAGGCTAGCTCCACATCTGAGAGCCTCATCCAATTTGCGCACCCTCTCTCCCTCCGCAATTAAGAGAGCGACAAAGCGTCGTTGCGTGGTTCACGCACCCGCGTCACCAATTTGACGCACTTCCAAGCAAAGGGAAGTTTCTTTACCTATAGAAGCCTAGTTTAAGAATTACTTTGTTGGCTCTATAGGACTATTCTTGTATCTTTTACTTTGTTATTTGGTTGGGTACTCGCATTGCGAATTCCCGTCTTCATCGAAGGACAAAATCCTCCTTGTGAAGATGAGGGATTGAGGAACGCTACCCTCGTACTTGTAGCATGGTTGTAATTGAGGTTGAACTACCCTCATTTAGATAGTTCGTATAGTGGATTTGAGCGACTAGATCGATCGGAAAATCCTAACTCGAGAGAGTTAGGTGGTGGTTTTCACCCGGTTTGGATTTCCACCTAAAAATAATTGTGTACATTGTGTGATTGCTAATTTTGTGAGATTGTTATCTTTTTAATTCCGCATTTTATACGTCACACATATCTCACCCCCTCTAAGTAAGGGAATTTCCAATTGGCATCAGAGCAGGTTCTTGCAAATTCAGCGTAACACCCGGCAAGAGATCAATGGACGGGTAGCCCACCATCCGACCGCCCTATTTCGACGGGAGCAACTTCAAATATTGGACGTTGAGGATGAAGACATGGCTCTAAGCCACCGAGTTTGAGATATGGGGATGTTGCAAAACCCCATACGAGATCCCGAAGCGACCCAAAGGAGGCTACTCGCAGCTGCAGATACGGGAGCTTTCACTCAATGCCAAGGCTATGAATGCCTTGTATTACGCGTTGAGTCCGAAAGAGTTCAAGCAAATCCAAGAGTGCACCACCGCACATGAGATATAGAAGATGTTAGAAGACACTCATAAAGAATCTAGCTTGGAAGAAGAGGAAGAGAAGGACGAAGTCGCGTGCATGGGCTTCATGGCCATGGCAAGTGATAGCAACAGTGACAACAGCGACGATGAGGTAGATTCCGATTTACAACATGCTTTTAAAGAATTGTATGAGCTTAGTAAATCACTAAAAATAGAAAAAAATAGCATGAAAAAGAATCTTAGTTTTCTTAAATCTGAAAATGATAGGTTAGAAATAAAACTTAAGGACCTAAAAACTAGTCCTAAAAATGATGACTTATTGTTAGAAAATCATAACCTAATCATTGAAAATAATAAGTTGACTAAGGAAAATGCTAGTTTAAAAATAGAAATTTCTGATTTAAAGATTAAGATACATATTATAGAAAAAGAAATCGTATGTCTTAGGAAAAATTCTAACAAATTAACCAACAAAGTAGATAATTTGTATAACCCTAAGATCGAGAAAGGATTTCCGTCAAGGAGACCTGCTAACAAATCCCGATCCAAATTAACTTGGATACTGAGGAAAGAACTAGAATCTTATTTTGTAGGTCTTAAGGGAGATTACAACACGAAAGACTGGACCTACAAGATGGAGGATGGATAACTCAAGTTGGGAGGACAAAGGAGTAAACCAAGGAGGAGGATGAGGAGACCGACGAGACGACGAACAACCGAACAACCCACAGCACATTGACTGCCAGACTGAAGACCGACACCGATGCCCAGACCTCCAAGCTGCAGATGGGAGCCCCATCCGATGTGGCATCCACCACCGCCACTTGGGTCATTTTATTGGCCATGGTAGGTGAGGTAAAACCCTTAACCCTATCTTTTAATCATTAGTATATGGACAGGGGGAGTTAAAATTATGAGCTTATTGTCAATCATTTAGGGGGAGGTGTTAGGTTAGCTATATTTCCTTTAGAAAGGGGAAGAAAAATATATAGCTATCTTGTTGTTACAAAAAAAGGGGGAGGACATTACTCTTGTTAAAAGAAATTCAATCTAATTATAGAAGAGCATGTTTTAAGGGAGAGTTATAGGAAATTTAAAATCGATTAAACCTTTTTGATAATATCAAAAAGGGGGAGGATTTTTTGCATTTATAATTTTGTCATCATAAAAAAGGGGGAGATTGTTGGTGCTAGAGCACCACAATCGTTTATTTTGATGATAACAAAACACGTGTCTTTTAACATTTGCTTTTGAGTCCTAATTTTCAGGTCAAATTACAAATGGAGACAGGTGTTTAGACGGAGTTCAAGCTCGCATCTATGGCGGATTGGAGGAGCTTGACAAAGGTAAAGGAGCTTCGCGAGGAGCAAAAGCTTGAAGAAGGAAGGAGATGAAGAATAGGATAGATTTCCTTTTATCTTGTTCTATGTAATTTTGTTTCTTTGTTTCGCTCTTTATTTCTTTCTTAGATCTTATGTTAAAGAGCCTCAAAGAACCCTTAAAGTAGTCATAGGAACACCTGCACAATCCTAAGATACTTAGGTTTCCTGTAGAGAACTTAGAAAACCAAAATAGGGTTCAGACAGCCTTATCAGACGTCCAATCTAGAAATCAGATGTCTGGTATTGACTTTTAAGACGTCTGACTGTTTGATCAGACATCCAAAACATCTAGGCTGGACTTAATAGGTTCTGTCTGTTAGAATCCGTCGTCCAAACCTTAGTCCAGACGTCTTAGGAGACGTCTGATACATTTGCTAGACGTCCAATTAGTGGAACGTTGGCTGCCTATGCAAACATTGAGGAAAATGACCATTAACCTTATATCAGACGTCCGTAGAGGACCCCAGACGTCTGATATGTGATCGTTTTGCCTCGACTGACCCAAAATCACCTTTGAGAGATTTTCTAGCCGTTGTACTCTCTTGGAAATCTATACTCGTTGTTAACTTAGTTTCTAGACATCCAGATCCTGTGCCAGACGACCGATCTATCGTCTGATCACTTAGACCTAGAACCCTATTTAGGTCTGGACAAAAGCAGGAAGGATTCCCGTCTAGAATTAGACGTCTGACCTTATGTCCAGACATCTTAAAAGACTTGTTTTGATGTTCGCTCTGATTCAACATCGTCCAAGAAGATCAACCTACCTATATCAGATGACTAATTATAAAATCAGACGACAACCCAGACGTCTGACCTTAAGTCAAGACATCTGATAACCCTGTCAGAGTTATGATTGATCATGATTCCAACTTGATTTGCCTTGGATTTGCACCCAACGGCTATAGAAGCCTTTCAAGGCCTTCCAAAGCCTTCCTAGGCCCTCTATAAATAGAGGAGAACCCTTGCCTTGTAGATACACACCTTGGAAGAATATTTTCACTCATTTTGTGTCAAATTGAAGTAGAAGCACTTGCTCTCAAAGGCTAGTTCCACATCCGAGAGCCTCATCCAATTTGCACACCCGCTCTCCCTCCGCGATTAAGAGAGCGACAAAGCGTCGTTGCGTGGTTCATGCACCCGCGTCACCAATTCGATGCACTTCCAAGCAAAGGGAAGTTTCTTTACCTATAGAAGCCTAGTTTAAGAATTACTTTGTCGGCTTTATAGGACTATTCTTTTATCTTTTACTTTGTTATTTGGTTAGGTATTCGTATTGCGAATTCCCGTCTTCATCGAGGGCCAAAATCCTCCTTGTGAAGATGAGGGGTTGAGGAACGCTACCCTCGTACTTGTAGCGTGGTTGTAATAGTGGATTTGATTGACTAGATCGATCGGAAAATCCTAATTCAAGAGGGTTAGGTGGTGGTTTTCACCCGGTTTGGATTTCCACCTAAAAATAATTGTGTACATTGTGTGATTGCTAATTTTGTGAAATTGTTATCTTTTTAATTCCGCATTTTATACATCACGCATATCTCACCCCCTCCAAATAAGGGAATTTACAATTGGTATCAGAGCAGGTTCTTGCAAATTCAGCGTAACACCTACAAGAGATCAATGGAGGGGTAGTCCACCGTCCGACCGCCCTATTTCGACGGGAGCAACTTCAGATATTGGACGTTAAGGATGAAGACGTGGCTCCAAGCCACCGAGTTCAAGATATGGGGATATTACAAAACCCCATACGAGATCCCGAAGCAACCCGAAGGAGGCTACTCGCAGCTGCAGATTCGGGAGCTTTCACTCAATGCCAAGGCTATGAATGCCTTGTATTGCACATTGAGTTCGAAAGAGTTCAAGCGAATCCAAGAGTGCACCACCGCCCACGAGATATGGAAGATGTTAGAAGACACTCATAAAGAATCTAGCTCAGAAGAAGAGGAAGAGAAGGATGAAGTCACGTGCATGGACTTCATGGTCATGGCAAGTGATAGCGACAGCGACAAAATCGACGAGGTAGATTCAGATTTACAACATGCTTTTAATGAATTGTATGAGCTTAGCAAATCACTAAAAATAGAAAACAATAGCATGAAAAAGAATCTTAGTTTTCTTAAATCTGAAAATGATAGGTTAGAAATAAAACTTAAGGACCTAGAAATTAGTCCTAAAAATGATGACTTATTGTAAGAAAATCATAACCTAATCATTGAAAATAATAAGTTGCTTGAGGAAAATACTAGTTTAAAAATAGAAATTTCTGTTTTAAAGATTAAGATACATATTATAGAAAAAGAAATCACATGTCTTAGGGAAAATTCTAACAAATTAATCAACAAAGTAGATAATTTGTATAACCCTAAGATTAAGAAAGGATCTCTGTCAGGGAGACCCGCTAACAAATCCGGATCCAAATTAACTTGGACATCGAGAAAAGAACTAGAATCTTGTTTTGTAGGTCTTAAGGGAGATTACAACACGAAAGACTGGACCTACAAGATGGAGGATGGTCAACTCAAGTTGGGACGACAAAGGAGTAGACCAAGGAGGAGGACGAGGAGACCGACGAGATGATGAACAACCAAACAACCCGCCGCACGTCGACCGCCAGACTAGAGACCACCAGACTGGAGACTTAAAACACCTCCCAGGGCCTCATCTCCATGATAGCACCTGGTGAACCCCTAACCAGGAACTATTTCCGTTCTTAGGTTGAACTGCAATAGCCTAAAGCTACCAGACTCCCGAGTTTCTAACTCGCAACAATGAACTAACTGTCCACAGAGTCCCGATGTCTCACCCAACAAGCTCACCTATTTAACCTAATCGCTCCTAAGTCCCTTTTCCCATAATCGATACCGGATCAGGCAATCCAAAAGACCTATTGGATCACTTGGGGTCTTATCCACGACCTTAGGATCCAAGCATCTCCTTTATTGGCTCGAACCAAGTCATTAATGTCATCATGTGAGGTTAAATTCATTACTTAGCCAATTCAGATTACTTTTAGTCCAATTTGAGAGCTTCAAGCTCAATTAGAAACATCCCTTACCCATTTAGGGTTTAACTACAATTAACCACTTCCCCGCCTATTAGGGCACCTACTAGACCCCCAATTAGGTTATAGACTTGGTCCTATCATCCCTTGGGTTCCATAAGTTCAAAAACCCTAATTTTAAGCTAATAAGTAGGCTCAACATGCTACCTAATGTTAGATACCTGTTACCTAATGTTAGGAGGCCACCTAACAGCCACCTAACATTAGATAACTAGTACCTAACGTTAGCACAGATTGTTGCAACCGGACAGACCTGCAAACACAACCATTCATGCATCAAATCACACCCTTATCACCACCAAATCTCATGAAACAATAACCACCAATTCCACACATACGAGTATATTGTACCCATCAAACCCCCTACAAAGGCTTAAGGCGACCCTTAACTAGAAAAATTACACTACCACATATATAACCCACCCAAGGGTGAAAACACACATTCAACACCAAAGATCTTAAGCACAAAACCAAACTCAACATCCATTACCTTCCTAATACTCTTCCTACACATAGGAAATCAAAAGGAATGAACCAAGAAGTGGAAACCCTACCTCAAGAGTTGAAATCCCTCTCTCTTTTCTTTTTCATGCACAAGCAGCAACAACAACAGCCACAACAATAATGACGGCAGCAGCAACAACTCCTCTGACGTCGGCGACGGCAAGGGCGAGACAACTAACCAGTAGTAGGTGGAGGAGGAGGAAGTGTGGAGGAGCTCCGCTAATGGGGAGAGGAGGGAAGGAAGCTTGAGGGGGAAGGCAATCAAATGGGATTTTGGTTAAATTTTAAAATTGCCTTAACATATATGTAAGAGGTAGAAGATTTACACTCAAGCCCCTTCACCCTTAAACTTGGGTTCCAAGCAAGTCCCCAAAAAAAATCCATACAAGGAGCCCCCTCATCTTTTTATTTCTTAACCTTTTGTCAATTATCTCAAGAAATTACCTATTCCCAAGGTTTCCATGACCAAGCTAAGGTTCTCAAAGCCCTTAACCCACCATTGAGTAACCAATTAGGATTTGAATTAGTTAATTAAACAAAAGAAAAAATCCAAGTCCTCACACCCTACCCTCCTTAAAAGGATTTCATCCCCAAAATCAAATAAGGCAATCGGGTGTAAGCACAGATAGTTATAAGCAATCCCAAAGCGACAACCAAAATCATCCCCATGCCAGCACAAGACACAGGAACAAGGCACAAGCACAATAGCGACATGGCATTCATTAGGCACATGCAGTCATAACCATTACAGTAAATTAAAGACCCTCCCTCAAAATACAAAAGAACACAAAAAGAGGGAGTACATTAAAAGATCAAAGATACCCTGAGCCTACCAACCAACTCAAGCATCAAAGTCCTCATCCATTGTAGGGGCACTCATCACCTTCATCCCTTTATCCGCAGCAGGTCCTGCGTCTTGCTTCAAGAAAGGTGTAGCTTACATCTCTCGTGAGTTTATCATATCAGCTCTCAGTCCATCATCATCTCTACCCTGGAGTCTTGTAGTCAAGGCTGCCACTTGTCCCTTCATGGGACAGTCCCACTTCAAATGCCCAAGTCTCTTGCACTTGAAACACACCTTTGGAGCATTGCATAGTCCGGAGTGATCCTTTTCACAATTGGCGCAACCCCTCCTCTTAGAAAGCTGACTCATAGCACACGGGGTGCTATCCACACTAAAACTCTGCACCTGTCCCACAAGCTTCCGCTCCACCATCTAAGAGTTCACCGTCATTAGGTTGTATCGCTGAGATTGACGGGTATTCTTGCGCGTAGGTCCTCCTGAACCAAGGAGTGATTGTTGGGTCTGTTCTCGTTGCTGGATTGTTGTCATTGGCCTTTCAACTGCCATGGCTCACTCAGCTGTTTCGGTCAAACCAATCTTCGACATCCCAGCTAACTGCATCCTTAGGTCATCCCCCAAACCCCAAGTGAATCCCCTGTTGAACGGTTACGAACGCTACGCTAACGTGTTCGATTTTGGAAAAACTGTCGTTGTAGTTAGAAAGCGAAGAATTCGTGTTCAACAAATAAAATTTATACCAAAATTAAAATTCCAGGTCGAACACAGGGAGGCGGACGTTTGATTTAAAAACTACGTGTTTCTTTATTTGTCACAGAATAATTCAATTTAAAACTATCTAATTATTTACAATAAATAGAAGAGAGAGTAAGAGAGAAAGAGAATATTACACAGAGAAATCAAAATGAGATGTAGAATAAATAAGGAATTTTTCATTGAGGAGATTGTTCATTACAACTAGAAAGCATAAAACAATTACTCTAGAAAGCGATAAATTTACTCTAGAAAGCATTAAAAGAATGGAGGGAGAAATGTCCTCCTCGACGGTCGCTTGGAGGACGAGTAAATTAATCTAGAAAGCAGTAAAAAGAATAGGGAGAGAGAAATCCTCCTCGACGGTTGCTTGGAGGACGAGCCGGACGGGACGACGCCTGGACGAAAGAGAATGAAGCAGGACGAAGGAGGACGAAGCAGAAGAACGGGAACGGAGCAGCACGTCGTCGTCGTCGCGGGATCCACTTCCGAAGGGGAACGAAAATTGGAATTTATCTCGCAAAAAGCATCCTGGGTGTGGGACAAGCTTCTCTTGAGCTTTGGAGGGGTAGAGAGGAGAAAGAAGGGATACAAATTTCGTATGGAGGGGGTCTCCTTTTATAGTTGCAAGGAGTGGGGGAAAAATGAACATTACAACTTCAAAATAATAAAAGAGGGGTCTTTAGTGACAGATAAATCCGTCACTAAAGCCCCCAACATGGGCGTCGTGGGTGGCTCGCGCGCGCCTCCTCGCCTGCTCCCACACTCAACGGCTTGCGCACGTTCGTCGATTTTCAGCCGTCCGATCGCGAGATCGGACTGCTTAAGATGCGTCTCCGCCCGCTGCATTGCGCGCCCGCCCACGTGCGATCGCGCATCCGCGCCGCGCGTTCAATGGCGCATGGACGTTATCGGGGGCGCGCGGCCGTCCGATCTCCATCTGACTGTCCACCCGCGCCCAATCGCCCACGCCTTCCAGCCCCTCGCCGCGGCTCAAACTTACGCCCAGCGCTCGCGAAAGCGCGCTCGACCACTGCGCTATGGGGCGCGGATGGTCGAGCGGACGCTTTTAAGCGCGAGCGACCACAGCCGTTGGATTAAGATCCAACGGCGGAGAGCGATCGAGCGCGGGGCCTTCACAAAATGCAAGCGGCCGTTTGAGCTGCTGAGATGGCGCCACGTGGTGCCATCTTGGCCATCCATCTTCTAGAAGTTGTAGATGGTGCCACAGATGTCAGATTGACTCGATTTTTCTGTCGTTGGGTTGCGATCGTCGATCTGAATTCATCCGTGCGGTCGGATTTATCATCTGAAGTGTGGATTTACACCATCCTGCCCTTGATCTTCTAGGGTTCCCAGGTCACTATCTGATGCTACGGATCCCTAATTAGGGCGATCTTGGAGTCGTTGAACTCCAATCGTCGCCCTGATCACATCCATACGGTTGGATCTTTGATCCGAGGCCCCGATAAAATGTTTGCCCTGTCCAAGCACATAAAAGCAGATAATTAACCTCCATTTTATTCAAACTACTCTAAATGAAAGATGATGCATGTTATGCAATATTTATATCTTGAAATGCAATCCTATGCTTAAGAACATGCATAAATAGACATTTTAAGTAGTGTAAATGTGTTTACATCATACCCCCATACCTATCTTTTGCTAGTCCCTAGCAAAAACTATATGCTATTTATAAAAGAATTAGGTTGGATTATTTGGACTTGAGTTATTTTTCAATCATTAAGAAATTGTTTACTTAGGAACTGAACTTTTAAAGACACAACAATGCCTGGGTATCAGCCAAAATGCAGACCGCCTCAAGCACTCGCCTTATTAAAAGAAAAATTTCTTTTTCTCCTTTCTCTTTTCTATTTTTTTTTTTTATTTTCAAATTTTCGGGTTTAAGAGTGGCTTTCTATGGCCATTCAACTCACCCAAAATTTGATGAGAACCCTAAGCTTTGAGCATCTTATTGTGATTGTGATAGACTCGTTGACCGGCAATTAAAATGGACTTCGGATTTCTACGTCTCTAGGTGACCTCAAAAAGAATTCTGCCTAAAAGTGTATCTTTACAACCTGTAGCTTACCCTTTACTTTTAATTTTTTTACGGGGTCAACACAAGGGTGAATCCAGTGTATATCTCCCCAGTTTATTCTACTTCTCAGCTTCTTCCTAAGTGTTTTGGGAATTTTTAGTGCATTTTCTGAGCTGAGTTCTGGACAACCGGTCGATGAGCTGTTACCACCGACAACTTGCCAGCCATACTCGTGCGGCGAAGTGTGGCTTATTTCTTTTTGTTCTTTTCTCCTTTTCTTTTTGATTTTTTTTTCTTTTTTTGTTTTTTTTATTTTTTTTAAGTAGGTGGCTTCCCTGGTCTAAGATTTACCTAAAGGCAGCAAAAAGAAAAAGGTCCAGTGACTGGGTTCT
Source organism: Thalassia testudinum (assembly GCA_037157565.1). Classification (NCBI taxonomy): domain Eukaryota; kingdom Viridiplantae; phylum Streptophyta; class Magnoliopsida; order Alismatales; family Hydrocharitaceae; genus Thalassia; species Thalassia testudinum. Next base: position 53,173,368 of record JAZHRO010000078.1, read on the forward strand.
GAACAACCTACCTATGGGTTGTTACCCACGATAACTTGCCAGCCATATCACCCTAAAAGGTTCATTAGCTACCCAATTTCCATTAAAATCGCCAAACAACGAGTCAGTGCAAAGAAAGTGTGTAGATGCTTAAGACTCAAAATTCCCTCAAATCAGAGGGTGGGTTGATAAGTCGTGTACTTATCACTCAAACTTATTTATTCCAATTACGATAGAATTAAGATGGCGATGACTCAAAGACAAATCCACATTTTAGTGGATACATGGGCTAATTAAGTCCAAAGATCTGAAGGATCTTTGTGTTCAAATCATAATGTAGTATTTCCTAAGATTGAAAATTTTCTTAAATCCAAATTCTCTTTCCTAATTCCGAATTTTTTTTTTATAAAAGAAAATAAAACAAATCTACGGAGCTGACGAATGAATTCAGAGATAAATATCCACCCCCCCATGCCTATCTAATGCAATGTCCTCATTGTATTAAAAAGACATGAAACAGAGTGGAAAAGCGTAGAAAGCACCTGAATTGCGTGAATGTCAGGTTCACTCCGAGATGAAAATTAAGAAAAACTGTATATATGCTGAATTTAGTGCCTTCAGCTAGCCACACTATACAAAGAAAAGAAATGAAGAATTCACAAGTGCATGTCAGAATTAAAATAAACAGAAGAATCCTCTGACCTGTCAACAGAGGTCCACAGATCTGGACCAGATTGTGGTGCAGACCCACACCCCATAATCGAGAATATCTTAGGTTCTAGATAAAAATTATCCAAAACCTAAAATCAGAATGCAAGCGGGGTCAGGCCTGCGATTTATGAGGATGCAACCCAAGACCAAAAAGTCGGGTTACAAAGAATTGAAGCACAAAAGGATAATCGTTGAATGTGTGCTTGGGTTTGACATCCTCGAAACAAATGTCGTAAGGGTTTTGATTTGATGATTTCAGCTTAAAAGGAACCCTTCGACTCAATCTTCTATTTCCTCCAAAATTAACTTCCCAAATCATAACTTCCAAGCTCCTAACCTCCTCATTCCGAATGTTAAATTCCGAGACCTCTTGCATGTTAATCACCCCGTCTAAAATCTCCAAGTCTAAATGATGTGGAAAAATCAGAATTGACTTGGGTCTAATTATCTCAGAAATAAAATTATCGATAAGCTCAACGGGGTATAACTAATAATCAGGGCATTGAATTGATTGCTCCAGAAAATGTGATTCTAGATCCGTAATGTGTGCCCTAATAAGATCAGTGTCCTCAGTTATTGGGCTATCAAATGATCTATCAGATTCCTCAGGCTCAATCGTCTCACAGAAATCATGTTCAGAAAACTCGCGTGAGACTTCGCAACTTGAATCTTCACCATCAGGATCCGTATTAATGTATGTCCCAAAATCATTTGTCACTTTCTGTTCCAAGGAGACAGACGTTTCCTCGTAACCCGGCTTAGGGATCTCTGGTGAAGAAATCAGATCATCCTTAATTGGTTGTTTTAATTCAATCTGGTCAGCCTCGTAACACGTGTCCCCCCCCCAACAGGTGCCTGAGCAGGTTCTGTCATTGGCTTTCCTGAAGAGGGTTCATCCTGGGAAATATTCCAAGATTGAATCAAAGCAACCACGAATCTCATCCTCAATTTCGCTAATTTCCCAAGTAGAAACTCACCCGGGTTCTTATCCTTAACATCCTGGAGCCAATCCAACAAAGACTTGTTTAAATCATCAATCATTTCAATTAGGGGCTACAATCTCTCAATGCAAGGTATTGGCTGAACTTCTAAAGATTGAATGATATTCCTCAAGTTAGCCAGAACCTTATCTTGAACCTGGTTAACCTGAACCAAATGAGTTGGTTCAGGGTTGGGCGGGTTTGACATCAATGCAGAGGAATTAACGAATTGAGATTCGTTATACCCTTCCTGATAATAGGTCATTTCAGATTGTTGAAAAGATGGTGATGACCTAAAGGCAGTGAAATCAGAGGATGGGTAAGGATCGGTGTATTCTTCTTGATTGTAGATCGTATTAGGTTGTGCATGAAAGGAAGACGATCTATAATCGATGTAGCTCTGAGAAAGATAGAAATCAGAATCAAAGTGTTCAAGGCTAGACCCTAAACACGGGGGTCCGGAATTGTATCCCCAATCCGAATTATCCCAACTAACTAATGGTTGATTACAATACGAGTTAGGATAATCTTCATATTGAGGATAATTCACAACATGAGGGAAAGAGCGGGAATGCGTGAAATATGTGGAAGGATTCATGAGACACGGGAGGAAGAAAGGCGCCCTACAATGCAAACAATCAAACCTATCCTTAAATGGGTTAGCCTACAGACCTACAGACTCCCAAAACCTGTCTTGAGATAAAGGAACGATTTAATCTACTTCTATCTGTTCAATCCAACCAGTTAGAAGGAGGGACTGGGGAGAAGGTTCTTCCTTCGGCTTGTGCCTTCAGTTTCTAGTGTACCCCACAGCCGCGATCGTTTGACTCTGCTCCCCTTGCTAGACATCAGATTGAACAGTAAAAACAGACTAATCGAAAATAATCTCGTTCTAGGTTCTGAAGAGCGAGTCCAATCCTTAAGGCCAACATCTACTCTGTTTTATTTAGGGCTAGGTTTGAATGTGCTTTGGAATGTAATGGGCCCTTTAAATGGGTTGTGCCCTTAATGATTGATTGATTTGTGTGTGCGTGCACAACCAGTGATTTTCAAGCAAGATTATTTTTTTTGATGTGGTGAATTTTAAGGTTCAAATCTTGCTTAGTAGCTTTTAGGATTCAACTTTAGGTGTTTTCAAACAGGTTTCGTTGGCACACCAAGTTTTGCAAGCACAGGTGAAGATGTTTTCCTTTAAAGTTTAAAAAGAATGTGGAGTGCCTGGTAAATCCCTAAGAGTTGAACCTAATTGGCAGCTACTTAATGAGTTTATTTTATTTGAAATGATGCGGCCCAAACAACTCAAACAATTGGCCTGATGCACCACTTAATTAGGCACACAAATATGGTTAACCTAGAATGATTTCTACTCTTTTATGTGTTGCTTTATGTGTACCGGTTCCACAGATCAGAACCTGGTTGAGTAGAAACAAATCAACTAGGTTAAGTGCCTTTGAATGTGGGTGTATGTTGTGTGTTTGTTGAAAATTACCCCACAAAATTATCTTTTTATATATATATATAAATGAAGGTGGAATGAATGTGAGTGAGAATCCAAACAACCAAACTATTCCTAGGATTTATGCAAACACCTAGGTTAATTGGAATTTGGATTCAATGTGGCGAATGAAATCTATGGAGGGGGAAAGAATGGGGGATAACTTACAAAACCTTCCACAGCACTTTACTTCAATCTACCGCTTTTGCTCGTCTCAAAAGAGTACCTGCAATTACAATAAGAAAGGAGAAAAGTGAGGTAAATGATTTGTAAGTTACAAAATGCGAAGAGAAATCAAAGATCGTCGCCTCCCCGGCAACGGCGCCAAAATGTTGAACGGTTACGAACGCTACGCTAACGTGTTCGGTTTTGGAAAACCTGTCGTTGTAGTTCGAAAGCGAAGAATTCGTGTTCAACAAATAAAATTTATGCCGAAATTAAAATTCCGGGTTGAACACAGGGAGGCGGAGTTTGATTTAAAAACTATGCGTTTCCTTATTTATCACAGAATAATTCAATTTAAAACTATCTAATTATTTACAATAAATAGAAGAGAGAGAGTAAGAGAGAAAGAGAATATTACACAGAGAAATCAAAATGAGATATAGAATAAACAAGAAATTTTTCATTGAGGAGATTATTCATTACAACTAGAAAGTATAAAACAATTACTCTAGAAAGCGATAAATTTACTCTAGAAAGCATTAAAAGAATGGAGGGAGAAATGTCCTCCTCGACGGTTGCTTGGAGGACGAGTAAATTAATCTAGAAAGCAGTAAATCTATACTAGAAAGCAGTAAAAAGAATAGGGAGACAAATCCTCCTCGACGGTTGCTTGGAGGACGAGCTGGACGGGACGACGCCTGGACGAAAGAGAATGAAGCAGGACGAAGGAGGACGAAGCAGAAGAACGGGAACGTAGCCGCACGCCATCGTCGTCGCGGGATCCACTTCCGAAGGGGAACGAAAATTAGACTTTATCTCGCGAGAAGCATCCCGGGTGTGGGACAAGCTTCTCTTGAGCTTTGGAGGGGTAGAGAGGAGAAAGAAGGGATGTAAATTTCGTATGGAGGGGGTCTCCTTTTATAGTTGCAAGGAGTGGGGGCAAAATGGACATTACAACTTCAAAATAATAAAAGAGGGGTCTTTAGTGATGGATAAATCCGTCACTAAAGCCCCCAACGTGGGCGTCGTGGGTGGCTCGCGCGCTCAACGGCTTGCGCACGTTCGTCGATTTTCAGCCGTCCGATCGCGAGATCGGACGGCTTAAGATGCGTCTCCGCCCGCCCGCGTGCGATCACGCGTCTGCGCCGCGCGTTCAATTGCGCGTGGAAGATATCGGGCCCGCGCAGCCGTCCGATCTCCATCTGATGCTCCACCCGCGCCAAATCGCCCGCGCCTTCTAGCCCCTCGCCACGGCTCGAACCCCGCCCAGCGCTCGAGAAAGCGCACTCGACCATTGCGCTATGGGGCGCGGATGGTCGAGCGGACGCTTTTAAGCGCGAGCGACCACAGCCGTTGGATTAAGATCCAACGACAGAGAGCGATCGGGCGCGGGGCCTTCACAAAATGCAAGCGGCCGTTTGGGCAACTGAGATGGCACCACGTGGCCATCTTGGCCGTCCATCTTCTGGAAGTTGTAGATGGTGCCACGGATGTTGGATTGACTCGATTTTTGTGTCGTTGGGCTGCGATCGTTGATCCGAATTCATCCGTGCGGTCGGATTTATCATCTGAAGTGTGGATTTACACCATCCTGGCCCTTGATCTTCTAGGGTTCCCGGGTCACTATCTGATCTACGGATGCCTGATTAGGGTGATCTTGGAGTCGTTGAACTCCAATCGTCGCCCTGATCACATCCATATGGTTGGATCTTTGATCCGAGGCCCCGATAAAATGTTTGCCCTATCCAAGCACATAAAAGGAGACTATTAACCTCCATTTTATTCAAACTACTCTAAATGCAAGATGATGCATGTTATGCAATATTTATATCATGAAATGCAATCCGATGCTTAAGAACATGCATAAATAGACATTTTAAGTAGTGTAAATGTGTTTACATTGAGATTGACGGTTATTCTTGCGCGTAGGTCCTCCTGAACCAAGGAGTGATTGTTGGGTCTGTTCTCGTTGCTGGATTGTTGTCATTGGCCTTTCAACTGCCATGGCTCGCTCAGCTATTTCGGTCAAACCAGTCTTCGACATCCCAGCTAACTGCATCCTTAGGCCATCCCCCAAACCCCAAGTGAATCCCCAGACTTGTTCCTCTTCATTCATAAATGCTTTCCCAACAAAACGGAGTAATTTCATGAACTTAACCCTATACTTCATCACAGTCATCTCGCCCTGTTGGAGATTCATGAATTCATCCCTTTTTTGCGCTTTCCACTCTTACGGATAAAACTGATCATTAAACAGCCTTAGAAACCTGTCCCAAGTCACTGGAGATAGCTTAGAAACCTGTACTATAGCTGACCATTGCTCTGCAATACCCTCAAGTTGGAATGTAGCCAACCGCACCTAGTGTTCTCCAACTATCTGGAGAGCACCAAAAATCTTTTCTATCTTCAAGATCCAATCCACTACCATAGATGGATCACCAGCTCCCGAAAAAGTCGGTGGCTTCAAGTTTCGAAACTGTTCGAACTCTACGCTTTTCGTTACTGTCGAGGAATCTAGTTGGTCCTGACCGCTTCCACCCTCAAGTAGGGGATTGACCTGTCCACCACTTCCGCTAGCTCCATCTCTTCCCGCGGTCGATCCTATTATATTCATGGTCTCTAGTAGGCCCTGCATCTGTCTCATTGTACCCTACAGTTGACTTATAGCTACAGCAGGATCCGTAGGAACCCGATTACTACCCTGAGTGCGCTTCCTTCTCAGAGGCATCCTATAACATATCCAAGAAATCAAATGTGTCATCATAGCTCAACCACAAATAGGATCCGGTCACAACCCTATACCCACCACAACGTACACACTTCTTGTGAATTGTATGCTCTCATACTAGCCTAGGTTGTCACGCCCCAAAAACCAAGGCCCCCAACGAGGGTCGGAGTTTAGGGGAATGGCAACAGAAAAGGTTCTGGTCTATTTAATTCGGGTTGTACCTAGCTAAGTCGAGCTATCATGAATTCCATTTCATAAGGAAATGGAATGAAATATCGAGAGAATGACAATTAAATGAAAATGTACAGTACAAATTAAACATATACTAATTTGGCAAATAAAACAAAATCCACTATAAAACCAAAGCATAAAGGTTACCTACCAAAAGTCCCAGCAAAACCCCACGCAGCGATAAATCCTATGCGTTGAAGATGCACAACGATAACAACCTGAAAGCAGGTCACAAAGTAGGGATGAGCCACTCAGTAGGGTATAAGCAACTACTATAATCCAATAAAAATAAGGTAGTGTACAGTTTCGCTAATCGGCTATATCTCTGGCCTAAACTTAGAACCCTACGTTCAACACTAACCCGGATTAACCCGACCAACCATCATGGTCCTAGCCCACTAATCATTCCCTTGATTAATGCTGCACGTTCTAACGTAACTATCTTATGATCCAAGATCCTGTTACCTGCCACTCCAAGTCCCGGAGTAACTAAATCAACCCTTCATACAGAAGGAGATCTCGATGTACCCTCTCCAATGGTGCACTCATACCATAACCCCTCCTTAGCCTTCGAAGATATTAAAGCCCTCATGTCCACCAGACAAAGGATGCTCATTCTGGTAGCCGAAACGTTGAGTGTACTCAGAGTCCTTGGAAAATATTCCACTCAAGACATCCTTGAGTACTCGGTCCAAAAGATTCGGCAGGAGCGACTTCCCGCTGCCCGTGATCCCTGGAAACTATCCCACTCAAGATCACTCATTTCCTGATGTCAAAATCTCTAGAAACTATTCCACTCAAGATCACCCGCATCGTTACATGAGATCCCTGGAAAGCTATTCTACTCAAGATCACACGCTCTCTCACCCATTCGGATCTCTGGAAACTATTCTACTCAAGATCCACACAATCCCCATCACCCGAGAATCCCTGGAAATTATTCCACTCAAGATCCCTCGAGTCACGGACATAAGATCCTTAGAAACTATTCCATAGAAGATCTCAGGGTGCCTCTCGTCAACTCAAACTTAAGAAACCTCCTAGGGCCTCATCTCCATTACTACACCTAGCGAGCCCCCAACTAGGAACCATTCTCGTTCCTAGGCTAAACTACAGTAGCATCAAGCTACCAAACTCCCGAGTTTCTAACCCGCAACAGTGAGCTAAGTGTCCACAGAGTCAAGGTGTCTCACCCAACAAGCTCACCTATTTGACCTAATCGCTCCTAAGTCCTTGTTACCCTAATCGATACCAAATCAGGCAATCCTAAAGACCTACTGGATCACCTGAGGTCTTATCCAAGACCATAGGATCCAAGCATCTCCTTTATTGGCTTGAACCAAGTCATTAATGTCATCATGTGAGATTAAATTCGTTACTTAACCAATTCAGATCACTTTTAGTCCAATTTGAGAACTTCAAGCTCAATTAGAAACATCCCTTACCCATCTAGATTTAATTGCAATTAACCACTTCCCCACCTATTTGGGCACCTACTAAACCCCCAATTAGGTTATAGACTTGGTCCTATCACCCCTTGGGTTCCATAAGTTCAAAAACCCTAATTTTAAGCTAATAAGTAGACTCAACATGCTACGTAATGTTAGGTACCTGTTACCTAATGTTAGGAGGCCACCTAGTAGCCACCTAACATTAGATAACCAGTACCTAACGTTAGCACAGGTTGTTGTAGCCGGGCAAACCTACAACCACAACCATTCATGCCTCAAATCACACCCTTATCACCACCAAATCTCATGAAACAATAACCACCAATTCCCACACATACAAGGAGTATATTGCACCCATTAAACCCCCTACAAAACCTTAAGGTGACCCTTAACTAGATGTTAACGAGCAAAGTCGATGTTTTAAAGGATATAATCGTCGTAGCAGTCTGAAGTTCTTCCCAAGTGGTGATCGGATGAGTGAGAGTCTGAAACCAATGAGCGACTTTATCCAAAAAAGAGGAGAACATTCTCATGAGTAAGCCATCCCGATTCTATATGTTTGGCTCGAAGGTCTGGGCCAAATGATTTAGACGCTTAATGTGCTGGAAGGGATCCTCGGAGTTCAAGCTATGGAATTTCGGGATTGTATTAAGCATACTTGGCTTGAGCTCCACCTTAGGTCCTCCCGTAGGAATTTGCACTCGAGGCTCGATTTCCGCCACAGTGGAATTGTAGTGATCTCGCATTTAAGGATGCTGCGGTGGGTTGATGTATGCATCGAATCGATCTCTGAAGTCATGGAATTGATGTTCAAGGTCAGGTTCTTCTCCGTGATGTTCCATGGCTGTGGCTAGAGATACAAGCTCAGAAATGGAAGAGTCGAAAGAGATGTTAATCTGATCGGGAAGTTGCACAAATAAGGGGGTCGAAGCTTGGCCTCGACGAGAGTGAAAAGCTAATGGATGCCTTAAGGGTGGTCTTAAGGACCTCCTCCCGAACATGCACTAGCAGAGTAGATAAGGGACAGAATGTTTGACGAACCCAATAGAGGCACCCAAATATGCTTGGATGACTAAGGAGGTTCGAGGCCGATGATACTCTTGATCAGAAAGTCGCTCACCTGAGAAGTAATTTAGCAACTAGGAAGGAAGTGTCCAGCAAAGACCCCTACACGGTAGAGCATCCCGATGGGTTACAGGGTTTCCCCCACTCGACCTTCCTTGTCACTGCAGATCCAACTAGACCAGAATGAGCAACTTGACCTCTTAAGTCTACCAAATTTTAAATCTGAATTGAGGTGCTTAGAATTCCACTTGAACTTTAGAGTTGATTTGTGCTTGGTGACCTAATTTGAAATTGGTTGACCCACAAGGTGGATCAACTTCAACTGACCTGTCCTTGTTATTAAGTCCCAATTTTAAGATTCAAGTGGATGATTAGATCTTGATTTTAGGGTCTCCTTAATTAGGTAACTTCAAACAAGGGCTTAGGTAGCACATGATGCAGGAAAATTAGTTCTTGTTATTTCAGGCACATGTGTTTCTCAACCCTAAGATGAAAACCCTAATTTGGCTTTTTCTGGTCCAATCAATTTCTTCCAAATTTGGCACCTAGGACTCAATCAAGAAGGTGAGTAGTCCTAAGTACCTTAAATGCCTAGTAGGTGCAGGAATCTTGGAGAGGGGTTTCTAAAGAGATCAAGGTAGGCAACTCAGAAGTGATTAATTCTAAATAAGGAATGCAAGTTGGCCCAATTGATTTCCCTTTTTAGCTCTTTCCAGAAATAGGGCCTTATGGAAATGGAGATGAGATTACTTGCCCCTAGAGTGGTTGTCATCTGGCTGATCTTCTCCTGTGTACCTTGCACAACCACAACAAATCAAATAAAGCAAGTTAGATTCAAATCAGAAATTGTAATCACTGAAACTGAACTGTGCGTTGCCCTCCGGCAACGACGCCAAAATGTTAACGAGCGATTTCGATGCTTTAAAGGATGTAATCATTGTAGCAAAGTCGAAATCACTCTAAAACAAATAAAATTTATAAACTCAGAATCTACAATGGAGTCCAAGGTCGAATACAGTGAGCAAATGTGGAATTCACAACGTTAATCGCATTCAGAATAATAACCTACTCAAATTGATATTCAATGAAAAACATGAGTATCTCAATAGTTTACAATGATAAAAAGAAGTTAAGATAAAATAATGGTGATTTGTATCACCAATTATTAGCCCTAATCAAATGTATATATCAACTACTCAATATACTCAAATATATGAACAGTATTATCAATCAGATATGTCACGTCAAATAAGCAACCAAATGTTTCCACAGTGGCCTTAATCCCTCAAGGTTTCAGAATTCAGACAACAGAATCAAGCATCATGCAACTTAAAGTGCACAAGGCTCTCAAAGCCTTCTTTATTTCACTTCTCTCTCACTTCTTCTTCTTTCCTCTTCTGCTTTAACTTTCCTTATTCTTTGCTTAAGGCTTTCTTCTTCAGCACTAACCTTCCTTTCTTCCCTTTTTCTTCCTTCACAGCGCAGGAAACTAAGTCCTTCAGTGACTAAGTGTTAGCCGCACACACGAGAGAGCAAAACCCACCCACACTCTCTTACAAATCTTATCCTCTTTCTTTCTCAAATCCTGGTAGCTAATTGAGTATTCAGGGATCCAGGTAAATGGGTTTGACTAGGTTCACCGAGGGTGCGATGAGCAAGGTGTGTGTGCGTGAGGGACCCAACCCCTCAGTGTACTGTGAAAGGGGTCGGTGTGACAAAATCAACTTATACGCCTCCACAAACTCTGTCGTCCACGATGTGGAACTATACGTTCCACATGTCCCTCACAGTGCAGCAACAAATGGAGCTCCGTCCAATTGGAGTAGTAGCTGCGGCACTCCTACTCAATTGAGGCCCAAGGAAGACTCTTGGAGAAGTTCCGCAGGATCTGGGCTTTTTGATTTGGGTGAAGATGGCCGAAGCAAGGCAAACATGATCGGAGACAATGGCAGCGACGGCGAGCAAAGGCAAGACCTGCACTTCACAAATACGAGCTCAAAAGCCCCGGTTAAAAAGTTCAAAGGCTTTGCCGGATGATGGTGAAGGTAGTGGTGGTGGTTTTATGGAATATGGAGGCGTGTGGTGACCTACCGAGGTCGGAGAAGGTGACGAACGATGGGTGTTAGGTGGGCGGTTTGAATGATCAATCTCCTCAATTTCTTGAGGGGTTTTGGTCGTGGAGGTTCAACGGAGCTTTTGGAGGTGGAGCGGAGAGGTTTGGTGGTCGGACTTAGTGTGGCGAGCTCGTTGGAGCTTCGTCGGAGCGGAGGAAGACAGAGGGGGAGGAAAGTGGTCGTGAGTCGAAACTAGGGTTTAGAGAGAGGAAAAGAAAGTAGAGGAAGAAAGGAAGAAATAGGACCTAATTTAATGGACGAATGGGAAGGAATACAAGCACCGGTGTGATGGCCAGCGCCGTGGAAGAAGCGTGTTCCTTGAGGGAGACGGCGATGAAGCGAGGGGGAGACTACCCCCGCGTTGGCTGGCGAGGCGCGGAGGAGGATGAGGAAAGAAGATGGACAAGCCAATTTGACCATTGGTTGGCTGTAGGACAAGGGGACGAAGATTGCCGAAGCTAAGGCAGAATGTGGCCGAAGAGGGAGAAGGAAGAGGTAATTGACCTCAAAACTTAGCTAAGGATGTGAGGTTTGCATAAGGGGATCTTTTATAGGGCATAGGGGGGCAATCCAAGCTTGGAAGTTCAGAGATTTCACGCCTGTGGGATACCCACATCTTCCATGCATTCGCATGGAAGATTGGGAGGGAAATAGGAATCATGGCTGGTCTCAACTGGAAGAGAATTCCTCAAGGAATCTCTTTTAATTTTGGGATTGATTGATTTAGAATTGAGCGAGAAAATCTCGCTCAAATCTCAACAATGAGCTGCAGCTCACTCTTAATGGTGGCAGGGACCTAGATGTGAAGGTGATGACAAAGTTAGGAGAGTCTTTGCAATAGATTTTGAAAGCTAAAGGGCTATTTAAGAGAAGAGTCAGATTGGACCAAAATGCAAACTAGGTTAAGATGATCTCCGATTGGGTCCAAATTTTGGTATAAACCTAATTTGGATCCAAGGAATCTGATGGTGGAGTTGGATTTTGGTTTTGACAAAGTTTGACTGGAAAATTTATGCAAAAACCCACATTAGGGCAACTTCCTGTCTGAGATCTGTTTTATATCAAAATATGTTCATATGGTCAAATCAAGGATACCAAACCTTCTAGAATATTTTTCTATTATTTTTAGAAGGTTTAGATGAAATTTATCCTGGCCAAAACCTCTTTTACTTAAGCGGATCTGAAATTAGGATTTCGAGTGTCCGTTAATCCTCGAAATACGTGAAAACACATTTTGGTTTGCTCGAACCCTTTTGTTAGCCATTAATGCTCATTTGACCTTCATTTAGCCACTAAAAAATCCCATGATGACTCTTCATTTATGATCTGTTAAAATTATAGATTTAGCCTTTATTTAATACACTCTTCTCAGAAAGGATATGTAATGAATTGTGACTCTCTAGCGATTATGTAGGAGTATTTGTAAATTGATTCTGACTAATTAAAGTTAGTTATGGCTGATGATGACGTTATCATCACTAGAAAAATTACACTACATATACAACCCACCCAAGGGTGAAAACACACATTCAACACCAAAGATCTTAAGCACAAAACCAAACTCAACATCCATTACCTTCCTAATACTCTTCCTACACATAGGAAAACAAAAGGAATGAAACAAGAAGTGGAAACCCTACCTCAAGAGTTGAAATCCCTCTCCCTTTCCTTCTTTTCACGCACAAGCAGCAATAGCTCCTTCGGCGTCAGCAGCAGCGAGACGGTTGACCGACAATGGGTGGAGGACGAGGAAGTGTGGAAGAGCTCCATCGATGGGGAGAGGAGGGAAGGAAGCTTGAGGGGGAAGGCAATCAAATGGAATTTTGGTTAAAGTTTAAAATTGCCTTAACATATATATAAGGGGTAGAAGATTTATACTCAAGCCCCTCCACCCTTAAAATTGGGTTCCAAGCAAGTCCCAAAAAAAAAAACATTCATACAAGGAGCCCCTCATCTTTTTATTTCTTAACCTTTTGTCAATTATCTCAAGAGATTACTTATTCCCAAGGTTTCCAAGACCAAGATTAGGTTCCCAAAGCCCTTAATCCACCATTAAGTAATCAATTAGGATTTGAATTAGTTAATTAAACACAAGAAAAAATCAAGCCCTCACACATATCCATTGGCAAAGTTGTGGTCCTGGATGACATGGTCTTGATTGGTGATGATGAGGAAAGCATCAATCAAACCAAGGCGTTTCTACAATTCACCTTTGTAACTAAGGATCTTGGTAATCTATGATATTTCCTTGGGATTGAGGTCATTCAATAGGGATCATATTTATCCTTGTCACAAAACCAATACACATTACAGATACTAGAGGAGGCTAGTCTTCTTGGAGCTAAGTCATCTAGCATTCTTGCTGAAGCATAATAATTCCATGGCACATATGAGGATGATCCTCTACACGAGGATGTTACCAAATATCGAAGCTTAGTAGGGACGTTATTGTACCTGACTATGACTTGATAAGATGTCAACTTTGCAGTTAGCAAAGCTAGTTAGCATATGCAAACTCCTCACCGGTGTAAGGCATGTCCAATTCTAAGATACCTCAAGGGTAATCCAGGTCTAGGGCTCTACTACAAAGATAATAGGTCGATGGACATCATGGCCTATTCAAATGTAGACTTCTTAGGATCTATCAACGATCGACACTCCACCTTAGGGTATGTTGTTCCTAAGAGGGAATTTTGTTTCCTGGCAAGGCAAGAACCAAAGTGTAGTTGCCCACTCCAGTGTAAAGGCAAAGTACAATGCCATGGCTCACGCTGCATGTAAGATCATGTAGATTGTGGGTTTCCTACAAGAGATGAAAGTGAAGATTGAGACACCTATTTCACTCTATTGTGATAATAAGTCTATAACTTATATTGCCTCTAATCTTATTTTTCACAAGCAGATGAAGCACATCAAAGTTAATTGCCATTTTGTTAGTAATGTAATCATGGAAGGACAGATCGACACTCCCTACGTTGCCTCAAAGGTACAACTTGCAGATATACTCACCAACGCTTTCAAAAAAATAGACATGAGTTTCTATGCAACAAATTAAAGCTAACAGAGATACATGCCTCCACTTGAAAGAGTGTTAAACGTATAAAGATGAGATGAGGGGGATTTTATAATTTTTTATTTTATTGGCCTTCCATGTAATTTACCCAATCTCTCTTCTATAAAAGAGATGTTAGAATTTCATTGACCTAATGAGAAACATTATTTTTCCTTTCACAATTTCCATCTCACCAAGGAATACAAAGTAAGTTCTTGGTAAAACAACACAGGGAACTATTAAGAGTGCTCTTTCTGCAAAATTTCCTGCCAATTTTCTTTACTGGGAATTTGAGACTGTAATGATATACACGAGCACCCAAGAAAAAAGGACCCCCGAGGTAATCAAGCTAAAGATTTCATACATGTTCTCACTTGTACAGGTGACAACCCTGATAAGCTGACATGTTCATCCAGATCACAAACTCAATCTTCCATGGACGTGACCTCGGGACAAACGAATTTGAGACATAGAAGACTGAGCATTGAGATGAAAGATGGCCAACATCCTGCATCGGTTATTGAGTTTACAGTCCCAAGTTCTTCAATATGCACGGAGGATTGATTCTATGAGATCTTCTAGAGGAGCCAGCTCACCCTTATCGATTAAGTTGAATTCCTGCATGTTAGGGAAAGTCAAGCACAAAGATTGGATCGATAAACCAGCTTTCTCGATAAATGAAGTTATTTGATGAATGTCAAAACCCCGTTAGAAATAGCCATTCCAACTGTGATTTTTTAGAACTAACCAATTTCTTTCCCTTATCCCCAACCCCCCCTTCTAGAACTAAAAAATAGCATGATGAATCTCATCTATATCTATCAAGAATGCATACTACATTAAGGCATGCAAGTTGCATGAAATGAACACCAGATGTGGCTGACAAGATTTGTTATGAATGTTCACTTGGAGTCAAAAAGCATGTTTTTTCTTTTTCGATTTGGTATTATTAGCTAGCTTTTGCAAATGATGGATTTCAAATTTCCTCTAATGCAATTTATCAAGATAACTCATGTTTGCATCTCTAGAAATGCTTTTCCTTTTGTTATTCAGTGCATATCAGGCATTTTTAGAGAAAAGAATTATCAGAGGAACAGTGTGACACCCTTCAGAGTGAAATTCAATATGAATATGTGGCCTACTTTTGAAGGCACCCATTTTTGGACCTCTGCAAGCATGCTTGGATTTTTATAGAGAATGAATCATAAATTTGCTTTAAAAAAATAAGCTAAAGAATGCTCTCATACTTCCCTTTCCAAAAAAAAAAAGAAAAAGAAGAATAATAATCATAAACAGAAATCTAGCTCCACTTTGAAGATAAATGGCACAATTATACACACCCCCTATCCATTCTCTCCATGGTACTTGTTCCTTGTGATTCATCTCCATAAATCTTTGACTTGACAACCAGGTAGATGTGAACTATAAGGGCAGGGACTGTAGGAAGTTGAAACAGACTCTTTGGAGCTTGCAATCTGGCAGTAAGTGCCCCATCTGAGATCTGTATTTTCTTAGTCATTAAGATGATTACTTATGAATGTCATTGGACTCTGCCAAACCCTGGAGCTTGTTTGTTTTGAATGATAGCATGGAGCAGCTATATTCTTGGCCTCTTGTGATCAGCAAGAGGATGCAGACCATCTTTCTTGGGACTCAGATTTACTTTGTTATCTTCGGGCAAATTATGGGGTCTACTAGCTCAATGCCCTTTCCTTTTACTCCTTTCTAGTTTTGCAGAGGGCTGAATGGTGCATGGTCCAATCACCTATAGGCCAGCAGGAGAGAGGTACTTCCTATTGGGGTGTTGGGGTCCATTTGGCTTGGGCATAATGCTGTTGCCTTGGAAGGCTCTTAGTGTTACATTGTCAATGTTGTCCACAATGCTCAACATTTATTCAGCATTCAGAGAGAAGAGAATTGGGATTTTTTTGTCCATTCCAGAAATGATGTATTTCAGTTACAACTGACCCCAAGTGGTCATTCCTATCCTCTCAAAAAAGGTGGACTCCATCCATACACAGGACAAAAGTTACCATGTTGCTTTTTAAAATGTACCTACACTTGGATATTTGTAAATGAGTGGGTATTTTGACCCATGTCTAATGGATGGGTTTACCTAGGTGGATAGGACTGCCAGTAGTTATGGCCTTTGAGGGAGTATTTTCCAATCCCAAAGTTTTTGTGGCTATATATGTAATAAATCTTTGAAAAGACATTATATAGATATTCTTTTCAAAAAAAAAACATAATGTAATAAAATTGCATTTACTAATAAAATCTACCATAAACTTACCCATGTGAACAAAGTAAAATGCTTGAAACAAGTATTGAGATGAGCTTCCTCCTTTAGACTGACAATCTTCTGAAAGTGTGAATGATAAATATGGGCATAAACTCGGAACAACCGCTTCAATATCGTCTTTACTACGTCAGGGAAATTGGGAGGAAATGGTGATCCTACAATCAGAATGTAAAATTTTCTTTAGCATGCAGACTTGCTTATATGCTTGAAGCTTAGCCCCACCATCCTCGACAGACTGAACTTACCAAGATTTTGAGGAAATATTGACTCATTGTCAAGCTGAACTTCAATCCAATCCATCAAATAATCCACATATTTTGGTGCAGAGACCTCTATCGGTTTCTTTATCTGGACACCATCAGCCCATCTATATTCAAACCTGAAAAAATCAACCCTAGTTGTGTGAAGCCTAGCTAGGAAGAATAAATTCCAAATTTTGTTGAGAGGTATGTAGCATTGTATTAGCAATATGCATGGAAAGATACAAAGGGAGGAGCTATCTCCGAGGGCATTACCATGACATCACCCCACAAAAAGAGCATAACTCAAGCACCCTAGATACAAAAACACCCCACAAAAAACTCATTTCAAGATGGAAAGAATGTATGAAGAGTTTCTGATGTAGGTAGGCATTTACCATAAAAAGCAAAGTACTGCAGTTTATGCTTATGACAATGTGATGCTAATCCCAAGGTGTTGGGATTCGTAAATGATAAACAATGTTAGATGCGCGATGTTAATTACTCAGTCTGTCATACTGGATAAATCCATTCCGACATACAAGCAGAACCAATATTCCTATTGTACGTCAAGAAAAGAACAGTATGCATGGATTCCTGTTTTCAAATTGGTGCTGCTTGCAAAGCTAGTTTGGAAGCCAATGCCTCAAATCGTATTTAAACTATATAAAAGAACTTAAACAATAAATACAAAATCATACTTTGGCCCAGCAGACATAGTTGGGCAGCTGTTCAGTGTGCAGAATTCAGTGAGAGTCCCGTACAAAAGATTCACTTGGTTGAAGAAATCAACAGCTGGAGAAGGTGAAAGAAAAAGTGGTTGGATTCTGACAATTAGCGTGTAAAGAAAAGCAAAGAGAATCACATTGCAAGACTAACTCCTTGTGGCAAATGAAACAATACTGCAACAAATACAACACAGTCAAATATCATACTGTTGACAGCTAGCCATTCATTGAGATCCTCTCCCGGTGGTAGCTTAACAGCTTCTTTTAAATTTCCACTGCCCAAGGTGGCATCAATATGGCTTTTAAGTTGTGCACCCTGCCAAAGAATAAATTACACTTTAAGTAATACATTTTATACATAGGTTTACTAAAGAAGTTATGCAGAAAAAGCTCTTGTTTCAAGAGTAAGCATTCCCACTTTATCCATGTGGAGAGTTTACTATATCATATTGTTGGGAGTTATGTAGGAGTGTTTTGTCATTTTATTTTTTATTGAGGGTGTCGTGTGTAATTTTTCCTCTATCTAGATAAAGAGGAGAGGCCTAGGGTTCTTTCCCAAATAAGACGATTCATTCTTTCTTCCCTCAACGTGGTATCACAGCGAGGTGGGTCCTAAACTTTTCACCCTCGGGTACCGTTCACCAAATAAACCCTAACCCTAGATAGACTCATCTATCTCTCTCTTCGTCTCTTCCTCGCCGTTGCATCTCACTGCCACCACCAATAGGGCTGCCAGCAGGGGCCTCCACAGCTCCCAACACCACTGCTAGGCCTTTCCTAGCACCGCCAACGTGAGGAAGAGCCCCTGCAGGCCACTTCCATCGCCTAGGAGGGGCTAGTGCTGGCCAGTGCTAGCCACTGTAGGCTGTCGCACAGCACCTGCAGGGGCGCAACAGTGCTTGTGCTGCCTCTGTGGGCATGGTTGCAGACCTAGCTAAGTCATTCCTTGCAACCAGGGGTTCTTTTCATAGTTGATGAGGCCGTTGGTGGGTTTCTAGGTTGCTCTCCTATGCAACCTTCGTCTTCTTGGTGTCTTAGGTCTCTTGAGAGTCTATGCAAAGCCCAAGACACACACGAAACTGCTGCCGTTGAAGGAAATTCTGATTTTATTTACTGTTTCAAATATGAAACAGTAAGGAACTTGCTCTTTTGGCCTCAACATGGTTGCCTCTGGGTCCTCTTCCTCCTTTGAAATCAAGCCTCATTCTTTGTCTACCTCTCTAGTAGTCCAAGACACCTCTATGAAACTCAACGATGTCAGGAACTACCTCCTTTGGGCCTAGGCATTTAAGATCTTTGTTGGTGGCCAAAAGAAACTTTACATACTCTCCTAAGACTAATGCTCCTGATTTCGACAAATATGAGTAAGACAATTTTCTCGTGATGAACTGGATAATGAATAGTGTGGAGTCTCAGTGAATCTCCTATACAAGAGCAACGCTAAAGAGATTTGGGAGAGTAGCGAAAAAATACTCCCAAAGATCTAATCATGCCTACTTGGCTGATATTTATCGTCACATATGGTCCACTTCTTAGGGGGATCGTACTTTACTTGATTATTTTACCAAAATAGAGGACTTTTTGAGGAGCTTAATGTCTTTCATCCCTCTTGTTGTGATACCCAGATTGGACAAAGACAGTTGGCAGGTTTACAAGTTCCTGAATGGTTTGAGCCCCAGATATGCATCGGCCCATGATCAGACTCATGCCATGGAGAGCATTCCTGATCTATAGGTTGTCTATGGGAGGCTTCAAAAGATTTTCTATGATATTGGATGAAATGACCCATCCTGGGCATCGCCACGAGATTTCTGGGTCTCCGGGGTGGTTCCTACAAGTTTCACGTGTCAAACAAACTCCCAAGGGTCATCTTATATTTTTCGAGACTCCAGGAGTTTTATTGCTATTGTCATGTACAAATTGTGGTGTCGAATGGTCTCGAGGAGTTTCCTAAATCTCAGGGGTGCGTGCACAATTTCTACACACTAGGGAAACCCCCTACATCTTTTATTCCCTTGTGGAGGGATTAGACATAAATGTTATACCCTTACATATTTTAATGAGGGACCCTACGCGAGAAATAATTTTTCTTGGGGTATGAACCGCAATATCCCCAACCCCACCTAAAACCCTACACCTCCTATAAAAACCCCTCCTCGAAATGTGTGTCGCAAACCCAACACCTAGCTCATTCTACACTCCCATCGAGCTGCAAGACGGGGAAGGAGGGGAGAACAAGCTCGCACGCACATCTCCCACTCTTTCTCTCGCTCTCTACTTTCTCCCGTCGCACATGTGCTAATGGTAGGGAAGGGCACGTGGTGTGTGAGGCAGAGGGCGTGAAGCACGAGGTAGGCAGCACTGTATGTGAGGGAAGCGCGTGTTGCGCAAGGGAGAAGGCATGCAGGTCGAGGCAGCGCAAGCACGGCGTGCATGTCCAAGCCATCGCGCATTTGACGGCCACGAACGTGCAGAAGCGATCGTGAAGCAGAAAGGCGCGAGCAAGACCACGATCCTCGGAAGCACTCGCGAGAACAGGCATACAACGCATGGCAACAGGCAAGCGAGTGAGCCAGCCAGTCTGGGGCAGGTTCACATGACCCAGGGAGGGTATTTGGTCGGTTCGAGGTCCATTTAACCTCCAAATCACACCTATGAGATGCCGTTGGAAAGGTATTGAAACCCTCTACGTTTCGGTACTATGGTTGACATTGTTAGAACACGTTTTATGTACTGAAAATTCGTAATGGTTATTTTAACTCGCCTTGAGCCCATGGGCCACCTAGGTACTCCACTTGAGAGTGACTCGTTACCGGCAGGGACCCCTGCAGCACCTATCGAAGTGTTGGGTAGACCTAGTGCACCCCCATACCTCCCGGAATATCTAGGTAGAGTGGTTACTTCAACCTTATTTATACTAGTGTTGAATGCCCTATTTGAATTACATGAGTCGTGCACATTTTGTTTTTTTGTTCCCTTCAAGGGCCGATATCCCTAAAAGTGTAGTCTTAGTCAAAGAAATGTTATGCCTAATTGCTCAACAACAAACTTCTAATTTTTGCTTGATTTGAATGGAATAATGTATATTCATAGACTTTCCCAGAAAATTTCTATTTAATCATGATTGAAATAAACTACTGTCACCGCCTTTAGTCTTATTGTTTGGATGTAATGGTTGGTGGTTCAAAAAATTTAGTAACCACTTAGGGGTGGGGGTGAACACTAGGGTAAACTAGAGAAATTCTACTTATGCACGAAGATGTTAACCTGTTGATGCCGAACTGTTAGCAACTAACTAGGGTGATTCTGAACACTAAGGCAAACTAGAATGATGTTTGAACTGAGACTTGGAAATGAAGTATCATGTGAGTGAATAACTATGACACTAATACGTTCTGGGTTGAGTTCGAATGTAGGGATAAGCTGACCCTCGAGTACACATGTACCAAGGAAAGCTGACTGCCCTGTTGTGCAAGAAGAGCTGACCTACCCAGGTAGGGACCTAGGATAGGAACGGCCTTCTCACACCGACTCCTGTTGGACTAGCGTGGGGTCAACTGAGATAGTCAAGCGAGGGTGCGCAGACTTGTTGAGAGGTATAACCCCTACGTTGTTCTGTGCAGTACTATTAGTACCACCCGTTAGCGGAAATAACTGACCATGTGCCAATGCGGGATAACCCCCTATGTATTTATCACGTGCACCGTAGTCACCACTACGCCGCGACCATGATCCAAGGTGGTAGACTGGGTGTAGGACAAACACGGGGTACTCTCCCGACCAAGAGAGCACCATGTGCACGCCCTACATCATGGGAATACCGCAACAAGATCGTCCTGATAGGAGACATGTGAAATAAGAGGAAAGATGATCCAACCTTAGGGCTACTAGTGGGAGGAAACTAAATACATTGACGAGAATAAATTAAAGGAATGGGAACCAAACGTAACGCACATCATGTTTGTTTTTCTTACCTGTATTTAAACACCTGCACGAATGAATTTTTCTACTGCCACTCTACACAACTTTTTGCTGATGCCTACTCTACTTGCACCCAGGTAAGGGGAGTAAGTAGCCAATTCCACCAACTGCAGATAGAGCTAGGCCTAGCCACACCCAGCCATAGTTAGCTTGTCTCTATCATTTACTGTTGTAGTGAGTACTAGCTTTAGAACTGCTAGTTTCTGCTTTCGCTCTTTTATCGTCTTTGTCATGTGATGGCTATGTGCGAACTGTATTCTTTTATCCCAATACTATTGTGGGTTCATGGTTTATCCTACAGCTTTCCTGTCGTTTAATTATCTTATTGATATGGTGCATGTGTGGAAAATGTTATTGTTTACGTTTATTGCTCATTGGATGATTGGGTCATGGGATAATTGACGTGGTCCAGCTTGATTCTCGGGTGGAGTCGAATCAGGTCATAACATTGGGTCAAGCACTTCTACTACTATACCACCCACCATTATAGAGACGTTTGCCTTTGTGGTCTTTGGTGAGTATGGTGCTCTTGGTGCTGGATGTAGATGAGGCCATGGACGTAGTCGAGCCTATGGTATTCACTGCTGGAGGACTAACCACCCTTCTGAGAAGTGTTGGGCCAAGTTTAGCTATCCTGGTCGGGTAAAGGCGACTGTTGTTCAGGGGGAGATTGCTCTTGCCCTACTTGGACATCTTACTTTGGCAGTCGATGACTATGCTCATCTTATGCAAATACTGAGGCAAATAGCCCCATCAGATACTTCTTTGTCTCTAGCAGCAACCGGTAGCTCTACCAACCTAGTGACTACTAGATCAACTTTGTCTTGGGTGGTTGATTCAGGTGCTTCCAACCACCCTACTAGTAAGAAGGATGCACTTTTGTCTCTGCACCAAACCTCTTATGTTACTTCAATCCGTCTGATCAATGGAACCTATTCTCTTTCCACTGTAATAGGAGATGTCCAGTTTTCAAACTTATTGAGACTGACAGATGTTTACTGTGCTCTTGAGTTTCCATTGAGTTTATTGTTTGTTTCTAGACTGTAAAGAGCTTCACTACCGAGTGACTTTTTATGAGCATTTTGTCTATCCGGATGAGAAAGATAATTGGTGGGAAGATTGAATGTAATGGCCTCTACTACATTGATACATTTTTGCTGACACTGCGTCTATCTCAACCGATCCAATTTTGTGACATCATTGTCTAGGTCACCCTTTTGTCTCCAGACTTCAGAAGATGTTCCCTAAGTCATCTCTTCCAGACAAGCTAGACTATGAAGCTTGCCACCATGGAAAACACCATCATGTTTCTTTTGCTTCTCACCAAAATAAGAGTTTAGCTCCATTTGATTTGATTCATTGTGATGTATGGGGTCCATGTCAAATAAGTCATAATCAGTCTACCAGTATTTTGTGATTTTCATTAATGATTATAGTAGGTTGTCATGGACATTTTTTTATGAAGGATCGATTTGAGATTGGGTTTGTTATTCTTAAGTTTTTCAATGAATTCAAAATTTTTATTACAAACACATTAAGATTTTCCGCAATAACAATGCACTTCAATTTATGCAAAAAGATGCTAATTTTTTATCTGCAAATAGCACTCTTCACTAGACGTCTTGCGCCCACGTCCTAACAGAATGGGGTGGCTAAGCGCAAATTGTGTCATCTTCTTGATGTAACTCAAACATTAATACTTGCTATGAATGTGCTTAAGTATTTTTTTGGGGATGCCATTCTTACCCTGCTTACTGATTAATTGGCTTCCCTCACCTGTGCTTGATGGTGATACACCCCTGCTTTTGTTACAGCCTGATGCTTCTGCTTGTGCATTTCCATTGCGATTTTTCAAATGCATGTGCTTTGTCAATCTATTTACAGTTGCTGATAAGTTGTCCCTGAGGTTTTTCAAGTGTATTTTTCTAGGCTATTCTAGATCCTAGAAGGGGTACAGATGTTTTAACCCTATGGGTAAAAGTTACTATGTGTCGATTGATGTCTCTTTCTTTGAGAAGGCCCCCTATTTCTCTAATGAGGGCTCCTCTCTTAGCTAGTTTATCCATACTTATGAGCATCATCAGAAGAACCCTATGTTTATCCCCTTGCCTTCCATGCAGGTTAAGTTTGTTGAGGAAAGTCAAGCCACTCAATCCTCCCCTCCAACATTTGATCCAAATGTTCCGCCTTACCAGTCTGACAACTTGCCTATTGCTCTCAGAAAAGCTATAAGAACTTATACTTTACATCCAATATCTCACTATATTGCTACTAATCATCTTAATGCAGCATTACAACAGTTCTCTACAACTCTTTCTGCTATGGTTGTTCCCAGACATCATCATGAGGCATTACAGAACCCTGGTTGGTGACAAACCATAAAGGATGAGATGGTAGCTTTCATCTCTCATGGCACCTAGGAGATGACAGATCTCCCGAAGGGTGCCAAGGTGATTGATTGCAAATGGGTATATGTTGTGAATTACAACCCGGATAGGACTGTTGAGCGACTCAAGGCCAAAATTGTGGAGAAGAATTACACTCAGACTTATAGTGTAGACTATTTCAACACCTCTCTTGTGGCACGTCTTAACTCTGTCAATCATTCTTTCATTTGCAATGAATAAAGCCTGGCCTCTATATCAACTTGATGCATTTTTGTATGGAGATCTGCACGAGATCTACATGACCCAACCACTTAGCTTTGTGGTTGAAGGGAAGAAAGTTTGCAGACTTCGGAAGACTATTTATGGTCTAAAACAGAGTCCACAAGCCCAGTTTAAGAGACTCAGTTCAGAGATTCTGACGATTGGGTTTCGTAGGTCTACTTCTGACCATTTTGTTTTTGTGAGACGCAGAGAATCTAGTGTTATGCTTGTAGTATATGTGAACGATATGGTCCTTACTGGTGATAATGCCTCGAGGATACAAGATACAGAATATTTTGCAGACAACATTTGTTACTAAGGATTTGGACACATTAAGATACTTCCTTAACATTAAGGTGGCCAAAAATTCACGTGGGATGTCTTTATCGTAGAGGAAGTATGTACTAGAGCTTCTGGAGGAGATCGGACAACTAGGCACAAAGCCTTCCTTTATTCCAATTGAGCCACAAGGGAGGCTTAGTAAGAAAGATAATCCATTATTTGAAGACAAGGGAAGGTGCAAGAGCATAGTTGGAAAACTGTTATATGTGACTATTACGAGACCATATATTAGTTTTGTTGTGAACAAAGTGAGCCAGTTTGTGGAGAATCCATGCTCTAGTCATTGGCAGGCAGTGCGTCTCATCCTCAGGTATCTCAAGGGCAACCTATGGAAAGGACTTTACATGAATAATGGGCACATCGACCGGCATGCCTATTCTGATGCTGATTATGTAAGCTCTATAGAGGACAGGAGATCTACAACTAGATACTCCACCTTTCTTGGTGGGAATCTAGTTACTTGGAGGAGCAAGAAGCAAAGTATAGTTTCTAGGTCTAATGCAGAGGCCGAGTATAGAACCATGGCCCATGCAATCTGTGAAATCATGTGGTTAGTTCATTTTCTTGAGGATTTAGGTTTTCCAATCAAGCTTTCGGTGCTTATGTTCTATGATAGCCGATCAGCCACCTTTATCGCATGAAATCCTATCTGCCATGAGTGTACTAAACACATTAAAGTATATTGTCATTCTGTATGGGACATGGTCTCCACAAGGAAGATATGCACTCCTACTACTACTTCATCAGAACAGCAAGTTGCAGATATCTTCACCAAGGCTCTCTTCAAAAAGCACCATGAGTTCTTATGTTCCAAGTTGGGCATGTTAGACATATATGTGCCAGCATAAGGGGTAGTATTGGAGTTACTTATGTAGGAGTGTTTTGTCATTTTGGTTTTTATTAAGGGTGTCCTGTGTAATCTTCCCGAAGCCTCTTACTATATAAATAGGCCTAGGGTTCTTTTCCGAATAAGATGATTCATTCATTCTTCCCTTAACACAATCTTCTCATCTTTGTCTTGTTTTGTCATTTTCTTTTCCTTACAGGCCTTCCCTAGCCTCCCTTTATAAATAGAGTTTAGGGTTTCTACGGAAGAAGAATATATACAACTATATTTCTCTACATAATATCAAAGCAATAGTCCTAAATCAGAGCTTGATACTAATTTTCTTTTCCATCAAATAATCTAAGGTTTCTTTTCCTTCACTGAGGATTGTACAACATCTTAAGGAGAGAGAGAACCCTTAAATAGCATTAAGAGGGGCCCAACCTTAGGGCACATAGTCCAAAGGGGACCCCTTCATCGGTTCTCCTTCTTGAGGTACTCCAATCACCTGCAGCTGGGGACATCGGACTGGATCTAGTGATGCCACCGGAGTAGCTAGCGCCAAGGTTCGAAATGCCGATTTCGATGCCGTGCCGATGAATTCCAAGTGTGCATTTCGTGGGCATGCCAAGGGCATGCCGTGGAAATGCCCGTTTTTCGATTGGCATGCCGATGAGCATGCCGTGGGCATGCTGTGGGCATGCCAAGGGCATGCCGATGGCATGTCGATGCATACCAACAAAAATAGCAAAAGTAATTAAAAAAACCAATAGCAACCTAGACATGGGCACCAATTTCGCCAGTATGCCGACCATGCCGACGGCATGCCGACGAAATCCCTGTAAATCGACGCTTTCTTCATGTCGGCACGACCGTTGCTCGAAAATGCCCTTGCCGACGACATGCCGTCGGCATTTAAATCAATGGCTAGCGCTATCGCAGCAAGGGCTCTTGTTGTTGAAGCACCCAATTTGTTGATTAAGTGAGCCTAAATACCACTACTAAGACATTTTTTGGCATAAAGGCAATAACAAAGTGGTTGCTATAGGTCCTCTACTGCCATCGGTGATCAGAACCCTCACCAATTGCCGCAGAAGCCTGTAGAAGCATTTGAAGTTGCCGACAGAGGACATTTAAGGTTGGTTAGACACCATTAAAGCAACCTCTAAGGTTATTTAAGGCCATTGGAACAGTTTGGCTTTTTTTTTTGCCTTGTCAGATTTAATATGTGAAATTCTAGGTTGAAGTAATGGTCGAGTACATGTTCTCTCACAGCATAGTGGTCGTTGCATAACTTCTTGGTAGTTTTCTGATTGTTAGTTACTATTTTAAGTGTAGATCTTTGACCTCATTGAGAAAAACAGCCTCAAAGATTGTTGACTCTTTTGCTCAAAGGGATGGAACTCGAGGGGAGTTCAAAAATCCCTTCTTTTGCCTAATCATGAAGTTTAACGGGATTAACCATGCGCTTTAGCCACAATCAATCCTTAACATAGTTGAGATGGAGAGAGAGAGAGGGGGGGGGGGGGGAGACGAAGTGCAGAAGGAGGAAGAAGGTGGTGTCTGGTCAAAATGGAGGGGGAGGAGTGGAGGGATGCCAAGAGGGTGTGAAGACTGACGAGGCGCTAGGGTGGTCGGTGGTGATGAAAAGGAGGGGCTCGCGTAAGGCTTTAGGCAATCCACTAAGGGTGGTCGGTTGGAGAGACGTAGTGGTAGGGAAGGGGAGGTGCTTCAGATGTTTGAGCAGCGACCATTGGGCTCAGGACTGCCATGAGCCGTGGAGATGTTGGAGTTGCGGTGGCCTCAAACATAGGACCGGGAGTGTCGTGGTGGTCGTGATGGCAGTACTAGGGGTCTACCGCCTCCACCTTCAAGGAGGGTGCCGCGGCCGTCGGAAGAGGTAAGGGGCTTACGGGAGGGATCAAGAACGAGCTGGCCAAGGATATGGTGGAGGGTTGGACCACTCAAACGGAGGTGGTGAAGGTGCTGGGTCGGGACGCTAAGCACAAGGGGGTGAGGGTCTTGATCCTGGACGGAAGGAAGATCCTGGTCCTCAGCCTTCCCTCTCAGAGGAGGGACGCGCTTTGCTTCAAGGAGGTCGAGTCGAAGATGGGGAGACGGAGATGGCGACGACCTTCCCCTCACGATGAAGCATCTTTGGAGTTCCCGCTAGAGAGGCCGTTGGTTGAGGTAGCCATTGAGGGTATCCCCTGGTGGCTGAGATCTGTGGAGGTGGTGAAGAAGGTGGTATCACGTTTTGCTCAGCTCGTGGAGTGCAAGTCAGTGGGCCTCTCCGAGGGCCCACTGATAGTGGTGGTTGAGCCAAGGATCG
Source organism: Thalassia testudinum (assembly GCA_037157565.1). Classification (NCBI taxonomy): domain Eukaryota; kingdom Viridiplantae; phylum Streptophyta; class Magnoliopsida; order Alismatales; family Hydrocharitaceae; genus Thalassia; species Thalassia testudinum. The sequence goes on from JAZHRO010000078.1 coordinate 53,200,737, forward strand.
AGGCAGATGTGATGGAGAGGATCTTGCTTCGGCTCGGTAGTTCATCTTGGGTGGTGTCTTGCTCGCGTCGAGCAACTCCATCGGTGGTCGATGCCACTGCTCGAGTGCAGAGGAAGGCAGAGTGACGCCTAACGAAGGTGTGGAGGAAGCGAGGGGTCGCCGACGTGGCTTCAAGTCCCGACAGATCTTCGCGGATCTCGCATGAAGATCTGCTGCGTCTCGAGATTGAGGCACGCCCGATGATTGTGGGAGCTGAAGGGGTGGAGAGATTGGTCGTGGAGGACCCACTAGAGTGCCAGCTGAAGACGCGTGTGCTACTCAAAGAGGCGCATTTTAATGAAGAGGCGCGTGTGACCAGTATGCTAGGGCCACCTTTATGTCACGGGTTTGGGGTTCTAAACTCTTGTGACTCGCAATCCAAATGCGAAAAGGAGGTGGACCCAGATCCGAATCTGATTATTCGATTGTGTCAACCCCTCGTTCCGAATCCGGATGAGACGAAGCCTGAGATGCAAATGCCACAGGGTCACCCTTTCAAGGAGGACTTGTGCCTCCATTTGGATTCGCATGCGGGGCCTGCTGAAGGAGGTGCTTCGGTGCTCGACGACGCTGGAGGTGGAGTGCAGCCCTCGACCATGGTCGACGTGGAGGTCCTGTAAGGCTAGCATCAACTACCCTACGGTGGGCGGAGTCTCGAGGGGCGACAACGGCGGTTGGCGCACTCTCAATGGAGGAAAGAGGGGCTGTCGGTGTCTCTGTGGTTGTTGGGGAGGATACCGAGGTCCCACGGCTAGCAGTGGAAGAAGCTGATGGAGCTTTGCTGCAGCAACGGTCGGGGGGTATGCCCTCGACATCCGATGACCGAGTGGGGATTCCACTGACCGAATGGAAACCAAGAATGGTAACTGGTGGTCGAGGCGGTGAGTCTCTGATATAGACGAAAATGGAGTTTTCGTGGAACCGGCCGAGGTCCTAGGGTGGTGGTGAATGGTCGTGGCAAGTCACCACAGCTCACGCAGTAGGTGGTGTTGGATCAAAATGATGAAGAGGTGTGTCAGACTACAGGGGCGTGTGGCTTCCGACCGGTTATGAGGGAGACCACCTGTTCTAGATGAATGGAATCCTTACGTGGAATGTGCGAGGTCTCAATGACCCATCGAGGAGGGCATCTTTGGGGCACTACATTCGCCTGTGGAGAGCAGATGTTGTTGCAAGAAACAAAGTTGTCTGGCTGTGATGTTAGGACGTGGCGGGAGATCAGGGGCTCTTGGATGGAAGGGTTTCGATCTCTTGCTCAGGAGAGCAGATTCTGGGGTGGCGAGAAGATGTTTTTTCCTTGGAAGATTGCTTCAGTGGAGAGCACGTCATCTCTGTCAAACTGTTGCAAAAGATGGGAGGTGCCAAAATGACGGTCACGGGGGTGTACGATCCCTCATATGCACAGGCGAGGAGAGTGATGTGGGAGGTACTCACAACTGTGGCCGTTGAGTGCAATGGGTGTCCTTGGCTGATTGGAGGGGTTTTAACATTACCTTACAGACGAATGACAGACCTAGTAGGCGAGGGAGGCAAGATCCTGGATCGGATCTTTTTGTAGAGTTTGTGGCCACGTATGGCCCCATGGATTTGATCACAACATCACGTGCATACACCCGAAGGAATAACTGTGGTCAAATGTCCAAGATTAATAGATTTCTTTCCAACGTGGAAATGGCAAAGGCGTTCCCGTTGGCGGATGTGTCTCCTTTGGAGAGGCGTTTCTCAGACCATATACCACTTATGTGGCGTCCTAACGAGGGGGCACTCTTTGGCACTTATTTCAAATTTGATAGATCTTGGCTGATAGAGGAGTTCCAAAGTATAGTGGAGGAGAAGTGGAGGACTATGGAGGTGGAGGGATCAACTGCACTTCGTCTGGCAAGGAAGCTAAGCGTATTGCGAGACCACTTGAAGGCGTACAGGAAGGAGATCAGAACATCCAAGAGGGGCAGAAAGGAGGAGGCATTGGCAGAGATTACTAGGATTGATAGGCAGGAGGATCAGACCCCTATCTCGCCTTAGGATAAGGCGACCAGGACAAGAATGACATGAGTGGTACAGGAGGCGGACAGGAAAGCTGAGGTGGAGTGGGAAACGAGGTCAAGGCAGAAGTGGCTAAAAGAAGGTGACTGTAATACCAAGTTCTTCTACCAAATGGCATCTGCCAGGAGGAGGAGAAATTGGATAGAGAAGATACTGGTTGATGGGGAGACCTTCTCTGGAAGGGAGGAGGTGGGACAAGCTGTGGCTGATTACTTCGAAGTTTTCACAGGGCGGCACAGTAGGGGATGCTGGAGGTGGAGGGGAGAGGATGTGCAGTGTATCACTGAAGATCAGGCAGCAGGTCTTATGACCATCTTCTCAAAGGATGAGGTGCAGCAGGCAGTATGGGGGTTGAATGTAGAGAGGTGCCCTGGACCGGATGGTTTCCCTGTCTTCTTCTTTAGAGAGTTCTGGTCCCTGGTAGGAGTGGATGTGATGGAGATGATGGAGTTCGCAACTGGGAACAGAGATTTCGACAAACTGAATAGATATTACATGTTTTTGTTGCCCAAAAAGGAAGGTGCGTAAGCGATACAAGATTTCCGTCCGATTGCACTGTCAAATGCTGTTTACCTTATTGTTGCTAAGGTCTTAGCAAACGGACTCAGGGGCCTTCTTGGAGATTTGATATCCCATGTTCAGACAACCTTTGTTCCAGGAGGAGGAATCTTAGACAGTTTTGTCGTTACTATGGAGGCACTGGCCACTTAGAAGAGGGAGAAGAAACAAGCGTGTCTATGGAAGGTGGACTTCAGCAAGGCTTACGACTCAGTGCAGTGGGACTTCTTATGGGCTTCCTTACTGAGGAGGGCCTTTCCCAAAGTATGGATCAATTGGATGAAGAGGTGTGTGATAACGACTTCCTTCTCGGTCCTGGTTAATGGGAACCCGGCAGGAGGGTGGGTGCAACCTAGGAGGTAGGTTAAGCAGGGGTGTCCTCTTGCATCTATGTTGTTTATGCTTGTGACAGATGCTTTAGCGAGGGCAACTCACAAGTCCTATGGTAGGGGTCTGATTAGAGGCTTTCTGGCTGAGGATGACAAAGAGACATCGATTCTTCAATATGCTGATAACACCCTGTTTCTAGTTGAAGAAGCGGGTCAGGAGGCTAAGAGGATGAGGATCATACTGGAACTCTTTGGCGCAGCATTAGGATTGCAGATTAATTATCAAAAGTCATCTTTTATTCTGATAAACATGAAAGAGGAGGTGGAGATGGTTGGTGGTGCACTAAGGACAGATGTCGGTTCCTTGCTGCTGGTGTATCTGGGCCTCCCACTTTCAAGTCAGCGCCTTAGGTTGCAGGATTGGCTTCCTTTGCTGGAAAGGATGGAAAAGAGACTAGCAGGGTGGTCATCTAAGCTGTTGTCTAGAGGAGGGAGATTGACCCTGGTGAAGGCGGTTCTGGCTTCCATACTGTCGTATTTCCTCTCAGTTTTTAGGATTCCGCAACATGTTGAGAAGAAAATCTCCAAGTTGATGAGGGATTTTTTCTGATCAAATGTGAGGACAGCAGGAAAGGGGGCAAGACTGGTGACTTGGCAGGAGGTATGTAGGTCGGTGCAAGAGGGGGGTCTGAGGATTAAGGATGTAGACAAGGTGAATGTCAGTCTCCTTGCGAAGTGGATTGCCAGATTGGTGGGCCGTGACAAAGGGTTGTTTGGTGACGTCATGGGGAGTTGCTACGGGCCCTTCCTCTCTTGGGGACCCCTGGAATCTCCTCTTGGGACCTCCTTTCTTAAGGGTTTGGTGAAGGTGATGGGGAAGGTGCAAGATTTCTTTTCTCCTAATCTAGGGGAAGGAGATGCCTTCCGATACTTGTAGGATGATTGGCGGGGGGTCAGCTCAACCCTCAGTGATAGATTTCCCTGTCTTTTTTTTTGGGGGGGGAGAAGGGGGATGGACCCATCAGCCTCAGTGGGGGACTGTTGGAACGAGGCTTGGTGCCCAATCTTTCGGGGGGGCCTTTCCGACAAGGGGTGTGAAGACTTCCAATGACTACTACAGGAGCTGGGAGGTTGGGAGTCAGAGGAGGGCGGTGACTCGTACTCCTGGGAAGAGGGAGAATTCTCTGTGGCGAAGGGTATTCTGTAGGTTAGGTATCGGCGTGGTCAACCCGGATGTCGATTTCTTGAGGTACTACCAACTACTATGGGTAGCAGAGTGCCCGCTGAAGGTGAAGATCTTTGCTTAGCTAATAAGGAGGGGAAGGATCATGAAGAAACAGTGAGGGGCGAGATGGGCCCAGACGGATGATTTGAGTTGTCCCCTTTGCAAAGGAGCGGAGGAAGACATCCAACATCTTTTGTTTCAGTGCCCATCTTGTGGTGCAGGTGTGGCAAAGGATGGGGATTGACTGGATTGCTCATCGGGACACGGCTAGCTTCTGATCTTCTTTCCGCAGATGAAACGCCCAAGATGGAGTAATCTCTTTTAGATCAAAGAAGAAAAGAGCCAAGGCCCTGGTGGTCTTGTAGGGTGTTTGGCTAGGAAGAAATTGAGTCTATTTTAGGGGGGAGAGACCCTATGTAGGAAATTTTGTCTCGTTCATTTCTTCCCAGGTGGAGTTCTGGGGATCCTTTTTATAATTCTAATGTAATTCTTTTTTTCTGAAATGAGATGAATGTGGGTGGTTATCGCTTGGATAACTACCTTTGATTTTTCAAAAAACATAGTTGAGAGTCATGATAACAAACACATACTCTTTGAGTCAGAGCCAATAGAGAAAATCAGGCAATACTCTTCATAGAAGAAGGACAACGCCATGGTTACGGCATGGATTATGAACACCATTATCCAAAGGATTGTTACATAGGTCATGTACTATGAGACAACGAAAGAAATGCAGGAGAATCTTCTCCAAACATTCTCAGGACAAGAATGCAACACACATTCTCCAACTTCATCATGAGATAGCACACATGAGACAGGAGGGAAGGCCACTAACGCAATACTACTCAACCCATAATCTGCCTTTGAGAGGCTTAATGCTTATACTTCTGTCTGTTCTTGTATGTCTTAGAAAACATACATAGCGTAGACTATGATAGGGTGCTTTCTCACTGGATTGAATCAAGCTTGTAATGCAAGATGATCTCAAATGTTGACACTACCTGAGATACCTTCGATATAGGAAGCTTATAATCGACGAAATAGACTAGCTATTTCTCTATCACCCTCAGCTCGTGAAAAGCGGGCTTCTACCTTGGCAACCCCTCGAGGAAGAGGCAGGGGTGTAGGACTGTCCACTCAAGGACGTGGATGGGATCAAGGTTAGGAGCATGCTAGCCCCAATGTTTACATTGTACGAAGTTGGGCTATACTGAGGATGCATGCTAAACCAAGCATGGAAAGCCCATTGGTGCTCATCAAGCGGTTGCAACTTTTGAGGCAATGCTAAAGTCCATATCTATCACTAGAGCTAAGTACAATGGCATGATTCAAAGTTCAATCTTCGTGGGATATCTACCATCTCGACTACATCCACTTTAAGCTCTTCTTCTGGAAATACAGATACTGCTACCTTTGCTAGTTCTTCAGGTATATGCCTTACCTATCATATTAGTGCACAAGATACTAACTTGTAGACTTAGGAACCTCCCAACATATATTTGGGAAGGAACAACAATTTTCTCAATTGCAGCCAATCTCATCAAGTAGGACAATTTTAGTAGTTGATGGAAGGCACTCTCCAATTACTGGTCCAGGGGAGGTTCAGAAAACCCCTCATATATGGCTACAGAATGTTTTACTTGTCTCGGATTTTCCTTTGAACTTACTTTCTGTTAGTCGAATTACAAAGGAACTAACTTGCAAAGCTATCTTTGACGTATTTCTCATGTTTTAGGATATACTAACGGGGTGGGTGATTGGTTGTGGCCGTGAGGGGGGGAGTCTATCGTCTATTGCAGTCGCTATATACTGGTCATGCTATTGTCCCTTCGAACGAATCTTCCACTTGAGATTTAGACATCTACCATTACCCAAGCTCCACCTAGTAATTTCATAGATCCCACTTATTGCTACTTTCTAGTGTGCGACGTGTCAACTAGGAAAACATCAGTGAAATTCCTTCCCTAGTTGACAAAGTTGTACTGTTGAGTCTTTGTTCCAATTGCTTCATTTGATGTGTGAGGTCTTAGTCGTGCTCTTGATCATATGGGACATAGGTTTTATCTTGTTGTCATTGATTTTTCTTACTTGTCATCAAAGGTCTTTTTGTTGAAATCAAAGTCATAGGTAGGTGATGTAATAAACAACTTTCTCATTGAAATAAAGAATTAATTTAATGCAAATGTAAAGAGGTAGGTGATGTAATTCATTCTACATTACAAGGGTATAAGATTATCCATCCGACTAATTATCCTTATACCTCCAAAAAAAATGTGTTGATAAAAGGAAACACCATCATATCCTAGATGTAGCCCGTACTCTTCTCATCTAGAGTAGTGTTCCTTTGTCATATTAGGGGTTGTTCTTACTGCATGCAAATTAATCGAATGCCATCCATTGTTCTTGATAAAGAAGCTCCCTATTTCATTCTTTTTCCTCATAAGGAGCTCTTTGAGGTACCTCCTAAAATATTCAGGTGTGTTTCTTTTTTCTACCTGTGTAGTCCTAACAGGGACAAGCTCTCTCCCTGGCTAGTTAAGTACATCTTTGTAGGGTATGCTAAAACCCAAAAGGGATATAGATGCTATGATCCCTTTGGTAAGCGTCATTACGTTAGTGCTAATGTCTCATTCTTTGAGTCAATACCCTATTATTCCTCTTCTGACTTGAGGATTATAGCACCTATTATTGGCAACAAGGTTGTCATTTCTATGCCTAATCTTGAAAGTAGGTTCTAGATAATCTATACTTGACGTCATGTGCAAGAGAAAGAGCCCCTCCTCCAAAGCTAGGGCCATCATCTACATTTGAGGTAATTCCTCTATTAAATGGTACTAATGCTCCATCTAGCTCTGTTGCACTAAGCACCACAAGTGTTCCAGAGGTTCAGGATAAACCCCAACAATCTAAATCACAAGGAGAAAATGAGTTGGTTGATGAATAGTGTGGTGGTAGCCTTGATTTCCTAATGCTCTACAGAAGGACACTAAGTCATGCACGTTACACCCCATTTCCAAGAATGTCTGGTAACCGGTCTATCTCTAGAGTGCAGACAGTTTATTTCATATCTCTCAACTATGCATACTCCCATTACTCATCATGAGGCTTTCCTTGATCCAAAGTGGCAACATGCCATAGAGGAGAAGATGCCAACTTTGATCTTGCGAGGAACCTCGAGTCGTGTAGAACCACCATCAAAAGCTACAATAGTTGGCTATAACTGGGTGTCTACAATTAAACATTTAAACATAAGCCAGATGGATCAGTAGAATGGTACAAGGCTTACTTAGTGGTAAAGGGGTACACACAAACATATGGAGTAGATTATTGTGAAACTTTTTCCCTTGTTGCATGGCTTCCTACAATATAAATACGGATTTTTGTTGCAGTTCACTTGAATTGGTCCCTCCACCAATTTCATGTGCAAAATGTGTTCCTTTATGGAGATCTTTAAAAGGAAGTCCATATGCAGCAGCCTGTGAGATTTGAGGCTGAGAGTGTGTTCCAAGGTTTGTAGACTATACAAGGCAATATATGGACTCACACAAAGTTCACATACATGGTTCCATAAATTGTCCAACGTCATCAAGAGGATTGATTTTAGGAGGTCATCTGCAAATTATTCTCTACGTAGAAAACATAGAAAGGAAGAATTGTCATGCTGGTATATGTAGGTGACATTCTTTTGACTAGCGATGATGTTTGTAGGATAATGACCACTAAAGAATTCCTTGCTAAGCACTTTATCACAAAAAACTTGGGACTATTCCGATAGTTCCTTGGGATTGAGGTAGCTTGAATAGCTTGGGAAATTATGCTCTCTAAAAGGAAATACGTGCTGGATCTCCTCCAAGAGACTAGCATGCTGGGTGTCAAACCAGCATCCATTCCCATGGATCTGATCATACATTCGTATGATGATGACTCAAGACAAATTGTCGTATGTAACTATCACCCAACCAAACATTGCTCTTGCAATGAGAAAGGTGAGCCAATTCATGGACAAACAAAAGGCACACTAGGATGCAGCCATGATAATACTTAGGTACCTAAAATGTGTACATGATAAAGGGTTGTTGTATACTCAAATTCATTGTATGTAGTGGCCTATACAAATGTTGACTATGTTGGATGTCCAAAAGATAGTGCAAGAGTATACGGGCCTTTACAAGCTATTTATCTTGTGTTTGAGGTTGTTAGTCAATTTTATATTCCTAATTGGACTTTTAATGTAATTTTTCCATCCCTACTCTATATAAGAAAAGGTTAGCATTCCAATTTTCAATACAATACTCTATTTTTCTCCAACATGATATCAAAGCAGGGCTTGAAGAAGAAAAAGGGGGGAGACCAAACCTACTACCACCGACCAAGGGTCTCCCCCCACTGTTGCTGCCGGCCTCCAGCCATGCTAAGGCTCCTTTGATGAGGCACGCCAACCATCATTAGCTACCAGAACTCCACTCTAGCAGTCGCAACGACTGCAGCCACCATCATTGGGATCTGCTACCGTGATCACCACCCTGATCTTTGGTCTCTCTCCCCCTTTGTAATTTGCAGATCTTTAATTTCTAATTGAACACATTGATCTAAACAATCTATACACCGATCTCACTCTCGATCTGTGGCACCAATTTGCCGCATTGATTTCCTAATCTGTAGAACTAACCTGTCATGACCAGACTCTCCAATCTCTATCTGGTCACCTTGCCACGTTGATTGGATTGATTGGGGCATCAAATCGATTATGATCACTGCTGTCATCAAGTTACACACCTCTGCAATACACCCTGCACTTTTGCTGCATGCATAGCACGTGTAGTGCCACGCACATGATCTAAGTTTGTCCAACCTTCCTACATGCACATGATCTAAGTGCCACGAGATTTTATGCATGCATTGTGCACACCTACTATACGCTTTGATCATGAACCCTATTGGTGAACTTCGACTGCCATATGCATGATCTGTGTTCGCTTTTCTATCTTCTGCATATGTGGTGTACGTTCCTGTGCGTGAGATTACGCATTCCTGCCTAACTGCCAGTCCTACCATCCTCATGGCAGACTTGGAATCTTCACTATTAACTGCTTGAGATCGTCTCTTGTCTACTGCCTGCTTGATATCGTATCATCCCCTAATTTTTTTCTACTATTACCGCTATTGCTTGGGATCGTCTCTCAGCTCTACCTACTTTCTACCATTGCTTAGGATTATCTCCTATTCTACTACTACTATTGTTTCTACTTAGGATTATCTCCAGCTGCCTGGCTGCTTCTCCAACTAGAAGATGTGCTACATGAGGGGGAGTTTCGTTTTATCTTTTGTAACAAGTTAAGCTTGATTGTCATCTACACTCTAACTTAAGGGGGAGTGTTAGAGTATTAAAGTCCTTAGAGTCTATTTATCTTGGATTTAAGATTGTTAGTCAATTTTATATTCCTGGTTGGACTTTTCATATAATTTTCCATCCGTACTCTCTGTATAAGAAAGGTTAGGCTTTCTTGTTTTTTTTGAAACAGTGAAAGGGTGGTTATCCCTTAGATAACCACCCAGAGAAATATATTAATAAATAAAATAATCAATCAAAAAGCACATACGCCATCTTACAAAAATGCATCCCAACCCAACATAAAAGACAACACAGAGGCTACAAAATTCTCTACATAAGGATGTTGCCCCGTAAAAACCACCGCATTTCTCCCTAACCAAATAGACCAGAGAACCGCCAACGACCACACCTTCTCTTTCCTTGTCTGAAACAAGTTGGTTCCCCCGCCCAAGCTTCCACACCTAAACGATGTCTAGAAGCTAACAAGGGAATCGACTACCCACCACCTCTCTCCAATCCGACCCCAAACCTACGAAGCCACAGGACAAGTGAAAAACAGATGGTCTATATCTTCATGCTGAGAACAGAGCAGACAAGATCTATTAGCCACTTGGACCCATCTAGATCTCCACACCTTCATCAGCCACCCCCTCCTCAAAAGCCACATGAATATCTTCACCTTCAGCGGGTAGGAGGCCTCCCACACCTGCCTACAGTCCCTAACAAGGTCGATATCCTCCACCGTCGTCGGTCCCCCAAGCCTCCTATGCATATGGAGAGATCACCCTCCTCCCATCCAAAACCATCTGCCTCCTCCGGCTGAAAACCCTCCAACTGCAAAAGGAACTCCTGCAACTCCAAGATCCTCTGACCCGACAAGTTCCCCTGAACACAGGACTCCAACATCTATCCCAAACTTCTATTGTAGCTCCTCTATCACTTGCAAAGCTGCCAGCCTAGGATAACGACCAGCCAAGGTACCATGGCCCGTCCAAAGTCTAAAGACCGAACCTAACCCAAGGACCAACGTAAAGAAAGTACGAACCAGAGGCACCACCGTAGAAAGCCCCTTGATAAAATGAAAGGCACCCCAAGATGGAGACAGCAGTAAGTCCCAACCAAGCGGTTCCCCATAGCAAGAGCGCAGTATCCTTCCCACCAAGCAATTCTCACCTCCAAGTAACCTCGCAATCCACTTGCTTAGCAAACTATCATTCATCCTCCCCACCCTCCTAACTCCCAAGCCCCCCTCCTTGGTCGGCTTGTAAACCTCCTCCCAAGCTACAAGCTTCGCCTCCCCCAGTTGCCCCGTAATTGGTCCAGAAAAAGGACCGACAACCTTCTTCTCAGTCTGCCTCAACATCTTCACCACAGAAGCAAAGTAGGAGGGCATAGTAGTGAACACCGCTTTGAGAAGCATTAACCCCCCCCCTTCTAGATAGCAACTTGGATGCCCAACTTGCCAAGCGAACCTCAATCCTCTCCAGCAACAGGACCCAATCCTGCACAAATATTCTGTTGTCTGTCAAAAGCAATCCTAGATATGATATAGGCAACATGCCTCTCTCCGTCCCTAACTGCAGAGCAGTAGCCATGGCCTCCTAGCCAAATATACCAAAAAGGATGGACAACTTTGAAAAATTAATCTACAAATCTGAAGCCTCACCAAATAACTCCAAAAAAATACGGATTCTCCTCGCCTCTACCTCTGCCCCCTCCACAAAGAGAAGGGTGTCATCCGCATGCTGTAAAACCGACACGACCCCCTCATCATCCATTGAGAAGCCTCTCATCAAACCTACCTCACAGGCTCTACCAAAGGCCCTCACTAACGCATCTACCACCAATACAAAGAGCATAGGTGCCAGAAGGCAACCCTGCCTAACTCCCCTCCTTGGTTGTATCCAACCACCTAACGGATTCCCATTAATGAGGATCAAGAAGGAAGTAGTTGTGTCACATTGCTTCATCCATCGAACCCAAACTAACGAAAAACCTCTCTTCACCGTAGCAACCCACAAGAAAGACCAGTGTACTGAATCACAAGCCTTCCTAAAATCCACCTTCCAAAGGAACGCCGTCTTCCTGTCCCGCTTCCAATGTGCCAAAATCTTAGTGGCCGCGACACACCCACCTAATATGCTCATTCCAGGCATAAAAGTCGTCTACACTTGAGACACCACCCCACCAATCACCTCCCTCAATCTATTCGCCAGAACCTTTGCCACAATCAGGTAGATTGCATTAGAAAAGGGCAATGGGTCTATAATCGTCAATAGCCTCCGCTGCCCCTTCTTAGGCAACAAAAACATATAGAACTTATTCAATCTATTGAAACCCATGTTTCCATCTGTAAACTCATCGAGAAGCTGCAACACATCGTCCTTCAGTAGACTCCAAACCTCCCTGAAGAAGAAGACCGGAAAACCATCCAGACCCGAGCACTCGTCAGCATTCAACCCCAAACCACCTTACGAACCTCATCTTTCGTGAACGACGCAACCAGCCCCTTAGTCTCAGAACTCACAAACAGGACACCTACCCACACCACCTCCACCTCCCTTGGCTCCTCGTCGCCGTAAAATCTTTAAAGAAACCAATCGCCGCCCTTCACACTACATCCCTACCAGCCACCTCCACCCTACCCACCACCATCCTATCAATCCAGTTTCTTCTGTGTTTTGCCGAGGTCGCCATATGAAAAAACCAAGTGTTAGAATCACCCTTCCTAATCCATTTCTATCTCATCCTGGACCTCCACCTTCCTGCCTTCCTCCTGAACCACTTTCACGTGACCTGCCCTGGCCACCCTCTCCTCCATCGTGAGACAGCCCTGATCCACCACCGTGTCCAGCCTTTGGATCTCTCCTAGCACCTCATCTTTCCTCCTATTACGTTCTTGCTTCAACTGTTTCCTGAATTCTTTGAGAATAATAAAAAAACTGAGGTCCTGGAGCTTGGATACCAACCTCACCGCTACCGAGCCAACTGGGCTCAAATTCCTTCATCTATCTTTGACCATATTCCTGAAACCATCCTTCAACAACCATACCTTGTCAAATTTGAAATACATACCAAAACGAGAGCCTTCACCAGACTCCCATAGCAACGGCGTGTGGTCCGAGAACGGTCTCTCCAATGCACAAGTCCCCACCAAGGGGAAGACCGCCAACTCCACGGAAGCAAAGATACATTAAACCTCCCGAACTCCTCCAAGTGTAGGCACAGGAATTGGGAGGCACTCCACCAAGCCATGCGTCGCAATGAAACCTACAAACTCCTAGAAACCCCAATCCTGCCCTCCTCTTTCCCCAGGCCTATCATCCACAACTAGCGTGATGTTAAAATCTCCAATCAGTCACGGGCAACCCACAAATCTCATAGCAACCTGACTGAGATCCTCCCACACAACATGCCTTGTGGCGTCGTCAGCCAGTCCATAAACCGTCGAGATCACCATACAAAAACCAAATTCTCCAAATTCTGCACAGCCAATCCACGCCCAACAAACCAACGAGTTAGGCTTTCAATTTTCAATAAGAGGCTCTATTTTTGTCCAAATTCTGCACATTTGCTAGGGAAATCTAGTCACATGGTGAAGAAACAAACTTTTGTGGCCAGGTCCAGTGCAAAATTTGAATATAAAGCTATGACCCAAGCCACTTGTGAGCTCATGTGGATTTGTACTATCCTTGGTGACTTACGCATCTCTTTGACTTGCCAATGCAGATGAAGTATGATAACAAGGTGGTACTCTTCATTGCTAACAATCCAATCTTCTATGAAAGAATAAAACATGTAGAAGTAGATTGCCACTACAACCGTAACATGATTTAGAAAGGATACATTAACACCTCTCATGTGACATCTAGAGAACAAGATACTAATATGTTCACCAAGGCGCTTCCCTGGCCATCTTTTGATTGATGTTGTTCTAAGCTAAGCATTTAGACGTCTATGCTTCAACTTAAGTGGGAGTCTAAAGAGTTTACTATTTCATAGCTTCTCATCTTTGTCCTATCTAGTCATTTTCTTTTCCCTACGGACCTATTTATAGTTTTTCCCTGGCCTCCCCCTATAAATAGAGGTATAGGGATTCTATAAAAGAACATATATGTTGCTTTTGAAAGCCTAATTGCATTGATCGAGATATAATAACGTAGGGAATCCATGTTGAAATCAATGAGATTTGATAGAGATTTTTCATCTCATACTGGAAGTGGGCAAACCTCTTAGTGGGTGTAAAAGGCTTCTATCTCCCATGGATTACATAGCAAAGAATAAGAGGTGGAGCTGGGGACCACACACGTGCAGGCGCACGTCCCGCCTCAACATGGCTCGGGTTCGGGTGAATAAATTTGGAACTAGACTCTTTTGCTACGGATTTTTGATCTCCTTAATTTGTCATTGATTAATCAATCAAAATAATTGATCAACCAATTTAACCTTGAACTCTACAGGCATTACGAGCTTCTACTTCTTGCTCTTCCTCAAGAGCAATTGCCACCATCAAGTCATCAAGAGAAATCTTTTCCTTTCTATGCTTGAGAGTCATCCCTAAATTCTCCCAAGATTTAGGAAATTTCTCGATGATGGACGTGACTTAAAACTTCTCAGAAAGTTTTAGCTCAGCCTCTGCTAAACCATGGAGCAATAACAGAAACTCATGTGTCAGCTTCGATACTGATTTACCCTCAACCATTTGGAATTTCAGGAATTTTACGATAAAGTATTTTTCAATACCAAGATCCTCAATATTATACTTATCCAATTCCTCTCGCATCCCTTTTGCAGTGGATGTATCGTATACATCAAACAACACATTGGACAAAACCAATAAGAGGCATCCATGACAAATACGATTACGCTTATTCCACTCAATCACCACTTTTTGGCCTTCAAGAGTGGATTTTTCCTTATCAAAAATTGAGAAGACGCCAGGCCTAGCAATGGGTATGTCTTGATAAAACCTGAACTATACGTTATTCACAATCCTACTTAATGGCTCATGGATATTAAAACCTATCAGGATTTGCGCAAGTAGGAGTGTTGAGGCTCCTTGTGTGTGGAAAAATATTCCCACGTGGGCTATGTGGCATGCCAATCAAGAGGAGCACGGTGGTTGGCAACCCTATGTGGTTGGCGCAGTAGGCCGTAGGCCTTGATGGTGACCGGCAGTGGTGTTGTTGTTGAAAGAAGAGAGATGGAGTAGAGTAGAAGAATAGGAAAAATTATTATTGACTCAAAAGATTACAAATAGGAAGGGCTCTCTTTTATAGAGAGTACATATCCCTATTCTTAGAAACCAAAGATCTTATCTTTTCTAATTAAATCAAATCACAATTACTTTTCCTAAAACACATTTACTAAAAATAGAAAACATGACTCTTAAGCAAAGGACTCCAACTCGGGTTCTAGAACCCCATGACTGACTGCCTTATTGGGCTCTCCATACGCTGCCACGTGGACTGCCAACGTGGTCTGCTGACTGCCAACGTGATCTGCTGACTACCACGTGAACTATCCACGTTGCTCTTTATTCCACGTTCCAACAAAACCAATGTACATATATATACTGAAAGATCATTCTTTTCTTCCTCTCAGGCCTACAATGGCGAGACTATGAAGATAGAGAACGACTCTGCAGCCAAGGTGTTAGGATTCAGACGCATGAACTTGAGGTTTTCCTCGAGATGAGTCTAGACATTGCATAGGGTGTTGTACATTTCTGCTGTGAAGAATATTTTTTTCGGTTCTTTGTTGGTTAGAAATGGTTTTGAGTTAAAATTTAAATGTAATAAAGTTGTTATATTGAGACATGGAACTTTTTATGAAAAGAAATATTTGATATATTTTGACTTGTTATTTAGAGTGAGATGTGATGTGAATGTATCATCTAGAAATGCTTTAAATAATGTTAATTTTCATTCTATTTAATCTTGTGACGATTTGCAGAATACGGGAGCGTAGAGGCTCTCCACGAGGGAAAATATGTCGCCAGCAGGGTGTTGCCAATGACAAATGCAAGCGTGAACAGGGAGAAAGAGATGGCAAATGATTATTGTAAAAGAAAGGGAGAGAGGAAGTTGATGTGTTGGAAGAATTATTTTTTTAACTAGAAAATAAAGGGATTGCAAATGCTCTCTTTCATGAAAGAGAACATATCACAATCCTCTAAAACAAGAAACAAACCAATCCTAATCTAATCAAATCTTCTAAAAATAGGAAAGACCAAATCCTCTAAAACAAACTTTCTAAAATCAAATCTACTAAACTAAAGGCCACCAAACATGGACCACAAGACATACCAAAAATCCCATAGGGCTAGCGTCCTTTTAGGTGTTTCCTAGGCTGTCATATGGCACTGCCACGTGGCCTGACAGGGCTACCACGTGACACTTTTATTCTCCACTCCCAAGTTGAGACTAGGATGACAATGACTTGCCGAACTTGACTCGATGATGATGTGGCCAGACACTCTACCATCTTCTCTTGATGGACATCCTCTTGCCACCTCCGTAGTCGTTGCCTTTTTTGCAACCTATGAAGTCGTGGCTATTCGAGCAGACGTCTTGCCTTTGTATAAGTTGATGGATTCTCTTCTCCAACTTCTTCCTGACTACATCTTTTGTCTCGGGCGCTTTCTCAAATAGCATGAATCTCTGAATCTATCATCACTTTATTCTAAAGGTTGAGAGGAGTCTCTGTGCCTCTTTTTCTACACCCAAGAGCCACACACTTGAACTTGGCATTCCCTGATGTGCTAAAGGGTTCCACGCGCCCCCCTCAATTCAAGCCGATGCCATTACTCCACCCTGTAAGCTAGCGTAAGGCGCTCAGTTTCTCCAAACGTGTATAAGATCACTAAAAAGAAGGTAAAGTCAATGGTCCTCTAGGAAAAATCATGCACAACATGATCTTTTCTTTTCGTCTCCTTCCTACATATGTAGAGAATCCCACGGTAAGAGCCTAGATCAAATGCTCTAATACCATGTGATGATTTACGCAATACGAGAGCGTGGAGGCTCTCCCACGAGGGAAAATATGGCAGCAATAGGGTGTTGTCAATGATGGTTGCATGCGTGAACAAGGAGAGAGAGAAGGCAGCTAGCAGTCTTTGTAGAACAAAGGGAGAAAGGGAGTTGATGTTAGAAGAATTATTTCTTTAACTCAAGGATAAAAGGATTACAATGACTCTTTTTTATAAAGAGAGAACATATCACAATCCTCTAAAATAAGAAATAAACCAATCATAATCTAATCAAATCTTCTAAAAATAGAAAGACCAAATCCTCTAAAATAAACTTTTTAAAACCAAATCTACCAAACTAAGGACCACCTAACTTAGACCAAAAGACATACCAAAAATCCCATAGGGCTAGCACCCCTTCAAGTGTTTCCTAGACTGCCAGATGGCACTGCCACGTGGCTTGACAAGGCTACCACGTGCCACTTTTATTTTCCACAAATCTATTCGTAGTAATATTGAATCTTATGATACATGAAAATCTTGGGAAAGAGATTTATATGGACCAATCTGAAAGATTTGTAGCTCCTAGGAATGAGAAAAATGTTTGTAAGCTTGTTAAATCTCTTTATGATTTAAAACAAGTGCCCAAACAATGGCATGAAAAGTTTGATAAGACTATCTAGTCTTTTGGCTTTGTGGATCATGAATCTAACAAGTATGTCACTCTATGGTTAAGGGTGATATGTATATTATTTTATGCCTATATATAGATGATATATTACTATTTGGGTCATACATAAGGATTGTGAATGAAACTAAGTTCTTGAGTAGTAAGTTTGAGATAAAAGATATAGGTGCTACAAATGTAATTTTGAGTCTCAAACTAATTCGGCCAGCAGAGGGGTAGCTATTTCTCAATCTCATTATGTTAAAAAGGTTCTTGAGAAATTTGGCTATCAAGATTGCAAAGATGTAAATACTCCTTTTGATTCATCAAAAACTTTCTATAAGAACAAAAGTAGAACGCTTGTTTTACAACTAAGATATTCACATATTATAGGAAACTTGATGTATTTGGCTAACTATACTAGACTGGATGTTTCTTTTTCTGTGTCTAAGTTGAGTAGATACACAAGTTATCATCACCATACTCATTAGGATGCCTTGAACTGAGCACTCGGGAACTTAAAGGAAATTATTTTACTTAGTTTGCATTATGGTAAATATCTTCAATTTTAGAAGGATATGGTGATGCAAGCTAAATCAGTTAAATGGAGGACTATGGGAGTAATGGTGTTACAGGCATGTCTTTACCCTTGGAGGCAGTGCAGTCTCCTGGGGGCCTGCAAAATAGATCATTTTAACCTGGTCTGCCTTTGAAGTTGAGCTATGTGCTTTTAAGACTACTAGAATTAAAGCTGGATGACTAAAAGGATTTCATTTCAGAAATTCCTATAGTGGATAAGTTGATTCTTGTGATATCTTTACATTGTGATAGTATGACTGCAATAGCAAAGATTAAGAGTTCAAAATTTAATCAAAAAGCAAGAAGACATCCAAATCAGGCTCAAGTCTCTAAGGGATTTAGTGTCTCAAGGAGTGATTGCTGTGGAATTTATAAGATCCAAGGATAGCACAATAGATCCATTTACTAAAGGACTTGATAGATCTTTAGTCCTTAAGTCTAGGCTTGGGATGAGACTGAGACCCATTGGAAGTTCACCTGCAGCAACAACCCAACCTAATTGAGTAGAGATCCCACAAAGTAGGTTTAATGTGGTAACAACAAGCTCTATGAGGAACTAGTTAGCACTTATTGTTAGATGCTTTCGCATCTAAGTCCAATCCCTAGAAGCCTAAGTACCTTACGCTGTAGATTTAAGAAGAGCAAAGGCTCTAAATGGGTTCAAACCTTTTATGGCAGTATGTAACTAATGCATACTTAGAGAACGTCACCTATGTGAGTGTTACTGTGGATCGCAGTTAAGGGAATAGAGTCTTTCCTGAATATACTCATGAAACAAGATAGGGTGGATGGCCCCTAGGAGCATCAACCCTAAAGATTATTACCAAGAACTTCACTTTGTTGTCACCACTATACACCCTACATCAAAGGTCTAAAGTTCAAGACTAATTTCATTTTATTCATGTGGTAGTGAAGATGGATAACTCAGGTAAGGGTTCAAATCGAAATGAACCTTTACTGAAAGCAAAGTGTGGTAGCCAAAGAACTTATTGTCATATTTCAACGATAAATTTATAGGGAAATGTTGATTTTGAGAGCCTAACTACATTGATCAGGATGTAATTGATATATAATGATGTAGGGAATTCATTTTGAAATCAATGAGGTAAAGGTTTTTAGTCCATACTAAAAGTGAACAAACCACTTAGTGGTGTAAAAGACTTCTACCTCTCATAGCTTAAAGCATAAGAGGTAGGGATGGGGACTACACGCGTACATGCACCCTACCTACCTCGCCCTGACTTGGGCTCGAACTCGGGCTCGAGCGAGAATCAATTTAGAATTTGAAACTTGGATTCTTTTAGATCTTGGATTTAGCTTTCATATTGTTTTTATTGTTCTTATTTTTATTCTGAATCTTACCATATCATATTTAACTTGATTTAATATTTTTGATATATACAAAAAAAGTTGAAATGCATATAATTTTATTTATTTATTCCTTATATATGTAGATTTCAACAATATACAACTCTATTTTCTACAATTTGTGTATCATTTCCCATTTTATTGCTTTTATTTCTAATTACAGGAAATCAAGCAGTAAGGATGCTGAATAATAAAACAACAAACATAAAAGAGCATCACATGAAGACCTTAGTTAAATGGAAAACCCTTCTCGCGAAAGAAGGGACAAACAATGAGAAGAGTCCATAGAGCCTGGATCTTCTATTATAACTACTCACTGATACAAGGGATTACATGACTCCATGTATATAACCCTCCCTTATCGTTTTACACTGGAGTGAGGTGGAACTAAACATAAAACCACATAACATACCAAATTGGGTCACCATAAGATCAATTAATCTCTACAACATAGATATTTTCCAACACCCTTCTCAAGCTGCATATGTAGTGTGCTTGTAACAACTAAAAAGCCTATGCACAATGCTACAAAAACAACATGCATCGTCGACCACAGCCTACTAGCTCTGATGATGACAGGATGATTCAAATGTCATGTTGATGAGGAGGTTAACAATGGGAGCTTCAAGTGCTAGAGAATTTGTGTAGCTGAGTTGAAAATTATAACTCCCAAACTCCGCAACCAGTCACTTTCTTGCATCATTCAAACTCTTATCATGAACTCGATGCTGCTCATACTACCATATAAGTCTTGAGCACTACAACTGATCTATAACACAGAGAGCCACATATCAAAGAGACTTGGAACTTCAACAAGTTTAGACACCCGAAAAATACGGTTCAAAAACAAAAGCATTCACCTTCCAACATAAATCATACACCAAACAATGAAGGTGGAGACAACTACGAAGATACAACTCCAGAAGGCAAACCCCATTTGAGAAGCCATCCTTGAAGATGGTCCAGTAGATCTGAGGAAAAGAAAAAACAATTGGATAATTTATAGATAAAAATTAAATTTCCAATGGAATTAATTGTAATGATTTAATTTCATTAGAAATCCTACGACTCTTTTATATAGAGAGAGATCGTCGAGTCAAAGGTACAAGAATGCTCCTAAGAGACAAAGCACTCATAGCACTTACAATAAGAGAAAAAATAAATGACAACAACATATGTCAACACTCCCCCTAAAACTAGAGTATATATATCTATCATACTCAGCTTGGATATACAAGAATCAAATAAAGATCTAGCCAAGGGCTTGGTAAAAATATCTACAGTCTGCTCCTCAAATGCAACAGAAGTGGTATATAGCAATCTCTTCTGAATAATGTCCCTGATATATTGACAATCAACCTCAACGTGCTTCATCCTCTCGTGAAATGCTGGATTGTTGGTAATAAAGGTGGCTGCTCTATTATCACATCACATCTCCATGAGGCTAGAAAACTACACCTAAGGTTAATAAGTAAGGATCTAATCCACATCATCTCAGCGGTCGTCTAAGCCATAGCTCTGTACTCAAACTCAACACTACATCTTGCAACTGTGCCATGTTTCTTGCTCCTCCATGTGATCAGATTTCCTGCTAAGAAGGTGCAGAACCTAGTAGTGGATTTGTGATCCACATGACATCCGACATAGTCTACATCTGAGTAGCCAACCAACGTCATAGAAGACCCCTTGGAGAAGAAGAGAGCCTTCCCAAGAGTCTTGTTGACATATCTAATCACCATCAATGCTGCATCCCAATGCTGACGTGTTTGCTTGGTCATAAACTGACTTAGTCTCCCAACTGTAAAGATGTCTGGCCTCGTGATAGTGAAATACAGTAGCTTGCCTACAAGCTGTTAATACCGTCTACTATCTACCACCTGTGCATCCTCCTCATAGAGTGGCATCTTGGGGTCCATAAGAACATTGGCCTCCTTGGCCCCAAGCATACCAACCTATTACAAGATATCTAAAGCATACTTCCTTTGAGACAAAACTATAGCCTCCTTGCTGCAAGCAACCTCAATATCAAGAAAATACCGTAGAACCCCCAAGTCCTTTATGACAGACTGCTCTGCTAGGATGCACTTAACATCAGCAATACCCTGCACATCATCCCCTGTGATGATCAAATCATCAACATAAACAAGAAGTACCACAGTACCCCATATAGTCCTGACAAAAAGTGAAAAATCAGCTGTCAATCTCCTCAATCCAGATGCCTCTACAACCTGTGATAACCTCTGAAACCAGGCTCTGGGACTTTGTTTAAAGCCATATATAGCCTTCCGTAATCGGCATGCACACTCTCCCTTACTCTCAAAGCCAGGTGGCTGCTACATATAGACTTCCTCTTGGAGATCACCATAAAGGAAGGCATTCTTCACATCTAACTGGTGCAAGGGCTAATCTAACTAAACTGCCCCTGCAACCAACACTCGGACTGTGGGAAGTCTGGCAACTGGGGAGGTGTCAAAGAAGTCCACCCCATAAGTCCGGGTGAACCCCTTTACCACAAGGCGAACCTTGTACCTAGCAATACCACTATCAAGATTGAACTTCACAGTAAATACCCACCGACAGCTAACGAGCGCAACACTATCAGGAAGTAGAGTAAGCTCCCAAGTCCCACGGCCTCTAAGAGCAACCATCTCATCCTCCATGACTTCCCGCCATTTTGGATCAAGCATGGCCTCACGGTGAGTAGCTGGAATCTACGTAGTAGCTAACACCTACGTAAATCCAACAAATCCAGGAGCTAGACTATCAATAGCAAGTGCCCCCACCGTAGGATAAGTAGTGCAAGTCCGTGGTCGCTTCCAAATGGCTATTGAAAGGTCAAGATCATCGCCTGACACATCACATATCCTGTCCATTTGACCATCACATGGCAAACATGCATAGTGTCTAAAGGACTTACCTAAGAAATCGATGGTGAAGGCGAAGATGGGTGTCCCTGATAAGTAATATGAGGGCGGACGTTGTCTGGAGTGGCCCAGTTAGGCATGGAAAGGGATGCATAGTAGAAGATAGTGGTGGTGTGGTAGGGACAGGAATCTTAAGAAAGCTGCCAAAGCGAATGGAAGAATATGGCATAAGCGCCATATCACCCTCGAGAGGCATCTCAACAGCCATCACAAAAAAGAAAGGTACAGCCTCATGAAAAGTAACATCCGCTAAAACAAAATGCTGAGAAGTAAGCTGATCAAAACATTGATACCCCTTTTGTATGCGAGTATATCCAAGAAAAACACACTTAACTATTCTCGGTGCTAGTTTATCCTGACCTAGTCTCAACAAATGGACAAAGGCAACACAACCAAAAGTCCGAGGGTAACGTGAAACAAGGGATGATCAGGATGCATGACCTGAAGAGAAATCTGTTCATGCAATGCAGCATTAAGCATCCGGTTAATCAAAAAACAAGCAGTCAAAACAGTGTCACCCTAAAAGAGAAAGGGGACAGAATGGTGAATCAACAAAGTACGAGCAACATCAAGGATATGGCGATGTTTCCTCTCAACAATACCATTTTGCTGAGAGGTATGAAGACATGTTATCGCATAGATAATGCCACAACTAGAAAAGAAATTGCGCAAATTTAAAGTACAAAATTCCAAGGCATTATCATAACGAAAGCACTTCACCAAACAATAATGCTGAATTTTTATTTCTTTGATAAAGTTCTCAATAATTTATCCCACATCAAACTTATTTTTCAAGACAAACATCCAAGAAACATAAGAAAAGTCATCAACTAAAACAAGATAATATTTGTTTCCAAGTCGATCAGGAGTACGACTGGGACCACACACGTCCATATGAATCAAATCAAATGCAGCAACAGACGAAACAGAAGAACTCGAAAAATTAACCCTGTGGTGCTTGCCAAACTGACAAGCATCACAGGTGAGCAATAGTGGAGGGGATGTGCAGTAGAACATGTCTGAGGCGATGAATGGGTAGATGGCCAAGGCGGTGGTGCCATTGGAGAGGGGATCCAGCAGAAGCAAGGCCCTGAGTAATAGAAGCAGCTAAAGCATTACGGCTTGGATGGTACACCCCATGTTCCTCACGCCCTCCACCAATCATCTTCCCAATGAATTTGTCCCGCAAGACACAAGAGGACGCATCAAGAATAGCTCGGCAGTTCAAATCTCTAGTGATGTTACTAACAGGCAATAAACTCAAAGGAAAATCAGGCACATAATAAACATCTGCCAGTCTCAAAGTAGGAGATAAAGACATATCTCCATTGCCAACAAGTGGCGAGTGTCCCATCAGCCACCTGTACTGTCCTGGCAGGTGTAACAGGTGCTAACTAAGAGAAAAAGCCTCGATCGCTGCATAGGTGCTTGGATGCACTAGAATCAATCAACCACTCACCAGAAGATAAAAGTGGCGACATACCAGTCGCAGGTGTCTCTGAAGAGGATGCCATAGCTGCAGTGTCTAGAATCTGAGAGGAAGATGCCTGAGTCAAGGTCTCAATCTCAGTACTCAAGGAACTAATATCAAAAGTTAGAAGAGCTACATCAGATACCTCAACTACCTGATTGGCCACAAGTGACCTACCATACTTCTACCAGCATGTAATCTCAGAGTGACCAAGTCTGCCACAGTAGGTACATAGAGTCCTGGTATGTGTACCAAAAGAGCGTCAACGTTCATGACCGCATGCAAGGTAAGTAGTACCCCTGCCACATTTAAGGATCACAGCCAGTGCGGACGACTGAGCAATAGTGTCAGGAGTAGGAGTGTGTGCTGCAACTCTACTAAGTATACTATATGCTTCCTCCAGGGTAGGAAGCTCAGGAACAGTGAAAATCTGATCTCTGGCTGCCGCATACTCAGGTCCAAGGCCAGCCAAGAAAAGAGAAACAGCCAACTGTCTCCTAAAACTCCTCCAGGACTCACAGGCACACCCTGGCAGGTAGGAGTAATGCCTCTCCAACATTGCCCCCATGAAGGAGTAATACTGTGACAGTATGCATCCCTCCTGACGCAAATAGAAAAGGTCGTAGAAGACCTGAAAAACTCGTGCGAAGTTCTTAGCATGTGAATAGGTATCACGTAAAGACTCCCACATCTCCTTTATAGTAGTGTAGTACATGATCTCATCCCCTTGCGGGAAATAACCGTCTGCAATAGCATGCACAAACCATGGCATTGTCGCTATCCCAATTAGCATTTGTGTCTGTCTTGTTCTCAGGCTCCAGATCCGTAAGAATATAGCTCTTTTTATGACCCCTAATGGTCATAAGAAAGGTCTAGGACCACTGCAGATAGTCTCATCCAACTTAACAACAGGACCAAAGAAAGCGTTCTCGAGTACTCCGGTGTCGGAAACACAGCTCGAAGACACCTCAAACTGATCATCTGAAGCCATCTTCATAATCTGGAAGCCTCGATCAAGCTTCCATCACCACGAAATTATCAACAAATCTGAAATCAAACATATTGAGAACTACATTATGGACTGGCATCACTAGATCAGGGCAAAAAGCCCCTCACAATCATTGCACAAGGATCGGATCATCGCACACCGCCTCCCTGTCGATCTGTGGTGCCAATCGCCGCCGCAGACCACTGTAGCAATGTCGCTGAAGGTCGCAGCGAGGCTACTGGGGGTTAGCGCCGCCTGCAGCGTGGTGTCACAGACCCCACCAGCAACCCTTGTTGCTGCTGCACCTCCGAAGGCTAAAACGACCTCCAAGGTCACCGTAGCATCGCCGCTAGCAACCCTAGGTGCTGCAGCGCTGCCACCGAAGACTAGATCAACCCCCAAGATCACCGCAGCATCGCCGCGAGCACTACACATCGCCTAAGCGCCACTAATGGTACAACAAGCCCGCCTGCATCGCCACAGCACCGTTGTACGTGCTGTAGCGCCCTGCTAGAGCACCGCCGAGTGCTACTGTCGCTCACGAGAAAGACAATTAGGATTTGGTGGTTAGGGTTTAGGAGGCCGTGAGGGGTGGGATACCTAAAGCCACGATCTAAGACCAGTGCTTTGATACCAAATTGGTTGTAATGGCTTAGTTTCATTAGAAACCCAAGGGCTCTCTTATATAGAGAGAAACCATAGAATCAAAAGTACAGGAATGCCCCCGAAGGATAAAACACCCATAGCCCTTACAATAAGAGGAAAAATAAAGGACCACAACATATGCTAACAAATGGATTTGGGACTACCATGTAACAATTTACTAAACTACAACCAATAAAGCTTGGAAGAAATATGCACTTCTTGAGGTGTGAAGTTTGTAAGTCAGCTAAGCAACCTCGTGTTTCTTATCCAACTTTGAATAATGGATGTAATCATCCATTTGATTTGATTAACTCTAATGTTTGAGGCCCCACTAAAATTAAAATTGCATATGGATATCAATATTTCTTGTGTTTCGTTGATGATTGGTTACACTATCTTCATTTATTTGTGAAAGAACTAGCATGAGGTTCCTCTTATGGTGTAATTTTTTTCAAATTAGTAGAATATCAGTTTGATACATGATTGAAGGTGTTTCTTTCTGAATATCTTGTTGATTCTTTATAAAGGTTTTTCCCAAAGTAGAGGCATTATTCGTAAGACTTTTGCAGCTATACTCCCAACAAAATGGTGTCATCGAAAGGAAGAATTGACACCTCTGTGATACAACAAGAGCTCTATTATTGCAAAAGAATGTTCCTAAATGTTATAGGGGGATGCCATCACGACTAGTACCTTTCTCATCAACAAAATGCCGTGTCATGTGCTTGGAGGAAAAACACCTTATTCTGTCGTTGTGTCGCATAAAGATTTGTTTGGTTTAGAGCCACGTATTTTCGAATGCTTATATTTTATTCATAATAATGCACCTACCTATGATAAAATTGATCCTTGATTTTTTCAGGTGTTTTTCTTTGCTATCCAGCAACTCCAAAAGGATAGAAGTACTTGGACCATGTCACAATAAAAGAAAATGTTACCAAGGATGTCGCATTCTTTGAAGATGAGAACTACTTTATCAAACAACCTCTTCAAGGGAAGAGTAGGAGCGAAGAGAAGTTTGATGTTTTTGATAAGAATGAGGTTAGTGGAAATGTCGAGACTGAAAAAACCAATCCCATCACATCTTCCTCCCCAACACTAGGTCAAAGCATGTTTATTCGGCTAGATGAAGGTTCGATCACTGAACCTATACCTATTTTTGATACTGACGATTCTAGAGATCAGACACAAGGAGTGATCATTCTGAGGAGATGACGGATGAAATTTTTGATGAGTTAATAAGGCAAGTGGGGTAGTTGTTGACCAACTTGGGGAGAGTATTGCTCAAAGGCAAGTGCGAAGAGAAATAAGGAGGCTAGTAGATATGCATATGCACCCGTTATCCTATAACCTATCTAAGTTTCACTTATAAATGTTTTTTGTCATCACTTGCAGCATCTATTGTCTTCAGGAATGTTGAAGAAGCTCAGTTGGTTCTCAAGTAGGTGGAAGCCATGAATGAAGAACTGAGAGCATTGATTAAAAATCAAACATGGGAAGCTATTGATACACCCAAAGAAAAGCTCATTGTGGAATCGAAATGGGTGTACATGATAAAGTACAAGGCAAAAGGGCAAGTAGACAAATATAAGGCGAGATTAGTAGCAAGGGGCTTTACCTAAAAATATGGGAATGACTACGCCAAGATGTTTGCCCCTATGGCGAAAATGAACTCTTGTATGAGTTATTCTTTTTTTTTTTTTTTGAGAAGTAAAAGGGTAGTTATCCAACCGATAACCACCCAAATTCATTCCACCAAAACGTCAAACCATCACAAATTACAAAGCAAACTCCCAGGAGGCCACCTGGGAGGAGATAGACGAGAGAACATTCTCCACATAAGGCCTCTCACCCCTAAACACGACTCTGTTCCTCCCCAACCACACACACCACAATACAGCCAGCACCCTGGCTCTATCTCTCTTGGACCGAAAGGTGGTCACCCCAAGCGTGGCGCTACCTCTCCGGAACGACGACCAAAAGCTAGACACATCTCAGTGGTCTATCCAGGGCTAGTCCATTCTCTACCAAATAAGTGAAACAAAAGGGCACTGGAAGAAAAGATGTTGCACGTCCTCCTATACCTCTCCACAAAAGGAGCATTTCACATCGTCCATCTGCACCCATCTCACCCTCTACATCTTTGTCACAATCCTTCCTCTCCGCAGGAGCCAAGAGAAAACCTTAACCTTCAGCGGGCAATTCGCCTGCCAAAGCAACCTATAGTCTCTGGAGAGGTCCGCATCCACAGGCTATGCAGTGCCACCCAGCTCTCCAAACACCTTCGCCACGGTGAACTCCCTATCATACCAAGAAAAAGCATCTCTCCCCTCCTCGAGTGCCCAACCCTCCAGCTCCTAAAGCAACTGCTGAAACTCTGCAGCTCTCTAATCGGAGAGACCTCCCCAAAAAGTTGGGCACCACGCCCCATCCCAGCAATCTCCAACCGTGGATGTCAGAGCCCTCGCCCTCCCGAAGAGGCGAGGAAACCTATCACTGAGGCTGCTCCCCCGCCCCTGCCTGTCATCAAGCCAAAACCTAAAGGTGTCCCCCGCATGGAGCTCCAGCGAAAAGAAGGGTCGCACCTTCGATGCCAGCTTCGCCAAACCTCTGAGGAAGTGGGACGCCCCTAGAGGGGGGGCCTCCAGCGGCTCCCACGAGAGAAGAGTCGTAGCCATGCCGCATGACATCACCAAAGAGACCCCGCTCCTGCCCAACCAACCTAGCGGTCCACTTCGTGAGGAGGCTCAGGTTGACCCTCCCTACATCTCTAACCCTCAACCCACCATCCTGCAGCGGCCGACACACCTCCTCCCAAGCCACTAACCTCGCCCCCCGCCCGGCTGCTCCTATGTTAGACCAAAAGAAGCCTCTCATAAGCCCCGAAATCTTCTTCTTCACCTGACACGACGCCCTGAACACAGAGAGGAAAAAAATCGGAATGGAGGACAGCACCGCCTTCACCAAGGTCAACCTCCCTCTCCTCGACAAAAGCCTAGATGACCAGCCTGTCAACCTCCTCTCCATCTTCGCCAGAAGCGGGATCTAGTCCTACACCCTAAGACATCTATCAGAAAGCAGAAGCCCCAGGTACACCAAAGGTAGAGCACCCACTCCGATCCAAAGGACGCCCACCACCTCCACAACCTCCTCAGTCGTCATGTTCATCGGAATGAAGTTGGACTTCAGATAGTTGATCTGCAGTCCCGAGGCCTCTCCAAAGAGCTCCAACAATATCCTTAATCTCCTCGCCGCCACAATCGACCCCTCCATCAAAACCAATGTATCGTCCGCATACAACAGAGGAACCTCCCTTCCGCCACCACCCCCAAAGCCACTGATTAGTCCCCTCGCACAGGACCTGTGAGTTGCTCTTGCTAGAGCATCTGCCGCCAGTACAAAAAGCATCGGAGCGAGTGGGCAGCCCTGCCGAACTCCCCTTCTAGGCTGCACCCACCCACCTGTAGGGTTCTCGTTGACCAACACGGAGGAGGTCGTGGTCACGCACCACTTCATCCAGTCAATCCAGACCTGGGGGAAACCTCTTATCACCAGAGACGTCCACAGGAAGTCTCACTGTACCGAGTCATAGGCCTTACCGAAATCAACCTTCCAAAGGAAGGCCTTCCTCCGCTCCCGCTTCCACGCCGCGAGGGCCTCCAAGGTAACCACGAAACCATCTAAAATACCCCTTCCCGGAATGAATGTCGTTTGTACTGGTGAGATAGGCTCCCCCAAGATGGGCTAAAGCCTGTTGGCTAGGACCTTAGCTACAATAAGGTAGACTGCGTTGGAGAGGGCAATAGGACGGTAGTCCTCAATTACCTCCGTACCTTCCTTCTTAGGCAGCAGAAAAAGGTAGAACATGTTCAACCTGTCGAACCCCCTATTACCCTCTGCAAATTTCTCCATCATCTGCATCACTTCCCGCTTCGTCAATGCCCAAAGCTCCTTAAAGAAGGCAACGGGGAAGCCATCCCTCCCCATTAAGACCCCAAACCGCATCCCTTACCTCACTCTCCGTGAAAGGAGAGGTGAGGCCCAAAGCCTGGTCTGCCGTGACGCTCGACACATCCACTCCCCGCCACCTCCAACCCCCTCTGCTCCGCCTCCTCATGAAATCCCTGAAATAGGCCGCCGCAGCACAACCAACCTCCTCCCTACCAGAGAAGGTCTCATCTCCCACCTGCAAGCTCTCAATCCAGTTCCTCCTCCTCGCCGAGGCCATCTGGTGAAAGAACTTGGTGTTGGAGTCGCCTTCATGCAACCATTTCTGCCTCGATCGCGTCTTCCACTCCACCTCCGCTTTCCTGTCCTCCTGCACCACCCGAGTCAGTTCGACCCAGCTGCGCTTGTCATCCTCGGAAGCAGATTCGAGGTCCTCGCATCTGTCTATCCTGGCAATCTCTGCTAGAGCCTCCATCTTCCTAGAGGGCCTGGCCTCCCTGGTCTCTCTTCTGTACACCCTCAACATGTCTCTCAAGCCATCTAACTTCTTCACCAGACGAATCGTGGCTGATCCCTCCACCTCCATCGTGCTCCACTTCTCTTCTACCATGCCTCTGAATCCATCCTCCAGCAACCAAGACTTGTCGAACTTGAAGTAGGTGCCAAAGCACGACCGCTCATTTGCCTTCCACATAATCAGCGTGTGGTTAGAGAAAGGCCTCTTCATCGGGACCACACCCGCCAACGGAAATGCCTCTGTCAGCTCAACACTGGACAAGAATTGGTCAATCCTGGATTTCTAGCCGTTATTATTCCTCCAAGTGTAGGAATAAGAAGTAGGGACCATATCGAAGAGGCCATGCACCGCTATGAACTCCACAAAGCCCTCTGAGCCAGGGTCCTGCCTGCCACACTCTCCTGGTCTGTCATCAACCTGCAGCGTGACATTAAAGTCACCTTCAATCAACCATGGCCTCCCCTAGTTCCCTGCTGCTACCATCCCAAGCTCTTCCCACATCGTCCCCCTCTCCTACGAACCGGACAGGCCATAGACATCCGTGACGTCCACCTTGGCCTCGTCTGCGATCCTAGTTAGTCCGACCGAGATAACATGCCTCCCTGTAAAGCTATCCTCCAAGGAGAAGACATCCTTACGTCATCCAAGTAGCTGCCCCCCTGCACGGCCAACCGCATCTAAACTCAGGAAACCCTCCATCCAGGTGCCCCCAATCTCCCTCCACAACCTCCCATCACAGGATTGCAGCTTCGTCTCCTGAAGCAGAACCATGTCCGCCCTCCACTGCCTGATATAGCTCCCCAACGCCGACCTCCTGGAGGGATCATTGAGACCCCTAACATTCCTAGACAATACTCTGTTCATGGGGCAACGAAAGGGATCTCCTTCACAGCCGGGCGGAAGCCCGCAGCCTCCATTATCCGACAAACCTCTCGTCCATCACATTCAGTGCCATAACAGTCGGCCGCGATGCCGGCAGGGGCCCTCCCCGACCGTCAACCATCACCCAACCACTCCTCCTGCTCTTCCTGAAGGACCACCATCGATTATACCAGAGACCGCCTCCCCGTTCCCTGTTCACGACACGAGGCTGCCAAGCGACTATGCTGACCCAGACATGGGCCCCAAGTCGATCCAGCATGGCCATCACCTCAGCTCCAGCGCCCTCCATGGCCTCCACATCCGACACTACGCCCAGTCCAATGTCCTCGCACATCGTCGCCGCTGCTCCGGACTCCCTCGCCAAGGCCCCACCCTCGCTCTCCCCGAGCTCCACCGCTACAGATCCCTCCGCGTCCCCCTCGCCTCGCCTCGCCTCGGTTGCGCCACGGTCTCTGCATCAGCCTCCGCACCACCCCTCCATGGCCTCCTCCAAAGCACCCTCTCCCCGGCCAAAACAGGGCGAGGCAAGGAGGCCTTCCAGCTCGAGGACCCTCTCCCTCACCCTCTTCTCCTCCTACTCCCTCTCCTGCTCTAGCTGTGCCTCCCTTCACTCAGAGGGAGAAAAGCTGCCGCCAAGGGTCCCCCAAGACGGATCCCCCTGAGACGATCGCCTTGCCGCAGGAGCACCGGGTCAGCATCCGCAATCCAACTCCTAGCCAAACGGGTCTCCCCACTCGCTACTCGGATCCCCCATCCGACAGGCGTGCCCCAGTAAATGGGTCACTCTACCAACGCTCAACCCGACCACCTCCGAACCTACAAAACGACCCTCCTGGCAGGCGTCCTCACCCTTGCCCGACTCCTCCACTTCCCCAGGCTACCCTCGCGCCTGAGATCTCGCACCCTGCCCCACGGATCTCGACGACCCCCCCGAGGACTGCACCTCGGACCCCGCACCAACCTGCGGTTCCGCCCACCTCGATCTCCACACCAGCCTTGTGTCCTGTGCCCTCGCTACGCCTGGGGGATCCCCGGTCGCCCCCTCAGCTGGCAGCGGCGAGCAAGCAACCACCCAGGAGGCTCCACCAGCCCTCAGGATCACCCTCTCCATCAAATGGCAGCCGATCTTGAGCTCAACCTCCACAAGCAGCGATCGAGCGACGAAGTCGATATTCCAACACTATTTGAGCCGCGCAAAAGGCCCAACCAGAGCCTCCACCACCTCAATCGTCCGCAGCCACCACGGTACCCCAGTAAGCACCACCTTAAGCCGTGGCCGCTCCGGGGGCCACACCGAGGTGGCCCCATCATGTATGCATGGCCTCTACCACCGAAGCCTACCCCTCCTTAGCCGGACCTCCTCCCCACACAGCCACGTCCACACCATCACCAGGAGGCCGAGCACAAGGAACCTCCCCCTTCCACGACCAAGACCTTCGACCCCCTCCCCTCGAGGGCTTCGAAGACCTCACTGCGCCGAACCCGACCCTCTAGGACCTCCCCCACCAGCCCCCCTTCAACCGCCGCCCTCAGCCTGACCGCCTCGCCCGACCACGGTGCCTCAACCTCAGCCAGTGGCACCTTCGACGCTGGCGGCAGGGGCAAGGCACCCCCAACCCCAACCACGCTTCGATGACATCGCATGTTGTGATGCCCTAGGCCGCCACACCTCCAGCATCGCTAAGGGTCGCAACACTCCCTAGCAAAGTGCCCCCGACTAAGGCACTTGAAGCACTCAGCCCTCGCTACCGGTCTTCCACCTCCCTCCACCCCAGCTGTGCGCTGCTTCTCGCTCCGCCTCCTCTCCACCACCACCCAGCTATCCCCCCTTCGCTCTCACCCTCGCTCTCGCCCCATCTCTCCCTGTATGAGTTATTCTTACTTTCGTTGTTTAGCTTAACTGGTCTTGACATCAATTATATGTAAAGAATGCCTTTCTAAATGGAGATCTTAAAGAAGAGGTATACATGGATATGCCTCCTGCATACGAATAGAAAAGGAAGTGTTGTATCAAAAAATCTTTGTATAGACTAAAACAATCTCCATGAACTTAGTTTGAGCAATTTCGAGTTGCAATGAAGAAGCAAGTTTATAAATAGGGTAATAAAGACCATACCCTTTTTGTGAAACAAAGCCGTATCGATGTGACACTTTTACTTGTTTATGCAGATGTCATGATTCTTATAGGCGATGATGGCCAAGAGATCTTAAAAGTAAAGGCAAAGCTAGGAATTAAAGATATGGGGAAGTTGAAGTATTTCCTAGGCATATAAATAACTAGATCTCATGATGATCTTTTCCTATGCCAAAGGAAGTGCACACTTGACTTGCTAAAGGAGATAGGAAACCTGGGGTATAAGCCCGCACATACTCCTATTAAGGTAAAACACCAATTAAGTCTTAAAAATGGAAAAACACTGAATGAATCCCAAAAACCCACATATAAGAGGAATATAAGGAAGTTGATCTACCTCACACCGACTAAGCAAGATATAACTTATGCCATGAATGTGGTAAGTCAATTTATGCATGCTCCTACTAATGCCCATGAGAATCCTTTGTTACTTGAAGAAAAATCCAACAAATGGTCTCCTTTTTACTAATGATGTTAACTGGGCTGGTTTAGTGGATGATAGGAGATCAACTACTGGCTATTCTAATGATTGAGAGGAAATCTTGTTATCTAAAGGAACAAGAAACAATCGACGTGCGCAAGATCATGTGCAACGACAAAATATGGGGCCATGGCTTTGGGGGTAATTGAAATGCTACAGGTAAAATTCATGTTGACAGATATAGATATGGCACTTCAACTTTCCATGAAACTATATTGTGACAATAACACAGCGACAAATTTGGCAAGTAATTCGGTTCTTCATGATTGCACCAAGTATGTGGAATTATATCACCATGTCAGCTGGGAAAAATTTAATGCAAGAGATTTACGTCTTCCATACATGAAGTCTAAGGAACAAGTTGCACACATCTTCACCAAAGGGCTGTCCACAAGTAAATTTAAGGAAAATGTGGGCATGTTGGGCATGTTTGACATTTATGCCCAACTTGAGAGAGAGAGAGTTGAGGAATGTTTGTAAATGGGTAAATGAATTTCCAAGTGTGGGTCCATTTAACTCTCTAGTATAAATGCTAAATACCCTCATCTTTTTGCCCTTTGAGTAGAGAAACCCTAGCCTCCAAGAGAAAGGGCATTAAGGCTACATTCCAGTGGTTTTTTCCCTGCCCTTGAGGAGGGTTTCCACGTAAATCATTTGTCTTTGTGCGTTTGATTCGCATGATTTCTTGTTTTCCACGATTGACAAGATGTATCATTGATGTTGCTTCAATGGTTGAGGTTGATAGGTTTGATCCGTCATCAACATCCATTCATATTCTAACGAAAGAACTAAGCTAATTGTGCTCGATCCTAGATTCTCTGGAATGTCCAAATCCTTGGTATGGTCCATGTTTGGCTCCTAACTCTAGCCCAAACCTTGGCTTGCGGCAAACTCCCAATCTGGGAGTATTTTCCTCAAGAGGTCTCTGGCTTCCGATTTAGATCTAGATTGGGATCCTCTAGGGGTCCTCAACTTTAGTATCCAACTCTTTTGGGACAGGGGCCACAGCTTGAACATATTGAGATAAACACATTTCCTCTAGGCTATTGAATCCATTAGGTATCTTGGTCTCAACAATGTGGTCTTTTATGTGCTTTTTTATTATGAAGAGGCTCGATGCACTTTAGAATATTTCAATCCTCCTAATCCATTGCTTCATATCGATTGACAAGTGGAGGTAGCTATGGAAGAAAACACTAATAAAACAGCATAAGAGACTCAATTGCAAAATGCCAACCAAAAATTAGAATTTAATATCGAGTGAGGGAATGACACCAAAAAAAAAAAGTTAAAATAGAATGAACCACCAACTAATGAATTCCATATAGAATTCAGAACTCTATGATTAATGCACATGCTTAAGCAGACATTTGGTTATAAAGACAGTTAACCCCTACGGTCTTGTGTTCTTCGTCATTTCCTATAGTTGTATTAGTTTTATTTCCTTGATAAGTACTCATGTAATTTTCCCACCTCTATATATTGAAAGGTAGGGTTATGGAATAAATTATTCAGTTCATTTGTTCTAACTTGGTACGAGGGTTGCGGTTCTAGGTCGAGGTTCGATACCAAGCTTAATTCTCATACCTTCTTCTCCACCAAAAAAAACCCTTGCTAGGCCTTGGAAGGTACCTCCACCACCGCCAACCTCCCTTGGCTGGCCGGTGGGACACCAAGCATCTCCTGGGCCATCATATTCATGCAACATCTCCCTCTCTTCATTGATTGTCTCCTCATCCCCACACAACATCGCTCCATAGTTGCCTCTTCACTGCTACCAGCACCTATGCTTGGCCAAGGAGCATCGCAACGAGAAGGAAGCGCCACTAGTGCTCGTCCTTGAGCGCCGGCAGCACGCAGCAACAAGGAAGTGTCACCAGCACCTGTACTAAGCTAAGGAGCACTGCCAACGATGAGGAAGCACTGCTAGCACCTCCGCGTAGACCTTGCTGTAGGGCTCTGGTCTTGGTGTAGTCACCAGTAACTCCGCCTGGCCTTGATGTTGCCACTGAGGGCTCCTAGGGAGGTTGCAGTCCATCCATCACGCATCTAGGGGTTGTGTGGGGTCTACTACAAGGGTCCCGCAGGTCTTCTTTTCTTGTTTTGACGTGTTCTTGCATCGACAGGGATTCTAGTCCCCACTTAATGGTTTCATTTATTTCCCCATGTACATAGACATTAGCTAGTTCTGGTTAAAGTCGATATAGCGTCTAAGGGTTCGTTTAAGGTGACACCGAAGAATTTTTCTAAGACTAGGGTGTATAAGAACCCCTTTTTTGGTCCCATGGTGAGGCTAGATAAGACCGATTACGCCTAATGGTCACAGACCTTTTTAATGATAGTAGAAGGTCACAACAAGGAGCATGTTTGCTTCAACCAGAACCATAAGTTAAGACTGGGAAGAATGCTTCATGGATAAAGGATAAAGCCATGGTTCGTGCATGGATCATGAATTCAATGATCCCTATGATTGCGGATGAGATCATGTATTACTGAACTACTAGGGAGATGTGGGATAATTTGAGAGATACATACTACCATGAGAAGAATTTCAACCCAATATTTCAAATATATAACAAGCTCTCTCAGCTTTGTCAGGAGGGTCGCATGTTATACTAATAGTACTCAACCTTGAAGGGTCTTCTGGAGAAGTTTACTGCATTGTAGGCTAGTGTTCATGTGTGCTACTCAAAGGGCATATTGCAATGAAGCAGCAGTCCTTCAATTTTTTGTTGGTCTTGGACCAAACTATGTAGCAACACGCTAATATCTTCTTACTCTATCAAAGCTTCTCACCTTGGAGGAAGCATACAACAAGATGAGTAGGATTTTGTCACCCTTACTGCTACTGAGCCTGTAGGTCAGACCTCAGCTCTTACTGCTACTCAAGGCTGTAGTTGAGGTGCTCCAGTAACAAGGGGCAGAGGCCAAGGTTGCGAACCCATTGAGAGAGTACGACTGACTTGCACGTATTGTGGGAAGTCAGGACATATGGAGAATAATTGTTGAACCAAGCATGGTAGCCCTCCTATGGCCAATCAAGTTGTGACTACTACAGAGCAGGCCACTGATATTGTATCTATGCCCAAGGCAAATTATGATGAACTACTTCAGTGCCTTACTCGGTTGTCACAGGAGGCATCATCCACTTCAGAAATTGTAGCTTTTACCACATCGTCAGGTACAGAGTTTGCCCTCTCCACTTATGCTGATGCTCCGTGTGATACATATCTAGATATGGATTGGTTGGTTGATTCTGGAGCCTCGAGACATCTCAAAGGAGATCAGAGATGTTTTCGGTACATTAAACCTATTTGGTCTAGGAAAGATAATACAGGTGGCAGATGGGAGACACTCCAGGATTACTAGACAGGGGGAGGTTTCAATTACCCCCAATATGAAATTGGCAGATGTTCTTCTCATGCTTGATTTCCCTATTAGCTTGTTATTTGTCGGTAGAAAAACCAAGGAGCTAAATTGTTGTGCTATATTTGATGCCACCACTTGTAATTTTTAGGACATCCTAACAGGGAGTATAATTGGTGGTGGCCATAAAGAGGGGGGTTTACCACATATTCTAGTCTTTAGTTGTTGCTACCATGGAGGTGTTACTTTTACTACTTGGCCTTCTTTTCTAGTGGCACCTTCAACTTGGTCATCTACCACTAGATTCGCTTTGCCGAGTTATACACCACATATCTTTGTTTGCTCCTATTACTTGTAATGCTTGTCAGCTAGGCAAGCATCATCGGAGTGCTTTTCCTACTTGTCAAAGCCCTGGGAGTTGTTCCAATTGGTTCATACCGATGTATAGGGCTCAAGTCGTATTCCTGATTTATTGGGTCATCATTATTATTTACTACTTGATGATTTTTCTCATTTGTCTTGTTATTTCTATTAAAAAAAAGTCTAATGTTGGTACTATTTTGAAATAGCTTATTCTTGAAATAAAGAACCAGTTTAGTATATGTGTTAAAAATGTTTGTTCTGACAATGCTCTTAAGTTATGTACCCAATGTTTATGTGCTTTTCATAAGTCTCATGGCCTCATTCGTCAAACTACTTGTCCTCATACCTCCTAGCAGAATAAGGTTGTTGAGAGGAAGCATAGGTACATTCTTGATGTAGCACATACTTTACTTATCCATTACAGTTCCCCTCTCTCTAGTGGAGAGATGCTATGTCACAACGTGTTATTTGATTAATAGGATGCCCAACTTATTCATAAACAAATTCCCTTGTAGGCTCTTTATCCAAAGGGTAATCTGTTTCATGTTCTGCCTTGGGTGTTTGGATGTATTGCTTTTGTTCATATTCTTACTGCTGGTCAGGATAAGCTTGCTCCTAGGATTGTCAAATATGTCTTCTTGGGATATTCTCATATCCAGAAGAGATATAGGTGCTATGATCCTATTGCCCAAACACTATGTGAGTGTCAATGCCACTTTCCAAGAGTCTATCCCATATTTTTCTACTACAAGAAGTCTTTCTACAGAGGCTACCAAGGTACCTACGCCTACACCACCATCTGAGCTACCACCCTTTAAGCCTGAGAGGTTCCGTAACCTCCCTCACATACAAACTTCCGGTCACTTATAGGTGACCCCCATCTTCAACGCCAACTCCTACTCCACCTGAGGTGAGCACAAGTGATTTACAGACTAATGATGTTGTGCCAAGTGATGATGGTACAAGATCTATATAAGGAAATGGTACCATGTCACTTCCTTCTTCCTCTACATAGCCAAAGACAGAACCTCAGACAATTCCTGCTCCTAACGATCTTGATCTCCCAATTGCAGTCTGCAAAGCTCCACGCAGTTTTAGTAGATACCCTCTTTCTAGTGTAGTGTCTATAGATTTTCTTGGTGGGGCCTCTAGCAAGTTTTTCCATGCACTGTCTGCCACACAGATTCCATCGTCTCACCAACAGGCTACTCTTGATCCAAAGAGGCAACAGGCCATGGAGGATGAGATGACTGCACTATGGTCCTGTGGCACGTGGGAGCTTGCTGGCTTACCTTCAAGTGCATCAGTTGTGGGGTGTAGGTGGGTCTTTACCATTAAGTATGACGCCGATAGGAAGATAGCGAAATACAAAGCCCATCTTGTGGCTAAAGGATTCACGCAGACCTATGGCATAGACTTCTTTGACACATTCTCACTAGTGGCACGACTTCCTACTGTGCACATTTTGATCTCAGTAGATGTGCAAAAAGACTAGAAGAATGCCTTTCTCTACGGTGACCTGCAAAAGGAGGTGTATATACAGCAGCCTCTAGACTATGAAGTTTAGGGTGAGTGTTCAAGGGTGTGTCGCTTGGGCAAGACAATCTATGGTTTGAAGCAGAGTCCCAAGGCATGATTTTCGAAATTGTTAGAGCTGGTTGAGACGTTGGGCTTTTAAAGGTTGTCATCCAATCATTCACTATTTGTCAAAAAGACAACACAAGGTGTGGTGGCACTCTTAGTTTATGTTGATGATATCATGCTTACGGGGGATGATACATCTAGACTTGTTGAGGTCAAGGGGAATCTGACGAACAACTTTGTTATAAAAGACCTAGGACCACTCAGATACTTCTTTAGGAAAAAAGTGGCGTGGAGCAGGAAGAGCATTGTACTTTCTCAGAGAAAGTATGCACTTGACTTATTGCAGGAGACTGGCATGCTGGAGGCAAAGCCAACTAACATTGCCATGGATCCCAAAGCACAATTATATGATGAGGAGGCAGAGGCAGTGGATAGGCGACAAGATAAAGGGTTGGTGGGAAAGCTTCTCTATTTGACTATTAGGAGACCAGATATTTCCCTTGCAGTTAGGAAGTTAAGTCAGTTCATAGATATGCCTACTAGACAAGAATAGGATGATATAATGATGGTGCTCAGACACTAGGAAATGGGGTCTTGTTCACTAAGTGTCGTGGCCTATACAGACACTAACTATGCAGGGTGTTTGGCTAACAAGAAGTTCACCACCGGTTTCTGTACCTATGTAGCATGGAATCTGGTAACATAGAAGGTAAGAAACATGTTGTTGTTTCTAGATCCAGTGCAGAGCTTGAGTATCAGGTCATTGCACACACAGCCTCTGAGATGATGTGGGTGAAATCTCTCCTAACTTATTTACATGTCTCGGTTGATACCCCTATAGAGATGTGGTGCGACAATAAGGCTGACACATATATTGTTAACAATCCCATGTTACATGAGAGAACCAAGCACGTAGAGGTTGATTGCCACTACACACATGACCTGATTCAAAGAGGTCTCATCTACACTATTCATGTCTCCTCTGATAACTAGACAGTAAATACCTTTACCAAGGCGTTACCCTATTCTTCTTTTAATAATTGTTGTTCTAAGCTAAACATGATATACATCTATACTCCAGCTTGAGGGGGTTTAGCTTGAGGAGTGTTAGCTCCTATGGTCTTGTGTTACTTTGCTATTTCCTTAGTTGTATTAC
Organism: Thalassia testudinum; assembly: GCA_037157565.1. Lineage (NCBI taxonomy): Eukaryota > Viridiplantae > Streptophyta > Magnoliopsida > Alismatales > Hydrocharitaceae > Thalassia > Thalassia testudinum. Next base: position 53,240,306 of record JAZHRO010000078.1, read on the forward strand.
TTTTATTTTTTTGAGGAATATTCATGTAATTTTTCCACCTCTATATATTGGGATGTAGGGTTATGGAATAAACTATTTGATTCATTTGTTCTAACTAAGACAAACAAACAAGAACTAGTGGAATATAAACATACCCAAGGAAATAGAAAAGCTTACAGCTCATGGCATAGGAATTCCATTGAAGATAAGACTTAGAGACATACAAACATGAGATATTACAAGCAAAGGAGACTTCTTCGCGTTTGAGTAGATTGCAAACAGGGGAGATCAGGTGGAGAAACTCCCTATGAGAGGAGAACCAGATTGGAGGCACATGACAAACTAATCCATCATTTTGAAACTTTAATCGATAATTCATCTTAATCATGGTCTTTGCTTTCCTATAAAATCTTGCCAGGCAAGGAGGGGAGATCACATCTTATTTAGCAACAAGAATCCAACACCACAATAACATAGGACAAAAAATTGGATCCCCCCAGCACCTAGCACATTGGTAATTCAAGGGCAAAATACGCATTTGAAACATGTAGATAGACAGTTGTCTACTAGTAAGAAGCCAACATATAACAAAATGAATAGGCAAAGTTCTCAAAATATTTACTCAAAAAAAAAAAGTTCTCAAAATATCAGGCACAGAATAAAATAATCACAAGTACAGAAAATCTTAGGCACCTTGTTCCCAGACGGTGAATTTTTCTTCGGTCTAAATGTTTTCTGGTTCCTGAATCAAAAAGGAAATACCAGTTATTTCAAAGATAGCAACATTTCACCACTTTATACAAATGTGTTTAAACCTGGAAAACCTCTCAACATTCTGAAAATCTTTACGAAAACAATGGGAATTCGATTGAGTAAACAGCAAGAAACAGGAAACAAGAAAATATTTTATTTTCTGCCATCCCAATCTTTGTACATCGACTGAGAATCAGCAACGAAGCAATGATCCACGGCATAAGAAGGGCAAAAAAAGACTGCACCATTGACACACAAAGAAAAAAGAGAGAAATTCATCGGGAGAGAGAGGAGAAAAAAGGAAAATTCCAAGCAAAGGCGTTCCTTCTGAACGACGTAACACCAATAGAGGTGACTTCCACGACAGACGACAAATACTGTCAAAACGACGATAATGCAACAACCCAAACTCTACAAAGGCAAAAGAAAAGATTTTCCTTTTTCTCTCCACAATGTTAAATTCCCCATCTAAATAACACAAACCCAACATCCAGCAAGCTTAGTTTCTGAAAAAAATTCAGGAAGCAGAAAAGGGAAGCAACTCCTTTATTAACGATCCAAATTTGTTTATTATCACAAGAAACTAGAGAAGGTCACCTGTTGCCGAGCCCGAAAAGGCTCATCTTTGGAGGAAAATAGTATGCAGAAAATGATGAACGATCAACCCTCTCTTTCAAAAAGGGTTGCCCATCTTCTTTCTCTCTATCTATCTATCTATCTCTAGTAGCAATGGAGGGTCCCTCCCCCCCCTGCTCCTCCTCCCCCACTTCCTATAATGTCGTGGAGAGCATTGGGGAGAGGGGCCTTCTTGGATCCCTTGTTATACCACCTGACCCCTCCCCAAGCTCCCTCCCTCCTCTGGATTTTAAAGAGAGGAAGAGTGAGGGGGAGGCTGGAGAGAGACCACCCTGCCCTGCCCTGCCCAGACAGAGTCCCTCTCTCCCTCTCTCCCCGTGACATCATGTTATGTAGGCCTTTTCAACCCATAAATAGAACGGATCTTAATCGGTACATGGACAAAAATAGCAAATTGTCATGTGTCAATGGATATACTACAGATAAACATTTATATATGTACGGGCTTCCTTTATTTTCAAAAGTTAAGCTTACACCTTTGTAAGATATGCATGTCCTCTCAAGTATATCTATTTCGTTGCAGATGTTATTACAGAGTAATAATATCTTTATCTATTTAATAAAATTTGATCTTGTATTTTTTTACGATAAATTTTTTAATATAATGGTAAAACGAGTAAGTTCTCTATTTTGGTTCCATCGTTCTCCTATGAAGATAGAAGAAAAAACAAGATATTTTTAACTATTATTATACATTTCGGTAGAGGATTTTTACGATAAAAGAAATTTGAAGTAGAAATCAATTTTTATGATCGACACGATCCACGATGGGAGACATGAGGAATATTTTGTAAGTACATGCTAACTAAGATTTTAAAAGTTACTTTTGCAAAAAAAAGAAACAAAACAAAAAGTTAAGAAAAATGGCAATTCTAGTCTAGCTCTTGTTAATCATATAACCATCTATGCATGCAATAGCATTGATTTAAATGCCGACGGCATGTCGCCGGCATGCCGTCGGCAAGGCCATTTCTGGAAGGGGGTCGTGCCGACATGAATATGTTGTCAATTTACAGGTGTGCCGCCGGCATGCCGATCGACGCTGCAGGAGATTTCGTCAGCATCCCTTCACGACTGTGCTGACGTGTGTATTGTCCAGTGAAGGGCCTGTCTTAGACAGACCAAAATCAAAAACCTTGGCGACCAAATTGTCATCCAAAAGGATGTTGGTTGTCTTCACATCACGGTGGATGATGGTGTACTTGGCACCAGTGTGCAGATAATGGAGGCCACGAGCAGCCCCGATACATATCTCAAGCCTCTGCTTCCAACTCAAGGGCTGGTTCTTGGACTTGTAGAGGTGCTCGCGGAGCGTGCCATGAGCCATGTAGTCATACACCAATATCATCTCGCCATTCTCTTCACAGTAACCGATTAGAGAGACAAGATGGTGGTGGCGGAGCTTGGACAACATCTCAATTTCATTCTGGAACTCGTGCAGGCCCTGTTCGGACATTGAGTTAGCACGCTTGATCGATACCATGGTCATCCCATCATCGATACTGCCGCGGTAGACCTTCCCAAAACCACCAACGCTAAGCAGAAGCTTCTCATCGAAATTATTCGTTGCGGCCTTGATCTCTGCAAACGTGAAGTGGCAGCAAAGATTGGAAGGCAAAGATGATCCATAGCTCGCTGTCGTCGTTTTAGCCCCCGAGCTGGTGATGGAAAGTGGCAGCCAAGCATGGCCTGCTTCCTCATGTGCTTTGCGCCGATGACAGCAGCAGAAGAACACCAAGCCACTTATCAACAACAACCCCACCATAGATCTATGGGCAACAACATGCCATATATCTAAAATCACATGCCTCAATCTAAAAGTACTCCAATGACGCTTTTCAAGCTGACAAGCATTACAACCGATGACAACAGTAGGAGATCCCTGTGGTATAACATGATGATTATCTAGAGATAAATGACCCAAATAGAGATGCCACTGAAAAGGAAACTCAACAGAAGTGGTGACTCCACCAAAACTTACCGCAATAAAAGGAGATTAGAAGAGGCGATAGATTTCCCCTTCTTTACAACCACCACTAATCATTCTCCCCATCAGGATATTCTAAAAAGTACAAGCAACTACATCAAATATAGCCTGGCAATTCAATTCATTGGTAATTCTGCTAACTAAAAGTAAACTGATCGAAAAATCAAGAACAAGCAGGATATCAGTCAATCTCATGTTGGGGACGCCAGTAACCTCCCCTTGACCAGTGATGGGAGAATGCCTCCCGTTGACCACCTGTACTGTATGTCCAGGAGGAACAAAGAGGAGACGACAGAAGCGTCGCCGATCTCGACTCAAGTGACGTAATGCTCCTGAGTCCACTAGCCAATATGTGTCACATAAATCATCACTTTGTACAGAGAGTGTAGGCAATATACCTGAAGAGGTGGTTAGGGCAGCTTTAGCAGAGGTAGAAGAGGTCACCAGGATAGTAGTGTTAGATGCAGAAGAAGTATCTTGAGAGAGCTAAGAAAGTCGTTGAAGAGGCTTATCATAGTCAAACCAAGGTACTGATACAGTGTCTCTTGGCTGCTCTTCAGTGGCAAGCACCTGATTGGCAAATAGTCGTCATACATGCTTGGTTCAACAAGTGCTCTCAATATGACCAAGCTTCCCGCAATATGTGCAGGATTTGCACCCTCTGCCCTTAGCACCATGCCTCCCGTCGGTAGAGAGAATACCTTGTCCATGACCTTGGGCAACAACCAAGGAAAAAGCCTGACCTATGGACTCCTTAATCGTGAGAGAAATGAAGATCCTACTCAGCATGTTGTATGCTTCCTCAAGACTAGGAAGCTCTATTAATGTAAGCATCTAAGAATAAGAAGTCGCATGCTGAGGCCCCAAACCAACCAGAAACTTCACAACTGTAGCTTCCTTGTGATATGCCTTTTATGTGTCACAAGCAGTAATCGAGCAACACATATTGGACTTTTCAAAGACATCCTTAAGTGTCGATTGTCACTGAGATAACGTGCAACCTTCTGGTTGTCGTTCTGTTGCTGTAGTCTGTGATTTAAATGTAGACGACGTGGGCGGGAAGCTTTTGGGCGGGAAATGGGGGCAGGGAGCGGGTGCGGGGGGGGTCTTGGAGGGAAGGGAAGGTCAAGGGCGTGGGGGCGGTCTGGGAGTGAAGGGAAGGTCACACACACAGCTAAAATAACATATTTTTATTATAAAAAAATGTTTCTAATATCTTGATCACACACACATACAGAGATAGATTTTCAAGCTAAAATAACCTGTTTTTATTATAAAAAAACCTGTAAAATGTTTCTAATATCTTGACTTAGTTGTCTTTCAAATCTTAATCATTTCTGTCGGCATGCCTCGAAATGTCAGTTTTTCGGGCCGTCGAAATCATCGAAATCTACCATCAAAAAACAGGCATTTCCACGGCATGCCTTAGGCATGCCCACGAAATGCATACCTACAATTTTATCGGCACGGAGTCGAAATCGGCATTTCGAACCTTGTGCAATAGTGACGGCTACTTGACATTAAAAATATGAACTCATCTCGACAAACACAAAAAAAAGAGTAATTAGTTCCTCACATCATATTCCATGTCATTTCTAAAATGCTTGGTCAAATTGTTTTTCAAAAATAAATAAATAAATACAATTATTAATTTGCTTTATCTTCGTCACTACATAAGTGTCCCTCTCTCCTGCCCCCTCCTCTTCTTCCCCAATACCTCATTCAACACCAAATAAAACCTTAGTGATCGACCCATCTAAAGAGCCCATCATGGTGATCGACACGACTCGTTCATAGTCTAAAGGATGTCATGTTTGAATATTCTAGGCAAAGCAAGTAAACGAAGGTGAGTAACTCTAATATGTAGTGCCAGGATAAGATCAAAAGCTTCATCCATGGTGGAGTGCATCTCCATCGTATGCTTGTCTCCATGCTCCTTGTCTCTTCTTACTGGCCCCATTTGGTTAGTAGAATAAACTAGTGGAATAAGTAGAGGAATAAAGAAAGAGTGAAATAAAGTGGTGGGTTAAGTAGGTTACAGTGCTTGGTAGAAAAATTAAATGATCCGATAATTAAATTTGATTTTCTAAGAAAACCTTCATATAGCTCAACCACCATCCGATCGGTCCTTTCATAGGGCACCGACTAATATTGTATAAGCGCCAACCGGTTGTCAAAATCCCTACATCCAAGAACTCACAACTTAGGAACCTTCAGTAGCAAGTCGACCACCAATCGATCGACCAAAAGACATCCAATCAACCATTGGTCGACCTGCTTGTAAAAACCACTTAGGGCCATTTCCAACCGTTGTAGGGAGTCAACTGAAAAAATTATTGGTCGACCAATCATGTTGTAGCAAGCTAACGGGGAGTTGACCAACTCTGTTGTAGCAAGCCAACTAGAGTGGACTAGCTACTGTTGTCTCACAACCTACCCAATTTTGTAGGAATCTGATGTAGCCTTTGTTAGCTCCAAGTTATCCAACGGCTATTTGAAGTTCTTAAACCTCTTCAAGAATTATTGTCTTTGTTCCTAAATCCTTTATAAATACTCAAGGGCACTCATAATCATATGTGTAAGGGTTTAGATTTTTTTTAATATTCAATTTGAATCAAATCAAAATGGTAATTATTCTTTATTGCAATTTTTTTTCATCTTTTGGAATTTATTCCTTACAATTGTTGGTGCAAGGGCACCACGATCGTTAATTTTGATAATAACAAAACACTTGTAATTTAACATTTGCATTTAAGTTTACAAGTTTCAGGACAAATGCAAATGGATACAAGTGTAAAGAAGCTCAAGCTCACATCCATGGCGGGTTGGAGGAGCTTGATGGAGAAGGAGCTTAGCTTGGAGCGAAATCTTGAAGAAGGAGATGAAGAATAGGAAAGATACCTTTTTTCTTGTATTTATTGTTGGTGCTAAAGCACCACGATCATTTATTTTGATGATAACAAAACACGTATTATTTAACATTTGCTTTTGAGTCTTAGTTTTCAGATCAAATTACAAGTGAAAACGTGTTTAGACAGAGTTCGAGCTCGCATCCATGGAGGATCGAAGGAGCTTCGTGAGGAGCGAAAGCGTGAAGAGAAGAATATGATAGATTCTCTTTTCATGTATTCTTTTGTAATTCTTTTGCTCTTTATTCTTTGTGTCTAGATACATGTTAAAAAGCCTTAAAGTACCCTCAAAGTACACTTGCACAACCTTAGGATACTTAGGTTTTCTGTAGAAAACTTAGAAAACCAAAATAGGGTTATGCCAGCCTAATCAAATGTCTAATCTGAAAATCAGACGTCTGAGAGTGACTTTTAAGACGTCTGACTGTTAACTCAGACGTCCAATAACTTAGGTTGGACTTTGTAGCTTCTGTTTGATGAAATCAAACGTCCAGACCTTAGTCCATACGTCTGATGTTTGTGCCAGACGTCCAATTAGTGGAACGTTGGATACATTGAGAAAAATGACCGTTAGCCTTATATCAGACGTCCGTAAAGAACCCCAGATGTCTGATATGTGACCGTTTCGCCTCGACTGACCCAAAATCTTCTTTGTAAGATTTTCTAGCCGTTAACCTATCTTGGAAATCCATTTTCACAGTACAGTAGGTTTTCAGACATCCAGACCTAAGGCCAGATGTCCTATATGTCATCTAATGGCCATGCACTAGAACTCTGTTTAAGTCTAGACCAAGTCAGGAAAAAAACCCGCCTAGAATCAGACGTCTGACTTAGTTCCCAGACATCTTAAAAAGGTTTTCCAGACATCTGATACCCGGACCAGACATCTGATGACCCTGTTAGAATCATGATTGATTCTGATTACGGCCTATTTTGCTTTGGGTTCAACCCCAACAGCTATGGAAGCTTTCTAAGACTTCCAAAGCCTTCCTAGGCCCTCTATAAATAGAGGAAGACCCTTACCTTGTATATAGACACCTTGAATAGCATTTCCACATCTTTTGTGTCCAAGTCAAATAGAATAATATCTTGCTCTCCATTTCGTCATTCCAAATCTAGAGAGCTTCAATCTAGTTGCGTACCCGCTCTCCCTATGTGATTACGAGAGTGACGAAGAGCCATCGCGTGGTTCACGCACCCGCATCATCACATTGACGCACCTCCACTAAAGGGAAGTTTCATAACTCCTATAGAAGCTAGGTTTTATTATTTGTGGCTCCATAGGATTATTGTATGTTTATTATTCTTTGGTTTGAGTATTCGCTTTGCGAATTCTCGTCTCCATCGAGGGACAAAATCCTCCTTATGAAGAGGAGGGGTTAAGGAACGCTACCATCATACTTGTAGCGTGGTTATAATTGAGGTTGAACTACCCTCGTTTAAGTGGTTCGTATAGTGGATTTGATCAACTAAATCAATTGGGAAATCTTAACTCGAGAGGGTTAGGTGGTGGTTTTCACCCGGTTTGGGTTTCCACCTAAAAATTTTTGTGCCATATTGTGTGATTGCTCTTTTTGTGAGATTGATGTTTATTTTCTGCATTTTATTACGTCACGCATATCTCACCTCCTCTCTTAGGGATCTACATTTATTTCTTTTGTACTTTGTTCTTTTTCTTTAGACTTGTTGTAAAGAGCCCAAAGTACCTTACCTTAGTCCTAGGAACCTCACACCTCACTAGGACTCGTAGACAAGGACTTAGATAAATCAGAAAACCAAAATAGGCTTCAGACAGCCTAATCAGACGTCCAATTTAGACATCAAATATCTGATCTTGACTTTTAAGGCATCTGACCTTTTGTCCAAACGTCTATAACACTTAAGCTGGACTTAGTGCATTCTGTCTTTGATTTCAGTTGACCAGCCAATAGTCCAGACATCTTAGAAGATGTCTGAAGACCTTGCCAGACGTCCAACTAGAGGACTATTGGCTTGTCAAGCATAATCTTAGAACATTAACTCTTAATCTGACTTACATCTACTTTCAGACATCCATAGAGCATCTCAGATGTCTGATAAATAGACGTTACGCTAAGATCTGACCAAAATCATATTTTGTCAAACCTAATAGCCATTTAAGCCTTTGAGAATCAATTCCCACAGATATCTCTCATTCCAAACATCCAGACATCTTGCTAGATGTTCTACATGTCGTTTGACCCGTATAACACTAGAATCCTATTTCGACCTGGTGAAAGTAGGAAACAACCCATCTAGAATTAAACATCTGATTATTGTCCCAGACATCTTAAAAGTGATTCTTAGATGTTTGTCTTGATTCAACCCAGTTCAAATCATCAACCCTTTTAGATCAAACGACCGATCGCTAGATCAAATGTAGGCCTGGACGTCTGACGTTAAAATCAGACGTCTGATAATCCCATCGGAATCATAATGAACCTGATTTTGGCCTAATTTACCTTGGATTTGTTTCCAACCGCTACCTAAGCCTTCCAAAGCACTCCTAAGGGTTCCTAAGCCATCTATAAATAGAAGAGGACCCTTCCTTTGTTTGGCACACCAAGAAATACTACTTTCCACTACATTTGTGTCAGAGAAGGAATTATCAAGTAGAAAGTGATCTTGCTCTCCAAGCCCTTGTCTATTCTCTAGAGAGCAAAATCTTCTCTCACACCCGCTCTCCTGTTTCCGTTTACGAGAGCATCTTGGTGCCTTGCGTGGTTCACGCACGACTCGTTGCTAGCTGACACACTTCCATCAAAGGGAAGTTTCCTTTGCCTATAGTAGCTATGTTTATTACATACTTTGTGGCTCTATAAGATATTTGTATTATTGTCTTTGTTTAGGTATTTGCTTTGTGAATTCCCATCTCCCTCATGAAGAGGAGAGTTGAGGTATGCTACCCTCGTCTAAGTAGCATGGTTGTAAGAGGTTGAGTCACCCCCATTTAAGTGACTTGGATAGTAGATTTGATTGACTAAGTTTAGAGGCTTAGGCTGTGATTTTTACTAGGGTTTAGGCTTCCACCTAAAAATCCTTTGTGTTCTTGTGTGATTGTATTTTGTGAGATTATTAATATTATTTCTACATTGTTATTCATCACGTTCGATCTCATCCACCTCCATAGGGAATTACAACTTTGGCCTTGACTTTTTAGTTGAGAGGCTTATGGAGAGGAAGCCCTTTTTGGGTTGATTGTTGATTAATTAGCAGTTGGGTGGAGGGGTCCCTATTAAAATATTTCCAATTAATTGGCACGTAATAGGGAATCCCCTCTCCTTTCTTGGTGAGCAAGAAGCCCCACCCCCGATCCCAAGTTCTTTTCCATCGCAAGTCCTCGCTTCCCCTCTCCTTCTCAGCCAAAAACCCTTCCTCATCCCCCTTTCTCCGGCCTACCCACACCTCCGTGGCACAGCTGCTCACGTGGAGTGCATCTTTGGTTGGGGTTGTCGTGGCTTGCAACCGTAGCAGGTGCAGTTGAAGCTGCTGCTGCTGCTATGATGCGCGTCTCGCCAACCACCTCCTCTCCCTGCCCACTCACCGGCCAGCTACAACATAGCACCCACAATCGTCATCGCTGTTGTGCCTTGCTACTATTGCAGCAACAACCCTTAGGTGTGAGTGCGTGGGCTATAGCCGCTCGGCTGTTGTTGCTGCTTGAGGAAGCAACTGCTGCTGTCGTGGTTGCTACAAACTCAGGGTCGACAGGGAAGAGTAGACCTCATCGAGGCCTGCTTGTGGTAGGTTTGTCCCCTTCCTCCGCTTTCATCTAATCCCTAGCCCTAGGTTGTTCTTACCATGGGGATTTAGGGCTTTTCATGCATCAAAGACTAAGATGGTGGGTATATAATATCTGATGTGTGGATATTTGTTATTGATGCGAGGAGCCCGTAGAAGCAGCCACTTACGCCCTGGAAGAATGGAAAGCTCAAGGCAAAGCAAGGATCTTCACTTCCTTGAGCCTTGGTTTTTCCTTGATTAAGTTGTGCAACATGCCATTCTTTGGAATAGCAGCAAAGAGTAGATAGTTTGAACCTCAAACCTGTTGATTCACCATAAGGCGTACACCCAATGGCTTAAATATAGTTATGGTATTGCCTTCTTGTCTCTATTAATAATTTTTGTCTACGGTAATTTGGTTAGTGTTTTTGTTTGTCTCAAGGATTCTCCCATTGCATTTAGAATGTTATAAATACATACAGCAAATTGATTTGCCATAATATCTATCTTTCACTTTAACCAGAAAAAGGGTTTTTTCATTATTTTTCTAAGCAGAGAAGGAAATTGATTCCCAATGGGAACACCATCATGAGTCCTAACTAGCTCATTTTGACCCATAAAAGAGAACAAAAGCTCCTACATAACCAAATGGAGGTCTCAATTCACTGAATAACCTTTCTGGGAGAAAAGTAAGAAATAAGGGGTAAAACTGTAATTTTACCATTATAGCACAACAAGGGGTTTTTTCAAGGGCTAAACATAGGTTAAATGGTCTTAACAAGATAATAAGTGGGTTGAATCAGAAAGAAAGGGTTCGTGTGAGTTCTGGGAATTAAATAACTTCTTGTAATCCTAAAACATACCTACTTGATTAAACAAGGTTCTGGTCAAGATAAAATTTACCTAAATCCTCTAAAAATCATAGAAAAATATTTCCTAGAGGTTAGAACTTTCAATTTGGCCATTGGAACCTATTTTGACCTAGAATGGGGTCTCAGACAAATATTTGCTCTAAATTAGGTTTTTGTATAAATTGCCTAGTCAAACGTGGTCAAACCCACAATCCAACTTCACCATTAGATTTATTAGGTCCAAATTATGTTTTTACCAAAATTTGGACCCAAGGGGAACTCATCTTGACCTACTTTGCAAATAGGTCCGACTTAATTACAATTCTACCCCTATCTTTCAAAAATGCTTGCATTTGACCCCCTAACTTCTTCATCATTCCTTGCAATTAGGTCCCTCCACCATTATAACGGAGGAATCCTACTCCGACGAACTTGAGAAGGTGATTGCTCCTTGATCTCTCAGAGAATCCCCTTCAAAATTGGAAGGGAGATTCTCTGAGAAATCCCCTCCAATGTGAATCCAATTTGAAGCCATACTTGGTACCCAATCTCTCATGCGAACACATGAGAGATTTAGGTCTCTTTCGAGTTTCCATCGCTGGCGAACCTACCTTGCTTGGAAGCTTAGCTTTCAAGCACAAAATCGACTTTCAGAGAGCTATTTAAGGAGCCCCAGTACAACCGCATCTCCTAAGCTTGAAATCAGCCGGAGAACCCCTTAAATTCGTCTCTCCTCCGGCCGACTCGCTCATCAAGCTCCAGCGACCTCTCCTACTCTCCTTCGTCGCCTAGCCACAATACTGGTGGCAGGTTCCTCTTCCTCACGCTCGTCCACGTCGCGCAGCACCCGCCAACGCCCCTACCTCCCCTTCGTCCTCGCCGACCATCCTCACTGAGCACCTTCGTCTCCGATGTCGGCAATACGAGCTAGATGCCATCTCCGTCTCCCCCTTCATCTCTTCACCGCTAGATAAGTTCCTCTCACCCTCTACTCCCTTTCCCCCTTCTTTATTTCCTCAACCGACTACTGCCGCACTCCACCACCATCATCCCCTTCACCTCCAACCACCAACTCCGGCGAGTTCGCTCCACCTCAACAGACCACCTCCCTCCTCGCCGACCAGTCCATAAGCACCGCCTCGACTCACTGATCATAACCCCCCACGCATATCACTACGCCACTCACCCAAACACACCCCCGAACACACCCACACACACAGCCACAGTGTGCCCTATGTACTCTCCCTCAGGCATTCTCACGCCACATCGACCACCTCTGCACACTCGCCGCACCTTGGCAAAGCTCCCTGAGCTTTTTAACGCGGCTGCAAGCCTGTTGTGGTGATTTCAGGTCTAGGAGCTCTCCGCCATTGACGTCGGGCTTGAAGCTTGCTTGCAAGCTGCTCCAGGCCGTGCCCGCTCTAGGTCATAGTCCCAGGTTGCATGGAAAGTCTTCGCGAACATCTCCAGGCATCCAATTGGTGTCAAAGACCATAGCTGCAGTTGCCATTGAAGGAACGCCTCTGCTGCAGGCGCACGCAAAGGGGGTGGGAAGATAGTCCCATCGTGGAAAGATTTGAGGCGCTTCACCTGCATAAGTTAATTTTCTGTTAGAGGCTTATCGCCTCCAACTCACGGGGTGAGGTCCCTCTCTCACCCGACCCGACCGCCTCGTCCGTGACCACGCCCCGCAGACCTGGTGACCCGACTCGATTACCCGAGAAGTGTGGCTCTGGGAGAGCGAACCTAAGAGAGAAAAGAGAAAAGAGAGTTCACGCGGGTAGGGGTAGGTTTTGCTCTGCAGGCAAAGAAGAGGAGAAGAAGAGAATCTAAGGAAGAAGAAGGAGAAGGCAAGGAAGCAGAGAAGGCAGAAGTTAGAAGAGAAGGAAGAGGGAGCTGAAGGAAGAAAAGAAAGCAAAGGCAAAGGAAGAAGGAAAGGTAGCCGATAGAGAGAGAGAAAGAAGAAAGCCAAAGAAGAGAAGAAGGCAGAGGAAGCTAAGGGCTAAGGCAAGCAAAGCTAAAGAAAGAAGCTGAAGCCAAAATCAGAAGAAGAAAGAAGGAGACACCAGAGAACAAGGAAGAAGAAGATTGAAGACAAAGGCAGTCGGCAGAAGAAGCACTGTAGCATCAATATTTTAAGACGACTGATTTAAAATCAGACATCCAATTTTGAGATTCATTCATATACATTGGTTTCTTTAATATTTTGTGCTACACATCTACTATATTTTTGCATTGAGACATTGATATTATTGCATATTTTTTTAAATTCTAAGTTGTGATCTTGATTTCTAAATCCCAATTTGCTCCCTATGTTCGACCTCGGACTTTAAAATTCGAGTAATAAATTGTATTTGTTTTGAATACTTTTTCGACTATATTACAACACGATATTCTTAAAACCCGATCAAGCATGATAAACAATTCCTTGATTGGATGTATAATTGTTGGAGATGATTGGATCTCTCTTATAAAGATATGATGATAGAAATCTAAACTTAAAGAAATGACAAAATGATTTATGTGGTTTGTAGACCATCTACTGAACTATATAGTTTCTTTCTTCGTGGTACCCCTATTACATATTACATTATAGACATCCCCATTATTCTAACTCCACTAGTTTTCAGTGTTGGAGTAAAATGGTTCCTATTTAGGAATCAAATATCCTCACAAGATCCTTCTTTGACATGAAACTTTGTCACACATATAGCCGAATCCCAAAACTGATTATATATATATATATTTATATATATATATATATATATATGAATGTAGGATCAATTTTTTTTATTTGAGTTTGCCATTGTCCTCTAATAAATTAACTTGTGCAGTGCACACACTAGTTTGTCATATGACTTGGACTATTGCCTTGTCATATTGGGTCAAATATCCATGAGCATATACAATTGCATCCCAGTTGAAATGCAAGTGTTAGAAACTTGGATTATTAAGGATGGTTAGCTCTAATTAGGAAATACGGTAAGCCCCCCGAGGCCACAGACCCTAATCTAGGAAAAAGGGAAGACTTAAATGTGGATGCATAAAGCTAAGTTGCAAGGATACCCACGCAACCTAATGCATGGTTTAAATTAAGTTTTAAAAGTCCTAGCAAATGTATAGGGATCCTAATTGGCTAAGCAAGACTCGGGAATGGTCGGGTGAATGGTTACACATGGCCATCTGGATGGAGACAACCATCATTCAATAATCTGTAGCTTGAGCTAAAATAATGTGTAGGCAACCATAGAGTGCAAGGAGGGGAAACAGACATTGAATGTGTCGAGTGGGAGTTTTCTCCTTGAACATAGGTAAGGAGAAACAACACTTGTTTGCATCACCAATGCTGTATTTTGTTTCGGTAAACAAATGGATAAGGTGCCTCATCCCATGCTTTTACATGTGTCTTTAATAATTGTTAGTGCATCTTGTGAATGTTTGGAACTATAGATTGAATTTTTGAAAACTACGGCTTGTAGTTAGGGTGCTATTTGATTTTTCTTAAGGCCTCATTTTATTGAATAAAACCTATTTTGGAAAGTTTAACAATTCATTTTGATATTTCTATCATAGCTATAGTTTTTTTGGATGGTATAATCTTCAATTGTTGGTTTATTTCATGAGGATGTCCGAACAAACTTCTCATAATTGTAAACATTCATTTTTATCCGTATTTTAAGTTTTCATTTGGATACTCATGTGGAATCATTCTTACCCACCAAATTTCAGTTGGTTGCACTTACATGAAATGGCTAGATTTTTCTAAAAAAGCATTAGTGAGATAACATGGCCTTGCTTCTCACTATTTTTCTCGTGTTTTTACTATTTTTGGATGTGGGGTGTGCCTGCTTGTGTTTATCATTGTTTTCTGCCATTGTGGTGTGATGGTGGGAGTGCCCACCTGTATAATTTGTGGTATGTCTGTACAGATGAAAGTTGCAGGTATCGATTTTGGGAAAATATTCTATAAACAGGGGAAACTCTGATATATTTTTGGTAGATTTCAACCTTGCAATTTATTGGTGCCCAATATTGGTGCTAGAGCCCAGTGCCGGTGGTGGCACACTGTGGCTTGGTGGGGACAATGGGTGCCTAGCACCGGTACCTAGGACTAGGACCAATATTGATATACTTGTTCCACCCCACTTGAACTCTAAAAAGAGGATTAAAAAGTTGATTGAATCTGGCTGAGCAAAGGATTGAACCCAAAATGTTCAACTTGTATGGACTCGGTCAGAGTCTAATAAATGGAATGCTTGGATCCTAAGGTCTTGAGTAAAATCCCAAGTGATCCACTAGGTCTCTAGGGCTTCATTCCGGACATAAAACCCAATGGAACTAAATGATGGTAGGCCGACTAGGGGAGCTCGTAAGGCTGCACCATTGGACTTGGTGAACCGTAGGTTAACTACTAGGGTAAAGGACTTGAGTTGTTGCGGTAGCAAGAGGCTACCAAGAAATCTGCCTCAGACCTTGGAAGGTTCCCGAGTTTGGTGATAGGCCCTGGGCTGTCATTGGTGTTTGGTACTTGAATGTACCCAAATCTAACTCAATGCAAAGGTACTTGTAGCTCTAGGCACTATCGGCACCTGCATGCGCAGTGGCGAATGTTGGTTATGTGGAACTCATAGCTAGAGGCTCATTGGGCGCCCGTAAGTATGGAAGTGCCAGGGTACTGTAATGGATTGGTTGAGACCTCGTCCAACTGCAAATTGAGAGGGCACATCCACAGACTATGTTCCTATGGGAAGTCACTCCTAGTGGGAGATTGGTGTGGTTCAACAACTCTGGCCAATCCTGCGATGATAATCTGGTTTTATCTATGATTGGTCCTTGTTAGACACGAACCAAGCTTGCGCTTCATGGTCGCAAGGTATAGGCTTGGGTAGCTCTCAAGAGACCTGACTCTTTTGGCTGAAGTTAGCAACGTACTCGATACGTCAAGAACAGGCACACCTTTCTCAAAGATCAATAGACTTGCTAGCCTCTCCCTTGGCCAGGGCGAATCCCTCTAGTAGAGGATGCATCTCAATCTCCTCTAGTAAAGAGGGATGATTCCCAAAATCTGATCACTGAGGAGAGTGAGAGAATTAATTTCATATTACTAAATAATGGGAAGGAGGGGCAACTAGATTGATTGGTTTTGGACAATGATGACTGTTCAAGTTAAATTGGGTTTTGGGAGTCGAAACTTGGGGTGTTGAGTTAGGCTAAGGATTTAGCCAGTTAGTGAAAGTGCACACTACCCTGTGTTTTTGTTGCAATGCTGCAGTTGTTTGTTCCCTATTGGGTCGATTGGCTAATCCCTACTTTGTGACCTAATTTCAGATGTTTGCTGTTGTGTGTCGTTGCCACTCGAGATTTGTTGTTGCATGGGTTTTTTTGCCAAGATTTTCAGCAAGTAATTTTTTATACTTTGTTTCCATTGTAACTTCCTATTTAGCGCATGTTTATTTTTTGCTCTTATTTATCATTTGTGTGTCATCCTTCCGTTACTTTCTTCCATTTTATGTATTAAATGAAACTCTTTTATAGCTCAACTAAGTTAGATACAACCTGAATTAAATAAACCAGCACCTCTTCTATTATCATTCCTCGAAACTCTGACCCTCATTTAGGGGCCTGGGTTTTGGGGCGTGACAATATACATGAAATGACCCTTCCTAAAAATCATTTGGCTTTTCCCTAGACCTTAGGGGCCCTGTCATAATTTTTCACGCACCAAGGAGACACGGTATGGAATATTGTGACTCTTAAAGGGGCTGAACATAATTTTAACACCCCAATTTTCATTTTGCAGGGTCAAGTGTAAATCTCCCTAACCCCACCTTACCCCACGCATCCCTAAAACCCTACCACCACCCTTTAAAAACCCCTCCTCGTTTTTCGCACCCCCCATCCTCCCATTTCTCCTGCGGCGCCACCTTCACCCCCACCTGCAGTGAGTGAAGGAGAGGGAGAAGGAGAGATCGAGAAGAAGAGGAAAGGATTGTTACAGCTGCTACAGCATAAGGCTCAAGGTGGAGTGCAGCAGACGACGTGGAGTGAACCGCGAGGAGGTGCTACGCACGAGGTTTGGGCGCATCTCCTGTGGCCATCAAACGTCTGTGACGTCTTGCAGACGGTCGGGAGGATCCACAGACATCCACAGCGAGCTTCAAACGTCTGGGCACACGTAGGACACGAGGTGAGACCTGTCTGAGATCACACTCGCGTGGGGAGGTGAGCTATGCAGGGGAGAAGGGTGTTCGGAAAGCGCGCACACTCGGCAACCGAGGTGCTTTCGGATGTCTGGAGGTGGTGTCAGACATCCCGCTGCACCCTTGGACGACTGTGAGAGGTAGCAGATGACGGGAGGAGAACCAGGAGCACTAGGTGTGCTCCTGTGTGCATTTAAGACATCTGGGACTCACTCCATACGTCTAATATCAATCAGTCGTGCGTCTGCCACAGGCAGGCACCCAATCCAGCCAGACCAGCCTGCCTAGTCTAGTTCAGGTGAACCAAGAGGAGTGTTTAGGCCGGTTCAGGGCCCAAATGTGGTTGGAATTGTGCAAACAAGATATCGTTGGAAAGCTCATAGGATTTACTATGTTTTAAAGTTGTTTCCACACTATTTTGAGCCTGTTTTACGTACTGAAATGTCTAACAACAAGGTTGATGCCCTATATGACTGTTAAATTGGTGTAGGCCTCCAGTCCGTGGTGCGCACGGGACCTGCAGAGGCATTGGGATCCGCCGTTTGTGCCCTCATATCACCCATACCCCTTGGTAAAGTGGTCTTTCCCTACTCCTTTTCAGTGATTCGGATTATGCGAATGTTAAAACTAGAGATTTCTGTTTGAACTCTAAGTCATGAAAGAAACCCTATGATTGAGAATGAGGCACGTGTACATTCACTATATGGGTCTCTCTTGACATAGCTTAAATATGTATGACGAACATTCCACCTTGTGAGAAAATGGTAACTCAAATCACGTAGTTAAATGCTTTTACTGTTATATTACGAACTGCCTATTTCCATGCTTGAAACCTGAATGTGAATAGAGATACATGCAACTTGTGGTGTGAGACAAGTCTTATGAACGAACCCTATGGGGAACTAGAAAAATAACTAAACTGTTGTGACATGGAAACTCTGATGGAATAACTCGCCTATACAGGAATGACGGTTGGTTGAATGAAAGAGCGATCTTCGTTTTCATTGAAAACTTTAACATAAAAGGTCGCGTTGTTGTATTTCGTTGCGTGGTAGAAAATCTCTTTTAAAAAATATTTAATAATTCAAAACTAACCACATAGAGTAGGTCATCTTCACAGGGAGGAATTAACCTATTTAAACTAGTGAATCATGTCTTATTTATTCAGGAAACTCAATGTGCACGCATACTAACTGGTGCGCGTGTTTTCAACGTAAATTCTTACTTTAAATAATTAAGCAATAATGTAAGGGTGCACATGCAAAATCACCACCATGGAAATACCTGAATTGCAATCTTAGTACTGATAAGCACCATCAAATTTAATAAAATCAGAATTCGTTCCCTATAACAAATATCCATGCTTGCTTATTCATGAGATGAATTTAACTATACGCAATTCAATTATAATTGAGGGACATGCATGCAAATCTAACATAATATAATAATAAGATAAATAAGTGAATAGTATTTTCCACAATGCAGGTAACGTAAATATTAATATGTCGTTACTGTAGTAAAATAGGGGAAATGAATCCCCTGCTCGCACATGCGGAGGAGATGGCGGACGGTGTGGTCGTCGGTGGTGGGTCTCTGAGGTGCGGCCTTTGCGACGGTGGTGACGCGCCGGCGAGTGGCAACCAGAGGTCTCGCCGGCGTTGAGGAAGGCCGGCGTGAGGGATGCGACTCACTGGTGTCGAGGGCTGTCGTGGCCATTTTCTGAGGGCGTGGCTACCCTCGAGAGGTCGAGGCGAGCACTTCGGTTGTTTTGCCAGAGAAGGAGATGGCCCGAGGTGGCGTGGTTGGAGCGGGGGGGTGAGCTGCACTTTGGGTTCTTCCGCTGGAGTTGCAGGTGGCGGTGGAAGGAAGAAGTGGAAGAAGAAGAAGGAGAAGAGGGTGTGCGCAGGTGGTTGTGCGTGGAGCTGCTGCGGACGGGTGCTTGCATGAGGGTGCGACTGTGCGTCTAGCACGCGGTTGTTGCTGGTGCGCACGGAGTGGCGCAGGTGCGGGGTTGATGGGTGGTTTGCTCTGTGGGTGGTGGAGAAGAAGAGAAGAGGAAGATGAAGATGAACCGTGGATGGTGATGGGTTGCGGATGTGGTTGCGGAGGTGGTGATGCACGCTGTCACCATGCACCATTGCGGTGATGGAGGTTGATGGCAGTGGAGAACGCCTATGCCACAGTGCTCGTTGGTTCTAAGGTGCGCGCCTCCTTCACGGTGGAGAAGATGGAGGAGTCCCCGCAAGGGGGAGAAGATTCGTTCTGGTGGAGAGGATGGCATGGCTTTTTAAAAGAAAACTCTCCGTCTATTTCTCTTCAGCCATCGACTTCTCCAACCACTCTGCGAAGATCGCGAGTGGTTGGAACAGAAGATAAGTTCTGGCCGTTCTCTATCAAACGTCTGACTTCATCATCAGACGTCTTAAAAACTGTAAAGTCAAGACACTTGTCCTGCAATTCCTAGACGTCCATCCTTAGCTCCAAACATCTTATAAATGTAGAAATGTCCTGTGAACTCTTGTATCTAGCCTGCATTCATAAAATAAATTATATTATCATAACATATGTTATTAAACGTAAAATCAGAGCATAAAATTAAATGCAGGCCAAGGTGAATTACCATGTATCTCCTACTCAATTAACAACAAAGAGTAAATAATTAAATATTACTTAGGCCAAATAATGGTCCACAAAAGTGGACTTATCATTGAACCTGGGTACAAAAAGTGGCTGGCCCTCATGTATGTGATACTGAGAAGAGCTATTGTCACTTTTGTGTAAGGCAAAGCCAGCCTCCCCTTGGGTTGGGACACGGGATAGGAATGACCTCCCTACACCTACTCCTGTTGGGCCAACTGGGCACACATCGCAACAGAGACACATAAGTAAAAAAAGACAATGCTTTTATTTGATTTCTGTAACGACTCGATTCCCGAGTCCCTACGATACACGAGAACCGGACCGACTCGACTAATCCCAAGACCTAGTCGTCCAATGAGGAAGTAACCAAAAGAGCAGTAAAATAAACTACATTCAACATGAAGTATAACTAGCAGTAACAAAATACAGCAGTAAAAAAAAGAACTACTACAGCTGTACCACCACAACAGTAGAACAACATTTACCATAACAAGAACTACGAGTAAAGAAAAGTACAGAGAGTAACAAAAACTACTCACTACAGTGGAAACAAAAAGGGCACAAAAGAGCAGTGGTAACTCTACTGGACCATACTCGGCCCAGCGTCCTTTGCAACCGCTGACCCTGGCTGCTCAACACCTGGTCCTGAAAAGTAACTAGTGTAACACGTCAGCGAAACACTGAGTAGAGTGGCAGCTAAACTAAAGAAGCAGTAAGGTGTACAGTAGCTGTTTTATTTTCTTTCTTCCTTTATTTACGTCTTTCTATTGTTTCACAATTTATCTATTCCTCAGATCCTTCACTTGATCTCGAATGTTCCTCGTGGGAACGATCTTGATTTGCAGTCTTTTCCGAACAGTAGAAGTAGCACATGGTGCTCTCCTGGCCGGGAGAGTCCCCCGTGGTGATCCTACTCTCAGTCAACCACCCCAAGGTCACGGAGAGACGTAACGGTGACTACGGCACGCACGATAAACACACAGGTAGCTAACCCGCACTGGCACGCGGTCAGTCGTTTCCGTTAACGGGTGCGCCCAAAGCACAGCACGGAACCAGTACAGGGCAGAACCCTCTCAGTAACAGGGGTCCAACCCCTCCACAATAACCAAACAGGGGTCCAACCCCTCCACAATAACCATCAGGGGCCTTGCCCCTCCACAGTCTGCGCACCCTCGCCTGACTACCCTGGTTTGCCCAGTGGGCCTAACAAGTCGGTGTAGGTGAGCTAGCAGAACCCCGGGGCCCGTGGGGTAGCTAGTACTCGCCCTACACTAGTAGCTCTCCTCAGTACTGCGTACACGAGGGCCAGCAAGTCGGTACAAAGTGGCCAGACCTAACCCCGGGTCCCTGAGGCGGCTGGCTCCGCTCTGCACTAAACAGGTAACAAGTACTTCCCTTGGTACCACGTACCCAAGAGACAGCACACTACCACGTCTTTCTTTCTCAGATCCATTCCTTTCTCTTTCCAGGAGATCCACTCCTAATTCCCCGTAGGGTTCCAGCTCTTTTAACTCAGAACATCTAGGTTTCACTTTCCAGTTTCACGTTCTTACGATCCATGTTCTCAATCACGTGTATTTATTCATAACAGGCAGCTGTTAAATCAATTTACAGGCAGCTATTTGTTCCTTTCCATTTTTCCAAGACTGCAGTATTCGTATATTCCACTAGTTTTCCCATCCTAGGATTCATGCCATACCCTAGGATCTATCATACAATCTAATTTTCCAGCCCTAGGATTCATGCAACACCCTAGGATCTACCATTCATTCTAGTTTCTCATTCCTAGGATTCATGCATTGTCCTAGGTTCTATTTATGGTTTCATAATTTAATAGATTATACTAATAAACTTAAAAGCCGCTCTACCAGTTACAATAGGAATACTGGGGGCGTGGTCGGAAATCCCGCGTGCCTCCGCAACCCCCGAGACTACAATGGAACGGGGTCCTATCACAAGGATCAAACACAAGGAGTTTCTCAAAATAGTATCTAATCACTGTAGACGGGTAGATGATTTTATTCCGAAAAGGACGCAACTCAAAATGCGGAAAACGGACTCTGAACGAGTCGAAAACGATGAAACAGTGCAAAATCAGACGTCTGGAACTTCTTCCAGACGACTTAAAAGTGGGGATCAGATGGTACCTTGTCCTGCGTAGTCTCTCAGACGTCCAGAAGCCTGCAGGGGCGTCTGGCCTAGTTCCCAGACATCCGATGGTCACCCCGGACGTCTGGAAGTCCCTCCAGTCG
The DNA here is from genome assembly GCA_037157565.1 of Thalassia testudinum. Lineage (NCBI taxonomy): Eukaryota > Viridiplantae > Streptophyta > Magnoliopsida > Alismatales > Hydrocharitaceae > Thalassia > Thalassia testudinum. Next base: position 53,262,254 of record JAZHRO010000078.1, read on the forward strand.
TCTGGCACCGCTACCCGACGTCTGATTCGTGTTGGATGCAAATCTCAGAACTTGCACGTACCCACTCATCGTTCTCAGTATGGACGGTCGCAGAAAAGGAAGATGGACGAAAAATAACTTACTTGCCAGATGTCTAGATAGTCCTCTGGACGTCTTAACCGTCGTCTGGTTGGAAGACCAGACGTCTGATTCTGGAAAAACTTCCAGAACTAGAGCGCTACTTGCCCTCCGCCCGCGACGCACGGCCGCGCCGCGCCTCGTCCGCCTGCTGCTCGAGCTGCAGCAGACCTCCCGCGTCACTCCGTGCCCGCTGCGCCCCGCCGGCCGGCTCTCGCTGCCCCGGCAAGCTCGAGTCCTCACGGCCGAGCGCCTCCTCCCTCGCGCAGCACCTCCTCCCGCACTCACCGCTGTCGCTGCCGCCGCTCGCTCGCGCTCGCACTCGCGCACCGGCTGGAAGGAGAAGAGGAAGGGAGCAAAGGTGATGAGAGTGAGGGAGAGGGCGTGGCTTTTTAAAGCCGCGCGGGAGAGAGAAAGAGAGCGAAACAGAGGGGCTCAGCCTGCACCCGCAGGAGGAAGAGGGAAAAAGAGAGGAAGGCGGTTGCGGGTCTGCGCGCGCCTGCGCGCAGACGCAGCCCCGCGTGCCACCGAAAATAGATCCCAGACGTTTGGAAGGGGTTCCAGACGTCTGGCCAGACGTCTGGGCCACCTCCCAGACGTCTTAAAAAAACGTCTTGGAGTGAGTTCGTAACAATTTCATAATTATATAATTAAATGAAATTACTTACCGTAATTCAATATCTTTCAGGATAATATGATCAACTTAATGCATCCTCTTGAAGATGCTAACTCTGCTATAGTTCAGCAGCCACTAACATCAGAGGAGGCCTACCAAACCATCATGCCACCTGAGCATGGCGAGTACGTTCGTAGCATAGAGAGAAGCGAGACTACCTCGGGGTGGTATGGGAGAAGGGAAGCATCATCCTCCTCAGCTGAGGTGAATGAGATGAGGAAGGAGATTGCGGCATTACGCCGCAAAGACGAGGAGAATGCCCAGCAAATTGATGAGTTGATGACGTTAGTCAAGGACAACACCATGCAAACCAAGGAATCCAACAAGACATCAAGGACCTGTTGGCATTACTTCAGAAGAGAGGTATTGATCACCCGTCCCTTCATCAGCATAGAGATCATCGTGATGACGACAATTTAGGTGGTAGCAGTGCTGGAGGCATTAGTGTCACATCATGATTGTATTTTTTATATACATTATCGTTTGTAATAAACTCTGTATACGTTATTTCATATATGAAATTTTTATTCTGATTTCGTGTGTTTTAAATAGATGCAAAAACATTTTAAGTTGTGTGATTGATTATATTTTAACTAGATTTACTGTTCTTTACAAGTCTTCCATATAAATTAAACACATTAAAAATATATATATGTGCTTTCTCAACCATTTTTAACAGACGAAAATATTAGTATTGTTGACCATTATTTTATAAACATCGGCAATATTAATATTCTCGACTGTTTTAGAACAGATGAGAATATTGCAAGTTCCAACAGTTATATGTGAATGGTCGTATTCTCGACCGTTCAAGAATGGACGAGATTATTGTAATTTCCGATAGTTATGTGTACGGTTGAAAATATTAATATTCTCGACCGTCACAAATGGACGAAAATAGAAACATTCTCGACAGTGATTGATGAGCAGTCAACAATATGATCTTAGTCGACCAACTAAATACCAGTCGAGGTAACTGTTTTCATCGATCATTTATTTATAACGATCAAAAAAAAGCTTTTGCAACCATCGAAAACAAACAAGAGAAATAATCAAATGTCTAGTGGTGGTCCTCCTTTTTCCCAATAGTATTGTTCGAAAACAGTCGAGAAAACCTAATAGCGACGGTACATTCCTCGACCCTTTTTATCGGAGATTATTTTAACATTGCCAACCATTTTTAACAATCGATAATACGCACTATTCTTGTAGTGATTACCACGGGGTATTCTCCCAACTAGGAGAGTGCCACGTGTGCATCCTGCATCGCGGGAAAACTGAAACACGATTGTTCCCATAGGGAACATGTAAATCAAGTGATGACATGGACCTTTACTAGAATGCCTAAATACTAAACAACTAGTGATTATGAATAGAACCTAACGTTAACTGTATGTATAACTGAAACTGCATAAATAGTTTACTACTTTTAACAGTTAAAAGCATTAAATGTTCTTAAGTTTTCCACTCTACTTAGCGTTTAGCTTGCATCAGCTACTTATGTTCAGGTCAGGGAGGTGAACAGCAAGGGCCACCGGCTGCGGGGGGTGCTACCCAGCCTTAGTTAGTTTTCAGCTTAATGTCATTGTGGTACTTTTCTTTCTTCATGTTGGAACTACTAGCCCTGTTTTCTGTCTTTCAATTTCAGTTGTGATGGCTATGTTGTGAACTCTATTTTCCTTCTGTGACATGATGTCTATTTCATATTATTGTTCTACTTTTCGTCTTTCATTGAATGCTTAGCTACGTTACATGTGTGGAATATTATATATGGATTTGATCTATTTCTCAATGTATGACTTGGTCTTGGGATTAGCCAAGGCAAACCGTTCCTGGGTTCCATGAGGAGCCAGGTTCAGGTCGTAACAATACACGAGAGATACACATTAGAAGTTAGAATCAAAGTGTGCAACCTTCTTGAGTACTAATTCTTCCATCTACGCACTTAGAGTAAGACCAAATTGAGAAGCTGCTCTCTTTGCAATCAAGCTCACATTCGAGAACACTGAATTACTATGCTTTCACGTCGTTTCACTTCCACAGTAAGGGAGTAGTACCCTTTACACATATAGTAACTAATTATAATTTTTATTTTGGGTTCTATAGGTTCTTTTGTTTTGTATATTTTGTTGGATATTCATATTGCGAATTCTTATCTCCTCATGAGACAAAATTCTCTTCGTGGAGAAGAGGGGTTTGAGGTATACTACCCTTGGTCCAAAGTAGTGTGGTTTTATTGAGATTGTGTCACTCTTGTTTTAAGTGGTACATATAGTTGATTTGATCTACTAAATAAATCGACAAATACTAAGTCGAGGTGACTTAGGTAGCGATTTTTATCCTTAAGGTTTCCACCAAAAAATCCACTATCTTATTGTGTTGAATTTTTTTGTGGGATTGATTTTTATATTTTAAATTATTATCGATTTTATTTCTCGCACTATTCACCCCCCTTTAGCATACAATTACAACCGGTATCGAAGCCTCAATTCTCATATTTATGGAGTCACACCAGATGAGGTTACAAGTATGAAGGGAAACATTTTTGCGACAAGACACACTGAGAAGCAGTCCACCATGTGGCCATCATATTCTAAAAGTAAAAATTATTCATATTGGAAATCATGTATACACGTGGTTGCAGGCAAACGAGTAATTAATTTAGGAGAGATGTGAGACTCCCTAGGTGATTTCGAAAAGCCTCATAGGCAGCTACTATCAAGCACAATCTGGGAGTTGTCACTCAATATGAAAATAACGAACGCATTATATTGTGCATTAAATTTTAATAAAATCAACTTAATCTCGCAATGAATGACTGCATACAAGATTTACAAAAGGTTAACTTATCCCTGCAAACAACACAAATTACCTTATTCCGAGATAACATTATCATGGGAAGTTAAGTTACCCTATATGATAAGCAAGGGTTATCTCCCAAAAAAAGATGACACCATAAAGTTGACCTTAAAAAATTTCAAACATCTTCACGTGCTATATATAAATTAATATGTAATAATTTTTAGTCACTATTTCAAAATTATCATTCCCGCAAAAGTATTTATAATTATTAAATATAAAGGTTCACCCAATTTTACTAAGACATACACATACGAGTATAATCATTACTTTCGAACTATCTTCGTACTTAAAGATGTTAATTTGCAACTACTTCCCATCACTTATTTTCTTTTAAAATAAAAACATGTTAGTACATGGGAGCATTCACCAAGGTATTCCTTTACATTCCAAAATAACCAAAAATTATGCATAACAGCCAATCAATCTATCTAGATTTCAAACAAAATCGAATATTTACACAACTCTAAAACATATGTTACAAAGTATATCTTACTTTTCAAGCAAACCCTATTGAATCCGTATGACCAACAGTCATCATGTTTCATGGAAATAGAAGTTTCATGCCAACTAGCCTTGACCCTTGGCTACACTTTGTGGATGCGATTTTACTATCACGTGATGTGTTCTTCGAAAAGCATCAACAAATATAGAATAATAATTTTTTTCAAAATACCGAATATTTTAGAACCTTCGTAGCCAACCTTAATGATTACCTTAAAATTTACAACGGTACTTTTACAAGTCAATCAAGTCATCCTCGTACATAAGCACGTCAAAACCTACTTTATAATTAGATTTCTCTCAATATTATAGTAAAATAATATCATTCGCCACTATGCTACTCGGCATCTCATCAACGTAATTTGCTAGACATTTGATTAAGTACTTATGTTAACAAGTTGAGAGAAGAATATCGTAAATACCTAAAATGAAAAAATATTATAATCAACCAATGCATTTCTTATAGATGTGAAAAAATCTTTACAATCATACGATTGAGATCAAAGAAGAGAACCTATAATTTACAGTGACACATTCGGAGGAGTCACTAAAATATAGAGAAAATGGAAGTTGACAAGGTATTAATTCGAATGAGGAGGGGGTGTATGTTAATGTACAATGACATGTACATAGAAATGAAAGATAGTTGGAAGTAGGTATTGTTGTTGTATTTCAATCATCAACATAATGGAAATAAATAAGGAGTTTTGACTTTCAATACATACCCCCTTTTGTATGCAATAAACACGACCATTTGTGAGGAGTATCTTGGGAGCATGGAGTGTTTGTGGGGCAAGTTTCGAATGGAGAGGGTTAGCTCTGCATTACCATAAATACATACACTATATGAATACTAATGACTCCCTTTGGTTTTGAAGGCTAATTCTTTATAAGTGAAGTTGCCAATTTCGTTACAAAATGATTTAAATGGCATATCATAATTGTCTTCTTCCAAGCTGAACATCGTAAAGAATTCCTGATGAGTTAAACTTTAATGCATGAAATATGTTTGTGACAAGTCATGAGTGCATTCAAATAAGTTGTTGACCTTCACATAAAAGACATCCAAGGATACCATACTGTAGGTAGGCATTGCCCAAAATGAAGGTATCTCATTATGCATGGTCTAATTTACACTCCTTCAAACGACCATAGTGCAATAGACCTCAACAACAACCCGTGGTACCAAGATTGGTACAACATCAAAACCTACTGCGACGTTGCCGCATTAGACTTCTTGCAGGGTTATGATAACGAGGATTTCAATGTAGACAATACCACTAAGTATGACATACAGGGTAGCCACAGCCTAGAGGACATTGATGAGAATAATTGGGCGGATGGTGATGCCTGCATTACCAATGATTAGGGTTCCTATGTGTTTTGGATGTTGGATTAAAATCTAACATATAGACTAATATATGTACATAGATATAATCAAATGATAATAAGTTATGACTGTCATCTTAAGCTCATAATTTAAAGTGATCAAATAAGTTTATTGGTTGATATGGGCTAAAATACAAAATGATTGTGTGGTTTAGATTATATATGTGCAGAGACCTACTTGTGAATTGTGTTTTTTTGATGGGCAGAGATATAATTTACCATACAGTAATTAGGAGGACTAATTACTGAATAAGTCATTTTTGGGGTTATGGTCCCCAAAAGACACACCTAATAATTCTAGGTTTTGCATACCCATCATGCACCTAAGGAGATAGAGAAAAAGAATTAGGGGCAAAAGAACGTCTGAAGAAAGGGAAAAAGCTCTCTTCCTCAAAGAGATTCTTGATCAGGTCTTTGGAGGTGGGATCTTTTGGAAACATCCTAGTAGCCCCTTTCTTTTCTTTCATCAACATGAATGCAGGTAATCCTATTCTCTAAAAGTAGAACACAAGTAAACTATATTCATGTTTTTAGAAGCAAAGTATTGAAGTTTATTTGCATGTTATAGTATCAGTTTTAGTTGTAGATTCATGTTTAATCTTATTGTTAAAAAAAAGACTCATATTTGTTAGTCTTAATCACATATAAACCTAGTTATTTTGAATGTCTCGCATCTTGAGAAAAACTCGTAATATATTCTGTAATCGTCATATGATGAGTATCAGTATACACACAATATTGTTTTGGACCTTTAAGTGTACTGTAGATTGCTAATACCGGTACTCTTTATGAGTACCGATACTCTTTATACCTACAAGCTACAAATCAGCTCCAGTTCGTCTTAAGTCCAAAACTGAGACTTACATATACCCATACGTACTTTGCATAAGTACCGGTACACATAAGTCCCAAGTCAGATTCTGGACTTGAAGTCATCAGAACCTATGGCTTATAAGTACTAGTACTGGTCACTAGTATTGGTACTGGTAGGCCACAGGTGGTGTGTCCAGCACTCAACAAGTACTAGTACTATTCATGAGTACCGACCGGTACACGTTGAGATCAATTCTTTCCTGTAGTAATACTAACACTCAATGAGTATCGATACTCAACATGAGTATCGGTACATGGTGAGTATTGAACAAGTACTCATCTGAACATGAGTTGTAAACTGTAGCCTATGAGTACTAGTACTTATCATCAGTACCGGTACTTATTTGGATATAAAATTCATACCTGTGACTTAAGGATACCAGTACTCAGTACAAGTGATACTGGTACTAGTCCATTAGTACCAGTATCCATTCAATATGAAGTCCAGTTGAGATAAGTTATGGTACAGGTCCATCCTAAGTCAGAAGTGGGTTAATTACAGTTAAGCCCCTAAGGTCTTAACTGATTTTATAAGTGGTATTAGAGCCAACCCACTCTCTACTTAGTGTAATTAAGCTAGTCTAATTAATAAAGTACATTATTCTAGGGTAACCCAATTGAAGTAAGATCTTGCCAAAGTGAGCTCTCTTGTGAATACTGGGCTTATCTATGAATGATAAAAGGCTGAATGAGTGTAAGTAGGTAGGTGTACACTGGCCCAAAGGAAAGTGCTCACTCATTGTACTTTCACTTATTTGCGTGGGAGTAATGGTGTGTTGGTTATTAGGTTTTCTGGGTAGTCATTGAATCAATCCAAAGGAAGGTTCTTGACTGACTTGGATTTGAACCAACAATCATTACACACCACATCATGTCTTTAATTACAATTCAACCTCTCGTCCAAAGATGAGACCCTTGATGGAGTTAACTAAGACATGTGATGGGACTATTAAATTAATTAGACACCTTATGTTTTAAAGGAGTTAAATCTTATGTCTATTTGCATTTATTTCCAGAAATGTTTTCTGCCAACATTACCACCACCTTCAATTCTATTCTCATGTTGAGTGGTTCAAACTTTAAGTTCTAGAAGGAAAACCTACTGATAGTCTTAGGTGTAATGGACCTTAATCTAGCGATTAGAGAAGATCTCCTATCCTTACAGACATTAGCACTCTCGATCAAAAGAGACAAAAGGAAAGGTGGGAGAGGTCTCACAGAATCTTAATGATGATCATGAAAAGGGCCATACTTGAGGCTTTTAGGGGCGCCATGTCCAGTGATATAACTACTACGAAAGAATTTTAAGTTGAAATTGAAAAGAGATTTGCCAAGAATGAAAAGACAGAAATCGATACACTCTTGGCTAATCTCTTTTCAATGAAGTATAAGGGGAAAGGTAACATTAGAGAATATATTATGGAGATGCCTCATGTTGCTTCAAAGTTGAAAGCACTTAAACTAGATCCTTTTGAAGATCTGTTAGTGCATTTGGTCTTAATATCACTCCGTCCTATTTTTAACCAGTTCAAGGTGAGCTATAACTACCATAAAGAGACTTGGTCTCTGAACGAGCTCATCTCAAACTGTGTTCAAGAGGAGGAGAGAATGAAGCAAGATATGACAGAAAGTGCTAATGTTGCCTCTTCCTTTAAAGGAAAAGGAAAGGCTAAAAAGAGAGCTATAGAAGCTGCAAATACAGCCTCCCAAAAGAAGTAGAAGGGGAAGACTACAGAGTCTTCCAAATTGGGATGCTTCTTTTGTGAGGCTGAGGGGCACCAGAAGAAGTACTGTACCAATTATCATGCATGGCGTGCTAAGAAAGGTACGGCTCTAAGTTTGGTTTGTTCAGAAATTAATTTGGCTTCGATACCTAGGCACACTTGGTTAATAGATTCAGGTGCTACCACTCACATAAGTGTGTCTATGCTGGGTTGCCTAAGCTATGGAAGACTAACTGAAGCTGAAAATTTCATTTATGTCAGGAATGGGAAGGCCTTTGAAGTTCAAGCTATAGGACAATTTAAATTATTGTTAAAAATTGGATTGTATTTGGAATTGAATGAAACATTTATTGTACCTTCTCTTGACATAATCTTATTTCTGTTAACGTTTTGGATAAGTGTGGTTTCACTTGCAGTTTTGGTGATGGAAAAGTATCTTTGTTTTATGATTCCAAATTAATGGGTACTGATTTTCTTTCATGCTTTGATAATTTATATTGTCTTGACATTATAACTTCATATAATGAGTCTTCTCTTTTGAATACATGGGGAGTGAAAAGAAAATTAGACAATGAATCCCCAGCTACACTAGGACACAAGAAATTAGGTCACATCTCCAGAAGGAAAATAGAAAGACTTGTGTCAAACAGAGTTTTAGACCCCTTAGACTTTTCTAATTTTAATTAATGTATTATATGTATTAAGGGGAAACAAACCAATAATAGAAAATTTTAAGCCAATAGGTCAAATGGTGTCTTAGATGTGATTTATACGGACATCTATGGAAGATTTCTGACGCCTGCATTGAATGGCTAACAGTATTGTATCACATTCATAGATGACCACTCAAGATATGGTTTCATCTACCTAATTCATGAAAAGACAGTCATTGGACATGTTCAAAAATTATAAAGTCAAAACTGAGAATCAACACGACAAAAGGATTAAATCTATCAGATGTAACAGTGGTGGTGAATATTTCGGCAGATATGATCGATCAAGTGAACAACGTCTAGGACCGTTTGCCAAGTTCTTAGAGGAATGCGGTATCGTTCCTTAGTATACCATGTTGGGCTCGCCCACTATGAATGATGTTGCTGAGAGACAAAACATGACGCTTAAGGATATGGTAAGGAGTATGATTGCTCATTCTTGCTTACCAGATTCACTCTGAGGAGAGGTCTTAAAGACTGCAGCATATATTCTTAATAAAGTCCCAACTAAGGCAATTAACAAGACCCCGTATGAGCTATGGAATGGGCAGAAGCCCAGTCATAAGCATTTTCATGTGTGAGGATATCCAGCTGAGGCTAGGTCATATAGGCCAAATGAAAAGAAATTGGACACAAGGACAGTTAGTTGCTATTTTGATGGGTATTCTGAGAGGTCAAGAAGATATAAATTTTATGATCCCATAATTAAGACTATTTTTAAGTATGGTAATGCTAAGTTCTTTGAGAGTGTTGAGTCTGCCCAAGTTGACAGGGTTAAGGACTTTGTCTTTGAAGAGGAAAATATAGTTACTCCTCCTGGAGTTACTCAGGTTGATAAGGAGCATGTCTTTGACATACCTCAAGATAACTCTAATGAAGACAATGATAACTCTAATGAAGACATTCCTCCTGGAGTTCTCAAACACATACAGAAACCATGCCATTAAGGAAATCCACTAGGGAAAGGAGTGTTGTTTCAGATAATTATGTGGTATTCCTTCAAGAGCATGATACAGACATTGGGGTGATGGAAGATGATCCTATCACCTTTTGTCAGGCAATGGAAAGTCCGAATCATGAAAAGTGGATTGAGGCAATGGAAGAAGAAATGAAGTCAATGAAAGACAATGACGTTTGGGATGTTGTTCCACTACTAGAAGGTGCGAAACCCATTGTTTGCAAATGAATTTTTAAAACCAAATGGGATTCAAAAGGAAAAGTGGAACGATACAAAATGCGTCTTTTCACTAAGGGTTTTACCCAAAAAAAGGGCATTTACTATAAGGAGACATTCTCTCTTGCTTCTTCTAAGGATTCATTGAGGGTTATAATGGCATTTGTAGCCCACTTTGACCTTGAGTTGCTTCAGATGGATGTAAAGACTGCATTCCTTAATGGTGACATTGAGGAAACCATTTATATGGCTTAGCCCGAATATTTTGTTACGGGTGGTCCAAAAAGTATAGTGTGCAAATTAGAGAAATCCGCCTATGGGATCAAGCAGGCATCCAGACAATGGTATTTTAAGTTTCAAGAAGTGATTCTTTCGTTTGGTTTTGAAGCGAATCTCACTGACGAATGTATATACCATAAATTATGAGGGAACAGCTATATCTTTTTGGTCCTGTATGTTGATGACATCCTGCTTGCTACTAATGATATGAGTATTCTTTTAGACACCAAGAAATTTCTTGCCAAACACTTTGACATAAAAGATCTTGGAAATGCTTCATTTGTTTTGGGGATTGAAATATGTCGAGATCGTTCTCGTCATATACTTGGTTTATCTCAAATAAGCTATATAGATAAGGTACTCAAAAGGTATGGCATGCGAGATTGCAAGCCACTGAATGCCCCTATGGCTAAGGGAGACAAGTTTAGTCTCAATCAGTGCCCCGTAAGTGATTTGGACAAACAGGAGATGCAAATAGTTTCTTATGCATCTGTCGTTGGCAGTATAATGTATGCTCAGGTCTATACTAGATCAGACGTGGCATACATTACAGGCATGTTGGACAGATACCTGACAAACCCAGGAAAAATCATTAGAGAGCAGCCAAGAGAGTATTGAGATATTTACATAAGACACGGGATTATATGTTCACTTTCAGGTGGTCAGAAAAGTTTTAAGTCTATGGTTATACTGACTCAGATTTTACTGGGTGCAAAGATAGCAAAAAGTCTACTTCCGGATATGTATTGTTTCTTGCGAATGGTGCCATCTCCTAGAAGAGTGCAACCCACTTTTTCTGTTAAATCCAGCCCACTTTTTATCTTGTTAAGACCTTTTGACCTGTGTTTAGCTCGTGAGAAAACCCGTTGTTGTACTGCAATAGTAAAATTGCAGTGTTACCCTTTGTTTCTTGCTTTCCTCTTAGAAAGGTTATTCAGTGACTTAAGACCTCCAGTTGGTTATGTAAAAGCTTTTATTCTCTTCAATGGGTCAAAATGAGCTAGTTAGGGCTCATGACGGTGTTCCCATCATACATTTTGTTCTTAGTTTTCCTGGGAATAGTTTGAGCTTGGCATCAAAGAGTAGGACTTTTTAACTAGGGTGAAAGATCTTTTTGGATATGTGCTTGTCGTGAAAGGCTTTAACCCACTCTTTGTAAATTTGCGAGTTCTCATACATGTCGTGGCATAATTCATCGATTTCGCTCATTTGAAGCTTTCTGTGGGTTCCTGCCTTAGAAAGAACTAGGTTGCAGGTCCGTACTGCCCAATAGACTTTGTGCTCTAATTCGACGGGGAGGTGACATGCCTTCCCGAACACCAATCTAAAGGGAGACATACCTAATTGTGTTTTGTCGGCGGTCTTATAAGCCCACAAAGCTTCCGGAAGTTGGGATGACCGGTCTTTCCTGTTAGGTCGAACATTAACCTGGAGGATTTTCTTGATCTCTTGATTTGATAGCTCAGCTAGATCATTAGTTTGGGGGTGGTAAGGTGTAGAGATTCGGCGTGAAACCCTGTATTTGGTCATCAGTGACCTGAACTGAGCATTAGTGAAATGGGTCCCTCTATTAGAGATGGAACAGAAGGGGCCTGATAAATCATGTGGGCTTGGCTCGGATTTGGGTTCATACCGCACCTCTGGTTCGGCATGTTATTCGAATTCGGTAGAGGTTGTGAAAGGAGTGTGCCGAGTTGGCAAAAATTTGCTATCTGGGCGAGTTGATTGTGAGCCTCTGTGATCTCGCCTTTGTGCTGTTTTTGCATAGCCGCATTCATCTTTTGAATGTCAGCCAGAGTCTGAAGGATAAGAGTCATTTGATATGTTTGAGTTAGCCCAGATTGATAGGTGGGGTTGGGCCGAGGCTAAGGCGGCTGATATGGACGAGGAGCTTGTGGACAGGGTTGATATGGTGGTCTTTGATTCTGATTATTTCCCACCCACAGGAAATTGGGATGATTCCGCCATCCAGGGTTATAAGTGTTCGAGAATGGGTTATTCTATATGGTGTTGAGGTCCTCGCAGGTTTGAGGAACCTTAAAAAAGTCAGAGTACAAGGGTTCAGAGTTCCCCCAACTAGAGTAGGCAGGATCGGAGTTTCCACCAGTCCTAGAGTCAGATGGGGTGGATACGGGTCCATCCCCTGAGAAAATCGGTGACAGATGTTATGCACAGCTTCCCTCCCAGAGGGCGGCTGTGCGAACGGGTTTTGCGTAGAGGTGGCTTGCTGTAGATGTCGAGTTAGCTCATCCACCTTCTTCTCAATGATAGATACCTTGTCCAACAGACTGGCCATTAATTCTAAGTTGACGGATTCGGACAGGCCCTGCGTCTCATGTGCTCCCCTTGAATTCGTCAATGTGCAGGCATTCGTTCGGTCGAATAAGCCCTTGGAGTCATTATTGATGGAGTTCTCACACATGTTCTTGAGAATCTCCCACACTGTGTCTTCATTCTGACCCATGATATTTCCTCTGCAAGTTGCATTGACGAATAAACGGTGATGGGGTCACTTTCGCATGAGATCCAGGAAACGGTCCCATACTTCATGAAGGGGTTCTCCAGACTGCTGGGTGAAGTGCGTGATCTGGTGTTGTAAGGCATTCGTCCGACCAACTGGGAAGAACTTTTTCAGAAACTCGAATTATAGTTCAACCCATGTGTTGATTGGACACGTTTGAGTCTGATACCAGTGAGCTGCTTTGTCCATGAGAGAGAAGGAGAACATCTTCATGAGAAGAATATCCCGATTTTGGACATCTGACCCGAAGGTCTGGGTCAGATGCTTGAGTTGTTTGATGTGCTGGAAGGGATCCTCGGAATTAAGCCCATGAAACTTTGGAATAGCATGAATCATGTTGGGCTTGAGTTCAGAATCAGGACCTCCAGCCGAGATTTGGACTCAAGGTTTGATCGCCACCGCAGCGGGATTGTAGTGACTCGCATCATGGGATGCTGCGGTAGGTTTACAAAGGTTTGGAATAAATCATTAAGGCGCTGGAGTTGGTTCTCAAGGTTATTCTCTTCTTCTGTGGGTTGTGCCATGATGATGGAAGAAGAATTGGGTTCAGATGAATCAGAGGAGATGTCTATGTGATGGGGTTGTTGCACAAACACGGAAGTCGAGGCCTGGCCTCGACGAGAGTGAATCGCTAAATGAGGCCTCAAGGATGGTCTTAAGGACCTCCTACCGAACATGCACCGATGGTCTGGATGAGAGTAGAATGTGATGGACCCAATCAAGACACCCAAAAACTTTGGATGACTATAGAGGTTCGGGGCGGATGATACCCCTTAGTCAAAAAGCCATCCACCTGAGAAATACCTGGGCAGTCATAGAGGGAGAGTCCCGTAAAGACCCCTACACGCTAGAGCGCCCCCACGAGTTATAGGGTTTCCCCCACCGACCTCTCTTGTCATTGATGTTCCAGGTAGATCAGAATGGGGACTTGACCTCTTAAGTTTACCAGTTTTAATTAAGAGCAAGGGTGCTTAAGACTCCACTTGAACTTTAGATGTATTGAGTGTAGAAAGTGACCTAATTTCAAGGTTGGTTGACCGAACAAGGTGATCCAACTTCACCTATTTATCCTTTGAGAAGTTTTAGGTCCCTTCTTTTAGGATTCGAGTGAGATTAAGAGCCTGAATTTTAGGATTTTCTTGAATAAATCTCTTCAACCAAGGCTTGGGCACATCTCTTTTTGGAAAGTTAATTCTTGCTTATGAAGGTGTGTCTCTAAAATCCTAAATTGCAATCCTTAATTTGGCTCTAATCTTGGTCCAATTTAATTTGCCAAAATGTGGTATATAGGGCTCAATCAAGAAAGTGGTAGCCCTAGTTATCTTAAATGGGTGCATAAATCAGATTTTTTTGTTGAAATCAAATCAGGCAACTTGGTGAATTAGCTAGGAATGTAAAGCAAGTAGCCCTAATTGATTTTATCTTTTTTTTTTCTTTTCAAAATGAGGGGTTTAAGAGAAAGTAATTACCTGCCCCTGGCGTGTTTGATGTGCGGCAGTCTTTCTTTGAATTTTCTCCCATGAAACAACCACAACAAAGAGATATAGCAAGTTAATACCAAATTAGCAATTGCAATCAAGAATTCTAAATCGCTCGTTGCTCCCCGACAACGGCGCCAAAATGTTTCACACGCTAAATCGGTATTTAAGAGTGTCGCATTGTAATATAGCCGAAAAAGCGTTCAAAACAAATGCGATTTTATTACTCGAATTTAAAGTCCGATGTCGAACACAGGGAGCAAATTAGGTTTTAAAAATCAAGATCACAATTCAGAATATGCAATAATATCAATGTCATAGTGCAAAACTATAGGAGTAAATGTAGAGCATAAAATGCTAGAGAACTCAATGTACATAAATTAAACTCAAAATTAGATGTCTGATTTGTAAATCAGACACCTGAAAATGATGCTACTACAGTGCTCCTGACTTCTTCTTTCTTCTGCTTCCACTCCTTTTCTTCTTTCTCTTTCTCTGCCGACTGCCTTTGGCTTCAGTCTTCTTCTTCCTCTACAATCTTTCTCTGCCTCTCTTTCTTTTGCCTTTCTCTGTCTTTAATTTTCTCTTCTTCAACTTCTTCCTTCTTCTGGTTCTCTAGCTTCTCCTTCTTATCTTTCTCTTTCTCTGCCGGCTGCCTTCTTCCTTCCTTCAGCTTCTTCCTTCTCTTCCTCTGCCTTAGCTTCTCTGCGTCCTTGTCTTCTTCTCTTTGGCTTTGGCTTTCTCTGCCTTCTCCTCTCTTCTTCTTCAGCTTTGCTTCTCCTCTTCAACCTACAGCAAAACCTACCCCTACCCACGCGCACTCTCCTCTCCTTTCTCTCTTAGGTTCCACTCTCCCAGAGCCACGTGTTTATCGGGTAATTGGGTCGGGTACGTACCCGGGACCAGGCCCACCGGCGTGCGGTGGTGGGCGAGGAGTGTAAGTCGGGTTGGGTCAAGACCAAGTCCGTGGGGCATGGTCGCGGACGAGGCCATGAGAGGGGGAGAAAGGGACCTCACCCCGTTAGTCGGAGGTGAACAACTACTGGTAGGAATTCAATTTATGCGCACACGGTCGCTCATCCAGTTCTGAGGTGGGACTAAACGTCCCGCCTCCCTTGCGTGCCTGCAGTAGCAGAGGTGATCCTTCAAATCGCGAGGCTGCAACTGCTCTCTACTCCAATCAAAAGCCTGGGTGTGTGCGCACCTCAAGTCCGCACCACCTGGTACTCGAGCCTGGAGCTTCTACAAGCTTGCTTCAAGTTCTATGCCAATGGCGGGGGACACCTGCCACCTGAAATCACCAAGACGGCCTCACGGCCACTTTAAAAGGCTTAAGGAGCTTCGCCAAGGCACGACGAATATGCAACGGTGGTCGGCGTCTCGTGGGGATGCTTGTGCAAGCATGCGTAGGGCACACTGTGTGCGTATGTGTGGGTGTGTTCGGGGGTGCTTTTGGGTGGTTGACAGAGTGAATGGAGTGAGGGGTTGTGATTAGGGAGTCGAGGCGGAGGTTGTAGGGTGATTGGCGAGGTGGATGGAGGTGTGGAGCAATGGGAGCACCTCGCTGGAGGTATTGCTAGAGGTGGAGTGCGGCATTGTCGTTTTAGGGAAATAAAGAGGAGAAAAGAAAGTAGAGAGTGAAAGAGACTTATCTAGGATGATATTGGACGAAGGGAAGGCGAGGATGGCGTCGAGCGCATATTGCCAACGTCGGAGACGAAGATACTCAGGGAGGGACGGTCGGCGAGGATGAAGGGGAGACGGGGCGTCGGCGGGTGCTGCGCGACGCGGACGAACGCGAGGAAGAAGAACCTGCCATTGGTATTGTGGTCAGGCGACAAGGGAAATCAGGGAAGGTCGTCGGAGCTTGATGAGCGAATTGGCCGGAGGAGGAGAGACAAATTTGAGGGGGTTTCCCAGTCAATTTCAAGCTTGGAGGAGTCGGCTGGATCTGGGGCTCCTTAAATAGACCTTTAAACGGGGATTTATGCTTGGAAGCAAGGTAAGATCGTCGGAGTTGGAATCTTCAAAAGATCCAAATATCTCATGCGTTCGTATGAGATATTGGGTAACAATTAAGGATCATTGATGGCTTCAGACTCGAGGAGATTACTCAGAGAATCTCCCTTCCAATTTTGGGAGGGATTCTCTGAGCAATCAAGGAGAAAGCACCTTCTAAAACTTGTTGGAGTAGGATTCCTCCGCTATAATGGAGGAGGGACCTATCTGTGAAGACGATAAAAATGCTAGGGGGCTGATTGCAAGGATTTTCGAAAGATAGGGGTAGAAATGTAATCAGGTTGGATCTATTTGCAAAGTGGGTCAAGATGAGTTCCCCTTAGGTCCAAATTTTGGTATAAACCTAATTTGAACCTAAGAAATCTAATGGTGAAGTTGAATTTTTGGTTTGACCACGTTTGACTAGGCAATTTATGCAAAAACTCAATTTAGGATAAATCTCTGTCTGAGACCACATTCTAGGTCAAAATGGGTTCCAATAGCCAAATTAAAAGTTCTAAACCGTAGAGAATATTTTTCTATGATTTTTAGAGGGTTTAAGTGAATTTTATCATGACTAGAGCCTTAGTTAATCAAGCAGTTCTGTTTTAGGATTTCAAAAAGTCACTTAATTCACAGGGTACACACAAATCCTTTTATGTCAAATCCAACCCACTTTTTATCTTGTTAAGACCTTTTGACCTATGTTTAGCCCTTAAGAAAATCCGTTGTTGTGCTGCAATGGTAAAATTGCAGTTTTTCCCCTTATTTCTTGCTTTCCTCTCAGAAAAGTTATTTAGTGACTTAAGACTTCCAGTTGGTTATGTAGAAGTTTTTATTCTCTTCATTTGGTCAAAATGAGCTAATTAGGGCTCATGATGGTGTTCCGATCATTACTAAATAAGTCTTTTTTTGGGTTATGGTCCCTAAAAGACCCACCTACTAATTCTAGGTTTTGCATACCCATTATGCATCTAAAGAGATAGAGAAAAAGAATTAGGGGACAAAAGAACATCTGGAGAAAGGGAAAAAGCTCTCTTCCTCAAAGAGATTCTTGATTAGGTCTTTAAAGGTGGGATCTTTTGGAAGCATCCTAGCAGCCCCTTTCTTTTCTTTTATCAACATGAATACAGGTAATCCTATTCTCTAAAAGTAGAACACAGGTAAACTATATTCATGTTTTCAGAAGCAAAGTATTGAAGTTTATTTGCATGTTACTGTATCAATTTTAGTTGTAGATTCATATTTAATCTTATTGTTAAAAAAAAATGATTCATATTTATTAGTCTTAAATCACATATAAACCTAGTTGTTGCTAGTACCTGTACATCACCAGAAAAACTCGTAATATATTTTGTAACAGTCGTAAGTACCGGTACACACACCATACTATTTTGGACTTTTAAGTATACTGTAGGTTGCTAGTACCTGTACTCTTCATGAGTACCGGTACGTGCAAGCTACAGATCATCTCCAGGTCATCTTAAGTCCAAAACTGGGACTTACATGTACCGGTACTCTACATGAGTACAAGTACACATAAGGCCTAGGTCAGGTTCTGGGCTTGAAGTTACCAGAACCTGTGGCTTACAAGTACCGGTACTGATAGGCTACAGGTGGTGTATCCAGCACTCAATAAGTACCAGTACTCTTCATGAGTACTAGTACACGTTGAGATTAGTTCTTTCCTGGAGTAATACCAGTACTCAATGAGTATCGGTACTCAACATGAGTACCGGTACATAGTGAGTATTGGACAAGTACTCATCTGAACATGAGTTCTAAACTATAGCTTATGAGTACTGGTACTTGGCATCAGTACTGGTACTTGTTTGGATATAGAACTCATACCTATGACTTAAGGATACCGATACCGATCCATCAATACCGGTACTCAGTACATGTGATACTGGTATTAGTCCACTAGTACCGGTACCCATTTAATATGAAGTTAGTTGAGACAAGTTATGGTACAGGTCCATCTTAAGTCAGAAGTGGGTTAATTATAGTTAAGTTCCTAAGGTCTTAACTGATCTTACATTGGAATCCTACGATGACTAAAGGTCTCCCATGTAATCCTGAAGGAAACTCTTCGAGAATATGTTGGCGATACATTCATTAGTCTAGGCTGGGATCGTAGTACTCATAAGTTCAATTCAATTTGGGAGATGATATGTCTCGAACTTAGATCAAGAATAAATGGAATTCTTTTAAGAAGAACTACAACGAGTTATGGAAATTGCTTTCTAAGAGCAGTTGGGGTTGTCATGCTATAATTTGGAAGGTTGTTCCACCATACCCTATGGCTTGGAACGAGGTAAGTAATACCCCTTATGCATCTCACTTGCCCTATAGGGTTTAGATGGAGTAGGTTTAAGCAGCATACACCAAACTTCTACTTTTTGATTGATGAGAGGTATAGGCAGTTCTGTTAAAGCCCCCTCAAGTACTACGAGAAGATGCATTCCCTTAATGGTCACAATCCTCTAGTTGGTGATTGCACTTTGGCAAGCCATTGTGGCACCGGGAGCATGCCTCCTAGAATCCACACCGCCAACTACTTGTCCCATGTAGCAAGAGCAAGTGGACAAAAGAGGAAGGAGGTTGTGATGAACATCAACGACAACGATGATGAAAAAGTTAAGTACATGGAGATGACTCCTACCTCCCATTTTGGGAAGTCCAGGAGCCACGAATCAGGAAAAAGATCAAAGAGTGGGGGACCCAATTCAGAGGGCAGATATTAGGGTCATTAGATTATGGAAGCTATGCAAGAATTACTCCACAAGTACCACATCCCTATAGATTCCCTAGTTGGAATTTGGGAGGCCACTGCAACCCTTCATAGAATACATCTAAATCTCAATCCTGCTCTAATCACCTTATTCAAGAGTATCCTAAAGAGGTATACATTCTTAGACTTGAAACCGTCAAATCACATGATAGATACTTGGTCAACTTGGTGACTTCAACGGGTATCTCCAGCTCCACGTATGTGGTACACTGTTACTTGGTTTATAGGTCTTCTTCCATCGAGGGGTTGGTTTGGTTTGTAATTGGATTCTATCTGTAAGTTATAGTATTTGTTGAACTCTTCTGGGAGTTCTTCATTGTCTTGTCAACTCATTTCACGAGGTAGCTTCTCATTCCTTTTAGCTAATTCCTAAATGCCACAAGTACTCATAAATTTAGTACTTTTGTTTACCTGATTTGTCTTAAAGTAATGCAGTCTTCGTAACTCTCTCCGATGTCTCTCTTTGACTGGAATGGATTATACGTAGCGATATTGATATAGGCTATTTCGCTTAATAGAGAGATCTTTAAGAATATTTATGTTCCTTGTAGTGCAAGTCGTGGTGGAAATATGCCCAATCAAAAATAAGGAAATAATATGATCAACATCATATCCATCGTCTCTTTCGTTCAAGATATTTACCTTAAACAAACTCAGTAAGTCAAAGCCGAGTTGTGGTCGCGGTGATGCAGAGAATACGCGGTCGTCAGTGCAGTGCGTGCACACTGTCACCCTGCATACTAACAAAGGCAGAGTAGATGGTGAGGATCGCGGGTCATGGATGTTGCGGTCTGGCTATCCTCACGAGGGAGTGCGCAGTTGATACATCGAGGAGGAGGGCACGATCGCAGAGAGAAGGTCGCGGTCGATGGCAATGAGAGCGTCGAGAGGAGAGCGGGTGAGCGGTGAGCGCGCGTTGAGAGAAGTCTACCGAGAGAGAGGGGTTGTCACTGAAGAAGGCAAGCGCCCTCTGATGGTGCTGTTGATCTCTGCTGCTGGAGAGGGAGTCGAGGGCGCAGGCGGTCGTGGTCCTGGTCCTGCTACTCACGAGGGCAGAGGTGGTAGACTGCGGAGGTGCGTGGTGGTGATGTCGACGTGAGGGATCAGAGAGAGGAGTCGCGGTCTGTCCTGAGGGAGAGAAAGAGTGGTGAGGAAGGGATTAGCCTCGCATTGTCAGCATGCTGCTCGCGAGGGAGGTGAGAACGGGGGTGCGATGTTGCGTCAGGGAGATAATAGATAATAGAGAGTACGAGAGAAGGGGGTGATCTCTTGAGAGAGAGAGAGAGGGACCATGGAGGGTGGTTTGAGATTGAGAGGAGTGGCTTTAGCGGTGATCAGTGAGATGTGAGGGTGCAGCGACAAAAAAATTATCAGGTGGGGGCGTCCTGTGCGGTGATTGAGAGAAATTTCAGAGGGGTTTTAACGATAGTTGCTGGAAGCTTATGGGGGGCCTACCGATGAGAGAGTCATGATGGTTCCTAATTAATACTAATTAGCTATTTTTCTTAGCTAATTAATTAAGAATATACTAAATACAGGATTAATTATAATAAAGGGGTAAAATAGTAAGGATCGGTAAAATAAGTTAAAAATATATAATTAAGACTCAATTAATCTTAATATAAGTTTAATTAATAATTGGACTCAAAATAATAGTAATTATCTATATATGAAGTATTTACTTTAACTTAATTAAATTAAAGAGCTAAGTACTTAATTAACCTAATTAATATTATTATTTAAATAAATATAGCTAAAAAGAGAAAAAACATAATTTCAAGGCATAAATATACTATTTACCTAATTTGTAATAATATAGAAAAAGTTAAAAAAGGAATAAATTAAAATAAGCATTTAAATCCACTGTTTATATTTATGCCCTTAACTATCATCTCAATCGGGTTCTTTTTATTACATTTATACCCTTGTGCAAATCATCTTCTTCAACATCTTCTTCTTTCTTTTAGACGGCTGACGATGATCAGTCTCCGTACCTCTTGATGACCACTAATTTCACAACCAAAAGCCACCATCGTTGCCGTCGTTACTCCACTCACCTCTGCCAATCCATCCAATCGATCAGATCTTCTCGAAATCCTAGTTAACTTGGGTGTCTAAGTTCACCGATGTCAAAGACAATGCCGGTGGTTACAACCCACCTAACTGTTTAACCGTCCAAGAACCTACCCCTCTACCTTCGCCACCACCTATAAAAACTACCCATCACCTCTGATCTCCATTAGCAACCCCCTTCTCACTTCTCCCACTGTAGTTGTTGATAGGCTACTCTTCCAATAAACTCCGGTGACTTCTTCCGCCTTCCTCTGGCCTTCTCTGATGAGAACGACCTCTCCTTCTTTGTCATCCTCTGCCGTGTCTCTGGGCGAAGTTACGTGTCTAGATTCCCTTCCTACACGCCATATTCGCTCTCTGTCGGAGCTCTGATCTTAACCTTCTGATTTCCTCCTCTGTCATGAGCCATCACAAAGATCTTCTCATCTCCTTTGCCCAGGTAATTATAGATTGGCCTTAGAATTTACTGTAGTTTAATTCTAGCTAGTTAGTTAGCCAATTAGTATAGTGTAATGCTTTAATTTCACTTTGTCTTCCTCGTCTTCGACGAGCCAATTCAGGCTTGCCAGACCTTCAATCACCTAACCTTTCACTTCTTCACCTTCTTGATCACCTCATGAATTCATTTCACGTTCTTCCCTTATCAATTAATCATCTAATCGCTTAATTCATCTCACTTCCACCTAAGGACCTCCACTGTCTATGGCAGAGGCCTTAGAGCCTAAATCACACTCATCAGGAGCCCTCCATCACCTTATCATCACACAAGTGCCCCATTCCACCTCTTAATTAGATAAATACTTCATTACATAAGAAATGTCCAAATCACTTTCAACCTTCTGAACACGCTATCCATGGCGGCTCAAAAGGAGTTCATTCACCTAATTAATCACGTACGGCGTCATCTCATCTTTCTATCTAATTCCCCTCACTCAATTGAGTGAGATCAATTTCTCTGAACTCGTTCGAGCTTAGATTTGATTCCCTGGGTATTTCTTGATTAACTTGTGCTTTTTGATCAATTAGTGATTCAATTGACATGTTCTTGAGATTATTTGCAACTTCAGGAACCTTTTCAACCCATTCTTGTGTTTCATAAGATTTCATCTCCCACAATTGAAATTGACCTTCCTCAAAGCTCCGGTGAGCTCTGGCGATCTTAAGCAAGAGCTATAGCCTTTGAAACTTCACGTAGAGCTGCAGATTGATTTATACTGATTGGATAATTAAGATCCAGTTACCGAATTTATGTTTCTTATGAGGTTTCAACCCAAATTTTGTTCAGATCGATCAAATTTAACTTCTTGAATCGACTCAGATTTTCTCTTTACCCTTTAATCTCTCTAATGAGCTTTGTCATTCTGAAATCCCTGATCTGTAACTTGAGCTTCAAGTCCAAAAGCTCTAAGAGCTTCTGAAGCTCCTTCTCCACTCATTCTCTTTTCCATTTAGCATGGATTGCTCTGAAAGCATTCTAAGACTTTCGATCGAGAGCAATGCTCTAATTTGCAACTCAACTGACCTAAATGCTATTTCTGAAGCACATAAATGACACATGAACAGTGTCATGTTCTTCTTTCTAATCTGTGGATGACTTTTGATTCGAATTTCAAATTGATGCTAAAATTGGATAGCTGAGTCTTAGAGCTCTCGATTGATCTTTGAACTACCATGAACGGAGCATTGAGCCAGAAATTATCCTTGTTCGAAGTTTGTCGGCTGAAAGTGTTGTGCTGAAGGAGATTGGGCTGAGAAAGTCCCACATCAGGAGTTGATGAGCACCACTTGCTAAACAAAAGGAACTATGTTAGATAGCTCGCTGGTTGTCAGCGTAGGGCACATCTCTTAAGCATATGTATGTGTGTGTGTGCATCCCTATAGGCATGTGCGTGTCGACAGGGAGCCTGGTATGCGAGGTTATGTGGGCCTAGAATGGTCCAAAACTATGCTAAAATAGACCTAAAATAAACTAGGGCCTAGCCACTACTAGTGGTTGATCCGGCCCAATAATGGATTGTTGATCCTACGAAAATGGTAGGGCCCACCCATTAAACACTTAATTTTTGGTTAAGAGAGACAAGGGAAGAGAGGTTAAAATTTGACTAGGTGTTGGTAAGAGCTAAGAGAGGAGAGTTAATGAAATTGATTAAGTGATGGAATGAGCTTAATGTGTAATAAAGAGGCATTTGTTACGTAATGTAATTTTCTTTTTATACCTTTATCTGTTGTACACATTTGTTGTAATAATTGTAAACTGTTATGACCTGATCCCAGATCCTTACAGGACCTGAGACTGGCTCACCTCGACTAATCCTAAGACCTAATCGTTTAACGAGAAATAACCAAAAGCAAAAAATATTTCACAACCACACATCCAATGTAACTAAGCAGAAATAACTCAAAAGACAGTAAAGGAAATAGAACGAAATGTCTCGCAATATTACATGCCATCACAACTACAACAATGGAACATAAAGCGGAAAAGTAACAGAAATAGTATTACATATATCAAGTACTCACCACAACAACAGAAAAATGCTCTGGAGCAGAAAAGGGACAATAGTTAAGTTGGGCTCGACCGGGCCCAGCTCCTTCGGTAGCCAGTGGTGTTGGCTGCTTAACTCCCTGACATGAACAAAGTTATAAAATCCATGGTCAGCTAACATTGAGTAGAGTGGTAGTTAAGCCAATTAAATGCAATTAACATAAGTCAAGCAACAAATTCATTATTCATTTTCATTTAGCTCAACTAAGTAGTTTTGATTTGTTTATTCTCTTAAGAAACTGGTCATTTCTTGATCTTGACTATCCCTCAAGGGAACAATCTTGATTGCAGTCTTTCCCGTGATGTAGGATGTACACGTGGTGCTCTCTTGGCTGGGAGAGTCCCCTGTGGTAGTCCTACACCCAGTCAACCACCCTGAGGTCTCAATCGCGATGTAGCGGTGACTACAGCACGCGCGATAAGTGCATGGGTAGCTACCCTGCACTAGCACACGGTCAGTCATTACCATTAGCAGGTACGCCTAAATGTACAACAAGGAACAGCGCAGGGCCTTGCTCTCTCAGAATAGGAGTCTCGCCCCTCAGAACAGAACAGAGGTGTCGCCCCTCCACAGCCCACGTACCCTCGACCTACTATCCCGGTTTGCCTAGTGGACCTAACAAGAGTCGGTGTAGGGTGGCTGGTTGTTACGAACGCGGCCTCAAGACGATTTTTAAGACATCTGGGAAGTGGCACAGACGTCTGACCAGACGTCTGGAACCCTTTCCAGACGTCTGGTTTTTAATTTTTGCGGCATATGGGGTTGCGTCTGCAAGCATGCGCGCACAGACCTGCACCCGCCGCTCTGTTCCCTCTTTTTCCCTCTCTCCTCCTGTAGGGCGTGGCACTTCTCTCTCTCTCTCTCCCCGCGCGGCCTTAAAAGGCCCCTTGCCCTCTCCCTCACCCTCATCTCCTCCGTGTCCCTCTTCTTCTTCTCCCAGTCGGTGCGAGAGCGCGAGCGAGTGAGCGGCGGCAGCAGCGGCCGCGGCAAGTGTGCGGGAGGAGGTGTTGCGCAAGGGAGGAGATGCTCGACCGTGAGGGCTCGAGCTTGCCGGGGCAGCTAAAGCCGGCCGGTGGGGGGAGCAGCGGGCGTGGAGTGTCGCGGAGGGGCTACTGCAGCTCGAGCAGCAGGCGAACGGGGCGCGACGCGGCCGTGCATCGTGGGCGGAGAACGAGTCGAGCTCTGATTCTGGAAGTTTTTCCAGAATCAGACGTCTGGGCTTCCAACCAGACGACGGAGAAGACGTCTGGAGGACTGTCCAGACGTCTGGCAGGTAAGATATTCGATCTGCTTCCTTTTTCGCGCGTACGGCCATGCGGCCGTCCGTCGCGCCTTCGTCTGCGACTCGTCGTACTAAGAACAGGTGTGGGTGTGTGCAGGTTCTGCTCAGGAGGGCGCGAGGGCTCGCCATCCCACGTGAATCGGACGTCTGGCCGCAGTGCCAGACGACGGGAAGAACTTCCAGGCGTCCGTGGTGACCATCGGACGTTTGGGAACTAAGCCAGACGCCCCCGCAGGCTTCTAGACGTATGAGGGACTACACAGAACGAAGGTACGCTCTGACCCACATTTTAAGATGTCTGGAAGAGGTTCTAGACGTCTGATTTTGGGCAGTTTCGTCATTTTCGACCCGTTTAGGGCCCGTTCGGAGTCCGTTTTCTGCGTTTCGAGTTGCGTTCTTTCCGGAATAAAATCCTATACCCGTTTACAGTAATTATATACCGTTCTGAGAAACTCCTTGTGTTTGATCCTTATGTTAGAACCCCGTTCCATTGCAGTCTTGGGGATTGCGGAGGCGCGCGGGATTTCCGACCACGCCCCCAGTACTCCCGTTGTAGCTGGTAGAGTGGCTTTTAATTTATTTAGCATAATTTGTTACAATTGTAGAACAATTAATAGAGTCTAGGGTATTGCATGAACCCTAGGACTGAGAAACTAGATTGAATGATAGATCCTAGGGTATTGCATGAATCGTAAGACTGGAAAACTAGATTGAATGATAGATCCTAGGGTACGGCATGAATCCTAGGACTGAAAAACTAGTGGAATATAAATATATTGCAGTCTTGGAAAAGTAGAAGGGAATTAATAGCTACCTGTGATGAATAAATATGATTAAGAATATGGGTTATATGAACGTAAGACTGGAACAGTGAAACCTACAATGGCCAAACAAAAAGAATACGAATCCTACGGGGAATTAGGAGTAGAACTCCTGGAAAGAGAATAGAATGGAACTGAGAAAGTGAAACGTGGAAGTGTGTTGTCTCTTGGGTACGTGGTACCAAAGAGAGCACACATTACCTCTTAGTGTAGAGGGGAGCTTGCCGCCCTCAGGTTGAGACCGGGGTGGGTTTGGCCACTGTACACCGACTTGCTGGCCCTCGCATACGCAGTACCGAGGAGAGCTACTAGTGTAGGGAGAGCACTAACTACCCCACGGGCCCCGGGGTTCTGCTAGCCTCCTACATCGACTTGTTAGGCCCACTGGGCAAACCAGGGTAGTCAGGCGAGGGTGCGCGGACTGTGGAGGGGTTGGACCCTTGTTACTGAGAGAGTTCTGCCCTATACTGGTTCCGTGCTGTGCTTTGGGCGCACCCGTTAACGGAAACGACTGACCGCGTGCCAGTGAGGGGTAGCTACCCGTGTGTTTATCGTGCGTGCCGTAGTCACCGTTACGTCTGTCAGCGACCTTGGGGTGGTTGACTGAGAGTAGGATCACCACAGGAGACTCTCCCGACCAGGAGAGCACCACGTGTTACTTCTACTTTTCAGAAAAGACTGCAATCAAGATCGTTCCCACGAGGAACATTCGAGATCAAGTGAAGAATCTGAGAAATAGATAAATTGTGAAATAATAGAAAGACGTAAATAAAGAGAGAAAGAAAATATAACAGCTACTGTACACTCTACTGCTCCTTTAGTTTTAGCTGCCACCCTACTCAGCGTTTCGCTGACGTGTTACACTCGTTACTTTTCAGGACCAGGTGTTGAGTAGCCAGGGTCAGCGGCTGTAGAGGACGTTGGGCCGAGTAGGGTCCAGTAGAGTTACCGCAATTCTTTTTGTACCCCTTTTGTTCCTCTGTAGTGAGTAGTTCTTGTTACTCTCTATACTTATTTACTTGTAGCTTCATGTCATGTTATAATTGTTGTTCTACTGTTGTGGTGGTGTATACTGTAGTAGTTCCTTTTCTTACTACTGTATTTTGTTACTGCTAGTTATATTCATGTTGAATGTGGTTTATTTTACTGCTCTTTTGGTTACTTCTTCGTTGGACGACTAGGTCTTGGGATTAATTGAGTCGGTCCGATTCTCGTGTCTTGTCGGGACTCAGGAATCGGGTCGTTACACTGGTCCTAACCCTAGGCCTTGTGGGGCGGCTAGCTCCCTCCCTACACTAAGTAGCTCACATCGGTACCAAGT
Organism: Thalassia testudinum; assembly: GCA_037157565.1. Classification (NCBI taxonomy): domain Eukaryota; kingdom Viridiplantae; phylum Streptophyta; class Magnoliopsida; order Alismatales; family Hydrocharitaceae; genus Thalassia; species Thalassia testudinum. Next base: position 53,289,396 of record JAZHRO010000078.1, read on the forward strand.
ACGCAAGGGCCAAATAGGAGTTGACATAGAGTGACCAAACCCACCCCGGGGCGGCAAGCTGCCCTCTACTCTAAAGGGACAGTTGCTCTCCTTGGTACTGTGTACACAAGGGTCAGCTCACTTTTCGTCTACTTACTAGGTTCTTTCCGTATACAGGAGTTTTTCTCCTAATTCCCCGTAGGGTTCATGCTTGTATTCCTTTCATTCCATTTCTCAACATTCAAATCTCACTGTTCACATCCCGGGTTTCATTTTTATAGCAGGTAGCTCGTGTTTTAATAACTGAGAAAGCATCACATCAAGTAATTAATAAACTTGCTAGCAATTAGGGTTTAACATGCATCTCAAAGTAAATAGTGTAACTCAAGCAATGTTCATTCACTTCTGCCCTAAGGTTCATTTCATATCCTAGGGTTCAATCAAGTTATTCTAAACATGCACTTCATTTATTCAAATCTTAATATTAAAGTAAACCACTCTACCGGAAAACACGGGAGGAATGGGGGCTAGAACTGCAGGACCTGTCATCTTCGTGGGCCTAGAACATGATACAGGCTGGAGACCTATACCAGTGACTAAGTGACATCAGACGAGTTCAGAACAGTATATAATTGACACTAACATGTAAAGAAACTCGAGCGAAAAATGATGATATTCGTTTGCGTAAATCCGACCTCATTTGGGCTCTAAACGAGCCAAAAATGTGCATACTGTCTACAATCAGACGTCTGGGACTAGACCTGGACGTCTTAAATGATTTCAGAACCTCACCTTGCTTCCCTGCGTTGCTGGTGGACGTCTGGAACCCCTTTACAGTCGTCTTGGGTCTTTCCAGACCTTTGTCGGTGTGCCCGAACGTCCAATAGGTCTATCAGATGTCTGTGGAGACATCCAGACATCCTAAAGCACCTCGAAGAGCTTGCTTACGTGCCTTTCCAAGTCCATTACTTGTGCATACGTTCGCAAGTTTAAAACAACGACAGTGAAACGCCACGTACTTCACGTACGCGCATCATAAGCATTCAGGATGCGTACCTCGGCACTCCACGAGTTTTCTGACGTCCAGCTTCAGCTCTAGACGTTTGTTGCTACGCCAGACGTCTAGCAGATGCTCCAAACGTCTGATACTGGAAAAATTTAGTACGCAGAAAGTTCTCGCGGACACTCATCTTCTCGCGAGCTCTGCCCGCAACGCAACAGCAGCTGCTCCAATGGCTGCAATAGGTTGGGAACTCTTCTCCACGAGCTCCTCCTCGTGTGCGTCCTCGTCTCTTCCCGCACGAGCTCCTCTAAGCTCTCGCGGCTCCTCCCCTCGCACTTTGGGCACTCGCCGTTGCACTCGCAGCAAAGGCACTCCTCGGGCACGAGCTCTCCCACTCGAGCTTCTCCGGCCGTGCATTCCTGAGCTACCCCGAGCTCTCTCTTCTCTCCCACACCCTCACTCTCCCTCTCTTCCTCACTCTCCCTCTCTTCCTATCCTTGCGCTCTGCCATTCTCCTACCTCTTCGTGGCTGCAAGGGGACGAGAAGGGGGTTGGTGGCTCACCGGCAGACAAGGGAAGGAGGTGGAGGTGGTGGTGAGGGTGTGATGGTGAAGAGGGTGGTGGGGTTTAAGTAGAGGGAGGTTAGGGTTTGGAGGGGAGGGGGAAGGAGAGGTGTGCATGTGTGTGTGTGGGAAGGGAGAGAGAGGGTAAAATTGTGGAAACTCCCCTTGCTTTCCTCTCTTGTTCCTGCAAAGTCCACACACTAATTCAAAGGGTCAAAATTTTCGCTCATGCCCTTAACTTTCCGGAGAAACTCCGAACAGTCCCTAAAAAGGGTCATTTCATAAACATTTCTTTTGATATTCATTGTAAATGTTTTATGTACACTTCATTCTTATAATGGAATAATTGCCATGTTTTCAAGTTCAATTTTATGTACAATTGTTCATGAGCTTAACATATATTGTAGTTATATAATTAATTAACATAAGTAATTAACTTTAGATAGCTTAGAATAAAAAAATGGTGAATTGATTAAGTTTAAATCCCTCCCAGTGAACGACTTGGATTCAACCAGTTAAAATGAATTTAAAACTAAAATGTAGGTTAGCTTGTCCTTATACTATAATTAACGACAATAATTTACTAAATCAAGTTAACCTAAGTTTTTTCTTTACGTGATTAATTAAGTCTAATAATCTTAATTAACTGTATTAAGAAATGAACGATCACCTACGCGAGACTACTCACATGTCCACTGTCGAGCAAGTATGCATCTTCCTACAAACCTTCAGTCGTGCAATTGCTAACCGTGACCTGTAGGAGCAATTTTAGCACTCTAGTGAGACAATAAGTGCTCACATCATATATGTTCTTGATGCAATCATTTACCTTGAGTCGATGCTCATTCAGGTGCCACCCCCTGAGACACCTTAGTACATTTCATCTGATCAAAAGTACATCCTCTACTTTGAGGTCAGTGTAGAGGTTTACAATATGCACTCTATCAATCACCTACCAAACTTCTCTTTATTATACTAACTCTTGCGTAGACCTCTTGTATGTAGGGTGTTATCGATGCCATTGATGGGTGCCACGTGAAAGCATGCATTCCAAGACATAAGAAGACCTGATATCGCAACCATCACCTTGAGTTATTGCAGAATGTCCTAGAAGTAGTTGACTTCAATCTTCTATTCACCTTTGTCATAGTTGGATATGAGGGCTTCGATAATGGTATGGTCGTCCTTCGCTCGGCGTTGAAGACAAACAGCTTCTCTGTGCCTCAAGGTTGTTGCTACTTAGTCAATTGTGGCTACTTAGATATGGATCAATTTATTGTGCCTTATAGGTGAACAACATGTCACCTTTCCAAGTGGCGTAAGAGGGGTGGGGTGGCTAATAACTACAATCGGTTATTCAATCATCGACATGCAATTGTACGTGGCAGTTTCAAACACACATTTGGGGTTTGGAAGAAGTGATGTGCATGCCTTAAGTATATGAGATATTACTCCCTACCTGTGCCAAGGGATGTTGTTTGTGCCACATATATGATTTATGATTTCGTTCTATGGTATGGATAGATGGTCCCTGAGGATAACCACTACTAGAGTTTATCGATGGAATGGACCAGACCTGGACCTGACCTAGAAGACAATCAACCACAAACATCATTTACCCTCGCAGCTCTTTCGCAAAGGGATTGCCATATATAGAGAGAGGATTGCGATGAACATGTGGAATGACTACTACAATTATCAAAGAAGATGTTGATGATTTAACGTAGTATATAAGCGAAATGAGCACAGTGAACATAGTATTAGTAAATATGCTGAAATTCGTTGTGCTCCTGGTGCTCCAAGTGTCTTCCTGCTTATCTCTTTTTTTACCATGTTCTTTCATACATAATGTTTCCTACACGTCATGCTTTAGCTTTATTTGTTATTTGTCCCATATGTTTTTGGTTTCAAATTTATTTACCCCTTACAAAATTTACCCTATGTGTTGGAAGGAGTTGGTTCTAATAATATGAGGTTTAGTACTAGTCATGAGGATGTTGCTTGTACTAACCGATGCCTAAGACATGGTTCTCCTTCATGTGCTAAGGAGGAGAGCTAGTGAGGGTGAGTTTAGGGGAGACACCTTCACACAGAGAGCATGGATGTGGACATCCTTGAAAAGGAACTCGTAATGTGCGATCCATATATCCCAATCTATGCTAAAATATAATTGGAGAAGGTTGAAGGTCCCTGCTCATCATGGGGAAGATTGTTCACAGCAACTAGGATTGGGATGAGGAGTATGATATGCTGATTTCACTAGCTAGAGAGGAAGCGTGGTTGTAAGTAAGTGGATACATTACACTTTTTTACTTCACCTCCAATACATGAAAATTCAAATTAGTTATTTACAATTTCCTTTTGACATAGGTGGACAAGAGGTATTGTTGGCTACTGATTGATTTGCTAATGAAGAAAAATATATAAATCATTGTCGTTGTTAAGTGGTTCGTAGTAAAATGAAATAGAAATATTAAAAAGATCAACCATGCATAGAGTAAAAAAAGTCGTCCATAGAGAAGTTTAAAAACACATATCTAAGATCTCATTCAATCAATAAATATTCGAGCACATGTTTACAATAAATAGACAAAAAACAATAGTACAAAGAAAAATAGAAGAAGGGGTGAGGAAGGTCCCTAGCGTGGTGAAGGTTGACAGTGGTCCTGAGCGTCTCCTTATGCTATCACCACAAGGGAGAATGTTCAAGGTGAAGCTCTTGGGTGTCAAGCTAGTGGCTCCTCTCGATGAGATGGCAGGTGAGGTGTATGCGTTGTTACCACGTACACGGGTGATGGAGATGGTGCACATGCAAGAAGAGGTGGTTGCGGTAGATCCTCTTCACATGTTCTAGCTTCGTGTGTGTGAGAGTAGGCGATCGCGATAGAGCCTCTCACATACCGGTGAAGTCGTTCGTCAAAGAAGAGGTGGGGTGCTCCATGCCCATGGGAGGTGGTAGTGGAATGGAAGGAGGGTGGAGGTGGTCGGCCTCCTCTTCTTCTCTTTTTAGACGTGAATGGGGAGAGGGTAGAGGTGATCGGTCCCCTTTGCAATGGTGGGTCGTGGGATAGTTAAAGTGGTGGGGTTAGTGTGATGTTAATTTGGGGAAGTGGAGCGTGAGTAGAGGAGATGAGTTGGCGTGGATTTCAAGTGGAAGGGAGAGGTTCCGTGAAACAAACAAAGAGGAAAGGTGGAGAGATTTGGTGAGAGGAGGTTTCACGTACAATTAGGAGAGGAGAGTTCTGGAGTGGTCCCCGTTGGGGATTTTGTAATAGAGTCCAGCACCCCTGGGAATTAAATTGGAATGTAAAGGGGATTAAAGTAGATAAGGGTGGACTTATGAAACGAGGGTTACATTACAAAGAAGTTCTCCCAACTTTATTACGGTGCCCCTTTTACACTCCTTTTTCTGTTGAATAAGGTGAATGGTACAATGCTTCATTCTTCATATTTATTCCTACAATTAAAGAAAGATACACATGATTATATATACTATACATGTAATCCTAAATTATAATGTATATAACTATTTTATAATTAAATGCACAAACTAATATATCTTAAAATGCAGGAACTAACAAACTTAAACCTAAATATAGTCCTCTAAAATGGACTTATCAGCTATGAGGATGCACATACCTGCAATTTGATGTTGTTTGTGACATTTTGTTCCCATTGTGATAGTAGTAATGACATTCTTTCAATCTGCATCAATGAAACTACCGCACCACCTTTGTTTGATCTATAGCTCCTTCCCTTGAGTCCTCTATGTCATGCAGGGTTAACCTATCATTAAGTTGTTACCAACTCTCGCTGCCACGGTTGTTGTAGGGTCCGTAAGTTATGGTGTCATTGTTACATCTTTATCGTATGATATGTATCCTATTTATGTGGATGATCTATGCGAATATATATATGCAAAAACACATTCGTTGTAGTAAAAATACACGTAACTGATTTCAAAAATATTCATTACCAGACTCGAAAAATCATAGTTGAAAATCGAAGTCCAAGTCATCTCACAGCGAGGCAACCAAATATTCACGCTTCCTAAGTTTTTTTTTCTTTTTCCATTTTTATACTTTTTTGTGATTTTTTATTAGAAGGCGAAATGAGGAATAAGGCTAGCAACAACTAAATAAAATATATAGAATGAAAATAGAGAAAGAAATAATTCTAACTACAAATGCAATAAAGAGAGAGACAAAATGGATTAAAACTAAATTTTGTTGCTATCGAAACAAGTCTATTACAATCTAATGACTAGATGAAATAATTTTTTTTTTGAAATCAAAAGGAAAGCTATCAAGCAATGATATCAATTCGGGAGGGCATTTATTTATTAAAGGTCACGAATGACTTTACAAAACAAATCTCTAAGTATGTTTGAGGGATCGGCATACATTTACAATTTGCTCCACACACACTAGTCTCTCCTAAAATAGAAATTCATTCCTCGCCCTCCACACACATCACATAACCACCGCCATAGAGACATGAGGCTTATCCTATAATAAGAAAGAATTCCATAAAGTGTCACACATGGGAAGAGGCTTCCTACACACCCTCCTCCAGACTGAATCGATCACCATCCATGACGAGAAAATATGCCTAGAACTGTCAGTGGGTAAACCACATAAAAAATAGAATTGGATCAGAGTGCCCATCCTCATTTGCCTCAAGTCTCTTGTAATCAATCCATCCCTCCTGCAAAGCCATAGAAAAATTTGAATCTTTAATGGGACTTTCAACAACCATAATTTCCTTCCAATCAGATCAACCTCCTCGGATTTGGATTTTTGCATCATTTCCTCGTACACACGAGCTGGTGTAAAATCCCCTCCCAATGGTACTAATCTTCTTCCCCAACCACTGGTTGGAAAGCCCACAGGACTTGTTGCAGTCGATCTTTCACATCCCAAGCCTGAGTGCCTTGCCTGCCACAATTAAATCCACCAATATGACATGCCTCCTCTGATTCAGACCAAGGACTGTTGACAGAACTCCATTTTTTTCTGCACCAGTGTATACCTTGGGATATGCTTCTTTGAGAACCTCTAATGGTGACCACTTCTCCTGCCAGAAGTTGAAAGAAGCACCATCACCAAGTACCGATTCCAGCAGCTGCCAATTATCTCCCAAGGCCTACACCACGAACAACCAAAATGGGCAAGGTTTGGAGGGGCAAAGTACGTTCAAAGCTCCATGAGATTTGCCATAACTATCTTTAATTAGATCAGCCCACACTTTGCTTTCACCACTAAACAATTTGATAGTCCACTTCAATAGCAAAGCATCATTGAATTCCTTAAGGCATTTAATGCCCAAACCACCATGATCCTTTGGCCGAAAAAGGTGGTCCCATTTCAGAGGCTTAAAGAAACAACCTTCATGTAATGCCCCCTTCAAAAAAAATTTCTTTCACATCACATTAAGGCGCTTCCAAATAGGTTTAAGAGCTCTAAACAAAGTAAAAAAGAAGACCGAGATAGAGGTGATCACCGAATTTAGGAGAATGAGTCGCCCTCCTTTGGAAAGGTAACAGCTACTCCAGTTCTCCAACTTTGTTGCAGTTTTCTCAAACAGCACATTCCAACCCCACTTTTTCAATTTGGTGCACTTCAACGGCAATCCCAAGTACCTCATCGGAAGAGTAACCAACGAGGAGCCCAATAATGATGAGATCGCAACTTGCTCTTCACCATTCAATCCAAAACAAACCAAAGAATACTTCTTAGCGTTCAGCTTCAGACATGATATTTTACCAAAGATCTTGACCAAATGCAACAAAGCTTGTCCTTCCTGCTCATTCCCTTCTACAAAGAATACTGTATCATCGGCGTATTGGAGGACAGGAGCCATTGCCCTCCTATTTGAGATCAAATACCCCTTGATCACACCAACCTCTGACAGACTGCAAGCATATCTTGCCAAGGTGTCCACCGCAAGATTCAAGATTAATGGCGCAAGTGGACAGCCTTGTCGAACACCACATTGCGGCTGAATCCACACTCCATACAACCTACCAATAATCAAAGGGGAAAAAGAAGCAGTGGTGACACATCTTTTCATCCACTACAGCCAAGTAGGAGGGAAACCTCTCCATTTAAAAAGTTCCCATAGATAAGGCCATGAAATCGAGTCATAAGCCTTTCGAAAGTCCACTTTCCATAGAAAAGCTTTGCATTTCCTTCTGTGCCAACCCATCACCATTTCTTGAGCAATAATGAAAGATTCTTGCAGAGATCTATTGGGGAGAAAAGCAGATTGAACTAAGTGTATCAAATTCTGCAGAACCACTTGAAGTCTATTTGCCAAGACTTTACTCATAATTAAGTAAATAGAATTTGATAGCTCAATGGGCCTGAAGTACGTGAAGCAATCGATACCTTACTTCTTGAGGAGTAGGAAAAGGTATGATCTATTGATCTTATCGAAACCAAAGTTGCCCCTTTCAAGCTCCCGGATAACTTCATCACCTCATCCTTTAGCACCCTCCAGAAATCTTGTAGAAGAATACTTAGACCCCATCCAGACCAGGTGACACTTCATTATTTAAGAATAGAGGAAAGCTTAAGAATATTAAAGGAATGCTTAATAAAAAATAAACAAAATGAAGAAAGTGGTGGCCCACAATAGGAATTAAGGTCTTTGCCAACGATTCAAAATCGTTGCCAAATGGTTAATAATCGTTGCTACGGGCTACCATAAGTTCTCTTTGCTGACTTTTAGCGACAATTTTAGTGCAGACGACAACACCATTGAATCGAACCCAAGCATCTTGGTTGATGGTGTTTGGCAATAGTTTCTACCCATCTTCAAAAATATATAGCGACGGTTTTAAAAGAACTATTATTAACTAACATGTGCAACAATTATAAGAACCGTTGCCATAAATAGAAATTGCATGAGTACATTTGCAATGACAGGAAAATTGCAACATTTAGCAATAGTTTGTAAACCATCGATATATGTATGATTGTCGCTAATTTCACAGGAGACAATTTGAATGGCATAAAATTTTATTTATTGACAATGGTTATTTGTTATACCACTGTCGCTAAAAGATAGCCTATCGCCAATTTTGCACCTCACAAAATGTATGGGGAGGAATTTCCCTCTTCTACAAAGGTTTTGGCTTTTTAGCAATGGTTATTAACTCATATTAGTGAATTAGCAACAATTGTAAATATAATCAACGCCAAATGACCAAATATTTTTTTATAAAAATTTTCAGAATTATAGTAAACATAGACATAAAGATAAACACATATAATTGAAATAAACAACACATAAGAATGTAAAAAAGAACACAATAGACATGTAATATATATATAAACAACTATGTTTGAACATTACATATACATGCAATGTTAAGAATATACACCATGCCGTGACACCTATGCCGCTAGCCCCTAATCCACCTATATGATCGTCGTCATTGTCCGTACACTGCAGAATGTGAAACGTCGAATGCTCAAGTCTGCTCCCTCGCAAATATGACATCAAGTTGTTCACTTTTCTCCCTCTGTTGCTCGCGACAATCCCTCTCCTCTTCTCGACGTTCTATCATCTCTATCTTTTTCTACAAGTGCTCCACTTGGGATGTTAATGATAATGTCATCATCAACCATATCTAGTTTTATTTAGTCATATTTCATCATTAAATGCTCCTACATAACCATCAAAAGGTCATAATTCATTACAAATCCTTTCTGAGAGAAATACAAGAAACCAGGGTTAAAACTGTAATTTTGCCATCATATCATGAATGCAGAATAACCGTGGGTTTCTCCAGGGGTTAATTAAGGGTCAAATGATCTTAAGTGTCTAACAAGTGGGTTAGTACAGACAGAAAAGAGTTTTCGCGTGTTTTGAGAATTAAATGACTTCTAAAACCCTAAAAATAGATCTGCTTAATTAACTGAGGTTCTGGTCAGGATAAAATTCACATAAATCCTCTAAAATTTATAAAAAAATTTCTCTAAGGTTTGGTACCTTCAATTTAACCATCAGAACCCATCTTGACTCAAAATAGAGTCTTAGACGGACATTTGCCTTAATTTAGGTTTTTGCTTAAATTACCTAGTCAAACTAGGTCAAAACCAAAGTCCAACTTCACCATTGGATTCCTTACGTTCAAATTAGATTTGTACCAAAATTTGGGCTCAGTATGAGATCATCTTGACTTAGTTTGCAATTTGGTCCTGTCTGACTATTTTCTCTCACATGTATGCCCCCAACTTTCAAATAAATTACATTTGGGTCCCCAACTTTATCATCATCTTCTTCAAATAAGTCCCTACCTCCCTCAACTCTTAATCCTAAAGCTTCGGCGACCTTCAAATGGGAAGATCTCCCTGATTTCTCGCTCAATCCCTTCCAAAATTGGAAGGGAGATTCCTTGAGAAGTCCTCTTTCCAATGCACCCGTCCTTGAACCTTACAACCTTCCTAATCTCTCATGTGAACACATGAGTGATTCGAGTATCTTTCAAGTTTCCAACTATGGCAACCTTCTAGCTTCCCAAGCTCTAATCACCCTCTAATGGCCTACATAAGACTCCCCAAGGCAGACCGTGCTTCTCACTCTCGAATTCGATCGGATTCACCTCTAATTTAGTATCTCCTCATTCGACCGAAACTCTTCGATGTCCGGCAAGCTCCTCTGACTCCTTCCTTCGTCCGCACGCAATACCGGCGGCGAATTTATCTTCCTCGCTATCGTCCGCGTTGTGCTGTACCCGCCGATGCCTCTCCCTCCGTCGTCCTTGTCATCTTACCCTTACTGGAGCACTCATTTTCCCCATGTCCGGCATACCTCTGGAGTGGGCATTCTCCCTCTTTCGTCCGTTAGTGTAGGGCTATATTAGTTCCCCTAGGTCCCTAGTTCAGTTTCCTATTCAAAAATCCCAAAAATAACCCTTGACACCACTGTTCATCTCCATCTTCCTTGTCTCTGGCAATCCCTTCCAGCGAAGCGTCCCCGCCACTACACCCTTCCATCCGCCTTGCCGAAACTCCCATAAGCTTCGCCTCGCCTTCCCGCACAAAAGCCCTCTCATTATCTCTCCATTCACGCACCCAACACTCCCCCCGAACACACCTATCACCAGCTTTCGTCCCTGACTCCGTTCTGCCACCATACCCACTCGCACACAATGCCACCACCACCGTTACATTTCACAACGTCCGGCGATCCACCTTGTTGGTGCTAGAGCACCACGATCATTTGTTTTGATGATAACAAAACACGTGTCATTTAATATTTGCGCTTTGAGTCCTAGATTTCAGGTCAATCGCAAATGGATACGTGATTAGACGGAGTTTGAGCTCGCATCCGGGACGGATTGGACGAGCTTGATGGAAAACAGAAGAGATTCGCGAGGAGCAATAGATTAAAGATGGAAGGAAATGAAGAATAGGATAGATTTCCTTCTTTTGTACTTGTTGTATTTTTCGTTTCTTTTGTTGCTCTTTATTTCCTTAGATAAATATTGTTAAAGAGCCTCAAAGTACCCTAACAGTAGTCCTAGGAACACCTGCACAACCCTAGGATACTTAGGTTTTCTGTAGAGAACTTAGAAAACCAATATAGGGTTTAAACAGCACTTCCAGACGTCTAATTCCCAAATCAGACGTCTGATAATGTATTTTAAGATGTCTGACTGTTGTTTCAGACGTCTGATAACTATTAGGCTGGACATAGTTAGTTCTGTCTGATGAAATCAGACGTCCAGACCTTAGACCAGACGTCTTAGGAGACGTCTGATGGATTTGCCAGACGTCCAATTAGTGGACCGTTGGCTGGCTTAACAAACACTCAAGAATATGACCGTTAGAGCCTTATCAGACGTCCATAGAACTGTCCAGACGTCTGATAATTGACCATTTTGCCTCGGCTGACCCAAAATCTCTTCTCAGAGATTTTCTAGCCGTTGCAACGTTTGGAAAATCCATTCCCACAGTAAAAATAGGTTTCCAAACGTCCAGACATAGTACCAGACGTCCTATATGTCGTCTGATGGACTTGCACAAGAACCCTGTTTGGATTTGATCCAAGTCAGGAAGAGACCCGCCCAAAATCAGACGTCTGACCTTGAAATCAGACGTCTTAAAGTGAAGTTCCAGACGTCTGATGCCAGAATTAGACGTCTGATAAGCCTGTCAGAACAATGATTGTTCCTGATTTCGGGCTGATTCTCTTGGGCTTTGTTCCCAACGGCTATAGAACCTTTCCTAAGCCTTCCAAAGCCTTCCTAAGGCCTCTATAAATAGAGGGGAACCTTTGCAACACAAACATACACTAAGACACACCTAGAGAGACCAAGATACACAAGAAACAATTTGTATTACACTTTCCACTCTCTTGTGTCCTAGCTAGCTCTTGCTCTCCAAGCTCAAGCTCCATTCTCTTGAGAGCATCAAGTTGTTGCGCACCCGCTCTCCCGCCGTAGTTCACGAGAGCGAAGTTGCGCCGTCGCGTGGCTCACGCACCGCGTCATCAACTCGACGCACTCCTTGCAAAGGGGAGTTTCCTAATTCCTATAGAAGCTAGGTTTAAAATTACTTTGTTGGCTCTATAGGATTACTTGTTTATTTTATCTTTGTTATTTGGTTGGGTATTTGCTTTGCGAATTCCCGTCTCCTTCGCAAGACAAAATCCTTCTCGTGGAGAGAAGGGGTTGACGTACGCTACCCTCGTTTAAGTAGCGTGGTTGTATTGAGGTTGAATCACCCTCGTTTAAAGTGATTCGGTTTAGTGGATTTTGATCAACTTGGTTGATCGGAAAATCCTAACTCGAAAGGGTTAGGTGGTGGTTTTCACCTGGCTTGGTTTTCCACCTAAAAATACCTGTGTACTTGTGTGATTGATTTTTTATGAGATTATTTATATTTCAATTCCGCATTTTATTACGTCACACTGATCTCACCCCCTCCAAGTAGGGAATTTCACACCTGAACTTGTTTGACAGGGCCAAGAGGACATTTTTGTGTTTTCTGGTCTCCAGGTCCACTTCGCCATTGAAGAGTAAGTTTAAGCTCGCTTGAAGCATTCTCTAACGGCTACAAGTTCCAGGTTTCCGCATCAAGTAACACGGAACAGATCCAGCTTCTAGTTTGACCTAACAATTGGGTCATTAATCGACCTCATAGCACGAATTCAACAAGAGCTGCTGCTACTGCCTCGCGTGGAGAAGAAGGGACAACATAGTCCCACCTCGTTAGTTACTAAGTAGCTGCAGTAATATAAATTATATTTGTGAAATAGGCTTTTCGCCTCTTAACACAGGGGTGAGGCCCCTCTCATCCGCTTACACTGATCCGCTTAAGGCCACACCTCGCTCACCACCCACTGCCGGTGAACCTGGTCCCGGGAATGCTCATGCCCGAATCCGATCACCCGGTACTGTGTATGGCCTTGGGAAAGCGGGAAAGACGAAAACCCAAAGAGAAAGGAAAGAGAGTGCGGGGGCAGGGGGCTTTGCTCTGTTGTGAAATGGCTAAACACTTAGCTGCTGCAGGGATTGCCTCCCTTTGTGTGTGAAGAACAAAGGCCAAGGTAAGAAAGAAAGAAGAAGAGGTAGAAGAGGCACATAGAGAAGAAGAAGAAGAATAGCAGCAGAAGAAGAATAAAAGGAGCACTATAGAAACGTCTTTTAAGACGTCTGATTGCAAAATCAGATGTCTGATCATATGCTCCATATTGATTATATTGAATAATGGTTCTATGTATTAGACTTATTATTGATGATCCAAATCACCATTATTTTGTCTAAGATTACTTATTACTCTTCATATACTCATGTTATACATTGCTAATTAGATTTGGAGTAATATATCATGCTCATTTACATTAATTGTTGAGATTAGCACGTCAATTCCTACTTGCTCCCAACGAATTACCTCAGACTTTCATTCGTATAAATTTTATCTGTTTTGAGCGATTTTGTTCTATACTACGACACTGCTTTTATAACGACGATTTTGCAAGTAAACAGATGTCAACGAGGACGATCCTTTCATCCTATACCAAGAAGAGATGGTTGCACTCCTTCCCCTGCTACGAACAAAGCCTTCAAGCTTTAAAGGCATCACGGTCCTGAATGCCTTCTCTAGTGTCATATCAGGTTGCGAAACAGTCACGGAGTTCTCATTCGTGACCTCAGGAAGATGGGATCAAGTCCATCATGTGACCTTGTACAAATAATTGTAGTCAATTTGCATATGTTGATATGAAATTAGTGTTAAAAACTCTGAACTATAGTAATTTTTATAACTTACATGTCTCTCTTGGTATGGCTCATGGATCCATGCATGGGGGCCGTCGAGTGTTTCTTTACTATGAGTCTTCTCAAAAACTCTCACCCAATCTAACTTGACGCCCTCATACGCATTTGACTGAAATTTTAGAGAAGTTATCAACTTCTCTTAATCTCTAATGGATGTATGAATTAATAATCAATGATTAATGATACTTACATATCGAACTTTCAATTAATCTATACTCATTCGACCTAAGTAATGGGCCTGTGGAGGAGCTTGGGCATTGTTGGCCATGTTCCTCTTGACTTGCTCCTGTATGGAAGGAATTTTTTATTAGGAAATAAATGTATTCGTTGTTATAAATTATAAATATTAATCAAATAAATATTAATTTACATTAATCATTGGATCTCTCCGATGCTCGCAACACTCCCTCTAGATGTAAGGTGTAATCAGGGGAGATACATTCCTCGATGCCTCTTCATACAACTTGTTGTTATTAAATTGAAATATTTATTAAATTTATTAGCACAAATTCAAACAAATAAGATTTCAATTTCTTATTTTAACAAATAAAGAATTTCTTACCTTACTCTTCATCTCCTCTCTCCATCCAGGACTAAAATTGTGATTATTCCTTGTAATTGAGTATGGAACTTACCTAAGTTATAAGCTAGATCAAATGATGAATTAAGACCTAAGGGACTAAATCTTAGGAGATAAGAGAAGGATACCAACCTTAGGCCTCTTGGGCCAATTCTATGGGCTTAAACACTTATGTATTTGTTAAGATCTAGACTATTCCTCAAGAGGTTGAGGAAGTTACGAGGCTGATGTATTAAGTCTAAGGGTTAGAGATTATTCAGCCTTGTCACCTACCCTTTGGTTTTCAAAAGGATTGTTTGCCCTTTGGCTTAGGGATTATTCGCTCTTTGTGCTTGTCATGGAAGGCTTCTCTCTTCAGGATGGATTGCCACTTGGTTATATCCGGAGTATCCATAGCCTTGTCCATAAGAGAGAAGGAGAACATCTTCATGAGTAGGATGTCTTGGTTTTGAACAGGTGGTTCAAAAGATTGGGTCAGATACTTCAGTTGTTTGATGTGCTGAAAAGGATCTTCTTCGGAGTTCAACCCGTGGCAATTAGGGATCCTGCTAATCAAATTCGGCTTCAATTCAGTATCAGGTCCTCTAGCTGGGATTTACACCCATGGTTCGATAGCTACCGCCACGGGATTGTAGTGATCTCGCATCTGCGGACACGATCGAGGGTTTATGAATGCACGAGTAGATCTGTGAGATTCTATAATTGATTCTGAAAGTTGGGCACCTGGTCTTCTCCTTCAAGATCCTGATTCTCCATAAAAGCAGAGCAAGGAGAACTGGGCTCAGAAGTGGAATGATCAGAAGAGATCTCAATATAATTGGACGGGAACCCAAACAATTGGGTTGGGGCTTCACCCCGACGAGAGTGAACTGCTAACGAAGGTCTCAAGACTGGTCTTAAGGACCTCCTCCCATACATGCACTATGGAATCAGATAAGGGACAATGTGTATTGGACCCAATTGAGGCACCCAACAAGCCTGGGTGACAATGGCAGTTTGAGGCAGATGGACCTCTGGATCAGAAACTCACACTCATAGCCCACCTACGTTGGAGCAAAACCCCCACACACTCTCATAGTCCAGACCTTTCTCTTCTCTCTCTTTATTTGGACCCTAATCGGTTCAGACTCAGGACCAGACCTGCGTAGCGTGAGAGCGGACGAGGTATGCATGAGGCGTGCGTGTGGGGGACCTGACCCTCCGTGACTTGGGCGAGAGGTTAGTGAGCGCAAATCGTTAAGTATCAATTTCTAGAATAAATTCCCATGATGTGAGACTATCTTTTCACCCTTTTCATCACGTGCTCATGTGGCGAAGCTCGATCTAATTGTTGATGCTGCAGTTGCTGCTTTGTTCAATTAAAATGCACAACGATGCTCCTGGAGGTAGCTCGCGTCGATTGGTGGTGGTGATGCGGTGGATGCTTATCGAACGAAGGCTGCTAGAGAAGAGGAAGACGACAACGACAACTTGCAAGATGGATACAGACCTGAGGGCCTAAGTCAAAATGCTCAGTAGCTTCGTTGAGGCAAGACAAACGTGTTGGTGGTGGTGGTTTGGTGAACGGTGGTGAGTGGCGGCTAGACGAAGGAGTTTTGTGAAGCTTTAATGATCGGAGTTGAAGGTGATGGTGGAGGTGATGTGTGGTGAAATTGAGTGAGGCGAAACAATCATGAAGGTAAGGCAGAGCTTTTGCCTAGGTCAATTGTGGTAGCGGACGGCGAATGCAGGCTGGCGGTGAAGGTGGTGGCGGCTTTGCGTAGCTGGCGTTGAAGAAGGAAGGGGAGCTAATGGATGAACCTGTGAAGCTCCAGAAACCTAATTGGAGTGGAGAGAATGAGAAGCCCTAAGCTAATTTAGGGAAAGAGAGAGGGAGAGAGGCCACCAGAGGTGCGCCAGTGACAATCAAACACTGGAGGTCTATTGAAACGGAGGAAGAGGAGACAGAGGCTAAAGCTTCGTGGGAAGCTTTTTGTGAAGATGAGGAAGAGAAGCCCTCTATCTATCATTGTGATGGAGGGTGAGGAAGGGAGTCGCAAAGCTCTGGAGGTGCTTCAAATCATGCCGGTGAGAGGGAAGAAGGAAGGGAGATTTGACGTAGTTGAGCACGAATTGGTCTTGTAGAAGCTAGGACCTATACATAGGAGAAGAATGCGAATCAATTGGTCCAATAAATGTCAATTTGGTTTGCGATTTGATTAGTTTTTGAACTCCTTGAAAATCACCTCACTAGTAATGATTCTGGTGATGGCTGCTCTTGAGATGTAGCTCAGAAGATTGGAGATTCTTTGATTGTCAATCCCACCAAGCTTGGTGAGATTTCACAAGGAATTAGGTATCCAAATCTTTGCTCAAAAGATGGCTTTTTGGGTTTTACTCCCTATGTTCAAACAACGAAGAAGATGAAGAAGAAAGAGAAGGCGGCAGGGACCTTTATGTGAAGGAGACGAGGAAGTTAGGGGAGTCTATGTAATAAAACGTGAAACCTAGGGGTTTAGATGTGAAAAATAGAGATTTTAAGGGTAGAAATGCAAACTAGGTCAAGATGGACTCTGATTGGGCCCAAATTTTGATGTTAACCTAATTTGGGCTCAAGGAATCTAATGGTAAACTAGGATTTGGGTTTTGATCACGTTTGACAGGGTAAATTGCACAAAAGCTCAAATTAAAGTAAATTCCCGTCTGAATCTCTGTTCTTGGTAAAAATGAGTTCAGATGGTCAAAGTGAAGGTATCAAACCTCTTTTAACCTTTTTCAATGAATTTTAGAAGGTTTATATTGAATTTATTTCTTCCAGAACTCTTTTAATTTGAGTGAAGCTGATAATTAAGGTTTTTAGCACTGTTTAAATCTTCGAAATGCGTGAAACCCTGATTCAGTTATTCTGAGCCCACTTCTTAGTCTTTTAAGTTTGTTTAACCTTTAATTAACTCCTGATCAACCCCTTGGTCAATTTGCATTTCTGATGAGATGGTAAAATAGTATAAATAACCCTATTTCTTATCTTCTTAAATCAGTTCAGTACGGATTTACGATCCTTAGATAATCATTTAGGAGCATTTAATACTTGAATCTAACTAATTTTAGTTAGTATAACGATTGATGGTGTTACCATCATGAGCTAATTGTCGATCCATTATATCAATCATCCTATATTCTGTACGGAGTATCGCCTTTCCCTTTTTATCAAATATTGAGAGAGAATCTTCATTTGTTTCATTGTATTCGCCAACAAAATTTCAACCTGTTTAAAGAATCATCATATGCTTGATATCCTAAAGGGGTGGGATACTAATCTCAACTTGTTTAAAGATATCCAACAACTCCTCATTGCTAACAAGTGTCCTCTTCTTATTGGATTTCTCTAAAGCCTCAGGGTAAGAGACATAATCAGAATCAAGAGTAATAGGTTCTTGAGCCTTGCTAGAGTCATCTTCAGATTGGTCTGCCAAGTCGGGTTCACCAAGGTCCTTATGATCATTAGGTGTAGGTTGGATTGGATCTTGGGTTCTACTTCCACTTCTCAAGGTAACAACACTAGCAGAGGCATTATAATCCAGGGTTCATCCTTGAGGTGGGTTTTAGAAAATAGGTGAAGCTTGGTTAATCATATTAGGGAAGTCAGTGAATCTAGGAGGTATAGGGGGAGCAAGGTTAATCACTTGGGCTTGAGGTTGTGGCTCCCTATTTTGGCTTAGGTTCCTAAGATAGTTCCTAGGGTTAGGGATTGGTTGGGATGGTAGAATCCCATGCTGTCGAAAATCTACAAGTTGGTCCATTCGTCCCGTCAATTCGGTCCTCAGCTGATTCATTTCCTTGAGGATTAAAGCAATATCAGTAGGCTAGGTTTCCTGAGTAGGCTGGGCTTGGTAAGTGTGTTGTGTGTACCTATTAGGTTGCCCATAGTTATTCTGCCTAGCTGGGTTAGGACCTTGGTGATGAGTCCAATTTATTGGACAATCACTTGGCCTAAGTACATCTCATTGCATTTTTCCTGATCTTTAATTACATAAATCTAAGTGTTTATTTACTTAACTTGGCAACAGAGTTCTTATGCTTGATTCACGTTTTTATTTAATGTATGCAGGACCTAAATAAAATAATGTGACAAGGAAGGTGTATTCATAAATTCCCCCTTACCCCATCAAATGTGGCCAAGTCTTTGCGTCATTGTTGATCGAGAAAGTAGGCAATGATGGTGGATCTAAAGAGGCAACGGGGGATAAGACCATGGCTTCCCTCCTTCCCTCTCTTCATCCATCACAACCGTGGTCCTCTTGCTTGCACTGTGTCAATGCCATGCCCCATTTTTGCTTGCCTTTACCATCGACGTGTGCACGGTGACAGCATGCACTCATAAAGCACCCTCCGCTGTTCTCCTCTTCCCTATCTCCTTCCTTCTTTACCATCACCACCCAATGCTTTCCCTACTCACCATCTTCCTCACCGAGAACCCAACAGCATTGCCACCATCCTCTCCCTCTCAAACCGAAGCCACCACCACCCTTTCATTCTCAACTCACCCCCTCTTTCCCTACCAAACACTCGCACCCCCTTTCCACATCACTTTCTTCACCCTCATCTTCTTCGTTCTCCCCTGTTTCAACCCCCACGTGAACCCAACACCCCACCCTCCACTGCACGACCTCCGGCCACTCCTCTTTCGCTACCATCGTCATCGGTGCAGTGATCGCATGCCATCGTCGAGCACCCACTGGCCACGCCGCTTCACCGACACCTCAATCGCCGCTAGTAGCACCTAACAGCCGTCGGCCACCTCCTCACCAACCACCCACCTTCGACCACCTCGGGACATGCCGCCACCACCAACGTGACGGTCGAGATTCGATCGACCTCCACCGCGCATCAGCCGACCGCAGTGAGCAACATTCTCTGTTTTGCTAAAGTAAACGTAACCATTAAAAATTACGTCTCCCGGTTACTGTTCATATTTTTTTGGATTTTTATTCTTTTTATTTGGCTTCTCTCTCTCTTCCTTACTCTCCTTGATTTTATCCAATCTCTTAATATATCATGCCATTATGCCATGAATAATTTTAGAGAGTATTAGAAAAATTATTGGTATGATTGTGAGTCTTACATGGGCTTGATCTAGTGCTTATATAGGTTCTTAATTCCTCTGCTTTTTAACATTGATACATGCAATAAGTTTTATTTATGATATTTTGACTAAAAATGGGAAATATGTGGGATCGTTCTTAACAGAAATATTTGTGAGTTTATTTGGTTTGTTCCTCCCTGTGGAGACAACCTAGCCAATTCGTGGTTGGATTTGAATTATTTAACGTTTTGATAATTGATTTTCCACCACACCAACATTGCAACAACACAAGATTTACTATTCTATTGAAACTGAAAATTTCTCTATCACCTAAGTGAGTTTCTGGCTTGACCAAGTATAATTTAGATGGTTATGCCACCCAAGGTTGTAGGTGTTCAAATATGGGACATTCCTACCATAACCCTAAATAACGTTAGCATCCTCAACAGAATTAGGCATCGTGCTGCCTAATTCAGAATTTGAGGGAATCAAGGTCTCTCCTTGGCATTCGAAAAGAGATGGGTCTAAGTACAGCTGGCTCATGGGTTGAGCCAAGGGCAGGTCACTAATGTTATACACTAATTCCTGACTTGTTAGGGGTAAGGGTTGGGTGTGGGTCAAAATAGAAGTCCCTTGGTTAATCATAGGATTTACATGGGAGATTGTACCTAAGGGATTCCCACCCTTCAAAAGGTTATCCAATCTGTACAATTTCTTATCCAAATTTTCAATGTTCTTCTCGATGACTTCCACCTTATCCAATCAGTTTGCAATAATTTCCTGATCAACCGAGCTTGAATTATCTCAACTTTCATAAACTCCATTTTTTGGCTGATTAGATCTATAAAAGGTGGACAGAGAAGCATTTTTTAGGGAGGTTTTGTTGGTACAAGGGCACCATGATCATTAATTTTAATGATAATAAAACACTTGTATTTAACATTTGCATTTGAAGTCTAAGATTTCAGGTTAATTGCAAATGGATACAAGTTTGAAGGAGAAGTGTGAAGAGCTCGCGTCCATGGTGGATTGAAGGAGCTCGTTCGAGGAGAAGGAGCTTCGCTTGGAGTGAGAGCTTGAAGAAAGGATAAGAAGAATATGATAGATTTCTATTTGTCTTATAGTCTGTACTTTGTATCTTTTGTTCTTTGCTCTTTATTTTCCTAGATTACTTGTTAAAGAGCCTAAAGTAACAAAACAGTAGTCCTAAGAACACTTACTCAACCCTAGGATATTTAGACTTCTCATAGTTGACTTAGAAAATCAAAGTAGGCATCAGACAGTCTGATCATACGTCCAATCTGAAAATCAGATGTTTGATCTTTGACTTTAAGATGTCTGACTGTTTGTTCAGACATCCAAAAACACTTAGGCTGGAAACCACTTTCTATCTGCCATGTTTAGACGTCTAGCCTTTAGTCCAAACGTCTTAGCAAATGTATGATGACATTACCAGACGTCCAAAATTAATGGAACGTTGGCTTAGAAATATAATCGTTAAGGATTGACCCTTAATCTTCTATCAGACGTCCGTAGAGGACCTTAGAAGTCTAATATATAGACGTTAGCCCTCGATTAAGCCAAAATCACTTCTCATTAGAGATCTAGCCTTTTGTGACTCGGGAAATCCATTCCCGTAGTTATCTAGGTTTCCAGACGTCTAGACCTAGTGGCAGACGTCTAACTAGTCGTCTCACCGACTTACACAAGAATACTGTTTAGGTTTGACCCAAGTTAGTAAGGAAACCCATCTAGGATTAGACGTCTGATTTAGTTTCCAGACGTCTTAAGAGTAGTTTCTAGATGTCTGATACTTTTTTCAGACATTTGATAACACTGTCAGAATCATCAATGACCCTGATTCTGGCCTAATCTACCTTGGGTTTGTTCCCAATGGCTATAGAAACCTTCCAAGGCCTTCCAAAGCCTTCCAAGGCCATCTATAAATAAATGGGGAGCCCTCCTTTGCTAGATACACCTAAGCATCTTGAGAAGAGTTCTTGCTCTCCAAATCCATCGTCTTCACACTTGAGAGCATCATCCCAACCGTGCACCCGCTCTCCCGCCTACGATTACGAGAGTGCCGTCGTGCTGTTGCATGGATCACGCACCCGCGTCACTTGTCGACGCACTTCCATCAAAGGGAAGTCTTCTTTGCCTATAGTAGCTAGTTTCATTTACATACTTTGTGGCTCTATAGGATATTTGTTTTATTCCCTTTAGTTGGGTATTCCCATTGCGAATTCTCGTCTCCCTCGTGAGACAAAATACTTTTTGTGAAGAGGAGGGATTTGAGGTACACTACCCTCGTATAAGTAGCTTGATTGTAAGTGGTTGAGTCACCCTCATTTAAGTGACTCGTCAGTGGATTTGATCGACTCGGTCAATTGAGAAATCCTAAGTCGAGAGTGACTGGTCGATTAGTCGCTTTAAAGTCGTCTGCAGTTTAATGTGGTGGAAAAATCGACTAATCAATATTTAAGAAAAAAAAATAACCACTCCCAGAGGAGTGGGTCGTATCCACAGGGAGGAAATGACGTATTAAAATTTGCACCAGTTAAAAACGTTTGTTCGTAGCTAGTTTGGATAAGAATCAAGCCAAAATTGCCTTCAGATTAAGGTTGAAGCAAGAAACAATGCTGAAATAGCAATTCTGAGAAACTAGAGGATATTTTTCGCAATGCAGAATCAATAAAATATTATTAAAAAGTGACAATGGCAGAAAGTGTAATTTTTAATTGGCAGGTTACTGTAGCAAAACAGGGGATCTTTTCCCCTTTGCCTTGCGCGACGAGGAGTGGATGGCCGAACGTGGGAAGCTCGGAGGAAGTCCCTTGGACCGAGGGCTTCAAAGCGGTGGTGGCAGCGTGTCGTGCGGCGGCCAGAGGCGGCCGGACGAGCTCCGGCGGAGGTGCTGCAGCCGGTGCCGCAGCTGCTTTGGAGTGAGCACGCGCGGCCTGTTGGCGGTGAGGACTGCCGCGCGCTGCTGCTGCGTGCTGGCTGAAGGCGTGGGCGCGCACTGCAACCGGTGCGCGTTCTGTTGGCGTGGAGAGCGGGTGCTGCTGGCGGTTAGCAGAGGGTGCGGGTGCGGCTGGAGGTTCTGCAGGCACGGGGAAGTTGCGGGTTCTGCTGGAGGTGAGCGGGTGCAGGTGCGGCTGGAGTTGAGCGGGTGCGGCTGGAGGTTAGCGAGTGCGGGTGCGGGTGGACTTCAGACGGGTGTGCAGGCTGTTGGCAAAGGGCACGGGTGAGCGGTAAGGTGTTGGCTGAAGGTGAGTGGGTGGCTTCAGACGTCCGGGAAATTTCCCGAACGTCTTAAGTGACTGAAAGGGTGGTTGAACGGTAGTTGTGGCGGTGGTGGTTGGTGACGACGGCGAAGGAGATGCATGCTAAGGTGCTCACGGTAATGCGGACGAGCTTCGGATGGCGGTGTGGCCTGTCACACCACACGCCCACGGTGGTGGAGACTCGCAGCCACGATTGAGGCTGGCAGTATGGAATGGAAGAAAGGAGATCTCTCCTCTGCACAGTGGTGGTCGATGGTGGAGGCCTCCCGAGCTCGACTGCCTCCCTCCTCCTTTTGTAGTGGCCTGCACAAATTTGAAATCAGCTGCCCGACCAGATCCAACACATCCGCTCCTCCTTGAATGGGTTCTTTACTGCGGCAGCTGGTGGCGTTGGTGCGGCAGCCAGCCGTTCCTACAAGAAAAAGAATAAAGAAAATAATGTTAAAATATTAGGGTCATTTATATACAAACCCTCGACTTTTATGTTAATGAAAACAATGTACCTAATTGGTTATCTAATTAGGTGAATGCCATTCTAAGCTAATTCTAAATGCACTTAAAATATGAATGCAATGCATGGATTATGTAATTAAATTAAAAATATGAATTAATCTATTTACATCTTAATTTATGCTAAATAAATGTTTGAATTAACCTAATGTCTAGGCACTTAAATACTTAAATAGCCCACAACTATGGGCTAATCAGAGAGACTTAGTTGGTGATTTTTACCCGGGTTTGGGTTTCCACCTAAAAATTATTGTGTACTTGTGATTGTTGCCTTTTGTGAGATTATTTTTTTATATTTCTACATTTTTATATATCACGCAAATCTCACCCCCTCCTGCAAGGAAATCATAGTTTTCACTCATATTCTTAGATAATTCAAAGGCTCCCTCCTCATCCTTACTAAGAAAGTTGCCCCACATGACGCATCACTCTCAACATCATCATTTAGCCCATAATAGAATATATATGCTAAAAGTCACTTAGGAATACCATGATAAGGGCACTTTCTAGTCAAATCATTGAACCTCTTCCATGCCTCGTGAAGTTGCTCCTAGGGTTCTACTTAAATTTAGTAATGGCACATCTAAGGGCATTGGTTTTACCTAAGGGAAGAATTTTTTCAAAAATTCATATCTCAAATCCTCCCAAGTCAAAATAGGTCTGCGAATTATTCTCAATCGTTGTGCAGCTTTATCTTTCAATGAGAACGGGAACATTTTCATCATCAAAGTAACCTCATCCATATTCCTAGGGCCAAAGGTCCCTCCTATGTTTAGGAGCTCCTCAAGGTGCTAGAAAGGATCATTAGTGTTATGGCCATGGAAGTGAGGAATTAGGTTGATGATCTAAGGTT
The DNA here is from genome assembly GCA_037157565.1 of Thalassia testudinum. Classification (NCBI taxonomy): domain Eukaryota; kingdom Viridiplantae; phylum Streptophyta; class Magnoliopsida; order Alismatales; family Hydrocharitaceae; genus Thalassia; species Thalassia testudinum. The sequence continues at coordinate 53,313,522 of JAZHRO010000078.1, forward strand.
TAAGTTCAAAATTTGCCCCCTCCTAGGGTACAACCCTAACATAAGATTCCAGTTGGGCATTAGGAGGGTTATAAAAGTCTCTGAGAGGTCAGTTCTATCTAGGATTTTGAATTCGCTTTAGCGACTAGACTATAGTCTCAATTTGTCTATCATGATGTTGGCCCTGCCTTTCGATTTATGTCTGGAGATTGGCATTGGATCAAGATTTGGCTCCCTACCCCCAATCACTTCTTCCTCATGGTGACTAGCCATGGGAATAGGTTCAACAAGATCAAGTCTTCTCTTAGGGTTTCTCTCCAAAGGTGTCACCAAATCTGGGTTAAGTGATCTTCTACCGTGCATGCACCAAGAAGTATTCTAGTAGATGGGAGAGAGAAGACAGATGGGAGAACACCCACCCTCACATTACAAGCAAACTAATCCTCAAAGTGTATACCCTAATTAGACCTAATCCTGGCACCTCGAAATATAATTGGGTTACACCAACCCTTAAATTACTTGGCTGGCCAAAAGGATGGGACCCCCTAGGACACCCCGCATGGCGAGACACCACTAGAGGTTAATGCGATTGCTGCACTGACCTTTCTAGTCACCAGTTGGCCTAAGTAGACAAGGCATTGATCTTAACCTAATCTAACTTCAAGTTACTAAGTAGATTAGTCATACCTAGGACATGTGTACTCAATTTTAGGCTTAGGCTTGAAGTGCTTTTGGAATGTGATGGGCGTTAGGGGGGTGTTGCCCTTAAAATTAATTTCACAAGTGAAGTGCATAAACAAGGGTTCGCAATACAAGTTAATTAGATGAAGTGATTTTTAGGGGTCAATCCTTGTATTAGTGCACTTCTAGGGTTGTAATGAGTTTAAAGCTTCAATCAAGTTCTTGTGAGACACAATAGTTTTGCAAGCACGAGTGATGATCTTTTGCCTAATAGTTCAATCAATATATGTGTGCTTAAGTCAACCCTAGAAGCTTACCCTACAAATCAGGCAGCTTCTATTTGTGAATCAGATTTTAGGGATGGAGTGGTGATACCAAACAAGCTCAACAAATGCTTCCCAAAATCCACTCCATAGGGATCACAAAAATATTTTTTCTAAATTTTCCAAGCAGGTTTACTAATTTTTCCAGAATTATAAGTGCATTTGGGGTTTTGAATATGTTTTGACCCTCACTCAATGTTTTGATTTTTGGATAAATCAAACATGCGTGTAGTATTTTTATCAAAATTTTCACAGATGCACAATTACAACTAGAATCCAATGCAACAAATTATGGAGAAATCGGAGCAACAAAAAAATTCTAATGATTTTTGTACTATTGCAGATCAAAGGAAAATTTCAGAATTGATAGCTGTGCGTTCCTCAAATTTTTAAAAATAAATTAGAACTCAAAATGATCTGAAATTTTTACGTGAGTCCTAACTTTAGTACCTCCGTCTTGGTAGGTTTTGAAAATTCTTTGAGGTCCGGAAAGTCAAGAAATGATTTTTGGAAATTGAGAACAATTTCATAATAGATTGTTGGAGGTTTAAGCAGATATGTAACTCGAAAACAAACTTCGACAAGATAAAGATATTTTTTTGGGGGAATATTTTTTTATAGAGATAATGCAAAAAAAAATCTAACTAACTAACTAACCTAAGGTTCAAAAGCAAGTCCAAAACTCCTAAATCTAAGGAATCAGAAACTAACCTCAATCTCTAAGTGTACTTTACTCCCTCTCACATGCGACCTGATTACGTGCTTCTATGCGGATTCCTGTACACAAACAAGGAAAGAGAGAAAGCAAGTTAGAAATATAGAATGCAAATATAAAAATAGAAATACTAGAATTTGTTCCCTCCCCGGTAATGGTGACAAAATCTTCTTTATAGAAAATCGCAAAGATAAAAAGAGCATTTGTTGTAGTGCGATTTTTTTGAAAATGGAAATAATATAACGAAGACCCTTGTGAGTCCTAGGTTGAACATGGGGAGGTATAGGATCTATCTAACTAAATAAAAAACATAAGGCAAATATGAACTAACTACTGTAAAGAAGGAGGTAAGAATAAGGAGATCACATTCAAGCAGATATAAAAAGAAGGGGGTGAGAAGCAGGATTTGCAAATAGAATAACTAGAATTCAAACTTTTATTGTAGCTAGAAGTAATGTCACAACTATAACTAGATCAGGAATCCAAATATCAACTAGGTCAAGAACTAGAAATTCACTAGAACTTCTGCTAGAAAAGAACTAGAAAAAGTGGAGATGAGATGGAGTGTGGTTCGTTGATGCAGCAACCTTGAAGATGGAGATGAGGATAAAGAAGAGGCAGAGGAGGAGGATGGCCACTAGGAGATGCAGCAAAGGTCTTGGGGGTGCGGAAGAAGGTGAAGAAGTTGAGAGGTTAATCTAAATAGGATGGCTATGTAGAAGGTGGTGAGGCATTGGTGGAATATTCTAATCTTAAGACTTAATGAAGGAAAGGGAGGGGGGTAGGGTCCTATTTGTAGAGGTGTCTAGGTTTTAGATAGGGAGCTAGGATTGAATAGGTTTAGGATCAAAGGCTAGGATCTAATCTAGTAGGTTGTTTTAGTTGGAATAGGATGGAAAGCTAGGATTTATTAGGAAAATAATGGAAGGTTTAGATTGGAGGAGGGAGGGGGGGCAGCTAGGTTGGTGTTTGTTTCTAGGGTGTTGGCTGGCCATATGGTAGGGGTAAAGGGCCTTAGGATGTGGGTCGGATGGTTGGGATTTATTGGAAGAGAATATGTTCTAAATAGGAAAGGATATGGTCTTTTGTGCATTAGGTTGGGATAAGGGTAAGATCTTTTATGTAGGCCTTAGGATGTTGATCTAAGGGTGGAAAGGGATCCTATGGTGGACTACTAAGGGCTAGGAAACCCTAAGGTGGGTGGCCATAATAGAGGATAGAATCCTAGGGTTTTCTTCTTAGGTGTTAAGGAAAGGATAGGATAAGATAAGGCTTGGTTTCTAGGATTTAACTAGGTGCGTTTAGCTAATCAACATAGGTTATTAAACAGGTTCATGGTTGGCTAAATTAGGTTGCTAATTAGTCTAGGTGGTTGGGTCCTTGGTTAAGAAAATTTGGCTCTCTGAATGGGTTTACCTAATGGTTAACTAGGTTAGGGTCAAATAAATAGGCTTCTCTTCATGTAAGTGAGCTCAAACATCAAAGTCCAATCACCAAAGCTCAAAATTGCTCCAAACCTGGTACCTACATATATTATAACAAAGACAATAAGGTACCGGATATAGATTTGGGAAAATTATAGAAAAACCTAACTTTATGTAATATTTACAAAATGCACCTATATTAGTTAGACATAATTAATGTATATATTAGTTTATCCTATATTAATGCAAAACCTAAATGACTAAACTGACCTAACTAAATGCTCTCTACCCTAATCAACCCTCAGATTAGCATTAGTTAGACATAATTAATGTATAGATTCATAGAGATATCATATATATTATAATAATTTCTATCTATGTAGGAATAAGTTGTAAGGGGTGAATTGGGAGATGGAAGGTTGTAGAGGGGTTCAAGTGAAGAAATCCTGAGAGGGGTGAAAATGTAATTTTGTAAAGTTACAAGGGGTTAGGTGTAATTTACCCAACTATCACCCTAAGCCCTTACTCTTGAAGAAATATAAGCCCCCCGGACATCTCTGTAAAACTCTAGAGAGAAAAGACTGTAGTATGATAGTTTCCTACCTTTGTGTGCCTCTTGCATGCGAGCCGCGCACCAATGGCAGCCATGGTCACAACTCAAGTGCATTTAAAGTGCTTGCACCCATGCACAGGCCAATCCCCCAAGCCGCTTTACAGATCCGTGTGCGATTCTCACTGGTATGATCCGCGCCTACCCCCTCCAAGTCGCCTTCCAGCACAGCAAAACAATTCGCGTGCGCTTGCCATGCCTGGTCAGCTGTTGGCGCGCGACACATGTGCCTTCACCACTAAGAGCCTGCACCTTCATAGTGCGCACAGTGTGTGCGCCAACTGCATCGCCAAGTCTTCCTCCTCTCGCGTCTCACACACGAAATTCTCCTTTTGGCCGAATTTAGCCTATCTTCTTCAACAATATAAAGGGCATAGCCCCAACTGCTGTAAGAGCATTGTTGAAGCAGAAAACTACGCTATCGGAGTTGGATTTGAAAACCCATCGTTGTAGTTCGATTTGGGAAGCAATTCGTCAACAGATACAATTTTACCGAAATTTGTAAAGAAATTCCAAGTCAAACACAGGGAGGCGGATGTTTGATTAAAAATACGCGTTTGTATTTTTTTTGGTATTTTTGTTTAAAAGAGAGAATCACAATGGAACTGATATTGACACTAAGAGAGAAAGAGAGAGAGAGAGAACAATAACTTGATTTATGAATAACGTTTTTATAGCTAAAAAGCGGGAAATGATTACAACTAAAAAGCAGGAAATGATTACAGCTAGAAAGCAGGAAATTTTATTCTAGAAAGCGATAAAAAGAAGGGAGAGAGATGTTATCCTCTTCGACGATTGCTTGGAGGACGAGCCGGACAGAGCGACGCCTGGAAGATGGAGGACGGGGCGGGAAGAAGGAGGACTAAGCAGGAAGATGCGGGAACGAGGCAGAACGTCGTCATCATCGCGGGATCCACTTCCGGAACAGGGGTGAGAAAACTTTGGATTTGGCTCTAAAGGAGCATCCCGGGTGTGTGACAAGCTTCACTAGAGCTTTGGAGAGGGAGAGAGGTGAAGGAAGGGATGAGAATTTCGTAGGGTAGGGGTCTCCTTTTATAGTTGCAAGAATTGGGGGCAATTTAGTCATTACATATTTAAAACATTAAATAAGGAGGTCTTTAATGACGGATATAACTGTCACTAAAGTCCCCACGTCTCTGTTCATGCGCCCACGCCTTCGCCTCTTAGCTTTCAGCCACTCAACGCATGCCCGCACTCAGACCATCACAACCGTTCGATTGCAATCCCACGCTCCTCAAGCAGCCACGTCAAGCGTCGCTTCCTCTCCATCGTTGAAGCACGTTCTCCCAGCGTTGAGGCTTCGTTGAGGCTTCATTGATGCTTCTTAGCCATCAGATGAAGATCTGATGGCTCAAGATCAAGAGCATTTCCAATCATCCTTACCCATTCGATCTTGATTAGATGGCCGTGAAACCCCACAGACGTCTTATGCTGTGGGTTGATCCAATCTGATAGAGGTGACGTGGCTTAATCTGCACCCTCCATGCACAATCAGAAGGTTGAATTTTCATTGGATTGTTGAGGATGGGGCGTGCGGGGAGTTTCGATCCTGCGTCCTTGCAAGTGGGTAAGCTACTAATCCACTACGCTACGCGCATGGATTGTCGAGTAGGCCACCGACCATGCACATGCTCACAACCGTTAGATCAAAGATCAACGGTTGTGATCTCTCGAAGGCTGCATCTTTGGAGAGGAGTGATCTCAGCCATTGGATTGTGATCTAATGGCTGAGATCCGATGGCATGGATGAGGATATAGAGACAACAGGCGAGACTTGGGCTGGTATGGGTGGCTGAGATGGCGCCACGTGGTGCCATCTTGGTCGTCCATCTTCTATGAGTTGTAGATGGTGCCACGGATGTCGGATTGAATCGATTTTCGTGTCGTTAGGCTACGATCGTCGATCCGAACACATCAGTGCGGTCGAATTTGTTGTCTGAAGTGCGGATTGACACCATCCTGGCCCTTGATCTCTGATCTTCCTTGAACTATATCTAGTGCTACAGATGTCTGATTGGGGCTATCTTGGAGTCATTGAACTCCTGTCATTGCCCTGATCAGATCCATATGGCTGGATCCTCAATCCGAGGCCCTGATTAAAGTCGCCCTGTCCCTGGCCATAAAAGGAGACAATTACTATACAATTTGTACAATTTTACCTAAATGCATGATTATGCGTGTTATGTAATATTTACAATGAATGATGCTAATATGATACTAAGAACATGCATTAATAGACATTTTTAGCTAATTAGATTACGCACATCAAGCATCCAAGCCTAGTCTTCCTCTACCTCCTAAGGAGTTCCAAGAAGCTTCTTAAGCTTCTATTCCCCATTTTAAGGCATGCTTTAGCCTTCAGCAAATGTAGAAGCTTCAGCTCCATCCTCCTTCCTCTAGCTTCGTTCTCTTTCGCCGAGAGTTGTTATCGCCTCCCTCACCCCGTCCAAAGGATTGTGATCACCCAACCGCTTCTCCACTTCTTCCCCAACTTGTCCAACTCCATTCTACTTCATTCGGCCTCCCTCCTCCTTCATCTGAGCATTGTCCGATCCTTCGTCTCTTAAGCAGCCGACTCGGGAGGCTTTTCTCTTTCTTCTCTTTTTACCTTGCTTTGTAGTTTAGATTTAATTTGTTAAGCATTCTACAATGACAATTATTCGCGCTCTCTCTCACTTAGCGTAATTATTACTACAGTTTATTTTTAAATAAAATTCCATGCTATTTCTTCACATATTCTTCCATATGCCTCATTATTAGTTCATTACGCACCACTTTTCTACCACTCTGCCTCCACCCACTATTGCTCACATTTTTTCCACTCCTTTTTTATTTACAAAAAATTATAAAAATTAGAAAATTGAAAAATACCAAAAAGAAATAAACTTTATTCAGATTTCTCTTCATAAATCGAACGTTGCCTCCCCATGTTCAACTTGAACATCCCTCTGGCTATTTTGTTTGATTGTGAATTTTTTTGTGAACTACTATGACATGATTTTTCAAAATTTATTGTTTGCAAATTTTCAATGATCATTTTGGCACTATTGGCAGGGGGCAACAAACTTCAATTTTTTTTTCACGATTTCCCGCATTTACTCATCTTCTGCCTTATCTTTTATTTGATCTACTATTTTGCATATAGCTGATTAGGGTGAGCCGAAGGTAGTAGATTGAAGTGAAGTGCAGTTATAGATATCTGCAAGTGCCATATCCTCCACCTATTAGATTTCATCGCATCCACCTAGATAATTAAGACCTGAATCTACTTAGGGGCTTGCAAAAGCTTTAAGGTTAGATTTGGCTATACTATTTGTCACCTCCACCCACCTCATCTACTTACAAAAATAAAAAAAATCTTCTCCCTGGTTGTGGGATTGAATTAAAATGTACACACTTAACCAACCCTTAACGATCGTGAAGTGGGATGAGATGCCCCAGCAGCCTATTTTTCCAACCGAGATATTCGACATCTGGGGCATAGATTTCATAGGCCCCTTCCCATCATCCCACGGCTATGAATATATCCTCATGGCAGTTGACTACATATCAAAATGAATAGTGGCAATTCTGACTAGGACCAACAATCACTTGGTGGTCCTGCATTTTGTTAGGGCCAATACCATTTCCCGATTTAGCTGCCCGAGGACGATCATTAGTGATGGGGGACCTCATTTTAGGAATGCTCACTTCACCCGTTGTAACGAACGCGTGCCCCAAACGCCTTTTAAGACGTCTGGGAGGTGGCCCAGACGTCGGACAAGACGTCTGGGATCACATCCAGACGTCTGACCAGACGTCCGGGATCGTTTACAGACGTCTGGAAAACAATTATGTTCGCACGGGAGATTCGTCTGCGCGCCTGTGCGCGCAGACCTGCGATTCCTCTCTCTCTCTCTGCGGCTGCAGGCGCGCTGCGACCACCTTCTCTCTCCTCCTCGCGTGGCCTTAAAAGGGCGCGCCTCCCCTCCCGTCTCCACCGTCTCCTCCTTCTTCTCCTTCCTGAGCGCGAGGGCGAGCGAGCGCGAGGGCGGCAGCGGCAGCCGCAGTGAGCGCGGAGGAGGTGCGGCGTGCGAGGGCGGGGCTCTGCCGTGAGGGCGAGCTCGCCGGAGCGGCTTGGCCGGCCGGCGGAGGGCGCAGGGGATCGGAGCGACGCGGAGTAGGACCTGCTGCGGGCTGAGCAGCAGACGCGCGAGGTGCGACGCGGGCGGCGTCGCGAGCGGAGGCCGAGCAGGGTTCTGATTCTAGAAAAATTTCCAGAATCAGACGTCTGGGTTGATAGCCAGACGGCAAGGTCGACGTCTGTAAGATCATACAGACGTCTGAAAGGTAAGTTTCCGCTTTCTTCTTCCTTCTTCTCGACTGACCGTACTGAGGGAGGGGGGTTGGCCGTGCGCAGGTTCGCTGATTCGCCATCCTTTGCGAATCAGACGTCTGGAAGTTGTAACAGACGGCGGGAGTGATCTACAGACGTCCGTGTGGACCATCGGACGTCTGGGGTATAGGACAGACGTCCCCGCAGACTTCTGGACGTCCGGGGAACCAAGCTGAACAGGTAATTCTCTGATCCACCGTTTAAGACATCTGGAAGGAGTTCCAGACGTCTGATTTTGCACAGTATCGTCTTTCTCGACCCGTTTAGGGCCTGTTTGGGCTCCGTTTTCCGCGATTCGAGTTGCGTTCGTTTCAGAATTAATTCCTCTACCCGTCTACAGTAGCTATACCCTGTTCTGAGACACTCCTTGGGTTTGATCCTTGTGATAGGACCTCGTTCGGTTGTAGTCTTGAGAGTCGCGGAGGCACGCGGGATTCCCGATCACGCCCCCATTACTCCCGTTGTACCTGGTAGAGTGGCTTTAAGTATTAATAAAATCTGTTAAAGTATGGAACCATAACTAGAACCTAGGGCATTGCATGAATCCTAGGAATGAGAAATATATGGAATGATAGCTCCTAGGTGTTGCATGAATCCTAGGGTCGGAAAACTAGATTGTATGATAGATCCTAGGATATGGCATGAATCCTAAGGTGGAAAAACTAGTGGAATGTATATTACTGCAGTCTTGGGAAAATGGAAAGGAATATATAAAGCTGCTTGTAAATTTAATTAACAGCTGCCTGTTATGAATAAAGAAACATGTTTGAGATCATGGATTTTGAGAACGTGAATCTGGAAAGTGAAACATATGATGTTCTGAGATAAAGAGCTGGAACCCTACGGGGAATTAGGAGTGGAACTCCTGGAAAGAAAAAGGAATGGAACTGAGATGTAGTTTGTACTGTCTCTTGGGTACGCAGTACCAAGGGAAGTACCTGTACCAGTTTAGTGCAGAGTGGGGCCAGCCGCCCCAGGGACCCGGGGTTAGGATTGGCCGCTCTGTACCGACTTGTTGGCCCTCGTGTACGTAGTACCGAGGAGAGCTACTAGTGTTAGGAGAGTACTAGCTACCCCACGGGCCCCGGGGTTCTGCTAGCCTCCTTCACCGACTTGTTAGGCCCATTAGGGCAAACCAGGGTAGTCAGGCGAGGGTGCGCGGACTGTGGAGGGGCAAAGCCCCGGTTTGGTTACTGTGGAGGGGTTGGACCCCTGTTACTGAGAGGGCTCTGCCCTGGTTCCGTGTTGTGCTTTGGGCGCACCCGTTAACGGAAACGACTGACCGCGTGCCAGTGCGGGCTAGCTACCTGTGCGTTTATCGCGCGTGCCGTAGTCACCGTTACGTCTGTCAGTGACCTTGGGGTGGTTGACTGAGGGTAGGATCACCACGGGGGACTCTCCCGGCCAGGAGAGCACCACATGCTACTTCTACTTTTGGAAAAGACTGCAATCAAGATCGTTCCCACGAGGACATTCGAGATCAAGTAAAGGATCTGAGAAATAAATGAAATAGTGAGAAAAAATTGAAAGATGTGAATAAAGGAAGTAATAGAACATAACAGCTACTGTACACTCTACTGTTGCCTTTAGTTAGTTTGCCACTCTACTCAGCATTTTGCTGACGTGTTACACTCGTTACCTTTTTCAGGACTAGGTGTTGAGCAGCCAGGGTCGGCGGCTGCAGAGGACGCTGGGCCGAGTAGGGTCCAGTAGAGTTACCGCAGCCTTTTTGTACCCCTTTTGTTTCTGTTCTAGTGAGTAGTTTTGTTTCCGTTGTACCTTCCTTACCTGCAGTTCTTGTTATATGATAAATGCTGTTTTACTGTTGTGGAGGTACCTACTGTAGTAGTTTCTTTCCCTACTGCTGTACTTTCTTACTGTTAGTTATATTCATGCTGAATGTGGTTTATTTTACTGTCTTTTGGTTACTTCCTCGTTGGACGACTAAGTCTTGGGATTAGTCGAGTCGGTCCGGTTCTCGTGTCTCGTAGGGACTCGGGAACCGGGTCGTTACACCCGTTTACTCAAAAATCTTAATGTCACCCACAAGGTGGCCACCCCGTATCATCCGCAACGAGTGGATAGGTTAAGGTGTCCAATAAGGAGATCAAAAGAATTCTTGAGAAAAATGTAAGACCTGATGGTAATAATTAGTCAAGAAAATTAGATGATGCACAATGAGCCTACAGAACTACTTATAAGACCCTCTTGGGTATGTCTCCCTTTCGTATAGTGTATGGCAAAGCCTGCTATCTGCCTGTTGAGATTGAGCATAGGGCTTACTAGGCTATCAAGAATGTCAACATGAATCTTGAGAAAGCAAGCAAAGGGCGCTTATTAGAACTTACTGAGCTTGAAGAGTTGAGGAATGAGGCTTATGAGACTGATCAAGCTTACAAAGAGCACACTAAGATATTCCACCATAAACAAATCCTCCGAAAGACATTTGAGCCCAACCAACGGGTTTGGCTATTTAATTCCAAACTCAAGCTATTCCCTAGGAAACTTAGGTCCCATTTGGATGGGTCGTACACTGTTGCATAGGTGTTCCCGCATAGTGAGGTTAAGATCCAAAATCCCTTATCTGGTGAGACTTTCATGGTAAATGGCCAACAATTGAAACCATATGTTACTCTTGCTAATGGCCAGGTTTTGGACACCTACCGGTTGGAATAGCTTTTGCCCGAAACACTCTCTACTGAGCTAATATCCTTCCTTGCTTTGCTTTACAATGAGGACATTGTCAGATCTGGGCATGAGGGGGTATAACCTGAGGTGGTACGTAGCATTTATACATATTTTTACATGCATGTAGTAGGGCATTAGTAGTTATATATATATATATATATAAAAGGAAGAAAGGAGAGGAAATCTTTTTGAGTTAAATTCCAAGCTTATATTGAGGAGGAAAAAGAGGAGGAAAACACGGAAAAAAGATGAGGAGAACATAGGAAGAAAAGGAGGAAAAGTTAAATTTGTGCTAGTCCCAGCAATTTAGTACAAAACATACCTAAGTTCTGGGCTGGATCGGATGATGAATTAAGTCCTGAAGTGCTAAAGAGAAGGAGATAAGTGAGGGATACCGACTTTAGGCCTCTTGAGCCTGTGTGGGCTTAGACGTTCAAGTACTTGTTAAGATCTGGAGTATTCCTCAAGAGGTTGAGGGAGTTGCAAAGCTAATGTATTAGGTCTAAGCTATTTGGCCTTGTGGTTTATCCTTTGTTCCGCAGGAGTTGGTAACCTAGGCATCCACATCTCACACACTGATCCGGTTTAGTAAGTTTAGTGAAGAATAATGCCAAGAAAGTATTCAGCTCTGAAAAAGAAAATGGATTCCCGAAGATTTTACTTAGGAGCGACTCAAAAAGACAAGTTGATTAGAGGAGTTCCCATCGCGAAGAGGAGAAAATACTCCCCTTGAGGATGGGTTATAATATATCGTCTCCCTTGCGCTTATCTCCTAGGATATTTAAATCTCCTACAGAGGGCATGTAAGTGATGTGTTAATTCTCAACACAGTTAATTATGCTTATTAGACTTAATTAATAGCATCAGAAAGTAACTTAGGTTAACTCAAATTAGTGTCGGAATTGTAGTATAAAGTCAAGTTAACCTAATATTTTGGATTTTTATTCTTTTTTAACTTGTTGAGTCGAGGTCGTTCACTGGGAGGCATAATTGTAATCTTAGTTCACCATTAATCCCTAAGCATTAATTACTATCTAATTAATCAATTAGATTAATAATTAACAATACTTTAAGCACATGAATAATTGCACAATATATTTGACAATAAAAGCATGCAATATTCTATTAATAAGAAACAAGTTTACAAGAAAGATTTACAATGTGAACCATATAGAAGAATGCTTATACACATGATCTCACAAAGTATAAGGTGTAAGAGACAATTATAAGAGTTTACATGCCTTTTACAACATTCAAAAGCTTGAAAATATACTATTCAACAGTTTCAGCTCTTAATCAGGAGTCTGAGAAAACGAATAGACGACCTACAAATCAAAATTGGACTTCTAATTAAGGCTTTGAACGTCTGATCTCTATTCATTTATTCTCTCTTATTTCTCATCTTTATGACTTATCGTCTTTATCTTCTCTCTTTTCTTAGCCCTTATCTTTTACCTCTTCTTCTTCCTTTACATAAGCTTACGATCTCTCTCTCTTCATATCTTCTTCCTTAGCTTTTCAGCCTTTTATTTCTCCTCTGTCTTTCCTTTCTTCTTTCTTAGTCCTCTTAAGTTCTCTTTATTCCCTCTCTTACCTAGCCCTTCTTCTCTTACTATGCACTTTAGTCCTCCACACTTAGCCAATTTTAGATCTCACTTAACCCATTAATCCTTTACTTAATCAAAAAATTGTTTAATGGGTGGCATGGGTTTCTCGAGGATACGCAGCACCCTCACAGGTAGGACCAACTCCTACTAGGCCCGTGCCTGGTTTTTATTAGGTGGATTATTCGTATTTTCAGATCATGCACAGTACTGGGCCCAATCAGGCCCGCTCACATCCACGCCCACGCGCACGCACGCACACACACACACCATGTGCACGTGCCCTTGTAACCGATGCTCATTAGTTGTGCCCTGTGCTGATGACCAAGTGGTCCAGTGCAGGGAAACAACTTATAATAAGACCGGCGCTCCATAGTTCTTGATGTGGGGATATACTCTTCACTCCAGGTCGATCTTCACTTGTAGAATCCCAGTGACTCACTGGTCCAAATCAGCCGAGCAAAGGCTCGATCGAGAGCTGTAGATGAGCTCTATCCAATTTCAGCATCAATTTGATGCTTGGGTCTCAATTGATCCATTTATTTCAGAGATGTAACATGGCCGTCCACCATGGTTGCTAGTGCTTGTAGAGAGAAGAAAATAGGTCAAATGACCTTTAGAGGGGCAGTTGCCCTCAGCTGAAGTACGTTCAGGAAGCCGCAGAAGTTGATGTGCTTCATGAAAGAGCTCAGAGCTTGAATTTGAGCTCCAATTTGTCGTGCAGAGAGGTAAAACACTAAGGAAAGAATATGAATCAATTAAAGAGATCAATTGCAACAGAATTGGCTAAGAATTGGGTTCAAATTTCAATAAACTCATGAAGAACAGTGATGGGTACCTTTTTGAACCCAATTCACACAGTAAACTAAATCTCACTTAATCCTCGATAAAATATAGACAAATTAGTTTAGATGAATTCTAATCTGCTCCAGGAACCTTATCAATCTATTAACTCAGAGTTTCAATCATTCTAACATTGATTAAGGCTCAAGTTTGACCTAACATGCTCGAGAGTTGACTTTCATGTCTTCAACTTCTTAGATAAAATTAAACACCTAGTTTAACCTAACTCAACATCAGGAAACGATTTAGCATCTCAAAACTCGATTTTGAACATTCCAACAATGCTCTTAGACATTGTCTCCTGAGCTGAGAAGTAGAGTTGTTCGGCATAAGGTCCTAGACGTTCTTACTCCAATCTGAAGATCTAGATAGGTTCTAAAGATTCTTCTGATGCTAATGGACCTAATCTTAGGGTCAAAACCTTAACAGACTCGCTCCTCCAACTCCGCTAGAGTGGGAAAAAATAGAGATCAAACAAGAGCTTGATTGAATAAAATAGATTTAAGAACTTGGATTCTTGATCATGAGGCCCAAGAGAAGTGTTCTTGAGCACTACAAGGTCTGTCTTTAGCTGAAGCTCAAGATTGACTCGCCAGGGCTTACTAGAGCTATAGTAAGTCCAGAAATAAGGTACAGGAGTTCAAAACTCCATGAAACTGATTGAAATTGGTTCTAAAAGATTCTTGAGGTTGCAAGGAACCTCAGAATCACTTTTATTGCCTAATTCAAAGCCTAATTAAAGGATTGATCAGTGAATTCAAGAAATTGAATTTTGAGTTCGTGTGAACTCAGAGACAGATTTCTCACTCAATTGAGTGAGGGATAAGACTCAAATGAGTCTTGCTACGCTCTGTGAGTAAGTGATTAGGTGAAAAACTCCTCCTGAGCTGCCATTGACAGCGAGCTCATGAGGTTGAGATGAATTGGGCGTTTCTTGTTTAGATGATTATTTAACTAATTGATAAGTTGAACGGGGACCTTGTGTGATGCAGATGTTGTGGAGGGCCCCAAATGAGTGTGCTCTAGTTTGAAGACTTCCGCCATAGACAGCGGAGGTCGCCGGTGAATGTGAAGATGAACTAGGCGTGTCAGCTGCTAAAAAGGAAGGGAAAGAAGCATAGGAGGATCGTAAGGAGGTGAGATAGGTTATTAGATGGAGGAAAGGGTGAATCGAAGTCTACCGAGGTCGGAATTGACCTCGCCGGATGCGGAGAAGAGAGGTGAGAAATTGAGCTACTTACTCCTACTATTGTAACCTGCCTAATTAACTAGCTTAACCTACTCCTAAGTGTTAGATCTACTTACCTGACGAAGGAGTGAGGGGATCCGTCGTTGGTAGGGCAGAAACGAGATTGAAATCAAGAGTTTGGTGAGGAAAGAAACTTCGACCGATCAAAGAGGAGAGAATCCAAAGCTGTGGCGCACTTAATCGCCATTGGCAGGGCGAAAGAGAGGAAGAGGGGGTGAGGGAGGCAGCACTCCTCGGCAGTAGCGCTCAAGAACGGAGAACAGAGACATCGAAGCTTGTGAAGAAGATCGACTGATTGACCACAGTGTGGGAGAGGGGGTTGATAGCCGTGAATCGGAGGAGGTGGGGGGGTATTTATAGGTGGCATTCGGAGTCTAGGGGGTTGAATCTGGACGGATATAGGTCTAGGTGCATCTCAACTCACCGGCATTGTCTCCGACGCCGGTGAAGTTATTCACCTAACCTAATTAGAATTAGAGGTGCATCCGGACTGTCGAATGTGAAGGTGGTGGTGAGCTGAACAATGGCGGCAACGGTGGAAGAGATGTGATGTGGGATGATGTGTGGTCGTGTGGTGTGAAGACCGGCGATTCTCAGCCATTCGTAGCTGAAAACGAAGAAGATGAAGAAGAGTTGTGTTCACAGGGACCCATTTGCAAATAAACTTAAGGACCTAAGAGTGAATAAAAGAACTCAATTGGAATAGGAACCTAAGACTAAAATGTAAAATGAGGTTTTCAAGGCTTATTTAAATTTAATTCTTTTTCAAATTTTTATATATAATTTTAAATTAGATAAATACTATATATATGCCTTGAATTTACATTTTTGACCTTTTTATCTTTATTTATTTAATTAATTAAATTACTTAAGTTAATTACATACTTAGTGTTAAATATTGATTAATTTAATTTAGATATTAATTAACTAGTTAAATATTTAGTATTTGAGTCCAAATTACTAAATTAAATTATAATTATGAATATTGATATTTAATTTAGTGTTTTTATGTTATTTTAATGGTTGTTAGTATTTAATCCCCATTATTATAATTAACCCTTAATAACACATATCTTTAGTTAATTAACTAGGGAAACTAGTTAATTAGGGGTATTTAAGACATATGATGAGTCTCTTATCAGCAAGCACTTTGTGTCAGTTCAGGTGCCTGGCAGTGGGAATGCGTGGTAAGCCGCCTTGTTCTGTCTTGTTGTGTCTTTATATTTATTATAGTTTAAGTATAGTCGTTATAGTATAAGACAAAACGGCAACCAGATTACTACCAAAAATTTTTTACTCGGAACAAGGTTTTCCCGAGGTCGAACTCAGGGAGCAACTATGTTTCTAGAAGACTAAATAAGATCTATATTATGTTACAAAAATAAGAGAGAGAGAGAGATCTTGGCTTCTTCTTCTTCTCTTTCTCTTTTCTTCTTCTTCTTCTTCTTCCTTGGCCATTTCTCTTCTTCTCTTCTTCTTCTTACTTTCTTTGTTCTTTGTTCTTTCTTCTTCCTTGCTTTCTTCTTCTTCTGCCTTCTTCTTCTGTTCTTCTTTTCTTTTCTTTCCTTCTTTCTGGCGGCAATGTCTTCTTCCTTTTTTTTTCTTCTTTTCTTCTCTGCCTTCTGCAGCTGTGGTGATTCCAACGTCTGATGCTATGTTCAGATGACTTATCTGTGGCTTTGCTACAGTGCCTTCCTTCTTCTTTTCTTCTTCTATTTCTTCCTTCCTTCTTCTTTTCCTTCCTGTCTTCCTTCCTTCTTTTCCTTCCTGTCTTCTTCTTCTTCAGCTGCCCTGAGCGGCTAAGGCTTCGGTCGCCTCTCTTTTTCTTCTTTTCCTTTCTGCCCTCTTCTTCTTCCTTTCTTCCTGCACGCTCACACAAGGGTCAGAGCAAAACCTACCCCTACCCTTCCCCGTGTCTCTTTCTTTCTTAGATTTCTCTCTTAGGACTGCTCTCCCAGAGTCGGGTAATCGGGTGCGGGTATCGCGCCCAGGACCAGGCCCACCGGCGTGCGGTGGTGGGCGAGGAGTGCGCGGTTTGGGTAATCGGATCCTGCCCAGACCCGCGGGGCGTGAGCGCGAGCAAGGGCGAGCGAGCGCGTGGCGCGCTGCGTGCGGAAGAGGGACCTGACCCTTGTGTTAGAAGGCGATAAGCCTTAGGCAGTTTTTCAATTTAAGTGCGGGCGCTTGGCCACGCACTTCCGAGGTGGGACTAAAGTCCCACCTCCCAAATTGGCGTCCGCAGGCGAGCGATCAGCCGCCAATTGAGGCAGCCCGTGAGGCCTTCGCCCCAGCTGCGGGCCTAGGTGTCTTCGCGACTCCTGCCCACGCGACCTGGGACACGCACCTGGGCTGGAGGGTGCCTGCAGCGGCTGGTGAAGCTGCTGCAGTTCGTCGACAAAGGCGGCAACGGGTGCGAACCTGAAATCACAGCTACGGCCTCTCAGCCCAGTCAGAATTCGTAGGAAGCTTCGCCGGAGTGAGGCGAAGCTTGTGCGGTGCTTGGCGGGGTGCGGGAGTGCGTGGAGAGGCTGACCTAGGTCAGACTGTGGTCGGAAAGGTGGGTTTGTTCGGGGGGTGGTCGGGTGGCGCTTGGCAGTGAATGGAGAGGGGGGATCAGTGGAGTGGAGTGTAAGGGAGCTTCTGGGCTGGTCGGCGAGGTGTGAGAGTGTCTGTGGTCGTGAGATGGTCTCGCCGGAGGGGGTGATCGGAGGTGGAGAAGGTGGTCTGGACAGTGGCAGTTGGGTGGTCGAAAGGGCAGTTTAAAAGGGGGAAAATACAAGGGAAGGAGAGAGGAAGCTATCTACCTAATTACTCGACGAAGGGGGAGCGCAGAGAAGCCGGCTCGTATTTGCCGGAGCTGGAGATGAAGACACCCTGGAGGAGGGTTTCGGCGACGAGGAAGCAGGCGGAGGGCACCAGCTGGTACAGCCTGGCGCAGACGACGGAGCAGGGCAACCCTGCTGCAGGTAGGGCAGCAAAGTGACGAGGAGGAAGAGGAGGAGTTCGCCGGAAGCTTCGAGTCCTCTGACGAAGGTGGAAGGGATGAAGAGGGGGGTAGTTCTCAATCAAAGGAAGCTTGCAGGAGCCGGCAGGGTCTGCCAGTCCTTATAAAGGGCTTGGCTCGCAGAGAGGGGCGAGGTGCGGAGGGGTCTGCCTCGCCAGAGTGTGGCCGAAAGGGACACCCATACCTTCCGCGCGTTCTCACGGAAGGTATGGTGGTCGGCAGAGGGCATGGGCGGGTCCCTGCGACGGAGGATGTCGCAGGGAACCCCGCTTCTATTCTAGAGGACGGTAACCCTGCTTTGCGCGGCACCATGCTACGCGCAAGGTCGTCGGAGTACGGAGTTGCGGAAAAGTTGCAGGGAGGATAGTTCTGCAAAGAACGATGAAAAGTTGGGGACCTAAATGCAAGGGTTTCAAAAGATAAGGGTCAAAAAGTAAATAAGAGGACCAAATTGTAAAGTCGGTCAAGGAGGTCTCTTCTTAGGCTCAAGTTTTTATACAAGACTAATTTGAACCTAAGGATTTTAATGGTGAATTTTAATTCTAGGTTGGACAATGTTCGATCGGCCAATTTGCATAAAAACCCAAATTAAGTTAATAATTGGGCATGGTTCTCCTTTTAGGTCAAAATAGGTTTCCAAGGCCAAATTGAAGGTTCTAAATCCTAGAGAATATTTTTATATGAATTTTAAATGGTTTAGTTGATTTTTATCCTACCTCGAACCTCATGAATTGAAGTGGATTTACTTTAGGATTACAGAATGTCATTTAATTCCTAGAAGTCGCTATAACCCTTTTCAGATCAGATCAACCTACTTCTCTCATTGTTAAGTTTGTTTGACCTGTGTTTGGACCCTTAATTATCTTATTTGCAAACTGCATTGGTGAAATTGCAGTTTTACCCCTTATGATTTATTTTATTCTTAAACTTAGAATTCTCTGAGTTAAGCCTTTCTTTGGTTCATGTAGGAGCTTTTTCTCACATATCTGGGTTAGATTGTGCTAGTTAGTGTTTATGATGAGGTTCTCATCAGTGCCATGGGTGGAATTATCCTGAAATGTCGATTGCCATGGCCTAAATTGGCTACAGAATGCCATGGGCGGCACTATCACAAAGTGTCAATTGCCAGGGTTCTAGGGGTTGCCATAAGTGGTGCTATCCCGAAGCATCGATTGCCAGGACCCTTTGAGGATTGATGATGGGAACAAGGAATCTGATACATACCGTGTTGAGGGATAATCCAATGTAGGATTTAGAGAAATCACAAAAAGTTAAAAAAAAGAGAGAGAAATCTCAAAATATCTCCCTTTCTCTCTTATGAAAAATACACTGACAAATTGAGTGTAGACCTTGCTGCAGGAACACATGGGTGCTTTAACCACTGAGGTCAACGAACCTCTGGGTAGATTTTGGGGCCTTAGAAACCTTTGTTGCAAACCCAAGGTTGAGGTTGGTCAGGTCCGTGTTTTAGTGCAAATGAGGAGATTTATAAAATGCTCATCGTACTACATTCCACAAATTGCACAACAAACACTTAAATTAATAGGACTCAAAATCTAGTTGGAGTCCGAGGTCGTTTGCAGGGAGCAAATGGAATCCACACACTAATCTCAATTCAGGAATGATGAGCATAATTAATTAAGCACAATAAAGATGATCAATGAATAAACTGCTCAAAAATAATATTCAATAATAGTCAATCATATCTCAAGAGTTCATGGGATAAAAAGAAAGAGAGAAGAAAAACAATGGTGATTGAAAACACCAATTATTCTCTTAATTGAGCATATATCCCAAGTATTTAATCATTCAAATAATCAAACGGTAGTTTCAACCACTCATTCATGTCAGCTAAGTTCACAATATCAGATGAATAATGTCAGTATTATCTTTGAACCAAATCAGACGTTGGATATGAAAGCTAGACGACTTAACCATCAAAGCACAGCACTACAGTAAGGCACACAAGGGCACCAAGGCTTCTCTCAAGCACCGCACAAGGCTCACACAAGCACCTCAGAGATGAAGTGTTGGCCTCTCTTTAGCACATGCCTCAAGGTAAATCAAGCCATAACAAAACCCTTCCCCCTCCTCCTCACAAATCCTCCTCTCTTTCTCTTCTCTCTGAATTGGGCATAATTGGATCCATTTACAGGTAATCGGGTCATGAGCATAGGTCCAGGCTTATCGGGTGTGTAGGTGAGTGAGGGTGCATGGGCTGTGCGTGCGAGGGACCCAACCCCTCGTGATATTGGGTGGAAAGCTTAGAATAGTTTTTCCATTTATACCACGTTGTCATTTCCTTCACTTACGAGGTGGGACTATCCCACCATCTTCTTCCCGCGCGTAGCTTCCGAACGATGATCTCTTAATTGCGTGCTGCTAGCATTGCTGGGAAGCCCATTTGGAGGTGCTGGAGTCTCCAAGAGATCAGGTCGTATCATCTGGAGGCGATGCTGGGAAGAATCATGGTCGGAGCACTGCGTGCGAAAGTGGAGATGGACGGCGTATGCAGTTGCTCTGGTGAGGGTACTTGCAAGCATAAATACGGGCTAAAAGCCCCTCTCAAAAAAACTCAAAATCTTTGTCGAAGCGCGGTGAAGGTGGTGGCAGTGTCGATTTGGGGTTTCGAGGTCAGGCGAGGTTGGATGGGGCCGGAGAATGTGAGAGGAAGTTGGGTTGTTCGGTGGGGCGAAGGAGTGGATGGAACCCTCAATTTCTTGAGGGTTTTGGTTATGGGAGCACGATAGAGGTTTTGGGAGCACTGGTGTGTTGCTTGGTTGTTTGTGGAGGGCAAAGGGCCACATCGGAGCGCGGCCGATGCAGAGGAAGATGACAGGGAAGAGAGGTGGTTGTGGGTTGAATTGGGGAATAAAGGAGTTGAGGAGGATCTAGAGAAGCAGAGGGAGAGTTTGAGAACCTAACTAATAGAAGAAAGGGAGAGAAAGGCACCAGCTGTGATTGGTCGGCGTCGGCGAAGGAGAATCCACCAGTGATGGAGCGACAAGAAAGAAGGGGGCCTAGGAGGCTCTCGCTAGTATTACGACGAGTGGAAGAAGTTGTAGAGGAGAATCCCACTACCTATGGTGTGTGGCAACGGGTGAGGATGCCAGAGAAGGAGGTGTCAGCAGAGCTGCAGCGGAGGTGGCTGGAGAGAGAGATATTTGAAGAATTGCAACCAAAATCGAGCTAGTTTTGGATGACTTGAGGATCTAGAGCTTATATAGAGCTGATAACCAAGCTCTAAATAAGGGAAGAGGCTCTAATTGCTTAGAGAATAAGGCACAAGACACCCACGAATTTCATGGGTTCGCTAAGGCTTGATTTAGCAAGATACGATCCCAAATCGCCTTTAGGAAATTCCCTGCAATGTGAACATCAATCCCACCAAATTTGGTGGGATTTGGTGTTAGTTTGATTCGGTTTTGAGGTGGTCAAAGGTTGTCTATAGGTTGATTGACCTAACAATGGCAGTAGGGACCTAATGGTGAAGAAGATGAAGAAGTCAAGGGGTTCTTTGCAAATAATTCGAAAGTTAGGGGCTTGTTTGAGAGGAACAGAGTTTTAATGAACTGAAATGAAAACTAGGTCAAGATGGACTCTGATTGGGCCCAAATTTTGGTACAAACTTAATTTGGACCCAAGGAATCTAGTGGTGAAGTCAGATTTAAGTTTTGACCAAGTCTGACAGGTCAATTTGAGAAAAAACCCAAATTAGGGCAGAATTCCGTTTGTGACTCTGTTTAAGGTCAAAATAGGTTTAGATGGTCACATCAAGGGTATCAAACCTCAAGAGATATTTCTATATGAATTTTAGGAGGTTTATATGAATTTTATCCTAACCAGAACCTCTTTAATTCAAGCAAGTCTGAAATTAGGGTTTTGTGTTATGATTCAGTTGTCGAAATGCGTGTAACCCCGTTTCTGTCTATATGGACCTACTCATTGGACTTTAATGCTCATTTAACCTTCAATTAACCCCTAGCAAAGCTCGTGGTTACTCTGCATTTATGATGTATGTTAAAATTACAGAATTAGCCCTGATTTAGTGCTTTCTTAGAATAGATTTGCATGGAATTATGGCTCTCAGGTGATTATGTAGGAGCATGTGTCATTTGATTATGACTAACTAAAGCTGGTTATGGCTCATGATGGCGTTACCATCAGTCTGTATCTTGGGTGGTGACTAACTACCTTTAGGCCTAGAGTTGATATTTCGATCTAGTCTCTGAAAGTCTGTCACGATAAGGTATCTTGACAATAAAATCTACCCTAGAAACCTAGTCTTATCCATATGATTTTGCTCGGGACCAGCAAAACTTAAGCATGAGGGCATTTGATACGTCCACGTTAGTGGACTATAATTAAGCCTAAGTATATTATTATTTAAATGGGAATTTAATTTAGAGCTTGCATTACATTGATAAAATTATTTAAGCTATAGAATTATTATCACTTGCAAATTATTAAATTATACGTAATATGATTAGTTAATTATTTTTTTACGTAGGGTCATTTTGGAAACCACAATAGCATCATAATAATTGAAAATGCAATATGGCCAATTTGATTCCTTCCGAAGAGAGTGAGAAAGAGAGAGTGTGTAAGTGAGTGAATTTTGGGAAAAGCCAAGTCATTTCTTCTCATCTCTCAATCAAGAGATTTCTGCCATCCACCATCATATGTTTTCCTTTTTCTACGGTGATTACCACCACCGCCACCATCCCTTCCGAATTTTTCTCCATATCTCCCTTTCCAACACAAGACCATAAAAGGACCCCCCCCCCCCCCCCCCCCCCCCCAATGCTTTTGGTCCTTTAAAGGATGCCAAGACCACCACCTTCATCCCTCTCTGAAAATGCAAGGGCCTAGGGTGACAGTTAAGCCGTCCGGGAGCTCCACCAGACGTCCAAGAAGGAAGACCTCCTTCCCTTCATCCTCTTCCTGCTGTTGGAACCTTGTTCCACACCTTGTTTTGGTGTTAACAAAATTATTATAGATTAATGTTTGCAATTGAGCGATATTTCATATTATGAGGAAGGTCGAGGCAAATAGAGCATGATGACAAGGAGACGACAAAGATAGAAGTTCATTTGCTAATTAGAAGTTTATGTTGTCAATTAGATTAGTTTTTATTTTATTCTTAGAATGTATGATTCTTAACAAAGAAACAAGAATTAGATTGTAAAAATCATATAGAAATAAATTAAGATAAAATATTATGATCATTCGATTTATTTCAAAGAACGTATTGTTTAAAAGATATTTTTTTAATGTTTAAAGTATTTGCAAAAATAAGCTAGTAATCAAGTTGTATTCATATTTAAAAGGATATTTGTTAACCCACAAGTACCGGTACTCAAGTTTAGTTCCGATACATGTGAGTTACAGGAACAAACATATACCTTGTTAGTACCAGTACTCATGATCAGTACTGGTATTGAAGGCAATGAGTATTGGTACCGATGATTAGTATTAGTACAAGTGGGTTACAAATTCATGTTACGTATTTAAAATCCAAATCTCGAAGCAACGAGTACCGGTACTCATGATTAGTACTGGTTCCCATAGGTACTGTCTGTAACAAGTTAACTTAAAACACAAAATAGTATATCATTAGTATTGGTACCCATACTTTAGTACCTCTACCAGCTAACTGATACGTTTAAATCTGAACAGCTAGAGTATTAATTTTGAGATCTTTAACATTGAAATTTAACCCCAACGTCTAGCTGATGAATAACTAAGGTCCTAACTCTATAAAAGGTCCTTTGGACTCTTAGTTTATGCACAAGAAGTAGAAGAGTAAATACTAGAGCTATATTTTCATATTTCCACCATATTCTCAAGAGAAGAAAATGTAATTTGCTTTTCTTAATCTCTCTACACATTTGCAAACTCAACGACATGTTTTTCTCACGCATTTACAAAGCAATTCATGTCTTTCCTAGGCTCTCTAATCGGTAATATCATTTTAATTATTGTTGAGAGGCTTAAGTGATTTTGTTGTAAGATTTATTAATGGCTTAAACCTATTCTTATATTGTATTGAACTTTTGCTCGTTGTTTGGGTTGTAATAACCCAGCTTATTATACTTGGTTGAGGTAACCCATTAATTACCTCAATTAGTATATTGGTTCCCTCGGGGTTGAGGAAATCGGGTTAAAAATCATATACTAAGAGGCTTAGGTAGTAGAGTACCCAAGTAAGTGGGGAACCACAATACAACTTATGTTCATTCTTTGTGGTTTGATTTTTGTGTAAATATTTTTATTGCTAGTATCTTACATCTAGTTTGTTTATGTGCATATCAGAGTATTTTAAGATCCTACCCAGACCTCTCTCCGTACACACCCAACAACCACTGCGCAACCTCCATGATCCTCCTCAACCTCCAGCATCCTCGACCGCGTCTACCAAGCATCATCACCACGAACCTCCCACTAAACCTCTTCCTCAGCCCCGTCCTCACGACCACGTAGAGTCTAACGTCTTCTCGATCACGAGCCCCCAGTATTCTCGACCGCAATCCTCCGTGCGACATCCTTGACCACGAATTCCACACCACGAACCACCACCGTGGTCGGTGGTGATAGCGCCAACGCCACCACCGCTCTTCCCTCTTGCTCACGACTATGCCTTCCTCACCACCGCATGCCACCATCGACTTCACCGTCATCTTCATCTCCACTGACTGGACCCGAGGAAGAACCCATTAGGCCACTACGCAGCAGCTACATTCGACCACCGATCTCCGCTCCGTTGATGCCATTAGCCTCTCCTCGACACTACCAGCCCGTCCACATCCTCAGACGCACCTCCCGAGCCCACGCGCGAGCATGGGAACCCCCACCGCTGGTGACCTCCTCCTCTTCGACCGATCGGCTCCGATCACCTCCGTCAATGCCGTAACCTCCGTCGACATCCCCTCACTCCAGTTATCCTCCACCAAGGTCCTCGCCGACCGCCAAGGCCTCTAGAGTGCTGACGATCAAGAGGAACGAATCCTCTGTTTTGTGCTCAAATACTATTCACATTTGATGCCATTGGTGGGGATTTTGATTTTTTGATTTGATTAGTTTATTATGGTGAAATTGTGCCCGAACCCTTGCACTCCTGCATTACTGCTTGACTTTTCCTTATCCCCTTATTTCGCGTTGGATTTTGATACGAATTTGGCATCTATGATCGAGAATGATACATATCTATGATTTTCTTGCATTTTTTCCTCCCTGTGATACGACATGAAGTTATGGTATAATATCAGTATATTTTTTTATTTTTTATTGATGATTTTCCACCATACGATTTACTATGACTTATTATTTCTTGATATTATCTTTTAAGCAAAAATTCTCTCGATCAAATGGCATCATTGTTGAGGAGACAACAAACGGAATAGGTTTACGTGATTATGTTTCTAATTCATTCTAAGGTGCCAATTGATTTAACTATTCTATATTTTTCCGTGGAACAAATCTTACGAGCAAAGAAGATAGGCGCAACTGAGCCACGACGTTGACCTTCAACGATGCCCACATTTAGAGAGGTCACGGAGAGGGGACCTAGATCCCTCTTTCATGGGGATTCTCCTTCATCGTTGATTTGATTACATTTTAGTTTTCTTATCCTTGTAGCATCAAGGGTGCTCTTCGGGCATTTGTCCCCACTTTTTTTAGTGACTAAAGCTATTTATCTGTGGTGTGAATGGTTAAGTTTCTGCTTACTTGCTTCCAAAAGAAAAGGAAAAACTTATCAAGTTGTCTGATTAGGAGTTGCATACCCTTAATAAGGTGCATGCATTTAGGGGTGATTAAGCAGCACGTTAGATCTATTTTTTGCATTGTGTCCATTATCTACAGGGAGATTGCTGGAGTCAGGTATACTTTTCTACCTTTGCATCCAGCTCCTATTCACGCATTGCATTTGGGCTAAATTTCAAGACCACCAAATTGATTGAGTTTACCTAATTCAATGGTTTCCTAACTGGGGGACTGCTGATCAAATCTGACCTTAAAAACAAAATCATACTTGATATGATCGAAAGGATTTACAAAAAAACAAAGTCATTTGCGGTGTGAAGCACACTTCTTGCACTAAGCACACACTATTAGTACTGAACTAGTTCTTGGTCCTTTAAGGCTATAGGCATTGATCTCTTTATCGGTGCATACCCTCCTATATCACTTTGTGGTGGTGGTATTATCTTGTGACGAGTTGTTTTGATACTCTAAGGAGGGGGACACCCCTTAAAGGAACAAAAGCGTAGTTAAGAGGCATCGCATACGCATCTCTGCAAAGGAATGGTTCACCCTAAGATTAGGTGTGTTTCGCAAATTAAAATTAGGGTTTGGAGAACCCATCGTCGTAGCTTGCAAAACGCGTCTGTCAGATACAATTTTACTGAAACTCCAAGGGAGTCCCGTGTCGAACACAGGGAGGTGATGTTTACTTTGAAAACTGCTCTTCGTTTTATTTATTTTTGGCGTTTTATTTTTTTTTATAAAGGACGCAAACAAGATGGATCACAATATAGATAGAATTAAATATGATATATTGCACAAATTTCTATCACAATAATCTGCGAAAACAAAAAAGAGAGAGAGGTGGGAAGGAATCTCCCAAATCGGTTGTTCGACGAGACGATGATGCCTAGTGGAAGCTTAAACGAAGGAGTTAAGGAGGAGGACGACGGAGGTGAGATGCACAGGAGGACGTCGGGTAGAGGAATGTTTCACCGAGGCTTTGGAATGGAGGTGAGGAGGCGGAGGCAGTCTGCTACCGGAATGGAGGTGGGAGGACGACTCCAAGGTGACTTATGAAGGTGATGCGATGAGGGACGAATGTTTGGTGGGATAAAGGAATGCTACACAAATAGGTGGCCTTTGGAGCTTGGGAGTAAGCTCTAATGGAGCTTTGGTAGGCTACTAGAGCTTAGGAGAAGGTGGGAGTAGAGTAGGTAGAGATGAAGAGTAATGGGGGGGGGTAGGGGAGTTTATATAGTGGTGGAATGGAGGTGGCTTGCATGCGCGGGCCTTTAATGACATTTAAGATGTCGCTAAAGACCCGCCAGAGACGTTGCTAAAGCATTCAAGCGCCTTGGTTGGCGCCTGGAAGCTTGGCCACAGCTGGAGTAGGGCGCGACGATCGTCAATTGTTGGATCAGGTGTGGACGACTGTGATCGTCACTGGACAATGCGCGCTCGCCCGCATTTGAAATCCACACCGCTGGCACGTGCGTTGGCAGCCGTCGGATGATGCATTGCATGGCCAAGACTTGCCTACAGATCGCGCGCGTCGTGATTTGAATCATGTGCCTCACGTGATTGCGAGGATCGAACTGCGGGCGTAGCTCTTGGTTGTCTTAAATTCACGCCCCGTGTAAAGACCCATCCTGTTTTCAGCCTTTAAAATGTCAGGAGTGACAGTCAGACGTCTGTTCAAACGTCTGGACCCTTTCCCAGACGTCTGAAGGGTAAATTTTTTTATGTCTCCTGCGTTCTGCGTGCGAGCGGTGCGCAGGACTCGTTTCTCCCTTTCTCTTTCCTCCTCCCTCCTCCTGCAGAACCCTAGCCCAGCCCCATAAAAGAGCCCCCTTCCCTCTCCTCTCCACTCCACCACACCTTCCACTCCATTGCCATGAGCAGAGGCACGCGTGAGAGAGTGAGAGCGAGGAGGGGGAGTGGGTGTGAGGAGGAGGAGAGGGCCGAGGTCGTGAGCTTCGTGGAATCTTGTCGGAGGCTCGCACGGCCACCGCGGCGTGTGCGGGAGGAGAAGGACGTTGGGGCATCATCCCCGACCTTCTGCAATAGTTGGTGTTGCAGCGGAGCGGAAGGAGTCGCGGCGGAGCACGGCGAGAAGCGCAGGAGCGCAATCTGATACTGGAATTCTTCCAGTATCAGACGTTCGGAGTGTCTTCCGGATGACCGGCTGGACGTCTGGCGTCGACACCAGACGTCTGAAAGCAGTGGTGTTGCAAAGGTACGTCTTCCTCGCGGTTACGGCCATGCAGGCCGCACAGCAGATGTGATTTGTTTGGCCTAAAGAGGGTGCTGCTTTGTCATGCGCAAGAGCAGCTTTGGGAAGGTGCGCGGAATGCCTTTCCACGCACTTTCAGACGTCAGACAGCTTACTAGAAGACCCGAGGCGTTCCCAGACGACCAGAGGACTGGTCAGACGTTTGGAACTGTGTTCAGACGATCGTGAGGGAGTCCTGGCATCTGAGGGCGCTGCAGGAGCTTGAGGTGAGTTTCTGTGACTTTTAAGATGTCTGGACTTGTTTCCAGACGTTTGATTTGGGTTAGCGGACACGTTTTTGACCCGTTTAGGGTCCAATTGGGATCCGTTTTACACAAACAAAATATCTGTGGTTTTCTTGTGTGTTTCTCTACGTATTAGAAGCTTTCATGCACTATTCTAAATCTTCCGTTGTGGTGTGTTCCTTGGTATAGGACTTCAACCTGTTGCGTGTCTAGGGCCTGCAAAGGAACGTGGGCCTGCAGTTCGAGCTCCCAGTACTCCCGGATTGTCTAGTAGAGTGGTCCACCCCTGTTCTACTTATAAAATATGAATGCATCTATGAAAATTAAACAACTAGAAACCTAGGATGTGGCATGAACCCTAGGACGATGAATTGTTGAATTGCTTGTTTACGTAATTGAAATTGTAATTATAAATGAATGAGCTAAATTTTTAGTAACTGTCGATTAATGAATACGAGCTGCCTGAGATAACTAAACAGTTACCTATGATATCACTTGTTGCATGTATTAAATTGTGGAAATACGAGCTGCATGTGTATAAACGAGAACCGAATTGTGAATGACGAAACCTGGATTGGAACAATATGGTGAACATTAGCATGAGCCCTACAGGGAGTTAGGAGTAGAGCTCCTGTAGATAGATGGAAAAGCCTGGAATGTGGACGGGAAGTATGCTGGCCCTTGAGTACATAGTACCAAGGAGAGAGATTGTCCCCTTTTAGTGTAGAGTAGAGCTAGCCGCCCTTGGGTTGGGACCTAGGGTTAGGATTAGCCACTCTACACCGACCACTGTTGGCCCTCGTGTACATGGTATCGAGGAGAGCTACAAGTGCAGGGAGGGAGCTAGCCACCCCACGGGGCCGGGGTTCAGCTAGCCACACTACACCGACTTATTAGGCCCTTTTGGCAAACCGGGGTAGTCAAACGAGGGTGCATGGATTGTGGAGGGGCGAGACCCCTGTTTGGTTCTGAGGGACTAGACCCCTGTTTCTGAGAAGGTTAGGCCCAATACTGTTCAATGCTGTACTTTTGCAATACCCGCTAGTAGAAACGACTGACCGCGTGCCAATGCGGGGTAGCTACCTGTGCGCTTATCGCGTGTGCTGTAGTCACCGCTACGTCTGTCACTAACCTCAAGGTGGTTGACTGGGTGTAAGACTACCACGGGGGACTCTCCCTACCAGGAGAGCACCACGTGTACCTTCTACTCTTCGGAAAAGACTGCAATCAAGATCGTTCCCACGAGGAACATGCAAGATCAAGAAAGGAATATGAAAGTAAACCAATTGGGTGAAATGAAATTACCTGTAAAATAAATAACTGGAAAAGGATAAATATACCTGCTAGTTTTTACTGCTTTAGATAGTTTGGTTACCACTCTACTCAGCGTTCGCTGACTCCATTTTCTCATAACACTGTTCAGGTCCAGAAGTTGAGTATCTTGAGCTACTGGCTGCAAAGGGTGCTGAGCTCAGTCGAGCCCAGCCGTAGTTTTCAGAACTTTTCTTGTACTCTCTTTTCTGCTATACTGAGTTTCGAACTTTTGTTTACTATTCCTATTACTGTTGCTTTTGTTCTACTTTCCTGTTGTTGTGGTGGTATGTACTAAACTAGCAGCTTTTACATTCCTTTACTGCTTGTACGCTTTTACTGTTAGTTACATTGCATAGTGAATGTGGTTTATTTTCCTGCTTTTTGGTTATTTCTTGTTGGACGACTGGGTCTTGAGATTAGTCGAGGCGAGCCGGTCTCGAGTCCTGTAGGGATTCGGGAACCAGGTGGTAACACCCCAAATGGCGCACGTGCGATTTGGCGTGTGTCCTTGCATTGGTGGGCGATGTTAGATCGAGCGTGAAGAGTCTTAGCTGCTCGATCAAGAGTGAGCGACCTTATTTCATCTGGCACTGTAGCGGGCACGGTGGATTGCGGCTTAAACTCGAGCTTACGGTTTGCGAGCGCTAGTCTTCACTGTTGCGCCAAAGCGACACTTTGTCGAGTGGAGGGCGATGCAATTGCACGTGCCTTGTCTGTTGGATGAAGATCCAATGGTTGAGGTGCATCCTTGCTTGAGGCTAGGTGCGATGGCTCAGGTGGAGGGCAGCCTGGATGGCGCCACGTGGCGCCATTTGGGTCGTTCATCCTCATCTTCTTGTAGAGGGTGCTACGGAGCTTTGATCAGGGTGATTTTCTCGTTGAGGGATGATCTTTAGATTTCTCAACATAGTTAAGTTATTTAGGCTTAATTAATTGCATGAGAAAGTAACTTAGGCTAACTCAAATTAACATCGTGAGTGTAGTATAGGGTCAAGTTAACCAAACATTTTAGATTTTTATTTCTTTTTAACTGGTTGAGTCCAGGTCGTTCGCTGGGAGGCATAATAATAAGCTTAATTCACCATTAATTCCTAAGCATAAATTACTAACTACTTAATCAATCAGATTATGATTAAAAAACTTTAAGTACATGAATCTTGCATAAGAGATGTTCAAATAAAAGCAAGCAACATTCCATTAAGAAAGAGCATATTTACACATGTAATTAGTCATTAAGAATCAAGTAAACATGTTTATTACACCCATTACATCTAATTGCAAGAGATTATGGCAAGAAAATGCTAAACAAATTAGTACAAATGCCTTGTTACATCAAATTCAACTCAGGATAACAAAAGAGAATATGATATTTCAATAAAAGTACAAATCAGACGTCTAATAAGAAGATTGGATGCCTTAAAAGTAAAATTAAAAGTCTAAAAGAATGGACAAACATCTGATTATCCTTCTTTATTTCCATCATTGAAATCTTCAGCCCACTCCTTCCTTCTCCGTATTCTCTTTACTCTTTCTTCTATCATTGCTCTCTCTCTCTCTTCCTTTGTTCCCTTAGCCATTTCTTTAGTTTAACCTCTTCTTCTTACTGTGCTTAATGAATTCCACACTTAGACAATTTTAGCATTCTTAAGGCTATTTTTGCTCCACAATTAAAAAAACTTGGTTTCATATTGGTAGCTCAGAACGGTCGAGGATACGCAGCACCCTCTAGAGGGTGGGACCAGACCTTACTGGGTCTGAGCCTAGTTTTTAAATAGTGGATTCTTTTCATTTCAAGCTCATGCACAGTAACCAGCCTTCCAGGCCCACTCGCCCACTCACATGCCCAAGCTCACGCCCACAGGCGCAAACACACTCACCCATGCGTAGGCACGTGTAACGCACGCACCCGCGTCCAATGTTCTTAAGCTGCGCCCAGCGCTGACGACTGAATCGTCGTCTGCAGTTTGTCATATTATACTATAGTGTTCGCCAGTAACTTATCAATGTGGGACTATGTTTCCCTGGTTCTATTCGATATCGGCCAGATTTCGGTCGACGACTCCGATCGCCTCAGTTGTCCAATCTGATCGAGCAAAGGCTTGATCAAGAGCTAATCAAGTGTTCTACAACATTGTAACACCAATTTGGTGTTCATATCTGATTTGACCCTTTGAATTGAAGGGCGAACATGGAAGGTTCGCACGGCCAAAATGACCTGTAGACAGTTGAACTCAGGTCAAATAACCTAACGAAAGCCTAAAGCCTTCAGCTGAGGTTATGAGAAGCTTCGGGGAACAATTCCGCGTCAATTGGAACAAGAAAAGAGATTTTGAGAAGCTCAGAGAGAAGTTGAAACTCAAATGCTTCGTTCAGGAGACACAGAGGTCGGATTTGAGCTTGAATTAGCTCAGCAGAGAGAGATTAGTCTCTAACAGATATCTGAACAACCTCAGATGGTTGTTGCGATCCGACCAAGGTGAAATAGGAGTTTAAATCTCATCAAAATGACACTAAAATTGTATTGGGTTCGTTTTGAACCAAAACTATGCATAAGCATGAAACACCTTAAAACCTTAATAAAAATCTTCCAATCCAACCCAAACACATTCTAAATCATCCCAGATCCCTACGGAAACATTTAATTTCCAAAATTACTCCTATATCACTCAAGTCTAACATAATGTTGACCAAATCTAGTTGAGGGTTGACTTTCTGAATTAAGCTTTCTCATATCGAATTAAAGTCTCAGATCAACATAGTTCATTGATGTGCGCATGCCAAAAACTGACGTGCGGGTGCGCGTGTGTTTGGAAGTGTCATTATAGTTTGCACTTGCGACGTCGGTTTTAAAGTAAAGAAACAGATATGAGTCCGAGTGTCGGTCTTAGGGAGGCATAAAAATCGGATTCTTCTTGTCACTTATTGTCACGAAAATCACAGGGTTTTGCTTGTGAAAAGGCGTGGGTGAAAAGTAAGAGAGAAAGAGAGAGAGAGAGATTAGGGTTAGAATTATTTCATTCGCAACATACAACTTGAATGGAAAATAGAGAAAGCAATTGAATAGAAAACAACTTCATTAATCATGCGACTTTAGTTCATAATTACAACATTAGATAAATGCTTGGACATAAGTAAAGTAAAGTTTAAAAGAAGGGAAGAAAGAGAGAGAGGGAGGGCGGCGAGGCGGCCACGGTGGTGGAGAGGGCTCCGTCGACGGCTCGTCGTCTTCGGCGATTACAAAATGGCATAAAGGTAGCTAGGAGGGGGGTGAATAGTTGCAAGTGGAGTGAATGCCTTGAATGGGTGGTTGGAAGGGGTTTAAATAGGGAGAAGGGCTTTCCAAATGAAGACGGGGTTTTATTGACATTCGAGACATTGCTAAAATCCTTCCCAAAATATCGGTGAAGACCCCTGCCCGCCGGTCGCTCGCCCACAGCTGAACTTCTTCGCGCCTGATCTGTGTGTGTGCTCCATAAGCCGTCTAATCGAAGATCTGATGGCTGGGATCTCGCACGAGGCGAACGCCTGGATCGTGCCCTTACGCCCGCGTCAACGCGCGTCTGGTCAGGGTGCATCTGTGGGCACCACGTCACGCGATCGCGTCCGTCCGTTGCTTATCGGGCGTCTCAATTTCGCTCACGCGTGTCGTCATCTCCGCATTTCAGCTCAACACGAATCGAACCCGCGTCGCGTGAGCGCAGGCGTGCACTCTAACCGCTGCACTGCGTCCGCTGCTTTGTCGCGGCGAGGGCGGGCGTGCGCGTGGTTCTCAATCATTTGATTGAAGATCGACGGCTAAGATTTATCCTCCGGGTGAAGGTGGAAGCGGGCGGCGATCTGGACGCGACGAGCGGGTGCCATGTGGCGCGCCGTGGGCCGTTGATCATCAGATCAACGGTTAGAACTTCTGGGCCCATTGTAGGAGCTTCGGATGTCGGATTTGGCCGATTTCGAGTCCGTTGGACTCCGTTCGTCGCTCTGAATCCATCCGTGCGGTCCGATTGCTCATCTGAAACCTGCTTTGACAAGTGCTCATACAAATGACCATTAATACTGTTTTATAAGCAATCTTGACGTATGATGCATGCAATGCTTCAATTCTACTTATGTTATGTTATCTATGCATTTTATTCTTAAGATGGGCCTTATTTAACAGAATTATCACCCCAAGATGCTGTGTTATCATACCCCCATGCTTACTCCTTGCTAGTCCCTAGCAAGGTTTATTCTAGCCTTTATTTTCTGTCAGAATTTAAGAAGTAATTACTTAGACACTTCGTCACTTGTTAACAGGAGGAAATATACTGAGATCTTAATCTACAAAGACTAGGCAGCGCCTGGGTGTCTGCCAAAATACGAATCACCTGAATCCTTTCTTTAATGTATGTAAATGTATATATATATATTTTTCTTAATTTTAGATTTTTTTGGAATTCAGAGTGGGTTGGTAACTTTTTACGGCTACCCAACCCACCTAAAACTCAGACAAAACTCTAAGTGCTAAGCATCTTGGTGTGAAGATCGTGATAGACTCATTCAACGGTAATTTAGACAGACTCCGTGATTCTTCGCTCCTAGGTGTCCGGAAGATGAAGTGTTTTGCCTGAAGGTGTATTTGTTCGATCGGTAGCTTTCTCCCTACGTTTGTTTTAATTGGGGTCAACACAAGGATTTTTCCAATGTATATCTCCCCGATTTGTACTACTTCCCCGCTTCTTCCTTAAGTGTTTTGGTTCTTTTTGTGCAATTACTGAGCTGGGCTCTGGACAACCGACCAATGGGCTGTTACCTACAATCACTTGCCAGCCATACTCGTGTGGTGAAGTGTGGTTTATTTTATTTTCTTCTTTTTTTTTTGTTGGTAGCAAGCTTCCCTGATCTCAAATGTACCTAGAGGCAATAAAGAAGAAGTGGTCCCGTGGCTGGGCTCTGGACAACCTACCAATGGGCTGTTACCCATGACAACTTGCCAGCCATACCACCCTAGAGAGTTCATTAGCTACCTAATTTCTGTCAGAATCTCCAAGGAGTGAGTCTATGCAAAAATGTGTGCAGATGCTTAGACTTAAAGTCTTTCTGAGTTAGAGGGTGAGTTGAAAAGTCGTATACTTATCACCTTATTCAGTTGGTGGATTAGAGTAGCTTACGGTTGCAAGGATTTGAAGCTAAATCCATATTTTAATGGACACCAGGGCTAATTAAGCCTGAAGGCCTGAAAAGTCTAAGTGTTCAAGTTCTTTTTGTATTATTTCCCACTATTGACAAATTTCTAATGCTTAAGTTTCTTCCTAAATTCAATTTTTTTTTATTCTATTCAGATTGATTAAATGCGCTCAGGATCATGCAATTTACCACCCTCCCCCATGCTTAAGTTGGACAATGTCCTCATTGGCAAATACATGGATGCAACAGGGGTTTAAAAAGATATTACCTGAGTGACGTAGAATACCGGATCAGTCTGAATCCTCTGGGTTGCCTCCCATGAAGCGCTGGGTTTAACGCCTTCGGCTGGGCATAGTGCACAAACAGGAATGGTTTGGGTCAAGGAGGCATGTAAAAAATCAACCAGACCTAGAATCAGAAGTCCACAGATGCGAACAAGGTTGTGGTGGGGTCCCGTTCCTAAAGGTGGGAATTCTGCAGCAGATGTATCATGCATGCCCGTGTCAGATCCTCTCTTAGTCCGCGGGCCTGCAAAGAAGTTGATGTGGACGAGCGCACCCCGAATATGACATGCCAGACACTAAAGATGTAGGTTTCATACTCAGCTTGTGTCCCCATAAAATTGTAATTCGTTAAAGGTGTATAAATTCCAGTGCATTCGGGTTGCGGGATCTTTATTCTGGTAGGGCAGGTAACAAAATCAAGAGTTTCATAATAAGCCCTACAATCAAGCATGAGGTCTCTCTCCAAAGACGAATCCATCTCTTCCTCAACTACGGTTTAGTTACTCATTCCCTCCAAGCCCTTCACCTCAAGAATATTTTCTTCAACCTCCTTTGTATCAGATTCACTTTTTAAGGATGCATTAGAGGTAGGGCCAATTTCATCCTCTAGTTCATATTCTTTTTCTCGGCCCTCCTCCAAATTTGTGATGGGGATCCCAACCGATTCATAATCGATTTCTTTGAAATTGTAACTCCATTCCCCATCTCCTATGTTGGCTGTTGTTCCCACTGAATCACTTCTCTCGGGCCGATTAGATTCGGAATCCAAGACATCTCCCCTCACATTCTCAGTTTCCTCCTGATGTTTGTCCTCAATGCTCCCCAACTTGTGTTCCGAGGAATCCTCAATAACCTTATCCATTGAGTTGTCCAACTCCTGGGGGGTATCAATGGTGGACTGAACCAAATTAGGGTGACTGGGTGTAGTCCAATTGATCATGGTAGGTCCTTGCTTTACGAATTCCATGAATGGCGTTGTGTGTAACAGCTTTCTCTGGCCTTCTTCCCCCAATTGTTGGAACATATCCAACATGGCCTGTTGCCCTTTTACCAATTCTTGATTCTGTCTGTGTAACTCTAACTAAAGGTTATCAAGAATTGACAGGGTGTCATTTGATGTCCTTTGGATTTCCTCCTTGAAATCTAGGTTAAGAGAGTGTGGTTGAGGTTGTGGATTAGAATCCATACTGGGGTTTAGGTTCTTGGGTGGGTCCTCTATTCTATCATGTTCAGGGTCCAGTTCTTCAAGAGGAACCATTCTCTGTTTGGTCTTACTCCAAAATAGTTGAGGTTCTAAGTCCTCCCAGTCAGATTCTTCATCTGGGGACCAAATCAAAGGTTGATGATCCTGGACCTGCCTAGATTTCTGATCATTCTCTGATTTCCATTTGTCTAGAATTCCTTCCAATCCAAAGGTCAAGTAGGAAAGGTTGTTAAATTTAGATGACCTTTCTTGGTTATTGTCCTGAGAAGGGTAGGGTTCTTGGTGTTCTCCTAGAGTGTAGGTCCCATAAAAGTGGTTAGAGAGCGGGTGGAACCAAAATGATGAGGCATCGTGAGGAGAATCGAGATATGGAGCCCCACGATTTGAATCATACCCTTGAGTGGATATGTTGGGTGTATCCCGATAAGGGGTTGGTGTGGTTTGGTCATAACTGGGACAACTGGGCCAAGAGGGATATTCTAGGTCATACCCCGAACTTGGTGGTCGGTTAGCCCAAGTAGGCTGTGGATATGGTCTACTTGGGTTTGCATACAAATCATGTTGGGGGCAGTTTGGGTAAGATGGATAGTCATTGAAATCCATGGTTTGGAAGAAATGGAGGGATGAGGGAAGAACAGATTAGAGAGAGTTATGTGTTCAACCAAGCAAGCATGCCTAGTCCTTATGGTGTATTCCTTAGGGGACCTAGAAATCTCCAAAAGGGTGATCAAATCTGTAAGCACTGGACTCCCCTTCCCAAAGCAAATCTGGCCAGGTTGATTACGAGGGGATTGGAGGGAAGGTTCTTCCTTTGGCTTGCGCCGCCGATTCCATTGACCGCACAACCACGGTCGTTTGACACTGCCCCGCAGCCTACTCACTAGATTCTACAAAGGAAATGAAAGCCAAGTGCCTAGTGAATAAAACCCCGCCTCTCGAGACTTAACCCAGTCCTGCCTAGGGCACGTCTACTCTATTTTAAAAGGGCTAGGACATTGTTTGTGCTAGGGTTATGTGATGAGGCGTTGATTGGGGTAGTGCCTCGTAGTTTTCCACTTTCAATGTGTGTGCTCCTATCAAAACATGGTTTTCAAGCAAGGATTTTTTTTAAGATGTGGTGTCTTTTAATGTTTCATCCTTACTTTTGTGTCTTTTAGGATTGACGTGTCTTAATGTTTTCAGACAAGTTTCAGTGGGCACGTCAAGTTTTGCACACAATTCGGTGAAAGTAGATTTCTTTTTATTGTGTAGAGGCTCTAAAACCCTAATGTACTCATCCTAATGATCATGCAGCTTCTATTAAATGAGTCATTTTTAGGGTTGAGTGGTGCGGCCCAAGTCAATCCAAGGTGGCTTCGCAAACACCACTCAAAAAGAAAAAAGAACACTCCAAGAATTTATTCAGAATGTTAGAGTGTACATTTTTTTGTTGGGTGATGTGTTAAGGATGTGGGTTAGGTAATCATACACCACACCAATTTTTTTTTCAATTTTACAATTTTTTTTGGTTTTTCAAGCAAGCAAACAACTTGAGTGAAGAACTACTCACGACCGGTCCTTGTTGCGCCTACTCCCTTGTTACCATCATGGGTTGCGCTGCTTCGTCGTCCAAGTGTCGAATTCCTGCAACCATCAAGTAAAAGGACAAAACAAATTCGTTGCCTCCCCTGCAATGGCGCAAAAAACTGACGCGCGCATGCGCGTGTGTTTGGAAGTGTCGTTATAGTTTGCACTTGCGACGTCGGTTTTAAAGTAAAGAAACGGATGTGAGTCCAAGTGTCGGTCTCAGGGAGGCATAAAAACTGGATTCTTCTTGTCACTTGTTGTCACAAAAATCGTGGGGTTTTGCTTGCGAAAAGGCGAGCGTGAAAAGCAAGAGAGAAAGAGAGAGAGAGATTAGGGTTAGAATTGTTTATTTGCAACATGCCACTTGAATAGAAAATAGAGCAAGCAATTGAATAGAAAAAAACTTCATTAATCATGCAACTTTAGTTCATAATTACAACATTAGATAAATGCTTGAACATAAGTAAAGTAAAACTTAAAAGAAGGGAAGAAAGAGAGAGAGAGGGAGGGCAGCGAGGCAGCCACGATGGTGGAGTGGGCTCCGTTGGCGGATTGTCGTCTCCGGCGATTACAAAAGGGCTTAAAGGTAGCTTGGAGGGGGGTAGAGTAGTTGCAAGTAGAGTGAATGCCTTGAATGTGTGGTTGGAAGGGGTTTAAATAAGGAGAAAGGCTTTTCAAATGAAGAAGGGGTTTTAGCGACGTCTGGGACGTCGCTAAAACCCTTCCCAAAACGTCGGTGAAGACCCCTGCCCACCGGTCGCTCGCCCACAGCCGTGCTTCTTTGTGCCTGATCCGTGTGCGCACGCCATAAGCCGTATGATCGAAGATCGGATGGCTGGGATCTCGTGCGAGGTGCATGCCCGGATCGCGTCCTTGCGCCAGCGTCATCGCACGCGTCTGGTCAGGGTGCATCTGCGAGCACCATGTCTCGCGATCGCGTCCATCCGCTGTTGATCGGGCGGCCTAATTTTGCCTGCTCGCGTCGTCGTCTCCTCATTTCCGCTCCGCGTGAATCGAACCTGCGTCGCATGAGCGCGGGCGTGCGCTCCAACTGCTGCACTGCGCCCATTGCTTTGTCGTGGCGAGGGTGGGCGTGCGCGCGGTTCTTGGCCGTTCGATCGAAGATCAACTGTTGAGATTGGTCCTCTAGGTGAAGGTGGAAGCGGGCAGCAATTTGGACGCGGCGAGCGGGCGCCACGTGGTGTGTCGTGGGCCATTGATCATCAGATCAACAATCAGAACTTCTTGGGCCCATTGTAGGAGCTCCGAATGTCGGATTTGGCCTATTTCGAGTCCATTGGACTCCGTTCGTCGCTCTGAATCCATCCGTGCGGTTCTATTGCTCATCTGAGGCCTGCTTTGACAAGTTCTCATACAAATGGCCATTAATACTATTTTATAAGCAATTTTGACGTATGATGCATGCAATGCTCCCATTCTACTTATGTTGTGTTATCTGTGAATTTCATTCTTGAGATGGGCCCTATTTAACAGAATTATCACCCCAAGATGCAGTGTTATCATTCATCCTTAGGAATTGATTCAAGACTTCAAAATTGGACTTTGATCAAATCTGGTAAGGTTTCAAACTTCATCGCCTGTGGTCAAAATGG
Source organism: Thalassia testudinum (assembly GCA_037157565.1). Classification (NCBI taxonomy): domain Eukaryota; kingdom Viridiplantae; phylum Streptophyta; class Magnoliopsida; order Alismatales; family Hydrocharitaceae; genus Thalassia; species Thalassia testudinum. The sequence goes on from JAZHRO010000078.1 coordinate 53,352,445, forward strand.
AGTTTGTTCGGTGGAACAACCTAAGAGTTCTCAAAGCAATAAGAGATCAAGGATGGCTTCTATAGGTTTTGCATAAGCTTCTGAACCTATTTTCGAAGTCTTAATCCTAATAGAACAGCTTCTTTAACTTTGTCGGAGTTGGAGAAGACACAGATCAAACAAGAACTCCAGATGTTGAAACTTAAATTAAACCACAGAAAATTAATCCTGAAGCCTTATAAGTATACTCTGGAGCTTCTCAGGTCAATTCATGGGCTGAAGCTCAAATATGACTCACTGGCGCTCGTCGGAGCTCTGGTGAGTTAGGTCTGATACACAGAGATGAAATCCACATCAAATTAGGCCATTATTGACCCATGGAGATTCCTAGGACCTAAACAGATCTTAAGAACTCAATTGACTCAAAGAACGGTCAGAACATAAGATTGTTCGTGGAATTTGCAGATTGAGCATTCTGAGTTCGACAAAACTTAGAATGCTTCCTCTCACTCAATTGAGTGAGGGAAAATGTTCTATATAGTGAGGTGACACTGATCGATTAATTAATTAGGTGAATTACTCATCTCTGAGCCACCATTGACAGCAAGCTCAAAAATGAGGGGAAAATTAGGCGTTTACAAATTAGGTGATTATTGATCTAATTAGATACAAGATCGGGGTCCATAGATTACGGAGAGGTGATGGAGGGCCCCAGCGGAGGTGTTATAAACTTAGTGACCTCCGCCATGGACAGCGGAGGTCACCGATGCAGGTGGAGTGACTTAGGCGAACATGCTGCTAAATTGGAGGAGAAAGAAGTGTAGGTGAATCGTGAGGAGGAGAGGAAAATGATCAGGTACTCGAAAAGGTGAATAGAAGTCCTTCGAAGCCGGATTTGGCTTCGCCAGAGCCGGAGGAGAAGCTACTATAACAAAGTTAAGTTAACCTAATCCTACCTAATTACCTAGCTAAATCTACTCCTAAGAGTTAGCTGTACTTACCTAACGAAGGAGGTGAGGGATCTCGCCATTGGCAAGGTGAGAACAGGATCGAAATCTAGATTGGGTGAGAAGAGAAGCTCCTGCCGATCGAAGCGGAGATTAGAGGGAGAGTGGGGCGCTCAGTTGCTGTTGGCAGGGTAATAAAGAGGAAGAGGAGGTGAGAGAGACAGCGTGTCCTCGGTGGTCATGCTCGAGAAGGAGAACGAAGACGCCAGAGTTGCGGAAGAACCTACTGACCAGCTACGGTGAGGTAGAGAGGGGAAGGGAGCTGATCAAGCTCAAATCGAAGGGGTTCGGGCCTATTAATACGGTTCGGCGGCTATGAAGGGGGAAGAATCTAGAGGGGTTTATGTCTAGGTGCAGCTTAACCTCTGATGTCGTCTTCGACACTGGTGAAGTTAACGCCGTGACCTAATTAGGATTTAGGACAAATCCGGGACAGTGGATGGAGTTGAGGTGGTGAGCCCAAGCTTTGGAAGCTTAGCGAAGGTGTTCTAATGGAGGATGGACGATGATCGTGAGGTAAATGCACCGTCGATCATGAGCCATTGAAGTGAGTGAAAAAGAAGAGAAGATAAGTGTTCACAGGGACCTGAATGTGATAAAAATTAAGGACCTTTTTGGGAAGGAAAGGACTCAACTGTAATAATATATAGGGACCAAAATGCAAAAAGAGCCTTTTAAGGTTAATTTAAATTATTTTCTTTTCTAACTTTTTATATATTTATAAATTAGCTAAATATTATATAAGTTCCTTGTATTTACATTTTTGACCCATTTATTTATATTTATTAAATTTATTTACTACTTAAGTTATTAAAGACTTAGGTCATAAGTTATTCTTAAGTTAAATATGATATTAATTAGGTAACTAATTAGTGGTATTTCGAGCCCATTTATTAATTAAGTTATTAATAATATTAATTGACATATAATTTAGCATTTTAAACTTATTTTAAGGTCCTTTATTACTTTGCCCCTTATTCTATAATTAACCCATATATATGCATATTCATAGCTAATTAACTAGGAAAACTAGTTAATTAGGGGTAATTAGAGGCCATGATGAGCTTCTCATGAATGGACTGCGATCATCGCTCTGGATTCATTTATACGGTCGGATTCTTCATCCGAAGCTTGTAAAGTTGTTGCACTACCTCTTGGTCATGTAAAGTGGAAGAATTAATGTACATAATACACAACTGTCTTAAATGCCATGCAATGGATGTTATGCAGTATTTATAACATGATATGCATTGCTAAGCTTAGGAACTATAATAAATAAGTATTTTATCATGAATTCATGTGTGTTTATCACCCTACTTGCATTCTTCAGTTCCACCCTGGAATAACTTCTCACTAGATCACTTGAGAATATCATTCAAGCAATGTGTAGGTCTTAAGGCACTTGAAGGTTGGTGTAGGTTGCATAACTGTATTGAATAACTTGTTTGGCCATCGATGTCAACCAATTTGAGCTTAGTCTTCTTCAAAATAGAATTGATCAGGAACTCAATTGGTAAGAACTTTCCTCTTATACCATTAACGTGGGGACGAAGGGACATCGCCTTAACCCTATTTGACCGATCTATGAAGTTGGCTTGGGGGTTGCATCTACTCAATTGGTAAGAACTTGAATTGCGTATGTTAGATATTTCATGCTTGGTAGATGCTCTCTTGAGGGTAATTTAGTATTTGATCCTGAGCCGGAGGGAATCATTAGGAGAGCCCACCAAAGAGAGAGGAGAGAAGAGATGGCTGATCTAGGAGCAAATTAACAAAGGACTCTGAGAGACTATTTCATTCCGATCAACCAACCAGCTCAAGCACTGAGAAGACCGACAGGGGATAATCCATATGAGATCAGGAGCAGTACCATATCCTTGTTACCCTCCTTTTAAGGTAATACTAAGGAAAACCCCAACCAACATTTAGAGGAATTCACTGAGGTTTATTCCACGGTGAAACTTTAGAACTTTCCTGATGAAGCTCTGATGAGAACGCTCTTTCCTTTCTCCCTTAAAGACAAGGAAAAACACTAGTACCACATCTTAGATGTGAGGGTGAATGAATGGAATGACCTTAAAGGAGAATTCTTGAAGAAATACTTCCCAATAAGCAAAATAATCGCTTCAGGAGGGAAATTATGGGTTTTACTCAGTTAGATGGGGAGCAATTCCATGAGACTTGGAAGCGCTTCAATGACCTGATTTAGTTATGCCCTCATCATCAAGTGCCTAAATGGCAATTTGTGGAAAGGTTATACTGGACTATCTAATAGGCAAAGGCAAACAATGGATGCTGCTTGTACAGGAACCTTTCCTACCAAAATAGAGGATGAGTCTTGGACAATATTTGAGTCACTAAGTGGTAATTCTATCCATTTGACCTCAGCCTATTATGATAGAAAACCATCCATCCTCCAAAAGAAAGCACAAGCTAGTGAAGCCGGGGCTACTCAGAACTTAGCCTTCCAAATCCAATTGTTGAAGCAGAATTTTAAAGGCTCATGTTAAGCCCTGGCACATTCTCGCAATCAGCTTCCCAAGTCCAGGCTATTGTTGAATGCTCCATTTGCCAAAGCACTCTTCACAGCATTATTGAGTGTCACCTGGCTAATCAATTCCCCAAGTTAGTTCAAGCAGACCTGAATGCTGCCCAAGGTTCATTTTTTGAGGGTGTGCCTCAAGGACAACATTATCACAAAAATCTTAAAAGTAGAAAAAAACCAAAAACATAATAAACGCAAGGAAGAGATACGTTCTAGGAAAGGCATAGAAATTTCTTAATCTCCTAATTCCCTTCTCCCTGTGATAGACCCTAGGCCTAAAAGTGACAAAGATAAAATCAAGTAGGCCAAGTTAAATTTTTTTTTTTGTGAAACTGGTGTACACTCGATTTAGGTTAACTCACCATACTAATTTCGATGATAATACCACCATATTAAATAAGCCTATTCAAGTCCGCACCAGACGTTGGACCAATCAGTCTGACCGTTAGCCGACAGAAGGAAGGTGTTGGGGAAGCTCGCCAAAGCTTGAGTTGCAAACAATCGGAGAAGAAAGAAGAGGAGGTATCTCGATCTTTTCTGAGCTAAAAAGAACGGCCATGGCATGAGGGTCCTTTATAGAGCTTCAAATCGAGCTCCAAATCAGGTAAAAACCTTGATTGAGTCGAGATTTCAAAGAAACAAGATCCCCTGCGATCTCGAGCTCGCTTGAGCTCTACGGATCTTTGTAGGGTTTCCTAGCAGATTCAAACAATCAAGAAGGTTCTTGCAAACAATTTCTCAAATTTTGTATGGTTTTGAATCTGATTGGAGGGAGGAATTCGCCCTTGAATCTCAGTTGCAGAGTTGCGTTCACATCAATGGCGGTAGGGACCGAAATGAAGAAAATGATGAAAAGTTAGGGACCATTTTGCAAATAATTTGAAACGTGTGGCTTGAACCTAATTTGGACCCAAGGAATATAATGGTGAAATTGGATTTGAGTTTTGACCACATTTTACTGAGAAATTTGCATAGAAACCCAAATTAAGGTAAAATTCCATCTGCAACTTTCTTCCGGGTCAAAATAGGTTCAGATGGTCAAACCAATGGTACCAAACCTCTTAGAGTATTTTTCTATGAATTTTATGAGGTTTAGATAAATTTTATGTTGACCAGAGCCTTTAATTTAAGCGGATCTGAAATTAAGATATTGTGTGCAGCAGCGGTTCTCGAAACGCCTGAAACCCCATTTCTGTAAGTGTTGACCTACTTTTTAGGCCTTAGAGCTCATTTAACCTTTATTTAACCCCTCAGTGATCCCGTGGTTAATTTGTCTTCATGATGTGCTGCTAAAATTATAGAATTAACCCTGATTTCCCGTTCTTCTCTCAAATTAGAATATTATGGAATTACGACCCTAAGATGATAATGTAGGAGCTTTTATCAATTAAACCTGACTAAAAGTGGCTAGTTATGGCCTATGATGGTCTTCCCATTAGTTGACCTTGAGATAAAAACAAGAGGAGAAAGCTACCAGGTCTGAGTATGGTTGAACCTAGGTAGGTCTGAGAAGGTGAATGGTAAGTTCGATCCTGGGAACGTATGGAGAGAACAAGCATGGATGCCCATTAATCAAATTATGCACTTAGAATAGACACTTCAACCTCTGGGATTTACAAACTCTAAGATAAACTTAGAAGTTTAAGAAACCATTGCCTGAAACCCAAAATTGAAATAAATCAGGTCTGTATCTTGACTGGTACTCGGATACCTTAAGGTTTAAGGTTAGTATTTCAACATGTCTCTAAAGGTGCGATATAGCAAGGCATTCTGGTGGTTAATTCTGGCATAGAACTTTGGAGAGTTATTCATAGATGTTGCTAGGGACTAGCAAATTCTTGGCATGGGAGCATTTTAGAGCCCATATTTGTGGGTAATTTTATACTTAAATGCTTAGACATTAAGTTAATACTAACATATACATGGCATGCATTAAGATGTAAATATATTAATAGCTTTGCTTGTATATAGATTTCATGCATTGCATTCACATGTTAAGGAGAATTAGAACTTAGTTAGGATAGCATGCATTAGCTTTAGTTTGCATTCAACATATTACATGCATTTTTTTGATGTAAATAGCATTAATGTAGTCATGGGGTAGCCTCTACAAATTTTCCCAAAACTGATTTTTTCTTCTTCGCAGCACTTGGAATGGTTCGCCTCCGCACCTTAATGACCGAAGAAGGTGGATCTCAGCGTTCCTCCTTCGCCATCCATTTCTCTTCGCTTGCAGCAATAAGAGGAAGCCTCTTGCGACTGAGCTCCGGAGGCCGCCCCACTCCACTACTGTGCTGAGCGGCAAGCTCTCTTCCATTCCATCACCAAGGGCCTCTATTGCAGCACCAATCCTCCACCGCCGTGGGTGTGTGGTGTAACATGCCACACTGCCATGTGGAGCTTGACCGCACCACCATGTGTGCACCAACTGGGACACGACAGACCAACACACCCATTACCACTGTCCATCACAACCTCCTTCCTCTTCACCTTCTCCAAAACACCACTTGCCTCCCCTGTTTCTCCACCTTCTCCAACCGTGAACCCATTGACAGAAGCAGCAGCGCCACCATCTTCTTGCCCTCCTCGTTTAGATCTCCCACCAGATCGTGCCCGTCCTCCACCTCTTCCTCTCACCACCATGCCACCTTCTCACTATTCATCATCTTCTTCAACCAAACCCAACACCACTTGCAACTCTTCCTCCTGAAGAACCCAAATCGCTAGCCATCTCCTCACTCCCTATGACCACCTTGGGCCACCTTCCTCACTGTCGTCACCTCTAGCACACTTGGCTCACGTCTGTCATCGAGTCCTCTCCATCCATAATGCCCCTCAAGCTCTCCTCCTCGCCATTGAGCACCAACGCCACCGTCTTCGGCCACCATCACCATTGCAATGCCCTCTTCCCAATGGATCTTCCCCGTGCTCCTCGTGGCTAGCCGCGGCCTTCCATGCATGCAGTGAGGATGAGAAGATCCTCTGTTTTGGCTTACATTAGTATTTGCATTTGAATGCCATTGCCGTGCTTTAAAGGATTTTAAGTTTATTATATATTATTCAGTTCAATTTGCACAAGTAACCCTTGCCTTCTTGCTAAATTATTGGTGCATATAAAAGCTACATCTCAATTTGTTGATACAAAGGATTTGATGAATATCTTTATGTAATAATTTTCCCGAGAATTTATGTGAGCATGATTTATTGATGTGATCGTGAGTTCTTACTAGATATGTTCCTTCCAGTTGATACGACTTAGCTTAAGTGGTTGGATTAGATTTAATTTATTTTTTATCAAGGGTTTTCTGCCACATGATATGCAACGACACATCATTTTTATTTCAATCATCGTAATTAAGCGAAAATCTATCGATCAATTGGCGTCATTGCCAAGAGGAAATAGGCCTAGTAAGCTCACAAGAAAAAAATTTGTTGATTCACATTGATTTGTTCTTGAGGCTATTTTATCATTGATACATCATTTTGGATTTGATTGCGAAGGGGATGTCTCGTGGAGGAGGAACACACACCAAACTCATCATCTTGGTAGACTTTGACGCCACCTAGAGGAGCCATTACAAGCACACAAGGGCCTTGATCCCACGTGCATTAAGGAACATTTGGAGCATTTTGCATTCCGATGGATTTTAGATTACTCAGAATTTTTATTTCACAGTTTTCTTACCTTTGTTTTGGGGTTAGTTTTCGGGGGAGTGTTCACATTTATTTAGACAATGGGTTTGTTCTATTTCTTTTTCTTTTTGTGGTGCAAATATTTTTCCTTTGTTTTTGCTATAACTTAAAAAAAATAAATTGATCTCAAATTGCCCTTAGAAGTTGCTTGCCCCTAGGTTCGTGCATGCTAGGTTTGATTGAGTAGCATAATAGATCTATTTTTTTGCATTGTTTAATATTTTGCACGAAGAACGCTGGAGGCAAGTAAATTCTCCATCTTTGCATTATCTTCCTATCAAGCATTGCATTTGCCCATAGATTTAAAGACCACCAACTTTTGAACAAATTAACAAGTGGTCACATTTTAAAAATTGGGACATAAAGAGGAGGAGCTTAAAATCGAGAGCAAGTGCTTGTAACTAAAGGCCTTGTGTGCGATTTTGTCAAAATCGAAAAAATCTTTTTACGGTGTGATACACACTTTCTGCACCAAGCAAGCACTTTAGGAACTGCATTAGGACTCGATCCCTTAAGGCTATAAGCACCAATCTCTTTATCGATGCAAACCTCCCTACTTCACTTTATGGCAATAATATCATCCTGTGATCGAGTTCTTTGATACTCTAAGGAGGGGGATACCCCTTAAAGGAACAAAAGGGTAGTTAAGAGGCATCGCAAATGCATCGCCTCAAAAGAAGGGTTCGCCTTACTTGCATCCTCAGTTCCATCGTTAGATTAACCGTTTACTCAATCACTTGAGAATATTATTTAAACAAGGTGTAGGTTTTATTAAGGGCACTCGAAGGTTGAGTTAGGATGCGTGACTGTACTATGAAAACTTGTTTGGCTAGCTTTGAAAGGGAATTTAATTTTTCAAGCCTAAGCATGCTCTAAATAGATAAATCAAAATTTAACTTGCTTGGTGTTTGTTTGATAGTGATGCTAGAGAGGCGATCCCTTAGGAGACAACTTGTGTTTGATCCAGAATCTGAAAGAATCCTTAGGAGAGCCAACCAAGAGGGAAGAGAGATGGCCGAGGGAGGAGAGAGGGAGAATAGGATCGTGGAAAACCAACGATCTTTGAGAGACTATTTTATTTCTACCAACCAACCCAGTCATACACTGAGATGACCTAGGGGGAATAATTTATATGAAGTCAAGAGTAGTACCATATGTCTGTTGCCCTCATTCTATGGTACTATTAGGAAGGACCCCTATAGGCATCTAGAGGAATTCATCAAGGTCTGTTCCATGGTGAGATTGGAAGTTGTTTCTGATGACACCCAAATGTGAACCCTCTTTCCCTTCTCCCTCATGGATAAGGTGAAACATTGGCCTTAAGGATTGGATTTGTTCTTTGGGGTTTGGATTGTGATTAATAGTGATTAATTTGCTCCTACTAGTCCATCTGATGTCTAGTTAGGGGAGTTGCGTCAAACAACAACAATTGAGGGATATCAAAGGAATCTAAGGAGAAAGCCGAGGGAAGAACCTTCACCCCAATTCCTCCTCCAAACTGGTCTGATTTACCATATAACAGTAAATTAAATTGCTCAGGAAGTCAGTAGGTCTATAAGTTGCCCAACCTAAGGACAGGTTTGCACTTCTTGTGCTGTAGGGCCTATCTATTGTTCTTCTGACTTCCTCCCCATGTATGCTTGGTAGGAGGCCATTGACCCTCGTTTGGAAGGAACTTTGAACCATCATTCTTGGAGAAGTAGGTTTAGTTTTAGCCAAGCAGATCTCGTGGCTGATAACCAACCACCACCACCACCTCCTAACTAGCATGAGCTTATTTAGAGGTAGCTAGAGCAACTGTAATAGATGAAAGCTCGGTTCCAAAGAATGAATGGTTAGGGCACCTGACCCTTGAAGGATTTCTATGATCCTTCATATTACAGGGATTGTTTCGTGCAGATTTTCTATCATGGGTCGAATGATCAACTCTGTAATCACATAGATGCTATTTATGGAGGCAATTTCCTCAACACAGATAGTGCACATAAATTGTTCAAGGAAATGAGAAAAACCTCTATCAATCGTGCCTCCATGGATACGTTCAACAGATCCCAACAACCTAGATCAAATGCCAATGAGGTTCAAACTGATTCTTCTAAATTTGATATGGAATTGATATGTAACAAACTGGATAAGGTAGATCTGATGGTTAGGAGAATGGAAGAGTGGATGGCTGGTAATTCAAGGAACACATCTAGCTCCACTCAATCCCAAGGTTCAAGATTTCATTCTTCTCAAACTCCAACAGGGAGGGAGTTTGTAAATCAACTAGATTCAGCTCAGCCTTCAAGCCAACACTTCTTGGAACCCTATAGTTTCCAAGTTGGGGCTTTTGATCCCAGTTTTTCTGATCCTTTCTATTCACCATCCTCACCTTATGAGAATGTTCAAGCAATTCAGGAGAATGCTAGGTCCAACTCGTACTCAAATCCTATAATCCTGGTTGGTGAAGTCACCTTAACTTCTCCTAAAAGAATTAGGGTAGCAGACCCAATCTCGATCCAACAATTATGTACCGCAGAAACCCAAGGGTCAGGGTCATGTGTACACTCAGCTACCCTTGGGTCAAGTCAATCAGCCCATGTGGAATGCCCTACAACCCATAGGGCAAGCTGATTTGAACCTGAAGATGGTCGAAATGTAAGGCTTAATGCTCCAGCTCATGCAACATATGAAGACCTCGCTCGACACCTTGCAATCTGAGCTCATTGAAAACAACCAATAGCCCGGATCTCTACTACCCCAACTTGTACCCAACCTGAGAAATGTCCAAAATCAAGGCAACTGAGCCCCAGGGTATGATAATATGAGGGAACCACACGCACATGCTTAAGTGGTTGATCAAGGTCTCTCATCTTCTCATCATGGATATCACTACATGGAAAATCAAGCTCCACCAATCTTCTTTACCCCACCACAAGACCTGAACCCAAATGCTTCAACTATTTCGATTGTCTTGAGAAGTGGTAAGCAAACTAAGGACCTACAAAGACCTTCATCTAGCAAGTAGATCCCGAGTGACTCGAGGATACAATGGAGAACAATAAAGAAGAGATCAAGGCTCAGGAACCTGAAAAAGAAGAACCGATCCACATCCCGTTCCCTATAGCCCTTAGGAAATCCAAGAAACCAGAATCGGCTGATAGCAATGAAGAGCTTTTGAACATTTTCAAGCAAGTTGAAATCAACATCATGCTCTTAGATGTTATCAAGCATATCCTGGCGTACATAAAATTTCTCAAGGATTTGTGTGCTCAGAAGCATAAGCCAAAGGAACACACTTTGAGGAAGGTGATCCTCTCTAAGTAGGCTAGGTGCCCCTTTAATTTCCTATGCCATTGCCGACTACACTTTTGACCTGGCACTATTGGATCTTGGTTCATCCATCAACCAAATCCTGACCACCTTGTATGAGAAGTTCGAGTTAGGTGAGCGTAAGCCCACCTCAGTAACACTCCAATTAGCTGACCGTTCGGTCACCACTCCAAGGAGCGTTATTGTTAAGGTCAAGCACTTTTATTTCCTTGTTGATTTTTTAGTCCTTGGTATGGATGTACCAAAGGAGTTGAAAAACACACCCATTATTCTAGGGTGTCCATTCTTAGCTACCACCAAGGCTAACATCAATTGTGAAAACAGTAGAATGGAGATCTCCTTTGGGGATAGAAAGTTATAACTTGATATTTTTAAGGCAACGAATAAATTTGAGGATTGTCGATATATAGATGAACTTGAGGATATTGATTACATTGTTAAGGAATGCATATTAATGTACTGGAGAAACCAATTGATAGATGCAACCTTAGCCCACAACCCTCTATGGCAGACCTGCCATACCCCAAAGAGGTTGATTATGCCTATTCCCAACCTCTTCCCTTATATTTCCTTTCAAAACCCACCCCAGCTGGAGTTAAAACCATTGCCTAAGAACTTGAAGTATGAATTCTTAGGACCTACGAAGATGCTCCCAGTAATTGTAAGTGCTAAATTGATCAAGGAGCAAGAGATGAAATTGGTTAAGGTCCCTAAGAAAAATAAAGAGGCAATTAGTTGGACCATTCATGATTTAAAAGGGATAGAGCCATCATATTGTAACTACAGGATTTATTTGGAAGAAGGATCCCGCCTTTCTTGCCAAATGCAAAGGAGACTTAACTCCAATATGCGAGAATTAGTCAAGAAGGAAATCATTTAATGTCTCGACGTTGGTATAATTTACTCGATCTCATATAGTCCCTAGGTTAGCCCTATGCAAATAATTCCTAAGAAAACTAGGATAACCATGGTGATTAATGAGAAAGGAGAATCTATGACGATCTGTTCTGCTTCCTCCTGGTGAGTTTGTATTGATTATAGTAAGATAAACACAACCACTAAAAAGAATTATTTCCCTCTGCCTTTCATTGATCAAATCTTAGAAGAGTTAGCTGGGCAAAAATACTTCTCTTTCTTGGATGGATATTCGGGATACAATCAGGTTGCTAATGCATTATCTGGATTGCTACTTAACTAATGTTAATTATTGATGTAGTAGTATAGTGTTGCAATCTAGAGGGATATTATTTTATTTATATACAATTTTTACTGATTTTATTCTAGGTCGTTCACTAGGATCCAGTTATTGATATACATCAATCTCTATTATCTAAAACCATCTTTTATTGCAAACATATCAGTTTTATTTACAAATGAATGAATTAGAATCATTACAATCAAAGAATGATCTAATCTAAGTTAAACATTTACAAAAGAATGGATGTTAGTACAGTAATGCCTCAAGAATATTTACACTATAAAGACATCAAAAAACAAATATAAACTAAACTATATACAAATGAATCAAATAAAAGAGAAGGTTTATGTATACCAATCTTGTCTTAAAAGAAACTTTAAACAAAGACAAGACAAAAAAAATGATAATTGAACATTAATAAATATATACAATATATACACTCATATGATAGTATACATGTATATAATATATACCAAACACTTACATATAATATGTACTTAACTTATGTATGTATAAATATAATATACATTAACTCACAATGTATACAATACTTAATTAGTTTTAGCCTTAAGAAAAGTATATACACATTAAGGCAAAAGTAAGGTTTAAATTAGTATTTCAAAAAGATATATATATAACTTAGTTATCATATATTTGTAGCTATATATATATATATAGGGAAATTATCTATTGAGCACTATGCTGAAAAAGATTCATGTAAGCACTAAGTTGTGGTCATCGAATGAGAAATAAGATTAATGAAACTGCTCGCATACTTTGTTAGTGGACCTTGTATAACAAACGAAACCACGTTATCAAATATGGAAATTATTCATTCACCTTTAATATAAGGGTATTATAGATATGGTAGGTTTCGTAACAATATCACTAGAGTTTTGGTCCTGATTATTTTGAAGATTATCATTCACAACTCACAGTTTTATTCCTTCGTAGATGCACGAGTTTCAATTTTAAAGGTAGCCATCCTCAAATTGGCATTCTGAACATTACATGCAATCGATGGAGCACTTGATAATTTGGAGCCAAACAGTTCAAGTGCATTCTAGTGCAACAACCTTGTCAATCAAGTTGCAACTAAATTACAAGATTATACCTAATTGGTATTACAGTATTAGATTGTGGTAACTTTCATGTAAGCATCGTGTGAAGTGTGTTACAGAACTTAAAGAACAGAATGTTTTGTAATACAAATATACTTACTGTACAGCAAACATGTTCATTGCAATGGTTGTAATTTATGCTATCACAAAAAGTATTTATTTGTATTACATGTTTAGGCATTCATTGTAACACAACAAAACAAATGAATTATTTTGTAATACAAATATGCATACTGTACAACAAAAATGTTCACAAGTCAGTTTTTTATTTAAAAGTTATTATGAGAGTTATACAAGTGTAATGTATTACAGCATTATAATTACAATATTTTACACTAAAATACACTTAATGAAATTGATTAACGAATGTATTACAATTTTTAATTGTATGTTGTTTTCCATTTTATTGCTTGCTATGATGTATTATTTGTTGTTTTCCACACTATGAACTCCCGGTGATACACTTTTTATTCACGCAATCCGTTATTTTTGTATTTATCATCTGTATTATTATATTATGTATTACAACAAATGTATAGATTTTGCATCTTTATATCATTATTTTTTCATTACGACGACTACACTTTATCACTACAACAAGTTCTACTTTTGCCATCGGTTGAAAATCGTTGGCAAAGCCATTATAATCGACACTAAAAGCGACAACATAGGTAGCGTCGCTGCTTTTTTTCCCCATCATTTACAAGAAACATCCGACATCGAAATATCGTTCATCCAGCAGACTAATTGGATCTTCTCTCGTCGATTTCTAACCAACGAAAATTATATTTTTCATCCCTTATTTAAAAAAGCGACAGCATTGTTAAGTTACTCTTTCGTGCGCTAACATACCTTTTTTTCAGTTTTGTTGTTGTTTAAAGAAAACCCCGTCGCTTATAGAAGCGACAGTCAAAATATTTTTGTCGTCGGTTATTAAAATAATCGACTAGAAATATGCGATGGTAAAAATATTTTTGACGTTGCTTATCATAAGAAGCGACTGCATAAAATGGGAATAGTGATTCTTCCGAACCTTCTATACCATCGGTTATAAAATAAATGATGGCAAAAATATTTTTACCGTCGCATATATGACGTCGGTTATTCAAATAACCGATGACAAATATATGAGTTTTTTTTTTAATTATCGAATGATGGAAATTACCTACTAAGCCTACTTAAAATGAAAATGAACAGAAATTTATATTTCATAAATATAAAATTTAATACATTAAAGGTTTGAAAATGAAATATTCACATAAAAAAGGTTACATGAAAAACATAAGAAAAGAAAATGGATAGAAATCATGATATAGCTACCCCAACGCCACCAGCTCCACCTGCACCACCATGGAGTCGTCGTCGTCTCGTCTGTAGATGCTGGGATTTGTGGAAGACAGATGTTCTCACAAACCCTTCTTCTGAAAAAGGGTTATAAGTATTTGAAGCTTATCATCCATGGCATTCATCTTATTCTTCATCTCTACCTCTCTCTTCTCCCTCTCCTCTTCTCGTTTTTGTAGTGTGTCAATCTTTTTATGTAGTTGATCGATGACACTAGATGAGACAACATCTTTCCTCTCATGCAAGGTGGATAATGTGGATCATTAACGTGAATATATTGTTACAAAATATATTTCAATTTTTACAACACAAGTATACATTTGTTACAAGACACGATCTTCTTATTACGAAAGATCTTTTATCTTGTTACAATCATTTTCAACATTTTGCATGATGCAAGGAGTTATTTCTGCATCTATTTTTAGAATGTTGAATTAATTAGATAACAATAATTCCCTTAATTATTGGTAGCTACAAATTTATTATTTATTTTAATTAGTACTATTTTGGTAAATCCCATTACTGACGATGCTATGCAAAACCACCATCATCAAAATAGGTGATTTTTGCATTGATCGAGAGATCTCCATCAGATGGCTATCATGTGAGGTTCATTTACTCTTTTTTTAGCACAATGTGCAGGTGATAGGTCCCCTATATATACACACACATATAACACACACAACATTAAGGCATGCATGCTCAACACTTAGGTTAATTTAAACTTTACTCTCAACCAATACTTAAGTTATTTTAACATAACTCAACTAAGGCTAAAAATATTGGTGGGCTTTTCGTACAATCTAACGGACGGACCAAAGAAGATGCTACTAAGCCCACCCTATGAGGGAGCCAAAACCACATTTATTTTTAGCTTAATTTAGGCCAAATTCAAGCCCAACATAGGCCCACAGTAGATCTCTCTCTCATGCCATATGCTCATGTAATTGGTATCGGGGAGTCGACTCCCGTATTGGTCGACATGGCTACAGGGTCGTTCCTTAAGCGATTTATTGCCCACGATGTGGGACTATACACAACGTCTAAATTAGCTGCGCTGTGTGAATAGTATGTGATTTATTAAGAACTTTGGGGCCTTAATTAGCTATTAATTACTGATCTAAATTATAATTAAATTATATGGTTGTGTGGCCAATATATTGGACTACTTTATTGGTATAATTATTTTAAGTTAATTGAATATATAAATATATTTTTAAATTTATTAAAGTTAAGGGTATTTACACATTATAAATCACTATAATTACTTATATACAATATAAACTATTGAATTAATTACTCAATTGAGACCTAATTTAATTAACTTATATATTTACATGATTAATTAAGATTTTTAGATAATTTAATTATATTTATTTCTATATTTACCTATTTTATTTACACTGTTATATAGTTTACATATAAATTATTCAATGTACATAGTATTATGCAATATAAATAAGATAATAAATATATTTAAACTAAGTTCAACTATAAAGTACAAGATTACAGTATAGATTAGTTTATTAGTTAACTAACTTACTAATTTAAACTAATGTAATATACATTATTAATTTATGGTAATGTACATATTCATTACTTAATTAAGTATTGATGGATTCGCTTTAGTGAACTAAATTGGAGCTTAAGAATATTATTATTTGAATAAGAGATTAATTTCAAGTATGCATAATATTGACAAAATTATGTGAGCTTTAAATTTATCATTCATGCATTAATTGCATTAATCTTTATATGAAGGGATTAACTGTTTAGTTTAGAATTTTGGGCATCATATTAAATCTTAATTTGAGATATCAATAGTAATGTTGGGATTTTATTCGAGCAAAAATAACAAGAAAATCAATTTTAGAGTACATTTTTATATCTCTCAATTAATTGCATCCCCTTCCTTTTTGTTTTCCCTCAAACCTCTCTCTCTTTCCTCTTTTGGTTAAATGAAATCCCGATCATGCCTTTGTTATTCTCGCTCTCTCTCCTTGATAATCTCTCACTGATTGTTTTTTTTCTCTTTCTATACTTCTCTATATAACAGGCAAAGGATGGGGGAGTGGGGGATCATCATCTTCCTCCACGAGGGAGAACCTTCTCTCCACAGCAACCACCAAGTCCACCACCGTGTGCCGCCACCAAAACCAGCACCGCGAGCCTCGACGGCAACCGCAACACTTCCATCGCATCCGCTACCATGTCTCTGACATCACCACCGTGCGCCTGCCTCCCTCTTGTTTTCTTCTTCCTCGACCCCATCCAGCACCTCCGACTCCCCCACTCCACCTTCGTGCTTCACAGCAGAGGAGCAGCCACCACCACCTGTGCTCCTCCACAGCGTCGACTGCAAACCACCTGCAACTTGTGCGGCCTCGACCTTCTCGCGAAGTGCCAGCCCATCACCGCCCACACACAACCAACGCACGCACTCTCGAACGCGTTCTCCTCCTCCTCAATAGAGCGTGCCTCCGCCCGCACCACCACCTCTCGCGCAGCCATGCGCTTAGCCTTCCTCGCACGTGGCCATGCCCCTGCGCATAGCCACCAGCTGTGCACGCCTCACGGCCATAGCCGCACACGCAGTCAGCCCCTTGCATGGCCATACGCGACCACACACGGCTTCCTCCTCTTCTTCCTCTTCGGTAGCTCTTGCAACAACCCAACATTGCCCACCTTCTCCTTGGTCGTCAATGACCCTCCGCATGTGCCGACAACCTCCAGCCACCTCCGAAGCACCCTTTTGTGCCATCAGATCTTCGTGCGACTCCTCCTCGACCGTGCGCGGCTCCAAGCAACAACAACAGAACACCACTACCGCCACCCCTTTTCATTGCTGGCGGAAAGCTTTGGTCACTGCACACCACCGAACCACCATTGGAGCACTCGTCTCCTCCGACACTACTCCGTCGAGCCACCCCTCCGGCGGTGCCTCCATCCCAGCGTACGACCAAGGAGATCAACCTCCCCTCTTTTGCTACAAGAGGAGTTCAATAAAGTTAAATGAACATTGGTTGAAGAATTGGGATTTTTGAGATACTATTTTATATTGTTGGGTAATTGCTTTTCAAACCCTTCTGATTCTCTACATTTCATATTAATGCTCATTCAAGTCATTCTTGCTCTCATTTGATGCTACAACTAATTAACAAATTGATTTTGCATTATATTAGCCTCGTACAACATATTCGAATAATGTACTAAAAATATCGGTGGATTTATTGGTTTGTACTTCCTTGTGAATATGACTTAACTTTCGTGGTTAATTTTGACTGTTAAATATTTTTGATCGAGAATTTTTCTACTACAATTTACATTACTGTGATGACGTATTTTTTTGACAAGCGAAAATTTCCCGTTCAAATATAAATAACATAAATAGGTTATTTTACATAATACCTAGTGTAATTAGTATATTAAGTAATATACATCAATATACTATTGTACATATATTGTTATACACATAAATATATAGGTTATATATGTATTCTAATTAGTTATATAATATATACATATAAATAAAACTGTACCATATAACTTAATATAAATACTCATTATGACTTATTTACATATAAATAATGTATATATGTCATACAAATACTTCATTTACATATAACTTACTATATATCACTAACTTATGAATATATAAATATATTTACATTATATACATAGGGTATTTTTAGAATTTTTGCACTTTTTCTTACTTTTATTTTGTTTTATGTTTTAAAAGAAGAGAGAAAGTGGAGAGAAAGCTTAGAAGAAGGGAAGAGTAGTCTTTTTGAGATTTTTTGTTTTTGAGTTTTCTTTATTTACAAAACCTAAGATGTATGAACTTCTGTAGTCATGTTTTATATATAAAATAGCTCAAAACGTATATCCAATTACATACACACCTCAAACATACTCTACTCTAACTCTAGACACATTTTACTTATTTATTTACATTATTTTTATATTTTTCAACATATTTACAGCAAGAGTGCTGGAAATTAGACTATTAAAGATCTAAAATTCAATTCGTGCCTTAAAAATCATGTAAAAGTGTTGGAAAAAAAGATTTAATCATGATGAACTTTCAGACATTCATTAAAATCATAATTAAGCACTAATTAAGATCTAAACATTGAAATTTGCATCAAATCAAATAGTTAGACAGTTAAAGACATGTAATTAGGGTTCAAATTTGATTTGCAAATTATTTCTAACCCTAATAGAATCTATACCTATACAAGAATGGTTGTTTTAACACTACATCATTTGAAAACCCCATTAGCACTTAAGGAAATCTCAGGAGATGCTTGGATCAAACATCTAGCAATCCTTGTAGTATGCTCCAGCTACTACTGTTTAATATTGATTCAAACTAAACTTAGGTCCGATTTGTGTATTCCAAAGCCTGCTTAGTCATCTAGGAAGTGAATCTATACAAGTTTTATTCCAGAAAAATCCATGTAAGCAATAGATTATCAATATTCATTTTAAATCCTCAATCAAAACTAGTTACAACTTTATCCATAATATAACAATTGTAGTTGCTTTTCAAAAATGTCTCAACTCTGATTTAAAGCTCAAAACATCAATGAAATCAATCAAACATGTTATAAAAGCATCAAAACTCCTTCCCTCATATTCACCCAGGTCATTAGAGTTCAAATTAAAGCTCCAGGTATCAATGTAAACCTAGAACCTAGGCTTTGAAGCTAAAAAATCTCAAAACAAATTTAAACCAATTAAAAATCATTCTCAAATGTCGTAATTGTTCATTGAACAACCTGTTCTCCATGAAATGGCAATCATAGATCACATAACCTAGAGAAACCCTAATTGATCCTTCTCTTGTGCCATAGACAATGTGAAGAGAAGAGATCAAAATAGGCATTAAAACCAACTGAAAACAAGTCCCATATCTTATCCAAATCTATCAAATGTAATCATACTCTCAAATAGCAGACTAGACCAAGTTAGGATCAAATTGAGCTATCACCGAGGTGGGCGTTTGATCTTGGGTCGCCACAGTGATGTAATCACTCAGGATCCCTGCACAACACTGATTGGTGTTCAAGGGTCCTTTATGATCCTTAACAATCAGTTGGATCGTTGCAAGAGTCTCTAATCAGTGCCTCAATTTCATTGACCCTCGCTATCCAGTGAAGAACAAAAATCAAGAACTGAGATGGACATTAGGCGCGAAACTATGACTTGATGAAAATCCAATCAAATGAGTTCAAATTCATTGCATTAAGCTCAATTGAACTCTTGTCACACCAATTCACACAATTACATTAGATTAAAACTGAATTACATCTCAAATCCTTCGATCAAGCATTAGACTCAAAACATGATTAATTAATCATATCAAACCAAATCCAAATAAGAGGAGGGCCTTTATGAATCTATGGATTGGATGGGAGGCCCTCCAGGTGATTGGGCACATTAGTAAGTCTAAAAGCTAGCTAGCTTCAGGCCTACTGATGGCAATGGTGGTGGCAGTGATCTAACGACCAAAATAGCGAGGAAAGAAGATGAATATGAATGTGAGGTGAGGGGGAAGGTCTATGGAATAAAATGGATGAGTGAATCTTCCTCTTTGATCGGATTTGATCAGGAAGTATGGATTGTGAAAACTAATAAAGATCTACAATTACATTATGCTATGCTAATCTAATACGATTAAAACACTAATTCTATTCTACTCTACTCTATCTGACTAAACTAATCTACTAATTGGATGAATGGGACCTGTAAGGAGAGTTGCAGCTAGTGGCTACAGCGACGAAGGGGAAGGATGAATTGCCCTAGGTGTTTTGTGATCCTTAGTGGCAAGGATGAATTGAGGACAAAAGACTACTATCACTAGCCTTCGATGAAGAGGTAGGAGACCTGGAAGGGAAGAAAGGACCTTGCTCAGGGGGTGAAAGCTGGCGGGTTGGATAACGATTAGCTTAGGGGGGAGGGAGTGTATAAAGGATCGTAGGTCCTTTAAGGACAAGTATTTATAGGCAGTGGGAGTTCAGATGACCTGCAATCAAAGGTGAAGGCAGTTGGGGAGGGATGGCAAAGGTGAAGGCTGGGATCTGCAGGAGCTTTTGGAGAAGAAAGACGACCGTCAGATGTGATCTACGGACTGACACGATGGTGTTTGCACCGGGGATTCAAGGTTAGAGTTAGATTAGCCGTTTGATCATCTCAAGGGGAATGGACGGTCAAGATGGGTCCAATCCTCGCGAGTCTGGGCTGAAGAACAAAAGTTGCTCTAGGTCTTTTAGTGAAATTTCACCAAAAGCCTTATAGTGAAACAATGTAAGAATATGCTAGGAACCCATTGGTGATGGAAATGATTACTAAAAGGTTCCTAGAGGCTTACAAAAAGATCCTTACAATCCAGTGTAATGATTTGGATTTTTAATATCCAATTTGAATTCAAATCAGACCCTTGATTTCTCTACGGTGGTGGAATTATAAGCCTCATAAGATTTTTGCCTTACTTTTGTCCTTAACGACTTAAGTTGAGTAGCTTTTGCTTATAAGGCTATGTGTGTGGACTCTTAATTAGTTTAGGTGTGGGGTGGGAGGACTTGGGTGATGTTTCCCAACTTAAGCTGTGTTGAGGGTGAGCGCCACCCCACCCCACCCGTTCCATTCCCATTTCTTGCGCAGGAACCCCCTTCCATCGTTTTCCATTGCAAGATACCTCCACCTCACTACTCACCGTCAACCTCTCCCCCCTCCTCGTTGGTTGCTGCTACGGCTCGCGCAAAGAGCAGCCATGGTCGTGGCTATTGCAGCTTGGATGGAAGGGGGCGCGGCTGCTACATGTTGGGCAACGGTGGTGATTGCATTTAGTGCTATTCTCGCTGGCCTTGGGGTGCGCCACCTTGTCGAGGCCACAAGTGGCCTAGGTGCGTCCCCTCTCTCTGCCTCTCCTTTAACTAAAAGCCCTAGCCTAGGTTGTGTAAATCTTAGGGATTCGGAGGTATTTCGGGTGTCTTGGGGACTGGTTTTTGGTTGATAATTACTAATGTGTTGTCGTTGTCGTTGATGCGAGGGACTCATCGGAGCAGCCACTACATGGAGGGGGGGGGGAAGCTCAAGGCAAGGTAGGAATTTTTATTTTTGATTCTCTCTTATAATTCTGTTTTTTAAATGTCTAACAGGGTTGGAATCGTGGCATTGAGATTTGAAAATGTGTTTAATTTCGAATGTTGTAAGGATGGTAAATAGGAAAGGTTTTAAGCATGCTGGGGCTTGGGAATGCATGTACGGGGATGGACTCCATACGGTGGTGAATGTCAGGATTTTCTTAAGTTGTTTTGGATACATGTACGTGATTTTAAAACCTCATGTTGAGATTTGAAATGGAAACGAGGATTTTCTTTGGTTGCATCAACTCATAGGGGTATCTCGATGATGATTTGTGCCGGGTGAAAATTAAGGAGGGCTTCATCCATCTCTCAGGAACAATCCGTTTAGAAACACCTACAATCCTGAGTGGAGAAATTATCCCAATTTTTCATGGAAGCAAGGTGATGCTTCCAACTTGGGGAATTCAAGAGCACAACCCACCCAATCCTTTCAGGCACAACAATTCCAACCTCTTCCTCGGCCAAATAATTCTGATATGGATGATCTTAAAGCTATAATAAAAATCATGCAAGAAAACCAGAGTATGATCATTCAATCTCAGAATAAGGCAATCCAAGAAATGCAATCTCAAATTGGTCATCTTGTTGAGGCTGTTAGACAACATGATCCTGGGAAGTTGTCCAGCTCATCTGAGTAGAATCCTAGGGGTAAAGAGCCCTTCATAAGGGAGCATGCTAAGGCTATGATTGTTCTAAGGAGTGACAAACAACTCTCCAAACTTGAACTCACTCCTATGGTCACCCCTCCTGCCAACCCGACGATCACTTACGCATCCACCGAGGAAGAGACACTGAGCCCCACCTCGCTTCAAATCACCTATCCAAAGGATGTTGTCCTCGTTCCATCCCTATCCCACCATGACAACCCCTCCACCCAGAGGTCGAGAGTGCCCTTTTCTAAGCACTTATCTACCCCCGAGGCATCTGTTGCTGGCTTATCTGGAGCCAAAGATAAGATGGAAGAAATAATAGATACATTCAAGCAAGTTTACATTAACTTGCCTCTATTGGATGCTATCAAGCAATTCCCATCCTTTGCTAAATTTCTGAAGGACCTATGCACGTAGAAGAGAGAATTATGGAAACAGGTTCAGGCTACGATCGTCCTACCTGACCTAGTCAGCTAGGTCCGACAACAAGGTACACCCCCTAAGATGGACCCAGGAGCCCCGTATATTTCTGTGGTCATTGGAGACCAATGCATCAATGAGGCTCTCCTCGATCTAGGCGTGGGGGTTAATATATTGTCGAGCTCGGTCTATGAGCTATTAGGAGGAGGTGAATTGAAGCTTAGTCTTGTTATCCTCCAAGTAGCTAATAGATTGCTAAAGACACCACGCGGGCTTTTAAAAGATGTCCTGGTGAGAGTGGAGGACTTCTTTTTTCCCGTCAACCTTTTGATATTGGATACTGACCCATCCAACATGCTCACCTGACCTTCGATTATCTTAGGATGTTTCTTTTTGGCTACAACCAATGCATCCATCAATTGAAAATCAGGGGCGCTCAAGATGAGCTTTGTGAACTAGAAAATCCGGTTGAATGTATTTGATGCCTATAACCAACTCGGATTAGATGATTGTTCCCAAATCGAGGTGATCAATGAAATTGTATAGGAAACGACACTAGCTCTTTTATGTAATGATCTTCTCTAAATGGTCATATCTAAGCATCGATCCCAGATTCTTGAAGAAGGAGAGGGAAATATGCTAGAATTAGAAGAGTGGTTGGGTGTCAAAGCTGAGCCCCTCTCCCTGCCATGGACAATCAAGGTAGATCTGCTACTGGAGGCGAGGTCATCGAACATAATTCCTTCGATTTAGAAAGCTCTTGACTTGGAGCTTAAACTACTACCAGAGACCCTCAAATATGTTTTCCTTAGGCCTAATGATACGCTCCCTGCCATCACCTTGACTGCTCTATCTGAGACACAGTTAGGGGCATTGATTGAATGCCTAAGACGACATAAGGAAGCCATTGCTTGGACTATAACTGACATCAAAGGGTTGACTCGACTCTCTGCATGCATCACATTTACATGGATGACCCTGTAAAACCCCTCCGAGATATGTAGAGGCGATTAAACCCTAACATGCGGGAATTGATTAAGAAGGAAATTTTAAAATGGTTGGATGTGGGGATAATCTACCCCGTTTCTGATCGTAAATGGGTTAGCCCTATTCATGTGATGCCCAAAAAGGTGGGATTCATGGTGGAGACCAATGAAAAAGGGAAGCAACTCACCATTGGACCCACAACAGGATGGAAGGTATGCATAGACTACCGTTGCCTTAACACCGCTACCCAGAAAGACCACTTCCCTCTGCTATTTATTGATCAAACACCGGAGAGATTGGCGGGAAATAAATACTTCTGTTTTCTCGATGGATATTCTAGGTATAATCAGATTGCCGTCTTTCTAGACGACCAGAAGCACACTATTTTCACGAGTCGTTATGACACATTTGCCTTCTGCTAGATGCGATTTGGACTATGTAATGCTCCGAGAACATTTTAACGGTATGTGATGTCTATCTTTTTGGACATGATTGACGAGTTCGTAGAGGTTTTCATTGATGACTTTTCGATATACTACTCATCATTTGACCACTGTCTCTCGCATTTAGAAAAGGTTCTCACTCGTTGCAAAGAGACAAGATTGGTGCTCAGTCGGGAGAAAAGTCATTTTATGGTTCAGCAGGGCATTGTTCTTGGGCATGTAGTGTCTTAGAGAGGTTTAGAAGTGGATAAGGCCAAGGTTGAGTCCATTTCAAAGCTTGTACCGCCCACCAATGTCAAGCAGATCCGATCATTCCTGGGTCATGCTGGCTTTTATAAGTGCTTCATTAAAGACTTCAACAAGATTTCTAGGCCACTTTGCGACTTACTGAATAAGGATACTGCCTTTGTTTTTGATACAAAGTGTGCTGAGGCCTTCTAAGTCTTGAAGGAGACCCTCATAACCGCATCTATTTTGCAAGCACCTGATTGGACCCTCCCATTTGAGTTGATGTGCGATGCCTCGAATTTTACCGTGGGAGCGGTCCTTGGTCAGAGGGTTGATAAAAAGCCTCATGTGTTGTACTATGCTAGCAAGACCCTTATTGATCCACAACAAAACTACACTGTGACAGAAAAAAAATTTCTTGCTATAATATTTGTTTTGGAGAAGTTTAGGGCTTACCTTCTGGGATCTAAGGTTGTGGTGTATACTGATCATTCAGCCTTGAAGCATTTGCACGCTAAGAAGGACACCAAAGCTAGGTTGATTAGATGGATTTTGTTACTACAGGAGTTCGACCTTTATATCCGAGACGTGAAAGGGGTCAAAATGTAGTCGCCGATCATTTATCCAGGTCCCAGTTGAGGCCTCAACCCAATAAGGAGATATTCATGATGCCTTTCTTGACGAAATGATGATGGCAGTGTAGCCAACGACACCTTGGTACGCTGATGTCGTCAACTACTTGGTCACTGGTGAAACCCCTAGTACATGGATTAAGAAGCGATATAGATTTCCTGCGGACACTAAGTATTATCACTGGGAGGACCCTGAGCTCATTAGAATAGGCCATGACCAGGTCTTACGTAGGTGTGTTCTAAAGGAGGAACAACAGAGTGTCTTGAATTTCTGTCACACATTGCACTTTGGAGGACACTTTAGTGCAAAGAAAACTACATATAAGGTTCTTAAGTCTGGGTTCTAGTGGCCTTCACTATTCAAAGACACGCATACTTATTTGGGGGCATGTCTTCGTTGTCAATAGATTGGAACGATTGAAAAGCAAGATGAGATGCCACAATAGCCTATTCTTCTGGTCGAGATATTCGACATCTGGGGCATAGATTTCGTGGGCCCCTTCCCATCGTCTCATAGCTATGAATCTATCCTCGTGGCAGTTGATTATGGTTCAAAGTGGATAGAGGCTATTCCAACTAGGACCAACGATCACTCCGTGGTCCTGACTTTCGCTTAGGCCAATATCATTTCCAGATTTGGCTGCTCGATTACGATCATTAGTGATGGGGGACCTTATTTCAGGAATGCACACTTCACTCGCCTACTCAAAAGTCTTGGTGTCACCTACAAGGTGACTACCCCATATCACCTGCAAACGAGTGGACATGTTAAATTGTCCAATAGGGAGATCAAATGAATTCTGGAGAAAACTGTAAGACCCGATAGGAAAGATTGGTCGAAGAAACTTGATGATACATTATGAGCTTACAGAACTGCTTATAAGATCCCTTTGGGTATGTCTCCCTTTCGTATAGTGTATGGCAAAGCCTATCCTTTGCTTGTTAAGGTTGAGCATAGAGCTTATTGGGCTATTAAGAATGTCAACATGGACCTCGAGAATGCAGGCAAAGTGCACTTATTAGAACTGACTGAGCTTGAAGAATTAAGGAATGAGGTTACCTCAGGTAATATCTTTCATTGCTTTTACTTTCTAATGAGGACATTGTCAGATCTAGGCATGGGGGGTATAACCGTGGACCCAAGGCTGAGGGTGGTTAGGTACGTATCTTGGCTTGTATTTGAGTACCTTTAGGCCTATAATTAATATTTAAATCTTGTCTCTAGACATGCGGCATGACAAGGCGTCCTGACGATAAAATCTGGCCTATAGACCTGGTCTGATCTATATGATTTTGTTCAGGACTAGCAAAACTTAGGCACAAGGATATTTGATATGTCCACTTTAGTGGACTAATTTAGTGCCTAAGTACATTATTATTAGAACATGAATTTAATTTAAAGTATGCATTTTGTTGATCAAATTGATTAAGCCTTAGATTTCCTGCATTTCATTTACGTTAATTGATTAACTATTTTTTGATGCAGGATTAATTTTGGGAGTCCAATTTTATTGGCATCATAGCAATTAGATTGTCATCATGACATTTAATTTCCCAAGAAAATCAGCATAGATTGTCTTTTGAAGCTTGTTTCCTTTTGATAATTCTTAATAAATTTATTTAAAGAAGGAAATGAGTGGTCTCATATATTTGACAAAATCCAATCAATGCCACGACCTCTTCTCTAATTTCCTTCCTTTTCTTCCTCTCTCTCCCCGATATTCTCTCCCTGATTCTCTCCCTTGTTCTTTTATTAATAGGCATAAGGATGGCCTCCACCTCCATCTCCTTCCCTACATAGTCGATAGAGGCCCACAATCGCAACTCTCTCCCTCCACACACGACAGGAGGGGAAGGATTTAAGCCGTCCAACCCCTCCACCGGACGTTGAGAAGAGGTTCCCCTCCACGACCACGAGCCTCTGTCCTCGGCCATGTCCACGACCGCGAGCCTACTCCATCACCAACCGCGTTCGCGCCCGTGCTCGACACCTAGCCACCATCGTGCCTCGTCCATACTCGACACCGCGCAACCTCTCCACGTCCTCGACCTTCCATCGATAGCCACCACGGTAGTTGGAGGTGATAGCTCTGACGTCCACGCCGCCGCCACTGCGCTCCTCTCCCCTCACCACTGCGTGACTCCGCCTCGACACAACCCATGACTGTATTCACCTTGCGACCATCGCAACCATAGCACTTCCTATCCTCTGCATCTCTTGCTCGACCATGTCCTCCCATTGTGCCACCACTACAGTCGTGCCTCCATGATCGTGCTCGCCACTGACCATCGTTCCCGAGCTTCCCTCTTCGTGGATGCAAAGCTCCTCTCCCTCTCCAACGATCCCACGTCCACGCATAGTAGGGGCCCTTAGACACCCGCCCTCTCTCGCTCAGGCTCTACGCACAGTGCCCCCGCTCGCTCTCGTTCACCTCTCTCGACGCCGACAGCAGCAAACGCACCTCCTGCGACCATTTGCCACTGCAAGCCTCCTCAGCTTCACCCTCTTCATCTCCAATTACTGCAACCAAGCCGAAGGAACCCAACACGCTGATCTCCCTCGGCCATCTTCTCCACACTCCGGTAACCTCCACGACGACAACTACGGCCGTGCGACCTCCCCTTCGTATGCAGCAGTAGCACCGTGCTAAGAGCACAACCACTTGACCTCCCCGCGTCCCTCCTCCGCTCTATCGACGCCGGTGATGTCCTCATTGTCCGATCGTCTTTGGCTAACTCTCGTCGTGTGACTACCATCATCGCAAAGCCCTCGCTCTGGCCATCCTCCATCGAACTCCTCGACGCTGACGAGAGCCTCTCTTTCTCGCGTGAGCAAGGGGAAGACCTTCCCTTGTCTTGCTACAGTGGGGGGGTCAATTATTTTTTACATTCCCATGCCATTGCCACACTCTCATTTTTATTTTTAGTATTTGATATATTGAGTGAAGTTGCAAAGTGCCCCTTTCTTTCTCTTTATTTTACATCAGTTATCGTTCAAGTTATTCTCTCTCTCATTTGATGCTATAAAATATCTCTGAATCTATTTTGCAATATATTAGCCTCGTACAACATACCCGAATGATGCACTGAAAATATTGGTGGAGTTATTGGTCGTCCATCCCTATGAACACAACTCGCTCCCCTTTGAGTGGTTTATCTTAATTGTTGACAATCGATTTTACATCGCTCGGTTTCTACTTCAACAACCTTTTTTTTTGTGTGCAAAAATTATTTCAAAGTGGAAATCGCTCGTTCCCAGACTCACATGGTGTATAAATGAAAATATGGGAGTCCCTAGTACTTGATGAGTCTATTTCAATAAACTATTTATAAGCCTAAGTTTGTGGGTTTCTATATTTTAAGTTGCATTAGTCATTTCATTTAGTTGTGGAATAATGGATTAATTAGGATTTATACTTGTATACATTTTATTGCATTTTGTAATTAGTTATGTATATAAATAATTATTGCATTTTTATTATTTCAAGAATAAATACCACTCTTCCTCTCTCATTAGATAACCCACAACCCGCACAGCCCTCTCTCTTTATTTCCCATCATAACCCATTTCACCCTATATTTTGCAACCCATTCTCCATTCATATTTTCCCCAGCTCAATGCATCCTCCATCAGGCCCATCACTCATGCACACAACACACACATTCGAACCCATAACACAACCCCCTCCCCTTGTCCTACTCCCTCTCCTATCTTGTCGCAACCAAATCCCCCTCCTCAAGTATGACTCAACGCCAACCCCCCCAGAACTTGCTCTCCCTCTCACCATAATGCCCTTCATCCCTCTTCTTTAAAACACCACCCATGCCCGCACATGAGATGATCTTCTTGCTACTCTTCTTCCACCTCTACTGTGCAATAAGCTTTCTCTATGGCCATGGCGTACACTGTGGCGTAACCGTTCTCCACCACTGCTGTTCGACCTCCACTCTCCATCGACATCGTGGTGTGCACAATGACAACGTGCACACCTCCGCTGTCATGTAGACATGCCCACACCTACGCCGACCATCAGCCCAACACGCCTACCCCTTTCCATCTCCCCCCTCTTCATTGTCTTCTTTCGATTCATTTTCTTTTTCCTCTTCATTTACCACCTTCCTCCCCTGTTCATCGTCATCAACCTTCAGAGAACCTAGTAACCACCACCCACTGCCACCAACTCGGCTGCTCCCTTCGACCACTGTTGGAACCTTGTTCCACATCTTGTTTTGGTGTTAATAAAATTATTATGGATTAATGTTTTCAATTGAGTTCTTTTCAGATTTAGGTGAAGATCAAGGCAAACAGAAAGTGATGGAGGCATGATGATGAGAAAGAGAAGACGATGCCAAGGAGAAGGCAAGATGACAAGGATGTGTTGAGAGGAGAAGAAGATCATCTTCGACCTTTAGTTTTTTAGTTTAGCTTTTTTAGAGTGTATGCCTCTTAACATAGAATATAACTTAGATCGTAAAAATAATTAGAGGTAAATTAGGATTAATAGTGCAATCATTTTCAAAGAACGTAATTGATTAAATCGCTTAAAAAAGGTACTTGTTAACCCACAAGTACCGGTACTAAAGTTTAGTACCGAGACATGTGAGTTACAGGTTTGGGTTTTTTAAAGAAACACACCTGTACCCCGCAAGTACCGGTACTCATGATCAGTACCGGTATAAGTGGGTTATAGATTTATGTTAAGTGTTTGAAACCCAAATCTAGAAGCAATGAGTATTGGTGCCCATACTTTAGTACTGGTACCAGGTAGTCGTTGGCTCAAAACTGAACAGCTAGAAAATTAATTTTGGCTATATGAATGTTGGGATTTAAATCCCAATGTCTAGTAGACAATCCACTAAGGTCCCAACTGTATAAATAAACCCTTGAACCCTTAGTTTGCATATAGAAAAATACAAGGAAAATTCTATAGCTTTGAATTCCAAATTTCCACCATATTTTCAAGCGAGAAAGAAGAAGCTTGCCATTCACTCTCTCTACATTCTTGCAAGATCAACGACGTATTTTTCTCAGGCATCTACGAAGCGATTCATGTCTATCCTAGGCTCTCCAATTGGTATTCATTTTAATTATTGTTGGGAGGCATAGGAATTCTTGTTGTAAGAGTTCTCTTTCTTACACCAGTTCTTATTTGTATTTTGAGCTTGTTGCTCATAGGGTTGTGACAAATCCATTTTTGTACTTGGGTTGAGGTAACCCGTTAACTACCTCGGTTTAGTAAATTGATTTCCTCGGGGTTGTGGGAATCGGGTTAAAAACTCTAAGCTGGGAGGCTTAGGTAGTGGAGTACGATAGTGAGTGGAGAACCGCTATACATTTTGTGTCCTTTGTGGTTTGAATTGATTGTGCCAATCTTTTTTGTTATTACTAATATTATACTTGAATGTTTGTGTGCATAGCCATCCTATCTATTAGATCCTATCAAGTTGTATCAGTGCCTGGTTGCAAGAAGGCGTAACAACTCAACTTGCAATGGCATCATTCTCAAAGTGCACCGAAGGACAGTCTTCTACCCGTCCTCCCTATTTTGATGGGACGGACTATGGGTATTGGAAGAGGAGGATGCAAATTTTCCTCAAGGCCATGGATGAAGACTCGTGGACTCTCATTCAAGAGAAGTACATGGATTCGGAGTCGCAGGAAGGCGTAGTTTGGTCAGCGGATCAGAAGAAGAAGACCGCTGGAAATGCAAAAGCAATGAATGCACTCTATTATGTGTTATCAAGGAGGAGTTCAACCGTATCTCCGCATGCGAGTTTGCATACGAGATATGGAATACACTTCAAGTCACTTACGAAGGTACGAATAAGGTAAAGAAAATACGAATCTCAATTCTAACCGAGAGTGATGAGTGTTTTAGGATGGAAAAAGGGGAAATAATCAAGGTGATGTACATGAGGTTTGGGGATATCATCAACCGCATGAAGAATTTGAGACTAAAGTTTGTGAAGAACTTGTGAGGAAGATCTTGAGATCCCTTATAAGTGATTGGTCTCCAAAGTCCATGGCGATCCAAGAGGTGAAGGATTTATCCACTCTCCCCTTGGATGATCTAATTGGAAGCCTCATGGCTTATGAGGTCCAATTGGAGAACATGAAGAAGAGCGAAGAGAAGATGTCTAACAAAAGGAAGAATATTGCTTTTAGAGCAATTAAGAAGGACTCGAACTCAAATACCTCGGAATCTGAAGATGAAGAGATGGAGATACTTATAAGGAAGTTTCAGAGATTTCTTCAAAAGCAAGGTAAGTAAATCAATAAAGTTTCAACTGATGTTATTTGTTATGAGTGCAAGAAAAAAGGGCACTTGAGAAAGGATTGTCCTATGAACAGGAAGAAAGAAGACAAAAGGAAAGATACAAAAGAAGTGAAGAAGAAGAAGAGAGCTTTTAAAGCAACATGGGATGATAGCGACTCCGACATGGATATCGACTCTAGCGAAATGGATGACGACGAGGTCGCTCGTCTATGTTTGGCAGCAACTACAGAAGATACAGACAATGAGATAAACACTGATTTCTCTTTTGAATAATTATTAGAAGCTTATGAAGAATTATATTATAAAGCTAAGTCATTTAAAAAGGAAACCAAGGTTTTAAAGAATAATTATCAAACATTAGAATTACAAAAATCATGTTTAGAAATGGAATTAGAAACATCAAAAGAGTCTAATAATCAGTTGCATGCAAAAATAGTAGAGCTAGAAGATATTTATGAGCATTATGAGGGAACTTTAAATAATCTTAAAACAATTACGTTAAATACTGAATTTTGTGATGCACTAAAATCAAAATTTTAGAGTAAAAACAATACACAAAATGAATCACATGCACCTAGATTTGCATGGATATACCAAAAGGTTAAAAATCCCAAGAATTATAGATCTAACACAAGAAAGGTCTATAAATCTTAGGGTTTGAAAGGTACTAACTTGAAAGGACCCATAAGAAAATGGGTACCTAGAGAATATATTTTACATTGTTTTGCAGGAATAGATCAAAGAGATCAGTGGATGTTCAAGGCACACAACGGGACACTTCAACCATTCTATAGGCTGAATGAAGACTAAGAACGATGGCCTAACGGAGTTTGGTACCCACATTCATCATTCTACTATTGATAAATGTTATGGTATGATATTTTTTACACTTTCATTTTTTTGATGGTTGACAAAAGGGGGGAGAAAAATAAAGGGCAAATAGTAATACTTTTAAGTAGGAGCATATATTGAGGGGGAGGATTAAAGTAAAAGTTTTCCCTTCATATAACATTATTAAAAATTATTTTTTCTTATAATTATCTGTTTGGAAGATATTTTTGTCAACACCAAAAATGGAGAGATTGTTGGAACCTTGTTCCACATCTTATTTTGGTGTTAACAAACTTATTATGGATTAATTTTGCATTTGAGTTCTCTTCAGATTTAGGTGAAGATCAAGGCAAACAGGAAGTGATGGAGGCATGATGATGAGAAAGAGAAGATGACAAGGAGGAGGTAAGATGACAAGGATGGGTTGAGAGGAGAAGATCATCTTCGACCTTTAGTTTTTTAGTTTAGCTTTTTTAGAATGTATGCCTCTTAACATAAAACATAACTTAGATCGTAAAAATAATTAGAGATAAATTAGGATTAATGTTGCGATCATTTTCAAAGAACGTAATTGATTAAATTACTTAAAAAAGGTACTTGTTAACCCACAAGTACCGATATTAAAGTTTAGTACCGATACATGTGAGTTACATGTTTGGATTTTTTCAAAGAAACAAATCTGTACTCCGTAAGTACCGGTACTCATGATCAGTACCGGTACTCGTTCCCTCCAGTACCGGTACTCATGATCAATACTAATACAAGTGGGTTACAGATTTGTGTTAAGTGTTTGAAACCTAAATCTGGAGGCAATGAGTATCGGTATCCATATTTTAGTTCCGGTACCAGGTAGCCGTTGGCTCAAAATTGAATGGTTAGAAATTTAATTTTGGCTATATGATTGTTGGGATTTAAACCCTAACGTTTAGTAGATGGCCCACTAAGGTCCTAACTCTATAAATAAACCCTTGGACCCTTAGTTTGCACATAGAAAAATACAAGGAAAATTCTAGCATTTTGAATTCCAAATTTTCACCATATTTTCAAGAGAGAAAGAAGAAGTGATTCACGTCTATCCTAGGCTCTCAAATTGGTATTCCTTTTAATTATTGTTAGGAGGCATACGAATTCTTGTTGTAAGAGTTCTCCTTCTTATACTAGTTCTTATTTGTATTTTGAGCTTGTTGCTTGTTGGGTTGTCACAAATCCATTTTTTTATTTGGGTTGAGGTAACCTGTTAATTACCTCAATTTAATAAATTAATTTCCTCGGGGTTGAGGGAATCGAGTTAAAAACCCTAAGCTAGGAGGCTTAGGTAGTGGAGTACCCAAGTGAGTGGGGAACCACTATATATTTTGTGTCATTTGTGGTTTGAATTGATTGTACAAATCTTTCTTATTATTACTAATATTGTGCTTGAGTGTTTATACGTGTAGCCATCCTATCTATTAGATCCTATCAACCACTACCAACAGCCACGCTCGCTGCCAGCACCATCTTGATCCTCGCCGTCGACCTCCTGTCGTCCTTGCCGCTCACCAGCATCTCCTTTGCCCTCCACAAGCACCCACCGTCGTCGCTTTCTCTGTCATGTAGTCGCCTCCAGCTGTCCGAAGCCACGCTTCCACAACTAGCATGCTTCTCTTTCTCTGACGCGTCACCTTCGGTTGCCATGTCATCGGCCAAGGCTTCTTCGGCCTTCACGAGCATGTCCACCTCCCCTCCCCTGTTTTGCTATAGTGGAGGTGGAAATAGTTTTGACTTTCATACCATTGTTCATTAATTTAGGGATGTTTGCATGATTGATCTGACATTTTTTAATCAATTAGAGTTGCTCTCTTAATTTTCTTTTTTTTTTTAAAGCGTCTTCCTTCAAGAGGAAGAACATGACACAAGAGGATGCACCCTAAAGGGGAAAGAAAGAGATGGAGATGCCTAACTCTCACAAAGTGGGGAAGGTTACATCCCATAGAAACAAGAGAAGCTCAAAACACAGAAACAAGAAAAGAAATAAAGGGAAAAGAAAAAGAAAAATGCATCCCAAGATCAGGAATCGGTCAACCTCTCGAAGAAGGGCTACCCCACGCTCGTAGAATCGACAAGCGCCAACGAGAAGATATCGAAGATCGTGCAACAAGTGAGTTGAATGGATCGACCAAAAGGTCAAAATCGACATGTGACAAGCATCAGAAAACTCGACTAAAATAGCCTGAGGTCACACGTGCTCTCCAACAAAAGAGAAACTACACTAAAAAAAAAAGACCAATCTAACATCAACTAATAAGAACATGCAACTCTGCAACATGCGACTGGCACGCCACGAATCGCCGACACCCAGATCCACCCTTGAAATGACCTGGGGACAGCCATGACATTTATTCATTTTCCAGGGTGATCTCTACAATTTTCGTGCCTCACTTTTACCTCAACAGGGCCCACACAAAGTAGGGGGGAAATGCAGGGGTCGAACCGTAAATTTTACGGCCCCATGTGACCCAATAACCACCCCACGAACCCTAAAATCCTAGACCTACAAAACCCCTTCTTTTCCTCATTTTCTCCACCTTTCCCCCTCCTACCTTCCCTCAACGGCGCCCCACTGAAGTCGAGAGTGAGAGAGAGCGGGAGAGGAGAGCGAGGAAGAGAGAGTGGGAGAGAGAGAGGAGCGGGCGCGTGGTGCAAGGTTACAACAGTGCGGCAGGCGAGGAGCACACGCTATGCGAGGTGCTATAGGTGCGGACCACGAGGCAGACGCAGCGCATTCGGCGTGCGAAGGAGGACTGCTGAGGGCGCAGCTCGCGAGGCGGGGGCAAACCCTACGGTCATTGGATGTCTGCATTATCCTGCAGATGGTCGAGGGACTCTGCGGATGGCTGGGACGAGCTCCGGGCGTCTGATGATGCACGAGGCACGAGGTGCGGCCTGCCCGAGGTGTCTACAGCGAGGATAGGCTTGAGGTGCGTGCATTGTAGGGAAGCAGCACTCATGCAAGGCGGCTGCAAAGGGAAGTGTGCACGTGCAACACTCTAGGCGCTTTAGACGTCTAAGGGGGGAGCCAAATGTCTGGATAGAGCCTCAGACAGTTAGGAGCGACAGCAAATGTCAGGAGGAGAGCGGGGACACTTGGCGGGACTCTGTGCGAGTTTAAGACGTCCGGGATGCACTCTGGACATCTGATAGCGGTGAGAGGCGTGCTCTTGCTACAAACAAGCGGTCGGTCCAACCAGACCAAACTCGCCTGGTCTGGTTCAAGGGAACCAGGACCTTTCTGAGTCGGTTTGGGGTCCCTTTGGTCTCCGAATCTCGCATGCAAGGTATCGTCGGAAAGCTAGTGAAATTTCCCACATTTTGACACCTGTTTCATCGCATTTTGAGTCTATTATCTTACTGAAAAATCAAATTTAAGCATCTGATGTCTGTTGGGACTTTGGTTGACAAGGTTTTCAGTTTTGGGTGTGTACGAGACCTGTGGAGGCGTAAGGATCGGTCCCTCGTGCCCCCATATCTCTCGTAGCCCTAGGTGGAGTGGTTTTTCTTGTATTGATGTAGTTAGTTCCATTTTAACTGCATGTTAAAAGTAGCTACTTAATGAAGTACTACAATTTTGTATGTGCTTGTTGTGAATGAAAAATGAAAACTGCTCTGCCTTGTAGACCCACACACGCGTGCATGCCCTAATTCTTAGTATATGAACTTTATACTTGTTATACACGTGAGTAACGATTAATTCTTATTGTGAGAAATGGTAACCCTAACGGTTGAGATCAAGGCTTTTACTGTAATGCACATAGTTATCTACTTCCATGTATAAAATCTAAAAATGAATGAAGATTGCATGTTTTTTGCTGGTGTCTAAAACAGAATCAAAGGAATCTTAGATGAATCTTATGGAGAATTAGACGGATAATTTATCTGTTATGGCTTGAAACTCTGATAATGATGAAATCATTCGCCTAATGTGAGGCACGACTATTGTTTGGGTACTGATATGGGAGTGAGTTGGCCCTTGAGTACACACGTACTGAGGAGAGCTAATCACCCCTTGTGTAGAGAGAGAGCTAACCATCCCTTGGGTTTA
Source organism: Thalassia testudinum (assembly GCA_037157565.1). Lineage (NCBI taxonomy): Eukaryota > Viridiplantae > Streptophyta > Magnoliopsida > Alismatales > Hydrocharitaceae > Thalassia > Thalassia testudinum. The sequence goes on from JAZHRO010000078.1 coordinate 53,388,345, forward strand.
GACTAAGGGTAGAAATGGCCTTCCTACACTGACTCCTGTTAGCCCTATGGGACCAACCGAGATAGTTGGGTGAGGGTATGTAGACTGACTGGTAAGGGGTCCGACCCCTGTTATATTCTGTGTTGTACGACTTAGAGCGTACCTGTTAGCGGAAACGACTGATCACGTGTCAGTGCGGGGTAACCCCCCGTGCGTGTATAGCGCGTGCCATAGTCACTGCTACGTCTCTAGTGGACCGACTGTAGGACAAACGTGAGGCGTTCGCTCGACTAGGAGAGTATCACGTGCACGTTCTGCATTACGGGAAAACTGCAGCAAAATCATTCTGTTAGGGAACATGTGAACCAAGAGAAAATGTGATATTTCCTAAAATAATCGAAATCACAAAAATAACCAGTACTTAGAAATAGAAATAAAATGTGAAAATGCTTGAAATGCTTATTCCTGCCTGAAACGTTTACTGCTTTTCCCTTTAGTTAAATTGTGTTAGTTGAATGTACATTTGCCACTGTACTCAACTTTTGCTAACGCCTACCACTTCTGTCTAAGATAGGGAGGTGAGCAGCCACTACCACCGGCTGCAGAGGGAGCTGGACCTAGCCGAGCTTAGCCTTAGTTTGTTTCCATTTTCGTTTCTGCTATAGCTTGACTTTTTTCCTCCTGTTGTTGTGAGTATCCATTCCTAGAACTAGTAGTTTTGTTTCTGTTGTTCTATTATGGTTGTGATGGCTATGTTGAGAACCTTGCTATTCTCTTGTGGTACTATTTACAGTTACAGTCTACCTTACAGCTTTCTGTCTTTTATTTAATATTTCTAGCTATGTTGCATGCATGGAATGATTTCCTTTTTGGTATATTTCTCGTTAGACGACTGGGTCTTGGGTTAGTCGAGGCGTGATGCGAAAAATGTGTGATTTGATAAAATTAGATTTTGAGCCGTTGCAACACACAAATTCGCAATCGCTTTTACAATTTATAAAACCTAGATAGTGGAGTATCTAAGGTTGTCTAAGGGGGTTAAATTATTAGTCACAAAAATGGTTCTCTCTCTCTATCTCATATCAAATCAACACATATATTTTTGTGATTTTTGATTTTGTTGTTTTTATGATTTTGGAAATAATCCAGTTCTTGAAAGCGGAAATAACTACACTAAACCTATGCTTAAGTGACAAAATGAAATCCTCTCTTCTAAGCTCACTCTAGGCAAGTTTGCCTAGGGTAATTAGAAGAGAGTGTGGTGTGCACTACACTAAGAAGAGAAGAAAAACACACTAAATTAAAACATGAAATTGGAAGGCAATGAAAACTTGTATTACTAGCAGAGTAAAATACAGGTAGAGGAATGCTTGTTACATGAAAACAAACAAAAACACTAGCTAATACAAGAAATTGGAAAGATAAAGAAGGGAAAATTCTCTGGTAGAAGATCTGAATGGCCCTTACTCCAAGTGTGGTTGCTCCACACTTGAAAAGAATTCTCCTTAGCTTCTTCTTGTAGTTGTCCTCCTCCAGGCAGTCTCTCCTCAAGGTGGGCATCAACCACCTCAAGTCTCCTCCTCTTGCCTGGTCGTCCCCTTTAGGTGTGAAGATGACCTTCTCCTTGCCATGGCTAAGGGAGAAGGAAGAAGGAACCAAGGGGGTGGGTAGGTTGCCCCCTTGATCTTCTTCTCTCCTTCCTTGGCGTAGAGAATGGGTGGATTAATGGTGGACCTAACAAATGGAGAAGATGGGAATTATGTGGTGGTAGGGTAGGATATTTATAGGATGGGAAGGGGGGTGGTTATGGTATTTTTTGGAGAAAAATGAAGGGGTGCTTGGATATTTTTGGAGAGAAAAATGGGAGGGAAATGAAGAGGTGCCTTGGTTTTTCCTCCAAAAATACCTTCTAGAAGGTGTTGATTTTGGAGGGAAAAAATGGAGGGTGGAGATGGGTTGAAGGGGTAGGTGTATGGTTGGATTTCAAGGGTTTTGGAGGGAAAAAGTTGGCCCCATTTTTAGGTGGTTTTGGAGGGAATTTTGTGGTGTCTTTTAGTGGTAGAGAGGGGTGAAGGGATGTATAGGGTTAGGCGCCAAGATTGAGGTGGAGTGGTGGTAGCTTAGGTGGACTTAGGCAAGGTTAGTTGGTGGAGCTAGTTAGGTGGGTTTTAGGGTTAGGTTTTGGTGGCCAAGGAGGTGACTAGCTAAGCTAAGCTAGCTTAGCTAGTAGGGAGTGGGGTAGAGAGGTAGAGGGAGCTAGGGTTTTGGAGGTGATGAGCTAGAAGTAGCTGGAAGGAGTTGTACTGGAACTGATGGCTGCTAAAGAGAACTGCAAGGAGCTACCTTAGCTGGCTTAGCTTGCTAGTTCTTTACTAGCTGCTAGGCCGACCTAAGATGAGTTGGTTTCTACTGATATGAGCTAAGGTGAGTTGAGTCTGGCCTTCTTGGAGAATACCTAGCTAGTTGGAGTAGCCAGCTCAGGTCAAGTAGCTCAGCTCAACCAAGTTGAGCTGAGTTAAGTCTCCGAGAGTTGGACTTGAGCTGGCCTGAGCTGGTTGAGGTTATCTTCAGTTGGCTAGGTTTAGCTAATTGATAACAGTAGCTACTCCAAGTCAGGTTGAGCTTTCAGTGAATTGTTCTGAGCTGGAGGAGCTGGAATGGAGCTGTAATCAACTGACTTGAGTTAGTTTGAGCTGCCATCCAGCTAGAATGAGCTAAGATCCAGCTGGGATGAGCTAGGATCCAGCTGGGATGAGCTGGATCTCGTTGGGATCTAACTCATAGGAGCTTGTTCTTTATCTTCTGCCTTCTTGAGTGCCAAGGTAAGCGGGATCTGTCTTTCTATCTATCTCTGACACTTAAGTAAATGCATTAAAAAGATAATTAAATATGATGCATGCTTATCCTAAGTAAATGCCTAAATGTAGCTGAAAATTCGTTTGCGGAGTTAAAAACTTAAGAGGTAGATCTGTTTTAGGGCATAAGAATGATGATAAATTGGCATTTATCAAAGCGATCTGACCTGGGTTCCTTGTGGAGCCGGGTTTGGGTTGTAATAAACCCGCATAGGTCTAGGCATGCCTGGAGCCGTTGCACGATGGTTGAACCACTGCTCATAGTGGAGATCCCTCCGCCACTGCACGTCGCCACTACGTCGAGGCTTTGCACAAACAGAGAAGGTTCCTCCGGCCACCTCGCACCAAAAGGAGGAGCACGATGACCTCCACAGGCATTGTCGGCCGCCTCGCCCGCCAAGTCCGGCCTTCGATCGGAGGATCTCAACGACCTCTACTATCTCTGCTGCCACACTCGTCAAGATTGGCCGCTATCGGCCACAGGGAGTCATGCATGTCGAGGACGTTGATGTAGGAGAGGTTTGGAGGGAGGAGAGAAGCTTCGGTGGGAAAGAGGGGGGGGGGGCTCTGATCGACCTCGATGGTCGATCCGAGCCCTTACTATGCAAGTTGGGCTGTTGCAGAGGAGAGGGGAGAAGGGAACGCATAGTGCTTTGGTCCGAAGAAGGTGCACCCCTCATCAAGATCTCTAAAGTTGATAGATGGAAAGGCGAGTTGCTCTCTTATTTGATAAATGAAATTAGGTTTGTTACTCACCTAAACTAATTTTGTGGTTAGTTTTTAATTATTTAATATTTTGATAATCGATTTTCCACCACACAAAAATACAACCATACATCATTTTTGTTGCTAACATCTTCATTCAGAGAAAATCGATTGATTAGTACCGGTCCTGAGAATCAGTACCGGTACTGGCACTATTTGGTTGACAGTAGACAGTAGGCACCCAAAACTAATACTGAATACCATTATCGGTATTGGTGCCTTGGAATTGACAATCTCATTATTAAATCTTTCTTTAATTTACCAAAGAGAAAGGGGGAAAAGAATGACCGAAAAATATAATATATTAAGAATTATTAGGAACTTGAGGGCGTAAGTGCCACTTGTATTAATGGTGGCCCAGCATGTTATGTGAGTGGAACGACTAAAAAGGTAGATTAAAACCCGAAGTGTAACTGGCTAAATCTCAAGTGAAACTTGGAATATCGAACCTTGGCAACCAACCTTGTTACGAGTCTAAAAGGGAAGCTTGGATCCTAAGGTCCGAGGCTAGACCTCAGGTGATCCAATAGGTTTGTAGGATTTTGTTCTTAGTACAAAATTCCAAATGGATTAAAAGACGAGTAAGTCTACTGGGTGAGTTCGTAGGGCTGCACCCACTGACTTTGTGAACCATGGGTTCATTGTTCGGGTTAGAAACCAGAGGATGTGTGGTAACTAGAGGCTATCGAAAATCTACCTCGGAACACAGATGATTCTCAGGTGCAACGACGAGCCACGAGTTGTCGTCGAGCTAAGGTACTTGGAAGTACCTGAATTTGACTCGATGCAGAGGTACTCATAGCTCTAGGTTGAGTAGGTGCCCACATGCGTAGCGGAAGATGCCGAGGTACTTGGTACTCGCAGCTAGAGGCTCGTTAGGCACTCGCATAAGCGAACAACGCCAGGGTACCCTGAGGGATTTGTTGAGATTGCATCTGACAACGGATTTAGAGGGTACACCTGGAGACCATGCTCCTAATGAGAGCATTTTTGCGACTCGACAATTTTGACCAACTCTGCGACTTCTGATATGGAATGATCTATGACTGGACCTTGCAGGGCATGAATTGATTTTGCTCTTCGCTGTTGGAAGGCGTTGGCTTGGGTAGCTCCCAAGAGGCCTGACTCTTTTGATAGAGGTCAGCAACATTCTCGATACCTCGAGAATGGGTAAGTCTTTCACGAGGATTATTAGCTCCGTTTGCCCCTCCCATAGCCAGGGAGAGATTATTAGGTTGAGATCTGAGGGAATGATACATCTCAATTTCCTCTAGTAGAGAGGGATGACTTAGGCGAGGGAGAGAATAAGTCATGCGATAATAAAGCTAAATAATCATGTGGATAAATTCTGGTAAATTGGGAAAAAGACTTGTAGCTAGCCTATAGTGGTAATGAAATTGGGATAATTATGGGAAATGGGAAAAGTCCTGTGGTTAACTTGTTACATAACCGAAGCATAAGTATATAAGGGAGATGGCCTGTGGTTATCCTATAAGACAAAAAAATAAAGAAAAGAATTGCACACTAACTTTCTCTGTTTCGATTGTTACCTATATGTGTCCCTACTGAGCCATTTGGTTCATTCTCACTTTGTGACCCATTGCAGGTTTTGTTGTCGTGAGAAGCAGGCAAGGTGTCATGTTGGGTTCAGGCTTAGAAGGACCTAGGAGACCATATGAGCGTGAGTTATGCCTTCCTTGTGGGTGGGCCTTAGGTGCTTAAAGTAAATGTTTAAACTAAACTTCTTTCATATAGCCTTGTAGTTTAATAGCTTTCTGACATTGTAAAATCTGTACATTTTCATTGTGGGGTTCTGTATACATTATGATGACAGACTATAATGTATGTCAGTGTCATAAAAGCTTAGGTTGTAGTGATGCAATAGTGATATTTTGGTTTTGATTCTCGTTTTCTGTGTTTTTATCGCTATTGATTGTGGGGTGTGCCCACTGATTTTCTGTTGCTTGTCGTTGTTCCATGGTGTGGTGGTGGGGTGCACCCACCTATTTAAATTGTGGTATGCATGCACAATACAGATCGCAGGTGCAAGTTTTTGGAAAATATCAAATAAATAGGGGAAGCTGTCAAATTTTCGACAGGTTTTGACCCTGAGATAAATTTTAAATTTTAAAATGACTTTCTTAATGTACCTTATTGTTAAGACTACGAATTATAACCCAAGTGACCCAGTAGCTAGAACCCTTGCACCTTCACACCCGGTTATTTCTTCGCAATCCGATGGAAGAATTATTGGGGTGTGACATCTGCAATTAAGTCCCTGGTAGTTTTTAGGTTAAGAAAATGTGAAGGCTTATATGAATAGGTAGGACCTAAGTGTAATGCATGCAATTCTAGGTCCAAATGAGGTTAACACTGAATGAAGTTTTTATGGCATGCATTTTGAATATTTTAAAAATTAATCCAACAATTGATTTGTTCATTCAATTTCAGTTTGTGTTCAATTTGGCATTTGAATCATCCATTTACAACTTAACTATATATCTCTCAAAAGTGACCTAATTATGCATTTTTAACACAATTTTAATGTTTTAGGTCATTTCCCTTAATTCTGACACTTAACCCTTTCATTGTGTTAATTTGATAGTGTTTAACTTATCTTTTAGCTTAACTTGGACATTTTAGTTATGATGAGCAGCACTTCAAATCTAGAGCGCCAGGACGAATTGTAGAGAGGAGGTTCAGAGGAAGAGAAGTCTGGAAGAGGATGGTGGGAGTCTGTGGGAGATGGAAGAGATGTCTTTCAACTGGGGGGCCTTGAGCCTTCTTTTATAGTTTTAATGAGGGGCAAAGTGGGCATTTTGGCCCTTAAACTCGTGTAACAATCCCTAGGTGATCAGATCTGTCGATTGGAAGATTAACGGACCAAATCGCACCTAAAAATAGCCTCCAACGTGCCTTCATTGTGCGGATTGAACCTGGGCTTGACACGTGGCAGCTTCGCAGCCCTTAATCTGTAATCTGACGGCCACGCTCGCCCTTGGACGCCTGCTTCTCTTCTTCGCGCACCTGCTCGCTCAAAATGAGCACCTGATCCTCAGCTGTCCGATCGTAAGATTGTGCCCACTGCCTTTGCGTCGAAGCAAGCGCGTGAGAGCACGTGTTTGTTAGCGTGTCCTGCCGTGGAGCGCTCCGGTCGCGACATGTGGTCACATCCACGCCTTCCGCTCAAGATTTGATGGACAATAGCACCTGCACCCACCGACTTTCCCAATTTCGCGCTCAGCGCCACTCAAACTCGCGCCCTTCGTGCGTGGGTTAGTGCTCTCACTGTTGCGCTGTGGGAGGGTTTGTGTCGAGTTTCCTCTTCTTGTGTCGCTACTCTTAGCTGTTGGATGAAAATCCAACGACTGATAATCTTCCTTTCTTGATGGCGTGGGGGCGGGGCGTCGTCGTGGCTGCTTTGTGGCCGTTGGATGAAGATCCAATGGCCTACACTGCACGAGGAAGGTGCTTTTAGGAGTTGGGGGTGAGGCGAGGGGCGGCTGTGATGGTGCTACATGGTGCCATCGTGGCCGTCCTTCTTTGTAATTGGTGATATAGGCCTTTGATCGGGTTGATTTTTGTGTCGTTGGAGTGCGATCATTGGTCTGGATCCATCCGTGCGGTCGGATCATTCATCTGAGGCTTGGATCTCTGTCATCTTGCTTTGTGGTCTTTATTCTTTTGTGGACTGCATAAGATGCTATGGTTGTCTGATCGAGGCGATTTCGGGTGCATTGGACTCCCATTATCGTCCTGATCAGATCTATACGGTCTGATCTGTCATCCGCGGCTTTAAATAATCTGCAATTTATTTCATCTCTCTTTTAGGTCATAAAATGATAATATTATCTATGTAGTTGACAAACTAACTACTATGCGAATTACGATGCTTATAAATGCATTGTCTCTAAGTTATGTTAGAATCTAACTTAATTTAGGTGATTTTGGTTGTATGATTGCTGTGCAATCAACAGTACGCTTCCTTGCCATGGAAAAATCTGGTGATTTTTTAGGAGATTTAAAATTTACCATGATTCAAAAAAACTCAAATTTAGTTCAATTTGGAGTTGTATAAAAACCACACAAATTCAACACAAGACAAACTTTTGCGTTCCGAGTTACTACTCAAAATACCCTTACTCCAAGAATTTTAGAGAATAAATTACTCAGAGTTAGGAGCTGAAATTTTGTGGGCGTGCTTCAAACTGTAGGAGGTGCCTGTGGACCTAATTTCAGAATTTTTGGACATCTCTAGGTGCTCAAAAATGATTTTTGTTTCTAGACTAGGAGTTCTGGAAACTATTTTGAAAATTGTTTGAAGTGGTGGTGTCAAATCCCTTTTCAAGCAAACAATTAAGCCATTTAGGACACCACCACCATTGTTTTTGTATTTTTATATTTAATTTTTTTGTTTTTGTTTTTGGGTGCGGAAGAAAGAATAATGTGAGAGGGGCCTACCTCCAACCCGCTCCTCGCTCCTTGCTTCTCGTGCATAGTTCCTGTAAGAACCAAAGAGACGCTTGCACAACAATTTATGTGAGATAAATGGAAAAAAGATGGAAAGCATGAAATGGTAACCATTGCCTCCCTCGTAACGGTGCCAAAAAGTGAAGTTCACGAATCAATAAGAAATAAAAATCAATCGTTGCAACATGAAACGTGCGTAAAAGCTAAGTTTATCAAACTTCCAACAGAGTAGAATTTTTTTTGTGAACTCAAGTTGAGCATGGAGAGGCATATAGATTTAGTCTCTCATCCGATCCTTCTTTCATTAGTTTATCTCTTCTTATCTTTTTTTTTTGTTTTTAGAGTTATATAATTTTTTTTATCTTTTAGATAATGGTCCAAGCGATTAGATTACGACAATCGAGTAGGACAAGTGCAACAAGCATGGAATGAAGGCCACGGAATGAACTCATAAGCAGCACAAAATGTTGCAATGTAATCACTCAAAGGCTAAGAAAATACTATTCAATGAGTAGATAACAAGAGATCATCAAATGAAACAAAAGTGCATTTTATTGAATAAAGAAAGAGTCTTACATACAACCTAACTACAACAAAAGAAAATACTAATACTCAAAATGAAGGCCAAGAGTTGAGCTCACAAAAGGGAATGGAGCATCCCTATTGGAATCACCTAGGGTCACTTACAAGAAAACAAGAAAATAGAATTGAAACAACTATAAAAACAACAAAAGAAAAATGAAGGTGGGGTAGCGCTCACATATGGTCATGCGAAGTAAATACAACCACTTGAAGCCTTCATGGAGGAGATGGTGGCGTAGGGAGAATGGAGATGGAAGAGAGGGTTGGAGTATGGAGGGTTGGCTATGAGAGGTGAGGTAAGGGTTTTATAGAGTGGGGGGAGTTGGGGCTTGTGTGCATATCCATAGTGGTGAAGTTGAGGTGAGGTGGAAGTGAGTTGTAGAGAGGTAGTGAGGTGGAGTGATGATTAGGATGATGATGTGGCATAGGTCTTAGGTGAAATTTTAGGAAAAGAATTGGGGTGTCTCATAAGGAAATTTGGTATTGGTTTGAGTTTAATTGCTTATTTCGGGTTGCCACACATCTCCTTGTCACTTTAAGCACATCTCCTTCATTCTTCATTAGGTTCAAACTCTTTCTCCTCCTTAAGCTAAGTTAGTCCTGCACAAGAAAACCTTCATTAAGATTGATATATCATGTATTCTCTTTCTCAATGCAAGTATGTAAATATGCATGAGTATGAGTTGTATACAACGTGTTAATGCATGAGAACCAACAAAATCGGGCATGCTACAAGTATGAATTATGCATTTATCAAATACTCTCATGGCCAGGTCTTGGAGTTTGAGATTTTCTCCATTGGATGTTCGACAAATTGACCAGACATCCAATGAAGCCTTCTTGGATGTTTGAAATAAGGCCATATGTCCATTACTTTAATGGGCCAAGTTTTGGAAGTGTAGAAGGTGGGCATTAGAAGCTTGACCAATTAGTCAGATGTCCAGAGTCAATTTTGGATGTTCAGACTGAGATAAGTATATAGGGCATGTTGCACAAATCTCCTCCAAGGTTCAGCTAAATTTTGGGCTAGCCGTTCAAGGGGCCAGCCTTGGATGTCCAATAGAAGTGTTGGACACCACTACTGGGATAAAATCATGGATTTGATTTGGTAGGGGATCTAGGGTCACATTTAGCTATTCTAAGGTCTTGTACGGGTCATCTTGAACCTAACCAACCTAGGAAATCAGTTATAGGGGCGATTGACCATTTGGACTGCTTGTTTATTATGTTGTTATTGTAGTATAGTCACAATTCAGATGGATGTTCAATCATTTCTTTATTTACATAATTTTTACTGATTTATTTCAAGTCGTTTACAGAGAGACAGTTATTGTTATATATCACTCTCTATTATCCAAAAATGCTCTATTATTCCAAAAACATCAAGTTTATAAACGAACGAATCAATGAATGAAAAAATTAACAAATCAAGTTAATTATGTACAAAAAGAATCAATTAAAGTTAATTATAATGCCTCAAATATATTTACAAGTGGAAAGACATGAAAAACTAATTAAACTACTCTAGGTTAGTTATTTACAACTCTACTAAACAATGCCTAAATATAAGCACAAAAACAATATACACTTACTTTAAACTAAGCTATACTAACATATATATGTACCTACAGTGACAAATCTAAATGTCGCTAAAGCCTTACAAACATATATACAAAATAAGGTCAAAGATATACATATACTACTCTACTCTAATTATACATACATTATACATACACACATATGTACTCACGCACACTCAACTCAGTTTAATTACACACACTACAACATTTAGCCATTTTTCTCTTAACTCATGCACGCACACAACACTTAAGCACTTAAACTAACACACACTCATGTACAAATACACTGACACTCAACACTTGGTTTTATTTTTAGCCCTAACTTCACTTAAGTCCTTTCGTTGGCAAAAATTATGGGTTAGCGAATCTGGTTCGATTCACTGGATCAACAACCACTCTTAAGGGTCGGATCAGACCACTACTATGAACCAGCTCCTATTTTATTATTAGGTGTATTTGTATGCATTTTAGGCACATTCAAGCCCATAATGGCTCCCAGCCCATGCGCCTACACGTGCCCACACACATGCGCTCGCATGCACACACGCACACGCCCACAGGCGTGCACGTAAATCAAGGAAATGGACATATATGCTCATTTTGTGCTCCCAGTGCTGAGGACCGAGAAGGTCATTAGCGTCGAACATAAATAAGCAACTCTTTGGATTTTGCAGCCTCTGATGTGGCACTATGTGCCACCAAAATTAGCTGCACATTCAGCACTCAAACATGTCTGAATCAAGCAACTTTAGGCATCGAAATTTATGCCTAAATGGAGTTCTTTCTTTAAATAATTTATATGGTTAGAAAGCCCTTACATAGGGCACATGATTATGTATTTAATTTATAGTAATTAATTATTTAATCATATTTAAAAATTACTTAAACTTAGTAAATTATACATGTTAAATTAGAGGTTAAATACTTAATTAATGTACAAATTAATAAATTAATTACTTAATTTACTTATACATTAGTTAATATACATAATAAAGTATTTATTACATATTTTTAATTTATTTTTGATCATTTATTTTAATTTATGTACATTTATAATTTATTTACACGTTTTTAATAGATAAATACATAATTAGCTTATAAATACTATTATATAGTATAAATATATTATAAATAGGTTGAAAATAATTAAAATTATTATATACAAATGTATAATATAATTTATTTTAGTAATAACTTAAATTACTAATTTATTTTATTTTAACTCAATAATTTAGCTATTTAACTTAATAACTTAATTGCATACAATAAAAACATAAATAAATAAACAAGTATAATATAGTATATAATAATTACTTAAATACTTATATATAGTTATAAATATGATTATATAAGTTTACATAATTATTTATAATTATATATATATGTACATGTAATCTGTTATAAATTAATAGATAATTATATAATTAAGATATATATATATATATATACATAATAATTCAACATAAATATTTATTTAAATATATATAATAGATATATAAGTTACTTATGTACATTATATACATATATTTTATTACTTATATATAACTCATTATTTTATTGATATTTACAATTATAAATACTATATACATGGTATCTTTGGGTATTTTTGATCTTTTTCAAGTTTTTATTGTATTTTTATGTTTTATAGAAGTAAGGGAAGAGAGAGAGGAGGTGAGAAGAGAGAACAGATATTTCTTTCTGTGTTTTTCATATTAGTTTCTTTTATTTAGTTTTAGAGTAGGCTGAACTGTCTATTGAGATGTTTTATTAGCTAGAGGGTTTAGATTACTCTAAAACTTTGCACACACCTATAAAACTATCTAATCTCATTCAGGAGACTTTTGTTTTATTTGTTTATGATTTTTTTATAATTTTTTTATTTATTTACAAGTTCACCCAAAAGAGCCCTAAAACGAGTTTGACACCGTGAACCTAAGACCTCTAACTGAGTTTAAGGTTCTGGAACTGATGTTCATGCACTCTAAAGCATCGAACACATCACAAGAAAGGTATATGAACAATTAAATATGATTTTAATCTCAAATTTCATGATCAACAAATTTTGGACAGTTAACTAATTTCATTTGTTGTTGTCATATGACTTAAACAACCATTACAAGCAACGCAAAATCAGATTTAAAGTCAAACAAATTGTTCATGAATGCTTGTTCTATAGTTCTAACAATGCCTACACTATTAGCTCTTCAAATTCTCAAATTCAACCCAGAACAACTCCACTGCTGCTGCTACTACTTATTTCAGCAGTTGATTTGCTGCTTTATTAGAAATCAGACCTACTTGGTCTGATTTAGTGCTCAAAAAGCTCATTCTAGATCTTGAAAACAAATCTAATGCAATAAAATCCTTCAAAAACTTTTTTATCCACAAATCAATGCTTCAAGTCAAAGAACACCGTAGCTATTGTTGCTACTACTCAAATTTGAAACAAGACATTGAAATTCCACTTAAAGCCTCTCCAAACTTAGATTAGATTTCATTTCTTGAAAATCCAATTCTTAGATGATATAAAACCTCGAAAGAAGATTTGGAAGTCAATTGAAACCCTTTTGAACATCCAACCTCCATGAATCCCCAGGTTAAAATTATTTTGAGATTTAAAACAGTGTTGCCCTATTTTGGGTTGTTTCTCTAGATTTATCAAGTGATTTGATCACTTGATCACCTTGCACACCATTGGTTGATGCTCAGAGTGATCTAATGATCCCACAAAAATCCATTGAGTCATTATTTGGCCTTAGATCAGTACCATTGATTCTCCTTGCTAAACTACCCAAAATACAACTCAAATTAGGCTTATGCTCATCTGAAACTAAAAAGTACATAAGAGCACATTAGAATCCTTGCATTGCACCCAATTAAGTGAAACAAAACTCGAATTGCTCGATTAAATTCGTTTAAATTCGAATTAACTCCAAATATGAGATTGGGCGTGAAATCCAAATATGAAAGAATCAAGCTAATCGATGTAATCAAATCAAGGTCTAGGGTCTTTGTGAACATGTGAAATGGATGGAGAGACCCCTAGGTGGATTTGAGCGCGAATTTAGATCTGAAAGCTAAAGAGCTTTAGATCCTATTCGACTCTCATGAAGGGGTGAATTGTGGATTAAAACTTCGAGGAAATCAGTGAAATAAGTTTATGAGATGTAGAGGGAGATCAATGGAGTGAAATGACAGTGATAAAACACCTCTCTGATTTGAATTGATTAGAGAGGGTGAAATCAGATCTAATCAAATCTACTCTTAATCTAAACTAATTATGTGATGGATTCTAATCTACACTACCTAACACTACTCCTATCTAATCTAGAAAATAGTAGATCTACCTAGAAAGTAGTAAAACCTAGCTAATCAGAGGAATGGGACCTGGGTTGCAACTGGTCACTGCAGCGACAAAGGAGCGAGATCTCCAGCTGAAGAAAGCCCACTAGAGGAGCTCAAGGATGCCTTCAAGCATACGTCATCCCTAGCAACGTGGAGGAAGCAAGGAAGGTGAAGCTCCACCTTTGTCATTGATAGAGCTGAGTGAAGAGAGGAAGCCGAAGGGAGTGAACGACCAGCTTGAAGAAGTAGGAGGGGAGCTGATAAAGGACCTAAGGCATGCAAGGGAGCTACTTAAATAGGAGATTAAGGCGATATGGGCACCAACATTTGAATTTAGGCACAAGGGTTAGGAATGGTGGGATGAGTTGGGAAGAGGTGTGAGAAGTTTAAAACCAAAAACCCACCATTAGATGAGATCTAGAGAGAGACACGGTGCTTTGCGCAAAGGCATGAAGAGGGTGGAGGCAAATCAGCCCTTGACCTCGTGGATCAAGCAATGGACGGTGGTTGTAGCTCTTTGTTTACGCAAGCTGAAGAGTGTGAATAATATTAGGTGTGTTGGTGGTTTTGCGTAAGAAGCCCAACAAGGTGAAGGGGTAGAATAATTGCATAAAGTCCCATTAGTGGTAGGTATTTAATGTAGAATGATCCTCCAAGCTTGCAAGTATGCCCCTACGACTTTTAATGCTTGAGAAATGTTATGAATGAAGGACCTAATTGTAATGTCATGATTTCAAGGCTCTAATGATGTCCAAATGCAATGAGATTTTAATGTTAGCTTGGTTGAACATATTAGAATATGATTTTACCCTTGATTTATACTTTGGAACTCAAAAAGTTGTTCAATTGACATTTGAATTATCAATCTATGCTTGTGTATAGAATATCTCATTATTTGACCTAATTATGTATTTTTAACCCAAATTGAATGTTTTAAGTCATTTCCATTAATTCTCACACTTAACCCATTTATTATGTTAAGAATATAGTACTTAACCTAGTTTCTAGCTTAACTTAGGCATTTTAGATATGATGAGGTACACCTCGTCAAGGGGTAATGGATGTAATGGATCACATGGATTGGGGTGTTAAAGAACTCTACCAAGGTTGCAAGCTACACCTAGGGAAGGATTGGGGACTTGAAGGTAGATACCCCTAGAGGCAATCCACTTAGGGAAACTGTTTCCCTAAATGTCAACAGGAAAATAACTATGGTTGGATTCCTGGAGATAGGACCATCCATAGGAGAGTTGGTCGAGGACCTAAGGATTGCCCTATAGCTCAGGGCTATGAAATGGTCATTCTAAACTAAGATACCTTGCGAGGTTGGTTGCGAGGGAATTCTTGGAGGCAACTTAGTAAATTTATTAGCTTGGAATAGACAAGAGGTAGGACCTCTAGTACTTGAGATGAGTGACCGATGAATCGTGCTGGAGAGTACAAACCATAGAAATCTCACAAGATTTGTAAGGTGACTCAAGCATTGGAAAGGTAGCCCAAAAGGGGGGCATCTGGTGATGCCTCAAATAAGGAATGTGGCATTCAGCTGCCAAATGTGGACGTTGAACTACCACTCTAGATTTACGATGGAAAAGTTGAGTAATGGGAGGAAGCCTACGTAGGGGCACCTAGTGATATCTCTATGGGGAATCATCGAGCTACAATTATACGGGCATTGAGTGACTAACTTGTAGGTTCAACCACAAGCGGGGAACACTTGAAATACTCATGAGATCAACATGTGTTAGTTGACGAGGGGTTGGACCTCTAATGCCTAGGGCAGGGTGGCCAATGAAACTTGAATGGAAGATCTTAACTCCTCAGATGTGGTCGATGAATTGCTTGGGCAACTTAATAGAAGCGTCCAGTGATGCTCCACAAGGGATTAGCAAGGGAAGGGAGTTGGCCATCGATGTTGGGTACATAATGTAACTAACAATGGTCATCTCGAGCGACTCCTGGATCCAAGCTTGAGGGGAGTAAGCTACCAAAGGTAGGGGTGTACACGAGTCGGGTTCAACCTGAACCCAACGCGTTTGGGTTGGGTTGGTGAGTTAGATTGGGTTGCGTTCGGTTTGATGTCTAATAAATCCAACTCAACCCACAACCCGATTCTTATATATGTGCGTGTGTGTGTGTCTGTGTGTGAGATTATCCATGCAAACTTCAAAGGAATAAAAAATCCATCCCATTCCAAACTTTAAAGAAAAAAAAGGTAGGTTTGTCATTAAAAAAAGCTTACACATGCTGCTCCTCTTTGGTCCTTCAGACTTTTCTTTTCCCTATTTTGTGATTTGTGTTTTCACTTTTTCAGGTCCCTCTTCCACTCAGTGCTCACTACTTGCAAGTCTCAAGACTCGCAATGCAAGCTCTAACTGAGCTTCTCTTGCCGTCACCACCAACCCACCGAGCTTCCTCTCTTGCTGTTGCCACCGACCCACTAGCCTCTTCATCGTAGGTTGCAACTTCCTTCTCGTCATTGCTGCTCAAGCCTCGAGGTCAATGTCTTCCTTCCTCCTCTCTTCCTCTCCTTTGCATTAGCTAGCGATGGCCAGCAGATGATTCAAACAATTAGTAGATGATTCCTTTTTTATCTATAAGGATATGCCTTAGCTTCCTTTTCCTAAGCTTTTTTCCCTATAATTTAGTTTATACAATACCATCAAGTACAGTCAGTAGTGGAGCTCTTCCTGTTCATGGGAGATGATGAGCTCATATTTGTGGGCTAATTGAATATGTAAATGCCTAGACATTAGATTAATGTTATGTGTACATAGCATACTTTAATATGTAAGTAGATTAGTTTATAAATTTGCTTGCATGCATATTTCATACATACGTAACTATGATTTAGAATTTAATTAGGATAGCATGCATTAAAATTTAAGTGGGCTAGTTATAATTTAATTTGCATGCATTCATTACATACATAGCTTAAATAGGAATATGATTTATCATTTATTGTGGGTTTTGTCCATAAAAAATCCACATATTTTCTTTATATTTCTTTTCTTCTTAATGGCTGCAGGTCAACTTAATGGCTGCAATGAAGAGCTGAAGAAGGTGGATCTTGGTCGCACACCTTCACCGCCGCTCCATCTCCTTCCCCGTTCCATCACCTTCCTTGGGATTATAAGAGGAAACTTGTGCTATAGAGCTAGGTAGGCCATCATCCTACTTCACTGCCGTACATAGCATCGAGCTTTTCCACTTCACCACCATGGGCCTCGACTGCGGTGAGAGCTCCGTTTCCGTGGGTGTGTGGGGTGACAGCTTGCGTCATCGTTCGCAAAGCCTCGCAACCTCAGATTGTGCAACCGCTATCGTCATCATTATCTTCTTTTTCTTTGTCCACTGCAAAAACGTGAACCCACTGCACCCACCACCGTCACATCCAACAGTTGCCAACACCACCGCCACTCCCCTCAACGCCAAGCAGCCAACGGCTCCTCCTCGCCCCTTGCCCACGCGAGCACCCAGCAGTGTGCCACGCACAGCCGTTTGTGCATACGCTGTAGCCAACAACAGCCACCCACCCACCACTGTCACCTCCACTATTCATCCTCTTCTTCGTGAAGAACCCAAACCTTCACCACACCACTCGTTCACAAGCACCACCTCCAGCCATCGTTTGCATTGCCAATGTTGCTGACGTCCTCACCATCCTCAGGAACATCCATGTCGCTGCACCAGTGCTTCACCTGTTGAGTCAAGCACCAACGCTGGCGTCAACCGCAGTCTGCCACCTTCCATCCGACCGGCCATCTCCCACCTTGCCGAAACCACCTTCGGGAAGCTTACCTCGAAGGCTTCCTCCCTGCTAAATCTCGTCGCTTCCGACGGTCTCATGTGTGAGCTCAAGCTCTTCGAAGGAGCTCCCACGTTTTGCTTCATATCAAAAATTACATTGCATTGCCATTGTAAGAGTTGGATTATTGGTTAAATAATATTATATTCTAATAATTTTGTGAGAACCCCCTCATCTTTCATTAAAATGCAATCTTAAGGATTCCATACGTTGTTATTTTAATTAAAAAGAGGCTTTGACTTGATTTCTTTGGCTACTCATTCGTGAACATCATTATTCTCATTTGCGAGTTTTAATATGTGCATGCCTCCCTGTGGATCGACCTGACTTGTCACTTTACGTGGTTTGCCGGTTAATCTTTTGTTTGATTTAACGCGTGTATTCGCAACCACGCATACAACAATTTATATCATTTATTTTTGTGAATTTATGCTAGTCGGGAGACTACGTTGCTGTGAGAAAGGTTGGCATCTCTAACTTGAAAAGCCTTTTGAGGGCACGCTTTGCTTCTTTCAAAGGATTTGTGGATCTGTTTCATGCTTAATATCATCTAGACATGTCTATACTTATACATGTAAATGCTAACATCTATATTAACGAGTATTGCTAAACCTAGCATTCATTAACATCTAATTTGGATGTTGAGAATAGATGACTGACTGATGTAATAACAACGCAGCCATCCTATTGCAGCAACAAGGCAGTGTTAGTATTACACCAAAAATTGTTTACTGTTTATCCTGCCACCACCATTCATTAACATCTAATTTCTTGGACAGCGGTTGTTGGCACAATCCTGCCACTTGCCATTTATCTCGCCTATTTATTACATTATCTAGTTCATTCAATGCCACGTTAGTGTGACTCAGGTTTATCCAATTGATAATGGTCCTTTTTGACCCTATTGGATGATAGCCAAAGGGAGATTAAAACCTAGCTTGTCAATATTAATGGAGCGTGACATAACTAGGGGGCAAATTGAGCAAGTTAATTTATTAAATTCCCACAACTTGGTAGCTTCCCAAAAGCCACCAATGTTCTTCTCAAAAAAAAAAAGGTCCATCGGCTTTGTCTTTAAAATGTTTTGGGTGTTAGTTCTAAATCAATCCTTTGAAGACTTACCATTATTTCCTTACTCTTCATCGAGAAAGATATTACAATAGAGTTGCTAGCAATGGCAGTTTGATTCTGATTGAGTTAAGGCATGCAATCTTGAACCTTGCTTCTTAAAGGAGATATCTTGTTTCAAGTTGACTTAATAGCTTTGAATCTTTTGGGATAGGATTATGACCCCTTAGATCTATGGCTTTTTGGTTACGTATAACCAATTATAGTTTGATTAAGAAATGGTGGTGGTAGATGGCTCATAGAAATGTGCAATGGAAGGGAAAGTAATCCTTGACTACTGCAGTTGGATTTTCTTGACTTGAATCCATGCACCATTTCAAATTTGTCGAGGATAATCTTTTTTTTCTTTTTTTTTTGTAATGGCAAGTTTGAATGCATGCAACAGTGTAACCAACGAGGAGCAAGAGGGGGTAGCTACTCAATTGACCCTAGTGTGTCTGAATTAGAGGTTCGAATGAGAAAGAATAGAAGTTAGAAAAGATCTAATGTGCGAGAGGATTTTACTAAACGTAAAAGTAAAGGAGTTAATATAATTTGCAAGTATTGTGGTATATCCTATGCTTATGTTGGTAAAAATAGAATTCACACACTATGGATTCATGTTCAACAGAAGTGCAAAAAGAGTACATTACATTCTAATTTATTATCAAGTGGACAAAGTACATTAACATTTCAACTAATTGGGAAACAAAGAGAGAATAGTCATGCATTATGGAAATATGATGAAGAAGCTGTAAGGGAAGCTTTTGATAAGATGATCATTCTTGATGAATTGCCATTTAATTTTGAAGATGATTAGGGCTTCAAATATTTTATGTTGATTGCTCAACCTAATTAGTTTAAGCCAATTTCTAGAAACATAGTGGCTAGAGATATTATGAAGATTTATGCACGTGAGAAGATGAAATTGAAGGACTTTTTTAAAGAAATTGAAGGTTGGATTGCTTCACAAGTAATTCATGGACTTCCATTCAAATATTTCATATTTATATTTCACTGCAAATTTTATTAATAATGTGTGGAAGTTACAAAAAAATCATTAATTTTTGTACCATGTCAAGTTACAAGGGAAAAGATATTGGAAAATTGATTGAAGGATGCATGTCTTCTTGAATGGAGAATTGAGAGGGTGGGAACAATCACTTTGGATAATGCTAGTACAAATGATGTGACCGTCAATTATTTGAAATCCAAATTTGCCAAGAGTAATAACAATATTTTAAATAGAAAATACATTCGCATAAGATGTTGTGCTCACATCTTGAATATAATAGTAAAAGTTGATGTAGGAGAGATACAAGTATCAATTTCTCGAATTGGTGATGCTATCAAGTATTTAAGTTCATCCTTTAGAGGATTACAATTCAAGAAAAATGTTGGACAAGAGAGAATTCATTTTAAGTCAACATTATGTCTTGATGTTTTAAATAGGTGAAATTGCACTTATCTTATGTTGGAAATTGCTCTAAAATTTCAAAAAGCATTTAAAAGAATGGAAGAGGAAGATCTTCAATTTAGTTCCGAATTTGATTTGGGTCCACCTACCAAAGAAGATTGGAAGCATGCTTATGTGTTAATCAGGTTTGTGAAGAATTTTTTTGATGCCACCAAACGTTTGTTAGGAAATTTTTATGTTACAACTAATATTTATTTTTATGAAGTTTGTAAGATAGAGAACATTTTGATTGATTGGTCTAAAAGCAATGGCCCTATCTTACAAGCAATGGCAAAAAGGATGAAGGAAAAATTTGATAGGTATTGGGGAAGCTCAGACAAAGTCAACATGTTATTACTGGTTGTTATTCTTTTAGATCCTTGTTACAAATTGAAGTATATGAAATTTTATTTTTCGAAAGTGTATGCAAATGAGCATGTCTTGGAGTTGGTTAACAACCTCATGTCTGTCATGAATAAGCTTTATGAACATTACAAGTTGCTTGACTTGAATAGCCAATCATCATTAAGAAGCGAAAAAAAGGTAACGGATCAAGTTTTCATGGATGTAGATGAATATGAAGATGACATAGATATTGGCTATGAAAGTGAATTTCAAAGGCATCTCCAAGAAGAACAAAGTGAAGAAATTAAAATAGAAATGAATAGATATTTTGATGAGCGATGTGAGAAGGATGACCAAAATTTCAATATTTTAGATTGGTGGAAGGTTTATAGATCCAAATATCATATTTTATCTTTGATAGCAAGAGATGTGTTAGCTATTCCAGTGTCTACTATTTCCTCAAACTCTACCTCTAGCATGGGAGGACACATACTTGATTGGTTCAGAAGTTCTTTGACACCTAAGATTGTTGAATGTTTGATTTGTTGTGAAGATTGGCTTAGATCTTCTCAAATCAAAGAGGCGAAAGAAAAAGTTAAGGATCTTGAAGAAATTGAACTTTCAATACCTTAAGTTTTGTTTATGATTTAGACATTTTCTCTTTTCAAATTTTAATTACTTATAATTTTAATGCATTTTTATTGTAGATTGAGGAGATTTAGAGAGTATCATGGAGAAGTCCTTTTAACTTTTGTGATGTTCACAAAATATGGGTAATTGAAAAATGATTGTGTTAAGAAACGAGGCATCAAAACACTTTAAGACGTTTGGGAGTTGGTCCAGATGTCTGGTTAGACATCTGGACGCCTTCCCAGACGTCTGGAAATAAATTTTTGCGTGCGTATGATCGCAAGTCTGCGTGCGTATCGTGCGCAGATTGAAACCCACCGCCCCCTTCTTTTTTCTCTCCCCTCGTCGACCTGCAGACGCCTTACCCCACGCCTACAAATACTTCCCTCCCCTCTCCCTCGTTCACCACATCCACCCGTCTCCTCCTTCCTCCAGTGCGAGCGTGAGAGCGAGCCGTCATTGCTGCCGGGTGTAGTGGCAGAGAGGAGAGGTGCAGCGAGAAGGAAGAGGAGAGAGCACGCGTGCTGTGAGGGAGAGAGCTCGCCGGAGCAGCTCGAGGCTGGCTGGCGGGCTCACGGAGGAGCGTTGTGCTGGGGAGGTTCCCCCGGTGCTACTACAGCTCAGGCAGTGGGCGGACGAGCGTGGCGCGGTCGCGCGCAGCGGGAAGAAGACGAAGGAGGTTCTGATTCTGCGAATTTTTCCTAGAATCAAACGTCTGGACCTACATCCAGATGACGTAGGCGACGTCTGGAGGGAGCTCCATACGATTGAGAGGTATGTATTTCCTTCTATACCTCCTTTTGCTGATACGGCCATGCAGGCCGTTCCGTCGAGGTTCTGAGTCGTGTCGTGTTGAGGAAGTTTTCGTCGCGCGTGCAGGATTCCTTTCGGGAAGGCGCGGGGACACGCTCTCCCACGTAGTTCAGATGTCTGGGTAAGGCACCAGACGACGGAGAGCATCTCCAGACGTCCGGAGAGATGGTCGGACGTCTGGAACTGGGTCCAGACGGTTCAGCAGGATCCCTGGACGTCTGAGGAGCAACGCAGAGTAAGGTATGACCTGGACCACTTTTTAAGAAGTCTGGAAGGTGTTCCAGACGTTTGATTTGAGTTAGAGTTGTCATTTTTGACCCGTTTAGGGTCTGTTCGAGGTCCGATTTCCGTGTTTAAGATTCCGTTCTTCTCAGAACTAGTTCCTCTACTTGTTTGAAATACTTTTATCTTGTTCTGAGTGGTTTCTTGTGATTGATCCTTGTGTTATGACCTCGTAATGTTGCGACTTTGGGGGTTGCGGAGGCACGTGGACCTGCCGATTACGCCCCCATTACTCTCGATTTTGTGGGTAGAGTGGCTCCCCTTAGTTAATTACAAACATTAATGCATCTCTGAAATAAATGATAGATCCTAGGGTATGGCATGGATTCTAGGACCTGAAAACTAGATTGAATGATAGATTCTAGGGTACGACATGAATCCTAGGACATGAAACTTAGATTGAATGATAGATTCTACGGTGTGGCATGAATCCTAGGAACAGAAACACTGAAACAAATGTCTTGAATGCCTGAATTGCAGTCTTGGATAAGTAGATAAAATAATGATAATTGTCTGTAATTGGATAACGGCTGCCTGTGAAATGTAGAGTACTGTTGCTAGTAACTGCTACATGTAATTCCTGTTGTTTGGAAACTAAATTCAAGCTGCTTGTATATAATTGGAAAAGAAAGATTAAATGTTGGAAATACGTGCTATATGCGAATAAAACTAAAATGATGAAACCTAGTATGGCTTGGCCTGAGAAATATGAGCATGAACCCTATGGGAAATTAGGAGTAGAGCTCCTGGAAAATAAATAGAATGGAACTGGGGAAGTGGATGGGGAAGTGAGCTGGCCCTTGAGTACGGAGTACCAAGGAGAGCGACTGTCCCCCTATTTCGTGCAGAGCGGAGCTAGCCGCCCCAAGGACCCGGGGTTAGGTCTGGTCGCTTTGTACCGACTTTTGACCCTCGCGTACACCGTACTAGGGAGAGCTACTAGTGTAGGGAGGGATCTAGCCACCCCACGGGGCCCGGGGTTCAGCTAGCCGTCCTACACCGACTTTTTAGGCCCACTGGGCAAACCAAGGTAGTCAGGTGAGGGTGCGCGGACTGTGGAGGGGCAAGACCCCTGTTTGGTTACTGTGGAGGGGCTGGACCCCTGTTACTGAGAGGGCTCTACCCTATACTGGTTCCGTGCTGTGCTTTGGGAGCACCCGTTAACAGAAATGACTGACCGCGTGTCAGTGCGGGGTAGTTACCCGTGCGTTTATCACGCGTGCCGTAGTCACCGTTACGTCTGTCAGCGACCTTGGGGTGGTTGACTGAGAGTAGGACCACCACGAGGGACTCTCCCGGCCAGGAGAGCACCACGTGCGACTTCTACTTTTCAGAAAAGACTGCAATCAAGATCGTTCCCACGAGGAACATTCGAGATCAAGAGAAAAACCTGAGAGATAAACCAAGAAAGGGTAAAATAAAGAAAGAAATTAAAATAACAGCTACTTGTTACCTTTACTGTTTTCTTAGCTAGCTGGTTGCCACTCTACTCAGCGTTTCGCTGACGTGTCATACTTGTCACCTTTTTCAGAACCAGGTGCTGAGCACCCAGAGCCTACGGCTACGGAGGGTGCTGGGCCTAGTAGAACCCAGTAATTGTACTTTTGTTGTACCCATTTTTCTGTAGTAGTGAGTATTTTGTTATACCTTTGTACTTTTTTATTGTAAACTTCATATTTCTGTACCTATTTTTAATTCTCTACTGTTGTGGTGGTGTGTACTGTAGTAGTTCTTTTCTTTACTCCTGTACTTTTGTTACTGTTAGTTACTTGCATGGTGAATGTGGTTATTTTTACTACTTTTTGGTTACTTTCTCGTTGGACGACTGGGTCTTGAGATCAGTCGAGTCGGTCCGATTCTCGTGTCCTGTAGGGATTCAGGAATCGGGTCGTAACAGATTGTATTTAAAATTTCTAAATATTTGCATTCTATTAGTTATTAAAGTAATTCTTAATTTGTTTCTTTTGTCTTGTAGAAAAAAATTTGAAGTAAATGGAGTAATTCCTATAATTTTTGGTTCTAGCTTTAGTTAATTATGTTGCTTTGTGATTGAAATTTTCCAAACTATCTTGTGATTTAATAACACTCTAAGACTCTTCTTTGTTGTTAATTAAGGATCATTGGACTTATTTTGTGGCCATTGGTGGAGTGAAAAATCTACGTAAAAAGTTTGAGTTTGGAAAATCCATCGTTGTAACGTAATTTGCTAGAAAATCTGTTAACAAATAAATTTACTGAAACTTAAAAAGGAATTCCAGGTCGAGTACAGGGAGGCTATGCTGATTTGCAATCCACAATTATATATATATTTTTGTGTAATTTTGGTTTTAAGACGGGATAATCACAATGAATCAATACTATACTAAAGAAAGAGAACATAACACTTTATAACGGAAATATTGTTTTTACAACTAGAAAACTAGAAAGCAGTAAAGAGTGGGGAGGTGAGAAATTATCCCCCTCAAAGGCTGGTTGGAGGACAAGCCGGAACGTAGTGACGCTTGGAAGACATAGAGCGGAGATGAAAGACGGAGAACGGAGCGGGAAGAACTGGGGGCGAGGTAGGACGTCGTCGTCGTGGGATCCACTTCCAGAATGAGAGTGAGAAGACGACCACGAGAACTCCATGAATGGGGTGAGAAGTGGACAAAATTTTGTTTTTAACTCTAAAGGAGCATCTCGAGTTTGGGACAAGCTTCTTTAGAGCTTTGGAGAGGAAGAGAGGTGAAGGAATGGGTGATTGATATGTGGGGGTCGTTGGGCTTTTTATAGGTGAGGATTGGAGGGGTAAATGGGTCATTTCATCTCAAAACATTAATGTCGGGGTCTTTAGTGATGGGTCTTTAGTGATGGATTTATTCGTCACTAAAGACCCAGAATGTGGGCTTATGTGCGTATGCCTGCCGCGCCTCCTCTCCCCACGCACTTAATGCATGTGCACGTTCGCGCAATATCAGCCGTCCGATCGCGAGATTGGGCGGCTTAAAAGCCATCACGCCTTTAGCGTGCGCTTGCGCGTGAGATTGGGCGTCAACGACGCATTGGAACATGCGTATGCACCCCGAGCCCATCCGTGCGGCCACGTGGCTGCTGTCGATGCCGCTCGATCCTCATTTGATGGTGGAATTTCACCCGCACTCGCAATTTGAGGTGTGCGGATTCGAATGCGCGTCACGGAGTTGCGCGTGGAGGCGTTCTCCATTGTGCTGTCTCCGTGGATTGGCACGGGGATCGTTTGACAGCGGCGCCCTCTTAGCTGTGGAATCAATATCCAACGGCTAAGATCTCGCCTCACCCACGCCTTCAGAAGTTGAGAAGAGATGCTGCGGCCAATTTGGGTGGTTGTGATGGTGCCACGTGATGCCATCATGACCGTCCATCTTCTGTGTCTTTTAGATGGTGCCACGGATGTTGGATTGAATCGATTTTCACGTCGTTGGGCTGCAATCGTCGATCTGAACCCTACTGTGCGGTTGAATTTGTCATCTGAAGTACGTATTTACACTATCTTAGTCCCCTGACCTCTGATCTTTCTCGGATTACATCTGATGTTACGGAGGTTTGATCGGGGCGATCTTGGAGTCATTAAACTCCTCTCGTCCCCCTGATCAAATCCATACAATTGGATCTTCAATTCGAGGCTCCAATTAAATGTCGCCCTGTTACGTGATTATAAAAATAGAAAATTAACCTAAAATTTATACAACCTGATCTAAATGTATGTGATGCATGTTATGCAATATTTATAATGTATAATGTAACTATATGCCTAAGAATGTGCATAGATAAATGATTTTTGTGATATAAATGTATTTATATCAGCCATGTTATAAATTATAAATTGTTTAGCACTTACATGTAATTCTAAGTGTATTGTGGTTATGAAAGATTTTTTAAAATTGCAATTGCTTGTAAAAATTAGTAATTCCATTTACTTATTTACTTTAATATTCTAAAATTTATATTAAAAAATCTATATTTGTCTTGCAAATTATTTTTTGTCGAAGATTGATTTGGATTTGAGCTTTTATTTTATCTATCAAGTTTAATATTATCAGGTATGCCTTTATTTTTTCTTTTTAGTGTTATACAACTATTAAGTTTTTTTTTTGCTTTTACTTATTTTATTTATTTTTTATAATATAAAAGTTATTTATGAGTTTAAAATATTTTGTTATCAAGTATGAAAGATAGAGAAAATATGTTTGAAATAAACATAAGTTTTGAATTTTTTGACTAATCAACAACCTACTCAACTGGACCCAACCTGACCCGATTTTGATGGGTTGGGTTGGGTTGGGTTAGGTTTAGTAGTGTAACGTGTTGGGTTGAGCTGGAAAAATCCTATCTTGGAACTATGGTTTGGGTTTGAGTTGAGTTCCAACCCGAAAACTATGAGTTGGGTTTGAGTTGAGTCCCAACCCCACCCAACTCGACTCGTATAGACCCTTAACCAAAGGTCAAAGTAGGCCCAAACCTCGAAGCTTGGCTAAGGGAGTATGCATACGATGTCCACCTAGTTCAGATACAAGGGATTATTACCACTTGAATTGACTAATGGGTTCAATGCTCGTAAAGAAATCTACCAGTTGGGATAGATTAGGTAAGGAAAACATAAGCAGTTGGAGTGTAATCGGGTAGGAGTTCTTGAGTGGATCAGATAGGAGCTATATACTCACATATGCACCTCTACTTATGATAACAATAACATTAGATTAAAGCCCCACTGAGGGACAAGGCTTACTCCTACGATGCGTTTCCTTTTTCATGATTAGATGGCAGGCTTGAAGGCCTCATGTCACCTTAGGAGGTAGAGTTCTCATTTACTTGCATAAGCAACCTATTGAGAAGGAAAGCCATGATACTGCCTAGCACTTCGGGTAGCTGAATGATAAATTTTTTTTAGAAACCACTGTACCTATATGTATAGTTGTATAACCCTTTGGAGTTGTAATTGCTAAACTTTCTAAACTGCATGCGTTGATGTAGTTACTTGTGATTTGTAATAAAATAATGTGGTGGCTTGTTATTAGCGATTTGTGATGTATTACATTACTTTCTTTCTCTCTCTCTTTCTTCGATACCTGTTATTACAATTAAAACCATCTTGACTATTTGTTTCTTCAACACAGGATACATCAAGTGCCTCCTTCAAAATATCATCAAATGTGGTTTACGAAAAGAATTCGTCTTCCACTTGCTCATAATTAAGAAAAACTACCAATTTAGTGTCCTTATAGATTTCATTGCAAATTATATTTCATAATGCACGAGCCTTCGTGAAGACTAACTTTAACAAAGAAATAATCATGAGAATTTTGTATAGAGTAGTCTTATGCAAAATTTTGTTAAAACTCGAATTTTTTTTTTTTGTTGACTACTCCTAATGTAATACAAAAGGCTACTTATTTTTCTTGTTATAACTATATATTGATATGATGTAAATAACAATATACTTAACCTTTCGTTCCCTCTATAAAATATGAAATGCTATCTTTTTCAGCTATTGTTGTATCTTTCCTGCACGAAACTTTGATCTTATTTATAAAATATGAAATATCATTTCCTGAATCTTTTTTTGTATCTTATACTAGCTTCCATTGTATTCTAAATTTAACCATAAAGCCAATTTTTCCTCAAAATTGACCGAGCGGGTTTGCAACTGGTGTATGTGAACGTACGTGCGTATGCATCGATTCCCTTGGTGGAGGTTTTGGTTCCCTTTTTTTTTTTCTTCATTTCTTTGTCTGGTCGTAGTTCCATGATCGTCCGTCGCACCACCGTCTGTCTCGCATTCTTAACCCCACCCCCCACCTCCCCCTCCCCCTCCTCCTCCCCATCCCCCGGTCGGGTTGGCGGCGTCCCACAGCTCCCCTCTCTTTTCCTCCGCGTGGGCATCTACGACGTACGGCTCTCTCGGGCCACTGGCGTCAAAAGATCCCCCTCGTCGTCGACCACCACCACCACCACCACCACCCCCGTGAGTCATCTCCTCTTCTCCTCCACTTTGCTCCGATTCTTCTTCCTCTATTCCTTACCCCCAACCACGACACTCCTTCAAAGCCGTATCTATCCAGCGGTGTTGCACCTATGGATTGGACGCATCTTCTTGATGCTGAATTGAACCCATCCACGAGGGTGCTCTTTGCTGCCCCTCCCCCCTCCGTGTTTCCCCTTTTCATCTATTATTATTATTATTATTATTTAGAGGATTGAAACCCTTTGGTTTTTGAGGAGTTGTATCTACTATCTAGTGGATGGAACAAATAGTGAAATAGATATCTTACTATCGCCTTGTGGTTAAAAGAGAGGGGATGGAGAGGAGTGTCTCTGATGAGAGCCATGGCATATATGGGCGGCTTCCCTCCCCCCTAAAAAAAGGGAAAAAAAAAGCAAACAAAAAGAAAATGGCGGCTCCTCACCGGCCACCATCACCGCCATGCCCTCCCCCTCCCCAGCAACTGTCACTATCCTAAGATCAAGTTCTTATAAAAAAAGTCTTCTTCTAAAAAAAAAAAGGTCAAATCAATTCTTAGGAAGAAAAAAAAGACCTATATCAATTTTCATAGGCAAAAAAAAAAAAAAATCAATAGAACCAAACAAGTCAATGTGAACTGTAAACGGCTCCAGCCTGGCTGAAACTGAGGCCCACTATGATGGGCTTCAAGCCAGGCCTGGGCCTTAGGTTCTTGAGTGAATTTCGGGCCTTTGGCTCGATCCATGGCTTGGAAAATAAAAAAGAAAAGTACCATCTCTATCCTCATCCCATGACCACCCCCTTCTTGACAACCTTAGTTCTCTATCCTCACCTACTTCTTGTTCTTTGTCTCTCCCCTCACCCTTCCTCTCCTCCCACGACCCATCTCTCCTTCCTCTCAACATGAAAGAGAACAATTAAGGTAGACAATACCATTTCTGAGTGGAAAGATCCCTTGATACTAAAATTCCAGGTGCATTGAAAGACTCACACTTAAGTCAAAGCCAATATGCCTAACATCACAGTTAAACAAACCGTCTAATTACTAGGTTCCAACCAAAGTGGATGAAAACCTTGTTGGGTCAAGCACATTGGATGGAGGCCCGAATGGGCACTTGAAGATCCATTAGATGAGTCTATAGATAGAAAAAGAAGGTGGTGCATCTGGCTCACCTCAACTCCCTTCTCCCAAACCCTCCTCCTCCTTCATCTTCCCTCTTTCATTGCCAGGTCACCTCTTCCTTCTATGATGCTACTGCACTACAAAGCAACAACCCAACCCTTACCACTACTGCTCATCCCTTTGTGTTGCCACTCGATATTGCCCTCCTTGCACTGCTGCTTATGCACTAATCTCCATTGACCAATGTTGTTGCCTCTTCCTCTCAAGCCATCTATGCCATGAACTTCCTTTTGCCACTCAATCGTTTGTGACGCTGGCA
The DNA here is from genome assembly GCA_037157565.1 of Thalassia testudinum. Taxonomy (NCBI): domain Eukaryota; kingdom Viridiplantae; phylum Streptophyta; class Magnoliopsida; order Alismatales; family Hydrocharitaceae; genus Thalassia; species Thalassia testudinum. Next base: position 53,417,781 of record JAZHRO010000078.1, read on the forward strand.
CTTCCTCGTTGCCTGTTACCACCCTACGTTGTTGTGCAGCACCAACTCAACCTCTCCACATAAGGCCATTGTAGAAGTTTTTGATTGGGCAACTATTTTATTTTGCAGTCAGATTTTAGTTTATATTCTTTTTGTAGAGAAGGAAATGATCTTTCATTTCCCCTATATATAGGGAGGGGCTAGGGAACGATTATAGAAAAACCTATAAAGAAAAAGAAAATAGCAAAGATATGAAATGAGAGTTAATAACAAAAACGTAAAAGGCTTGGCCACGGTAAAGAAACTTGGTGAATGTCTGTTGCCTGGTCCCTTGAGGATACATGAGAAGTATGGATAAATCCCTTCTAGATGATGTCTTGAGTGTAGTGGCAATCCACTTCCACATGTTTTGTTCTCTCATGGATGACTTGATTGTTAGCTATGAGGAGAGCTACCTTGTTATCATACTTCATCTTTATGGACCATCTAAAGGAATATGTAGATCCTTTAATGCATAGTGAATCAACATCAATTCTGAGGTAGCTTGGGCCATTTCCCTACACTCGGATTTTGCACTTGATTTGGCCATTATAGTATGCTTTTAACTCTATGCGACTAGCTTACCTCCAACAAAGGTGTAGAATCCAGTGGTGGATTTTCTATCCATAGGACATCTTGCATAGTCTACATTTATATAGCTTGTCACATCCAAGGACTTCCCATGAGTAATTTGTAGTCCTTTCCTTGAAGAGGACTTTAGGTTCCTGAGGATCCTCATGGCAACAACCTAGTGTACCCTCGTAGGCTTGTCCATAAATTGGCTCACCTTGCTTACTATGAGAGCAATATTTGGATGTGTTACCGTAACATATAACAATTTTCCCACTAGGCACTTGAATTGTTTGGCATCGACTTGTCTCGAGTTGTCATCAGACAAGTGTACACTTAGGTCAATGGGAATGAAGGTAGGCTTTGTACCCAGCATACCAATCTCCTGAAGAAAATTTGTTATGTACTTCCTCTGAGAGAGAATAATGTTGCGTGTATTCTTGGCTACCTCAATCCTAAGGAAGTAATGAGTAACCTTAAGTCCTTTATAACAAAGTGCTTGGCTAGAAACTCCATTGTAGCCTTAATTTCCTATGCATCATCACTGATGAGAATGATATCATCCACATACATCACAATCCCCTTATTTGTCTCCCATATAAATAGAGAGTGATTTGAGGTGGATTTTCTGAATCCAACTTCCTTGACATTAGAAAATTTCTGGACTCAAGCTTGCGGACTGTACTTAAGTCTATGAATTAGTTTATAGAGTTTGTAGACCTTAGTACACCCCCCTGAATCTTGAACCCCATACCCCTTTACAGTTGCATGTAAACTTCTTCGTGAAGGTTACCATACGCATAGAGAATGCATTTTCAACATCGAGTGGGTAAGGGGGCTGAATAAAGTCTTGATAGACAACCACTGAAATGAGGATAGTTGCATGTAAACTTCTTCGTGAAGGTTACCATACCCATAGAGAATGCATTTTTCACCTCGAGTTGGTAAAGGGGGAAAGTCTTGATAGACAGCCACTGAAATGAGGACACACACTATAGGTAGCTGTGCCATTGGGGAGAATGCATCAAGCCTTCTGCTTCTTAATAGATCCATTTGGATGGCATTTCACCGTGAATACCCACTTGCAACCAACCATTGTAGCATCATGTGAGGATCAACAAGGCTCCATGTTCCTCGAGAAATCAATGTTGACATCTTGTCAGTGCTAATCATTGCAATTGGAGAAGAAAATGGTCAAAGGTCCATTAATTATTATAGAGGAACTGTGAAATTGAGGCCTAAGAAAGGATTAATTTAAGGTCCACCCCTATTAAGAGTGGGGGCAACCACTTTGTATTAAATAGCAAAAACTTTGTCACCGCTAAATCTATCCAAAATAAAAACAAAGGGGCTTTGTATTGATATCAAATCCAACTAACGAGCATGGCTCTTAATCCTTAAGACTATCCTACATCCCAATACAAAAAGAAACTTCCAAAGCTTACAAATTGCTTGTGTTGGGAAGATATGTTGGCCATCGACATGTATTTGCAGATTGGATGCATTGTACACAATTTGGTGGCTTTCCACAGTGCAATGGGCAAATCAAAACTGTCATCTATAGGATCCTTTGCCTGAACTAACCCAAGTTTAGGAACATTAGAAACCACTACCTTGGGCTAATGAGGTATATTGGAGTCTTCTTGAGAATGTGGTACACTAGTAGTCCCTGGAACATTAAAACTAGGAGTAGCATTAGTACTGTTAGGTGTAGGGATTACCTCAGGTGCAGATGACTAACTAGGTTCAGGAGGAGGGGGATCCATCTGGCAGTGAACATAAATCATCGTGAACCTGTTTTCTTGGCCATCAATGGGAGTAGGAATAGGAATAATTGCCTCTTCCTCAGAATTAGGAGTAGTAATTTGTGAACCAAAAGTGGAATATTAGGGTACAAACTCATGAAAGATGGCATCATCACTCACATAATAACACTGACCAGTAGGATCATGGCATCTATAACCCTTCTGAGTCCAAAATAGTAGATAACAATCAATTTATTAATAACTAGTAAGGATGGCGTCACCCCGATAGGAGAGAGGAACACTATTCTGAATGAGAATCGTGCGTGTATCATCAAGAATATGCCTGTGTTTCCTCTTAGCAATATCATTTTGTTGCAAAATGTAAGGACAACTAGTTGGTGAAGTATGGCACGCTTCTAAAAAAATGAATGAAGCGATGGAGTGTAGAATTCCAATGCATTGTCAGAATGAATAATTTTTACATTAGCAGCAAACTGAGTTTTTATTTCCACTAAAAAGGTTTTGATAATATCACTGGCATTAGACTTGGACTTAAAGGAAAACACCCATGCTACCGCTTTTCAAAAAAACACCCATGACACTCGAGAGTAGTCATCAACAACAACTAAATAAAACCCTCGCCTTAAGTGGTTAGGACCACGACTCGAACCCTAAATATCAAAGTGCAATAACTAGAAAATGGACTTAGAACTCCTAGTTTGCCTATTGGGAAAGGAACTCCTGTGATGTTTTCTCAATTGGTAGGCCTTACATTGGAAAGTAGCAGTAGGAGTAATTTGAGGGATAACAAGTCGTAATTTTGGTAAAGGGAGATGGCCAAATCGGAGATGCCACGAATAGATGGAAGCACCTCTTGAGGGTATGGGAATGTATTTGGCATATGGTGACTGGAGATGGTGGGAACCCCCTTATGGTTACGGCCAATCATCTACCCCATCAGTATATCCTAAAAATTAAGAGATACAATGTCAAATATGTCTTTGCGATTGAACTCTTTAGCGATTTGGATGATAGAAAGTAAAAGGAAAATTAGGTGCCAATAAAACATTCTCCAGTCGGATATGAGGGGCAATATGAACCTTCCCCTTACTAGTGATATGGGAAATGCTGCCCATCGGCCATAGGGATAGTCAAATCTAATGGGACTTGCCTCAATTTAGAGGCTTGGCATACATCTCCACATCTGTGGTGAGATGTACCTGACTTAATGAGCCAATTAGTATCTCTTGAAGACTTAAATGTTGCACATACTAAAGGAGTACCTAAAGGGCTACCATAGGTTGCAGTGTCAGAATTCCTTGTGATTGTGGATGTTCTCAAAGTTTTCTGAGTAGGAGTGATTGTAAAACCATGCTGGTTGAGTCTATGAAGCAAATCATTATGCTTAGCCCTAGTAATAGGAGCATTCACTGGTATCATCTCTAATGTAGCAACAACCTTGTGAGCAGTAACATGCTTCCTATGCTTGGTCCAACACGTCTCCTGACTATGACCAGCCTTTTTGTAGTAAGAACATTGGGGTTTAGCACACCCTTGACCTCCTCAACTGAAGGATAGAACAGAGAGGGGGTGGCACTAGTGGACTTGGAGAGAGATCGGAGGCATTGAAGAGGAGGGTTGGAGGTATTACAAGCTAGAGGCAGCTAAAAGTAGACTTAGATGGCTTGCTGGAGGTAGAGGAGTTGATCTAGGGCTCCGACGTGAACCCCACAAGCCATAACAAACCTAGTGGTGGCACTAGGCCTCTTATTTCGGCCTTAAGATTGTTGCCAAGGGCAATATAGTCGTCGGCAACCTCCTGTAACAATTGGTGATGACCCTTGTTGGTTGTTCGATGATGACCTTTGTCGGTTGGTCGATGATCGGCAAGGTAGTTGTTGGATGGTGGCCCCTTTCTCCCGACCGGTGAACTTGATGTGCCATTAAGGCATAGGGCCCACAAGGCATATTTTTGGGTCTTTCTTCTCCCTTGGATTCAAGTTTGAATCCTAATGCAAGAGAAAAAAAAAAATCAATTATTTGGTGGATGAAAGAAAAGGGGAAGAGATCAAGAGGGTATAGAGCTTCGTCCTAGGACCATCACTCTGATACCATGTTGGAGGAAATGATCTAGCTCTCTCTCAAAGGAAATCCTAGAGCCCTATATATAGGAGGGGCTGGGAACAATTACATATGAGCCAAAGAAATAATAAAAGATGAAAAATAGGAAAACCTACATATCTCTTGCAAATATAGAATCACAATTCACAATATTGCTACTTTGTTCCCAACTACCACTAAACATTAGTACTTACTGACTAAATTCACTTGAGTCCGAAGAAAACTAACCTCAAAAATCTTGACTTTAGTCAAATAAGGCTCCCCAACTTTTCCCAAGCTCTGCATGTTCTATTCCGTGTGGTTGAAATGAGGCACTTCTGGCCATTTTATAGGTTAAACAGTAAGGAAAATACATTTTTCTTGGAAAAGGGAAAAATTCAAAAATATCTGTAAGGACAATATAATGTCAATATATGTCATCATCTAGGTTCATATCAACGAAATTTCATCTGCATACTTCAACATCATATCGGTAAAATTTTGAAAGTTTGTTGTTGATTTCCTATAATTTCTATATGACTCCTAGGCACCAGTATGGAACTTTGGTCAAAATTGTAGATATTGAAGGCATGCTGGAGGTATGACATTCCTTGCTCTTGCACCTCTTTCTCCCTTGAAGTCACAAGTCCCTTCTCTGTCTCATTGCTAAATGTCTCTCTCCATCTACCCTACATCTGCGTTCCTTGAAATCGACTCTTTTCTTCCCTCAACCATTTCCACAAACCCCCCCTCTCTATTCTGATCTCCAACAATTGGAAGTGCCTTCCCCCTTGTCTCTATTTCTCTTTTTCTCTTTGGTTTGTCATCTTTTTGTTTCTTTCTCTCATGTAATATTTTCTCTCTCATAATCAAATTGAATAAAATATTTTATTTTAAATGCACCAATATTCTTATGGACTATGATAAGGGTTAGATCTCAAAAGGTTGGAGCTTCTCTTTCAGTAGCTCCCTATTTGTCTAGTCTAGTTTAGCCTTTCCAAGCATGTATAGTTTTTGGCCTTGTCATTTCTCCCCTGCTTGTCTTGCATAGGGGTGTTCATAACTGGTCTGATTTGATTTTGACACATTTTTCCAAATCAAACCAAAATTTTGATTCTCTAGAAATCTCAAATTGAAATCATACTAGTTTTCCGATTTTTTGATTTGATTCATAAAATTATTATAACAAGCTCATTTTGGGGTGAGCCAATTTGGTCAGACTCTCTAACTAGAGACAACTTAAGGGTGAAAAAAGACCAAGTAATTTACTAGAAAACATAGGGGACTAATGAAGACATAGATGAAACAAGCAACTCTCTGCCACATAATTGTCATTTGACATTAATCTTAGACATGAAATTTAATATACCAAAAGAAGGTAATCAATGTAGTGATTAGAGTATAACCCTGATGAACCTTGATGCTAGTGGTTGAGAATGTTGGTAGAACAATGTAATAGGGAATGGGGAAGGGTCAGGACTCAGGATATCGTTGAAAGGGGTTAGGGGTGGCCTTTTGGAATTTGGATTTCTTTTATTAAATAAGTTAAAAACTATTTTGGTATGGGTCAAGATAGGTTTCAAAGTAATGAACCAATTTTTTCGGTTCTTATTTGTAGAACCAAAAACTGAACTGAACCTGACCTTTTCAGTTTGGTTCGGTATGGTTTTGCAGTTCGATCTAGTTTTTCATTTTTATTGGCTATTGGCTAGCACCATTCTTGCCAGCTAATTGATGAAATGTGAGTCTGGCAAATGGGTTGCTTAGTTCTCCACTTGGACTATAACTGGACTCGCGGATTTGAATCTTGAGATTTTCATACAATGATCCCAAGGACTATTCACCTGATTTGGGCCTGAAAAACTCTCTTTGGGGCTGAGGTCAAGGTGGAGTTGTTCCTAGGAAGGGGAGGCATTGAAATTCTGATGCAGGGTCTCAGTGGATGCTGAGGGTCCAGCCACAGCAGAGGTACCCTGGTATCGACTGACCCTTGTTTTCCACTGATTTGGGGATTTCAGTTTCCCACACACCCCTTTCCCTTCTTCCTTCCTCGTCCTTAAGGGCCGAAAAGATGAGCTACATCAGAAGGCTCACTCTTGGTTTACAAACAAGTTTTAGCTGAGGACGTCAAAGTGGAGCCTGTCCTTGGTGCCTACTGGGTTAGAAACCTCAGGGACTTGTGGGACTTTCTCTTGGGTCATGCAATCAGCTCTCTTCAAGTCCTTCCTTGTGTTATGAGCCTTTGTATGCGGCATTGGAAAATCTGTCTCTATTGTCATCTTGCCATGTAAAGTCAGCTTGTTTTTTTTGTGTCAAGTAAAGCCCCCTATTGGCATCCAAGAGGTCACAGGATCTAATCCCATGGCCCATACATCTACCTTCTCAAAGGATTTTTTTGTCTCAAACTTAAATTTTACTAATTTCATACAGTATTCCCTGTTAAGGTTGGAAAATGCTTAGCAGGATGATCACTAGCCGTATGTGATCATCCTTCTTTCTTGATTGGTTGGACAAGGCTTTGTTGTCCTGGGAAGACTGTAAGCCTGTGGATGTCATCCTTTTCCTCTTCCCAAAGAAAGAGGATTAGTTATTATCGTTGTTTGCTGTGGATTTTGTTACAAAATTGCATGTGGACTGAAATAAATGTAGCTTCTTTTGTGGGCCAAATAAAGGGTAACATCTTGTAGGAAATAATCTTCATCAATCATGAAAAGTTAAATAGTGACATTTACAGATATTAAATGTCAACTCTTCACCCTTTCACGAGATTTTTTTCCTACTTTATGTCTGCTTGACATGGTTATAGTGATGTTGATTGCTTGGAAGGTAATATCTAGTATCATGGCTTGTATTTTTTATGCCAATCTATATCTATTGGTATTTTATTATTTTATTTACATTTTCAGGGTGAGGTAAGTTGGGGGACCTGAAATGGACAAGAAAGGGGATTCTGGAAGCCCTGGATGGACTGCTTCTTTGATGCAGACAACTGAAGATGTAGCTAAAGCTGTTGGTGCTGTGCATTTGGTGCGCCCATCTGTAGTTTTTTCATCTAAAGATGAAGGTAGCAGTAGTCAACTCCAGAAACTGCAGCACCAACTGTCGAAAGTTATCAAAGGTTTTTCATCTCCATTAAAAGAAAAGAAAAAAACATACAATCCAGAAATATTGACCTCCCAGAAGCGTCAATGGGCAAGGTTCCAATTACGATCCTTGGTAGCTCCTCTGCCTTTTCCAAACCAATTGTTGTATCCATTGCTATACTGATTTTCCATTGCGTAAAGAATTTATGATGTGTCTTGATGGTTTTATATGTAGTTTTCTATAGTCGAATGTGTTCACCCTATGTCTTCAATATTGCATGGTGAAAATATTTATTTTCCTATTTTTAGATTGATTGGTTAGTTTTCATTAATGTCATTATTGATGGAAAATGTTGTTTTTGAAAAGGAATAGGATGGTTACTGGATAGTAGTCATCCACTTCATTGCTCCTCAACTCAAAAAGAATATTATATATCATATGTCTAGTGGTGGGAAAATCTGAAAGCCTCCCTCACTACATTTTCACACCATACCCTCTCACCATGGAAGAGCACCCCCATTCTGTTGTAGCTAGATTGACCATAATGCAACATATTAAATGAAACACAAACACACACGGGAAACGTGATATTATATGGAAAATCTGTTACGGGAAAAACCACGGGAGCATAAACTTCACAAGGCCCTAGTGCCCACTAAGAACTAGAGATTTTGTTTTCATTCATAGTAACAACTTAAGAGGTTGGGGGCTGTGTTACACAATTTATAGGAGGATGGGATACATGGACCCACACCCAAGATCTGTATATCTATTTACAAGTATTTTACACCACTCAACATTCCCCCTCAAGTTGGGTGTAGAGGTTACATGCTCAACTTGCCTACGCTCTTCTTATATTATCTTGGGGCAAGCTCGTTCATGAAGACATCAACTACTTGATTTTCTGACTTCAAATAAGGGAGATAGAGATCTTCATAATCAATCTTCTCATGAATAAGGTTCAACATGCTTGGTCCTATAACGCATGATTGGATTGTTGGCGAGGTAGATGGTGGCCTTCTTGTCATGGTAAAGCCTCATGGGTATAATAGGTCGAATCCCAATATCAACAAGCAGGAGTTTTGCCCACAACATGTTAGTAATCTCCAGTCATAGCTCTATACTTAGCTTCAGCACTGGTTCTTGCACAGACAATTTGCTTCTTGCTCCTCCATATGATAAGGTTTCCAACTTCCCAACAAGATATATTCAATACCCTTTAGTAGATTGCCTATCATCTACAGAGCCTGTCCAACAACATCGGTATAAGTTTCAATGTCCAACCTATTTCCCTTGGTGAACATAAGGCCTTTTCGAGGATTTTTCTTTAAATATTGGAGGATACGGTTGATAACAAGGAGATGAGCATCCGTTGGGGCATAGGTGAACTGACTGACCACGTTAACCCCATAAGTGATATCTGGTCAGGTTAAAATAAGATAAATCAATTCCCACAATCTTTTGATATTTGTTCTTCCTTGGTTCGTCTAGTTGCTTCCTCTCATTTAGGCTTAGGGGATGATTTACCTCAATAGGAGTGGAAATGGATCTACACCCAAGTTTTCCTATTTCTTTTAACAAATCAAGAACATATTTCCTTTGACACAAGAGAATGCTATCCTTAGACCTTGCAATCTCTATCCTAAGAAAGTATTTTAGTCTCAGCCCAAATCTTTCATTTCAAACTTGCTAGCCACTTAATTTTGTTGATTTCTTCCTCATCACTCTTGGTGATAATCATGTCATCAATGTACATAATTAGCAAGGTAGTCTTGCGGGCATTTAGGTTCGTAAAGAGGGTGTAGTCACCATTTTCTTGCTTATACCCTTGATTTTCCATATCAAGGTGAAGATTCAGGAAGGCATTTTTTACATCCAATTGATGGAGTTTCCATGAATAATGAATCGTAATAGCAAGAATAATCCACACGGAATTCATTTTAGCTACTCTTAAAAAAAAAAAAAAATTCATTGTAGCTAGAGGAACAAATGTCTCAGAGTAGTTACCTCCATATTTCTGCGTGAATCCCTTTGCTACCAAGCGAGCTTTATATCTATCAATCTACCCATTTGCTTTGTACTTGATGCTGTACACCCACTTTGAGCCAACTATATGAGCATCCTTGGGAGTATCAATCACATTCTAGGTATGGTTCTTCAATAGAGCGATCATCTCCTCCTACATGGCCTTTACCCACTTAGGGTCGAGTTGTGCCTTAACAACATTCCTAGGGATTAAGAAGCATATGCAATTGGTACTCAATCTGGAGTAAGCCACGTATCTGTTTATCGAATGTTTTGTGCACTCTCTAACTCCTTTCCTGAGAGAAATAGGCATGTCTTCAACATTTGAAGCATTTAAAGAATCTTCGTGAATGCCATCTCCTACTAATATATCTCCATCATCATTATCATCCAAAACGAGAGTAGGAGTGACAATCAAGTTTTCTGTAGTGCTAGAGTTTTGTGATGATGATCAGGGAAATGAAGGAATAGGATTATGATTGGCTTCCTTAGTCCTTGATGTTTGCTCATGTCTTCTGCCTTACGGCCCTTACCTTTTATGATGGAATAAGGTATCATTGCGGTTGTCAAAGAACGAAACACTGTTGCGGTTATCATTTTCTTGTTCCTCATGTTGCTCCCCTTGCTCATCACAACCATTAACTATACCATCGGAAATATCAAATCGAATGCCAAGGCCCTTTTCACCTATGCACCAGGGTCTTCTTTTCAGTTTATTGCAGGATGCTCAATTGGGAGACACGATCTTCTTCTCTTGGAATATTGCTTTTTGAAAAGGTTAAGGGTGCTGCCCTTTGCCCAGTCCTTGTATTGAAATGGTTTGGACTTGAACTTTTGGATGGATAAGTGGCTCTTGTGGTCCTATGGTGTGCTCTGTTTCCGGACCTTTTCCATTTGGCATCATACAAGGAGTTATCTCTTGTTGACTGTTGGAGAGGATTATCCAAATATGGTTGGTTATTTAGTGATGCTTTTTGGATGCTCGGGTTGAAGATCTTCTAAGGTCTCATGATGAATCTGGTAGTGTGCATCTGGGTAGCATCGGAAGTGACTCTTGGCAGTAGGATGTTGGTCAAGAAGTTCTAACTGCTTTATGTCCACAATTGCTGAGTTGTCATGATGACCTCTTGAAGGATTGTTAGTAGTGTAGGTTGCTAAGTCACCTTGAAAGGAGTCTTGCTTCAAAGGTGGCTTGAAGGAAATTTTGGGAACCCTAGACATCTGTTCAGGCTCTTGGAAATTGAGAAGAGAGTTTTGTAATGAAAGCTTGTAGGAGATTGTTGGCACCTTAGATGCCCTTTCTTGCTCTTTCTATGGTGATAAGGATATTGATCTCTTTCTTTACATTGACTATGCAAGAGGGGTTGGACTGGAGCTTCTATATCATGTATTGTTATTTCTACTTTCAAGGCCTTTTTGGAGATCATTTTAGAAGAGGATGGCTGTCTCAAGGACAGGTGCAGTTCCATTCAAGGAAGGGGAGGTCTTCCTATGGATCCACCTATCTTCATGGGAATGATATTGTTTTAAAGGCATCCTAGCCTTATATTGAAAGTATATGCCACAGGTCGAAATCGTTGCTACTGGGTTGGGGGGTAGCATGTAGTTTTCATGAGATGAACTTCTTTAAAGCGTAATGCATTATTAGTATAAGTGGATGGCTACCAACCTTGAGTAGACATTCTTTTAGCTTTCAACAAAAAATTGTATATTCCCTCAAAAAAAACAAAAAAAAAACAAAAAATTGTATAACATGAATATACTGTTTTGTGAAGAATGCATGCTGTAGTATTAAACTTTCTTATTGTTGTTTTTGTTTATTCTTTTTGTTCTTTTTTGCCCTTGTTTAAAAGACCATGCAACTTTCTTTTACTGTTTCCATGTAACTCGGGAACAGAGGACTGTTGCTGAGGCAGTTAAGTGGTTTAATGATTCACTCTTAGGGTATTAGTATTGGTATAACTTCTTGTACGCTGCTTGATTACTTCATTATTTTGATGCTAAGAAAGTAGGTGCTATGTAGCTAAATCTTATGTGCAAAATTAAACCTTATATTTCCGTCACATGATCTTGTAAAAAAAAATTTTCATCACTTGATTTGTTAATAGCTTATTTTAATCAGGATCAAAGGCCACTCAAGGAACCTTCCAGGATTTTTGAGAGCTTGGTAGTTGTTGGACTTCCTCCAAGCTCAGATGTTCAGGCATTTGAAAAACAGCTATTTGAAAAGACCTCATATGGCTCAAGGAGATTGAAAAGTGTAATAAATAATCTACAATCAGTTGAAGTTGAGGTTAATCTTGAACCTCAGGTATGGGTCATTTCAATTTGATCTACTGGGATAGTCAATTTTCATCTTATTTTTGTCCATGTGATTTCATAGTTGGTAAATGTACAATGGTAGGAGTCTACATTTAATGAGAGTCATCTTTCAGGAACATGCTTATCATTTTGTACTCTATTGCTTCGATGCAAAGAACCTAATATTCTTATGTTTTTCACTTGAATGATATTGTCGAAAACAGATCCACTTCATTTGTGTTCAGTTTGTGAACTGTTATTCGTTATTATTAGATTCCTCTCATACTTTGTATCGGAAATATGCAGAAGTATGGGGTCTTTTAGTCCATTTCTTTTTTTTGAAAATGTCTTTCGGTCCATTTCTGATCCATGGATATCATGTTTTTTTGTCTTTCTTTCAGGTTTTGTTTGTATATCCTCCTGAGAAGCAATTACCTCTCAAATACAAGGACCTTCTTTCCTTCTGCTTTCCTGGTGGTCTTGAGGTGTGATGCTGTATCTGGTGTCCATACTTTGTAGCTCACTTTCTTGATTAGAGATATGCTTTCGGTGATATTTGTTTTGTATTAATTATTAGCTTGAAGAATCTCAAACTTATCTAGATTTATGACTATTTATAGAATGAAGAGAGTGAATTTCAAGATTGTCCCTCAACTATGTTGTTATGATCCATGCAGCTCCCAGTTTTCTTTGACATCTCCTCTACCACCATCCTCTTGAACTGTCACACCATTTTCTTTCTACATGTGATGTTATTCAGTTGAAGAATGATGGACGGGTTGACCTTTTGCGTGGTATGGTGCCTCTTTCAAAATCTTTGCTTAAGAGGTAGAGGTTTACTGAGGGAACCCTTTTTTTTGGGTTTCTTTGGGAGTGGGGCTGGCATATGGGGTGATGAAATATAGGAGAAAGAAAGGTGGTGTTTTGTGCCATCTTGGGCTTCTTAGACTCTGCTTATTAATCAATGTCATGGTGTGGATCACCATTCCCAAGAACGGGCCTTGATGGCCACTGTCTTTCTCACAATTGCCCTGGGGCCCTTCATTGTGGAGCCATAGAATCTCATCCAAGTGGTGTGCTCCTCTGCAAAAATAAACTCCTAAGATTCAGAGTACACTAAAAAGGAGTAGATGATATTTTAGGACAGAATTTCTATGTTAGTGGCAAAGCAAGGTGACAGGCTCTTTAATCGCTTGATGCCAGATGCAACGAAAAGGCGATCACCCATTTGAATTGAGGCGACTAGTTTTTTGTTTCTTTAAAAATTGAATATGGACCTAGGTTATTGAATATATGTCTATGTTAGAACAATACACATAAATATGTATAGCAGTAACATTATCTTAGTTTAACATAATGCATAATGGCCTTCAAAACAAAAAACATATTGCATAACAGTAACATTGTGTTATATATTTCATAATAGTACATATAAGCAATAACAATATGTATAAATATTAACAATAGCATTACGCTTGATTGAACATATATGTATATACACTTAGATATATGTATAACAATAACATTATACATATAATGTTGTACGTATAATTATATGCATGTATGTTATGTTACTGCATCGTATAATATATAGTATGTGTTGAAAGATTTTCATATTTTCATCTTTTCTTTTGTATTTATTTCATTACGTATTCTTTATTGACTTCGAGTAGAGGGGGTATGTTTACTATTTTCCCTTGGCCTCCTCCCTATAAATAGAGGCCTAGGGTTTCATAGGGAAATGATTTTGCATCATTTTTCTCAACATGTTATTAGAGTGGCGGTCCTAGATTGGAGTGCTATACCTCCTTAATCTCTCTTCTCCTTTCTTTGACTTTCTCCATCAAATAAGCATTAGGGTTTCTTCTCTTTTATTGGGATCCTAAATCCACCAAGAGAAGAATCTCCTGCATTGGGGATTGTGTCTTTGGCTACCTCTAACCTAAGGATATGGTAGTTGCCTTCACCGAAAAGACTGGAGGAGGGTCTCCACCACCAGCAATCGCCTCCAACTCACTGGTGGAGGGGTCGCCGGCCCTTGTCTGACTAGTTGGACCCCTTCCGTCCAGCGCTCGCTGCTAGTAGTGTCACTGGTAGGCCTTAACCTACCAGCACTGCCTTTAGGTCTACAGGAGAGAGGGAGAGTATCAAGGCACCCTTTAGGCCCATTTAGGGCTTGAAAGGGGTCATCCTAGACCCCATGCTGTTCCTGCTCGTGTTCGGCGATCGTCGGAATATTGTAGCAGTCGTCGAAGCATCGTTGCGACTGTTCTTATTGCCCAACAACTATTTTGAAGGAAGAACAAGAGTTTTTTTTGGCTATGTTGTAGGTTACTCTCCATCTGTATGGCTGTAAAATAAGTAGGGGATGATTTTTATGCACCAATAGGGATGATTTCTCACATATTTGAAGTGGTGGGACTCTTCCTGCTCAAGGAGAAGGAAGTTATAGGGAATTCAAGAGCCTCTTCTTTTGCCCGATCACAATGTTTGATGGGTACAATTATGCACTTTGGTTGCAATTAGTCCTCAATGTAGTTGAGGGTCATGATAAGGAGCATATATTACTCAAGTTGGAGCCCATCGAAAAGGTTGGCAAGTATGCCACATGGAAGGAGGATGATGTCATGGTCAGGGCGTGGATCATAAATACAACCATATAGCAGATTGCTACATAGATTAAGATTGAAGGAAATGTAGGAAGTACTTTGCTATACATACTCTCAGGACAAGAATGCAACACACATTTTGCAGCTCCACATGTCATCACCATATGAGGCAAGATGGCAGGCCATTTACTTAGTACTGCTTTGCATTGAAGTCATCCTATGAGAGGCTAAACGCTTACATTGAAGTGTGCTCCTGCAAGTCGTAGAAACTTTATAGGACATAAACCATGGTAACTGGGTTGGACCTCGCTTATGAGGTGGTACGATCCCAGATGTTGACATTGTCAGAGATATTCACTATGGAAGAGGCATATAATTGCCTAAGCAGGCTTGGGGTGTCCCTCTCACCGTCCACACGTGTTAAGCGCACATCCGCTATGGCAGCTTTAGAGGGAAGAGGCGGAGGCATTGGACATTTTACCCATGGTCGTGGACGAGGATGAGGAGGTTAGGGGTCTGCTAGGCCCTAATGTTCACATTGTGGGAAACTAAGTCATTTTGAGGATGCTTGTTGGACCAAGTATGGAAGACCTATTAGTGTACATTAGGTGTTGCTGGATCAGAGATTGGTTTGGAGTCTACTCTTATTACTAGGGTAGAATTTGATGAGTTGATCCACAGGCTCTTACATCATGGGTTATCAATATCAATAGGTCCTGTTGTTGCCACTTTGAGCCCCTTTTCTGGATTTGGAGATACTACAGTCGTTGCCAAGTCATTAGGTATCTATCTTGCATGTCATTCTGGGGTTGACGATGTAGAATGGTTGGTTGATTCTGGTGCCTCTCGACATATCTACGGGAATGCTTAGCAGCTTGCTAGATTACACCTTGACTTATTAGGGAGGACCATAGTTGTGGCTGATGGATGGAATTCCTCCATCATGGGCCAAGGGGGGTTCAGATAGCTATACGATTGCAAAATGTTCTTCATGCTCCATATTTTCCTTTAAACCTTCTTTCAATTAGTCATATTACAAAAGATTTGAATTGCCAGGCCATATCTGATGCTGTCACTTGTGTTTCAAGATATATTGATAGGGCAGGTGATTGGCTATGGTCGTGAGGAAGGGAGGGTCTATTGCCTTCTGTAGTCGTTAATGTAGGCTAGGTTACTATTTATGTTGGAGGCTCCTTTAGTAGTTTTTAACACCTGGATTTAGGCATCTTCCTTTGACTAAGCTACGACGAGTCATATTGCAAATTTCACCCATCGACACTTTCTAGTGTGAGACCTATCAATTAGGAAAGCACCATAGGAGCTCGTTTCTTAGTCGATAGTGTTGTAGTGCAGAGTATCTTTTCCACTTAGTTCATTTTGATGTTTGGGGCCTGAGTTGTATTCCTGATCATATGGGACACAGGATTTATCTTGTGGATATTGATGATTCCTCTAGATTGTCTTGGGTGTTTTTGTTGAAATGTAAGTCTGAAGTTGGTGGTGTAATAAAAAACTTTCTATTTGAAATAGAGAATCAATTTGGTATCGGTGTGAAAATTGTTAGAATTGATAATGTTTTGGAGTTTTGTACCCATTCTCTTTAGTCTTTCTTTTAGGGGTATGAGATAACCCACTAAATAAGTTGCCCACATACCTCCCAACAAAATGGTGCTGCAGAAAGAAAACATTGCTTCATCTTGGATGTTGTTTGAACCCTCCTTGTCCAGAATAGCATCCCTCTTTCCTATTTGGGAGATGCTGTGTTCACTGCATGCTATTTGCTAAACTGAATACCCTCTACTATGCTTGATGAAGAGGCTCTTTAGTCCCTTATGTTCCCTGACAAGGAGTTTTTTGGGGTGCCCCTTAAGGTCTTTGGGTGTGTGTCCTTTGTTCATTTCTTTGATCCAAGCATGGACAAGTTGTCACCTAGAGTTGCCAAATGCATATTTGTGGGATATGCTCAGAGCCAGAAAGGGTATAGGTGGTATGATCCTATTGGTAGGTGCCATGTTTCCTTTGAGTTTGTCCCATATTATTCCTCGATGGGTTCTCGTAATGTTACTTCTACCCTTGAGAGTGAGTGTCTTTCCTATTCTGACTCCTAATGTTGAGCAGCGATCGATGCCTGATGTTGGACAGGATATGAGATTCAGGCTAGTATATTCTCATAGGCCTAGATAAGATCTCCCTCCTCCAATCCCAACACCATCATCTACTCCTGAGGTGATCCCTCCTTCTGATAGTATTGATATTCTATCTAATTCTGATGTACCAGATACTGACCAAGGCATTCCTACACCTCATAATGACTCTTCACCACCAGAGTTGGCTGAGACAGATGAGTCAGTAGATGATCAGGGGGATGTTGATCTTAATATGTCGATTGCCTTACGGAAGGGAACTAGAACATGCACTCTTCACCTTATTTCTAAGCATGTGTCTATGGCTTGGTTGTCTCCAACGTACAAGTAGTTTGCCATGTCTTTCTCTAGTGTGCAAGTACTTGCTATGCATTAGCAAGCACTTGGAGATCCGAAGTAGTGAAAGGCTATGGAAGATGAGATGTTAGCTCTACTCTTACGTTGGACATGGAGCCTTGTTGACCTACCATCCGATGCTACTATTGTAAGATGCAAGTGGGTCTTTACAGTTAAATATTTTCCTGATGGATCTTCAGAGCACTGGTAGGAGAGATTGGTGGCGAAGGGATATACATAAGCCTATTGGATCGACTATTTTGACACTTCTCGTTGACAAGGCCCCCTACAGTTTGGATTCTCATTTCGATTACAGTTCATCTTGACTGGCAGCTACATTAATTAGACATCAAAAACTCCTTCCTTTACGGCGATCTCGAAGAGGTCTATATGCAGCAGCCCCCTAGATTCAAGGTAGAAGGGGAGTGTTCCAAGTTCTGCAAATTGCATAAGGCCATTTATGGTCTTACGTAGAGCCTACATGTGTGGTTTCAGAAATTATTTGAAGTTGTTGAGGACATTGGGTTCAAGAGGTCTACGACACATCACTCCTTGTTTGCGAGGAAGACCGATAAGTGGAGGGTTGTGATGCTAGTATATGTAGATGGCATTATCTTGATTGGACATGATAATCGAGGTATCAGCACTACCAAGGAATTTTTGGTGAAACCCTTTGTTATGAAAGGTTTGGGCTTGCTTTGATATTTTCTGGGCATAGAAGTTGCTTACGATGCAAACGAAATTGCTCTTTCCAGAGAAAATATGCACTTGATCTTCTTCAAGAGACAAACGTACTTGGTGCCAAGCCAGCCTCCATCCCTATGGACTCAAATGTGCAGTTGTATGAGGATGACTTTGCTTTGGTGGATCAAGGGAGTTTAGATGCCTTGTAGGAGAGCTGTTGTATGTGACAGCCATACGACTTGATATTGCCATTACTGTTAGTAGGGTAAGCCAGTTCATGGATGAACCACGAAGAATTTGTTGGGATGCAGCAATTATGATTCTTAGGTACTTGAAGCCTACACCAAGGAAAGGATTACTTTTTACCTAAAGTGATTCCTTTGGAGTGATGGTATATACTATGCAGACTACATTGGGTGTTGAAGGATAGGAACTCCACTATGGGGTTTTGTATGTTCGTTGGAGGAAATCTTGTCACATAGTGGAGTAAGAAATAGGCTATAGTGGCAAGGACGAGTGCAGAGTTTGAATACAGGGCTATAGCCTAAGCCACAACCGAACTAATGTGGATTCGATCTGTACTTATGGATTTTTAGGTTCTTGTAGTTGATTCTATGGAGATGAGATGTGATAACAAAGTTATATTGTTCATTGCCAACAATCTGGTCTTCCACGAGAGAACCGAGCACGTGGAAGTAGATTGTTGTTATACATGAGATATGATTTCAAAGGGGTGCATTTCACACCATGCACATGTCATCTGAAGATTAGGTGGCAGATATGTTCACTAGTGCTTTTCTTCGATCCATCTTCGACAGATGTTCCAAGTTGAGTATGATAGACATCTATGCTCCACTGCTTGAGGAGGAGCATTGAAAGATTTTCATATTTTCATCCTTTTTCTATATTTGTTTCGTTATTTTCTGTTGTCTTAGAGTAGAGGGGTATGCTTATTACTTTCCTTTGCCTGCTCCCAATAAATAGAAGCCTAGGGTTTCATAGTGAAACGATTTTGCATCGTTTTTCTCAATAGTATGCAATGGTACATGTGACATTTTGTGTTAAGCTACCAACATATATTGTTGAGTTATTTATTTTCTATTTTTGTTATGCTTTTAGAGTGAGGGCATACTCGTACTTTTATCCCTTTGTGCCTCTTTATATAAAGGTACATAGGGTTTCTAATAAATGTTTGATGGCATTACAACTTAATATGGTCTCAGAGCAACG
Source organism: Thalassia testudinum (assembly GCA_037157565.1). Lineage (NCBI taxonomy): Eukaryota > Viridiplantae > Streptophyta > Magnoliopsida > Alismatales > Hydrocharitaceae > Thalassia > Thalassia testudinum. The sequence continues at coordinate 53,436,627 of JAZHRO010000078.1, forward strand.
GTCCTAGATCGAGGTTCTGATATCCCACTAGAATTCAACCTCCTCCCCCTCCACTAAACCTTAACTCGCCGACCTCCCTCTTGGCCGCCGCCCCCCATTGACCGGTGGTCACGCGACCCAACATTGCCGGTTAGGAGGGCAGACCCCGCCATTGATGGCCTGAGGGTCTCCATTGCCTGCCGTTGCTCCCCTTGCCACATGAGGGCATCGCACCACCCTGCCCATTTGAAGGGGGCTGCTGCTGCTGCTGTCCTCTTGCGTGGCCACTGCTACCGATCAGACCCCTTGGGGGGTTCGGTTACTTGAGGGCACCTCGCCGCCTTGCCTAGTTGAAGGGGTCGTTGCCGCCGCCTTCCCCTTGCATGGCTGTCACTACCGGTTTGGTCACTGCTGCCGCCCCTCTCTTGGGCTGCCGGGTCTCTCTCTTCACCTGAGGGTGTCGGAGGACTTCTCCCCCTCTCTTCTCTACATCAAGTAGAGGTTCGCAAGGAGGAACAACCCCTTTAGGGTCTTATCTAGCCTCGAAGGTGGTTGTCATGTTCTAACATCCCTTCGTTTAGATATGTGAGGGTGTTTTCACATCGACGTATGATCTGAATTTTACTGCAGAAGCTTGAGTTTTTTCGTGCTTCCTACATGTTGGAAGATATGGAGACCAAGAAGGAGCTTTTTAGCGACTTGACGGGGAAGATCTCTACCTCGAGCGCATCTTTTTTTATGTAGGGTACTTCGATCAAGTTGGATGGGACCAACTTTTTGTTATGGTCTACCTTTCTTACCTGATTTGTGAAATCGTGTCGGAAGAAATACGTCTGTCACAGGTGCTAGATAAAACGTGGATTTCCTTAGGGACATCAGGCCACTTTTACTGCTGGTGCTTTTGTTGCTTAGATGTCTGGTACTGCTACTAGTGTCAAAGGTGTTCATAAGCCATCTTGGCTTGCAAACTTAGACGTATCCTCCCACGTCACAGGAGATGTTACGCTATTTTCGTCTCTTTGACCGCTAACTACTCCAGTACATGTTAGTGTAGCTGATGGTGCCTTGTCCCCTTTGATAGGCTTGGGTGACATCACTCTGTCCTCTACTTTGTCTCTTTCTGATGTTATGCACACGCCCAAATTTGTTTCGAGTTTAATGTCTATCAGTCATATTACTAAGGCATTATATTGCTGAGCAATGTTTTATGATCATTTTTTCTTCTTGCAAGATCTCTTGGTGATGAAGCAGATTAGTGGGGGGTTTGAGCAGGATGGCCTATATTACCTTGACCTCCCACCAGAGCATCATTCCATGGTTGTTGCCTTTGCCACTTCTGCTTTACAGTGGCATCTTAGACTGTGACATCCTAGTATTTCTGTTCTTCATCGCCAGTTTCCTGACATGCAGTTTCCCGACTCGTTTTCTTACGATGCTTGTTAACTCGACAAGTATCATAGAGTTTCCTTTCCTAGTAGTTATAGTAAAATTGAGTCTGCTTTCTAATTTGTTCATGCAGATTTATGGGGCCCATGTCGGGTCAGGAGTCTTAGAGGTTTTCGATATTGTTTGGTTTTGGTAGATGATTATACCCGTGTTAGTTGGGTTTTTATGATGGAGAAATTCGAAACCTATACTTTGATTAAAAATTGTGTGTGAAATTAAGACTAAGTTCTCTACTACTATTTGCATGTTTTGGACTAACAATGTGCTTGAGTTTGTGAATTTTACTTTGACCCAGTTTTTCAATCTCTTGGTATTATACATTAGACCTCTTGTATTCATACATCCCAACAGAATATGGTGGCCTAATGCAAATTGAGGCACCTTCTTGATGTAGCCCACACTATTATGTTTTGGATACATGTTCCTACCATCTTCTGGGCTGATGCTGTGCTTACGACTACTTTTTTGATTAATTGTGTCTTCTTCTGTTCTTGGTGGGAAGATCTCGTATTTTGTTTTGTTTCCCTATCGGGAGCTTTTTTCTCTTCCTGCAAAAGTATTTGGATGTATTTGTTTTGTTTATTTATTCAAGGTGGATAAGCTAGCTCCTATATTTGTTAAGTGCATTTTTTTGGATTATTCTAGAACCTAGAATGGGTATACGTGTTATGATCGTCTTTCACATTATTTTTATTTTAAGGATGTGACATTTTTTGAGGACATGTCATATTATACTGAATTGGATGAAAATAGTCAATTCCATTAGAAACCCTAGGCCCTCTTTATATAGACAGGGACCGTAGAGTTAAAAGTACATAAATGTCCCTGAGGGATAAAGACTATTATAGCCTTTACAATAAGATAGAAATAAAAAGGGCTAATATACACCAACACTCTCCCTCAAGTTGGAGCGTAGATATCTATCATGCTCAGTTTAGACATACAAGTATTAAATAAAGATCTGGCCAAGGGTTTGGTGAAAATATCTGTAGTCTGCTCCTCAAATGCAACTGAAGTGGTGTATAGCAGTCCCTTCTGAATAATGTCTCTGGTATAGTGACAGTCAACCTCAACATGCTTCGTCCTCTCGAGAAATGCTGAGTTGTTAGCAATGAAGGTGGCTGCTCTATTATCACTCATCTCCATGGGGCTAGAAAACTGCACTTGTAGATTAATAAGCAAGGATTTGATCCACATCATCTCAACAGTCGTCTGACCCATAGCTCTGTACTCAGACTCGGCACTGGATCTCGCAACTGTGCCTTATTTGTTGCTCTTCCATGTGATCAAATTCCTTGCTAAGAAGGTGTAGAACCCAGTAGTGGATTTGCAATCCACATGACATCCAGCATAGTCTGCATCCGAATATCCAACTAATGTTATAGAAGACTCCTTAGAGAAGAAAAGATCCTTCCTAGGAGCCTTCTTGACATATCTAAGTATCATCAATATCGCATCCCAATGCTGACGTGTTGGTTTGTTCATGAACTGACTCAGTCTCCCAACTGCAAAGGAGACATCTGGCCTTGTGACAGTGAGATACAATAGCTTGCCCACAAGCTGTCTATACTGTCTACAGTTCACCACCTGTGCATCTTCGTCATAAAGTAGCATCTTGGGGTCCATAGGAATATTGGTCTCCTTGCCCCCAAGCATAACAACCTCCTGTAGGATATCTAAAGCATACTTCCTCTGAGACAAGATCACACCCTTCTTACTGTTAGCAACCTTAATACCAAGAAAATTACGTAGGGCTCCCAAGTCCTTCATAATAAACTGCTCTGCCAGGATGCGCTTGACCTCAGCAATGCCCTACTCATCGTCTCCTGTGATAATCAAATCATCAATATAAACAAGAAGTACCATAGTATCTTGTGTAGTCCTCCTGACAAAAAGTGAAAAATCGGCTGTCGATCTCCTGAATCTAGCTGCCTTAACAACTTATGACAATCTTTGAAACCAGGCTCTAGGACTCTGTTTGAGGCCATATATAGCCTTCCGTAATCGGCATACACACTCTTGTCTCTCAAAACTAGGTGGCTGCTGCATATAGACTTCCTCTTGGTGATCGCCATAAAGGAAGGCATTCTTGACATCTAGTTGATGCAAGGGCCAATCCAACTGAACTGCCACTGCAATCAATACCCGAACTTTGGGAAGCCTGGTGATTGGTGAGAAGGTGTCAAACAAGTCAACCCCACAAGTCTGGGTAAACCCCTTTGCCACAAGGCGGGCTTTGTACCTAGCAACACCACCATTAAGATTAAACTTCACAGAAATACCCACCGGCAGCCAACAAGTGCAGCACCATCAGGAAGTGGAGTTAGCTCCTAAGTCCCACGGCCTCGAAGAGCGACCATCTCATCTTCCATGGCTGCCAGCCATTTTGGATCCAGCATGGCCTCACGGTAAGTAGCTGGAATCTGCGTAGTAACCAACGCCTATGTAAATCCAACAAATTTAGGAGATAGATTGTTAGTAGCAAGTGTCCCTGCAACAAGTGCAGCACCATCAGGAAGTGGAATTAGCTCCCAAGTCCCATGACCTCGAAGAGCAACTATCTTATCTCTGTGGCTGGTAGCCATTTTGGATTAAGCATGGCCTCACGGTAAGTAGCTAGAATTTGCGTAGTAACTAACACCTATGTAAATCCAGTAAATCCAGGAGATAGACTGTTAGTAGCAAGTGCCCCTGTCGTAGGATAAGTGGTGCAGGTCCATGGTTGCTTCCAAATGGCTATCGGAATATCAAGATCATCGCCTGACGCATCATATGTCCTGTCCCTGTGACCATTACATAGCAAGCATACGTCAGTGTCTAAAGGACTTACCTGAGAAGCCGATGGTGAAGGACGGGGTGGGGGTCCGTGATAGGTACTATGAGGGCAAACGTATGTCTGGAGTGGCTTTGTTAGGCGTGGAAAGGGATACGTAGCAGATGGTAGTGGTGGTGTAGTAGGGACAAGAATCTTAGGAATGCTCCCAAATCGAATGAGTGTATATGGTATAGGTGTCATATCACTCTCAGGAGGTATTTTAGTAGCCGTCACAGAAAAGAAAGGTACAACCTCATGAAAAGTAACATCCGTAGAAACATAATGCCGAGAAGTAAGTGGATCAAAACAACGATACCCCTTTTGTGTCCGGCTATACCCTAGAAAAATGCACTTAACTGCTCTCAGTGCAAGTTTATCTCGACCTGGTCCCAACAAATGGACAAAGGCAACGTAACCAAAAGTCCGAGGGGTGACATGAAACAGGAGGCGATCAGGATACATGACCTGAAGAGGAATCCGTTAATATAACGTAGCATTGGGCATCGATTAATTAAAAAACATGTAGTCAAAATAACATCACCACAGTAAAGAGACGGGACCAAATGATGAATCAATAAGGTCGGGCAACATCAGGAATATGGCGATGTTTTCTCTCAGCAACGTCATTTTGTTGAGAGGTATGAGGACATGTAGTTTTATGAATAATGCCACAGCTAGAAAAGAAATTGCACAAACGCATAGTACAAAATTCCAAGGCATTATCAGAATGAAAGCACTTCACTAAACACGAATGTTAAGTTTTTATTTTCTTGACAAAATTCTCAATAATGTGTCCCACATCAGACTTATTTTTCAAGAGAAACATTTAAGAAACACGAGAGAAATTAACTAAAACAAGATAATATTTATTCCCAAGTTGATTAGGAGTACTACTGGGACCCTACACATCCATATGAACCATGCCAAATGCAACAACAGATGAAACAGAGGAAGAACTGGAGAAACTAGTCCTGTGGTGCTTGCCAAGCCGACAAGCATCATAGGTGAGAGCAGTAGTGGAGGGGATATGCGGTAGAACACGTCTGAGGTGATGAATGGGTAGTTGGCCAAGGCGGTGGTGCCACTGGAGAGGATATCCAGCAGAAGCAAGGCCTTAAGTAGCAGAAGCAGCAAAAGCGGTATGGCTCAGACGGTACACCCCATGTTCCTCACGCCCTCCACCAATTGTCTTCCCAGTGAATTTGTCCTGCAAGACACAAGAGGACGCATAAAAAATAGCTCGGCAGTTTAGATTTCTGGTGATATTGCTAACAAATAATAAACTCAATGGAAAATCAGGCACATAATACACATCTGCAAGCCTCAAGATAGGAGATAAAGACATATCTCCCTTGCCAACAAGTGGCGAGTGTCCCCCATCAGCCACGTGTATTGTCCTGACAGGTGTAATAGGTGCAAGTTGGGAGAAAAAGCCTCTATTGACGCATAGGTGCTTGGATGCACCGGAGTCAATCAACCACTCACCAGAAGACAAAAGGGATGACATACCAGTCGCAGATGTCTCTGAAGAAGTAGCCATGGCTGCAGTGTTAGGAGTCTTAGAGGAGGAAGCCTGAGTCAACTGAACAATTTGCTGCTGCAAAGTTTCAATCTTAATACTCGAGGAGCTGACATCAGAGGTAGGAAGGGCTGAATCTGGGACTTTAGCTGCCTGATTGGCCACCGTTCTACCATGCTTCTGCTAACATGTATCCTCAAAGTGACCAAGTCTGTCACAGTAAGTACACGGTGTCCTATTCCGCGTACCAGAAGAACGTCCACGTCCATGACCATATGCAGGATAAAAAGTATCCCTGCCACATCCAGGGATCGCAGCCAGTGCAGACGATTGAGCAGTAGAGTCAGTAGTAGGAGAATGCATTGTAACTTTGCTAAGTCTACTATATACTTCCTCTAGGGTAGGAAGCTCGGGAGCAGTGAGAATCTGATCTTTGGCTGTAGCATATTCAGGTCTAAGGCCAACCAAGAAAAGGGAGACAACCAACTGTCTCCTGAAACTCCTCTAGGACTCACAGGCACACCCTGGCAGGTAGGAGTAATGCCTCTCCAGCATTCCCTTCATAAGTGAATAATACTATGACAGCATTCGTCCCTCTTGACATAGATAGAAGAGGTCGTAAAAGACCTGGAAAATTCATGCGGAGTTCTTGGCATGTGAATATATATCATGCAAAGACTCCCACATCTCATTCGTTGTCGTATAATACATGATCTCATCTCCTATTCTGGGAATAACTGTCTGCATCAACCATGCACAAATCATGGCATTATCACTATCCCAGTTGACATTGTGCTAGTCTTGTTCTCAGGCTCCGGATCTGTAAGTATATGGCTCTTTTTATGACCCCTGACGGTCATAAGAAAGGTCTGGGACCATGGCGGGTAGTTGGTCTTATCCAACTTAACAATAGGACGAAAGAACATGTTCTTGAGTACCCCGGTGTCCGACATAGAGCCCAAAGACACCTCAGACTGATCATCTAAAGCCATCTTCACAATCCGGAAGCCTCAATCAAGTGTCTAGGACCAAGAAACCATTAAATAATTTGAAAATCCAACCGATTCAGATCTGCATAATTGCTAAGAGGCTTCCTTGGATAGGCGTTAGCTTCACCTGGGTGCAAGGAGAACACCCAATTGAAGAAGTCTAGCCTCCTTCTTGCAACAAGAATAGGACTGCAGTCCCTAGATTAGGGCAATATGCCCCTCACGGATGCTGCACAGGGGTCAAGGATCACACTCACGGCTGCAACAAGTGGTTGCGCCGCCGCTCCCCGCTGGTAACAGCCTCAGACGACTGCCGCGATGCTGCACGGTGCTTGGCGACGGTGCTAGTGCCTGCTGTAGAGCACCGCCAACAACCCTTGGACCAGCGCGTCACCGCTAGCTACTGTAGATCGCAGCGTAGTTGCGGCATTGCTGCTGGGTCTATCGACCCTTGTTGGAGCATCATTTGGTGGTTCAGAGGCTCCCGTGCCGCTGCAACCCCGTTGCAAGGGTTGAATCGGGCCTCAGGGGCGTTGCTTCCAGCTGTTAGGGCTCCTGTGTGGGGTTAGATCAACCCTCCAAGGCTGAATCGAGCCTGAGGGGCCTCGCTGGGGGCCGCTAGGGCTCTTGCGTGTAGTCGGAGGGTCGTCGGAGACTGTTGTTGCTGCCGAGGAAGGAGATGAGAATGAGATTCACTGTTAGGATTTAGGAGGCCTTGAGAGGCGGGATACCTAGAGCCACGGTCTAGGACCGGTATTCTGATACCAAATTGGATAAAAAGAATCAATTTCATTAGTAACCCTAGGCTCTCTTTATGTAGAGAGGGACTATAGAGCTAAAAGTACATAAATGCCCATGAGGGACAATGACTATTATAGCCCTTACAATAAGATAGAAATAAAAAGGGTTAATATACACAAACATACTGCTGCAGGAAAGTCTCCTAGGGTCATATAGGATGTCCCATTGCCTATGCCAAGTGTTGCACCTCCAAGTCCCTCTAATCCTTCAGTATCTCATAATGTTCCTCTTAATCCTATTGCATATCCTAGATATCCTGAGGTGCCCACCACATATACCTTCCCTCAGCACTACATATATTGGTATAAAGAAAAATAGTATCACAAATCACTGAAATCATCCAACATACAAGAATTGTATACCGTATCTATATCCTAACTAAAGGAGAGTGCGGGCCCTCCGCTACAGCCACGTCACCTGTCTTCGATTCCGCTTCTTCCGGCTCTTCCGATCATGCTCTCTTGGCCTCACCTGAGGGATTTTTTTATTCCTTACATTGCCCTCACTCTCCCTCTCCCTTAAATTCTCACGTCTCTACCGAATCCAAAGCTTTCATTCTCCTTTCTTTTTTTTTTTTATTGACCGTTGACATTTTCCTCATTCTCAAAGAACCATAAAGAGAGTTTGTGACTTAATTCATGACAGAGATGTTCTTTTTATGATTCAACTTTCAATATGTAATGTCTCCATATGAAAACAAAAGTCATAAATATTAATTTATGCTAATATTTAACATCATCCCATTATAAAAAAAAAAACAAAAACCTCTCATCTCCTAATCCAATTATCGTCATCCCATCATAAAAAAAATCTTTTCCCCTAATTAGAGTAATTAATTTGACTTATTAAAAATATGACATTTCTACCATTATAAATGTTACATGTAATGTAAAAAAATATCCACAAAAAAATTCCTTCTCCCTAAATAAATTCCAAGGAAAAATCTTTACTTTTCCCTGAAAATAAATCTCATGGAAGGCTCCACCATTATATATTTTTACTCCAAAATCAACTGCATGGTTGTTGATTGAGGATATCATGTGTAACTTTTGCTACATTTTTTTTAAAATTTTGACAATACCCCCATAATTTATATTATTATTAATCATCAAATTTAATGTAAATAAAAATTGAATTATAGATTAAATTCTATTAGAGTAAATTTTTGAATGTTTAGTCAAATTATATATTATATTTAAATATATAAAAGTTCCATAAACTCTTGCAACGAAATGCGGGTATATCACTAGTATACCATAACCACAAAGATACATAGCATTAACAAATATTGATATGGTAAGTCAATAATATATATATATATATATATATATATATATATAGCATTAACAGATTGATATGGTAAGTCAATAACATATATGGAAAGTGCCCCTCAAAAGAACTAGGTAAGGTGTCGAGCTCTGTTGATAGAGTAATGTACGAACCTCAGAGTAGGTTTTCCAGTACACTCTCAGGTAACTACCATCAGGTTTGGTAATTGTCCTTCGAGGTGTGATATAAGGAATCATCCATAACATGATTAGGACTTGGGCAAAGAGGTGACAAGCGATAGGGTGATTGAACACAATGATAGGGGCACTTGCTTGATTGAATCCCATTGCCCTTGACCTACTCCAGACGAAATCCAAGAAATTTGCTTGGCCCAGTCTCCCGATTACCTGAGGTGGTCACTTGACAGCATTGGTTAGTGGAGCTTCGGTTAGGTGCGAGTGACAAGAGCACCTGCAAAGCCACTCTATTAGATATTGTGATTGAGTGTAATGACGTTGAATTTATCTTTTGCATTGAAATCTTCAAAAAAATTTATCTTCTGCATGGGGTTGATGTTCACTTGATAAGTTTGGTTGTGTGCATCGTAGAAATTAGACAAAAATGCATGGAAAAGATTATATGGCTTTGTTTGCTAGGAGGTGGGATGGGTAGTAGTGGCTTGCAGTCACCTCAGAAGGTGCAGGCCCTGAGGAAGGACACAGTCATTGCTGCTGGAAGAAGGAAAACACCAGGGGGCAGTGTAGGAAGAACGAATACAGTTTGTACTTTCTAACGTGCTTTTAACATTAATATGAGATAGGTCTTTGTTTGCTACTATTTTCTTATGGTTGGGAATCAAAATTGAGGAAGCCATCCATTTCAAAAAAAAAAGAAAAAAAGAGGAGCCATTTAGTCAAGGAAGATCTATAAAATTTACTGTAACCTCTTTTCTGTGGAACTCCTAGGCAGTTGCAGTAGTAGTTAAATCACTTTCTGCTTGCTACTTTCTGCATCCTCCAACTGTGTGGAGCTGGTATTCATATGGGATATTTGTCACAGGTGCATGCTGTTGAAAGAACTCCTTCAATGAGTGAGCTGAATGAAATTCTTCTTGGACAGGTTCTATTTCCATTCATTTTGTATTTTTCAATCTGCCTTGTTTTTTTGCAACTTAGAATATTTAGGCCATTGAACATTGAACACTTCTATGGAGGGGCTACGAATGCCGGATTAAGTTGAAAGTTTATACATCTTTTACTTTGCATCTGTTTTTTCACAACTCTAAATTTGTAGGAAAATATGATTTATAACCCCATTTAAAAGTGTGGTGTTGTAACCCTATTTCCCCCATCTCTGTGTGTGCATCTGCGCATGAGTATGTTTTTGTATGTGTATGGGTGTCCGTGTGCACATATTTAGTACTCACAACTGATACCAATAAATGACTTTTTTATGATAATCAATGAACATTACTATATGTATGCTTAGGTGCATGGTGAGCATTGGTAATGCATTTCTTCTTCCAATTCAGAATTCAAAAAAAATGTGAATTCAAAGTGAGTAGCCGGAGTCTTTACAAAAAGTCAGTATCCAGAGGACATGGGAGCAAGCATACTATGTCCAAAAGTTTGTTTAGTCAAGAAATTTTCTATTTGACACTCTCTGATATTCACCAATATCAATTGATAATACCGATTCTGGCTATATTTTGCTGACATTTAGGAATGGGTCATTCCAGCCAAATCAGCACAAGTGAGGCTAATAGACACACGGTATATCAATGACATCTGTTTCTATGGATACAGGTTTTAGCGAGATGTCAACAAGGCAATTGTTGATGGTGGTACTTTGGTGGATAGAACTTTGCCTTATATGTCTGTTGGTGCTAATGCAACATTGACAATTCCCAGTTGTTCTAGATCCTAGAATGATCCTTAAGGGGACAATATTCAAACCCACTGGGTGGAGCCTCAAAATTATTCATTATCCTTGGGTACAAGCCAGCTTGGAGGAAGGGCCCTTATCCCCTAAATCAGACATCCAAGGCTGACCTCTGTACCAGGGTTTTAACTGCCGATGACATGTCGGCGGCATGCTGACGAAATGGCATTTTCTTGGAAGTCACCATGCCGACATGGTTTAGTTGTTGAAAAGCATAAATTTTGCCAGCATGCCGACCATATGGGTGAATATTCTTATTCATATGGGTATGGTATCTTTTAAGATTATTTTGCTCCTCAATTCCAACCCCAAGCTCCTCCTCAAATTCCAACAAGATCACAATCATCACAAGATGGTTCTAGAACAACAGGATTCTCCCAAACACGTGCAACTAATCGTATGCGTGATAGACCATACACAAACAGTAGATTTCCCCGTCTTGGAATTTTGGTTAGTATGAATGAACATGAGTACAGACATATAATGGATTATCAGACAATGTATTCATATATGTTTTGGGAGAGTTACTGTGAAAACATTCAAAGTATTGATCGACACAATAGTCAACAATGGTATCAATCAAGTGGTGATAGTACCCATGATAGAGATATGGATCCAGCAAGACACTCTTGGTTCTAGTGAAATCTGACTTTCGAGTTCCAAGTCCCGACTTCTAAGTTTTGACTTCTGATGTATTAAGACATTACGGTTTCAACTTTTACTTTGTAACTATGTACTTTGATTCTTTCATTCTTCAATTCTTTGTATTCTTAAATTCTTTGTATTCTTCCATTATTGAATTCTCTGTATTCTTAACATGGTAAGAATATTTGATATTTCACTATTGAACTTTAACATTGTACGGTCATGTTGTATAATATTATGTAATACTCTTATTGTTACATAATCAACATTTGATTTTCTTGAAATTGATATTATTTTGGCTGCTTCTATCATTTTTGTCCGCATGCATCAGCATGCCCTTGGTGTGCCTTCGAAATGACATTTTCGGGCCATCGAAATCGTCGAAATTTGCCATTGAAAAAGGGACATTTCTACGGCGTGCCCTCGACATGCCCACAAAATGCACACATAGAATTTCATTGGCACGGCGTCGCAATCGGCATTTTGAACCTTACTCTGTATTGGTAAGCTCCAAAGTTGGAGGACTTCACTTGAGATCTCGTTAGGCATTTAACCTCCCGACTTCTTGTGTTGGAAAGTTTCCCAAGTGCTAGAGAAGCTCTAACATTTAGCATTTAGCCCACTCCAAGTCTAAATCTAGTCTTTGCTTCGTGGAACCATTCTCATGATCTCTTCAATCTTTGAGATTTTTTTTGAAAAGATAAAGGGTGTCCAACTAGCTAATGACTACAAGCCTCATTCATTTAAAAAGTTAAAGCAGCCATGATTACAAATGGTCACCCATGATTACAAATGGTCAGCCCAAAAGGAAGCCGGGGAGGATACAAATGATATAATATTCTCAACATAAGGTCTTTTGTCTCTAAAGATGACCTTGTATCATTGTAGCCAGATCCCTTAAAGTGTGGCCAGCACTTTTGCCCTTTCCTTCTTTGATACAAAATCGCAATGTGTAGATTGCCTTCCTCCATTTTGGATAGAGTTCCAAAATCTGTCTGCATTCAAGGGATCAATCTGATCATTGTGCAGTGTCCTCCACAGATTCTGAGCAAATGTGCACCCAGAAAATAGATGACTGATGTTCTCCTGCCCCATTGAACATAAGATACAAGTTTTATTTCTGTCAGCTAGACAACTTGACCTTAAAATTTTTGTCATAATCCTTCCATGCTGCAAAAGTCAGTGAAAGATTTTGATTTTCAATGGTGATTTTGCTGCCCAAATCAGCTTCAACTCTCTGATCCAGTCACTGTTTATGATAGGTTGTTGACCTCGCAATCTCTTATAAGCATTTCTTATTGAAAGGTCCCCAGAGTCCTAATACAAAGCATCCTGTCCTCCATCCGGTCTGTGTATTTTTTTTTTTGGAAGGAAAAAGGATGATTAGTGGAGGTCGGTAATTATCCAAAGAATTGTAATGTAAAAGGAATGGACTTACAAGTTTGAGAGCCAAAACTCAGACAAAAAAGAAATGTCCCTCACTATATTTTCCACCTAACACCTCTCACCGTTGAAAACCTTGCCATTCCGTTGCAACCATAAATAGAGTAGAGCAGAAAACACTGCAATCCAACCAGCACTGTCGACATCCACATGACTTAGAAAAGCCACCTAGAAGTTTTCAGCCGGAGAGTTGATCATCTCTCAAAGTCATTAATTTCTATCTAATCCAATCAATCAACTCACAAATGGGCAACTGTCTCCCATTAGAAATCCATGAATGAGTTGAGTCACTCAAGTTATTTGTCAAATAATTGCAATTTGCAGCAGTGTTAAAATATCCTTACTCCACTTCTCCTTTATGCGATCTAAATATTTAAATGCAAGATAATTGACTTTTTGAATCTCATTCATGTAATATATGTATTGTTTCAAGTCAAATGCTCGTGCTGCACCCTAAACTACTTGCTCTAAATCTTCACCTGGAAATGACTTCTTAAAATTCTTGTAAAGGTGTCTCATGCAGGTCCTATGCTCAGCTGTTGGATATGATCTAATAGCTTCTTTCAAACCCTTTTGAGAATCAGATATAATTGTTAAACCATTTACATCCTTAAAATCAATCCCTTCTTGTAAATAGCTCATGAATCATGTCCAAGATGTGGTAGATTCATCTTCTACCATTGCAAATGCCATTGGAAACAACCCATTGCTACCATCTAGCGCAATGGCTGCTCTTAATGTTCCCAGGTACTTCCCTTTAAGATGACAACCATCTAAGCCTATAAATGGCCTGTAACCATTCAAAAACCCACTTATAAATGACTTGAATGATACGAAGACCCCTAAGAATACATCATTTGGGTTTGTCATGTAATGTATCACACTCCTAGGATTTCTTGTCTTTAACTCATACACCAAACTTGGCAAACTCTCATATGAAAGCTCCATTCTCCCAAAAATTTGCTTAAAGGCCTCATTTTTCCCTCTATAAACCCTCTTGTACGGTGGACGGATGTGAAAATCCTCAAAAATTTTGTTAGAGATCTCTGAAAATTTTTTTGTTAAAGATCTCTAAGCCATCCACCAACTAAGCTTGTAATCCCGTGTTGGGAAGCCATTCATTACCAACCATTGTCACAGAGGGACATGTGTGATGACAACAAAGTATTCTCATTTTAAACTTGTTATCATTCAATCTAGAAGCATGTATTCTTCACTTGCATTCTAGGTTAAAACATCTACTTTAAGTTGAACCCTCTCTTAATGCAATGTGTGGCTAAAGCATGTCTGAAGGCCCCAACATCATTAAAGACCTTTCCAATGTACATGTCAGTACTCTCATCCTTTTCAAAGTCCCCACCATCATAATAAGAAATATCATCATTTGCGGAATCAATACCATCATTTATTAGGTCATCTATGTTAGAATTTGAGTCATCTTGAGAATCATCATCCACAGCAACATAGTCATCGTCGTCAGACTCATCTGTTAGATATTCTATTACATTATCAATTGGAAAAGACGTAGAGGCTACTCTTTTCCTCTTAGTACATGTTTTCTGTTGTATTGCATTTCTCCTTCTCATCATATTGGTACTCCCAATAGCCTCAACATTTCCCTCCATGTGCTCTCCTACTGATTTCTCTCCACTTAGATGTTTGCCTTTATTTTCAACATTACTACTTCCAATCTGCCCAACATCTAAATTTATCCCCACTCCTTTGTCCCCTACTCCATCTTTCCTCTCCCCATCTTCCCCAACTTCATGCTGCCCCACACCATCATTGGCATTAGCATTTCTATCATGAACATTATCTTCCACTACTACATTAGATGGGCCACAGTCCTTGTACTCTAACCTTTTTACTCGTGCCCCTTTAGCAAACTCATCTCCACAACTAAGTGTTTATGTCAGAAAATGAAACAACCAATTCTACGGTTTACCATTCATATGACGATTAAACATGGTCATCATTTCTTTTTCATTCATAAGATCAATATACCTAGAAATGGTTGAGTCCGGATCCTTGTACCTCAGTGACATAATTGATTGAGCACCCCATGGAAAGATCTTCAATAAATCATTATAGAAGTCAAACCAGCATGTCTCATCAGGGTCCATGGGAATCATTTTCTGCTTCCCCAACATGTACCTTTCGCCTCTTCCTCATCTCAATTCTTGGAAGTGTCCTCCATATTTGACACAAATGGCTTGGAGTAGACATCCATGAAAGACATCCATGCCATGGAAAAAATTGTGACATGTAGAACCTTACTAGGCTCCTACTGTCGATTAAAGTTTGACTTGGACCCCTTCAGAACCACCCTTGCTACCCTCTTATGTATCTATCATAACATTCCCAAAATCAACCCAAAGAAACCCTAAAAAACTATATATCAATCATCATAATGTAAATCGAAACCCAAAATAAAACCCCAGTATAAGCCTATAGAGAATCCTAAATAAAATCCTAATATCACCTAGTGAAGCTTCATGGCAAAATACACATCGAAACAACATTAAACCTAAATCAAAACCACCAAAAAAATGGCAAATGCAACCCCTATCCATCATTACAAGTAGAACCTAGAAACAACATCAAACTATTAATTGAGACCCTTATGAAAACCTTAACCAAAACCTTCATATAAACTGACCAAAAAAACCTATAAACCTATGAAGGCATCACTACATCAAACACCTAAATCCTAAGTCAAAATATTACTAAAAAATGAATCATAAATCCCAAAAACAACCTTAATATAACCACCCCCCCCACCCCCCCCCCCCCCAAAAAAAAAAAAAAAAAACCCTAAACCCATAAATTGAGAAAAAAACTCTAAGCACAGCCTCATATCAACCCTTAAAACACTAACCTCTATGTAAATGCTCCATCGATGTTCACACTAGTCTGTAGTTGGAGCATCTCACAATATGACGACGTTGCTGATTGTGCTAGATTGTTGAGAACCCATGTAGCAATCCATTGAGGATCATGCTATTGATCGTCGAGAAGGTCAATCGATTGAAGAATGACAATGAATGGAGACTGAAGCGGAAGGGTTGTCGTATGAGGGGGAAGGAGAGAAAGCCCTTCATTTCTCGCCAGTAGTCCTAGCATGTGAGATGCGGACTACAAGTTCTGAACTGTTCAATCAATTTCCTTAAGATTGATTAATTGTGATCGGTTGAACTTAGCTCATCATGAGTTATCGAAGGAAACATAGCCTCTTATAGGGGTATCAACATTAACAGAATGTATTTAGATGATGTACATATGTCAATGCAAAGAATGTAGGGGTATATAGGGGTTATTGAAAGTTTACAGGGGCATCTATGCCAAAACCCTTAATATTTATACGTATGTATAAATTTAGTTGTATCAAGTTGTGGGTTGAGTTGGATTGGTTAAGTCTCGAACCAAACCCAACTCATTTTTTATTGAGTTGGGAAAATCCCAACCTAACCCAACCCATTATAACTCTCAACTCAACCCAACTTGTACATACCTTTACCAATAAGAGATAGGAATACTATTCTAAATGAGAATAGTTTAGGCAATATCAAGGAAATGGCAGTGTTTCCTTTCAGCAATACCATTCTGTTGTTACATGTCACAATTTGGGTAGAGGAAGATGGCTAAAGCGAAGATGCCACAAATAGCTGGAAGCACCTCTTGAAGTAATGGAAACATGGCTAGCATATGATGACTATAGGAGACGGTAGATACTCCTTTCCTCATGATCACAACCAATTACCCACCCCATTAGTATATCCTGAAAGATAAGAGACAAGGCATCAAATATGGCTCTGTAGATTAGTTCTTTCGTAATTTTGCTAATAGAAAGAAAACTTGAAGGAACGTCATGCACAAGTAAGATGTTCTTAGTTGTAAGTGGGGTGCAATTTAGACCTTGCCTTGACCAGTGATGGGGAATGTTGGCCATCGGCAACAAGAATGGTCCAACCTAATGAGACAGGTTTCAACCTGGAGAATTAGTGTACATCTCTTCATATGTGACTAGATGCACCTGAGTCGACTAGCCAATCTATCTCTCCTGTGGAAGACTCATCAGAAGCACAGGCTATGTGAGTACTTAATGGACCAGCAAAAGCTGATGTGTTAGAACATCTTGAAGGTGTGCTCGAGTTTGCTTGACTGAGGGTGACAGTGAATCTTTGTTGGCTGATAGGAGCCGTCTCAGCCCTCTTGATACAAGCCATCTCAGGAACTGCCTTTGGTGTTGCAATTGCCTGATGTGCAGTGATGGGTTTCCTATGTATTCCCCGGTATGGCCAATCTTTCCATAGTGAGAATACTAGGGCTAGTATGTCCTTGAGCTTCATGACCACGACCACGTCCACGGCCTTTGGTACGAGTAGAGGCTCTGCCTCTTCCCTGAGAGAACCATAGCAGGTGTGTGTTCAATGCGAGGTGATGTTGGAAGTGAAATAACAAGTCTACTAAGCCTACTATAAGCCTCCTCAATGGTCTGTATCTCAGCTAATGCCAACATTTGTGCCTTGAAAGCTTTATACGTAGGATTCAACCTAGTAAGGAAGTGACCAACCATTATCTGGGCTCTTTTAAGTCTTTGGCTCTTATAGGAACAAATTGGGGTGTACAGATTTAGTCTTTCAAAAGCAGACTTGAGAGTCAAATAATATTATGCAAAAGACCTCCCATCTTGTCTCGTCTGTGCAACCTCGTGATGAAGTTGAATAATGCGCGTTGTGTTCTTCTCCTGGGAGTATGTTTGTCGAAGAATGTCTCACATCTCTTTAGTTCTATCATATATGATTTCCTTAGCAATGAGTTGAATGGTGGTGTTCATAATCAAGGTTCTCACCCTCGCATTGTCCTTCTAAGAGGTATACTTCCTAGTTTTGTCGGTGGGCTCCAAGTCTGTGAGAATATGTTCCTTATTATGTCCCTTAACAACATTCAATATTGACTGCACCCATAGCATGTAATTGGTCCCATCAAACTTGACAATTGGATCGAATAAAGGGTTCCTGAACTCTCCGTGATTCCTGTCACCTTGTGCGGGAGAATCAACTACCTCCAAGATCATATCTCACCTAATCGAAGTCACGCAACCCAAAATAGCAGGCATCGCAACCCAAAATAGTAGGCACAGTTGAACAATTACGTCATAAGATAGCCAATATACCCCTTAAGTTACCAAAAAGAAATCACAACCTCAAATAAAGGTTTCTTAGTCAGTTGCAGTTTTGGAAAACAGTGATAAAATCCGTTATGGCGAGGAATTGGTGGTCGTAGCGGAACGACAAGCAGGTCATGAACCCCCTTTGACCTACTAGATAGATCCACCAAACCCTTAGTTGGCTGGTGGTTGTTCTTGTAAGAGAGAGATACATTAGCGGCGACGCTAGGCTTGGTAAAGTTAGACGGCAACCTCTTCGGTCAGTTGGTGGTAGAGGTAGTGGCTGTTGGTTGACTGGGGTTTGGCGACACCTAACTAGTCAATTGGAGAGATCCGAAGAGGTTGTTTGCCAGAGAAGCTCTTCTCTCCGCTGGTGAATAGTGCCCTTTAGGGCATAGGTCCCCGAAATGCCATGTTGAAGTGCTTTCTTTTCTAAGTTGAGAATCTTGAGTTTAAGAATCCTAATACAATTAGAAGAGAACCTAGATTATTTGGTGGAGAAAGAAAGAGATAGGCCAAGAAGGTACAGAGCTCTGGCCTAGGACTGTTGCATTGATACCATGTGAGAAGAAGAGATTTTTCTATCTCAAAAGAGAACCCTAGATCTCATATATATAGGGAGAGGGGTTAGGAGCAATTACAAGTAGACCCAAAAGAAAAAATAAATAGCAATAAAAGAAACGAAAGAGAAAATTGTGTATCTCTATACAAGGTCATTACATGGTTAGGCCAAAAACGAGTTGCCAGAAATTTTGTCAGTGGCAAAAGAAGGTAGAACATTCGATTTACAGGCACAAATTTCTTGTGCAAACCTGGAGATAAACAGTGAGGTTCTACATGAAACCTAGATATGAAAAATACCTCATCCCTTCATCCACTTGTTTTGAAATGTCCGGTGTACATTAAATTGAAGTTCTGCATTCCTTATTTTCTATTTCTTTGAAAGTTCTTTATTTACTAATTTTTCCTGGAATGCTTATAGTAACTTTCTTTTTTGTGCAGGAGCATCTTAAGCAAAGCGGTCAGTCTTTTGTTTTCCGTCTACAGGTTTTTTAATCATTTATACATTTTACTTGAAATTTTCATTTGTTGTGTTGGTAGTAGTCAACATGTGGCTTATAGAGTTTTAAATAACTTCCATATATTTTACATGCTTTGTGCCATAAGAGACACAATTGGGAGAAACAAATGACTTGTTTATTCTCTAAAATCCTACCTCTCTTTATATAGAGAGAGAGGTGGAACAATTACAATACAACTCCAATAAAGAAATAAAAAGTACAATCACACCTGTACATAAGAATACAAGGTAGCTAACCGAAGGGGCAAAATACTTCCTCTCAAGTTGGAACATAGATGTCAATCATGCTTAGCTTAGAATGACAGACATCAAAATTGGATTTGGTAAGAGGCTTGGTAAATATATCTACTATTTGGTCATCAGAAGATGCCGGAGTTGTGTAGAGCAACCCTCTTTGGATGATGTCTTTAGTGTTTTGACAGCCAACTTCCATATGCTTCATGCGCTTATGAAACATGGGATTGTTGGCTATGTAAATGGCCGCTCGATTATCGCATCTCATCTCCATGGGACCATCTATCTCAACATGTAAGTTAGTCAGAAGAGATCGAATCCACATCATTTCAGTAGCTATTTGGGTCATTACCCTGTACTTTGACTCTACACTGGACCTAGAGATTGCTGCCCATTTCTTGCTTTTCCAGGTCACAAAATTGCCAGCTACACAAGTACAAAAGCTCGTAGTGGATTTTTAGTCAATGTGGCACCCTACATAATCTGCATTTGAATAACCTACCACTGTCATTGATATCCCTCTAGTAAATAGAAGGTCCTACCCAGGAGCCTTCTTGAGATATCTAAGGACAATCATCATGAAAAGTGACATCTGCAGACACGAAGTGGCGAGATGAAATAGGATCAAAGTAGAGATATTCCTTTTGTGTCCATGAATATCCCAAGAAAATATTTTATCGCTTTGGTGTCAGCTTATCCCGTTTAGGATCAAAAAGATGTACAAAAGCAACACAACTAAACACTCGAGGAGCATCATGAAATAACGGGTAATCGTGATGCCAAACTTGCTAAGGATTCTGCTCATGTAGGGCAAAGTTTGGCATCTTATTAATTAAGAAACATGTAGTTAACATTGTATCCTCCTAGTACAAAGTAGGCATAGAATGGTGAGTCAACAAAGTACATGCACATCAAGAAGATGCCTATGCTTCCTCTCAACAATATCGTTCTGCTGAGAGGTGTGAGCACAGGTAGTTTAGTGAATAATGTCATTGACTTATAGAACAATTGCAATCAAGTAGGAAAAAATTCCAATGCATTATTTGAACGAAATTTCTTAATGGTAACAAAAAACTGGGTTTTTATTTCAATAACAAAATTTTAAATAATAGTTCTAACATCAGATTTATTTTTCAACAAGAATGCCCATGAAACTCTAGAAAAATCATCCACAGGAACGAGAAAATAACGATGGCCTAATTGATCTGGAACCTGACTAGGACCCCAAACATCCATATGAATAAGATCAAAAACAGAAGTAGAACTAGCACGAGTGGAAGCAGGAAAATTGGCACAATGATGCTTTCCAAGTTGGTAAGCATCACAGTGATAACAGTAGTACATAATATGTTGGGAATGACAAGTTGGAATCTCTCCAAAGGTAAATGATCAAGGTAGAGGTGCCACTAGAAAGGAGATCCAGAGGCAAGAGCACCCTCCCTATGGCCAACAATAGCAGCAGTGACAACAAGAGATCGGCTCAAATGGTACACCCCCTTCCTTACGTCCTCCACCAATCATCCTCCTCGTAAGCTTGTCTTGCAAGACACATGATTGTGCATCAAATATAGCTCGACAATTGATCTCTCTAGTAATGCTACTAAGTGAAAGTAAATTAAAGGGAAGATCTGGTGCATATAAAACATTAGATAGTCTTAGAGTGGAAGAGAGGGGTACATCCCCCTTGCCAACTACTAGTGAATGTCTATCATTAGCAATTTGCACTGTTCTCCGTGGGGATACTGGCCTTAAAGTTGGAAAAGAGTCATGATCCCTACACAAGTGTCTCGATGCTCCAGAACCAACCAACCAATCACTAGACCTCAATGAAGAAGAGGAACAACCCAACTCAGAACTTGAAGAGGAGGCTAAAGTTGCTGTCTTGGTAGATGGAGTAGATGCCTGGGCTAACTGAGAAAATCTTTGAAGTAAATCATCAAACTCTGGTATGGAAACCATCTTAGGTGGACTCTCTAATACCTTTGTCGCTTGATGAATAGTAGCAGGCCTACCATGCTTGGTCTAGTAATTGGCCTTTGAATGCCCTGGCCTACCATAGTAAGTACAAGGAATGCGAGTACAACCTCTAGATCCACGACCACGACCATAACCACACACAGAAGGAGCACCTCTACAGTGTCCAGGGGCTGCAACCAGTGCAAAAGTTTGTTTTGAGGTATCAGCCAAAGGAGACTGATAGCAAATCTGGCTCAATCTGCTGTATGTTTCCTCCAGTGATGAGAGCTCTGGTAAAGTCAAGATCTAGTCTCATGCAGCAGCAAACTTAGGACCTAGACTAGACAAAAAGAGAGAGACAACTAGCTCCCTCCTGAAGTTGTGCCAAGACACGCAAGTACAACCAGGCCTGTAGGAATTGTCTCTCTCTAGGAGACCCTTCACAGTGGAGTAGTACTATGCCAAAGGCCGTCCTTCTTGATGCAGGTGGAAAAAGCTCATGATAGACCTGAAAAACTTTGGTAGAATTCTTCTCATGAGAGTATGTCTCATGAAAAGAATCCCACATCTGCTTGGCTGTGCTATGATACATTATCTCATCACCCATTCTAGGGACAATGTAATTCATCAACCATACACAAACCATTGCATTATCTCTGTCCCAATTGGCATTGACTTCGATTTTCTCCTTGGATTCTGGATGCTGCAAAATATGCTCTTTGCCATGACCTTTAATGGTCATCAAAAAGGTCTGGGACCATCGAGGGTAATTGATCTCATCAAGCTTGATCATGGGACCAAAGAACAGGCTCTTGTAAGCCCCTTTGCCCATGGTAGGCTTCGAAGTCACTTCAGATGTACTTGAGGATGCCATATCTTTTTCACCCAAGAACCCACAATGCTCAAAGAAGATTCAGATCATACGATCAGGCCAAGAAACACATAGAACAAATCTGAAAAAAAAATTCAGAACATCTGGGAATAGATCTTCACTAAAGTATCCAACTGGACTGCAAATCAACGATCCAGAGATCACCACAAGACCCAATCTCGCATTGGAACAACTCCAAACCATGAGACCAAGGGTTGCAGCAGGGAGAAAGGCGTCCCAATGATAGCGGCAGCCACCACCAGAGGTCAACAGACCCCCAGCAGCAGCGCTAGGGTCCTTCATTCACCACTAACGGTAGCACTGGGGGCCTGGGACTAATGGTGACCGGCAGCGCTGCTGCGTGAGCAGCTGGCAGCCTCTGGCTGCCGACGCAAGCCACCCACTGTCCCTGGGAAGTCGGTGAGGAGAGGAAGGAGAAAGGTGGAAGGGGTTGGAGGCCTTTTTGGGTGGGATATCGAGAGCTCCGATCTAGGACTGTCACTTTGATATCGAGTTGGGAGAAACGAATGACTTGTTTATTCTCCAAAATCCTATCTCTCTTTATATATAGAGAGAGGTGGAACAATTACAACACAACTCTAATAAAGAAACAAAAAGTACAATCACACTCGTACATAAGAATAAAACATAATTGAAGGGGTACAACAGAGACACAGAACGGATGATTTTTTGCATTGTTTAGATCTTAAGGCTCTCTTCACAGGACAATAGAACCTTTTTTTTTCCTTAGTTCTTCAATGTTCTTGAAAGTAATTTCAGCTTTATCACATTTTACATCACAGTTCGTCAAATTAGATGAAATGGATTTTTATCCTGTTTATAGGTGGCTGATAATTTGACCCTGTATGGATGCTGCGTTCTGGTTGAAGAAATTGTGCAGAAGCCTTCAACATTGATATCTATGCTTTATGAAGAGAAGGGTTCTGTTCCAAACTTAAGCCGCTGTATCATAACTGCACCCCGGTGCTATTGCATTTTAACAAGGCTTCCATTCTTTGATTTGCATTTCAGTGTGTTAAAAAGGTTTTTGAAGCCTCTAACAGCTCTAATTAGAATAGATACCCTTCTGTTTGTGTTCCTAAATACTGTTTTAACTTGTCTATAATTTTGGTCCTTTCATTTTCTTTTTTTATCTTGGAGCAATAAATAGTTCGCTCCCTTCTGTTTATGGTTTATAATTACATTCTTCTTTGCTATTGCCATCGTAGGGAAATATGGTGCACTGTGTTTGGCTGTGTGGAAGTATTAGATTGGTTCTCTTAGGTGCAAACATGCTACTGCTAGAAAAAGGAACAAGGAGCTGAAGGGTAGGATGGTGGCTGGGGAGGCCTAACTAATAAAGAATGTCGAACTTACTGATTTTAAGGTTAGTTTTTTAATGTTTTCCCTAGGACATGGGTATGCAATGGTGTGGCTCACAGCTGCAGCGAGGCCCCCCGTGCCAATTGCACAGCTCTTGAACTCAAGGCTCTCACAGCTGCAGCATCCACAGCTCTAGCGAGGTCCTCTGAATCCTTCCATCTCTGAACCTTGCAGCGTTCATAGCTGCAGCGAGGGCCTTTGTGCACGACTGCAGCTCTTGATCTCAACAATGCTGCTGGTGGGTCCTCCTTGAAGTGGAGCTTCACGAAGATCTCGCTGAAGGTCTGTTTCTCGAGGGTATGTGGCGGGGGGGGATGGTGTGGAGTCTTCCCTTTACAAGGGAGCCAAAGATGGACAGTCTGCTAGGATGGTGAAGGTGGGGGCGTGGTGGAATGGTGAAGGATTCTTTCTTTCTTTCTTTGTTTCTTTCTTTTTTTTTCTTTGTGGGGGGGTGCAGTTTACCATGAAAGGAGTTGATATTAACTTAGTTACAATTATGCACCATCAAATGCAGCAGTGAGGGCATATATGAGTAACAGTGCTAGTTCATGGGGTTATAGATGTAATAATGAAGTTTAGGGAAAGTTTACAGGGCCATGGATATAAAAAACCCAATTGACATTTGTCACTAATTATCTAAACATATAATGTTATCCTTTCAAATCTATAACGTCCCAATACTGAAAGTTTAATGGTATTTTTCAGGGAAATGTTGTGTTGGAGTTTTCCTAAACAGTTTAGTCGACACACTGAAAAATTTTATGTTCCTAAAGGTTTTAGGAAAGCTAGAAAGTGAACAACTAATAGGATGCCAGAGGGGGGATGGTCTGTGGGGGTAAAGAACCAAGTGGAGCTGTAGCAGGTATATTATCAGGGATCAAATAAAAAGACAAGGTGGTCTATAAAAGGTCAATGCCAGATCTCACTTATTGGTCTTGAGCATGCCTCTGGGAGTTTCATTGCTTTTATGTGTTCGTGACTTGTGTTCATTTCATGGAGCATTTTAGCATTAAAAGTGGTGCCAAGTCTTGATAGGTGATTTACACTTTTGATGCAAAGATACTAGTTGGTATGTACCCTTTAAAAAAGAAAATTATTAGGCGATTTCTATGACAAGGAGTGATCCCATGGAGGTGCTTTGCTGTTTATTTTCCTTGAATGGTGTGATCTGCCTTGCCATGCATATGGAAAGTATACCACCCACTTTGCGAACTTAAGGTTGGAAACCGCTTATACGTTCCAAGTGTGAGAGCAATTTTCTGGTATGTCCTCGAGAAATTTGGCTGGAAGGCAATTTTTTTTATCTAGACAAGTGAGTCACTGTCATCATAGTGTTCTTATAGCATGGCATCCCTATAAATAGATCAACTTGAGGGATAAAATCAGTATCTGATTTAGTGTTGTGAAGAATGTTGGTGCTGTGGAGAACCGCGTGCAACAGGGGCACATTGAGAGGAAGAGAAGCCACGTGTGAGAGAGAAGATGTGGGAGAGGAGTCCATGTTGGAGATAGAGACTTCTATTGTTATGGAACTCGAAGATAACTTGGTATCTGGCACTCCTTTTATAGAGAGAAAATCACCTTAGAAACATAGTGAATGACGTAACAAACTCAATCAAATCCTAATTCTAAAAAGGCTCCTTTTCCTATATTGGCTCTTGACTACTTTCCTAAACAACCCTAACAACCAATCATCATCAATTAACTAAACAAAGCAAACTCGACAACCAAGCAACCAACCCAACACCAACTCATGCACACACCATTGCACCCATGCGTGGGCTATGGTGATACGTGTCAGTGCCATGTGGCACCTTATTGGTGAACTTCCAAAAGTGTTTTTTCCCAAATAATTGGTCTTGTAGCCATCACCATCAACAAGCACACTAGCTCTGTTTGAATTGGACTTTGGGGTTTGCCACTTTGGGGTTTGTCCATGGAGGTTTGGGACTGATGTGATATGAGGGGGCTAATATGTCTTCTTTACAATCCTGGTGGGAGTCATTTCGTTCTTTGTTGCACGTAGATACGGTAGGATGGGTGAAGGCTATTGCTTTTCTATGGTCGGTTTGGCTGCAACGAAATGATTCCATTTTCTGGAGAATGAGGGCTTGGGTTGAGAACATTGTGAGGGAAGTGTCTTGTCATTCTGAGATGTGGTTGAGCATTCTGTAAGTCTGTTCTAATTTTTTCTTAATGATATTTTGGATGGCTGTTGGAAATCGGTAACCATCCTGTTTTTCCCGAAAAAAAAAAACATTGTTGTTGCTTGTGCTTTGTTCAATGGAGCATTACCAGAGCTTGTGTTTGCTGCAAGAAAATTACCCAATTACCTCTGAAGCAACAATCTGACAGAAACATAGCCAAGGTGGTGGTTGTTTTCACCAACAAAAGACAGATTCTGGCAGGATTAGAGTCCCCACCAACCCATTTTTATCAATTTTCCTTATTTTGACATACACAGCCTACAGCTTATGGTCTTTCATACAAAGTTTTTTCAGTTTGGCCTGCACTCTTAAAAAGACCAACCCACCTTCGACACAATTGCGTTTTATCAGTTTCATATGAAGTTTTATCAGTGCCTGACATTGCATTGCGTAATTGCTGGTTGAATGGTGGATAGTTGCCCACTTTTTGGGGTGCATTATCTGCTGTAAGGGAGTTGGAATTTATGGATTTCTTGGATAACACAAATCATGTTCAGCTGCAGCCAGGTATCAAAGATGGCTGGGTTTGGAGCAATGGCAGTTTTTGTTTCTAAGGTATATCATGAGTTGTGTGGCATTTTGGAAGATCGTGATGATGATTTTCTTTATGATTTCCGTCTAATTTGGTCTGTTAAAACTCCTTTGAAGATTAAATTCTTTGCTTGGAAATTAAGAAGGCGTCACCTAATGACCAAGTGTAGAAGATTGCAGTGTCTCCCCTCTGCATCCACTACATGTTCACTTTTTGATAATACAGCTGAGGATGATGAACATTTATTTTTTGGGTGCCCTTTCTCTACCTCTATTAGCCCTTGCGGTCTAGAGTTATTTATGTTACCTTGTTGTTTCTTGAGTTGTATTTTCTATTTCTTTGAGGAGAACTTATGTAATTTTCCTACCTCTATATATTGAGAAGTAGGGCTATGAAATAAGACTATTTGATTCATTTGTTCTAATGTGGTATCAAAGCTGTGGTCCTAGGCTACGGTCTGATATCCATCTTGATTCTCATACCCCCTTCCTCTCCATCAAATAAAAAGCCTAAGGAAGAGGGTTGTGCGTAGGTCCCTGCCGCTGTCGGCCTCTAGGCTGGTTGGTGGTTCATCACAGCATAGCCCAACCTCCTTCATAGCCTGCAGCGGTGACCATTACCTGCAGTGCCGCTCAACGGGGGCTGCAGTGGTGAGTGACCGCCTTCAGCAGGCTGTGCCACCCAACAGGGGTCGCCAGCGATGATTGCAGTCGCCAATGCGCCGCCCAGCAGGGGTTGGTAGTGGCGGCAGTAGCCACCAGGGTGCTGCCCAGCAGGGCCCAACACGTTCAGCAGGCTATGCTGCCTAGTTAGGGGTCGGTAGCGGTGACTGCAGCAACCACTGTGCCGCTCAGCAGGGGCCAGCAACAGTGACAGCAGCCATCAGGGTGACGCCTGGCAGGGCCCAGTAGAGGCCTGCAATGTGACAGCCACCTGCTGCCACCTGTAGATTTGAGTTTGATTTCGATCTGCAAGGTTAGATCTTGATTTGCATCGTCCGGCAGATTTTAAGACTTGATGATCTAATTTTTTCTTTTCCTGCGTTAGTGGATATTTTGTGGTTCTGGTTGAAGTAGATATGATGTCAGAAAACCTGTCTAAGGTAACATTGGAGAGTGTTTCTGAATTAGGGGTGTATGAGAGTCCCTTTTGTTGACCTATGGTGAAATCAGATGTGATCAATTGCTCTCAATGGTTATAGACGTGTGATGACCACTATGGTTATGATAAGAAGCATACTGTGCTTCGACCAGAAGCGGAGTAGAAGAGAGAGTCTACCGTGTTAGGTCTTTGCTGCACTAGTAGGGACATATGATATTGTTACTATTCCCAGGAGTGAGTATGAGATACTACTTTGAGTATTCCGTCATCGTGGTACATCTTCGGTAGGAGTAGCTTTTTAGCCATGGGACGAGGAAGTGGATTGGCTTGTTAACTCAGGAGCATCTCGACACATTTGTGGTGATGCGAGACAATTTTCCATTGTCCGTCTAGTTCCATCAGGCAAGACTGTGCAAGTTGTTGATGGGCAACATTCTCCTATATCTGGTCAGGGGGAGGTTTGTGTGACTTCGTATATGACGTTGGAGAATGTTATTTTTGCTCTTGATTTTCCACTGAGTCTGTTGTCAGTGAGTTGGATTATGGAGTTGAATTGTAGAGTAGTCTTTGATGCAATTTCTCTCACATTGAGGATGTCCTCATAGGATGCACCATTGGGTGTGGTCATGAAGAAGGTAGAGTCTATTGACTAATATAGTCACCTCATGCAGGCTATGTTTCTCTCTCATTGGGTAGTGCCTCTAGCTATTTGTGACATCTTTGATTTGGTCATCTCCTACTACCAAAACTTCAGTGGATATTGCCATAGATTCCTCTTACTGCCACCTTTCATTGTGAGACGTGTTAGCTTAGGAAACACCATAGGAGTACCTTTCCAAGAAGTCAACACCGAGGGTCCCAATCCTTGTTCCAGTTGCTTCATATGGATATCTGGGGGACCTAATAGGATTTCGGATCGAGGATGAGCTTGCTCCTTGTACTCTCAAAGGTATGTTTCTTGGGTATTCAAGGATATAGAAGGGATACAGATGTTATGATCCTGTTGGAGGCCACCACTATGTTAGTGCAGATGTCACCTTTTACGAGCCTGTTTCCTACTTTTCTACTGTTGGGGGATGTCTCTCTCCTGAGGTTCCTAAGGCGCCTATGTCTATTCCTCCTGTGCCATTGGAGGCAATTCCGATCACTAAGTTTGTGTTGTCACCATCTAAGCTACCACTCTCTGAGCCTGATAGATTTTACGAGCCTCCGGTCACATACAGGCTTCGTGTTACCTTTTGGCAACAACCCCCTGCTTCTGTGCCTGCTCCACCTTAGCCTTAGGTGAGCACAAGAGATTTACACATTGGTGATATCGTGCATAGTGATGACGTAGGGAGTCCACAGGATGACAGTGTTAAGACTGTACCTTGTGCTAAGATGGAGTCTGTTGTGCTACATGATCTTGATCTTCCCATTGTAGTTTGCAAGGTAGTACAGAGTTGTGCTTGATATCCCATATCAAATGTCGTGTCCATTGAATTTTTATGAGGGGCCTATAGCAAGCTTTGCCATGCTCTTTCTGCCACGTTTGTTTCAGTTGGTTATCAGCAAGCCATGCTTGATCTGAAGTGGAGCCAGGCTATGGAGAACGAGATGGCCACCCTTCGCTTCTATGGTACATGGGAACTTGCCAACTTACCTACAAGAGCTTCAATTATTGGGTGCAGATGGGTATTTACCATTAAGTACAACCTTGATGGGGCAGTTGCTAGGCATAAGGCTTGCCTTATAGGAAAAAGGTTTACGTAAACCTATGGCGTAGACTTCTTTGATACTTTTTCCACTGTGGCTTGACTACTGATAGTGCGTATTCTCATTTCTGTAGCTGTTTAGAAGGACTGACCTCTTCATCAGCTGGATGTGAAGAATACATTCCTTTATGATGATTTACAGGAGGAGATGTACATGCAGCAACCACTAGGTTATGAGACTTAGGGGGAGTGTTCCAGGATTTGTAGACTGCGGAAGGCTATATATGGCTTAAAGTAGAGCTTGAGGGCTTAGTTCTAGAAGCTCTCAGAGGTTGTTGAGGCTATTGGCTTCTAGAGATCCTCATCAGATCATTCCTTATTTGTCAGGAAAACAGGTAAGGTTCAAAATGCCGATTTCGATGTCGTGCCGATGAAATTCTAAGTGTGCATTTCGTGGGCATGCCGAGGGCATGTCGTGGAAATGCTCGTTTTTTGATGGGCATGCCGATGAGCATGCCGATGGCACACTGTGAGCATGCCGATGCATACCAACAAAAATAGCAAAAGTAATTAAAAGAACTAGTAGCAACCTCGGCATGGGCACCGATTTCACCAGCATGCCGACGATATCCCTGTAAATCGACATTTTATCCATGTCGGCATGACCCTTGCTTGGAAATGACCTTGCCGGCGGCATGCCGTCGGCATTTAAATCATTGAAAACAGGGAAGGGCGTGGTGGTACTTCTAGTATATGTTGATTTGATTATCACAAAGGATGATAGGACTGGTATTATTGAGGTCAAGGAATGCGTTGCATGGAGTTTTATTATGAAGGACCTTGAATCTTTAAGATACTTTCTTAGAATTGAGGTGGCACACAATAGGAAGGGTGTAGTGCTTTCCCAGAGGAAGTACACTCTTGACTTGTTGTAGGAGGCTAGCATGCTGGGAGCAAAGCCGACTATTATCGCTATGGATCCCAAGACTCATTTGTACAATGAGAAGGTTGAGGCAGTGGACAACATGCAATACAGAGGGTTAGTGGGCAAGCTCTTGCACCTGACTATTACCATATCAGATATTTCTCTTGTAGTCAGGAAATTGAGTTAATTTATGGACAAGCCTACTAGGCAGCATTGGGATGTTGCAAGGATGGTGCTGAGGTTGCTGCCCTATTATCACATCTCATCTCCATAGGTGTCAATAGACAATAGATATATGCAAGTCTGCAAGAAGAGATCTCACCCATATAATCTTTGAGGCAGTTTGTGCCATAGCTGTGTACTCTGACTTAGCGTTGGATTTGGAGACAATCTGTTATTTGCTCTTCTAGGTCACTAGGTTTCTTGTCACATAGGTGCAAAAACTTGTAGTAGCCTTCCTAATTGCCAGACACCTTTTATAATCAACATTTGAGTAGGCTACCACACCCATAGAGGTTCCTCTGGTGAATAGAACCTCTCTTCCTAATGCTTTCTTCAGGTACTTTAGCACCATCATTGCAGCATCCCAATGTTGCCTAATGGGTTTGTTCATGAACTGATTCAATTTACACATGACTTGATCCAGAGAGGATAAAGCATGTGGAGGTTGACTGTTACTATACATGTGACTTGATCTAGAGAAGTCACATCTACACCACCCATGCCTCCTCAGATGACTAGACAAATCTTTACAAAGGCATTGCCATGAGAATCATTTGATATTTGTTGTTTCAAGCTGAGCATGATTCACTTCTACAACTTGAGGAAGAGTGTTAGCTTCTACAGTCTAGAGTCATTTATGTTTACTTTGTTATTTCTTGAGTTGTATTTTCTATTTTTTTTGGAAACTTATCTAATTTTTTCACCTCTATATATTAAGAGGTAGGGCTATGGAATAAGCCTATCTAATTCATCTGTTTTAACTACCTCTTTTTCGATGGAGTTTGGACTGGACTAGATTTCTTCAAATACCTTTTCTGATTTTTGGGGGTCTTTCCAGCATGGAAGACCTACTCCAGGACCTTCACATTTCAGATCCAAATCCAAACGAGCTGCTTCTCTTTTTCTGTCATGGGCTTTGTGGGGGGAGCAAAATGGTTGTCTTTCAAGGTCAGTGACCTCACAGGGAGAATGCTGGCTCAGGGTCTAAATCTCTACTTTTTGATTGGTTGTAGTTGTATTCTGAACTTCTGAACTTTCCTTTATTAATTAAATTCTGATGGAAGGCTAATTACTACCTGGAGTAACCTTCCTATTCTCTTTCAAAAAAGAATTGCATTTTATCTTGAAGCAATGCATTGTTCTTTTTGATTTCTGTGATCTTCTTAGTGAGTTTCAGCCCTAGTTTCACCGTTCTTCAGTTTTTTTGTCACTTGCTAATAATGTACCTGTTGACTGTTTTTACATGCAACATGTAAATGGACCATTAACTGTGAGTCCATCTACTTGTAAGTTCTATAAATATTGTAACTTCCTTTCTCATTTGGCATGTTACTGAAAATAAAGGCCTAGCCACTAGTGCATGCTAGATTTCATGGTCCTGTGGTTTTTCATTTCCATTAAGGAGTGTCCATGTAAATCCATGCTTTGTTAGTGTGTTTTTGCCTTTGTACATGGTAACAAAGCACGTGTTCAGTCCTCTGAGGAGCAAGTAGCAAGTGGTGCATGGTTCTTACTATTCATTTGTGCAATGAAAGCTCGGATGCTGCTGGTTGTAGTGGCAGACAAACCAGATCAACGATCCTTGTTTAGGGCTTGACTAGGTTGTGTGGTGGGTGCTAATGGCTAGGTGATTTTTCCTATAGGTGAAGATGTTGCCAATGGCTGTTTCAGTGGTGTTGGCGGCCATGTGACTCTAGCAAGGTGGTTGGGATTGTTTAGGGCTTGTTTTGAACTCTATTGTGGCCATTTTGGTGTTTTGGGGCCAAATAGGATCAAATCTAACCACTATGGGGATTGGGTCAAGTTGTTGATGCGGGATCTTAGATCTAATGTGGATCATTTGGAAACTAGTCTAGTTAAGGAAGGCCTTTTTCTAAGGAAGCAATAGTTGAATGGAAAGTTGATGATGGGCTAATCAAATGCCAAGATAATCTTATTATTTAGTTCATTTCTATGAAATTGACAAGGTTTTCTTTTAGTTAGAACAAATGAGTTTCAAATTTTATTTCATAACACTACCTCTCAATATATAGAGGTGGGAAAATTACATGAGTTCTCAAAGAAATAGAAAATACTACAACTCAAGAAATAACAAAAAAGTATTAAGTGATTCAAAACCCTAGGGGTCAACACTCCCCCTCAAGTTGGAGCATAGATGTCAATTACGCTCAACTTGGAACAACAAATATCAAATGATAATCGAGGTAATGCCTTGGTGAAGATATCTGCTGTCTAGTTATCAGAGGAGGCATAGGTAGTAAAGATGAGACCTCTCTGGATCAAGTCATATGTGTAGTGACAGTCAACTTCCACATGCTTGGTCCTCTTGTGAAACATCAAATTGTTGGCGATGTAGGTAGCTGCCTTGTTATCACATCTCATCTCCATAGGTACATCAATAGAAACATGCAGGTTTGCAAGAAGAGATCTCTGTTGTACCCTTCGGTCATAGTTTATTAGTTTTTGTCTTGATTCTTGTAGTCTTTTCTATTTTATTATTTTCTTGGTGTTGTATTGTATTTTTCCCACCTCTATATAATGAGATAGGGTTTAAGAATAAAGAATTGCTTGATCATTTTCTCCTACTTGGTATCAGAGCAACGATTCTAGATCAGGGCTTGATATCTTACCCAAGCCTAGCCTCTGTATCCCCTCCACTAAAATCCCTATTCTCTCTTTTGGAGGCATCATTCGCCATCATCTTCACCGTCGCTAGCCAGGTCAACGCTAAGACTAGCCCAGCACCGTCGCCTGGGCTAGCAGCAGTGACCCTCAGGGCCTTGATTGTTGTTGAGGGCCTCTACTGCCCTTGCGTCATTGATGGTGGGCCCCCTCTCCCTGTTGTGATGTCAGTAGGGGCCTTTGCTGCCCTACGCTGACTATGTAGAGGCTTCAGCAGCCTCTTGCATCGCCTTTTCTCCCTACTGCAGCATGTGAAGGGGCTTTTACTGTGCCTGTAATTCTTGCATGGAGGAGCCTTGCTGGTAGGGGTGCTTCTCTCACCCTCTCCTCTTCTTCTCTAGACAGCTATAGGTTCAAGAAGAGAGGCAATCACCATTGGGGCTTTATCTTGTCGAAGGGTGATTGCTACGTTGGCAACATCATTGCTTTTGGGTTATTGATGATTTGAAAAAGAGATTTCAAATTTATTTTGGAGTTTCAGATTGTGACGTTGTTGATTTGATGTTTGCTGTATGCATTAGCCTTATTCTTTGGCTCTTGAAGTGGTTTAGTTGAATGCAAGATGGCATCTTCAAGTTCTTTCGAAGTGACATCGGATCCTGTTTCAGAGACAAGGGCATATAAGAGTCCCTTTTTTGGTCCTATGGTCAAGCTGGATGAGATCAATTATCCCTGGTGGTTGCAAACGTTTCTCATGACGGTGAGAGGTCACGATAAAGAGTACATTCTTCTTTAACTGGAACCATGGGATAATATGAGCAAGAATGCTACGTGGAATATGAATTGTGTCAGATTCCATGTAGACTGAATGCTACAGGTGAGTAGAGATATTTTGTAGACTGGTAGTGTTGTATTGAGTTGTAATGATATAGGTGGATGGTTGGACGACCTTACTTCTGAGCTAGCCTAGGAGATTGTGTCAGATGATATAGATATTTTGATTGCTATTCAGAAGGCACCTCGGAGCTATGCCCGATATGATGTGGCAAGGGCCTTGTTTCTTGAGAGCCTGGGTTCCTCTTTTGGGAGATTTTGTTGTGCTATGTCTACTACCTAGCTACCTACCACCTAGTAGTAGGCCATGCTTGATCCAAAGTGGCGTTAGGCCATGGAGGACAAGATGATTGCCTTATGTTCACGGGGTACCTAGGAGCTTACTTCTCCAGATGGAGTAACTGTTGTTGGTTGTAGATGGGTATTTGCCATCAAATACAATCCTGATGAGTCAGTTGCTCAAGACAAGGCTCGTCTTGTTGCCAAAGGATTCACTCAGACGTATGGCGTGGACTTCTTTGAGACATTCCCTCTAGTTGCTCGACTACCCACTGTTCTGATCCTTGTTTCTGTGGTAGTTTAGAATGATTGGTAGATTCACCAGCTTGATGTCAAGAATGTGTTTTTATATGGTGATCTTCAGGAGGAAGTTTATATGCAGTAGCCACCAGGTTATAAGACTCAAGGGGAGTATGTGTGCAGATTGCGGAAAGCCATATATTGGCTGAAGCAGAGTCCTAGAGTTTGGTTTCAGAAGCTTTCTGAGGTGGTTAAGGTTATTGGTTTTCGGAGGTCCACATTAGATCATTCCCTCTTTGTTAGGAAGATAGGAAAATGAGTGGTGGTATTCCTTGTGCATGTTGATGACTTGATTGTTACAAGGGATGATACAGGTGGTATTGCTGAGTTTAAGTAATGCCTTGCAAGTAGATTTATTATGAAGGACCTTAGGCCATTGAGGTTCTTTCTTGGGATAGAAGTTGCTTGCAGCAAGAAGGGAATTGTTCCATCTCAGAGGAACTACGCTATAGATCTCTTGCAGGAGATAGGCATGCTAGGGGCCAAGCCAACCAACATTCCTATGGACCCCCAAGCTAGACTTTATGATGAAGAAGTTGAGTCTATTGATAGTAGACAACACATGCAATAGGTGGGCAAGCTTCTCTATCTCACCATTACTATTCTTGACATTTCCTTGTTGGGAAATTGAGTCAATTCATGGATAGGCCGATGAAGCAACATTGGGATGCAACCATGATGGTGTTGAGATACTTGAAGAAGGTGCCTGAACATAGAATCTTGTACAACAGAGGGACATTCATGAGTGTAGTAGGATACTCTGATGCAGACTACGTTGGTTGCTTAATTAATAGGAAGTCCACTACGGGATTATGTACTTATGTTGTTGGGAATTTAGTTACGTAGAAGAGTATGAAGTAGGTGGTTGCTGCTAAATCTAATGCAGAATCCGAGTATAGAGTGATGATCTACACTATTGCAGAGATGATGAGGGTGAGATCACGGTTGACAGACTTGCATATTTCTTGTGATACACCTATGTAGATGAAGTGTGATAACAGAGTTGCTATGTATATTTCTAACAACCCCATGTTTCACGAGAGGACAAAGCATGTTGAGATTGATTGTCACTATACTCCTGATTCGATTCAACGTGGACTCATCCACACTATTCCTGTCACTTTAGAGGACTAGACAACTGACATGTTGACCAAGCCATTGCTACGTTTGTCCTTTGATGTTTGCTATTCCAAGTTGAGCTTGATTGATATCTACACTACAACTTGAGAGGGAATGTTGTATCCCTTTGATCTTAGTTTATTAGTTTTTGTCTTGAGACTTGTACTCTTTTCTATCTTATTATTTTCTTGGGGTTGTATTGTATATTCTCACCTCTATATAATGAGGTACGGTTTGAGAATAAAGAATTGCTTGGTCATTTTCTCCTATTATCTCACCCATATCATCTCGGACACAATGTGTGTCATGGCACTGTATTTTGACGCTGCACTAGACCTAGAGACAACGGTCTGCTTCTTACTTTTCCAAGTCATTAGATTTCCTGCGACATGGGTGCAAAATCCAGTAATGGATTTCCTGCTCGCCAGACATCTTGCATAGTCTGCATCCGCGTAGGGAACACTCATAGATGTCCCCTTAGTGAATATGACCCCTCTCCCAGGTGCCTTCTTCAGGTACCTTATCACCATCATTGTGGCATCTCAGTGCTTTCTAGTAGGCCTATCCATGAACTTGCTCAATTTCCCAATAATAGGGAAATATTAGGTCTAGTAATGGTCAAATATAAAAGCTTGCCCATTAGGCCTCTGTATTGTCGACTGTCCATGGCCTTAGCCTCTTCTTAATATAAATGCACCTTAGGATCCATAAGAATGTTGGATGCCTTTGTTTGTAGCATGCTCGTCTCTTGTAGCAAGTCAAGTGCATACTTCCTTTGGGAAAGAAAACCCTTCTTGCTCCGTGCCACCTTTATCTCAAGAAAATACTTGGGAGGACCAAGATTTTTTATAATGAAATTAGTGGCCAAACTCTTCTTGATTTCAATAATACAATGATCATCACTCCTAGTAAGAATGATATCATCCATCTAAACTAGTAGTGCCACCACACCCTGTGCCGTCTTGACAAACGGGGAATGATTCGAAGAAGGCCTTCGAAGCCATAGCATCTCAACAACCTTTGATAGCTTTTAAAACCATGCCTTGGGGCTTTGCTTAAGTCCATAGATCGCCTTGTGAAGGGGGACACTCTGGAGCACTTCCCCTGAACCTTATAGTTAAGAGACTGTTGCATGTATACTTTTTCTTGCAGGCTACCATATAAGAAAATATTTTTTACATCAAGTTGGTGGAGGGGCCAATCATTCTGCTTGGCGATACAAATCAAGATGTGAATGGTAGGAAGACATGCCACTAGAGAGAATGTGTCAAAGAAATCCACCCTATTCGTCTGGGTGAACCTGCTGGCCCCTAGACGGGCTTTATGTCTGGCAATTGTCCTGTTATGGTTAATATTTGATGGTAAACACCCATCGACACTCAACAACTGAAGCTCTTGGAGGCAGGTCTACAAGCTCCTAATTGCCACAGGAGCTGAGAGCGGTCATTTCATCCTCCATGGCCTGGCGCCATTTAGGACCAAGCATGGCCTACTTATGATTGGCAGGAATGGATGTGGCAGAGAGAGTGTGGCAAAACTTGCTCCGTGGTGCCTTACGAACTATGATTGGAAGATCCAGGTCATTTGCTGCAACAGGCTTTGCCTTAGCATTAGGTACAACTTCACCATTGTTGTCTTGTAGACATCATGTATCATTACTATGTATAATCTCATTAGTGTGTAAATTACTTGTGCTCACTTGAGGTAAGGGAGGAGTTGATTTAGAGGAAGGGGGTTGTTGTCGATAGGTGACAGGAGGATCTCGAAACCTAGCCAATTCTAAGGGTATAGGCTTAGAGGATGGTAACTCATCGATCGGGATAGTTGCCAGGGGCATAGGTGTCTTGATAGCCTTAAGAGAAAGAGACTGCTCAACAATGGAGAAGGGGTAAACTTGTGGAAAGTGACATCGTTCTCACATAGTGTATATGTGTAAGGGAATCATAACAATGATATCCCTTTTGAGTACGACAATATCCCAGAAAGACATATTTGATAGCCTTGGGGGCAAGCTTATCCCGACTTGGAGTGGTAATGTGGACAAAAGCAACATAGCTGAACATTGGGGGAGAGACATGAAATGGATTACCCTTAGGATAGAGAAATTGAAGGGGAATTTGTTCATGTATAGTAGAAGGCATCCTATTAATCAAGTAGCACATTGTAAGAACATCACCCCAGTAGAGCGAGGGGACACTATGGTGAATGAGTAACATGCGTGCCACATCAAGTATATGCTTGTGCTTCTTCTCAGTAACCTCATTTTGTTGGTACGTATGAGGACAAGTAGTCTGGATAATCCCATGAGATTTGTAAAACATAAACAGGCGTTGGGTACAAAACTCAAGAGCATGATTAGAATGAACATTCTTAACACAAATGCCAAACTATTTTTTTAATTTTTAAAATAAAATGTTCCAACACACTACCTACATCATACTTATTCTTTAACAGAAATAATCGAGATAGACTTGAAAAATCATCCACAATGACTAACTAATAACGATGACTTGATCGATCAGGAATATGACTAGGCCCCCACACATCAGCATGAACAAGATGAAACAACTAAGTGGACCGTGGGTTTTGACTAGCAAGATATGAACTCCAATGATGCTTGCCGAGCTGACAAGCATTACAGGTGATAACCGTAGATGGAGAAATATAAGGAATGATACGACAAACTCTGTTTAGTGAAAGGTGGCCAAGATGAAGATGCCACTGAAATGGGGACCTAACAGAGAAAGTAACACCCCTAAGGCAAGCAGCAGCAAAGGAAGATTGGAACAAGTGATAGACACCCCTTCTTCACAGCCATAACTAATCGTCCTCTGTCAGGATATCTTGAAATGTACAAGTAGTAGTATCAAATATTGCACGACAATTCAACTCCTTAGTAAACTTGCTAATTGACAACAATGTAGTAGGAAAATTAGGCACAAAAACATCTATCAATCTCAAGGTGGAGGTAACAAAAACCTCCCCCTATCTTGCAATATGAGAATGCCTCGCATCTGCAACTTGTACTGTCCTCCTAGGTGGAATGGATTGGATTTGATGAAAACATTGTTGATCTCCACAAAGATGTCGGGAGGCCCCAGAGTCAACCAACTAGTCTGCATCACACCGATCATCAGTAGTAGTGGTGAAAGCAAACCTGTACCTAATGAAGAAGCGAAGACAACAATCTCTGAGGTAGATAATGTCTTTTGGGACAACTGTGTAAGATGCAGCAACAATTCATCATAGTCCACCTTGGGCGTAGGTACTGTGTCAATTGGCTACTCCGTAGTGGTAATTGCCTGATTGGCCATGGAAGGATGACCATGCTTGGTCCAGCACGTACTCTCAATATGTCTAGTCTTGCCATTATATGTGCAAGTTGGGCACTCTCGCCTAGTAGCTCCATGACTACGACCTCTACCCTGTACAGCAGGGGTACTACGACCACGACCTTGCGTAGTAGCAAGGGCTATGGTTTGTCTTGCAAGCTTAGTAGGAGTGAGGGCAACATTGATCATACTTATTCGGCTATATGCTTCCTCCAGGGTAGGAAGCTCTGAGAGTAACCATAAGTGCATAATAGTGTAATCTAGTCCATGGCTTGCTAGAAACTGGAGTACTGCAGCCTCACAACAGTAGGTTCTCTGAGTAGCACACATGCATGTAGGTTTGCATGCATTTTACTTCTCCAATAGACCCTTTAGGGTCGAGTAGTACTATGGCAGCGTATGCCCCTCCTGATGAAGTTGAGAGAGCTCGCTATATATCGGGAAGACCCTGCTAGAGTTCTTCTCGTGGGAATATGTATAATAAAGACTATTCCATATCTCTTTCGCTGGAATAATCTTATCTCTAATCCTTGGAATAATGCTATTCATGATCCAGGCACTAACCATGGTGTTATCCTTCTTCTAAGACGCATTCTCGCCAGTGTTGTTTTGTGGTTTTGGTTGAAGCGGAACATACTCCTTGTTGTGACCTACTATCATCATAAAGGTTTGTAACCACCAGGCATAGCTTCACTATGGGACCAAGGAAGGGAATCTTGTCCCTCTGATTTTTGGGATTTTCTTTGATGTCACTTTGGATGAACTCTCAGACGCCATCGTACTTCAACTAGACCACAAACAATCTTGCTGCAAATAGAAGATAAAAATTAGACCCTCAAGATTGATTTAGGATCAAGAGATGATCCACAACTAGCTCTAGAAGCACCAAGTGGCGCTCTAGGAAGAAGAGCAACATTGAGTGGTGTTGCAAGAAAGGGAGTAGCACCACGTGATACTGTTGGAGGAGTCGGGCAGTTCTTGAAGGCCACGCAAAGCAGAGGAGGCGGTGTTGCACCGTGGTAGAGGGTGTCGTTGCATTGCACAGGGCAACACTGGGCTACTTAGGGGCTGTGAGAGGCAGTGCTGGGTTATTTAGCAGCCATGCGGGGAGGCGTAGTGATCAACGCTACCTTGTGGCAGCACTGCTGGTGCATTGGCGATGTTGCATAGGAGTGGTGCTAGTCAGTGTTGCCCTATGGGGGTGCTTCTCGAGGAGATCAGTCCACCGATCAACCAAGGGAGGCCAACGATGGTAGTGGCTCCTCGAGATCCGCTAGGCTTTTCGTCTTTTATTTTGGTGGAGAGAAATGGGATATGAGAATTAAGGAGGGTACAGACACCAGACTAGGACTGCTGCTCTGATATCAAGTTATAACCAGTGAGTCTCAAATCTTATTTCATAACTTTCCTCTCCATATATAAAGGTGGGATAATTATATGAGTTCTCGAAGAAATAGAAAATACAACTCAGAAAATAACAAAAAATAAGTATAAGTGACTCAAGATCATAGGGGTTTACACTTTTTGTAAGGCAAATCGATGAGGGTTTATTATTTGCTTTCTTCTAGTGTTGCTCATATGGCATTCGTAGATGATGTTGTAAAACAAAAGCCTATAATCACTGGCAAATTACGAAGAGGTACCTTGATGATAGCCAAGTAAAGGCCTAGATCGGTAAATTCCTTGCCCTTGAGAATTGCTATGTAGATGTGTGAAGTCTTGGAGAGCATGTATGACTAGAAGAAGAAGAAAGTAAGGATTTGTCGTTTCATTAAGAGATTGACAAGGGATAATGTCATTGCGAGTTACTATGGAGCCTTAAAATCTAAATGGGATGACTTGGATTCATGTGCAGATGGAACTTAGATATGTACGCATGTTGGATGCTTTTCTGGGGAGAAAAAGTGGACGAATATAACCTCTATCTTCTTAGGACTTGATTCTGAACTCCTCGAAGTTTCTCAGCATTGAGGAGGCCTATTACCAGGTGGAAGTAGATAAAGAGAGGTAGGCTCTAAGACTATTGATGTTAGAAGATAGTAAACCTTTATAGCATTTTGCGCTTATGAGACATGGATTAACTAGAAAAAAAAATACACCTTGATGGTGGGAAGAGTAGCAAGAAGTGAACCACTATCTCAAAGAGTGCATATTGGATATTAATGGGATTTTCATCAAAAAAATAAATCTATTAAGGAAAATCTAGACATAATAGCACACACAGAGGACAAACTATGTAATATATTGTAGCTATAACCTTTGATAACACTAATAGAAAGTGTTATAGTTACTAGGTTTATTAGGTTATAGGTTTGCTTTATTTAGAATATTTGGTTTAGTCTATTTTCTATTCTTGTTTACATTTTCTATTTCTGGTAGAACTACTTTGTGATTCTTCTACGTTAACTCTCTATATAAACTCCAATTTCAATAAGATGAATGATTATTCTCTTCGGCGTCTTCGCATGGTATCAAAGCAAGGACAACCTTAATTGTTGCGAATTGTTTCTATTTTGTTCTTTCTAATTACTTTGTAGCAGAGGGACATGTCTATTATTTTTCACTTTGGCCTCTTTTCTATAAATAGAGATCTAGGGTTTTGCTATAGAATCAAGTTGATCTTTTCTTTCAATATTGTATTAGAGCGGCTGTCCTAGGTTGGAGCTTTGTACTTTCTTGATTTCCATTATCTTTCTTTCTCCACTAAATAAGATCTTGGGGATTCTTCTCTTAGTCGAGATCTTACATCCATTAAGAGAAGAATCTCTAGCATTGGGCTGTGTGGTCAACAACTTCTTTGTTCTCGAGATTGACAACAGCCAACCCTAGAAACTCGAGGAAGAAGCCACTATAGTCGACCATTGCCTTGGGCCACTGGTAAGGGTATTGCTGGACCATTAATTCCTAGTCAAACCTCTGTATGTTACCGGTCACGATTGTAGCGCCATCGATGAGGATCTTTCCCTCCAACATTGCCGCCTACTTGCTAAGTGTAAAGGCCCTGTTGAGCGCCTCTCCTCTCAGGGCATTGTAGGGTGGAACATGACCCCTCTATTTCCTACCCTAACTCTAATGATAGATCCATCATCAGAGTGTTGCCCATACCTAATTCAGGGTCCTTCAGATCAACGGTGGTCTTGCTGTTGCTTAGAAATTTTTTTCCTATCCATGTGAGGCCTTGGATTGGAGAATTGATAATTGTCGAGCACTTTATGTGAAATTCTCTTGCTATTAAGCAGATTTAGATCTCTGATTAGAAGTATTATGGCATTGGAAGTTGTTGATTATTCCACTAAAGGATGGGGAAGTTATGGCGATTTCAATAATTCCTTCTTTGGTCTAATCACCAAGTTTGATGGAACCAATTATGCACTCTAGTCTCAATTGATCCACAATGTAGTTGAAGGTTATGATAAAGAACATATACTACTTGAATTAGAACCCATCAACAAGAGTGGCAAGTATTCTACTTGGAAAAAGAACAATGTTGTGGTGATAGCATGGATCATGAACACCATTATTCAGAGGATTGTAATTGAGATAATGTATTAAAAGACAACGGAGGAGGTGTGAGGGGTCCTTTGCCACATATGTTCTTAGGATAAGAATGCAACATTTGTTCTACAACTTAATCATGAGATTGCCCACATGAGACAAGACGGGAGACCTTTGATCCACAATGTAGTTGAAGGTTATGATAAAGAACATATACTACTTGAATTAGAACCCATCAACAAGAGTGGCAAGTATTCTACTTGGAAAAAGAACAATGTTGTGGTGATAGCATGGATCATGAACACCATTATTCAGAGGATTGTAATTGAGATAATGTATTAAAAGACAACGGAGGAGGTGTGAGGGGTCCTTTGCCACATATGTTCTTAGGATAAGAATGCAACATTTGTTCTACAACTTAATCATGAGATTGCCCACATGAGACAAGACGGGAGACCTTTGATCCACAATGTAGTTGAAGGTTATGATAAAGAACATATACTACTTGAATTAGAACCCATCAACAAGAGTGGCAAGTATTCTACTTGGAAAAAGAACAATGTTGTGGTGATAGCATGGATCATGAACACCATTATTCAGAGGATTGTAATTGAGATAATGTATTAAAAGACAACGGAGGAGGTGTGAGGGGTCCTTTGCCACATATGTTCTTAGGATAAGAATGCAACATTTGTTCTACAACTTAATCATGAGATTGCCCACATGAGACAAGACGGGAGACCTTTGCTTAGTATTGTTCCACCTTGAAGTTTGCATTTGAGAGGCTTAATGCCTATACATCTATATGTGCCTGGGAGTCACATAAACTGTACGGGGCACTGACCATGGTAGGTCACTTTCTAGTTGGGTTAGATCTGTCCTATGAGGCAACAAGGTGACATATGTTGACTTTGCCAGAGATACCTACTATGGAGGAGGCCTATAATCGTCTGAACAGGCTTGTAGTTTCTTTTTCTCCCTCCAGATAGGTTGAGCACACCTCTGCAATGGTAGCCTCTTAGAGTGGAGGGGAGGTACTGGGCAATTCACTCGTAGCCGTAGATGAGGACAAGGTGGTCAGGGGCATTCTAGGTCCTAATGTTCACACTGCGGGAAACTTAGGCATTCCTAAGAGACTTGCTGGTCCAAGTACGGGAAGCCTGCTAGTGCTCACCAAGTAGTAGCTAGCTCTGATCTTGGTTCAGAGACCGCACCTATCACCAGAGCCGCATATGATGGTCTGATTCAGAGGCTGTCTCAGCATGGACTATCTGCTTCGCTCGCTACTGCACCTAGCTCTTCCTCTAGACTTGGAGATATCGCTGCCATTGCTAAGTCATTAAATATATATGTCTTGCTTATGATGCTAGGATTGTGTTGTAGATTAGTTGGTCGACTTAGGCATTTCTTGACATATATGTGGGAAGGCGCAACAGTTTGCTAGTTTACACTTAGACTCATCTGGGTGGACCATTGTTGTAGAATACGGCTATTGAATGTTCTTCATGTTTTGGATTTTCCTTTGAATATTCTTTTATTAGTCGTATTACAAAGGAACTGAATTGTAAGGAAACTTTTGATGCTGTCACTTGTGTTTCAAGATATATCGACGGGGCAGGTGATTGGTTGTGGTTGTGAGGAATGGGGGGTCTATCGCCTTATGTAGTCATCATATGCTAGTTAGGCTACTACACTTGCTATAGGTTCTTCTAGTTTTTTATGGCACTTGAGATTTGGGTACCTTCCTTTGATGAAGCAGAGATGTGTTATTATGTAAATTCCTCCTACAATTATCTTTCAGTGTTAGACTAGTCAACTAGGAAAGCATCATAGGAGTTCGTTGCCTAGTTGACAATTTTGAAGTTCTGAGTTCCTTTTTCAGTTGATACATTTTGATGCATGGGATTCGAGTTGTGCTCCTGATCACATGGGGCATAGGTTTTATCTTAT
The DNA here is from genome assembly GCA_037157565.1 of Thalassia testudinum. Taxonomy (NCBI): domain Eukaryota; kingdom Viridiplantae; phylum Streptophyta; class Magnoliopsida; order Alismatales; family Hydrocharitaceae; genus Thalassia; species Thalassia testudinum. The sequence goes on from JAZHRO010000078.1 coordinate 53,480,781, forward strand.
TGTAGTTGATATTTTTGTGGCTATCATGGGCCTTTTTATTGAAATCCAAGTCTGATGGTAGCGCTACAGTAAAGCATTTTATTGAAATTAAAAATCAATTTAGTGCTATATGAAAATTGTTAGAACGGATAGTGCTTTAGTGTTTTGTACTCATTCACTACAGTTTGTCTCAAGGAATGGAATTGATCTATTGGACTAGCTGTCCTTATGCCTCTTAGCAGAATAGCATTGCAGAGAGGAAGCATTGCCATATTCTGGATGTTGTCAGGACCTTACTTATTCAGAACAATGTCCCCTTATTCTATTGGAGAGATGCTGTTCTCATTGCTTATTACTTGATAAATCATATGCTGCCCACTATTCTTGATGACGAGGTTCCTTATTCTATTCTATTCCTTGAGAAGAAACTCTTGGGAGTTCCTCTAAGGGTTTTTGGTTGTGTGTCTTTTGTTCATGTTTTTAGTCCTAACATGGACAAGTTGTCAACCTTAGGTGCATATTTGTGGGTTAGTCTAAGACTCAGAATGGATACAGATGTTATGATCCTGTTGGTAGAAGACAATATGTCAGTGTGGATGTCCTATTCTTTGAGTCTGTCCCTTACTACTCGGTGGGGTCTCATATTGTTGCTTCTACCCCTGGGAGTGTGTTGGTTCTTTCTATTTCGACTCTTGATATTGAGTAGAGGGTGATGCCTGAGAATGGATAGGACAATAAATTCTGGCTGGTTTATTTGTGTAGAACCAGATAGTAGCATCACCCTCAAGTGCATGGGCCTTTACCTTTTCCTAAGGTAATCCATTCTTTTGGTAGTATTGATGATTCATTTAGTCCTAATGTCTCGGATATTATAACACCTTGAGATGCCTCCTTGCCACCAAAGCCTATTGATATAGAGGGGCTAGCAGATGAGAGATAGGAGGCCAATCTTGACTTACACCCTATTTCCAGAAATGTGTCCTTGGCTAGTCTCTCTACATAATACATGAAATTTGTACTGGCTCTATCTAGTGTACAAATTTCTTCTATCCACCTAATGGCTCTTGGAGGTCTGTAATGGAGGAAAACTATGGAGGAGATGCTCGCATTACACTCAAGAGGGACATGGACACTTGTGGATTCACCATTTGATGCTATAGTCGTTGGATGCAAGTGGGCCTTCACTGTCAAGTACTTACTTGATGGCTCAGTGGAGCTCTCTCTAAGGCAAGAGTGGTGGCAAAAGGATATGCACTGACCTATAGCATTGATTACTTTGATGCCTTCTCCCTAGTATTGAGACTTCCTACGGATCAGATCATTATCTTAGTTGCAGTTCACCTTGATTGGTGTTTACATTAGTTAGACGTTAAAAATGTCTTTCTCTATGACGATCTTGAAGAAGTATATATGCAGCAGCCTCCGAGGTTTGAATCTGATGGAGAGTGTTCCAAAGTCTATAGGTTACACAAGGTCATCTATGGTCTTAAACAAAATCCACGTGCATAGTTCAAAAAATTGTCTGAAGTGGTTGAGTTAATTAGGTTCAAGAGATTTGCAAGAGATGATTCCTTGTTTGTGAGGACGAAAGCACAAGAGCGTATTGTAATCCTAGTCTATGTCGATGATATCATTGATAGGAGACGACATTAGTGGCATAGCTACCACCAAGGAGTTTCTAAGAAAACACTGGCATGAAGGATCTTTGCCCACTTAGATACTTAGAATTGATGTTGCTCGGAATGGCAAAGTGTTGTACTTTCTGAGAGTACTATCCCGGAGAAAGTATATCCTTGATCTTCTCTAGGAGATAGGAATGATGGGGGCCAAATTGGCCTTCATTTCCATGGATCCCAGTGTGTACCTCTCTGAAGAAAATTCAGCTTTGGTGGATGCAAGACAATTTAGAGGCCTGGTAGGAAAGCTATTGTATGTGATAGTTACACAACCTAACATTGCCTTGGCAACTAGTAAAGTGAGTGAATTCATTGATAAACTACGGAGAGTCCATTGGGATGCGATGATCATTTTTCTGAGATATTTGAAGTTTGCACCAGGGAAAGGACTATTATTTGCTCGGGGTGATACACTAGGCGTCATGGTATATAGTGATGCAGATTATGTTGGGTACCTAGAGGATAGGAAACCTATCACGGGATTTTGCACTTTTGTTTGAGGAACCTAGTTACATGGAGGAGCAAGAAATAGATTGTTGTGGCCAAGTCTAGTGTAGAATCAGAATACCGAGTAATCTCAGAAGCTAATGCAGAACTTATGTGGACCCGATTAGTTCTTCTGGACCTTCAAATTCTAGTTGTCAATCCTATGGAGATGAGAGGTGACAACAAAGCATTCTTATTTATTGCCAACAACCTAGCCTTTCATGAGCGGACCAAACATGTAGAAGTGGACTGTCACTATACTGGAGACATGATTCAGAAGGGACATGTTCGCATAGTTAATGTGACATCAAGAGTCAGACAGTAGACATGTTTACCAAGGCTTTCCCTCACTCCTTCGATAAATGTTCCAAGCTTAATGGGGAGTGTTGCGGATTGTTTCTATTTTGTTCTTTCTGTTATTATTGCTTTCCTTAATTATTTTGTAGTAGAAGGACAAGTCTGTTATTTTTCCATTTGGCCTCTCTTCTATAAATAGAGGCTTAGGGTTTTGCAGTAGAATCAAGTTGATGCTTTCTTCCATCACCAACCTTAGTTCCTCTCTCTTCCTCTGCCTACCTAAGGTGGCGCGTTGCCCCCTTCTTGCCTAGGAGACCCATTGTTGGTCTCCTCTCTCTCTCTCTCTCTCTCTCGTTGCCATCAATTTCTCTCTCATCCTTTTGCTTATGCACGACACGTAGAGGAGGGCCATTGCTCATGCCTCCCCCCATTCTCTCTCTCTCTTGCATGATCTTTAGGAGGGAGTCGCCGCCACTGCCTCCTCATCTTCCGTTGGTTCTCTAGAGGTTGGATCACCACTGCTTCCCACTATGCGGTTTCTCCAGGATACCCACTAGCCCCAACCCCTGCTTTGATCTACATGACTTGTGTGTCTACCATCTCTGATGGCTAAAGAGGAATTAGCAACTGTGACTTCTGAGGTCAAGATTTTAGCTGCTGTTCTTGTTCAAGGAACTATGATCAAGTTGTTAGATTCCTCAAACTATGTGCTCTGGTCATGTGCCTTCCGCATCTTCATTAGATGGTAGGACAAGTTGCATGTATTGACAAGGAAGGGTGTTGACTCCAAGGATGGCACTAAGTGGAAAAAGTGGGAGGATAACTTCCTCGTCATGAATTGGTTGATGAATAGTATTGATTCGAAAATCGCAGCCAATATGCTCGACAAGGAGTCAACGAAGGAGATTTGAGAAACCTTAGAGAAGAGGTACTTCCTCCAGATGAGTACGTCCCATTATGCGAACATTTACAGGAGGATTTAAAATACTAATTAGGGCAATGGGATCTTTCCTTGGTTGAGTATTTCAACATGTTGGAGGGACTATTCGAGCTGACGATTTACCAACTTGTTTGCTGTAGGAAGCAGGTTGCAGAGTAAGCGTAGTGGTCAACGTATTGTTTCTTGGATGGTCTTGCACTACCATACTAGTCAGCACATGATTAGATTCTATCTTTTGACATAGTGTCGAGTTTGGAGATTGTTTATGAGTGTCTTCAGAAGCTTGATGCTGACATACCTCCATTTGTTCCTCCTTTTGTGACTGCTGATACCTATGCCCTTGTAGTATCGGAGGTAGGAGTGGTCGATCTAGTGGTCGTGGCCGTGGCTATGGCCACGTCTTCTCTTCGTGCATTCACTACAAATAAATGCATCACCCGTCCAAAAAGTGTTGGGAGAAGTCTGGTAAGCTCGCCTAGGCTAACGAATTGACTGTGATAGAGACTTCAACACCTGAGATGACTTCAGCATAGCTATTGATACACTTTACCCCAGAGGAGCTGGACTGTTTAAGGATGCTATTAAGGAGTGAGCCATCCTCTACTGCTGCTACTATTGCAACTATTGTTGATGTTGCATCGGATTTGTTTCCCTCCCTTCTTCGACTTCTGCATTCTTTAATTCCTTTGAGTATGTCGATTATGCTGATGACTGGTGGGGGGATTGAGCTTGTTGCTTATTCTGTCCACCCTTTCTGGCTACCTGCCTCTACTTCTACATAGGGAGTTCTTTTGGTTTTCTTTTTTCCGTCTCCTTGAGAGTGGGGTTTCCACAGCTGTGAGATGTCTCCTGCCTCTATTGCCTTCCTCTGCCTACTTGCATGGGATCGTCTCCTCTTGGCTGAATGCCTTTCCCTAGTTTTTTTTTCTTCTTCTAGCAAAAAGGGTTTCCATTGGTGCGAGGTGACTACTTTGTCGACTTTGCCTATCTGCTTGCTTGCTTTTTCAACTAGATGAAGTCGTTATTGGGGGGGGGGGGGGGGAGTCTCTTTTGTTTTGTACCTACAAGTTGGGCATTGCATGTTGCAACTTAGGGGAAGTGTTAAGAGTTGCTACGTTTATTAGGTTATAGGTTTGGTTTATTCTATTTTCAATAAGATAATTAACCATTCTCTCCACAGAAGGCATTTGCTTGGGGACCTAGCAAAGCATTGGATCCATGAGTTGCAAGAAATCATCTCCAGATTGTTGTCTGCTATACAATAAAATAGTCGGATTGCATTGCCACAAGACCTTAGTATCATGCCCTGCAATCTCTTGATTACTTTGAGAATTAGGTGTCACTCAAACCTAGCTGGGAAATCAAACTAGCACCTTCCCAACCTTCGTGCCACCTTAATGAAGATTGCTGATGCATGGATAAACCGAAATCTTAGAGAAAGATTGACTTTCCTAGTTGGATCTAGGTATTTTTGTGCTTGTGCTTCTTTTGAAGAAGGAAAGGTTGTTGCTCCAGTGCCTCTAGATGAATAGGCTTAGTATCCATGCATTTATTCTTGCTATTGTATTCTTTGACCCTGTTTTGAGAATCAGGTACTGCAAGTATAGACTTAGATTCTTGGGATGCTCCTACAGATATCTAATTTAGGGCCATCTACACAATGTTTCGCTACTTGAAGAAGAGTGCTGCTAAAAGCCTCCTACTTAGAAAAGGAGAACATTTAGGTTTTGAGGCCTATATTGATGCTAATTGGGCTGGTTCTGCGGATGATAGGTGGACTACCAAATGATATTCTTCATTTCTAGGGCGTTATGAAGGAGCAATATGCAAATTTTGTTATTGTTATATTGTCTATTTTGTGTGTGTGTGTGTGTGTGTGTGAAGGAGCAACATATAAAATATTTATGTGAGAGCTGAATATAAAGGTAGAGTCCTAGGGATAAAAAATGTTGCTTTTAGACATTGGTGTTAGATGAAAGTTTTCGTGAAGATTTATTCTGATAATAAAGCATCGACAAAATCTTGTTAACAACCTAGTATGCATGACTGTCTGAAACATGTTGAATTGGGCAAACATTTATTTGAAAAAAGGTTGAGTCGGGAAATTTGCGTCTACTGTTATGTGAAATCTAAAGATCAAATTGCTGATGTTTACACTAAAGGCTTTGTCCCAGCAAAAGATAAGAATGTGGGCAAACTAGACATGTCTGATGCCTATGCCCAATTTGAGCGGGAGTGTTGAGTGCTATCTCATGTAAATGGGGTAAATGGACTTTTGGTGTGGGTCCATCTACTTTGAAGTTATATAAATATTGTAACTTCGCTCCTCAACGTAGCTGCTAGTTAGTGCTAGGATTCGTGCCCATATGGTTTTTCAAGTCCATTAAGGTGGGTTTTCCATGTAAGTCAGTTGAAGGAAATGAGAAACTTGTTTATTCTAGAAACCCTACCCCTCAATATAAAGAGTTGGGAAAATAATAGTACAAGCCCATAAAAATAAAGAAATTATAGAAAATATAAAATAAGACTAAGGGGCTTAACACTTCTCAAGTTGGAGTATAGATGTCAATCATGCTTAACTTGGAAGCGTAGATGTTGAAGGAAGAGTGAGCTAAGGGCTTGGTGAAGATATCAACAATTTGATCATCTGAAGCCACCTACGTGGTGAAATGCAAGCCTTTTTGGATCAAATCTCGAGTGTAATGGCAATCCACCTCTACATGCTTGGTGAACTCATGGAACATGGGGTTGTTAGCAATATATGTGGCAGTCTGATTATCACACCGCAATTCTATAAGTCCATGAATTTGAACATGTAGGTATGTTAAGAGGGATTTCACCCATATAAACTCTGCAGATGTCTGAGCCATCGCTCTATACTCAGACCCTACACTCGACTTGGAAACAACAGTCTGTTTCTTACTTTTCCAAGTCATTAAATTTCTAGTGACATAAGTGCAGAAGCTCGTGGTGGACTTCCCATTATCATGATTGCTTGCTATCTGCTTTGGAGTACCCAACCATTATCATAGAGGCTCCCCCGGTGAAGAGAAGTCCCTGTCCTGGTGCTCTGTTTAGGTACTTCAGTACCATTATAGTAGTATCCCAATGTTGCTTGGTTGGCTTCTCCATAAACTGGCTCAACTTCCCAACAACAAACGAAATATTGGGCTTGGTGATGATCAAGTATAGCAGCTTCTCAACAAGCCACCTATACTGCCTACTATCCGTAGTCTCTGCCTCCCTGTCATACAACCATGCCTTGGGATCCATGGGGGTATTAGCTGGTTTGGCACCCAGCATATTAGTCTCTTCAGGACATCTAGGGCATACTTCCTTTGAGATAGAATAAGGCCACTCTTGCTGTGGGCAACTTCTATTCCAAGGAAATATTGCAGTGGCCCTAAGTCGTTCATAACAAACTGATTTTCCAAGGTCCTCTTGATTTTAGCCACGTTTTCCGTATCATCTCTAGTGACTATTAAGTCATCAACATAGACCAGAAGCACTACCACTCCTTTCCCTATCTTCTTGACAAATAAGGACTGCTCTAATGACAATCACTGAAACCCAACATACTCCACCACTTGAGAGAGCTTCCAGGCTGTTGGGCTCTGCTTTATATCATATATTGCATTCTGCAATCTACACTCACTCCCCTTGAACCTCATAACTAGGTGGCTGCTGCATGTAAACCTTCTCTTGAAGATCACCATAGAGAAATGCATTCTTCACATCAAGTTGGCAGAGCTGCCAATCTCGTTGCACTGCCACTGAGATTAATATCCTAACTGTAGACATGCAAGTGACTGTGGAGAAGGTATCGAAGAAGTCTACCTCGTACATCTGACTGAAGTCCTTGGCCGCTAGATGGGCCTTGTATTTGGCAATGGACTCGTTTGGGTTGTATTTGAGTCTAAACACCCAACAAAAACCAACAATAGTAGCTCTTGCTGACAAGGACGTAAGCTCCCAAGTACTTCGAGTTTTAAGTGTAGCCATCTCATTCTCCATGGCCTGGTACTACTTAGGATAAAAAATAACTTGCTGATAGGTGGCAGGAATCTGGGTGGTAGAAAGTGCATGGCAGAAACTCTCAAAGCCAGACCCTAGTCCCTCAATAGACAGACTGGCTGTAACTAGATATCTAGCATAATTGCGAGGTGCTTTTCGAATAGCAATAAGAAGGTCAATACATATGACATCCTCCTATATTGGCTTTGATGTAGAGATATCCAAGTACTTTGAGTTTTAAGTGTAGCTATCTCATTCTCCATGGCCTGGTGCTACTTAGGATAAAAAATAACTTGCTGATAGGTGGCAGGAATCTGGGTGGCAGAAAGTGCATGGCAGAAACTCTCAAAGCCAGACCCTAGTCCCTCAGTAGACAAACTGGTTGTAACTGGATATCTAGCACAATTGTGAGGTGCTTTTCAAATAGCAATCAGAAGGTCAATATCATATGTAGAGATATCCACACTTGACTTGTAGCATCGCAATTGGCCACTGTATCATTAGTATGCAAACTATCTATGGTCACTTGAACTGGAGAGGATGGTGTTAGTGAAGAGGGTATCTGTAGAGTACTATGAGGACGTGTGTAGGTAATAGCAGGATAAGAAAATCTCATAGGTCTAGTCGTAGTAGCTTGAGGGGCAGAAGAGGTATCTCCTCCAAGGAAACACGAGGTATAGGCATGGGAGCCTCTGTAACGTCAGGAGATATTCTTTAGGCAGTAGTGGAAAAATTATGGAACAAACTCATGAAAGGTAATGTCAGCACTCACATAGTGCCTATTATTGATGGGGTCTAGGCACCTATATCCCTTCTGAGTTCGTGAATAGTCCAAAAACACACTTGACCACCCGTGGTGTAAGCTTGTCTCGCCTTGGGGAAAGAAGGTGAACAAAGGCAATACAACCAAACACATGTGGTGGCATGTGGAAAAGCTCTCGCTCGGGATGCAAGATGTGCCAAGGAATCCACTCATAAGGTATTGAACTAGACATTTTATTGATCAAGTAACAGGTTGTAAGAACTGCATCTCCCCAGTATAGTAGAGGTACACTGTGGTGAATCAACAAAGTGTAGGCCACATCCAAAAGGTGTCGGTGTTTCCTCTCAGCCACCCCATTCTGCTAAGAGGTATGAGCACAAGTGGTTCGATGTGTAATCCTATGAGACCTGTAGAAATTAGACAACCTGGTGGTGTATAACTCAAATGCATTATCAGATCTCACTAGTTTAGTAATAGCTGAATATTGATTCTTTATCTCCAACATAAAATGCTCAAGGATAGATCTAACGTCTAACTTGTTCTTCAAAAGAAATATCCATGATATATGTAACAAGTCATCAACAACTACTTAGTAGCAGCGGTGGCCCTGCTTATATGGAATTTGGCTCGGACTCCACACATCCATATGTAACAACCCAAACAAAGCTGTTGACCTAGGATGAGTACTCCCAGGATAGGAGGCACGGTGCTGGTTGCCCATTTGATAAGCATCACAACTAATTGTGGCTGCAAGAGATATGCGGGGAATAACTTGTCGAAGGCTGTCCAAAGGGAGGTGTCTAAGTCGAAGGTGCCATTGAAATGTACTCCCAACAGTAAAAGAAACTTATCCTCGATATGCAACGACAAGTGGAGACTGAACCAGATGATAAACACCACCCTCTACCTGACCACTACCAATTTTCCTTCGTGTCAGCTTGTCTTCAAAGATGTATCCCACATCATCAAAAATGGTGTGGCAATTAAGTTCCTTGGTGAATCTATTAACCGATGGTAAGCTGATAGGAAAGTCTAGCACAAACAAAACATTAGGTAGTCTCAACATAGAGGTCACTGGCACCTTTCTTTGACCTCTATCCTGGAGTGCCTGATATCTGCAACTTGAATAGTCCCGCTTGCAGGTACAGACTTGAGATGATTGATCCAACTCTAATCTCCCCTAAGATGTTGTGAAGCTCCTAAATCAAATAGCCACCCCGTACTACCCTGATTCCTGTATGTGTAATAGAAACCAAATCAGTGCCTCCCTAAAAAACATCATGATGGCAAAGACCTCGGGTAGCCTCTCATATTCACTCCACGCAATGGTTACTGTATGATTTACTGATCTCTATACGGCAAAGATACTTGGCTCAACATGAAGAGAGGTTGTATGTCTATAGCAGAACAACAAATCCATTGAGAAGAGAATCTAAGGCACCAAATCATGGTGAGATCATGCCACAATGATCAATATACGACGAGACAGTACTCCATACAGTCAAGAATGTGCCTCAATTAACTCGAAGATACCATCTTCCTTCAAGCAAACCACTTTAGAGCAACAAATCAGAATGACAACATGCAATCAAATACCAAACATCACCAAATCTACAATCTGAACCATAAAATCAGATCTGAATACTAGATGCTAGATCGTCAGAAATATGTGCACAAGAGAGAGAACCCTACATAGGACCATAGAGGCCCCAAGGTGGTTGTGTGCTGCCCAAGGATACCACAGCAAATGCTGCCACCCACGCTAGGTAGCAGGCAGTGGCGCTGGTGGTGGGCACCAGCTAGTGGCGATGTTGGTGCCTCCCCCTCCCTCCCTTGCTGGTTGCTGTTACGTTGGTGAAGAGGGAGACTTGCGAGGAAGATTGGCGAGGAGGAGAAGAGGGAGATTGGTGGAGGGGTTGACGGCTTACTTGGGTGGGATATCTAGGATATCGGTCCAGGATTGTTGCTCTGATACCAAGTTGAAGGAAATGAGAAACTTGTTTATTCTAGAAATTTTATCTCTCAATATAAAGAGGTGGGAAAATAACAGTACAAATCTATAAAGAAATAAGAAATAATAGAAAATATAAAATACGACTAAGGGACTCAACAAAGTCCATGCTCCATTTGTTTAATTTTTTGCCTTTCTATGATACCTTTGTGGGTAGGTGATAATATTTTCTTCAAAGATTTCAGGTAACTTTATTACTTTCAGAAAATAAGAGAATTTTCTATTCCAAAATTGCAAACTTGTTTTTTTTTTTTCTTTTCCGCTTTTATTACTCTTGAATAGAAGGCTAGATGCTAATTTGTAATACAAAGACTTCCCTTTCTCGTAGTATTATGGCTAGTTGATGATGGAGTGATTATTCAGATGAGGTCTTGATGTCTAGGTGCTTAAATCCTAATTCTTACATATTTTCCTTCTCGGTTAGTATCTGACAACCCCCTCCCTCTTCCAGCGATGACCCACCTGCCACTGCTGCAAATAGAAACTTCATGTCTGACCTTAAGTTGAATACTGATCTATGAAATATGAAATAGAATTTTACTTTTTACAGTCCTCAATGATTGAGTGTTTTATTCATTAATTTTCTCCCCTGTTGCAGCATTTTAACTGAGGAAAGACTGCAGCTCTTAGAGGAAGACATTCTAAATTTTGCAACTTCAGCAGGATATTCTAATGATGATTGTACAGATGATACATTTGGGAGTGAGGAATTTAGAAATAAAGACACTGAGAGAGTTCGAGCTGACCATTTGGATTTTCAGGCGATGACTTCTGATTCTTCGGTTTCGGGAATAAGGAATGTTACTGAATATGCTCAGGATAAGATAGATATTGAGGAATCTAATGGAGGAAATGACAGGAAGTTTGAGTTGCAAAACGATGTAGTTGCTATTGGCAACAGTGAAAGCAAAAATGGGCTGGATTTGATAAATAGTGATCAGACAGAAACCTCTAGAAACAGACCGACACCGGAGAAGTACTTCCCAGAGTCAGTTCTGCCCTTGTTGAGATATCATCAATATGAAAGCTCTGAATCTTCCTCCAGGTTGGCTTGTTGTATTGCCTTCCCACATTTCCTCTTATAATGAAGGTTTTTGCTAAAAGCTTGAACTAATATAAATTACTTTGCAAATAGATAGAATCCTTTTTTGGGCTAATAAAGAGTGTAGCTTATGATTGTTAAATTGCTAATCTAACATGAGTTTAATACATTGGTTTTAAGAAGCTCATTTGATTATTATTTTTTTCTCTTTAGTACTCTAGTTTGTTGTTTTTCATTTTTCATTCATTTTCAAAGTCACAAAGGTTTTTAATCTTGTAAGGAGATATCATCTTTTTGGTCTTGTTTGACTAAGGATCCTGATATCCAAAAATCTCAACTCAACTTATACACTGTGATATAATCTTAAGATGAAATGGACCGTGTGATTATTGTGATTATGTGCTGATCTCCAAGGTGCTATTTTGCAAAGTGATTCATAGCTTTTTGGTTGTTTTTTGTAATTTTTTCGTTTGTGCCGATCTGTGTATTTTTTAAAATAAACAAAGAGTAATTGCTGTATATCAGTTCACTAGTTTTTTCTCACTAAGTTGGCACCTCTGCCTTTTTAGAAGTGAAATAGATGATAGCGAACTTGAGGAGCCGTCATCTTCTGGTAGAGATGAACACGATGAGCACAACGATATTCTGGAATGGGCAAAGGTCTGAAGTCTATTAGGAATATGTTGTTAAGGACAATGCTGCTTGCACTTTTTGACTCTTGGTAGTTATTATCAGTTTCTCCTAAGAATTGTTTTGATTTTTTAAGGCCAACAACCATGGATCTCTTCAAATAATATGTGAATATTACAAGTTGCAATGTCCCAAAAGAGGTTCAAAGCTCACCTTTTATCCACTCGAACACTTGCATCCCTTGGAATTTCATCGGCCTGGCGAAACAGTCCTCTATATTGCTGGATCAACAATTGATTTGAGATCTTGCGGTACTAGTTTGGAAGTGTTAGAGGTATAGATGCTATGTTCTCAAGTTCAATTTCATCCTCAAGTTAATATTGCTGTGTCATTTGCATACCCTTCTTTTGTTTTTATTTTTTCTTTAATAACTTCAGTCTGTTCTTTTTTGTCCTCTGTAAGGCACATAATGCACTTTTGGTGGAAGAGGAGGCAACAGCTCTCTCTGTTTGGGCTGTTGCATGCATCTGTGGCAATTTAGGGCTAGAAAATGTGAGTTCTAATCATGAAATAACTACTAAGCGTATAACTTTAGATGTGGCTTGTTGTAAGTAATGTCTTGTTCTGTATAAATTTTCTAAGGATACATGCCTCTGTCGGGGTGTCTATTATAGAGCTTGTTTACTGACAAATAGAGATGCTAAGATTGCATGATTATCGACCTCAGGCAATCCTCCTTTTCCTTTCTCAAAAAAAAAAAAAAATAGAGATGCTAAGATGGCCGAGAATTTTGATAAAAAGGTTGGTGTGGCACCAACACAAAATGAAACGAGATAGACTAGTTTATTGTGGGTTGAAGGAAATGAGAAGTGTAGGGAGTTTCAAAGTGATCAAATAAGATTGAAACCGTGGAAAACCAATTTTCTTTTTTTTTTTTTTAGGAAAAAAGTGGAAGATTACTTAAGCCTAGTAATCATTTGTAAATTGTATTAAAAAGGAGTAAAAGGAATGAATTTACAAATTTTGTAGCCAAAAATCAGAAATAACCCTCGACTCTAATCATATTGTCCACCCAACACCTCTCATTATGAAAAACTGTACCATTCCTTTGAAATCAGATACATCAAATAATAGCGACACCCTGATATCAGCCCGTTATATCAAGCAGAACATGATTTCTGAAGCTTGTCCAAAATCTTTCAAAGTTTGTGTTGTCCACTGTGCTGAGATGAAAACTTGACCAAAAATTTCTGGCAAAATCGCAGTTGAAGAATAAATGTTGCACATCTTCATTTTCATTCTGACAAAGAGGACGTAAAGTATCTTGATTAGGAGACTATCTAGATCTATACATTCGAGTAACAATCCACTTTCTTCTTAGGAACCAAAGGAATAACCTTATTTTGAGAGGAAATTTGCATTCCATAATCAATCTGGAATCCCCATCGACCTGATTACCAATGGTACCATCATTAATTAATAGTTTTTAAGCACGACCAACCAAAAACGTGCCTTGCTTCCAAATAAATCCATCTAGCTCTGTAGATGTAGAAAAGTCTTTAATATAATGCAGTAGTTGCTGAAAATCATTGAAAGTAGACTCCGAAGGACCTGCTGGTTGCTGGTAGCCTGATGTCCCAACTATGAGCTCCATCTCATAAATCTTTTACCTTGGGCTTTTTATCAATAGCATACTGAAATAACTTCTAAAAAACCTCAGAAAAAGACCCAAGTTCTGTCCGATTATTGTGCCAAAATATGAAAGTAACACCATCACCTAGAGATGGAATAAACTGATTTGCAAATTCAGAGAAAAGAGGTCTAATGGAGTGCCAAAATACAGAAAACCCATTGGAAACACCTGCAGCCCCTTGCATCACCTTCATACAATCACCATAGGAATCCTTCAGGATGGAATTCACCAAAGAATCATCATTGGATAGAAATCTAACCACCCATTTCAGCAATAATGTCTTATTAAAATGAGATAAATTACTCACATCCAAACCTCCATCATTCTTCGACTTACATATCTCACTCCATTTGACAAGTTGAGCAAATCTTCCCTCCGAATTAGGCTCTTTCCAAAAAAATCTCTTTCGGACTATATCAATCTACTTTAAAATCTTCTTTGTTGGCAAAAAGATCGATAAGAAGAACACCGGAATTGAGTTGAGGATGGATTTAAGCAAAACCAACCGTTCACCTCTAAAAAGAAGTCTACCACTCCAAGTAGAAAGTCTATTTGAGAACTTTTCAGTCAAACTTCTCTAATAAGAAGTTGGTTTTTTTCCTCTTAAAGGAAGACTAAGATAGGTGATTGGTAACCTCACCACTGGTGTGTCCAATTCCAATGCAACATTACTCTCCTCCATTGATCCCATATTAAAAGGAACAAAGCTAGACTTGTTAATTTTCAGACCTGAAATCTCTAAAAAGATCCTCACTAAAGAAGAAACGTGCTTTGCATCCCTCCCACCTCCTTCACTGGAAAAAGTAATGTCATCCTTATATTAAAGAATGAGAGTTAAAACCCTCCCATCGCCAAAAAACGAGAATCCATTAAAAAGACTCCCATTGCAAGCTTTAAAAGCTATGACTGCAAGCGTATCCATCGCAATATTAAATAACATTGACGCTAACGGACAACCCTGATGCACTCCTCTTTGTGGTTGAATCCAAGTTCCATTAGCCTTCTCATTAATCAACACCGAAAGGGAAGTAGTAACACACCTCTTTATCAAAGAAATCCAGATGTCTGGGAATCCCCTTCTCTTAAGAATATCTCATAAGTACCTCCAGGTGATGGAATCATAAGCCTTTGCAAAGTCCACTTTCCAAAGAAACGAAGAACAACCTCTTCTTTTCCAGGCAGCTAAGAACTCCTCAGCTAAAACAAAAGCATCCTGAAGTGATCACCTTTTAATAAAAGCTGTTTGGATTGGAGAAATAATATCAGGAAGAGAAAAACGTAGTTGATTAGCCAGGATTTTAGCAACTAAAAGATAAATGCTATTTGATAAAACAATGGATCTAAAATCCTCTAACTATTCAGGATTGCCTCTTTTTGGAAGTAAGAACAAATAGAACTTGTTCAATCTCTCAAATCCTTCATTTTTTGAGAACTCCTTAATCATAGCACCAACATCTGTCCCAACAACGTCCCACAACTCTTTGTAGAAAACAATCTGCAAACCATCCAGACCAGGGGCTCCTTTCTCTTTCATCCCATGCATCGCAGCAAGAATTTCTACCTTATCAACTTCTTTAATAAGAGCCTGTGTCGCTTCCTCACCAATCTGCTCCATCTCCAGAGAAGACGAACGCTACAACCAGCATTGAAAACCAATTTTCTAATCACTTGAGTTTTTTGAAAGTGAATTTTCTCATCACATGAGTTATAGAGTATGCTTTCGTGATTGGTTGTCATGGGTTAAGGTAGTGCATGGTAGTCATTAGTATGCTTCTAGTAGAAATTCCAACTGCAAGAGAAAAATAAAGTGTCATTAAAAATAGGAACTTTGGCTTCTCTTGTATAGAGAGTTGGGATAGAAAAATTACATGAAAAGTCCAACTAAAAATATAGAATTCCATTGATGCTTTTCTAAGCACATTTAATTATATAATTCAACTAGTTAAAACATATAAATTAATTTTGCATTTGTTATGTTGATTTTTTTTTTTGAAAGGGTCATTTGTTGTGTTGATAATTGTATTGTGTTGCAAGGAGATTTTATTGGCATTTCATGGTCTTTTTATGATTAGGGTCACTTTTGATTCAGGGCCAAGATCTAATCTTGATCTCATTTAATTCAATTAATCAATTCTGAATTAAGGAAATCAACATTGATAAATTAATTTGAGTACTATTTCATAATTTTCTAATTATAAATAATTTCTAATTTATGAATCAACTCTATAATTAATCAAAATCACTAATTGCTCATGATATAACCCTAGTGAAGGGTGACGACTACTATATTTGTTAAGGCATTAACCAATTGTGAGCATGGAAAAGGATGGGACGATGGTGAGGAGAGTGGAGAGGTGAGTGGAGGGGCGATTGAGAGGGGGAAGGCTAGGTGGATGCAAGGTGGTGCTGTGTTATAAGTATCATAAGCGTGGACATGTCGCTGCTGATTGCCAGGATCCTGTTGTTTGTGCTATTTGCAAGGGCATGGGTCATCAAAGATGGGATTATTTGAGAGTTCCTCCTTCAATCGCTCCTCCCCCTTTGCCCCTTGCTCTGGAAGTGGTGATTAATCATGTTAGTACTGGGAGCCTTTGGAGTAAGTCTTGTGAAGGTCTTTGGTGGGTGTCTTTGTGCGTGGGTGTGCTTCCATATTAAGTGTTAAGGAGCATCTTGGGAAACTTTGCTTAGGCTCTGTTGCTTGAAGGCTCTCTTTCCTTTCTCCAAGTCGTCTTCTCTTTGGATTGGAAGAGGTGAATGTCCAGCAATTGCAGTTTGTGGAGATGGAGGTTGGGGTAGGTGTAGTTCGATGGAGGCCACCGTTGTATAAAGGAGCCATTGAGGAGCATCCCCCAGTGAGGCCACCTGTTGAGTTTTCTATCATCGATATTCCTTTAAGGTTGGGCTGTCGAGAGGTGGTGGAGGATCTGTGAGTTTTGCGAAATTGAAGTCGTGTGGGCATTGGAATTTATGAAGGTGATTTGGCTTGTGTTTCATTTAGGGAGAGCTCCCTGAGGCACAGGAATTGCTGTGGGAAGCAGTAGTGTAGTCCGATGGTTGTTCGTGGATCATTTGATTTTAGTAGATCTCCATGCCACGCCAAAGATCCTATGTTGAGGTGCTCGTTGTTGGTCACTGGAGAGAAGCCAGTATCGGTGCTTTGGTGAGGAGGGTGCAACAATTTTGGATGCTAAAGGGTCAACGTGAGGTTTTGAATTTCTGATCTTCATTGGTTGGACCTTCCAAGTTTGGCCCTATGATCGTGGAGGATTGTAACCATCACCAGCCTAGCGCTTTGCGTAATGCAGCGTTGGAGTCGGGAATGAAACTACATGATCTTGTGCGGTCCCCAACTGCTAACGTGCGTGCTTGGAATTAATGGGTCCATTGAGCATCTTGTTTGGCATAAAAGATGGTGCTTCTGGATCTAGAAATGGATCTGGAGTTGGTATCTTCCTAGCACTTTTTTGGAACATATTTTCTTTAGGCTTGATAACATGGGCCTTTTTTCTTCTCCCCTTGCTGGTCCTCTCTTTTTGCCCATCCGTGTGTAGGGATGCTAAACCAGGTCCACAATAGCAGCTTGCGACGAAGGGCAATGATGTTGTTTCATCGTCTGGAAGTGTGGCAGGGGGTGATGCCAATTAGGTGGTTCCTACAGGTGAACAAGTTGCTGCTGTGCTGCAACTTGTGGAGGCATACCTTGTTGGGGCTGCTGCTGGAGATAGGAGCATTGCCACATTTGCTGGCAGCAACGCGGTGGTCGGTAGAGTGGCTGCTGCTTGTGATTCTGATGGTGGGGTGATTCCAAGGAAGGCTGGGCTCCATTTGCTTGTTCGTACTTCGTCGAATGTGGCTAATGGGAGGAGAGGAGGCATACAACCATCTGCCAGTTCTAAGAGTTCTGTTGCTTGTAGATCTTTGTGTGTGAGGAACGACCTCATGTAACACTCTTTTTATAAGAGGAAGTTTGTTAAAAGCAAGCAGACATAAGTGGTTGAACATGAGAACGATGTGGAGTTTAGGGTGGTGAAGGTATTAAATCTCAAGAAGGCTCTTCATGCTCGTAAGAATAGGGATATGGGTGTATCTTATGGTTAAGGTCCTTATATGGAATGTTAGGGGTCTTCGTGACCCGTTGCGGAGATCGCTTCTAAGAAGGTACTTATTTGAGTGTGTTGGTAGAGCACTTTAGCTATCTAGTTTGTTTCTTGTTTTGGATTGTTATGTCATGTGTTTTGTCTTATTGGACTTATGTTGTAATTTTCCCAACACCTCTTCCTATATAAAGAGGTATATGGTTTTATTTGAGAAATAAGGCTTATCATTTTCTCCAACTTGGTATTACAGGTCGCCGCTCTGGTATCTTACCCCCACAAGCCTCTGTACCGTTCCATTAAAATCCTAATCTCTCTTGAAGGCACTTGGAGGAGCCTCCGCTGGCGGTCCACCGGTCGAAGTAGACTGTTGCCTGGGCCACCGCCGTTGCTGACTCATGCCTTTGGCCTCCACTGTCGGTTTTCCTACTTCGGCAGGCCATTACCTGACCGACATGGCTTCGCAGCCTTGCTGTAGAGTGCTGCCAGCATTGCCAGCGCCTCCTAGGGCTCTGCTAGCGTCGCCAGTGCCTCTTAGGTCTTCGCTAGTGCCTCCTCGGGTTTTTCCAGCGTCGCCTCGGGTCCTTGCTCCCCCTCTATTGACGACAGAGCACTGCCACCTCCTTTCCTGTGGGTCGCAGGTGGTTGGTGGCATGATTTTCTTGCCGAAGAGTGGGAGTAGCATCTCTTGAAGCGCTATTACGGTCTTCCCTGTACCCTAACATGCACTAAGTCGTGATTTAAGGAGTGCTTGTGACTCTTGAAATGTTATCTAGGGTACTTAGATCTTAGATCTCATGTTTAAGAGATCATTTTTCCTCTGATTTGAGATTCTCAGATTTGAATATTGATTTCAGATCATCTCTGTGATATCTTGTGACAGTCCTAAGGCACAATGACCTCTTCAGGCTCTTTGAAGGTGTCATTGGGTACCGTTATGGACAACAAGAGTTACAAATCTCCTTTCTTTGTTTCTATCGCCAAGTTGAATGATGTCAATTATGCCAGATGGTCTCAGAGCCACAAGATAAGACATGAAAGAAAGATAATTCATTGGTCCGTGCTTGGATCATGAATTCAGTGGAGCCTCAGATCGATGATGGGATTATGTACTACAAGACAACCAAGGAGATGTGGGATTCTCTGCGTGACACGTACTCTCACGAAAAGAATTCCAGTAAGGTGTTTGAGATTTACCATGACATTGGTGGTCTCAAACAGAAGGGCCAGTCAGTTTCTCAATATTATGTCACTTTGAAGGGGCTCCTTAAGAAGTAGAACACCTGTCATTCTATCTACGCCTGTGCCACTCAAAGGGCACACAGGAAGGAGTATGTTGTCCTCTAGTTTCTTGATGGACTTGGACCGGATTATGAGGCTGGAAGATCCCAAATCCTTACTCTGGTCGAGCTTCCATCACTTGAGGAAGCTTACAGTCGTGTGAGTAGGGTGGTGGTTAAGCCATCCATATTAGAGGTTGGACAGACTCCTATACTTGTTGCTATTGCACGTGGAGGACGTGGTGCTCCATCTACAAGGGGGAGAGGATGTGGTGGTCGGGGTACGAGTAGCAGACTCCACACCATTTGCTTGCATTGTGGGAAGATTGGCCATTCAAAGGCCTCTTGTTGGATGAAGCATGGTCGACCTCCCGTGGCCAACCAGGCTGTTTCTTCAGATGAGGTGAGTGATATGGTATCCCGTGCTGATTATGATGCCGTTGTCCAGCGCTTCTCCCAATTGACCCAGGAGACCACCACTATTGCTGCTTTAGCTTCCTCAGGTATAACTCCTGCTTGTAGATCTGGTATTGGTAGTTTTGATAGTGCCTTGTGGTTGGTGGATTCGGTGCCTCTCAACATCTCAGTGGTGATGAGATGTGTTTCAGATAGGTTTAGGATGTCCCCTCAGGTAGATCTGTGCAGGTAGCAGATGGTAGGCATTGCCGAGTTCATGGGAGAGACGTAGCAGTGACTCCTGCACTGACTCTGCCTAATGTTCTTTATGTTCCAGAATTTTCGACTAGTTTTTTGTCCGTCAGTAGAATTACAAAAGACCTACATTGTCGCGTTATATTTGATGAATTGGGTTGTATTTTTCATGACAAGCTCACGGGGAGGGCGATTAGTGGCGGACATGAGGAGGGAGGTGTGTATTGCCTGATCTAGATTCCATTTGCTACTATGTGTCAGGGCGAGGTTGCTTTTAATGCTGGTACAACTCTTCAGTGGCATCGTTGTCTTGGGCTCCCTTCATTGGACATGCTTCGACACGTCATCCCTCACATATCGCTTGCTACTGAGATTTTGTGTGATGCATGTCAGTTGGGAAAGTATCACAGAGCTAGTTTTCCTTCCAGTTTCTCTAAGAGTTTTGCTGCTATTTTTGATTTATTTCATATGGATGTATGGGGTCCTAGTAGAGTAGCAGACAGACTTGGTCATAGATTTTATCTACTTGTTGTGGATGATTTTTCCAGGATGTCCTGGCTATTTCTTTTGAAGAATAAATCTGAGGTTGCATCTGTGATTGAAACATTTATTTTGGAAATAAAGACTCAGTTTTCTACCAATGTGAAAATTGTATGATCTGATAATGCTTTAGAGTTCTGTATAGCTAAGTTAGCTGCCTTTCACAGATCGCTTGGGATTGTGCACTAGACATCCTGTCCCCATACCTTGTAGCAGAATGGTGTAGTGGAAAGAAAAAATCGTTATGTGTTGGATGTGGCCAAAACACTACTGATGCGGCATAATGTGCCACATGTATACTGGGGAGATGCAGTGTTAACTACATGCTGTTTGATTAACAGGTTGCCCAACTCAACTATATAGGAACAAATTCTGTGGTAGGTCCTCTATCTTTTTTTTTTTTTAAAAGCGAAAGGACGGTTATCTGAATGATAACCACCCAAAATCATTTCATTTCAACAAAACGGGTTACATCAAAATTATAGGATAGATCCACAAAACACCACCTGGGAAGAAATAACTAAAACAAAATTCTCAACATAAGGCCTCTCCCCCCTAAAAATCGCCCCATTTCTCCCGAGCCACACGTTCCACAGGATCGCTAAGACCTTTACCCTATCATTTTTGGATCTAAAGGCAAAATCTCCGCCGTAGGCGTTACCCCTACGGAAAGATTCCCAGAAGCTACCCGTATCCTGATGGGCGATCTAGTAGATTCCCATCCATTGCCAAACCTGCGTCATAAAAGGGCACTGAAAGAAAATGTGTGGAATATCTTCCTCCGCTCCATCACAGAGGGAACATGCAAGATCATCTGAATGGGCCCATTTAGCTCTCCACTGCTTCGTCATAATTCTTTCCCTCACCAGCCAAGCGAAGATCTTCACCTTCAAAGGACATTCCACCTTCCACATCAGACTGCAGTCTCTCAAAAAATCGGTGTCAGGGTTGATCGTGCCACTCCCTAACCTACGGATGACCTTTGCCACAGAGAAGTCTCCTTCCTAATGAAAACCATCATCGCCCTCCTCTGATGCCTAAACCTCCAGCTCTTGTAGCAGACATTGGAACTCCTTACACCTCTGGTCAGAAAGCCCTCCCCAAAAAGTTGGACACTACGTCTCATCCCAACAACTTCCCACCGTAGCTGATGGGTCCACAACACCCCCAACAAGGTGAGGGAACCTCTTCACAAGGGTTGAGCCACCCCCCTGCCAGTTGTCCTGCCAAAAACGGAATGCATCGCCCTTCCCTAGAGTGGGAGAAGAAATCGCTTACCTTCGTCATCACAGACGCCAAGCCCCTAAGAAACTGGGAGACACTTGGAGGGGGGGACCCTAGAGGCTCCCAAGAGAGGAAGGGGCCGTAGCACCGCCGCATAATGTCACCGAAGAGCCCCCGCTCCCATCCCACCAATCTCACTATCCATTTGGTCAAGAGGCTGATATTCACCTTATCTACATCTCTAACCCCCTTCCTGAAACAACCTGCATATCTCCTCCTAAGCTACCAACTTTGCCCCCTTTCCTGTCGACCCTGCATTGGCCTAGAAGAAATCCCTCATCAATCTCGATATCTTCTCAATCTGGTGCAGTAGTTTGAAAACTGAGAGAAAATACGACGGAATGGAGGCCAGCACTGCTTTCACTAGGATCAACCTTCCACCTTTAGAAAGAAGTCTAGAGTACCATCCTGCCTATCTTTCTTTCATCTTCTCCAGTAGAGGAATCCAATCCTGTACTCTGAGGTGTTGATCTGACAGTGGAAGGCCCAGATACGCTAGTGGCAGTGAACCCACCTCCGTTTCCAAAGTCCCCCTTACTCCTCTTCAGTCGACAAGTTGAACAGGACAAAAGTTGACTTTTGGTAGTTGATTTGCAATCCTGATGATTTGCCAAAAAGTTCCAAAAGGATTCTCATCCTCTTGGCCTCCAACTCCGTTCCTTCGATTAGGAATAAGGTATCATCAGGATATTGCAGGATCACCGTTTCTTTATCCTCACCAACCATGAATCCTTTGACCAGACCCTTATCGCTGGCCCTCTGTGTAGTCCGTGCCATCGCATCTGTCGCCAACACAAACAATGTAGGTGCAAGGGGGCAACCCTGTCTGACCTCCCTCCTAGGTTGCACCCATCTTCCTGTCGGGTTCCCATTGATCGGGATTGAGAAAGATGATATCACACACCTCTTCATCTAATCAATCCACACCGTAGGGAATCCCCTCTTCCTCAGGGAAACCCACACAAAATCCCACTGCACCGAGTCGTAAGCCTTGCTGAAGTCAACTTTCCAGGGGAAAGCTCTTCTCTTCTCCCTCCTCCAGAGGGCTAAAGCCTCCATGGCAGCTACAAAATCGTCCAAGATTCCTCTCCTCGGATGAAAGCCGTCTGAGCAGATGAGATCAGGTCTCCAAGAATGTCCCTCAGCCTATTTGCCAGGACCTTAGCGACAATAAGGTACATGACATTCGAGAATGCAATCGGTCTGAAGCCCTGGATTGCCTCCGCCCCCTCCTTCTTAGGAAGTAGAAATAGATAGTATCTGTTCAGCTTATCAAAACCTCTGTTCCCGGCCGCAAACTCTTCCATCATTTGCATCACCTCTTCCCTCACCAGGTGCCAGAATTCCCTGAAGAAAAAGACAGGGAAACCATCCGGGCCAAGACATCCCTCTGCGTTCAGACTCCACACCGCCTGCCTCACCTCGTCCTCTGAGAAACTAGTTGTGAGACTCGCTGCCTGGGCCTTTGTGACACGCTGTACATTCTCCCCTCTCCACCTCCAACCCTTTTGACGCGCCTCCTAGTAAACTCCTTGAAGTAATCTGTAGCGGCTTGACCCACCTCCTCCCTACCGGAGAAGCTGACCCCATGAATCAATATCCTGTCTATCTAGTTTCTCCTCCTCCTGGTAGATGCCATTTGGTGAAAACATCTGGTATTAGAATCGCCCTCCTTCAACCATCTTTGCCTCGATCTCCTCTTCCACTCCACCTCCTCCTTTCGTCCTCCTCCTGAACCGTACGTGTCATTCTCGCTCTAGCTTCCCTATCCTTTGAAGATATAGGGGCTTGGTCTTCCTGCATATTGATCCTGGTAATCTCCGCCAGTACCTCCTCTTTCCTGCTCCTCCTGGACACTTTGATCTCCCTCCTGTACGCCCTCAGGTGATCACGCAGCATACCCAACTTTTTTGCCAGACAACATGCAGCAGATCCCTCCACCATAATGGAGTTCTATTTCTCCACCATACACTGGAACCCTTCTTCCAACAACCAAGATCTGTCAAATTTAAAGTAAGTACCAAAAAGCGTCCTCTCATTAGACCTCCACATGAGCGGTGTGTGTTCAGAGAAAGGCCTCCCTAAGGCGGACACATCCGCAACCGGAAAAGATTTTGCTAGCTCCACGTTGCAAAGGAATCTGTCGATCCTGGACATTTGGCCACTGTTGTTCCTCCATGTTTTAGCATAGGATGCTGGAATCAGATCCACGAGGCCATCGTAGCCATAAAATCCACAAAAAGATCTGACCTGGGATCTTGCCTACCCCACCCTCCAGGCATGTCCTCCATCTGTAGGGTGATGTTGAAATCCCCTCCAAGTAGCCATGGAAAACCATGACACTCTGCTGCGACGATCGCGAGCTCCTCCCACATGATTCCTTTAGCTTGGGCATCCAACAGACCATACACCCCTGTAACACACATCTTGGTGCCTCCCACCCTCCTGATCAACCTCGCAGAGATGACATGTTCCTTGTAGTAGAACTCATCCAAGGAGAAGACATCTTCCCGCCATCCCAAAATCTACCCTCCTGAGAGGCCATCTGCCCCAAGGGATCGGAACCCCTCCATCTAGGAACCCCCAACCACCTTCCAAGTTTGGGCATCGCAATTGGCCAACTTCGTTTCTTGAAGTAGCACGACATCAGTTTCCACGTACGAATATAGTGCCCCAGTGATGCCCTTTTAGCCGGGTCATTGAGATCCCGCACAGTCTACGTCATCACTCCATTCATTTAACAGCGAATGTAGGCTTCCTCCATGGACTGTCGGAAGCCACACACCTCCGCCGTCCTACCCACCTCGCCATCTTCACAATCCAACAACGTCGTCTGATGTGGTAGCCGTGGCATTTCGCCTCGACCATCAACCACTACCCTCGATCTCTGACCTCCACGAAACCTCCATCTCCTCTTATAACGGAGATCCTTGCCTCTACCACCCTGCACCATCTGCAGTCTCAACCTCGTTAGGGTAATCTCCTTGCGCTTGGATGACATCAAAGTGCACTCCAATTGCTGTTGTGAAGGAGTATCTCCAGGACTACCAACATGAACTTCAGCTTCCTCCACCTCGCGGTGGCCCCTGACCACAGCCAAGGTTCGAAATGCCGATTTCGATGTCGTGCCGATGAAATTCTGAGTGTGCATTTCGTGGGCATGCCGAGGGCACGCCGTGGAAATGCCCATTCTTCGATGGACATGCCGATGCATACCGACAAAAATAACAAAAATAGTAAAAAAAACCAGCAGCAACCTTGGCATGGGCACCTATTTCGCCGGCATGTCGACGGCATGCTGACGATATCCCTGTAAATCAACACTTTATCCGTGTTGGCACGGCCCCTGCTCGAACATGGCCTTGTCGACAACATGTCGAGGGCATGCCGCCGGCATTTAAAACGATGACCACAGCCTCGTTGGCCCTTAGACCACCGAATGCCTCTCGATGTTGTCGGTGCCTCCGCCATCTCTCCTGCCCCTCGTAGTGGAGTCGCAGTAGGGGAGACCGCGTCTTCCACCCCGATCGAAGCTCAGGTGCGCTCCTCTTCCCCATCTCCACTGGCCTCTCACCGATCATCTACCCCCTTTGAGGTCGAGGGATCGGGAGAGCTCCTCTTCTCCAAGCAGGCGCTAAACGGGGGTCGAGTTTGGTTCTTCTTACCTCTCGAATCGGACGAAAGGTTTTCACCAGATCCCGCATGCAGATCCAGCTCCGCGCTCTAGCCACGTGAGCATGCCTCCACACGTGTCGTGGACGTGACCCCTCTAAGAGCCCTCGCCAACTACTCAACGCGGAGTCGTCTCTCATCAATGCCCTTCCTCGCCTCTTCTGCTCCTGAAGCTTTCGAAGCAGCGCCAATCTCGGGCGACGCCAACGATGCAGACGAGATCTGCGTGGATTTCTCGAGCCTCAGATCCACGTTAGCGATCGATCGAGTTGCCCTCGCCCTCGCCCTCGCCCTCACCCTCACCGGATGACGCTTCACATTCCTCTACACCGGCACCGCTGTTCCGGCCACCACCATAGATCCCTGATGAGCTCCCTGAATTGCGCAGGAAATTACTTAAGAGGAGCTCCTTAGTTGTAGCACGACCTTCTCCATCAACCTCGCTTCGATCTTCATCTCGACCTTTGCCACCACCGGACCCCTAGAGAGGTCGATAGCCATGCATCTTTTGAGACAAGTGAAACACGAGACGACCACGTCCACCACCGATCTCAACCACCAAGGGATCCCCTCGATGGACATCTCGAATATCGGTTTCTCCGGCGACCTCTCCATAGTGGCTCCATCGTGCGGGGATGGGCATCACCATCTCCACCTCCCCATCTTGGCGTCGACCTCCAAGAAGCAAAGCTCTTCCCTTATCTCGACAGGGAGACCGAGGACTAAGAACCTCCTGCCTTCCATCATCAAAACCCTAGTCGAGAACCTCACCCACCAGCCAACCCTCTTACTGCAAATCCCGGCCTAAAGCTTCTTCCACCATTTTCTTAGTCACCCAGCCACCGAGAACCTCACCCACCAGCCCACCCTCCACCTCCTCCTTTAGGTGCTTAACGCCCTCCGACCATGGTGCCTTAATCTCCGCCTGCAGCAATCCCCTAGGTGGCGATGGTGGCAAGCTCCCCACGTCCCAAGTGCGACCACCACGACAATTGAAGCTCCTGTGCCTTATGCCACCACACTTACAACAGTGCCACGGCTCGCGGCATTCACGTGCCTAATGGTCAACCCCCAGACATTTGAAACATCTTCCTCTCTGCCGCGTCTACTCCCCTACGATAAGCCCTCCGGAGACCAACCGAGGTTCGGCTCTCCTTTGCCTCGCCACCACCGACTAGCCTGCACCATCCCCAGGCCTCACAACCTCGCCCTCCCTCTCAGGCGGGTACCCCTCCTCTCGCTCCCCATGGTCTTTCTCCCTGCCGCCCTTCCTTCCACTCTCTTTCTCGCTCATCTTTCGGTTCTCTGCTATCCTTGGTAGGTCCTCTATCTTGACAACGATTTATTTACTGTACCACCTCGTATGTTTGGTTGTGTAACCTTTGTTCACCTTCTAGGACCTGGCTGGGACAAGTTGGCCCCAAGAGCAGTGAAGTGTCCTGGGTTGCAGTAGCACCTAGAAAGGATACAGATGTTATGACCCCCGAGGTAAGAAGCATTATGTAACTGCAGATGTCACATTTCATGAGCCTATTCCATATTTATCTACATATGGTCATCAGGTGACATTTGAAGGAGGCCCAGCTCCCATGCCTGTTCCACCAATTCCTTTGGAACATATTCCGGTCACTCATGGTGAGGATACCACTGCCACAGAGACTTCCATGAGGCAGAAGGCTGAGATTACTCAGGTCTACAAGTTACTTGTGACATACAAACAACATGCATGGCGAGAACACACCCCCTCCACCACCTCAGCCACCTGTCTCCTCCTTTGGTTAGGTATGGGTTGATACTGACGTGAGTTGTCCTAGTGGTGCTGGTGTAGGTCTCTCGGATGAGTCTCCTCATGTTACTGTTGAGCCTATAGAGGAGGATCATGACCTTTCAATTGCTATTCGGAAGGCTCTTCGTAGCTGTGCCCATTTCTATCTTGTAGGGACCGTCTCTATTGCTAATCTTGGCAGTTCATTTGCTACCTTCACAGCTGCTTTCTTTGAGACACATTCCTACATCCCATTAGTGGGCCATGTAGGATCCAAAATGACGTCAAGCTATGGAGGATGAGATTGTTGCTCTACGCTCTAGAGGGATGTGGGACTTGACCACTTTACCTTCTCGCGCTAGAACGGTGGGGTGTCGTTGGATCTTCGCTATTAAGTACAACATAGATGACATGATCTCACTATAAGGAAAGACTGGTGGCAAATGGATTTACCTAAACGTATGGGGAAGATTTCTTTGACACCTTCTTGCCTGTATCTCGGTTGTCTACTGTCTGGATTTTGATGTCTGTAGCTGCTCCCTACGACTGACATCTCCATCAATTGGATGTGAAGAGCGCGTTCTTGTATTGGAGATCTTCCAGAGGAGGTCTATATGTAATAATCCCCGCGGTTTGAGGCTCAGGGTTAGCGTGTATGTTGACCGAAGAAAGCCATTTATGGCTTGAAGCAAAGTCCGAGAGTTTGGTTCTAGAGACTCTCAGAGGAGGTACAGATCATGGGACTTGTAAGGTTTTCTGCTGATTACTCATTATTTGTCAGGAAGAGCAAAAGGGGAGTGGTTGTACTCCTAGTTTATGTGGATGACTTAATCTTTACTGGAGATGACATTGCTGGGATAGCAGAGGTGAAAAGGAAGCTGGCTAAAGCCTTTGTGATGAAGGATTTGGGTGAGCTCAAATACTTTCTTGGCATTGAAGTGGCGTACAACAGAGAGGGCATTGTTCTCAGTCAGCGTAAATATGCCCTTGATGTCTTACAGGAGGCAGGAGTGATAGGGTCTAAACCTGTTAATATACCTATAGATCCCAACTGACACCTCTATGATGCAGAGTCTTCGCCTGTAGATCAAGGTTTTAAATATCAATATTAATATTGTATCAAGTAAAAAAAGTCAAATTAACATTTTTATGACTAATGTATTATAAAGGAATGGCTAAAAAACGTGTGTTGTGTGTATGTGGGTGTGTCCTATCGTTTTCAACTTCGGACCTCCCGCCTAACAGTTCTCGCCCAGCCGTCCCATTTCAACAGCACCACAACACCATTTTTCCCACCCAAGCGGCGATATATCACCTGATATATTGGCGATATATCATTGATATCCGGGAAAAATACACTTTGGGTGGTATCGATACCACCCGACCCGTCGATATATGATATAGTAGGCAGTTGGTTGGTAAGCTATTGTACCTTACTATTACACGTCCTGATCTTTCCCTTGCAGTGGGGAAACTCAGCCAGTTCATGGATAGGCCAACCAAGCAACATTGGGATGCTGCTATGCATGTGCTTAGATATGTGAAGAAAGCACTCGACAGAGATGTCTTATTCCAGAAGGGCACACCTATAAGTAATGTTGGCTATTCTGATGTAGACTATGCAAGATGCACAACAGACATGAAGTCAGCAACTGGGTTCTGCACTTTTGTGGCAGGAAATCTAGTGACATGGAAGAGCAAGAAGCAACAGGTGGTATCCAGGTTTAGTGTAGAGTTCGAATACTAGGCTATGGCCGAGACAGCTACAGAGATGGTCTGGGTCAGATCAGTGCTACATGATCTCAATGTCAAGGTAGAGGGACCAATGGAGATGAGGTGTGATAATCGCACTTGCTACATATATTGCAAACAATTCGATGTTCCATGAACGAACGAAGCATGTTGAGATTCATTGCCACTATATCAAAGACTTGGTATAGCGTGGAGTCATCTACACTACATCTATACCTTTTGAAGATCAGATTGCAGATACATTCACGAAGCCTCTTCCGTGATCCGCATTTGATAAATGTTGCTCCAAGTTAAGCATCATTCATATATATGCTTTAACTTGAGCAGGAGTGTTGGTAGAGCACTCTAGCTATCTAGTTTGTTTATTGTTTTGGACTGTTATGTCATGTGTTTTGTCCTATTGGACTTATGCTGGAATTTTCCCAACATCTCCCCTATATAAAGAGGTGTAGGGTTTCATTTGAGAAATAAGACCTATCATTTTCTCCAACTGAGTGGAAGGTAGATGTGGATCTTTTGCAGGAGATGCACTTGAAAGGGTTGGATTGCTTTGTTAGGGAAGATATTAGGGGTGATTTCCTATCCGATTTATTGGCAATTGTTGCGGGTTGTAGATTTAGGGATTAGTTACTTATCTAGAATGATATTATGTTCAGGCTAGAAGATTCCTTGGTGGCCTCTCATGTGTTTACAAAATTTTTTTTGCGTGCTTCATATGGTGTCACTTTTATCGTGTTAGGTGTTTATGGACCATTTGATGCTCCTATAAGGGGGAGTTTTTGGTAGGAATTGAGGTATGCAGCGACCAAGGCTGATGGTAGTTCTTGGCTGATTAGGGGGGATTTCAATGTTACCTTTTCTACAAATGATAGACTTGATGGCAAATTAGATTCTTCTTCTGTTGACTTTCAGTAGGTGGTTGATGAGCTGGAGTTGTTGGATCTTCCTATTTTAGGGGTGCACTTTACGTGGAGGAGCTGCTTTAGTTAGGTCTCATGTATTGATTGTTTTTTTCTTGTATTGTCTATGGCGGAATGCTTCTATGGATCCTTTGTTTTTGCTTTGATGAGGTCGCTTTTGGATCACACGCCATTATTGTAGGATAGTATTAAGGAGCCCTGCGTACACCACTTATTTCAAGTTCCAGAGGTCATGGCTCTTGGAGGTTGGGTTTTGGTAGTTGGGTAGAGAGAAATGATAGGGGGTTCCAGCCTCGAGGTCTGCGATGCACACTCTGGCTGAATGCATTAAGGTTGTTAGGTTGGTTTTGACTGACTTCAAAAAGGAGGTGGGAAGGAGGTGTAACTACACAAGGAAGGAGGCTTTGGAGGCCCTAGCGTTGCTTGACTAGGAGGATTTGGGGTAGGTTTATGTTGGGGAGCAACAGGAAAGGGTTGCTATGCAAAACAAGATCTGAGAAGAGGACTGTAAGAGACAGATGGAATGGAGACAAAAGTCTAGGTAGTTGTGGCTAAAGGAGGGAGACTCCAACATGGAATTTTTCTATTTGGCTACCGGTGTCAAGATCAAATTTGATTACGTCGATTCGTGTTGGTGATGAGACTTTCTCAAAGTTTTTTTTTTTGCTTCCCAAGAGGCCACAAGTAGATACGATTGATGATTACAAGTTGATAGCATTGTCGAATGTTGTCTATTTGATTGTGGCCATGCCTTTGGTGAATCAACTATGTTTGGTGCCACCACATTTGATCTCCTTCATTTAGTTTGCTTTTATTGCTGGTAGGTCGGTCAGTGACTCTGCATTTACAGAAGAGATGGTGGCAACATGGAATAGGTCTAATCTGTCGGCCTTTATGCAGAAGGTCTACTTCTTGAAGGCATATGATTCCATGTCTTGGGCCTATCTAGAGGAGATTCTCAGGAGAGGATTCCCTAAGGAGTGGGTTAGGCTTATGAGGAGGTGCATCACGACTTCTTTTTCTATGCTTATTAATGGTAGTTTGTGTGGGACTTGGACGTTGCCACAGAGGGGTGTTGAAAGGGATGTCCGCTTGCACCTTTGCTATCCAATGTAGCGGTTGACATGCTAGCTTCCTTGGCTTACAGGGTGTGTAGGGTGGATTGTTTCTAGTTTTACTCTGAGGGGTGATGGTTCCTTGTTCACTCTTTTGCAATATGCAGATGATATGGTGTTTTTAATCCAGGGAGGCATTTGCTAGGTAGAACATGTTGTCCACTTGGTTAGGGTGTTTGGGGATATTACGAGTCTCCTCGTTAATGGGAGGGCGTTGGCTTTTATTCCTTTTTAGCTGGATAGGGATATGGAGGAGAGCATCTCAGGGATCCTTGACACACCGATTGTGTGCCTACCTATTGTATATTTGGGTTTTCCTCTAAGATGGAAGCGATTGGTGTTTGTTGATTGGAGACCAATTGAGGAGAGGTTAACTAGGAGGCTGAATGGATGGAGTGGGATGCTTTTGTTCAGAGGAGGTAGGCTTGTCCTTGTTAAGGCGGTTCTTTTTATGGTTCCAGTTTTCTTTCTATGATCAAACTCCTAAAAATCCTATCGAAGATGGGAATGGCCTGCAAGCGATTTTTTTGGAAGGGGCCTGATCATCAAGGCCGAATTTTGTAGTTGGTTCCTTGGAGGAAGGTGTGACGGTCGAGAAAGAAGTGAGGTTTGGGGATTAAGTTGCTATATGATTTCAATGGCTTGCTTCTTATGAAGTGAGTGGCGAGGTTCCTAGTTGGCAGAGATGGACACTCCTGAATAGGTTGCCGGGGGACTCTTATGGATCTCCCGTTGATGTAGTGTATAAGCAATCTCGTGCAATGCAACCTTCAGCCTTCTGGCGCTTAGTAGAGCCTTTTATTTATTGGGGTGTTTCTTCTGGCTTCGTTAAGCCAAGGCTTGGTAGAGGTTGGTCCTTTCGTTTCTGGATGATTGGATGGGGAGTAGAGTTTTGGAGTTTTTTTTTCCACTCCTTTTTGGTTTGGCCATGAAATAAGGATGCTCTCGTTTCTAATGTTTGGGACAATGTCTTCTGCTCTTGGTCTCTTGTTTTGTAGCGAGGCTTGTTTAATGCATCCATGTAGGAGTTGTAGGTGATGAGGGGCAAAAAACACTTTTGGACTTAAAACTTTGCACGTAACCTGTATATGGATCCGGACACTTAGACTTGGAGTAAACAAGCGGACCTGGCTTGGCCTGACCCGCCTCCATTCTAGTGGATCTAGATCCAGGCAAGCCAGGCCTCTCTTAAAGGCCCAGTGTGTCCGAAGTCAACAAAGCATGGTAACAAAGCCCATAATGCCTATGTTGGTTGTAATCATGGGATTACTGATGCAATTAATGTTCTGACAACAACGGGCTTACCAAGGAACATGACAAGACCGTGGAGATCTCGTAGGATTTCCTGGTTGTAACAATACTTTCTGTAACTATAAATAGAGAGGAAGGCTCTCACAAGGTCCTTTTCATGCAATCCAAGAGAGTGGGACTCTGAGAGATTGTAACACTGCTATTTCTAGTGGATTTTCTGGGAGCCTTGCCCTCCCCCTAGATCTACACCCATTGCGGTGGAACTGGATCACCAATCTCCTTGTCTTTCTTGTGATTGCCTTCTTGTGTGACTGTTGAGTTGGATCCTCCCTCTATCGGGGAGCCCGATCACAGGGGTTGTTTAGGTTCATGGTATATCTATTGGTGAGGATCTGATAGATGGGCTTACGTGGAAGGATGGAAGGTTCTCTGTGGCTCGAGCTTATAAGAAGATGACTTTAGAGTTGGGGTCAGTACCTTTGGTTTGGGAAGACTGCTCGTTGATTTGGAAGTTGCCTATCCCTTTCTCTGAAGGTTAAAATTTTCTTGTGGCTTTTCTGAAGGGAAAATTGGTGATGAAGGATTTTTGTTCAAGATGGGCAAACGACCGTGATTTTTTGTGGGCTTGCAAGGGAGAACCTGGATAATCTTTTTTTTTGTGTGCCAACTATCTTAAGTGGTTTGGAGGAATGCGACATTCACTGTGTGGATGTCTTCTGTACTGCATGGTGGGATTCCTTCTCTTCATTAGTTTATGCGAATATTGTGGGCTGAGAGAAAGTTGTAACGGCATTGTGATCCATTTGGCATCAACGTAATGCTTCTTTTATCAGGAGGGAGTAGGCTTGGTTTGAGAATATTGTTAGGGAGACATGTTGTCACTCTGAGTTATGGCTCAATAACTTGTAAGTTCACCCCTTTTTTATGATTAAATGAATGCATGGATGATTACCGACCGCCAATAATCATTCTTTTCCCTTAAAAAAAAAATAGTTGTGAGACTTACCGGATATCCTATATCTCCTACACATGTGAAAACAAATTTGACTAGTTTAGGATTTAGGATCTTATCTCAATGTTGTTCCTTTCATAACTAATTCATGTAATGTACCATTATTTTTTTTGGATGGAAGACATACTAAATAACTTCTTTGAGTTCATTCAGTTCTTTTCCCATTTTGAT
The DNA here is from genome assembly GCA_037157565.1 of Thalassia testudinum. Classification (NCBI taxonomy): domain Eukaryota; kingdom Viridiplantae; phylum Streptophyta; class Magnoliopsida; order Alismatales; family Hydrocharitaceae; genus Thalassia; species Thalassia testudinum. Next base: position 53,513,819 of record JAZHRO010000078.1, read on the forward strand.
TTACCTATTAAAATGAGCATCTGTGGTAGTGGACCTCCAAAGCTAGAAGGATAAAGCTCAAACTCCATTTTAACAATTGGAGTTGTGTGAATCTCATCTTGGGAAGGTATCCACTTCTTGTATTGTATCATGCAAACTAGCTTTTCAACATATTAGCCTTACACTCTTTGAAACCTTGGTTCTTAAATGAAGATGGAAAGTACTCATATTTCCAATTTGACAAGTCATGGAGTTTGAAGCTAGGATTTTGAGATTTAGTGTAGGATAGTTGGCTTGAGGTGCAACTCACTTCCTCTGCAACAAGATTTGTGGCAGAAAAGTTACAGGTGTTGAGAGCAAAGTTGGTTGCTTTCAGAAAGGATCTGAGGGAGAAAAGAGGAAAGGCCAAATTAAATGCCTTACGGAGGATTGTAGCTTTTGATAGACTTTAGGATGAGAGGACCTTATAGTAGCAGAGAAAAAAGATAGGGAGAATCTACAGGGGTCATTTTCTGTATGAGCTTCAAAAGGGAAATGGATTGGCACCAGAGATCGCGATAGCTTTCGTTGAAAGAGACTTCAACACTCACTTCTTTCCCCTTACGTTGGAGAACTTTGAGGGCGTGTTCCTTTGGAGGGTGTTAAAGATTATATTGATAGTATTCATCTTCTCTCCAACGTATGGAAGACTGCCTCGTTTTCTTCTTCTTGTTTGCTTCTATTCGGTTTGAAGAATGAGAATTTGGAGAGGCTAAAATTTTCTAAAGTGAATGCTGGTGAGGGTGTGATTCGTTGGAGGCCCCTGCTTTGTATGCTGGTGCTCTCGAGGAATGGGCTTCTATAAAGCCTACTGTTCAGTTCTCTATTCAAGGTATTCCATTGCGCTTGCGGAGTAGGGAGATGGTTGAGGTGTGTGCCTCCTTTACGAAGATAGGAAGTTGTAAATGCATTGGTATCTCTCGGATCTTGGTCGAAGGAGAACTTCTTAATGCCTATCTTTTGCTGCTAAAGGTTGTTGTAAGGTGTGAATGCTGCTCTTGGGTGGTCACCTTTGAGAGGAGCCTGATTTCTTGTTTCCCTCAACCTCCATTTGTTAAGGTGGTGGTCCATGGTGGTTGGAATTCCAGTGTAGTTGGTGGTTGGAGACCCTTCATGTGTTGGAATTCGAGGGAGTTTGCTTTTATGCGTAGCACAACACCCCACGTGTTATGCCTCCTCAAATAAGTCCTGCCTAGAGGGACTCCCTTCTTCTGGGCAAGCAGATGAGACCCTTTACGTCGAGAATACTTGATTCCTCTGAGTGCAGCGCGAATGCTTCGTGCCTAATGAATCCCTCCACGAACCCAGAGGTGACTTTCACCTCAAAACCACCAAAATCTCAGCCTTGAGGATCAAATCCTTATGACCAAGAACAAGCTAGTTGACCTGTCTCTTCTTCTGGTCGATGCCCAACACTTTGGAAAGAGGATCAGGAAGAGACTTTGGGCCCTCAGGGAGTAAACCCTAATTCCAGCACAAGTTGGATGTCCAGGGAAGGGCTTGGATAGCATAGGGGTGGGTGGGCACTTGGTGTAATTCTTGGTAGACTCCTTTCTTACAAGGAAGAAACAAGGCACCTGATACACTCAAGGGTCGTTTCTTTCCTTCTTCACGGCTGCAGGAAGAATAAGCGAAGACAAAAGGGAAGAAGAGAAGAAGGCCGAGAACCCTTCTTTCTCTCTTTGATGGTGGTTGCAGTTGATTAGAAATCATTTAGAGTTTCCCTTTAGGTTTAGGGGGATATTTATAAGGTTCCAATGTCTAAACCTAATATGGTGGGAATCTTTAGATCTTTATACTGGGTTGGGATTTATTCCTATTTGATATTTACAAAATTGGCCCATAACAACTTATTGGATGTTTGGATCTACTATCAAAACATTAATTAATTGCAATCGAAGCCTTGAATGTTGTACCTAATCAAATTAAGTGCAATTAATCATCAAATCGAATGCGATTTAACTTCTTAAATCACATCAATCAATCCTATCAAATAGGAACCAACCAAAATGATTATTAGTTTCATTACACCAATAATCAAGTGTTCAGGATTAGTGGAATTATGGTACTACGCCTCCCTATGGTATTCCAAATACCTGTAAATCCTTCACAGTGGAAGACATGTAACCCTTAGGATTAAATCTTGGATTCATTGCCCATCCCATCACATGCTACATACTTTTCACCTCTTTGTATTATTGCGATGGGAGCAAAGACCAGATTCTTTCCTAAAGGATTGTATTATCCTCTTTCATATATGGGTTTGATCAAGACCTGTACGACCATGTCTGGAATTTCATGCCTACCAATATATGCAAAGAGAGCTCGAGTCTTTTGATCTATTGCATACACCTACGACAATGGATCTATGTGATCCACTCGAGAGATCATGTATCTTTTTTCCCTTCATATACAAACCAGCTTTCCGGTCTTAGTGCTTTGATGGGTGCATCGACTATCGGTCCACCAAATGTACATACTCAGACATAGAGACGTGTCTTAGGTCAAAAGATACGCCTTCATTTTGACAGTGACAAGAGGACTTCCGCATTTCCATCTCGTCGAGTTAACTCCTTGACTTAACTTGCGTGCCAGCCCTAAATCTCTATTCCCATGCAGAGGATGTGCATCAAGGGCATTGATATCTAGAGAAGATTGGCATTCTTCTCAGACTGGAGACAATAGTTGGATATTATGATGGTTCTTGACGACTTATCGAAATCCTCAATCTAAAGCATTTGGATTCTTCGAAACCCGTCATCGATATATCCAACATAGCATAGTACATTATTCTAATTGTACCAAGGGACCCATTTAATCGCATTAGTGTGTCCTCGTGACTAAGCACTTAGATTTGAATCATCGATTGAGTGGTTCAACTCAAGTTGGTTCGCTCAAGGCGCAAAACTCCAACAATCAACTCCATATTTCTACGTGAATCCCTTCACTACCAAGCGGGCTTTATATTTATCAATTTGCCCATCTTCTTTGTACTTGGTGTACACTCACTTTGAGCTAACTAAATAAGCATCCTTGGGGGTATCCTATAAGGAATAAGATTCAGATTAACTTCCTTAGTCCTTGGTGTCTGCTCATGCCTTCTGCCATACCTTTTATTAATGAACACAAGGTATCATTGTAGTTGTCAAAGAACGAAGTATCATTGCGGTTGTGATTTTCTTGTTCCTTATGTTGCTCCCTTTGCTCATAACAACCACCAACTATACCATCGGAAATATTAAATCGAATGCCAAGGTCCTCTTCACATTTATTCTCCCCCTAAAGAGGATCATTGGGTTGGAAGTAGAAGTTGCTCTTAAGAAAAGTAAGATCGCTTGTCACATACTTCTTTCCTGTAGAAGGATCAAGGCATTTGCAACCTTTTTGCGTAGTTGAGTATCCTAAGAATACTCCTTTGATAGATCATGGGTCAAACTTAGATTGCTCAGGTTGTAGAACATATATATAGCAAGTGCAACCACACCTTTGGGGGTAGATGTTCTTTTTCTAGGAATAGTAATGAAAAAGGAATTTTCCCGTTGAGCACACGACTGGTTATATTGTTGATCAAATATGTAGCAAAAGGCTTTTGGCCAATAACATTTAGGTACCATTCTTTGAATCAATAATGCTTGTGTGACATCCATAAGGTGTGGTTCTTTCTTTCCGTAATTCCATTCTGCTGTGGTGTATAATTACATTGTGTCTCATGTAGAATTCCCTTCTCATCGAAAATTCTTTAAAGTTGCTTCCCATGTATTCACGAGCATTATATAATCTTAACACTTTTATTCTAGTATGAAATTGATTTTCAACCATGTCGAGGAAATTCTGGACAATGTGAGGAAGCTCTCAGCTATTCATGAGATAAAGGAATATGCATCTGGAATAATCTTTAATAAACTAACAAAGTATCTATGTCCTGACTCAGACGTAACACTAGTAGGTCCCTGTGCATACGAGTGAACCAAGGAAACAATGTGCTACACTTGTGGTTCGATGATGGAAAAGGGGGGCATAATGGTGCTTTGCTAACTGACACCTCACAATTCACATCCTGTAGGTTGACCCTTGTGATAAGTTTTGATCCAATTTTTGTTGAGCCACAAAGTTCAGATATCCAAGTCTCTTGCACCATAATACCAAATCATTATGTCGTTCCTCTAAAAAAAAAAAAGAATCATTGTGCCATTTGTTTCCCTAGAGTTCCCTAGAATTTAACATAGCATGAAGACCAACTGTGGCCTTTCCAGGTAATTGATATAATCCATTACACTTAAAAGCAATCCCGATCTCCTTCCCTATTTTTAGGTTTTGCAAGACACATTGATCCTCATAGAAAATCAGTTCCTTGGAAATTTTACTGATAGAAAATTTAAGGAAAGCTTTGGAATATGGAGGGTATTATCGAGTCTAATTCTATTCAAAAGATGTACACTACATTTCCCTATAACCTTCACACTAGATCCATCAACAACCTTGATTTCATCTTTTCCTGAGCCAAGCTTATATTAAGAGAACCATCATGGGCCAATAGTCACGTGATTAGTAGCACCACTATCAACAATCTAGTCTTAGGGAGTGCAATTGCACACTAGAGGGGGATGACTAGTGTGGGATAAAATAAAATGTGGAGATGAAATAATGAAACAATCGCACAAATAGCATTCACCACAATGAGCCAACTAGCTTTAGGTGGAAACTCAACTGGAGTAAAATTCACTACCTAAGTCTTTCGATTTATGATTTTTCGATCAGCCGAGTAGATTAAATCTACAAAACGTATGACTTAAACAAGGGTGGCACAACCTCAATGCAACTCATGCTACTTTAGACCAAGGGTAGTGTGAAAGTTTGGTGCAATGAGCGTGGAGGCTCCTTGTACGTGGGAAAAATAGCCTACTCAGAGGGTAGTCCACACATGTCGATAGGAAGAGCAGTCGATGGCAGCTAGAGGGGGTAGACGACTTCTTGATGGCCTGCAGTGGTGACTGGCAGGAGGAGGGAGGCTGGTTGTAGGTGGCCAGCAGGGAAGGTTGGCTGCCTTTGGTGGTCGGCGGTGGTGATGTTGGAGAAGAAAGAGAGGCGAGGAGCCTTAGAATAGGAAATATTATTGATGCTCAAATGAAATTACAAGGGAATGCTCTCTTTTACAGAGAGAACATATTCCAATAATTTGGAAACAATTCACATCTCTAAAATAAGAAAGATCTTATCTCTAAAACAAACCAAATCCCAAATTATTTTTCCTAAAACACATTCGCTGAAAATAGGAAACTTGACATCTAAACCAAGATCCAAAATAGGTCCCTTTGGAACTTCTGGATGCCAGCCCTATTGGGCCCTTATTTGGTTGCCACGTGACCTGTTGGTTGCCATGTGGTTGTCCACATGGCCTCTTACTCTTAACAGGTAGTGTACCTTAAAGTCCTTTTTCTTCACAATGAGAATTTTGTCTCATAAGAAGGCTGAAATTCCCAACGCAAAAACTCAAACAAAATACAAAAACAAAGAACCTATAGAGCCCAAAATAAAGTATTACTTAAGCTCTTATAGGTGAAGATGACTTCCCTGAAACGGAAGTGGATGGGCGTGAATGTGTAGTGTAATAGTGCTCTTAGATGTGAGTTTGGTTGCTTGGAGAGCAGCTACTTGATCTCTTACTAATTATGTGTAAATAGGATGTAGTGGCTCTCAGTAGTGTTGCACACAAGATTTTCTTTTTTATTATGTGTGTAGTCTTGGGAATGTTCTATCTGATGTATAGAGGACCGAGGAACACTCTTGATCGGCCTGGGTAGAGGATAGGCCCGTTGGAACAATTATGGCTGACATTGGTTGCAACAAATTTTTGAAAAATTGAGTAACTTGTCCGGTCAGCTCCTGGTCGCCCAGGTATGATAGGGTTGGTCGACCATTCTCAATAAGAAGTCGATGCCCTACAACGGGTAGAAATGACCCTAGGTGGTCTTTACTATATGGTCTACTGTCGGTCGTCTTGGACATTATTGGCCGGTCGACTAATGGTTGGCTTGCTATAGAAGGTTCCTAAGTACAGAGTCCTTGGACTTGGGATTTTTGGTAGCTAGTTGATGCCTATTACAATATCAGCCGATGCCCTATACTAGGATGAGTCAGCTAGTGGCCATCTAACTATAATAGTTCTCTTGGGAAATAAAGGCCTAGTTAACAAGGTAATTAATGTGTGCAAGTTCCAATGTTTTCTAACCGTTGCTAAGCCAACGATCAACCACTGGTCAACATTCGTTTGGCACCCTACATAGCAGTCGGTCGGCGGGCAACACAACCGTTCGACTGGCTACTGAAGAGCTGGTTGACCAATATTGAAACTGGTCTGCGCCTTTGAGCTATTTTGTGTTGTTTTGTTGCTTTTAAGGTTTGGGTTTGGTTTTCTGGGTTGTGATGTAAAGATGTTTATATCACATAAACCATCTATTTTTGCGTGTTCTTAGACATTAAGTTGTATCATACATTATAAATATTGCATAACATACATCATCATGCATTTAGATTAGGTTGTATAAATTTTAGGTTAATTTTCTTTTTTTGTGTTCAGGAAATAGGGTAATATCTTATCGGAACCTCAGATTGAAGATCCAACCGTACGAATCTGATCAGGGCGACGATCGGAGTTCAACGACTCTAAGATCGTCCCGATTAGACTTTCGTAGCATTAGATGCAGTCTGAGAAAAATCAGAGGTCAAGGGGCCAAGATGGTGTAAATCTGTGCATCAGATAACAAATCCGACCACACGGATGGGTTCGGATCGATGATCGTAGCCCAACGGCGTGAAAATCAGTTCAATTCGACATCTGTAGCACCGTCTACAACTCACAGAGGATGGACGGCCAAGATGGCTCCATGTGGCGCCATCCCAGCTGCCCAACACACACCAAGGCCTCCTGCTCCACCTCTCCAAGTGAACTTCAACGCTTGATCTCGATCGTTGGATGAAGATCCAACAGCTGAGATCAATTGAGCACAAAAGCAGCGCCGCACCTAAAACGCACACGTAGTGCAGCGGTTAAGGCGTTGTGTGAGCATCGGGTGCGCGTTCGATTTGCGGCACTGTGCTTTCCTTATCGCACGCAGGCGCGAAATCCAGCTGCTCGATCGAGTGCTAACGGCACAGATCAATTGATCGGCGAGGCGTAAGATGATGCTCGATCTCACACGAGATCAGACGCGCAGAGGTGCAATTTGTGAAGGCGTGCGTGTGCGATTTTAAGCTGTCCGATCTTGCAATCAGGTGACTGAGAATGCGCGTACGTGCATAGGCGTTGAGGCACCAGGAGAGGTGGCGCAACGTGTGCACAACCTACGCCTACGTTCAGGGGCTTTAATGACGCTTAAATCCGTCACTAAAGACCCTGAATTAATGTTTTTAAGCATGAATTGTCCAAATTGCCTTCAATCCCTACAACTATAAAAGGAGACCCCTACCACTCGAATTTTTCATCCCTTCCTCTCTTCTCTCCCCCCTCCAAAGTTCTAAGAGTTTGTCCCAAACTTGGGATGTTCCATTAGAGTTAAAAATGCAATTTTTCCACCTTCTCATCTCGTTCATGGAGCATTCCGCGGTGGTCCTCTCGCTGCCATTCGGGAAGTCGATCCCGCTATGATGTCCTACACCGTTCTCTGTCATCCTTCATTGTTCTCTTCCGTCCCGCATCTCACCACCTTCGTTCGGGCGCTCCATTGTTGCGGCTCATCCTCCAAGCAGCCATCGAGGAGGATAACTTCTCTCCACCTTTTACCGCTTTCTAGTGTAGATTTCCCACTTTATAGTGTAGATTTCCTGCTTTCTAGTGTAGCGAGTAGTTGTGCAAGTAGTTGTAATGAACATTGCTCTATGGTAATGAAATCCATGTTTATTCTATCTCTATTTTCTCTTTATTTGTAATTTTCTCTTTTTCTTCTATTATTTATTTTTATGTAGATAGCTAGTTTAGATTCAATTCGACTGGTTAATCTGCTTCGTGACAAATAAAACAAATGTGATTTTTAATCAAATGTCTGCCTCCTTGTGTTCAACCCGAAATTCTTTTTGAGTTTTGGTTAAATTTATCTGTTGACGGTTTTTTCTCGTAAATTGCACTACAATGACGGGTTTTCGAAAACTCAACTCTGTTTGCGACGATTTCCGATACAACATTTAGGCGTCGTTGCCAGGGATTTCCGATTCAACATTTTGGCGCTGTTGCTAGGGATTTCCACTTTAACTGATTAACGGTTATCCTAGCTAATTAATCTTATTTTAGGGCTCTTTATAAGTATTCTAAGGAAATAAAAAGTACAACGAAAAATACATTGATTACATTGAATGAAGACCATCCTATTCTTCATTTTCTTTTCTTTAACTTTAAGCCTTTAGTTCCAAGCTTTGGGCTCCAAAGCTCCTACTCCAAGGCTTCTTTCTCGAAGTGCTACTTGATGCTTTTATTTATCATCAAACTCCTCCATCTCCATGGATCTTGAGCTTGAGTTCTTTCAACACCTTTAACTAAATTGCATTTAGCATGAAATCTCATAATTTAATTGCAAATGTTAAATATAAATTATTTTGTTATCATCAAATTCAAGGGTCTACGTGCATTTTCACCAAGAATCTCCCCCATTTGATGATGACAAAATCATAAACAATTAAACTCAAAATTCTCCCCCTTGTTGGCATTATAAAAAAGGTTCAATTTTAGATTAGTTTTAATCCTAAACTCCCCCTTTATACATTCTTTTCTAAAAATCGATTAACTCCCCTTTTTTGACATAATAAAGGGAATAAGGTCCCCCTAATTACATGCATTTCTATGTAAATTCAAGAATTTAAACTAATCAATGAGTAATCTCCTCCTTTCTAATGGAATTGTAGCACAGTAAATGTTTTAAGAACCTCCTCCTATCTTGATGCTATTCTAAAATGAATTGTTAATATTAAAGGGTTACCTCCATTGGTATGGGTTCCAATGTCCATACCTATTTGGCTCATCAAGAACCTTGATTCTTCCTTGATGTCGACCATAGATATAGTTCCTTGCGTCTGCATGAAAAACCTACAAAACAATATTGGACCATTTGTCTATGTACCCCCATCTTTTGGGTCCTCTATTGTTAATCGTTCTTAACTTAAGGTCCATTTCGATTCCAAACCTTAGACTCTTTTGTATAAAATCTCTTGGTGTGTCCATTTCAAGATTTAGCATTACCCTTAGTCTTTCCCTTAGTGATTCGAGCTAACTCACGTAACAATTTATTTGAGGTTTCATTAAGAGAAGTAAGATCATTTTCAATAACGGTAATTTTGCTTTTCAAAATTGAAATTTCAGATTTCAATAGACTGCACTCTTTAACCAATTTGCTATTTTCTTTAATAAGAATACATTATTCATAATTAATAGAACTGAAATATTTTTTTAGACTTTCCACTTTCAGCCACTTATATACCAACTAAAATTGCATATTAGAGAGGGTGAATAGTGTAAGATAGAATAAAATGTGGAAATGATAGCATTCACTTCAATGAGAGTTATTTTTAGGTGAAAACTTAACCTGAGTAAAAATTATCACCTAAATCTCTCGATTTACCAAGTAGATCAAATACACTGAACTTTCTACTTAAATGAGGGTGACACAACTTCAATACAACTCACACTACTTTAGACTAAGGGTGGTGTACCTTAAATCCCTCTTCTTCGTGAAGAGAGTTTCGTTTCACAAAGTGATGAGAATTTACAACGTGAATACCCAAATAAAATACAAAAACAAATAACCTATTGATCCTAAAATAAAGTTTTAACCAAAGCTCTTATAGGTGAAGATGAATTCCCTAAATTGGAAGTGGATGGACATGAATGCATAGTGTAATGGTGCCCTCGGATATACGATTGGTTGCTTGGAGTGCAACTTGATAATCTCTCTACTTAATCTCTCACTAATTGAGCTTTTCAAAAAAAAATCTCACTAATTGTGTAAATAGGAAGTAGTGGCCCTCAATAGTGTTGCATATAAGATTTTCTCTTCTATTATGTGTGTAGGCTTGGGAGTATTCTATCTTATTTATAGAGGACTTAAGAACACTTTAGATAGGCCTAGGTAGAAGTAATGCCTGTTAAAACAATTATGGCTGATGTTGGTTGCAATAGATTTTTGCAAAAATCGAGCAACCTGATAGTACAAGCTAGTCGGCTCCTGATTGCTTAGGTATAACAAGGCCAATCGACCATTCTCAATAATAAGTTAACACCCTACAAGGGGTGGAAATTGCCCTAGGTGGTCTTTGCGACAAGGTCAACAGTCGGTCGACTTGGAGATAATTGGCCGGTTGACTGATGGTCGGCTCGCTATAGAAGGTTCCTAAGTTCAAAGTTCCTGGACTTGGGATTTTTGGTAGCTGGTCGACGTTCGTTATAGTATAAGCTAAAACCCTATACTAGGATTAGTCAGTTGGTAGTCGTCCGATTATAAAGGTTCTTTTGGGAAATCGAGGCCTAATTAATAAGGTAATTAATGTGTGCAAGTCCTAATGTTTTCTAGCCGTTGCTGGGTAACATTCAACCATTGGTCGATGGCCGGTTGGTGCCCTATATGGTAGTTGATTGGTAGGCAAGGCAACCATTTAACTAGCTACTTAAGAGTTGGTCGACCAATATTGAAACTGGTCAATGCCCTTGAGCTATTTTGTGTTGTTTTGTTGCTTTTAAGGTATGGGTTTGTGGTTCTCTAACGATTACCTAAGGTAATTAACCTTATTTTAGGGCTCTTTACAAGTATTCTAAGGAAATAAAAAGAGCAACAAAAAATACATTGATTACATTGAATAAAGACTATCCTATTCTTCATTTTCTCTTTGTAAACTTTAAGCCTTTAGTTCCAAGATTTGGACTCCAAGGCTTCTTTCTCCAAGTGCTCCTTATGCTTTTGTCTATCATCAAGCTTCTCCATCTTTATAGATCTTGAGCTTAAGCTCCTTCAACACCTTGAACTAAATTGCATTTAACTTGAAATCTCATAACTCAAACACAATTGTTAAATAAAAATTGTTTTTGTGGGTTTTGATGCAAGGAGTGTGGAGGCTCCTTATGCGTGGGAAAAATAGTCCCATGTGGGGGCTATTCACATGTGGAACATGGAGAAGTCAGCCAGTAGTAGTAGCAATCCTTGGCTGTTTGACGGTGGCCAATGGTATTGGAGGACCGACATTTGAGGTGGCCAGTTGGCTTGGAGGGTGGCTGGCTTTGTGGGAGAAGAGGAGAGAGGAGAGGAGCCTTTGGAAAGTTGGGAAATATTGTTGTTTGACTCATTGATTACAAAAGGAACTCTTTTATAGAGAACATATCCCACTGACTTGGAAACAAGCATTATCTTCTAAAATAAGAAAGGATTTATCTCTAAAAATAAATCAAATCACAAACTATTTCCTAAAACAATTCTTCTAAAAATAGCATACTTGACTCTAAAGAAAGACCCAAAATTAGTCCCTTGGACCCTTTATTTGCTGGCCTTGCTGGGCCCTCTATATGTTGTCACGTTGCCTGTTACTTGCCACGTGGCTGTCCACGTGGCCCCTTATTCCTAACAGTTTTGTTATCATCAAAATTTATGACCTAGGTGCATTTACACTAACATGGAGATGGGGCATGATCATTTGTTCTTCCTTGAGTAACCAAAGCACAATGAGAGTCTTCTTCTACAGACTTTATAATTGATGTCTTAGATCCCATCATCAACAATCATAATCGCAAAATGTATCCACACAGGCTAAGAAGCAACAATAACACAGGGAATACAAGAAATAGGTCACAAAACCACCTATATCCTTTATACATCAAGGGAATAGAACCCGATGTGGCAAGTCAGAAATGTGACCATGTGTACATCTTCTCGTCAAAAATAATACAATCGTTTGTATAAATCTCGTTAAACAAGAGAAAGATTTACCTTAACCTTCTAGAGATGGATGAATGCTGTCGACATCAAATATCAGAAGCATGGAAGAGAACACCATGAACTACAACTCAGATGGTCGAAGCCTATGGATGGAGTTTCGGTCGGACCACCGTTACAGGTCATCGAACCACCACTAGTGTTGGAATATGCTTTTCGTTGTCCAGCAAGCAAGAAGACCAAGGAAGAAGATTGCAAGGGGAGGCAAACCACATGAGATTTGCTACTCAGATGGCCAAACAACCAAAATGGAGTTGTAGCAAAAGCAAGAGGAGCTTGTCGAAGCGTTGCCAAGAATCGTCAGACCTCTAGTGATGGAGAAACAACTTAGGGCATCATAACCCAAACAATAGATGGTCTTACTGGAGGAAAAGAAGGCCTTTGTTGGACATGTGGGAGCTTCACCGAACCTTTAAGAGGAGTCGTCGAGGCTTCTTGTGGGTTGCCAGAGCTCTTTGAGGGTCATTAAAGCAGTAAGAGGTTTGAGGAAGTTGAGGCAGCAAAGAGAACCACAAACAACACCGCTAGGGTTTAAATGGTTAAACCCTAACAATAATAAGAGGAAAGCGGCGTTGCCACCGTGGTCGGCAAAACCCTAGGTGGTCAGAGAGGGTGCTCATTGTCGTCGCTTGACGTTGGAGTGACTAGATTTGTCGTCGAACACATGGTGAGATGTGACAAGGTCTCGTAAGCTCTGATACCATGTTGAATGAAACACAAACACACGAGAGATGATATTATGTGGAAAACCTGTCATAGGAAAAACCACGGGAGCACAAGCTCCACATGACCTTAGTGCCCACTAACAACTAGGGATTTTGTTTTTCACTAAAAAATGATGACTCAAAGAGGTGGGGGAATGTGTTACACAATTTATAGGAGGATGCGATATATGGATCCACACCCAACAATCCATATACCCACTTATAGGTATTTTACACCACTTAATAAAAGTATAGGAGATTGCTCCTATTTTTTGTGTATAAAGAAGTTAATACGCACATGTAACAAGGTGACCACATGGAGACGAGGTGGCAAACATGGGGGCAGTGACATAGTTGTCTTCTCCACTTAGCTAGAATAGTTGGGTGTTTTTCTTTGTTATGGGTTGCTATTGTTAAGTCCTAGGTACCGTGGGGAGTCCTGACATTGTTGGGAGGAGTAAGTCATATTTTGGTGAATAGGTAGTGTTAGAGGATATATGTATGTTGGGGTTATTGAACCTTGTGTTGGTCCCATTTGTTGTGCTATGTAGGTCCATTTATTTAGCCCCACCTCGGCTATGTTGGTGTGCCAAGAGGCAAGGGGGATCTATATATAGGTGTCCATGTAGCCTATTGTTTCTTTGAGAGAAAAATAGAAGTTCTGCTTGTCAAGAATCGATGCAAATAGGATCGTGGATGCTCCTTGTGTGTGGGCAAAATAGTCCCACGTGGGGCTATGCACATGTGGAATAAGGAGAGCAGCTTTGTGGTCAATAGCCCTCTTGGTGGTTGGCGCAAGTGGCCGGTTGCCCTTGATGGTGGTTGGCTACCTTGTGGAGAAGAGAGAGAGGGAGAGGAGTTTCTTAGAATAGGAAATATTATTATGACTCAAGAGATTACAAAGATGATAGTCTCTCTTTTATAGAGAGTACATATCCTTATTCTTGGAAACTAAAGATCTTATCCCATAAGAAAAGATCTTATCTCTCTAATTAAATTAAATTACGAACATTTTTCCTAAAACAAATTTACTAAAAATAGAAAACTTGATTCCTAAGCAAAGGACTCCACACTTGGGTTCTAGTACCCATGATCACCGGCCCTGTTGAGCTTTCTAGAGGCTGCCACGTGGACCATCCACATGGCCTGCTGACTGCCACGTGGACATTCCATGTGGCTTTATTCCAACGTTCCAACACTGCCCTTAGGTGCTCTCCTATGGTTTTGTCCCCTCTCCTAGTGAGGGGTTTCCTTGTAAATCCCAAGCATTATCACGTGATGCTTTTGATACTTTGTTCATTTTTATTTCAACTATAAATTTCTACATTGTACCAGAGATTTAGGTTTAATCGAGGGGTCTCATTGGTTCTTTGATGGTTTGCATAGCCTTGACATAAGGTGGTGAGCATGAAGGATTTGAACCCTTGATGGCTTAGGCAACTGGAATAGCAACAGAAGGAACTCCAAGTCGGTTGGCATCACAGTGGCATCTATCATATGGGTGATTAACTACAATATTTTTTTTGCCATGTGGTAACTTTTCTTCGCCTTAACACCCAACAATACATTGTGGAGAATTATTGTCTTGCATGTTTTTTTTTATCCACTTTTCATTGGGCATTCCCATTTGTGCTTGTGGAGGATAGGGTAGCGTGGTGGAGGCTCCTTGGGTGTGGTGATTCCACACGTGGAATCAAGAGAGAGACTTGGCAAGAGAGAGGGAAAGAATTGGATAGGAGTTGCTGATGGTAGAACTTTTATTATGGCAAACTCAAATGATAATTGGTAAGTTCTCTTTTTATAGAGAGGTAATCCTACTTCTAAATAAAGAAAACAGAAAATTAGGATCCTAATTTACTAAAAACTGTAACCACTAATTATCCTACCAAAGAAAGGCCACAAGTTGGCAAAACTTCTTAAGCAACCCAACGAAAAATATCAAGGCTGGAGTCCTTTATTAGATTCGTGACCACTGCCACATGGACTATCCACGTGGCTATTGTGCTATGTGGCAGCCCATGTGGCCTTTTACTTCTTCACACTTCCTCTCAAGTCAAGGTCGAAGTAGGTTAATGACTTGCTAGACTTGTGGTTCGTTGATGGTGCGGCTAGATGCTCCACCATCTTCTTTTGGTGCGATTGCGAATCCTTTTGCTACCTCCGTAGTCGTTGCTTCATTGGCGGCCTCTGAACTTGTGAGCATTGAAATAGTCGTCTTGTCTTTATATAACTTGATAGATTTTGTTCTCCAACTTCTTCTTAGACGCATTCATGGTCTTGGGTGTCTCCTCTAGACTTTGAATGCCCTTGCCCATAATGAGCACCTTGCCTTCTCCAGTTGACACTTGGGCCTCATTCTCCGCCATCTTTGCTAGACTACAAACCTCCCCTTATTTTTGTGATCTGCATAAGCCATTGGATGCGATAGCGAGAGGATTTGCCAAGAATCTCCTACTTAACTCCTTGGGCTTTGTGTAAGGTGCCAAGGTCTTTTAAGGAGTTCATTAAGAGAACTCCCATGCTGGATGAAGCCACGAATCACGCGACCTAAGTGTTGATGCGAAGTATTCACCTGTAAGAGAAAAATCTCCTTGTGTGTGTTCCCTTGCTTTTCTTGATCCACGCGCGTGAAGATGAAGCCTAGATCGATGGCTCTGATATCATGTGGAGAATCGGGTAGCATGGTGGAGGCTCCTTGGGCGTGGTGATTCCACGTGTGGAATCAAGTGGCAGAGAGACTCGGCGAGAGAGAAGAGAGTTGGAGAGGAGTTGGTAGAACTTTTATTATGGCAAACTCAAATGATAATTGGTTGGGTCTTTTCTTTTTATAGAGAGGTAATCCTACTTCTAAATAAAGAAAATAGAAAATCAAGATCCTAATTTACTATAAACTAAACTAACGGTAACAACTAATTATCCCAACAAAATCTCTAATTATCCTACCAAAGAAAGGTCACAAGTTGGCAAAGCTTCTTAACTAAGTAACCCAACAAAATATATCAAGGTCGATGGCCTTTGTTGGACTTATGACCACTGCCACGTGGCCTTTTACTTCTTCACAATGTTGAAATATCTGGCGCAAGGAACTTGAAGTAGCACCATTTGATGAACTTGGAATTTGTTAGTGGCTTTGTTTTGAATGTGGATTTTACAATAATCTTGCTTGGTGGTCACATCTTGTGTTGCTTGTTGGTGATCTTGTTGTGAGGTGACCTCTTGGTTATGATTTGTTGTGCCTCATCAATGGTGGAATGCCTAAATCTTGAGCATGAAATTAATTTGCTACATCAACTCCTTTCATGACGTGGAAACCACTACTCGGCAAGAATGTTGACAACGGTAGGGTTGTGGGGATCCAATGTCAAATGGTGGTAGATTTTGGGCCCCTTCTCCCTTTTGTGTGGAAAGCCACCAGCACGTGATGCCTTAATTGCTGCTTGATCATGGATGCATAGATCAGGTAAGGGAAGTGCATGAGGATGGAAGGAGATCGCACAAGATTGCGATAATTTGTTAGGTCCATGAAATAATGGGCCATATTTGAGAAACAAAAGGGGGAAGGAAAGGATCCATGAATAAGGAAAGCTGTGCGTGGGCAACGGTGGAACGAGGAAGGCATTACCCATTTTTCATTCTTTATCCCCTTTATTTTACTTTAGTATTTATGTGGCTAGTGATGAGTTGGAAAAAAAAGGGAGGAAGATGGTCATAGTAGAAGCCTCAATGCTAGGGATGATTGGTTAGTTTGTTTTGTTTCCAATATAAAAAGAAAGAAAAAAAAGGAGAGGAAGGAAAAAAGTGGTTGATGACTAAAAAAGGAAAAAAATGGTCGATAGAAACAAAGAAATAAAAGGAACAAAATGAAGACATCGTTTCTTCTTCTACAATATGGGAGGATTTGAGAGCGCCTCTTAGAGTTTTATCTTCGTGGTTGTCTACATCTTCATTGTTTGGCTCGAGTTAGAAGGTGGAAAACTTTATTGTTGAGCCACATGTTTTTAGGTGATTGAATTGGTTGGAGTTCTGGGTTCTCCTACCTTGTGGATCTCTATGTATTAGAGATCAATTATGATGCTCAAGATGTATGCAATCGCATGGAGAACATCAAGCTCGTGATCAGAGTTCAACTGATGTCTAACGTGACTCATGCAAAATCTAGAGCAATGGTTTCCAACTCAACTGCAATGATTTTCCAGCAGTAATACCTTTGGTTGGCGACCTTCGCATTAGCATGACGTGAACAATCTCATCGTCATCCAAGCAAGTGGCCAGGATTGGGATGTGTTGTCGTTGTGTGGCATGTCTAGATGGGTATTTTTATGTGTTGCAAGTTGAGCTCTTCATTTGTAGTATATTTGATGCCTAGCTTAAGGGAGGGTGTTGGAGCATATATGCATGTTGGGGTTATTGGACCTTGTGTTGGTCCCACTGGTTGTGTTATGTGGGTCTAACTCAACTACTCTGTTTCTTTATCTTCCCACTCACAGTTGCTGGTTGCCCACCCACGACGGATTGACGTAGGAACCTTTGTCACTTGCTACCCTTTTGTAGCTCCACACATTTGATGGCCCACACTGCTGATATTATCTGAGGATTTTCTTCAAAGGATTAGATGCCAGTTAACAGACCCCCATGTACCCCTGAGAAATCCTTGTGATAGGAGCTGTTGAAAGGGAATGGTACTGAAAATAGGGGGAAAATGGAGAAATTCGTGGGAGTGGGATGTACATGGTAAGGAAAAAGGGGTGGGTGTTGTATAGCTGGGGGTGTAGAGTAGATTAATAGTTTATTTGTTCAGTCTAAGATTTGCTCCGTACTTTATGTGATATGGATGTTCGTAGCTAACTATGATTTCTTTGATTACAGTGTCATTAGCATTCTACACAATTTTGTTTGTTTGTTTGAGAAAAAGTATTATTTGCTTAGGTTGCTGGTAAGGTTTTTGTTGTTGGAATTTCAGGTCTTGATGATGTTTGCTGGAGCTCTTCTTGAGAAACAAATTGTGGTTGTTTGCTCTAATTTGGTATACGGCATTGTCCTCTGATGAATTATTTGCTTTCTCCCTTTTAATTTTCTTTTTATAGTTTCTTTTTTTAACTAGTGCCCCTTGCAGAGTTCTTTGTTTCCTTATCAAATTATGCTAATAATTATTTATTGTTCTTGTTTTTTTGCATTACATAATTCGTTGATTAGCATCTTCTTGTTTTCTTTTTGGATGGCATGGTATGGAAAAATAGTTCTTCATCCACTTTAAGATTGGATTCTCCAGACCACATATTGATTGCTTTCTTTGATGGAAAGGGGGCTGATAATGCTGCAAGTGGTACACTGGGAAGTAATTTAGTTACTCGATGACGTTTAGGCCCCATTTGGAGGTGGTGTTAGTCGGGGGATATCCCTCCTTCGGATTTTTGTTGGAGTTTTTGGGGGAGGTTTAACCCACCAAATCACAATAACCTTGACTTTCACTTTTAATAGTAAACAAATATCCATTAACAATCTTCACTCCAACTTTTAATAGAAAATAAATACTCATTAACATCACATCAATACACCAAGTATTTTATCCCACCACTTAATCTCTCACTTATTCCAACACCTAAACAAATACGTCCCTCCACTTATCCTATCCCTACAGTAATTTTATCCTACATCCAGATAGATCCTTAAGTCTGAAAACTGGGAATAATGGCTTATAAGACTAGGTAAACTAAAATAGTGCAAGAGGTATGGAAAAGATGCTGCAATAAATTGTTTGAGATCACAATGCAACTGTGATTACGATGCAAGTGCGAGTAATATATAAGATACTATATTGACTTGTATTGGAATGGTAGCTAAAGCGGTGCTAGGTGTGTCCAAGCAACTACTCCAAATTCTTAGTTGGACAAGCTATTTTTGCTATGAATTCCACGTACTTTTTTTCTGCATTGTTAGATATAGAGCCTATAATTGACAAAGCAAGATGTGTGATATGATAGGGAAATATTAATGGTGATCCACTCCACAAAGTTGATAACATAAATTTCTAACAAATTCTTAACCGATACAATCGAAGAATTAAGATTTGTTACGCCTTGCACAATACAATTCTTCAACAAGTGGTTAGCAACTGGGATGGTGCAATTGAAGGGTGTAAGTGAAGTGTTGAGCATTCTGAAGAAAAATGGCTAATAACTGTTTGTACACCCTAAATGGATTGCAACTCCCAAAATGAAACCCTTTACTACCTTGTTCTTTTGCCTTCCTACTTATCAACCAACCCACACACACAAAAATCTAATAAGAGCAACATCCAGAAGTGGGTATTCAGTCAAGCATTCAATATTGGTATCTTTCCCTTAAACTCCTAAATTTATTGGGAACGTGGAAACTTTAACTCAAGTTCTTTTTTAGGATCTTTATTTAGTCACCTTATGTTTCATGTTTGATTATGTTGAAAAGAGCCATGAAACATGATGTTTGCTTAACTAATTCAGTTGAGGAAAATGAGCAACATAGTTTATTCCAAAAATCCTACACCTCTTTATAAAGAGAAGATGTGAGGAGAATTAATAGTACAAACCCATGAACAAAAGGAAAAAATGATGAGGTGGTACAAGAACCATAAAACACGTCACAATGAAAGATTGAAGGGGTATCACAACACTTCCCCTCAAGCTGAAGCATAGATATCTATCATCTTGGCTTGGAACAATAGATATCAAAAGTAGATCGAGGAAGAGGCTTGGTAAAGATATGTATTGTTTGATCCTCTGATGTAACAAAAGTGGTTTACAAAATCCCTTGCTGAATTAGATATCTGGTATAGTGGCAGTCTATTTTTACGTGCACGATTATCACATGGTATTCTTGGCAATGTAGGTAGTTGCACGATTGTCACATGGCATCTCCATGGGCTCCTCAATTTGGACATGTAGATCATAAAGCAGGGATCTCACCCAAACCATCTTAGCAGCAGTCTGGGCCATAGCTCTGTACTCAGATTCTACACTAGACTTGGACACTATTGCCAACTTCTTGCTTCTCCAAGTAACTAAGATCCCTGCTACATAGGTGCAGAAGGCTGTAGTAGACTTTCTATTTGCCAAGCACCTGGCATAGTCCGCATTTGAATAACCAACCACTATCCTAGCAGTCCCTCTGCTAAAAAGTCTTCCATGGTCAGGTATTTAAGCACCTGTATAGCTACCTCCCAATGTTGTTTGGTTTGTCTATCCATAAATTGACTTAACTTGTCTATAGCTAAGGAAATATCTGGTTGTGTGATGGTCAGATATAAGAGCTTGCCAATCAACCGTTTGAATGCTCGATTGTCCATTGTCTCAAAATCTTCATCATAAAGATGTACCTTGGGACCTATGGGAATGTTGGAAGGCTTAGCTCCTAGCATGCTTGCCTCCTGCAAGACATTTAGTGCATATTTTTGCTATGATAGCACTGTACGTTACTTGCTTCTATCTACTTCAATCCCAAGAAAGTACCTCAGCTGTCCCAGGTCTTTCATGACAAACTTCTTTGTTAGACACTACTTAACCTCAGCTATCCTAGACTCATCACCACCTGTGATAATAAGATCATACACATAGACTAAGAGAGCTACAACACCTCTCTCAGTCTTCTTGACAAAAAGTGAATGATCTGAAGTAGATCGCTGAAGATCAATCACCTCAACCACCTCCGATAGCTTTTGAAACTGAGCTCTCAGGCTTTGCTTCAATTCATAAATCGCCTTCATCAACCTACATACACATTCCACCTAAAACCTCAAAGCTAAGAGACTGTTGCATGTAGACCTCCTCATGAAGATCTCTATAATGAAAGGCGTTCTTCACATCCAGCTGATGAAGAATCCAGTCCTTGTGCATTGCAATAGAAATCATAATCATTATTCATGTTGCTGCTACAGATTTTGATGTTGCTATTGTTGTGGTTGTTAGTGTCGCTACTGTTATTGTGACTATTGCTGATGCTTTGTGCAGGGAAGGGAAAAGTCATGCTATCAAGAAGATAATTCAACAAGGAAAAGTCTTGTTGTGGTTGCTCAATAAGTGTTTGGCCCGAAAGATACCAATGATGCCCCCAATACACGTGATTGACATCTTCATCGATGAGTGATGGGAAAACTGAGCCATAGGCTCATCTCCATCTGTAGATAGTCGGATCCAGTTATCCTTTTATCCTAGCGTGAAGAGTTTTTTCTCTGGAAAATGGGTGATTGTTAGTGCTTGGGAATGTACCTTAGTTGAAGTATTAAGTTCATGTTCAAGTTTCAATTTAGTTCAAGTTCGTGCTTAGGATTGACTCTTGAAATCAATTTTAGTGCTTGGAATTGTCTTCCAACTAAAGTCTCCAAGTTGGCTTTTGCTCTAACTCTGAGGATGTCAGATGTTCCCTTATGAAGAGAGACCGTTTGCATGCCTGAAAAGTCCGTGAGCATGTAAAAGTGTGTAAGCGATCTGCATGCGTGCTCTAGCCTCAACTATAACAGAAGCGGGGACCGTATGTAAAGTACTTCTTTAAGTTGGATTGTGTACGTCCAACTTGTGTTTCCTGTTTTGTATTTTCTATTTTTAGTATTTGGGATGTTGTTAAGGATTTGATCTAGTTTATTAGGATTTGGAGAGATTTAGAAAGATTTGTTTCCTTATTCAATCAGTTGGAAGAGGGTTGGATCTCTCTTTATAAAGAGACCAATCCCTTGTTTTCTTTCTTGAATTTTTCTAATAAAACAAAGTCATAGTTCTACTAAAAACTCCACACATAAATAGAAGAAGAAAAAGTGTTAAAGTTTGATTTATTTCGTATATCTTTTCTTCCGTTAGAATTTTAGAAGTTCAGGTTGCTTCTCTTGATGTTATCGTTGTCCATTTATATATAACAATTTTGTGGCCCATTTACTTATTCTAATGCATAGACAAGTCTCCCTGTACATTAAAGAGCTCAATACACCTTTTTATCTGCAGGGAATTTTATGTGCCTCAGTTTTATCCATTATTCCTTTAATCCGTCCCTACCAGTGGCAAAGTTTGCTGATACCAGTATGTGTGTTTCTTATTAATTCTTTGCTCAAAATTTAAAAATATATTTCCTCTGTATTCTTTTCTTTGATAATTTTTTCAAGTATTTTGCACAATTATACTGGCTGCTGGCCCTGGGTATTATCTGACACCCCACAATTGTGTTTGTAACTGCAGGCTTTGCCTTATGACATAATGGACTTTTTGGATGCCCCTGTTCCATATATTGTGAGTTTCCTTGTTCATTTGCCAGGAATAGTATACTAATGAAAAGATACATAAATAGGCGCTGTTTATTATAATGGAAGATCTTTGTCGCTGTATGCTTGTGCCTATTCTGAAGATGACATTCTAAAAATATACCTCTTCCATTGGAGGCAAGCCAAGTTCGGTCCATCTTTGGAAGAAGATTTGGGAATATTCAGCAACTTTGGTGGTAAAGCTAATAAGTAGGTTCTGAAGGTATCTTAGACTAAGTGCCTCATCCAGGAATATCAATCGTCTTAGGATAGGTGGCTATTAGGTCCTGGTGATCATTTTATTCATATATGGAATATCTTTTCTGCCACAACAAGAGATTATCACAATAAGCAACTAGGATAACTGTGTCTATAACTGCATTCTTTCTTCCTGACTTCTTTTGAGAACCCTGCAAAAGAATGGAAAATGGAAAAAGACAAGAAAGCAAAAGCTTTTGAGGAAATTTGGGTGATAAGTTTTGTTAGAAGAATTAACTTGCTTTGTTGGTGAGAGGTGCTCTCCATATGCAGGGGAGCACACAAGTACAAAATTGAAATGAGATTCTGTAATTAGGAAAACCCATGAAGGAAAAGAATCATACAGGATATTCTAACAATAGGTTGTATATCTAAGATCATAGAGAATAATTCTAATAATGGTTGCATCTCTAACACTTCCCCTCAAGCTAGGATCATAGATATTTATTGTGCTTAGTTTGGAGTTGCATCATTGGAAGGTAGACTTAGGCATGGTTATGTGAAAATGTTTACAACCTTGTCTTCAGATGGGACATTTATGATAAAGTGAACTCCTTTCTAAATCAAGTCACGTGTAATAGAGAATCCACCTCTACATGCTTTATACTCTGATGGAACATAGGATTGTTCGTGATAATTGTAGTTGCACGATTGTTGCATTGTATTTCCATAGTATTCCCATCATAGAACCAAAGGTCATGTATAGGTCTACTACAAACCATCTCAATAGCTATCTATCACTGTCACGCTCCACTAACCTTTCGATAATGTCAAAACTAACTTAATGGGTGTCACAATCCACAGCTGTCAGTTTATAATATACAAAAGCCACAAATGTTAAAATTACCACATATACTGGAGGCAAGATTTGTTTATAGCACATACACATGTCCAAAGCGGGGCCCAGTTATACCATACTTAATATCAAAAAAGGGTCTACAATACGGAAACAAAAAGAGTACTACAAACCTACAGCTATCAACTACATAAGATCTTCCTTGAGCCTGAAGCCCACAAAACATATGGCACAATCCAAAAGATAGGCTGTGTCGATGAAGTCGATAATGAGATGTAGGGGCTAAGTAGATAGGTTTGTCTACGTCCCTGATAGTTGTGCCTCTACCTTTGCCAACACCAGGCACTACAAAGCTTGGTAGAACCGCTGATCCACCCACATGAGAAATTGATGTTATTCTCGGGAAATCGGGAAATTGCTGCATGAAGCCATCAGGTCTTGAAAGTATGTCACAATTATGAGCTAAGCCAAATGGCCCATAGGGTCAAATCTGTGTACTAACAAAAGAAAATGGGTTGTGTACGATTATCTTCATTATAGGCTGACTAACTAGCTAACACTGTCCATCTCAGCAGCTATATCAAGGTTTATTATCATTATTTAGCCCTCTCACTTGCTTCAGTGGTAAGATTTTGAAAATCAACCCTTTCTAGTAGAGGTGATGGAGACGTATCCTTCCTTTGAATCACAACCTAATAGTTTCTCCTTGATCAGGAGACTAGCAGCACTAGTGGTCTTCGAGTGAGGTGTACTATTTAAAAGAAATGAATCAAGTAGTTTATTATATACCCTTACCTCTCCATATATAGAGGTGGTAAAATTATGTGAGCTTTCCTTAAAGAAATAAAAATACTACAACTCAGGAAATAACTGGATAGCATAAGCAACATAAAACTAGAGGGGTTAACACTTCCTCTCAGGCTGGAACATAAATGTTTATCATGCTTAGCTTATAACAACAAATATCAAAAGAAGAATAGGGTAATGCGTAATGCTGTTGTGACAACTCGAGTTTTGCCAAGTGACGAAACCCAGGTCGCCGTGTGCTAATAACCAGCACAATTCGCCTACAAGATCGCAGTCACCTAACACATAATCATAAAATGTAAACATAGCCAACAATTCATATTGCATAAATTAAATGAATAGAAATTTAATACTGACCAGAATCGCAATATATAAGCAAAGAGACAACAACCAGCACAACTCGCTCACAAGATCACAGTCACCTAACACAATCATAAAGTATAAACATAGCCAAAAAATAATTCATATTGCATAAATTAAATGAACAAAAATTTAATCATGACCAGAGGTTTATTGCAATATATAAGCCAAGAGATGTACAACGAAAATCACCCTACGAACTGTCAAGTATACCTGAATATGAAACCCAAAAATACGTCAGCAAAAACTGAGTAGAGTAGAAACAATAGAGTTCAACAGTAACCGAGAACAAGAGAAAATATGTACTGTAGCTTTAATTAATTCATTTATTAAATACGCCGTTATCTGGTTCAATTTTGTATATTAGAAGTCCAAATTATTATAGTCCACAATCTGTTAATTGATGTCTCAGGGCACAAGATGATTTTGTGTAACTTCTTGCTGCACAAGATCGGTATAAGCCACCCTCATGGTCAAGAAAACTGTTTATACCCACTAAGTTACCACTTTCTGTCATGCTGGGGTCATTGCGGAAAGGGGTGGCGGCTACGTTGTGTAGCGTGAACACGTACACGCGCTATGTTCACTGAACCATGACAACCAATGACCTACCCACCAGTCGAGAAAGAAACCACTCCAAAGCTCGAGCCATACATCCCGCTATCCCAGTTGACTGCTAAGCCTAATCAAAGAGTCGTAGGGAGGCTAGCAATTCCCTAAACCTGCTCCTGAAATCGATTTGAAAGACCAAGGTTGTAGCCAAAAGTTGGCAAGTAGTAGGGCTAAAACCAGTTATCTAATCACTTTAATTCTTGACATATTCGTCGTATTGATTATATAAGTAATTCCAGATAACTGTATCAATATTCATCAAGTCATAACTCTCATCATTTTAAACCAATGATTTAAAGTTATGAAAATAACTTAGATCTCATCATTTCAAAATTCATTGATAAACAACTTAGTTTCCAACTCTTGATGGTAGTTTCCATGAAAATAGGTCTGAGACTCTCGACACCACACGTGTCTCCCAAATCTGCGTCTCGAAAATCAGAGTGGAATATGCCTAATCCAACTGTACAGATGCATTTGACACATTTAAAAACCCTAAGATCGACTCCTGAATTACCTGATTCCGGTCTCGAAGGCCCTCAATGTATGAAAACAAGTTTGACCATTAAATCTTTGATAAAATAAATAACCTTCATAAGGACCAAAATGCAATATTAAAAACGTGTAAATTTGACGTGAAACTTTCCTACCCCCTTAACTAATCCTTCTCCTCTTCTTCCTTTGTTCTTTCTCGTCCATGCATTGTTCCCGCATGGGAACCCATGCATGCAAGGCTGGACCTGACCACGCCAACTGCCGTCAGCCTTGCCGGCCATCGCCGACGTCTCATCGTCCCTCTAATGTCCCTCCCCTCGTTGGTTCAGGCCTCTTCTTCCTCTCTCACCACCATGCAAGGTTTTAAATATCGATATCGATATCGTATTGACAAGTCCGAAAAGGGATAGGTCGGGGATATATTGGGGATATATCACTGATATCGGTGAATTTTTGGGAAATTGCTCAAAAAGATAAAAAATGATGTAAAATGTCACAAATTTGCTGAAAATTAATATTTTAATAAGTAATACATGCACAGAGAAATGCCTAAAAGACGAAAATCATAATTTTTGAATGAAAATATAATAGAAACGTGCTAAACTGTTGTGTTTTAGGCCACAAATCATCACCAAATTGGGGATTAATTAGGGATCTTGCCTTAATATGTGTAGATTACATTAATTTATGCAATAATCAAATGTAACATAAGATTTAACCTCGATATGCATGGTAACCGAGGTCAAATCGAGGTGATTTAGGCCTAATGATGTAAAAAAATGATAAGATTAAGGTGATTATCTTGTTGGGAGATGAATAGGAACTCCAAATCACCTAATAATTAAGGGGAATGGATCAATGAACGCTCACAGTGGCTAGCAACAGAGAACGAAGGAGAGAAGAGGAAAGGAAGAAAACAAAGAGAGGAGACTATAGAGTAGTTGCAGAGGTATCGTCTAATGTCGTTAGAGATTAGTAATATTTAGGAAAAATTGCACACATGTGCTTTAGTTTCAACGATGTATTGCCGACACACATCGACATGGGCAATATTTCTCCTGACATCCTGGAAAAAAGACATTTTGGCAATGTCGGCACGAGTATTGTTGGCGATATCGACATATCGACGACATAGTGCAGATATGTCGTGACATCTCTTTTATTGCTCGAAAGATGTTTTTATTAGGTTCCTGTCAACGACATCTATATCTCCCAATATTTAGGGATATCGATCAAGGCCCATTGATATGGGTCAGATATCGTCAATATCCTGTAAAAAAAACTCCCGTGATATTGATATGAGTCATGTTAGGGATACGGATATATTGTTGATATATCAAGATATCTGTTTCCATGCCACCATGTATGGGTGCAACTCGAACCCCATCGTCGGTTGTAGCTTTGTCCAAGCCTCATCGACCTTTCACCATCCTACTCCCCTTCGACGGTCTTACGTCGATGTTCTTCCCCCTTCTCCTTCAACTTTCTTCTTCGCCTTCATGCGAGAGCTATGCACACCCTCCATGCATGACTCGCAACCACACCGTTCTTGTTTCTGACTAGCCTCACCAGCCCTTCGCCAGCCACCATCGACCATGACAAGCCCTCCACGGTTGGCCTTTCCTCTTCTTTCTTTATGCAATGAGCGACCCCTCTGTGCATGGCACTATTCCCGTGCTTGCATAGTTGTTGCATAGCCATCCTCCAGTCGCTGCGGGCACCATCGACCACTGCCGTCCGGTCGACGAACCCTCCTACGACGTCCTCGGCCTTCCCTTGTCAATGTGGAAGGGAGGGGACGGAGGAAGAGGATGGAGGTCAAAGGAGAAGAGGTTTCCTCTTCTTTCTTCTCTTCTCTCTCGTTCCTGCTTTGTCTTTCCGGTTCCCTTTCTGTTTGTTTTTCTCTACTTTTCACATTTAGAATAAGTACCTCCCAACCGAAATTTGTTAAGGGATAAAACAACCCATTGTTGTTATTTTGTTATTATTATTTATTATCAATTTATGTATTAAATTCCCTTTATGTAGATTGTGTTTTTTTTTAAAGAATAGAGCACTTTCGTAACAGGGTCGAACGAGCTCCGATTCCAGCGAAACTCGTATCACCGGAATTGATACAAGACAAGGAATCTGAAAATATTTACAGATTTATAAACGTAGGTCTTTTGTAAAATGCGATCCCTAAGGCAGGTCACGTGCGAGTTTGCCCTCAGTTCACACATGTTTTGCACATTTGAGGTTCGATCATCATATAGAACATATCGTAGAAATCCTCATGACACCGGAAAGCTAACAGTACTTTCGGATCGTTGATCCGAGGTCTAGATCTCAAAAATGAAAAATAAGTGGGTTTCCAATCTAATTATGCATTTTTAATTTGCGCAACCTCTAATTGACAACGGAAAGTGTCGGTGAGTTCGTCTTAAGTCTAAAGTGACTCAGGAATCTGGGTTCGAGCCTTTACAGCTGTCAATGCGAAAGGTGGTGCCAAGGCGACATGGTCTATAATCACTTGAGGCGACAAAAAGGCAACCCGAGTGAATTGAAGCGACCATTTTTTTATTTTTATTTTTTTGCATACATATGCCTTAATTCTTAGTAAAAGCAACAAGTTTATAAAAACATCTCTAATAACAATATTTTAGACTTTAAGTAAAAGAAAAGCATAAGAATTATATTGCAAAAAATCATTTTACATAATTTCAAATGGTAGAGAATGAAAATTCTCTACTAATCTAGATAGAAAAAAAATTATCATTGAAGTGAACAAAATATAATAGCAACATATATTGTACAAAACAGTAACACATAATATTTATTAACAAGTACTTATTCTGATTATATTATTTAATCAGAATAATTATTTTCTTGTTTATATTATTTAATCAGAATAATTATATTTAGATTTTTATTTATATTATAATTATATTACTTTATTTTCATTTTGATTTATATTTATGTACGCTGTATATATAAACAAGTACTGGTTTTTGAAAAACTATATAAAAAGGTACTTATTCTGATTATATCATTTATATTCTAGTTTATAAACATATTTTCTATATAAATTACATATTTTATATAATGTACATTGACTAATTAGTAATTATATAATATTATATACATATATTGTATTGTACATGTACATAACATTATTTGGAATATTAGTTAATATAAATACTAAATACGACCTAGGAACGAAAAGTATGATATCATACTATCGGTAACTAACCGTAAATAATTTGACACATGTTAAGACAGAAAGAAAACAAAGGGTTTTCGCTTTTAGAGAAGAAGTCCGAAGGCAATGAAAAAGCAGCAATAATTGCAGTGAAAGGGATTGTGGTGGTGGGGGAAGCAGTTGTGGAGCAACGACCAGGCGGAGCTTGAGCGGCGATGGTAGACAGTGATGGCGATGAGTGCTAGTGCCGGTTCAACGCCATCAAGGCAACACATTAGGTTGAGGCAACGGGCGAGGAGGTGTCTCGCTTGATTTAATGCCATTGCCTGCAGCTTCTTCGAGGCGACAATGGCTAAGCTCACCTTTCCTGGTCGGCTTTTTGCTCGAGTTGCTCACCTCAACAACTATGGTAACGCCGTGGTGAAGATATCTGTTGTTTGGTTATTTGAGACATGTAGTAAAGATGAGGCGTTTTTTAATCAAGTCATGTGTGTAGTGGCAATCAACCTTCATGTGCTTGATCCTCTCATAGAATATGGGATTGTTAGCAATGCATATGGCCGCCTTGTTGTCGCACCACATTTCCATAGGAGTGTCAAATGAGACATGTAAATTAGTAAATATCTCACCCACGTCATCTCAGGGGCTATGTGTGCCATGACCTGATACTTAGACACTACACTGGATTTGGAAACAACCTATTTCTTATTCTTCCAGGTTATTAGATTCTTAGCTTTATAGGTACAAAAACCAGTGGTGGACTTTCTGTTAGCCAAACACCCTACATAGTCTGTGTCTGTATAGGCTACAACACTCATAGATGTCCCTTTAGCGAATAGGATCCCATTTCTTGGCTTCCTTTTCAAGTATCTGAGCACCATCATTGCAGTATCCCAATGCTGTCTAATAGGCTTCTCCATGAACTGACTCAACTTCTCAACAAGGGAATTATTTGGTCTCATAATAGTTAAATAGAGGAGCTTGTCCACCATCCCTTTATATTGCTGCCTATCTATTGCCTCTGTCTTATTATATAGCGTGCATTGGATTCCATGGGAATATTAGCTGGCTTAGATCCCAACATGCTAGTCTTCTACAACAAGTCAAGCGCATACTTTCTCTAAGAAAGTACAATGCCCTTCCTGCTTTGTGTCACTTCTATCCGAAGGAAGTATCTGAGAGGTCTTGGGTCTTTTATAACAAAGTTGTTCCCAAGACTCTTGACCTCAACAATGCCAAATGTATTGTCCCCTGTTAGTATAATATCATCAAAATAAGGAGTGCCACCACACCCTGTGTAGTCTTCCTGATAAACAATGAATGATTTGAAGATGACCTCCAAAAGCCCAGTGTCTCAACCACCTCTGACAATTTCTAAAACCATGCCCTAGGGCTCTGTTTTAGATTATAGATCGTTTTGCGCAAGTGACACACCCTGGAACACTACCCCTGAACTTCATAGCCTGGAGGCTACTGCATGTACACCTCCTCCCGCAGGTTACCATAGAGGAAGGCATTCTTAACATCAAGTTAATGCAGAGGCCAGTCTTTTTGCACAACTATCGAGATCAAAATGGACATGGTAGGAAGTCGTGCCACTAGTGAGAATGTGTAAAAGAAATTAATGCCATCGGTCTATGTGAATCATTTGGCAACAAGATAGGCTTTGTATGTCACTATCTTTCTGGTGATATTTGATGGTGAAGACTGACCTACACCCCACAACTGATGTGCTTAAAGGTAAGTTAGTAAGCTCCCACGTGCCACGAGACCGTAGCGCAAGCATCTTATCCTCCATGGTGTTACTTCACTTTGGATCAAGAATAACTTGTTGATGAGATGACGGAATCTGTGTGGTAGATAGTGCGTGGTAAAACTTCTTGTAGGCCCCGCCAAGAAAGTCTATAGACATTGCACTAGAAAGGGGGTTTCTTTCACAACTGCATGGAGCTTTGCAGATTGCAATAGGGAGGGAGATTAAGATCATTAGGAGTTGGAATTGTCTGACGTACTATCTCTAGTTGTGCATCTCCCTATATACACCTTGTATCATCATCACTAGGCAAAATATCATTATTCTGTAAATCACCTATGCACACCTAAGGCGAAGGAGTTGGCGTTGAAGAGGGGGTTCACCTGTAAGTAACTGGAAGTTTGTAGGTGACTGGGGCCTCACGTAACCTCTTAGGTTCAAAGGGTGGTGGATCGGTGATCAGGATAACCTCTAGGAGCGTACGAGGAATGTGCATAGGTAAGCCTTAGGTGAAGGGTTTTGACTTGCAGTAGAAAGATATGGGATAGACTCGTAGAAGGTGATATTAGCACTCACATAGTGTCTCTGGATTATAGCACCTATATCCCTTCAAGGTATGTGAACATCCTAAAAAGACATGCTTGACAGTACTAGGAGGAAGCTTCTCCCAACTGGGAGTAAGAATATGATCAAAAGCAACACACCTAAATACTCGAGGTGGAACATGATAGAGATTACCCTCTAGATAAAGAATCTGTAAGGGAATCTGTTGATGAATAATAGAAAAGGGCATCCTATTAATCAAGTAACATGTTGTGAGCACAACATCTCCCTAATAGAGAGAGGGAACACTGTGATGGATAAGTGAAGTATGTGCTACATCAAGAATGTATCTGTGCTTCCTCTCAGCTACCCCATTCTATTGGGAGGTATGGGGTCAAGTGGTCTAATGAATGATGCGATAAGACTTATAAAAATCACACAAATGCTAGGTACAAAACTCAAGAGCATTATTAGAATGAACATTCTTAGCACTTGCCAAATTGATTCTTTATTTTAACAATAAATTGTTCCAAAATAGTACCAACATTAGACTTATTTTTCAATAAAAATAACCAAGACAAATGAGAAAAATCAACTAGTATCAAATAATAATGGTGACTCAGCCGATTAGGAATATGACTTGGGCCACACACATCAGTATAAACCAATTAGAACAACTTAGTGGAACCAGGACTAACTAGTAGGAAAAGCACTTTGATAATGCTTTCCTAGCTGACAAGCGTCACAAGTAATGGTAGCAGATGGAGATATGTGGGGTATAACTCGGTGAAGCATGTCCATGGGTAGATGGCTAAGACAAAAGTACTAATGGAAAGGAGACCTAGTAGTAAAAGTGACCTTCATGGCAAACAACAATTGAAGACTGGGGCATACGATATACCCCCCCTCTTCACAATTGTCGTCAATCAAGGTTCGAAATGTCGATTTTGACGCCGTGTTGATGAAATTCTAAGTATGCATTTGGCATGCCGTGGAAATGCCCGTTTTTCGATGGCCATGCCGAGGGCACGTCGTTGGAATACCGAGGGCATACCGACAACATGCCAACAAAAAATCCTATAAATGCTCAAAATGATGTTAAAATGCTCAATTTTGTGTGTCTGTGTATGTGTGTGTCCCAGTGTGTCCAGCCTTAGTTCCCAATCAGATTATGAAATTTAAACCTCCTGCCAGCTAGTTCAAATTTTTCCCACCTTGGTTCCCAGCAGCGGCAGCTGGCATGCCACTGTAACCATCGGCAATTGTCGGCATGCCACTGAAATCATCGGCAACTATCGGTATGCCACCGAAATCATGGGCATGCCGACAGCACGCCGTTAAATCAACACTTTTATTGTGTCGGCATAGCCTCCTCGCCGAAATAGCCTTGCCGACGGCATGCCATCGGCATTTAAATCATTGTCGTAAATTATCTTAGGATGTCCTGAAAGGTATAAGTGGTGGCGTCAAATATAGCATGACAATTTAGTTCCTTCGTTATTCTACTGACAAGAACATCTGCTAATCTCATATTGGGGGTAACTGACACCTCCCCCTGTCCACTGATCTTGATGTGTGTCTCATCTGCCACCTGCACTATTTCTCCTAAAGAAACATGTCTAATGTAGTGGAAGCACCTCCGATCTCCTCTACGATGTCTCAAGGTGCTAGAATCAATCAACCAATCCGTGTCTAGATCTCTATTACACATAGCATCAGCATAAGTAGAGAGGGCAGACTCTGTACCTGACAAAGAGGCAAAAGTTGCAGTCTCTAAAGTAGATGATGTCTCCTGTGACAACTGAGTAAGACATTGAAAGAGCTCATCATAATCTTCCTTGGGCACAGATACAAAATCAGTGGCTTGCTCTGTGGTAGTCATAGCATGATTGGCCATAGGAAGGCGACCATGCTTGGTCCAATAATTATTCTCCATATGTCATGACTTCCTACAATACATGCAAGTCAGTTGTCCTCTCCCAATGGATCCATGACCCTAGCCTCTGCCTCGTGTTATTGGAGTGCCTTGACTACGACCTTGAGTAGCAGCAAGAGTCGAGGTCTGACTAACAGGCTCAGTAGCAATAAGAGTAATGGAGATTCCGCTCATCGTACTGTATGCTTCCTTCAAGGTGGCAAGCTTTGATAGTGTAAGAAGCTATAAGCAGGCTGGCACATAGTTTGGTCCAAGAATGGCTAGGAACTGAAGGACTGCTACTTACTTGTGATAAGCTCTCTAAGTGGTGCATGTGTATATCGGCCTGCGTGCATTGAAATTTTCCTTTCTACTTTATAGGTATGGCAGAAGGCTTGGCATTAGGCAGACCAACATCCATTAAGATCTCAAGTGTATACTTTCTTTGGGATAATACTATGCCATGCCATGTCTGTTTCTCACTACCTCAATGCCTAGAAAATAATGTAGCTCTCCTAGGTCCTTGATCACAAATGACTTGTGTAGGTAGTCCTTGACTTCCTAAATCCCAACAGAATCATCTCTTGTAAGGATCATGTCATCCACATACATAGCAAGTATCACGGTGCTAGATGCGATCTTCTTAATAAATATAGAATGGTCGGATGTAGACTTGTGAAAATCAATCTTCATAACTTTATTGCTGAGTCTATCAAACCCTGCATGTGGGCTCTGTTTCAGTCTATAGATAGCCTTCTTTGATTTGCAGCAAGCTCCTCCTCAACCTCGTATCTCGAAGTTTGACACATCTAGACCTCTTCATTATGATCACCATATAGAAAGGAATTCGTAATGTCAAGTTGATATAAAGGCCAATCCAAATTTACTGCACTAATAGAATAGCCCAAATAGAGCTGACAAGTGCCACTGGATAAAACATCTTAAAGTTTACACCAAATATTTGAGTGAAGCCTATGGCAACAAGCCGTGCCTTGAACCTATGAATGGTTTCATTTTCATAGTACTTGACAATGTATAGACACTTGCAGTCCACAACCTTCACCTCCATGGGAGCATGTACAATGTCCTACCTACCCCTAATGGTAAGGGTCTCCATATCTGCATCCATAGTAGAAACGCTGTTGGTAAATGAGAGAGCATGTCATATTTCAATAACCTTATGGACTCTTATATAAAGGAGCCCTTTGGGAAAATTACAAAATGTCCTTACTAGAATAAATAATATGAAACAAAGACAAAAGACACATAAGAAACAAAATACGAAAAATAACTCTCTCAACACTCCTCAGGAGCATATAGACATCAGATAGGTTTAGCTTGGAACACATGTTCAGGGGGAGTGTATGTAAGTGGAAGAAGGCCATTTATGACCTTAAGTAGAGTCCCAGGGCATGATTTCATAAGATGTTGGAGGCACTTGCAACAACCCCTAGTTTAAAGGTTCAAGAGGAGTGTGTATGCAAGTTGAAGAAGGCCATTTATGGCCTTAAATCGAGTCCCAAGACATGGTTTCACAAGTTGTCGGAGGCACTTGCCAGGATTGGTTTGCAGAGGTCTTCTTTAGATCACTCTTTGTTTGTGCGGAAAATAGAGTGGTGTAGTGGTCTTGTTGATTTATGTGGATGATTTGATTATTATAGGGGATGACATGACTGACATTTCTAAGGTCAAGAAGTTCTTGGCACATCAGGTTGTAATGAAAGATTTGGTGTAACTCCATTATTTTCTTGGCATAGAGGTGGCATGAAGCAAGGAAGGAATTGTCTTGTCTCAGTGTAAGTATGCGTTAGATGTTCTCCAAGATACCAGTATGTTGGGATTCAAGACTACTAATATTCCTATGGATCCTAAGACTCATTTGTATGAAGAGTAGGTAGAGGCAACGGATAACAGAGCATACAGGCAACTGATAGGAAAGCTCTTGTACTTAACCATCACCAAACCTGATATTTCTTTAATTGTAGGCAAGCTAAGCCAGTTTATGGATAAACTAACCAAGCTACATTGGCAGGCAACATTGCAGGTGGTTAGGTACTTGAAGAAAGCACCTAAACGTGGTATCTTGTTTCAGAGAGGCACACCTATGATTGTGGTTGGATACTTTGATGTTGACCATGCAGGTGATATGATAGATAGAAAATCTATCGTAGGTTCTGTACTTTGTGGTTGGATACTTTGATGTTGACTATGCAGGTGATATGATAGACAATCTATCGTAGGTTCTGTACTTTTATTGCTGGGAACTTGGTAACATGGAAACGAAAAAATTAGGGAGTTGTATTTAGATTAGGGGAAGTGTCTAAGTATAAAGCTATGGCTCAGACTACCATTGAGATGGTGTGGATGTGGTCCTTGCTATCAAGGTTTGAAATACTAATTTCGACGTCGTTTTAATAAATTTTTTAGTATACATTTCGGAGGTATGCTGAGGACATGCCGTGGAAATGCTCTTATTTCGATGGTAGATTTCGATGATTTCGATGTCTTGAAAATAGTTCATTTCAGTGGCACGTTGGGAGCATGCTGGAGGTATGTCGACGTATACCAACAAAAATGACAGAAGTTGTCAAAATAATTAAAATTTCAAGGAAATCACAAGCATACACATATTTATGTAAGTTGAAGAAAATGAAGGCTCTTCTTTACTAAGCTAGCCCTATACCTCTTCATATAAGGAGAGGTGAGGGAAAAATGCAACAAGGGTCCAACAATAAATAAAAATAACAAAATGACCCTCAACATAACGTAACACTCTCCCTCAAGTTGGAGCATATATATCGACCATGCTCAGCTTGTTCCTACACTTCTCAAACATAGGACGAGGTAATAGCTTAGTGAACATGTCTGTAGTTTGTTCTGATGAGGTAAGGCAAGCAGTATGAAGTTGACCCTTTTGAATTAGTCTTCTCACATATTGATAATCCACTTCCACATGTATAGTCCTTTCATGGAATATGGGATTGTTAGCAATGTCAGTTGCGACCTTATTGTCACAATACATCTCCATAGTTTCCTCAATAATAACATGGTCTCGCAATAAAGACTGTATCCATATCATCTTAGTTGCTGTGTGCCATGGCACTGTATTTTGATTCAGTGCTCGAGTGTGACACCACACTTTGCTTCTTGCTCCTTCAACTCCAAGTCACCAAATTCCATGTTACAAAGGTATAGAAACCTGTAGTAGATCTTCTGTCTCCAACATCACCTGCATAATCTGCATTTGAATAAGCAATAATAGACATGAGTTTTCTTCTGGAACAAGAGACCTCGACCTGGACACTTTTTGATGTATCTCAATACTTGCATCACTACCTGCCAATGATTATAGTAGGTTTATCCAAAAACTGACTCAGCTTTCCAACTGCAAGACTAATATCTGGCATAGTACTGGTCAGATACAGTAACTTCCTCACCAGCTGTCTGTAAGCCTTCTTATCCATCAACTTTGCTAAGTCGTCATCAAATAGATGAACCTCTGGATTCATAGGGATATTAGCACCCTTAGATCCAAGCATGCCTGCCTCCTAGAGAATATCTAAATCATATTTCCTCTGAGACATAACAATACCCTGCTTACTTGTAGCAATCTCAATACCAAGAAAATACCTGAGCTTCCTAAGATCCTTCATAACAAATTGCCTTGCTAAATACCCCTTCACCTGAGAAATACTAACTATGCCATCTCCTGTGAGTATAAGATCACCAACATACACAAGTAGAGCCACAACATCACCACTGGTCTTCCTAACAAACAAGGAATGATCAAACGAGGATCTCTGCAACCCAACAACTATCAACGCCTCTGATAGATGCTGAAATTAAGCTCGAGGGCTTTGCTTAAGACTATAGATGACCTTTCATAGCTTGTAAATACAGTCTCCATGAACCTCAAATTCAGGAGGGTGCTATAGGTATATTTCCTCCTGAAGGTCACCATAAAGAAAAGCATTCTTGATATCTAGCTAATGCAATGACTATTCATAGTGTGCTGCAATAGAAATAAGGATACGAACAGTGGAAAGATGTGCCACTGGGGCAAAAGTATCAAAGAAATTCACTCCATAGGTTTGGTGAATCCTGTAGCCACAAGATGAGCTTTATACCGAGAAATAGACCCATCAGGGCTGTATTTCTGCGTAAAAACCCATCTAGCACCAACTAAATGTGCACCAGAAGGTAACGAAGTAAGCTCCCTGGTCCCTTGTTACGTAGTGCGGACATTTCCTCTTTCATGGTAAATCTCCAATGCATGTTTAGAAGAGCCTGCTGATATGAAGTAGGTGTCTCAGATCTAGAAACAACTGTGAAAGTATGAAACTCAGCACTCAAAGAATCAGGGGAGATTCCGCTCCCAGCTACATGGTAATAGGCACATGATCGAGGGGCCTTCCAAATAGCAATAGGCATATCATCATCGGTACTCATGAGAATATGACATGGAGAAACATCGACAGGAGAAGCATTGTCACTGGTCTCAGCCTCCACTTCTGCAGACACCGTACCGGAGGAGACATCCACTTTATTGGACACTATATCTGAAGGAATGCCTTGAGAAGAAGTAGCCTCCACGTTCTCAACATTAATTGGAGACTGTGGAATAGATGAAGGGGGTGGCTTTGCCCTGTAAGAAACTGGCAATTGATAAGTGTGACCCTTGAATGTGCTCTCATTTACTGGTACATGCCTGAATGTGCTGGTAGATGGCCCAGTAGGAGAATTGCTACAATATGAGAAGACACCAAATGGTACATGAGCAATCAGCGTAGGAGCATACTTTGGCACACTCTACACCTGTTTGGCAGCAACAGAAAAGTAGGGTACAACTTCATGAAAGGTGCATTTGCACTAATGTAATGCTTTTGGTGTAGAGGATCAAAACGCTGGTACCCCTTCTGAGTATGGGAGTAGCCAAGAAACATACACTTGATTGGTCTAGGTGCTAATTTATCTTGATTAGGTCTAAGAAGATGAACAAAAGCCACACAACTAAATGTTTTGGGTGGAACACCAAACAATTTTGCATCTGGATATAACACTAGCCATGGTACATGTTCATGAATAACTGAGGAGGGCAGTCTATTAATGAAATAGGAAGTCGTGAGAACTGCATCTTCTCAGCAAGTATGTGGTAAACTATTTTGAATAAGAGTTATGGCCATATCAAGAATATGTCTGTGCTTCCTCTTTGCAACCCCATTTTGTTGAGAGATGTAAGGACAAGAAGTCTGATGAATGATATCATGCAAACCATAAAAATCTGCCAACCGGTGGGCAAAAAACTCTAATGCATTATCCGATCTAACTATCTTGATGCAGACATCAAACTAATTCTTTATCATTA
Organism: Thalassia testudinum; assembly: GCA_037157565.1. NCBI lineage: Eukaryota > Viridiplantae > Streptophyta > Magnoliopsida > Alismatales > Hydrocharitaceae > Thalassia > Thalassia testudinum. Next base: position 53,551,848 of record JAZHRO010000078.1, read on the forward strand.
ACATAAACTTCTCAATAAGGAGACCCACTTCAGGTTTATTATTTATGAGGAATAACCAAGATGATCGGGTGAAATCATCAACCACAATCAAATAATAATGGTATCCTTGTCTATCAGGAATCCTACTGAGACCCTAGACATCAAGATGCATCACCTGAAAGCATGAAGATGTGCGTGGTCTAATAGCAGATGGGAAGGAAGACCTATGGTGCTTCCTAAGTTGACATGCATCACAAGAAAGCTGTGTGGTTGGGGACAAATGTGAAATAAGAAGTGCTTTAAATGCCGGCGGCATGCCGTGAGAAATGACGATTTTTGAAAATACACCATGTCGACATGCTTAAGTGTTGAAACACGTGCTTTGCTGGCATGACGGCGAAATCGTCGGCATGTCATCGGTAAGGTCGGCATGTCGATGGCATGCTGTTGCTCCTCCTATTGCAGGTTTGCTGTTGTTGCTGCATAGGTTATGTATCGATATATTACATATGAAGTAAAAGATGAGATTTAAGGCTTAAATGAAAATATTTATCTTTTGAAATTATTATTTTTAAAATTCTAATCATTTTGACTACTACTGTTATTTTTGTCGGTATGCCAGCGAAATGCGCATTTGGAAATTCATTGAAACGGCGTCGAAATCGACACTTTGAACCTTAGAAATAAGTCTGCGTAGTTTATCCAAAGATGGATGACCCAACCGTCTATGCTACTGTAATGCACTCCCTGAAGTAGAGCTAATTTGACAAGCTGCAGCCATGGGACCCTTAACAAGTCAGTAAACACCTACTTCATATTCACTTCCAATAATCTTCCTTGTCATTAGATCTTGGAATGTGCATCCAAGCTTATCAAAGATGACGCGGTAGTTCATTTGCTCGATGACTTCACTAACAAAAAGCAAAGTCATGGACAAGTCCAGAACAAACAAGACATGGTTGAGCTGTATAGATAGGGTAACTGTAACTGCCCCCTGACTATCAATAAGGCAATGTTGCTCGTCAGCCACCTACACAGTGCAACCTTGTGAAACGGATTAAATCTGTCCAAACATTGCGGATTGCTAGATAAATGATTGGAAGCACCTGAGTTCATCAACCACGTCACATCAATGATTGGAGAAGAGTCACGGCAATTCCCAACACAATCTCTGACTCAGGAGAAGTTGCCATGTCCACAAAACTACACTACCCAGATATGAATTTTCTTTCTTTAACGTTTGTAAATCTGATTTTGATGCTACATAAGGGAATATACACCTGAAAACTTATTTAACAACACATATAATACTAATTTCGATATCACATAAGGGAATATACACCCCATAATCCGCACACACGGTTCAAAACTCCAACACTCTAAAGGGGAATACCACCCTAAAAGATCATCAAAATAGGGAATACATACCCCAAAAATAGTCTAAAGATCTGAATACATCATACCATAGCTTTAGTGATGCATCAATACATCTTCCGGAAGGCCCTTGGCTTTGGAAATCCATCAAACACAAGTTAAGGACCTCCTTAGGGTTTGCATAGTTGGAACTAGGGGGACTGCCCTCCCCCTTTCGCCAGATAGAGATCGACAGCAAGAAAGAGAGAGAGCGGCAGCAGCCGGTGGCCCTGTTGCTGCTAGCCGACTATGTCAACGGCAGCGGTGAAGTTGGGGCTTAGTGGTAGAGTTAAGGTTTTTTCTGGTGGTATCCTCAACTTAGTTCTGATATCAAGTTGAAAAAAATGAATGTTCTTTACTAAGTCAGTCTTAAACCTCTTTATATAGAGAGAGGTAAGGGAAAAATATAATAAGGGTCCAACAATAAATAAAAATAACAAAATGACCTTCAAAATAACGAAACAATGTAAGAATAATAATGTTATATCTTAATATTCATATGCAACTTATAGTCTACTATAGCATGTTCAAGTTCAAGAATTAAATATCAAATAATTACTGTAAAAATTGAATTAAGTCATGCAAAGATCAAATATTTAAATATATAGTTTACAGAAAACTAAAGTTAAAGTGTAAAACTAAAATTTAAATATCTAATCATTAATTTAAATTAATTTATCTAATGGATTAACCAATTTAAATTGATCTAAATTAACATAACTATGTGTGTTGCGATGGTTATTTTTATTTAGGGATTTTTATCTAAATGCCACTAAAATCTTTTGAAATTACTTAAATGCCATTCAATTCACTATATTTACATATGTCATTTAAAAACGTGTCATTTTCGTATTTTTCACTCCGCTAGTTATAACCGTTAAATTTAACGATTTTGGACTGAAATGTAATAATTTTTTTTTTACTTTTCAAAAATTAATTTTTAATCCTCAATTTTTTTAGTCCTAAAATTTTGTTTTTTTAATTTTCACCCCCTCACACCCCTCCTCTCGGCAGTTCACCTCCCTTCCTCGTCACCTTTGACCACCTCCTCCACCCCCACTCTCCGATCTCTGACCACCTTCTTTGCCCTCTCTCTTTAACCACCAACTCCTCCCAAGGCAACGACCCTGCCCTCTCCCTCTGTCGTTTCCTTACCGTCTACGGTGGCACCCTTCAACTTCTCGTCGTTCGTGATGATGTCCTTGTTGGGCTTGTGGTCGAAGAGGTGCCCCAAGATGTTGTGGTGGTGATGGGCTTCGGGGATCTCCTTTTCGATGTTGCCTTGGAAGGAGGAGGTGGTTGAGAGGAGTTGGTGGTTAAAGAGGGGGCGGAGGAAGTGGTCGGAGGTTGGAGATGGGGTGTCGGAGGTGGTCAGAGGTGTGGAGGAAGGGAGGTGAATTGGAGAGGGGCAGAGGGGAGGGAGGGGGTGAAAATTAAAATAATAAAATTTAAGTGAGAATTAAAATAATAACATTTAAGGACTAAAAAATAAAATTTTTATTATATTTCAGTCTAAAATCGTTAAGTTTAATAGTTATGGCTAATGGAGTGGCAAATATGATAATAACACTACTTTTTGAATGTCATTTCTGTAAATATAGTGAATTGAATGACATTTAAGTAATTTCAAAAGATTTTAGTAGCAGTCAAGTAAAAATCCGTTTTATTTCCGAGTCACGTTTAAATATAGTTGTATCATATTTATGTATGAAAAATATAGGTTGTCACTCTCAAACATGGGGCCATGAATTTCTAGGTTGGAAGTTATCTCTGAAGTAAATGATAATTAATTAATGAAGTAAACAAAACCCTTAGTAGTTGCATTTTTTAGGTTTTATTTTCTTGGGGATAGATGTAAGTTGTTTATTCTTTATTGCTAACCGAAATTTAAAATTTTATTTTTGTAAATTAAACAAATATTTTTTAATTCTAAATTGTGATTAGACCTATATGTTCATAATAATAGTAGATGTAGAGTCTACTATGTCGATCTACTCTATAATTATAGATAGGTGTGGAATCAAACTTTATAAAAGTTGAAAGAGGGTAGCAGTGAGACAAGAGGAAGCAACAATAGCGAAAATTCGATTTGGATAAGAACAACATGAGCAACAATAGTAGTGGTAAAGAATGAGAGAACTAAGAGTGAGAAGTAATAGTAATAAGTCAAAATGTCGAGTGCATTTCGTCATTTACTAACATTTCATGGAAATTTCAACGACATTTCATCGAAATTTTAATGACATTTCATCAAAGTCCTTGTGTTTCAACATTATATTGATGTTGATATGACCTATCCTAAAAAATAACCATTTCTACAATATGTCGTTACTTTAAATTACTTACAAAAATAGAAATAGGTAAAAATTGGTTATTGAGACACTTATATTGACCTTAAAATGTGGTAACAATTTAAGAATTGTAGTTAATGTCACCCATTTCTATGTACTTATCAATATATTATCCATATTTTGTAAAATATTGTCGACACCCCTACATTTCGACATTACATGTGTGCTGATATCACCCCACGTTAGAAAAAGGCCATGTCGTGGGCACCTTGTGGGCATTCAAAACAATGCTTGCTATGGGACTCATGTTTAGGTTGAAGAGCCCATGAAGATGCGCTGTGACAATAGGGCTACTACTTAAATAGCCAACAGTTCTATGTTCCATGAGAGGATAAAGCATGTGGAGGTGGATTGCCACTGCACGAGGAGTTTGATACGGCAAGTTCTTTATATCACTTTTGTTGCTTTTGAGGATCAGACTGCAGATATCTTTACGAAGCCTCTATCACGACCTGCGTTCGTCACCTGTTGCAGAAAGCTGAGCATGATTGACATTTATACTCCAGCTTGAGGGGGAGTGTTAACCTGTGATTTAAATGCCGACGGCATGTCGTCGGTAAGGGGGTTTTTGGAGGGAGGGCATATCGACACAAAGATAGTGTCGGTTTGCAGGGAAACCGTCGGCATGCTGACGGTGGCTGAGCGGCGCTGGGAATGGGAGCGGCGGGAACTTTGAAAAGCCTGAGCGGGATACTTTTGAAAATGGCCGATTAGAGGAAATTTTGATTTTCTGGGAATGGGGGCGTGGCTGAAAGGGAGGGAATTTCGATTTCCTGGGAATGGGCGGTCTGGAGGGAAGGGGAAGAGCACACGCACACACACGCACACACACACGTTGATTTTTTTTTCACACAGGCTAAAATAACCTGTAAATATGTTTTTAATATAAAAAAACCTGTAAACATGTTTCTAATATCTTGATTTAGTTGTTTTTCAAATTTTAATCATTTCTGTCGGCATGCCCTCGGCGTGCCTCGAAATGTCATTTTTTCGGGCCGTCGAAATCTGCCATCGAAAAACGGGCATTTCCACGGCATGCCGAAATGCATACCTACAATTTTATCAGCACGGCGTCGAAATCGGCATTTCGAACCTTGGTGTTAACATACTCTCTTATTCTGACTTTTCTATTCTCTCTGTGTTATTTGCTCTTTTAAATTTTCTGCGTGGACTTATGTGGCTATTTTAGCAACACCTCTCCTATAGATAAATAGGTGTAGGGTTCTTTGGAAGAATAAAACAACTTATTTACTCCTAATTAGGTATATTGGCAGGTTTGCAACCAAGCATCCCTACCTCACGAAGCATATCCAGAACATGCTTCCTTTACGAAATGACCATTCCACCCTTCATACGATGAATTTCAATACCAAGGAAGTAATTAATCAGACCTAAGTCCTTGGTTACAAATTGTGTATGCAAGAAAGCCTTAGTATCCTCCAAACCTTTCTCATCACTTCTAGTGACAAGTATATCATTAGCATATACAATCAAGATAATAGAGCCTGCCTTAGTGTGCCTGGTAAAAATTGAGTGATCAGGTGTAGACTTGGTAAATCCAAAACTCTGAACTGCCTTGTTGAATGTATCAAACCAAGCTCTTGGACTTTGTTTCAGTCCATATATAGCTTTGTGGAGTTTGCTGACCTTGTGACTCTCCCCCTTACTGACAAAATCAGGAGGCTGATGCATATAGACTTCATCAAGATCTTCATAAAGGAATGCATTCTTACTATGAAGTTGATAAACTCGCCATTCCTTATTTACTGCATTAGACAAAAGTATCCGAACTGAATTGAGATGTGCAATAGGAGAAAACATCTCAAAGTAATTTACACCAAATGTTTAGATGTAGCCTTTAGCAACAAGTCTTGCCTTGAACCGTTGTATGGAGCCATCAGGAACATACTTTATAGTAAATACCCATCTACACCACAACAACTGCACTAGGAGATAGATCAACATGCTCCCATGTACTTTGGGATTGAAGTGTTGCCATCTCCTGTTCCATGACCAGCTTCCATGCTGGATTCTATAGAGCCTCTACATGAGTTCGAGATAGTTGATGGCTATCAACTGCACGAGCTAGTAACTTTCCTGCTGCAGGTAGCTGGTCAAAAGACATATTGTGATAAAGAATTAACGAGCACATGATCTTGGAACCTTCCTTTGTGCTATAGGAAGATCCAAGTCTAAACTCTCAGTAATAGAAGGTACTTGATCTCCAGACGAATCATCAGCATCAGTAGAGGACCGATCAGGAATAGTAGAGAGGAACTTGTTTTCAGGAGTAATGGGTGAAAGTCTTCATTGGAAATGTTTTGGAAAGGTATCAGTAACTTCTAGATGTCTAGGAAAAGTCTCCCACAGGGTAATTTGTCTGAGGTATGGTGGGCTCAGAGCACACTGGTGGCAGTACAGATGGTACAGGTAAGGGAATATCCTATGGCAGAGTAGGGGTTAGGGAGCTTCCTTTTCTTGGATAAAAAGGAAGTTCCTTAAAGAAAGTTGGAGAGTGTGTAGTTTAATCCCACATCGGTTAGTGATGGACTGTGTGGTGTGTGGTGACCTATAAATAGGCAATGTACCTCTTCATTCTTCTTTGAGAAAATATAGACACACGTGCCCTATCAGGGCTTTCTCCCGTGATTTTCTCCTTACTCTTCGTGAGTGGAGTTTCCACGTAAACCCAAGTGTTTTGTGATATTTATATGCCTTGATATTATTGCTTTTGTATTATTTAAATATTTCAACTTGGTATCAGAGCGGTAGATTCTTGGGTTATTATTCTTGAGGGTTTTTTATTATTAATTCTTGGAGTTTTTGATATCAGCCTAAGAAATCCACGCGGCCTTGGCCTTCTGAACGACGGTCTCGATGTCCAAGCTCGCATCGAAGGCGGCGTTGAAGAAGGTAGCATCTAGGGTTTCTGTGGTTGTTGTTGAGATAGGAGTTGTGGAGGAGCAGACCTAGATGAACGAGGTGCTCTCCTAGTGGAACCTGGTTGTCAAGGATGTCTTCCATGCAGCAGGCCCTCGCTCGGTAATGTGGGCCTCGGCGGCAGCGCTTCTGCCCCGCATGCAGCGATGTGGGCCTCGGCTTCTCCCTTCCCCACGCATCGATGTCGACGACGAGCGATCTTCCCTCTAGTTGGCCCTCGCCCTGGCCATCAAGGACCTCCGTCGTGACCTTGAGGAGTGCAACACCTTAGCGGAAGCCACCAGCGAGGCCATGTCGATGATCCTCTCCTCCAGCACGAGAAGGTGGGGCTCCAGATGGAGGCTATTCCAACTGTTCACTGAGAAGATCGCGCACGACCTCCACCAAATTACCTTCCTCGAAGATGAGTGCCTCTGCAGCAACTACGCCATCGAGGCCCTTTGCGGGCACCACCAGGGCTTTGCTGTGACGAAGGCGATGCCGAACCAAACGTCGCCGCTGAACGAGAAGGAGAAGAGGTTGCAAGATCAGCAATGTGGACAATGGAGGTGGTGCTACAACCGAAGAGGGATCACGCAATTTTCGGCGATGGCATGGAGTACATTGTATGGAGAGGGAGTTCAAAAGAAAGAGATGCGGAAAAAAAAGGGGGGATGATGTGGAGTGAAAACAAGAAAAAGGGAGAGAAAAAAGAAAAGAGAAAAAAAAAGAGAGAAGGGAAGAAGGAAAAATAAAAGAGAAGAAAAAAAGAAAATGGCGTGAAAAAAATGATGAAAAGAAAAGAAAAAAAATGAAAAAAAACAAAAAAAAGAAAAAAAAGGAAGGTAAAAAAATAATGAGGTTTATGTTTAAGAGAAGAGATGGAGAAGTCTTTTCTAGCTTTTTAGGTTTTATTTTCTTCTCGTTATCATTGTCTTCTCCCATAGGAGTATGGGAGAAAGGGGGAGTGTGGAAGCTTGTTGTAGTCTTCCCTTGTTTGGGAGCCCCTTTTGTTCATGGACTCCACCTGAGAAACCCAACTTTGGGAGGTCCAGAGTTTCGAGATCCTCAGAGAAAGGACTCATGTTAAGTTTCTATGTGGGAGATCCAGTTTCGTGGACTCCAGAGAGGTAGATCCACCTTCGAGGTCTTCAGAGGATGACCCAATTTCAGTGATACTGAATGGGGAGCTATCAACCCTAGATCTTCAGAGACAGCAATAGATTATTCAGTAGCTCCAGCCTATGTTCCCACCTGTGTAGAGTGGGTTTCTTTGTGTTACAAGCTGAGCATTCCATGTTCTAGCTTGAGGGGGAGTGTTGAGAGAATTGAGTGGTTGTTTAGTGTCACATTGGAAAGTATGGGCTTTATGTATGAGTGGTGGCCTATAAATAGTTGTGTACTCTCTCAGTTATTCTTTGAGAAGAAATACAGAGAAATCATGCTCATAGGGTGCTTCTCCTGTGGTTTTCTCCCTCAGTTATTCTTTGAGAATAACCTAAGACATCTTTATGTTTTGATATTTATGCTTTTGCTTTATTTTAGATTTCAACTTGGTATTAAAGCTGTTCTTTCTTTCTTGAGTTTTGTTCTTAAGTTTTATTATTCTTGAGATCTATTATTTGTGTCTCCATATTGTCTTCAATTTTGGGATAGGAGGGGAAACCCTAATCTCTTCGTGCAAGATGGAAATCCTGTGGAAGGAGATGACGACGAGGTAAAAGAACATCGCGTCGTGAGATATCCCAACAGCATTGACACGATCGCACGTTGGCTTGGGCGACGTTAGACTAAGGGCGCAACCCCCTGTGATCGAGAGAGGGGTTGCGAGAAGAAGGCGGCGAGGAGATCTGCTCTAATAGCCTCATCCAGGCGAGGAAGGAAGAAGGCGGCGAGATCGCTATAGAGCTTGAGGAGCGACTACATGATAGTGGATACGCGGGAGCACACTACCTATGAGGTTGGCGCAATCAGCATCGCAGGCCCGACCTGAGCTACACGACTGCACAAGAGGAGAGTCACGTAGTTCGACGCGAGGCAAGGATGAAGGTGGCGGAGGTCAGAGGTCAGAGGTCAGGAGATTGTTGGAGAGAATAGTGGCGCCTTGTGCACGACACCAGCCTCCCCGAGATCAACAACGGCGACGCACGATGGTCAACATCAACATCCTCAAGATCTCCCGCGAGCAGCAAACTCATTGATGTAGTAGCATGTCTTGGTGGTCGTTGCTGCTACGAGCTGGCGATGGAGGCGATGGTGGTGGTAGCCATGTCGAGAAGATGGCGGTGAAGAGGCGTGACGCCAAGGTCAGTGGCAAAGATGGCGGCGGCGATAGGATCGCGTGGTCTCTGGCGATGATCTCGCGAGGCGGCGAGATCTTAGTGATGGCGACAGTGGTTTGGGCGACGAACAGAGGGGTGCGTGAAGACCGTGAGGCTGTGTTTGTCTAGGTCATTCAATGTGTTCCTCTTTGCCTATTATGTTTAGCCTCGATTTAAAAAAAAAAAGAGAGAAAGGAAGAGGTGTCAGGAATAAGAAGAGGATGTCAAAAAGGAAAAAGAGGAGAAAAATAAAAAAGGAGGAAGAGAAAAAGGTGGAGAAAGAGAAAAAGAAAGAGAAGAAAAAAAAGGAGTAGAAAAAAATCATGTGAATTCAAGAGAAGGGGGAGAAACTCTTCTCTATATGTGTGTATTTCTCGATTTTTTATTTCTTCTCCGATACGAGTATGGGAGAAAGGGGGAGTGTAGGCCTATTATAGTCATCCTCCACGAGGGAAGTCCCTTTTTCAAGATCACCATGTGAGGATCCACAACTCTGGGAGGTCCAGAGTTTCGAGGTCTCCATGAGGGAGATCCAGTTTTGAGGCCCTCAGAGGAAGGTCCTATTTCAGATTCCATGTCGGAGATCCAATTTTGTGGACTCCACGAGGGAGATCCACCTTTTGAGGTCTTCAAAAGAATGCCCTTTTATAGGGATACTGAATAGGGAGCCATCAACACGTGTTGAAGTCTCCAGAGGAGAGGCCATTGTCAGCTACTGCATCCAACAACTCTAGCCCTCACTGATGTGTCGACATCAACATACTCGCCTACAGACGAGGACCAGCCAAGAGTGTATGTTCAGTTGTGTAGAGTGGGATTTGAGTGTTGTACAAGTTGAGCATTACTTGCGCTAGCTTAAGGGGGAGTGCTGGAGAGTGTGGTTTAGTCCCACATCGGTTAGTGAGGGACTGTGTGGTGTTTGGTAGCCTATAAATAGGAAATGTACCTCTTCATTTTTCTTTGAGAAAATATAGATACACGTGTCCTATCGAGGTTTTCTCCCCACTCTTTGTGAGTGGGGTTTTCATGTAAACCCAAGTATTTTGTGATATTTATATGCTTTAATATTATTGCTTCCATATTATTTAAACATTTCAACTAAAGTTACATCAGAACTAACATAAAATTTGTGAGCCATTGGGTCATAGCACCGATACACTCTCTGAGTATGCGAGTATCCCACAAAAGTATACTTCATCAACCAAGAAGACAACTTGTCCACTTTGAATAAGTAAACAAAGCAAATACACCCAAACGCTACAGGTGGAAAAGAAAAAACTTCACGGTCGTGACGCAAAAGAGAGTAGGGTGTTTTACCTCTTAAGATAGAAGAGCACACCCTATTAATAAGAAATGCAGCAAGCAGTAAGGATAGCATCAACCCAAAAACTTGGAGGGACATTCATATGAAACATCATGGATTTAGTAACATCAAGCAAGTGATGAAGTTTGTGTTCAGTTACCCTATTCTGTTGAGAGGGGTGAACACAAGTAGTTTAATGGATTATTCCCATAGAGGTAAAACTGCGACTGGTTATTAACAAACTCAAGACCATTGTCACTCCGAAACACCTTAATAATAGTCTTAAATTGAGCCTTTATTTCATTGAAAAATTTTGAATGAGTATTGGAGTTTGAGATTTTTCCTTCATCATAAAAACCCACGCAAGATGGGTACAATCATCTACAAAAATAAGGAAACAACAAAAACTCCTTACATTGTGGACCCTACAGGGGCCCCACAAATCTGCATGCATCAATGCAAAAGGAGACATACCTTTTATTTTTGCTAGAAAAAGAAGACCGGTGATGCTCGCCAAGTTGACAAGCATCACAATCAAAGGACTTTGGAAACTCTAACTCAGGAGATTGACGATGAAGCACGGTGGTACTTGGGGGACCCAAGCATAGGTGCCATTTTAAGGTAGTAGTAGCACAAGTAGCGACAGAAGTGGAATGTGTGGAGATAGGTGGAAGACTCAGATAATAAAGCTCGTTCTGCTCAAGTCCACCAATTCGCTTCATTGTCTGGAGGTCCTTTAAAAAGAACTGATCATAAAAAATAGCTCTATATCCCAGGTCCTTGGTAATCTGGGTAATTGACATCAAATTCAAAGCAAATTGAGGTGCATGCATAACATCGGATAGATCAAGGTAAGAAAATAAGGTAACATCTCCAAGACCAGTAACAAGTTATAAGCCACCATCTGCCACCCTAACTTGGAAGGGTGTGCCAAAAGATCGAAGAGAAGAAAAAAGTGTAGCATCACCAGTAATGTGTGAGGAGGCACCTGAATCAGTAATCCACGTAGGAGCATGGGATCCAACAGATAATGCAATGGCACCTGTAGTACTACAGGTAGATGCTCCTGCTGTTGTGGTGGACTGTGATGTCATTGGCTTGTCATATTTTGCCTTATAGATAGTCACTTATCCTTCATCAGCTTGGTACTGAGCACTTCATCTGCAGCAACTTAATTAACTCTGGATCCTTGGCCCTTAGGATAGCCATGCTTTAACCAACATCTGTTTATAGTGTAGCCTTATCTATGACAATGTTCACAAAATAAATTTCCCCTTTGGCGTTGACCTCTTCCTCCTTTAAAGTTGCCACAACCACGTGCACCATGTCCATTAGTATTTCCTCGTGCACTCCCACGACCAAAGGTAGCCATGCAAGATGATTCTACCCTAGAATCATGACTAGGAATCTCTAAGCGTGACAACTATGTATATATCTATGCTGGAGTTGGTATCTCTTCTAAAGTCATCAGTTGGTCCTTGATTGCCTCGTACTCAGGACCAAGGGTGGCCAAAAATTGTATGGTCCGAATAGCTTCTCTCTACTTCGCTATGACCGTAACATCTTGTTGTAATAGGCTAATACGTATCCTGCTCATCCTATAAACTCTTCGTAGTCCCACTGCATTTAGCTAGAGTCATGGTGCCCTTCTTGAAGGTATGGATCTCTTCTATAACTTTGTATAATCGAGTAATATTGTTCTTTTGAGTGAATCTCATACAACACTTCCTACATCATGACTGATGCATATGACATAACCTGCTTGGCTATGTGCTTTGTGCTGCTTCATGCTATTTAACGTATATGTTGCCACCCAATCATTATCAACTTCCCAATCTTCTACCTTGTTTGTAGCTGTAGACCCTTCTTGCAACAAAATATTTTTCTTTCTATGAGGTCCCACAAAAGAGGTAGACCACAACAAGAAATTAGTTCCATCTAATTTAATATTTGTGCCAGGCGAAGGATTCATCATAGAAATCTTCCAATTAAATCACTTACATCTTTTTGGTCTCCTATGGTGCACGAAAAAATAGATCAAATGTGGTAATCCTAAGAAAGGGCTAGAAACAAGACAAGAAATCACCAAGGAAGCAACATCAACTTGGCAAGCACCTTCAGATCATAGAATCAATCGAAGAACCACACGAAGAAATTAGACACACTAGGGTATCAGAGGGTCCCCAATCGTGCTTCCTCTCCATCGGCAGGCCTACCACACGTGGAATAGCAACATTGCAGAAGACCAACGACGCTGTGGGCCGTCGGCGAGGGACCTAGTGATGCTGAAGGGCCCTTGCCACAAGCTCCTGCTACTAAAGGGAGGTGTGGCGATGCCTGGGATCCGCTGTTGGAGAGAGAAGCAGGGTTGGTGAGCCTTGCCTCAGGCGACGGCGATGGCTAGAAGAAGGATTGAAAGGTCCTGTTCCAGGTGGGGCAGGAGAGAGGAGAGTGAGACGGTAGAGGGCTAAGGTTTTGGTGGGATACTGAAGCCCCATCTAGAACCGTTGCTCTGATGCCATGTTGGAAAATAAGAAAGCATGTCATATTCCAATAACCCTAGGGATTCTTATAAAGAGGAGCCCCTTGGGAAAATTACAAAATATGTCCTTACAAGAATAAATAAATATGAAACAACGACAAAAGACACATAAGAACTAGAATACAGAAAATAACTCTCTCAACAAGCCCACTTGGGATCCTAGGATGCCTCATGATATGACTTGGGCAAAATGGTACTATTGAGTGCTTGTGAGAACTACTATACAGAATAATCCAAGTGGATAGAAGTATAATGAGACATAGGATGCAATGTACAAGATCAAACCGGCTTTCTCAAGGTAATAGGTCGATCATCACGTCCACTATGGTCCTTCTCGTAAGGAAGAGCATCATTGGTAGGGGACATAGCACCTGGTGGACAAGTACCTACATTAACATCATGAGTCATCGAAATGGGAAGAGGGACATGCATATTTCGTGGCGGCTACCTTTGCTAGTAAGTTGAGCAACACATCCCTTAAGAGGGAAATCGGAAATTCTCTCAAAGAATGTGACATCAGCACACACTCAGTAGCATCACCAACCTAGTCAAAGCATCTTTATCCTTTCTAAATGTAGGAATAGCTAAGAAAGACACACTTGGTAGCATTGGGTGATAACTTGTCCAGATTAGGAAACTTACGGATAAAAGACACCTAAAAGTGCACAAAGGTAAAGGAAACAATTCCCTATTAAGATAAAGCAACTTCAAAGAAATATCATCACCAAGCACAGAGGATAAAAGATGGTTAATGAGGTATCCAACAGTAAGGACTGCATCTCTCCAAAAGGATTTAGTAACACTTATAGAGAAGAGTGTCCTAGTAATGCCAGATACAAAGCATGCCTCCTGGTAAAGGGGTTCACCCAAACTTATGGGGTGGACTTCTTTGACACTTTTTCACCAGTTGCTAGACTTCTTATAGTACGGGTGTTGGTAGCAGTGGTAGTCCAACTAGATTGGCCTCTGCATCAGCTAGACGTGAAGAATGCATTCCTCTATGGTGATCTCTAAGAGGAAGTCTACATACAGCAGCCACCTGGATTCGAGGTTTATGGGGAGAGTGTATGCCAACTGCGGAAGGCCATCTATAGCCTCAAGCAAAGTCCCAGAGCATGGTTTTAGAGGTTGTCTTAGGTTATGGAGGCAACTAGATTCAGGAGATTGACAGTTGATTTCTCTCTCTTTATTAGGAGGACTAGACGAGGTATGTGGTGCTTCTTGTATATGTTGATGACTTGATTGTCGCAGGGGATGATGTGCAGGGTGTCACTGAGATTAAGCATATTCTGGTGAAGCAGTTTATTATGAAAGATTTGGGGCCTCTACAAGAAAGGCGTAGTCTTGTCCCAGAGGAGGTATGTGTTGAATGTTTTGCAGGAGGTGGGCATGCTTGGGGCCAAGGCGGCCAACATTCCTATGGACCCCAAGATGCCACTTTATGATGAGGATTCATAGTTGGTGGACTGTAGGCAGTATAAGCAGCTTGTAGGCAAGCTGCTATATATGACTATCACGAGGCCTGATATCTCCTTTGCGGTGAGGAGATCGAGTCAATTCATGGCAAAGCCAATACGACAGCACTGGGATGCAGCATTGATGGTGCTTCGATACATGAAGAAGGCTCCTGGTAAAGGTCTTCTCTTCTCCAAGGGATTTTCTATTACTTTGGCTGGCTATTTTAATGCAAATTATGCTGGATGTCACGTGGATCGAAAATCCACCAAGGGGTTCTACACCTTTTTGGTAGGGAATCTGATCACATGAAGGAGCAAGAGACAAGGCATAGTTGCTAGGTCAAGTGCCAGGTCTGAGTACAGGACTATGGCTCAAACAACTGCAGAGATGATGTGGATCAGGTCCCTACTCACTAATTTAGAGGTACAATTTTTTGGCCTGATGGAGAGTTGGTGTGATAAAAGAGCAGCTACTTTCATTGTCAACAACTCAGCTTTTCACGAGAAAACGAAGCATGTAGAAGTTGATTGTCATTATATCAGAGATATTATTCAGAAGGGGCTACTATATACAACACCAGTCATGTCTGAGGAGCAGATTGCATATATTTTTACCAAGCCCTTAGCCAAGTCTTTATTTGGTTTGTGTGTATCCAAGCTAAGATGATAGATATCTATGCTCTAGCTTGAGAAAGTGTTAGCGTATGCACTTTCTTTGTATGAGGGGTTCTTTGTTATTCTTTATTTCTTGCTAGTGTTGTATCGCAACTTTCCACCTCTTCATTATATAAGAGGTATGGCTTAATAATAGATTTATCTCATTTCCTCCAATTGGTTTGTAATGCTATTTGCCCATTTTCTCCCTCTATATAAGAGAGGTAGGGCTCCCATAATAAAATTAAGCATTTCATTTCTTCCCACTTGGTATTAAAGTAGTAGTTCTAGACTAGTGCCCTAGATACCCCACTGAAATAAGCTGCAAACACCTTCCATCCTAACCTTACCATCGCCGGCAAGGCTTGCCGCTGCCACTGCCTCTCCACAGCGCTGCCACCACCCACCAAGCGAAGAGAAGAGGAGGCGGTGTGGCTCCCCCTACCTGTTGCAGCGCCACTAGTGGTGGCCCAACGCCCCCAGCACTGCCGCAGTCATGTATGACTACCGCTGCAGAGGGTTGCGCCACCGTTGCACCACCTAATCACCGTCGTAACCTTCGTTGGCTATTGTTGCCGAGGCTGCACCACCGCTGCCCTTCTCCTGCTGACCGGCAAGTGTGCCTTCAAGCACCCTCTTCCCTTCGCCTGGCCTCCTTGTGAGGTCTCAACAGTGTGAGGTGACCCATCCTCTCTAGATCATGCCTAGAGGAGGGTCACTACGTTGTTCAAGTGGTGATTTATGATTTGAAAATCTAATTTCAGATCATGTTTCAATGATTTCTATCTAGGTTTTTGCGTACTTTGGTTCTATTGTCATCTCGCGGAAGATAGGGGACTGTAGTATGGCATCCTCTGGTGCTTCAGTCACTTCCAATTCATCTGAGATCACGGACACCTGGAGTTACAAGAGTCCATTCTTCGACCTGATGATCGAGTTTGATGAGACTAATTATCCACGGTGGTCCCAGATGATCTTGATGACCGTTAGGGGTCATGGGAAGGAGTATATTTGGAGTCAACTTACAGAGAAAACATGAGCCAATGCTTTATAGGATGAGGCTTCGTGATGATATCAGCTATCTGATCTTCAGAAGCAACAAAAGTAGTACGCAACAATTCATGTTGAATCAGATCTCTAGTGAAGTGATAGTCCACCTCAACATGCTTTGTGCACTCATGGAACATGGGATTGTTGGCTATGTAGGTGGTTGCCTTGTTGTCGCATCTCATCTCCATTGACTCTTTTATCTGGACATGCAAATCATGTAATAAGGATCTCACCCATATCTTCTCAGTTGCAGTCTGGGCTATAACCCTACACTCTGACTTAGCACTGGAGCGAGAAACAACTCCTTGTTTCTTGCTCCTCTATGTAACTAAGTTGCCTGCCATTAATGTGCAAAAACCAGTAGTGGATTTCCTATCAACAACACAACCAGCATAGTCTATATCGGAATATCCAACTGCTGTCATAGGTGACCCTTTTAGAAACAATATCCCTCGTCCTGATGCTCTCTCTAAGTACCTAAGCACCTGCATGGCTGCCTACCAATGAAGCATAGTCGACTTCTCTATGAACTGACCAAGCTTCCCCACAGCTAAGGCTATATCCGGTCTAGTAATTGTTAAGTAGAGAAGCTTCCCTACCAACTGTTTGTAGGATTGACTGTCTATATACTCCACCTGCTCATCATATAAATGCTCCTTGGGGTCCATAGGAATGTTGGTTGGTTTGGACTCTGGCATGCCTATCTCCTGTAATATGTTTAGAGCATATTTTCGTTGAGATGGAACAATACCCTGTTTGCTTCTTGCCACCTCTTTGCCCAGAAAATTTCGAGCTGACCCAACTCCATAACAAAGTGCTTAGCGAAGGACCTCTTTACCTTAACTATTTTGGTCCTGTCATCACCAGTAACAATGAGGTTGTCCACATAGACCAGCAATGCCACAATGCCTTGCCTAGTCTTTCTGACAAAATGAGAGTGGTCAAAAGACCTCTGCAATCCCATTTTCCTTAGTACCTTAGAGGGTTTTTGGAACCAAGCTCTCGGAATCTCCTTAAGGCTGTAGATAGCCTTCTTCAATTTGCACATACACCCCCATGAACTTCGAACCCAGGGGGCTGTTACATATAGACCTCCTCCTAAAGATCGTTGTAGAGGGAGGCATTCTTCACATCTAGCTGATGAAACATCCAGTCCTTATGGTCAGCAATAGACTAATATCCGCACTGTGGATAGGCGTGCGACTAAAGAAAATGTGTCAAAGAAGTCCACTCTGTATGTCTGACTAAACTCCTTTGCCACCAACCTGTCCTTATACCTTGAAATAAACTCATCATAGTTGTATTTCAGGGCAAAGACCTATCAACAACCCACCAAGCATTCTCCAATGAAAAGAGACATCAACTCCTAAGTGTGTCTATTGCATAGTGTGGCCATCTCATCCTCCATGGTTGTACATCATTTTGGATGAAGGCCTGATATGCAAAGGGTATCTCAATAGTTGTAAAAGCTACAGTGAACAACCCAAAAGCCTTCCCCAGATTAGCTATTATAGCTACTCCAGCACTATCAGTATGTCTTGTACATGCACCGCTAGAAACAACATCATCAGATACCTCAACACATACCTGAGACAGGGAGGATAATGGGTCTGAAGTAGGTGGGTGTGTTTCCTGTATGTAACTGGCTTATGAAATACAATAGGTGGATCTCTGAACGTCACATGATCTGTGGTTCTATCAGGTGTAGAAAGTCATTGGTGTCTGACCACACTACTAGATGGAGAAGGAACCTCAATAATGGGAAACTCATCCATAGGAAAAGATGGTACAGGCATAGGAGCAAACTCATTGTCTGGAACCAACTGTCGTGCTGTAAGCGATAAATGAGGTATGGACTTATGGAAGGTGACATCAGCACTCACATAATCTCTCCCTTCGATGGGATCAAAGCACCTGTAACCCTTTTGTGTCTATGAGTAGTCAAGAAAGACACACTTGATTGCTCGGGGAGCCAGCTTGTCTCGTCTTGGTCCTAACAAGTGCACAAAGGCAACATATTCAAAGATTCTCGTGGGTAACTGAAACAAATCCTTGTCAGGGTATAAGATATGCCAAGGTGTCTGCTTATGCAACACAGATGATGGCATTTTGTTAATGAGGTAGCAGGTACTAAGTACAGCATTGGCTCGGTATAAATGAGGCACACAATGATGGATCAAAAGAGTACGTGCCACATCCAATAAGTGCCTATGCTTCCTTTCAGCCACACCATTCTGCTTAGATGTGTGGGGATAAGATGCTTAATGGATAATACCATGAGACCTCTAAAATGTTGCCAACTTGGTAGTGCAAAATTCTAAAACATTATCAGAACACACAATCTTTGCCACAATATAAAATTGATTCTTTATTTCTAATATAAAGGTCTTAATGAAGTCCAATATCAGACTTATTCTTTAATAGAAACAACCATAAAAGACGTGAAAAATTGTATATGAAAACCAAGTAGTATCTATGTCCCTTCCTATCTAGGATCTGACTAGGATCCCAAACATCCATATGAAGCAATTGAAATATCTCAGTCGTTCGTAGTGCAGTACTGGCAGGAAAGGAAGATCTGTGGTGCTTTACTAATTGGTAGGCGTCACAGGAAATCTCCATGGTGGTGGAAATATGTGGAAGGATGCATCAAAGCCTATCCAGAGAAGGATGTCCTAAGCGACGATGCCACTGCAAGGCACTCCCAGCAGTAGAACCATAGTCACCAAGGCAAGTACCAGCAATCGGAGTCTGGTCCAGGTGATACACACCTCCCTCTTCATTCCCTCCACTAATCGTCCTCCTCGTCAATTTGTCCTAAAGTATGCTCCCAAGATTATCAAATATGTCATGACAATGAAGCTGCTTCATAATCTTACTAACAGATAATAAATTCATAGAAAAATTGGGCACATAAAAAGCATCTGTCAATGTCATGATAGGAGTCAGTGGCACCTCACCTTAACCCCTAATCTGGGCATGTCGATTAGCAACCTGAATTGTCCTACCATGGGGTACATTTAGAAGTTCACCAAAGCACCCTTCATCTACTGACAAGTGATGAGGGATACCTGAATCCACTAGCCAACTAGCTCCTACACAAGCATGGACACACAAATCTATACCTGAAGAGGAGGCGAAGGCAACAGTCTCAGAAGAAGTTGTGGCTAGTTCTTGTGTCAGCTATGAAAGGCGCTATAGCAATGCATCATAATCAGCTCTAGGAACAAGCACGACATCAGTAGAATCCTCAGTGGTGACAGTATCCTGATTGGTCATTGGTGGTCTTCCATGTTTGCTCCAACAGGAAGCCTCCACATGGCCAAGTTTCCCACAATAGGTGCAAGTGGTACTAGTGCGGGATCTCCCTAGCTCCCACAGACCCACCCACGTCCACGAGTGGAAGGTACTCCTCAAGTGGAAGATACTCCTCTCCCACCTCATCTAGCAACAACAACAAGAGCCGAGGCCTAAGTACTCTCTCTTGTCTGCGGTACAATGACCTCTATGCAGCTCAGTCAGCTATAAACATCCTCTAAAGTAGGAAGCTCTGACAAAGTGAGGATCTTGGAGCGAGTAGTGGTATACTCTAGGCTGAGACCGGACAAGAACTAGTGAACCGCTGCCTCTCTGTGATACTCCCTTTGAGTGCACGCATACAGGTTGGTAGGCATTATACTTCTAGAGCCCCTTGACGGTAGAGTAGTATTGTGAAAGTGACTTCCCTTCCTGCTTCAACTGGTATTATACTTCTGTGGTGCAGTACTAGCAGGAAGTGAAGATTTGTGATGCTTTCCCAACTGGCAAGCATCACAATAAATCTCTATGAAGAGGAGGTACCTGAAGAGGAGGCGAAGCAGCGACCTTAGAAGAAGTCGTGGCTGGTTCTTGTGTTAACTGTGAAAGGCGTTGTAGCAATGCGTCATAATCAGCTTTAAGAACAGGCACAATATGAATAAAATCCTCTGTGGTGATAGTAGCTTGATTGACCATTAGTGGTCTTCCATGTTTACTCCAACAGGAAGCTTTCACATGGCCAAGTTTCCCATAATAGGTGCAAGTGGTACTAATGTGAGATTTGCTTGGGGCAGCACGTCCCCTCTCGCGTCCACGAGTGGAAGGTATTCCTCGAGTGGAAGATACTCCTCTCCCACCTTGTCTAGCAATAACAGCAAGAGTCAAGGCCTGAGTACTCTCTTTCATCTACGGTATAGTGACCTCTATGCAGCTCAATCGACTATAAACTTTTAAAGTAGGAAGCTCTGACAAAGTGAGGATTTGGGAGTAAGCAACGGTATACTCTGGACTAAGATTGGACAAGAACTGGTGAATCGCTGCCTCTCTGCGATACTCCCTATGTGTGGCACAAGTGCACACTGGTTGCCAGGTGTTATACTTCTCCTGAAGCCCCTTGAGGGTGGAGTAGTACTGTGAAAGTGACTTCCTTTCCTTCTTCAACGGGGACAGTCCATGACTAATTGGAAAACTCGAGATGACTTTTTCTCATGGGAATACGTGTCATGAAGGCTTGTCCCACATGGCCTTGGCGATAGGATAGTACATAATCTTTGTCGCCAATATTTGTAATCATGCAGTTCATCAACCACGCCTTCACCATGGCATTGCCCTTCCATGTAGCGTTCTTTCCCGTCTTCTCTGTATGCTCGAGCTCTAGCAAAATATGTTCCTTGCAATGACCTTCAACTGTCATTAGGGACATCTGAGATAATTGGTCTCATCCAATTTGATAATTGGACCAAAAAATAGGTTCTTATAGACCTTAGACTCGGGAACAGCGCCCGACGAAACCTCAAAAGTGCTAGAACTCGCCATAGAGACAGGGAAGAATGACCAAACCACGTTCTAAAATATATTTCAGACCGTATGCAGCACCAAACAACACCAATCAAACTCAAGGTTTTAAATATCGATATTGAATCGTATCGACGAGTCAAAAAAGAGATATATCGGAGATACATCACTGATATCGGTGAATTTTGAGGAAATCGCTCAAAAAGGTCTAAAATGTCACAAAATGTCATAAATTTTATGAAAATTAACATTTTGATAACTAATACATCATGAAGAAATGGCTAGAAGATAAATCATAAATTTTGAATGAAAATATAATAGAAATGCACTAGTCACATATCGACAAAGTCACATATTGAAAATGTGTATAGAACATTATAATAATTATAAAATGTTCATAGTAATGCTACTCACAAAAAAATGAAATATAAATAGTGTTAGAGTATCAATTGACCACACCAAGCACGGAAGCACTAACCAATGCCACCAAATCAATACCAGGTTGAGCTTCGACCTTATTTGATACCTCTCCTCTGATTATCTTTCTCGATTTATAGCACTCTAACATATTCATAGTATGATCTCACGCCATGTAGCCATATCAAGTTTTGTATTTATTGATGTATCGTTGATAGTCTTCATCATTTTAATAGAAAAGTATTCCAAGACGTGGATATCGATTGTGACTGTCGGACGAGCTACCCCTACTTTTAGTTCTAGATCTACTATGATTCTAAGGAGACTTATTTCGATATCCTCTTGAATCTGTGGATTCGGTAGAACCACCTCGTTTCAGTGTAAAACCTAATGATTCATAAGGTTCACGCTATCTCATCGATGAATTTCGTGGTGGTCGAGGAGGAAGTAGTGCACCAAAGTGGGAAGGTTGATAAGAAAATTGTTTAGGACCATGGGATGCAAAATACATAGGGAAAACCCTATAGCCATAATTTGCAGATGCAGGATCACTTTGGGTATTGCTTTAGTGGCAATCATCATGCCCATAGCCATATGAGGAATCATAATAAGATGAAGGACTGGTGTAGTTGGGGAAGTAATTAGATGAACTTTGTGCCTCATCTTGGGGTTGGTACTGAGGGCTGGTGTAATGAGATCCGTAGCCACCGTAATAACTTGATGATGATGATCCTAGGCCACCTCCAAAGAATGATTCTGACACTAGATTAAGAGATCCCACTGATGAACTTAAATCATCGATGGACATCATAGAATGACCTGAGGCATACCCGTACCTTGTCAAGCCTGTCCCTGTGACATAGTCACAAGGTGGACTTGGTATGAGATCTCCATGTATGTATATTTTTGTGTGTATTCATGTTCGGTATCCTCTCTACTAGGATCTTGATGGTGATATCCCTCATCTCCTCCACCACTACTTTCTTTTTGTTGCTCATCAACCATCACTACATCATTATCTCCATCATCATCATTTTATGTTTCTCTTGAAGGTGGCGAATCTTCCTCTGGACTCTCATTAGTTTCAAGGTCTGGATTACTCTTTTGTCAGATCTATTGCGCGTAAATTTAGATACATCTACCCCCATTTTCTACGCTATCTCTGGATCGATGCCATCATTTTTGTCAAGTAATGGTTCTCCATTGCTATTCAACCATTCTTGTAAAACATCTCTGTCTTCTGTGTCACCAAAAGGATAAGCCACATCTATTGGGTCCATATAGTCTTCCTTATTTTCTCCTTTTGTATATGCTTCATCTTTAATCTGATGTTGTAGTGCACGAATACCAAGTCCATCAACTTGTCACTGTTGAGGCGATTTCTTCTCTGTGAGTGAATTAAGTTGAAGGTACTCCATTTTCTTTCACAGCCTCCTGCCGATGCCGTTTGAGATAAAATTTTGATAGCAACTCGACAAAGGTGTGGAGCATCCGTGTCATGCAAATGTCACCATTCAACTATAATAAAAAAATAAAAACGAATTCACATAACCTGTTGTGAAGTATGTGCAATATATTCAAATTTCACAAAATCATAGATGACCATATCAGGAAGAGTTCTATTTCGGGGATGTGTGGTAGTGCTTGTCCTGAAAGATAGCAACTGATTCCTAAAATATTTTATCTGTAATACAAAATGGTTTTAAATTTCAATTAATAAATCAAATGTGTAAGTACTAATAGGTTAACATTTTACTCTTCGACAAAACTGCCAGAAAGTATAGTGTAATTTATGATTTATCACATTCACCTCATTCATACAAGTTGTTTGTTCTTGTATGTCCTTTACAAACTTATAGATAACCATTTGTACAGCTTTGAGGAGCTCATTTTCACTACGAAGTCCATACTTATAGTGATATTTTAGGTTGAGATAATATGTTGTAAAATTATGATTTAAGAGCAATCACTAGTAGTTTACTACAATGTGCAAACTAATAAATTCATTATTTCATGCCAACTTTGTGAAGCGGATGCAACAGCAGGTCTTGTCGTATTGGCAAGTTGACTTCCCAACATTTTCTTTGACCTTTTACTTCATTATTTCCATGGCTGCATATATACTTGCCAAGGTTGGTTTTTTATCACCATCAACCATCTTTAGCACGATCACAACATGTTCCATTATCTTCACAACCCATGAACAGCTGTACCAGAAATTTTTGGAGGTCACCAATCCCTACACATTCTTCCCGATTTCTATTTTTCTCTCTTTCTTTGCATACCAAACATCCGAGATAAACATCTTCAGTCCAACTTTGTTATCCAGAAAACTTTGCAATGTGATATAATTTGTTACAAATTCGGTGATGGCTGGTTTTACAAGTTCAGTCTTACAAAACTACCTTATCATTGTCAGTATATGTGAGTGATTGTAAATGAAACTGCTGATTGGCCGTGCATCTTGAACAAGGTTATTTATTACCTTCTTCTTTGTAAAGCCCTTAAGAATGAGATCAATGCAATGGGTTGCACAAAGAGTCAAAAAAACTGTATACTTGCTAGACTTCATCAATTTATTGCTGGCCTTCTTAAAATTGCTACCATTATCGGTAACAATTTGGACCACATGTTCAGGTCCAACCTCCGTAACAACGTTCACCATTAAATGATATATGTACTTGTAATCTTTGTCTTGATCAGACGCATCCACAGATTTTAAGAAGATCGTCTTCCCATCACAATAAAGAAGGAAATTTATTATTTGCCTTCTGGTGAAACTGGTCCACCCATCACACATTAAGGACACACCATAATCTGCCTATATTCTTTTCTACATATTTATGTAGTTGTTAATGTCATCATTGTGTATATATAAGTACTTGCTTATGATCTCATGTGCAGTAAGAGTCTTTACCCATGTTCCTCCTTGGACAATCTCATCCACAGCATGCTGCAAAAATGGTTCATTTGCTATATTTGCTGGGATGGAATGTGCAAAAAAGAGTTCAGAAATGACCTTCCCCACCCTTTCTCTAACATTCCCAAACATCCCCTTGATGGTCTTTTGCTTCTTATCCTTACTAGGAATATATTTCATGCTACTAGATCTCCCAAATTCTATACCCCTTTGTTTTTTTATAGGATAGTCAGGGATGTTGATACGGGCACTTCCACCTCCTCTCTCATAAAAAGGCCTCTCACAGGCAAATTCTTCTTCTCGCCTCTCATGTTCACTCCTTACAGATTCTCTAATAGCATTCCTGTATGCCCGTCTCTGTCCAGGAGTTTCACAATCATTAGGATACTGAATATCTGAATCATCATCCAAGTCATCTATTTCAATGTACTCTTTTCCCCACATTCTCTCTTGAAACATCTCTCTCCTTGCTTTCTCCTTGCCTTTTGTTTTCCTTCCCTCTAAAATGTCTAGCACTAATAGCCTGTCTTGTTCAGGTACATTTCTGCACTTGGCTACATTTTTGCATCCACTTAACAAGTGCTGTTTCAACTTTGTGATGCCTCCCATCAACCTTTTACCACAAAAGTTACATTGTGGCTTTGATTTGTCTCCATTTTTGGGAGTAGCATAATTTCACCCAATTTCTTCAACATCCTCACGAAAGTGACCCGACCCTGACATGATTGAACACCTACATTGTACGACAAAAAATCTATCACAATTTAACTAACATGAATAATCTCTAAATGCCAGGTCTGCTATCGTCATCGATAGCATTCCTCACTTTTTCAAAAAAAAAATTCTCGAAATGAATAGTAATTGAGGTTAAAAGTTAAAACGTAATCATTGGGAATTTGGTCCTAATCCAAGTTGTACTGGCCTCAATTAGATTAACCCGACTCTTGAATTACCTGGCCAACTAGATAGGTGGGACCCCTTAGGACATCCCGCACGGTGGGACACCACTAGAGGTTAACGTGGTGACCGCACCGACCCGTCTTGTCACCGATTGGTCCAGGTAAGCAAGGTCCCAAAATGAGCCAATTAAGTATAATTTGATTTAGATAAGTATCCAAGTTCCAAACTTCCAACCTAGTTCGTGTGCCTACTTTTTTTAGGCTTAGGTAGTAGTAGTAGTCTAGTAGAATTGTGGTAAATTTTCAATTGAGGTTTTAAGTGTCTATTTCAAGTTCTAACATTATTTTGACAATTTTAAAAATATGAATTTTGGGGCCTCGTGATCACTTGATTACAATGGGGCCTCGTGAAGACCACTTGATTGTTGATGTTATTGACATATTGTTTAGTTAGGTTACCCTTATTATAGGACAACTATACAAAGCATGGGGAGTATTATTATATACAAAGCATGAGTCATTGTACAGCTCTAAAGTTGATATATTTGATGAACTACAATGGAGCAAGAACATTAGGAATAAAATGACAATCACCATATTATTGTAAGCAAGTTGCATTTGCTTACATAAAGCTTTTATGATATTATTAAAATGACGAATATTATATTTCATAAAGCTTAATAATACTAATTTCATAAAGAAACTAGGCATCACATTTTTTTATCATCGTCACGTTGATGTTGCTAGTAGAGATTAATGGGTATTGGGTACTCACCTGAAAGTTGTAACCAAAACCTTATGCTTATGGCTTTTGCAAAAAAATGGACTCACCAAACACTGACTCACAACTCTCACAGTCACTGACTCACACTGACTTATTGAATTTTTAAGTTGTGAATTGTGACTTGTGAGTCATGCTTCCATCGGAATTTATAGGCAGTCGGAGATGCTTCGATTTGAATTTTTATGAGATTTTTGTTATTAAATTTGTCGGTGGGTGTTGTTGACGATGTGGGTGAGTGCAAATCATGATTCATATGAATTGAGAGGCTTTTTATTGAATTTTTACAAACATGTCTGTCGGTTGAAGAATTCTTTCATCGATTAATATTTTATGTGTTTTTTATAATTTAGTGCATCATGTTTTTTATAATTCACATGACTTGCACAGTGCCACACAGGCACAATCGCATATATCAGAAACAATTCAACGACGATAGGAAAACACGAATCCACGATACATTTTTGTCATGAACAGTGCATGTTATCGGCAATATATCGCCGATATCATGGTAAAAAGAAACTGCACATGATATCGATATGGCCAATCACGGCGATACCGATATATCGGCGATATTTCAAACCCTTGTCAAACCTGTTAGACGTAAAGCTCTAGTTTCTTTGCGATATGAAAATCACGTCCAAGGTAAAAGAACCACCCCCTATGCAGTGAAGTGGGGTGGGCTGGGCATTTGCGCTGGGGCCTATGGGATGCCCAGTGCACCCCATAAAGGGTAGAAGACCCTCTCTCTCTCCGTTGGTTTCAACAATCAGCAAGGACCCAACGGTGGCTAAGCCCTCCTATGACCCTCACGTGGTAGCCTAGACCCATGCAGTAGGGGCTGACGATGGCAGCGAGGGTCTAGGAGGCCCTTACTACAGTTGGATGGTCTTGAGAGGCCAAGGGAGGACCTACAATAGTCGTTGCGGGCCACTGCCGAGGTCAAACCCCCCCCCCCCCCCCCCAACAATGCCACTACCTCCCTTAGGGGTCGCCCCTATCGTCAGCGGTGGTAGTTGAGGCTGGGTGGCGGTGAGGTTGACTAGCAGTAAGGAGGAGAGACGAAGACGGTTAGGGTTTTGGAGACTTATTTCAGTGGGATACCAGAACCCAGCGTAGGACCCTCCTCTAATACCAAGTCGGATGTAATGACCAAAATCAGTTTATTGAGACCCAACTTCTTTATATAATGAAGGGGTATTAGGTAAATTACATAGCATGTTCAGTGCAATAATAAAAATAACAAAAGACTGCAAAAAGTAAACATAGATAAGAGAGTATGTCAACACATACTCTTACGAGAAGAGTTCTACTCGGGTCTTCCAGATTTACCATGAGCTCTTCCATCTTTGTCAGGAGAGGAAAACACTAGCCTAGTACTACTCTCAGGTCGAAGGGTTATTGGAGTGACATAACTCCTATAGACCTTGTTGCATGTGCTCGTCTTGGCATGCCTTCAAGAGTGAGCTTGCAGTTTCCTTGTTTCTGTCTAGCTTGGGGTCAGTGTATGCTGTTGCATGGGACCAGATTCTGACCATGATTGACCTTCCTACACTAGGGGAGACGTATAGTAGACTCAACCAGATTACTATGACTGTTGCTTTTGCTGAGGCTACTAGTCAAAATACTGCACTAGCTACCTCTTAATGTCCTTGGAGATGAGCTCCTTCCACCCGTGGTCGTGGTCATGGACGAGATTCAGGAGGTCATCCCAAGCCTCCATGCACTTATTGTTTGCAGATTGGGCCATAGTGAGGCTACGTGCTAGCAGAAGTACGGTAAGCCTATTACTGCTCATCAGGTGACAGAGGCTACTACTACTATGGCTGACACAGTGACTAGTTATTAAAAAAATTTAGTCAGTTATCCCAACCTATTCCTCTAGAAATAGCTGCAGTTGCCTCCTCATCAAATATAGTAGATGCCTATTCATTGTATGCACTTAGTACAGGAGACTAGTTGATGGATTTTGGAGCTTCTAAGCATTTATGTGGCACTTCAGATGCCTTCTCAGACTTGAGATTTGTTCCTTTAGGCAGGACAATGCAGGTGGCAGATGGTCGACTATCACAGGTTGCTTGAAAGGGGGAGGTGTCCCTTTCCTATACCTTGCATCTACCTAATGTTCTTTATGTTTGAAGTTTTCCGCATAGTCTGATTTCTGTTAGTCGTATTACCAGGGAGCTTAATTGCAAAGCCATTTTTTATGCGTGCACTTGTGTCTTGTAGGATTGGCTCACGGGGAGGTCAATTTGTGGAGAATGTGAAGGAGGGGTGTATCATCTGAGTAATTCTCCTGTTGTTACTGCTGTTTATGTGAGTCAAGGGGTAACTACTCTAGCCACTAGATCTCCCATCCAGTGGCATCTTTGCCTTGGCCACCTTCTTGTAGAGAGACTTAGATGGGTACTACCCTACAACTCATTAACACCACCATTACTTGCAACGTTAGCCAGCTTGACAAACACCATCATGCCAGTTTTCCTGGTTCTGCTCATGTTGGGTCGTTTATTATTTTTGACTTAATTCATATGGATGTTTGGGGTTCAAGTCGTTGACCGTCTTGGGCATCGCTATTTCATTGTTCTTATTGATGACTTTCCTTGTGTTACGTGGTTATTCTTGATGAAAAATAAATCTGATGTTGGAACTATTGTTGAAAGTTTTATTATGGAAATAAAGATCCAATTTTCAGTCACTGTTTCGATCTGGCAATGTTTTGGAGTTTCGTACTTCTCACTTATTGCAATTTTTCTGTGATAATTGTATACCAGACCATTTGTGCTCATACCTCTCAGCAAAATGGAGTGGCTGAGAGGAAGCATAGACATCTTCTTGATGGTACACTCACCCTACTAATCTACCACTTTGTGCCTACCTTATATTGGGGGGATGTAATACTTACAGCTTATTTTTTATTAATAGGATGCCAAACTCTGCCATTCATGAGCATATTCTGTGGCAAGTTCTGTATCATGGTCGTCCTCTGTTTTCTACCATCCCTCGTCTATTTGGATGCATTGCATCTGTCTATGATTTGAGTCTAGGATGGGACAAACACACACCACAAGTTGTCAAGTGTGTTTTCTTGGGTTATTCTAGAACCCAAAAGGGGTATAGGTGTTTTGATCCACTAAATTCCCGCCACTATGTTTCTGGTGATTCGGCCTTCCATGAATTTGTACCACTGGTAGTGACTTGCTTCTCATGACCGATATGGCTCATATCCTACTTCTCTTGACCGTGAGAAAGACTAGTTTAATGATCCTATTGTTACCTATCATAGACCACATACTACATTCCATGTGCCCTCTCCTTCCATGTCTCTAGCCTTCCCACATCAGGTGAGTACACGGTCTTTAGACACTGACACTTTGATGCCTAGTGATGATGTAGGGACAAAAGAGGCTACATGTTAGAATAATTATTTTTTACATTTCAATCCCTACTATTTTCTTTTTGGTCCTTGTACATGTTTTGTCCCTTGGGTTGCTTTCTACATAAAGGACCTAAAGGACCCCATAATAGACAGTACCATTTCAAGCCTAATATAGTATTAGAGCAACAATCATAGATTGAGGTTTGACATCCCACCTAAATGAACCCGCCTCACCCTCCACCTCACGCCCTTCTCTCTCTCTCTCTCCCCCAGTGCTCTGCTGTCACATCAACCTAACAGCTTGGCGGTTCACAGTTGATCTGCTCAACCAATCAGATCTGTTCAGCTGATCAGATCTATTCTCTGTTCCGCTGATCAGCATCGCCCAGCAAGGAAGAGGCAGCAAGATCAACTCAGCCAGATGTAGATCACCAAGGTTCGCTGTTCTCTGTTTTCTGTTTGGTTGTAATCATCACCAAGGTTGCAGCAGCGTGAAGGTTGATTGGCTGATCAGTTGATTGATCGGGTGATTGGTTTGTATTTTTATTTAGTCCGATGTATTTTATTATTTCTTGGGTGCTATTATGTCAGTTTCCCATCAGTCCTCTCTGTATAAGAGAAGCTACTCATTTCTTCAATGAATAAGTCACTACATTCTTCAGCTGACTGTTGGACTGGCTCCTTTGATGGTGTTGGTCATAATGGTTGGGTGCCAATATTTTTGGGTGGTTTGTCCACTGCAAGGGAGGCCAAGTTAGTGGGATGTCAAGAGTGGATGGGAATGGGAAAATAGTGATTTTTCTATATGCAAGGCATATCTAATGTTGCAAGGCCCTTTGGTGGATCTATGTGAAGCTTTCCACGATTGCAGGCTGATATGGTCAGCAAAGGCACCTCTAAAGGTGTGTTTCTTTGCTTGGGAGCTGCATTGAAGACGCCTTATTACTAAAGCTTGACACAGATATGGGTGCCTGATTCCTCTCCAACATGTTCTTTCTGCAATGGGACGGTGGATGATGACGAGCATTTATTTTTCTCATGCCCTTTCTCACGGTGTGTTTGGGAGGATCTGAATTTTCAGTGGATTTCTCATTCCTATCTTCCGGAGTTTTGGTCTTCCTTTTGTCATGGGTGTCAAGACCTAGGTATGGTGCAATTCAAATCTAAGTTTGATAGGGGGACTACCTTTAGATGTACTCTGGGCTTATAGTGTGAGAGAGATGGATCTATTTTTGAGGGGCAGCATCTGATTGGGGTCAGCTTGCCATGTAATGGCTTTGTAATTCGTTACGTTTTGCTGCTTACATGAAGATGGAGGTTTACTATTCATGAGTAACCCTCTTTTTATCTTTCAAAAAAAAAAATCATTCAATTGGGCATTAAAATTGCAAGGTCTTGATTTTCTTTTGGAGGCGATGAGGAGAGTCTGGCGAGAAGGTGGGAGGCGATGGGGGTGTTCAAGGCGAGCTGGGGATGAGGGACTTAGATCTCATCATCTTGGGGAGGTGATTTGCTTCAAGTGTTTAGGTGGATGGCACTGGGCGAGGGATTGTCGTGATCCTGTGGTTTGCCATCTCTGGTGTAGGTCACCGGAAGCATTCATGTCCAAGAGGGACGTAATTTGAAGTTGGCCAAAGGGGAAACTCCTTACCACCTCCTCCACCTTTTCTTCCAGTCTCTTCTGGGATTGAGGTGCCATGGTCGCTTGAGGTAAAGCTCTTGGATTACTGCTTAAACACTTTAGCTTATAGGAGTTTTTTAGCATGGGTTGGCCTCTTTGGAGGAGATTAGATCTTTTCTATTGCAAGCTGATCTGAGTTAGAGAGGTTGGAAGATTTCTCTCCTTTCAGAAAATAAGGTAATGCTTTTTGATTTGGATAGCGGATTTTGATCGCCTGAAGTTCAAAGAATGTTTGTATGGGGATGTTTGTGTTCATTGGTCCGTTCCTAGAATCTATGAAGGGGCCACTGTAGAAAGAATTCTTGAGCATCCTTTGTCTAGATTTGCATTTGGGGAGTTCCTTTGAGGCTTAGAATGGTGGGAACTGCAGTTTCAATTTGTGAATCTTTTGCATGTGTGCGGTGATGTTTTGGTCTTGGGCTTCATGAAGATGATGCGACCTCCCTTGTGGTAGAAGGTGAAATCTTGGTGGGGAAGCACCTTCCTATGAAGGAGATTCTGCGTTTTGCGGGATGTTCTTGTGTTATATCCTTTCAGGAGTTGGATTCAGAAGAATGTGAGAAGCCTTCATATGTGCAAGCTTTGAAAGCTGGGATTCCAGCACATGTTGCTAGGTCTGATGGGGGTGTTCGTGGCCCTTTCGCGAAGCAATCTGGAGCTCGGTTCAAGAGGGCAGTGGAAGGTGGTGCTCCAGCTAGTCGTGGCGGCGGGGCTGGGCGGAGCTCCGGTGAGCACCTCCTGGTTTGGAAACCGATTCAAATTTCGGCCAAATGGGAAGTTTTACAAACTTCCAATTTGGACCTTCCAGCTGGCGCAGGTTGTTCCCAACTGGCGCATATGGCTGGCGATTCTCCAGCAGATCCAGCGATTCCTTTTTTGGATTTAGATCCAAAAATGGGTGCAATTCAAATTTCTGCCAATTTGGAAGTTTTTCAAACTTCCAATTTGGCACTTCCAGCTGGCGCAGGCTGTTCCCAACTGGTGCATGCTGTTGGCAATTCTCCAGCTGGTCTTGCGATTCCTTTTTTGGATTTAGATCCAAAAATGGGTGCTGAGGTGGCAGAAGATATTTCAAGCTCTCAATAGGTGGCTGCCGGATCCGTGAACGGATCTGGTTGCGGTAATTTGAACACCTTATCTCCTGATCCATTTTTAACCTTGGAGCAAGAAATGTCTGGTGGGCCTGCACTTCTGTTGGACCACCTTTTGCAGGAGAATCCTTATGCGGCTGCTGGAGCAAGTAGGGAGCATGATCTACTGGAGTCAGGAGAATGAGCTGCACAATGCCACTTGACCGATCTTGATTCAGGTGATGGAAGGAAAGGATCTGGACATGTTTAAGATACAGAGACTGTTTTTGTACAACGAGACCTACAGGTGGACACCGGACCTATCAATGGGTCCGGTCATGGTGAGTTAAAATCGATATTTTCCCCTACTTTTCAGTCTTTGATTATCGCCATCGTTTTTCCTGCACTGCCGATATGCATTCCCTGATGCAGGAGGAGCAAATCCCTATCTTCTTTGGGTCTATCTTCAATCAGGATGCGATGGACTTTCAATCTATATTCAGTGGCTACATGCTTAGTGAAGGTGAACAGATGGGAGCTCTCATGAAGGAACCTTTTCCCCTGGAGGATGCAGCCTCAGATGTGAAAGGTAGTGAGAAAGACAATGTTTCTACAATGTCTGGAGCCAAATTGAAAGCAGTAAAGCAACGAACTGTGTCTAGCAAATCTTCTAGTCGTACACCTGTCTTCCCACATAGGCATAAGATTATCTGGAATGCCTGTTATAGAGGAAAGAAGGTTGTGAAGGAATCAGTGGGGTTGCAATGGGAGGAAGAGGTAGATGCACATGTGGCAAAGGTGATTGGTGCCAGGAAAATTCATAAGGAGAGAGTGCAAAACAATATCAATGGTTAGTGTTATTTCTTGGAATGTACAGGGGCTGCGGGATGAAGTTAGGTGGTCTATATTGAGACGTTATCTTTTGGAGTGGAATGTTGACATTGCATGCTTGCAAGAAACTCATTTGGAGTTCTCAATGGATTTAAAAAGAAGTTTATGTGGTGATTTGTTTACTAATTTTCTGGAGATCAGGGTGAATGGCAGATCAGGGGACTGCTAATGTTCTGGCATGATGATTTGTTTGAGTTATGTAATGAGCAGAAGTCAAGCGGAGTGCTGTCTACGACTTTTATCAGAAAATCTGATGGTCTCTCCTCTATTTTCACTGTTTATGGCCCCTACGAGGATTCTAGTAGAATCCTTTTTTGGGAAGATAGTGCAGGCATCTTCATTTACTGGGGGTATGCCATGGTTGATTGGGGGTGACTTTAATGCAACATTATCTTCAAAAGATCGACTTGATGTGAGATGCGACTCCTCAACTTATCTTTTTCAGCAGACGGTACAGGATCTTGAGCTTTTGGATTTACCATCTACGAGGACTCGATATACTTGGAGAAATGGTAGTGGTGCGACATCATGCATTGACAGATTCCTTTATAATATTGCAATGGCGGAATCCTTCCGGATGGCAGATGTGGTAGCTTGTGATAGCCCTTCTCAGATAATACTCCTCTTCTTTGGCATAGTAATGAAGGCATAGGTTTTTCTACCTACATCAAGTTCCATAAATCTTGGCTCAGAGAGGCTGGGTTTAAGCAGCGTATTCAAGAAGTTTGGAATACCACTGCTCCATCTACTTCTGCAACTCGCACCTTAGCGGTCAAAATCAATGCAATTAGAAAAGAAATGATGGTCTTTAAACGGGATCTTAGATTGTGAAGAGAGGAAAGAAAGAATCATACTCTTGCAAAGATCTCTTTAGATAGGATGGAAGAGGTTGCACCTCTTTCAAATGAAAATGCTTGTGAAAGACGCAGATGTTAGGGGATTGTGGCTGAGGAAGATCATAAGATAGAAATGGATTGGAGGCAAAAATCCAGGCAACTTTGGTTAAAGGAAGGTGCTGCAAATACAAGACACTTCCATGTGGCAATCAGTGCTAGAAGAAGGAAAAATTTGATTCATAACATAAAGGTAGGGGATGAGGTTATGAAAGGGAGATGACATATTTGTGAGGCCTTCAAGAATTATTTCCATGATTTTACTCGAAGACAACCTAAGGGTACTTGGCGCCTAACAAATATGCATCAGGAACAAATTGATGACTAGGCAAAATTGCAACTTACTAAAGATGTGGAGGACGAGGAGGTTTTACGTGCTTTACAAGGTCTAAAGGTTGAAGGGTCTCCAGGATTGAACGGTCTACAAATTATTTTTTATAAAGAAATGTTGGATGTGGTTGGATCAGATGTATTGGCCATGGTTAAAGAATTCTTTAGAGGCAATGAAGGGGTGGAGCGGTTGAATAAATTTTATTGATTTCTCCTACCTAAAAAACCAAGCGTGGAGAAAGTAGAAGATTTCAAGCCCATTGCCTTATCTAACACTCTATATTTTGATTGCAAAGATCCTGGCTAATCGCTTACGTAACATTCTTCCTACCTTGATTTCTCCAGTGCAATCGGTTTTTATCAAGGGAAGATCATTGCAGGGCTCCTTTGTCTTGGCTAAAGAGTTGGTTGCATCGTGGAAAAGAAGAAAAATGAAGCCTTTCCTTTGGAAAGTGGATTTCTCCAAAGCATATGTCTCCATAGCCTGATCATATCTTTGGGATATTTAGAAGATGAGAGGTTTCCCGAATCATTGGGTGGCTCTAATAAAGAGATGTGTGACTACTTCCTCCTTTTCTATCCTTGTCAATATGTGGTCAAATGGCAGTTGGGTCTAACCTCAAAGGGGTGTGCGGCAAGGATGCCCTCTGGCACCGATGCTTTTTAATTTAGCGATTGACATGCTTGCAGGGATGTCTTTTAGGGCTTGTAACGAGAATTTGTTCTCAAGTTTTTCTATAAGTAATGATGGCAGATTACTTATCCATATTTTGCAGTATGCGGATGACACCACTTTCTTTATTGAAGGGGGTTGTAATGAAGCAAAGCACATCTCTTTGGTGAGAATTTTTGCAGAATTATTGGGCTTGAAGATAAATAGACGCAAGTCAACTCTGATTCCTTTTTTCGTGCAGAAGATCTCTATATCTACTATTTTGGAAACCCCGGTAGTTCGGTACCAAAAATATATCTTGGTCTTCCCTTGAAAGGTAAAAAATTGGTTGCGACTGATTGGAAAATGCTGATTGAACATTTTACTGCTAAACTCTCTTCCTGGAGTGGGAAATTGTTATCTAGAGGAGAAAGATTAGTTTTACTCAAATCGGTGTTATCTTCCATTTCGATTTTCTCTCTCTATTTTTAAACCCCCTATTAAAATCATGAAGTAGGTTGATTTGATTAGGAAAAGAATTTTTTAGAAGGGGTCGGACCATACTGGCATATTTATTCAATTGGTTTCTTGGGAAGAAATTTATAAGCCAAAGAAAGATGGGGGTCTTGGTGTAAGACAGCTTATACCTTTTAATGAAGCCCTTTTACTTAAGGTGCTTAGATTACCATCTGAAGATTCATTGGTGTCATTTATTTTGAGAGATTCTTATGGAGAATGTATGGACTTGAACAAAAGAGTGGATGTTTCCAAAAGAGGAGCTTTGGCTTTTTGGCATTCTGTTCTATCTATTTTGAGACAGTTTTCCTATCAGTTTTATCCAGTTTTAGGCAATGAAACATGTTTCAAGTTTTGACTTGATAACTGGGCATATGTAGTAAGTTTTTTGAATCTATTGTCAAACCTTTTGATGTTCTTCATTGTGAGGTGGACAATGGTCCTACTGCCTACATTGATATTATTCAATTGGTTGAAATGACTTAGTTTCATTAGAAATCCTAGGCTCCCTTATATAGAGAGAGACCATAGAGTCAAAAGTACAGGAATGTCCCTGAGGAATGAAACACTCATAGCCCATACAATAAGAAAAAGGCCACACAACATATGCTAACACTCCCCCTCAAGCTGGAGCATAGCTATCTATCATGCTTAGCTTGGATAGACAAGAATCAAATGAAGATTTGGTCAAGGCCTTGGTGAAAATATCTACAGTTTGCTCCTCAGATGCAACAAAAGTGGTATATAGCAACCCTTTCTGGATAATGTCCCTGGTATAATGACAGTCAACTTCAACATGCTTTGTTCTCTCGTGAAATACTGAGTTGTTGGCAATGAAGGTGGCTGCTCTATTATCACATCGCATCTCCATAGGGCTAGAAAATTGCACCTGTAGATCAATAAGCAAGGATCTGATCCAAATCATCTCAGCAGTCGTCTGAACCATAGCTTTATACTTAGACTTGGCACTGGATCTCGCAACTGTGCCATATTTCTTGCTCCATGTGATCAAATTTCCTGCTAAGAAGGTGCAGAACCCAATAGTAGATTTACGATCCACATGGCATCCAACATAGTCTGTATCTAAGTAGCCAACCAAAGTCATAGAGGACCCCTTTGAGAAGAAGAGATCCTTCCCAGGAGCCTTCTTTACATATCTAAGTACCACCAATGCTGCATTCCAATGCTGTGTTGGCTTGGTCATGAACTGACTTATTGGCCTAACTGCAAAGGAGATATCTGGCCTTGTGATAGTAAGATACAACAGCTTACCCACAAGCTGTCTGTACCGTCTGCTGTCCACCACCTGTGCATCCTCATCATAGAGTAGTATCTTGGGGTCTATAGGAATATTGGCCTCCTTAGCTCCAAGCATATTAACCTCTTACAAGATATCTAAAGCATACTTTCGTTGAGATAAGACCACACCCTCCTTGCTGCGAGCAACCTTAATACCAAGGAAATACCGTAAAGCCTCCAGGTCCTTCATGACAAACTGCTCTGCTATGATGCGCTTAACCTCAGTAATATCCTACACATAGTCCCCTGTGACGATCAAATCAAGATAAACAAGAAGTACCACAATATCTCGTCTAGTTCTCCTGACAACAAGTGAAAAATCAGCTGTCGATCTCCTGAATCCAGCTGCCTCTACAACCTGTGACAATCTCTGAAACCAGGCTCTGGGACTCTGTTTAAGGCCAAATATAGCCTTCCGTAATTAGCATACACACTCTCCCTGACTCTTAAAGCCAGGTGGCTGCTGCATATAGACTTCCTCTTAAAGATCATCATAAAGGAAGGCATTCTTTACATCTAACTGGTGCAAGGGTCAATCTAACTAAACTGCCACTGCAATCAACACCCGGACTATGGGAAGTCTAGCAACTGGGGAGAAGGTGTTAAAGAAGTCCATCTCATAAGTTTGGGTGAATCCCTTTGCCACGAGGCGGGCTTTGTACATAGCAACACCTCCATTAGGATTAAACTTCACAGTAAATACCCATCAACAGCCAACGAGTGTGGCACCATTAGGAAGTGGAGTAAGCTCCCAAGTCCCACGGCCTCGAAGAGTGACCATCTCATCCTTCATGGCTGCCCGCCATTTTGGATCAAACATGACCTCATGGTAAGAAGCTAGAATATGCGTAGTAGTTAACACCTGAGTAAATCCAGTAAATCCAGGAGCTAGAGTATCAGTAGCAAGTGCCTCCGCTGTAGGATAAGCAGTGCAAGTCCGTGGTCACGTCCAAATGGCTTTCGGAAGGTCAAGATCATCGCCTGACACATCACTTGTCCTGTTCCTGTGACCATCACATGGCAAACATACGTCGGTGTCTAAAGGACTCATCTGAGAAGCCGATGGTGAAGACAAGGATGGGGGTCCCTTATAAGTAGTATGAGGGTAAACATATGCCTAGAGTGGCCTAGTTAGGCGTGGAAAGGGATGCGTAGCAAGAGATGGTGGTGGTGTGGTAGGGACAGGAATCTCAGGAAAGCTCCCAAAGAGAATGGGAGAATATGGCATAGGCGCCATATCACCCTCGGGAGGCATCTCAGCAGTCGTCACAGAAAAAAAATGTATAGCCGCATGAAAAGTAACATCCGCTGAAATATAGTGCCGAGAAGTAAGTGGATCAAAACAGCAATACCCCTTTTGTGTCCGAGTATACTCAAGAAAAACACACTTAACTGCTCTCGGTGCTAGTTAATCTCGACCAAGTCCCAACAAATGAACAGATGCAACACAACCAAAAGTTCGAGGGGTGACGTAAAACAAGGGACAATCAGGATACATGACCTGAAGAGAAATTCGTTCATGCAATACAACATTAGGCATTCTGTTAATAAAAAAATAAGTAGTCAAAACAGCGTCACCCTAATAGAGAGAGGAGACAGAATGGTGAATCAGCAAAGTACGAGCAATATCAAGAACATGGCGATGTTTCCTCTCAGCAACACCATTTTGCTGAGAGGTATGAGGACATGTTGCCTCATGGATAATGCCACAACTAGAAAAGAAATTGCATAAACGTAAAGTACAAAATTCCAAGGCATTACCAGAACGAAGCACTTCACCAAACAAGAATGCTGAGTTTTCATTTCTTTAAGTTCTCAATAATTTATCCCACATCAGATTTATTTTTCAAGAGAAACATCCATGAAACATGAGAAAAGTCATTAACTAAAACAAGGTAATATTTGTTCCCAAGTTGATCAGGAGTACGACTAGGATCCCACACGTCTATATGAATCAAATCAAATGCTGCAACAAACGAAACAAAAGTAGAATTGGAAAAGCTAGTCCTATGGTGCTTGCCAAGCTGACAGGTGAGAGCAGTAGTGGAGGGGATGTGCGGTAAAACACGTCTGAGGCGATGAATGGGTAGATTGCCAAGGCGGTGGTGCCACTGGAGAGGAGATTCAGTAGAAGCAAGGCCCTGAGTAGTAGAAGCAGTAAAAGCATTATGACTTGGATGGTACACCCCATGATCTTCACGCCCTCCACCAATTGTCTTCCTAGTGAATTTGTCCTGCAAGACACAAGAGGACGCATCAAAAATAGTTCGGCAGTTCAAATCTCTAGTGATGCTGCTAACAGACAATAAACTCAAAGGAAAATCAAGCATGTAATAGACATCTGCAAGTCTCAAGGTAGGAGATAAAGGCATATCTCCCTTGCCAACAAGTGGCGAGTGTCTCCCGTCAGCTACCTGTACTGTCCTGGCAGGTGTAACATGTGCCAAATGAAGGAAACAGCCTCGGACGCCACATAGGTGCTTGGATGCATCAGAATCAATCAACCACTCACCAG
The DNA here is from genome assembly GCA_037157565.1 of Thalassia testudinum. Taxonomy (NCBI): domain Eukaryota; kingdom Viridiplantae; phylum Streptophyta; class Magnoliopsida; order Alismatales; family Hydrocharitaceae; genus Thalassia; species Thalassia testudinum. The sequence continues at coordinate 53,590,892 of JAZHRO010000078.1, forward strand.
ATGACAAAAGAGACGACATACTACTTGCAGGTGTCTCTGAAGAGGAAGCCACAGCTGCAGTGTCTGAAATCTAAGAGGACGCTTGAGTCAACTGAGCAATTTGTTGCCGCAAGTTCTTAATCTCAATGCTAAAGGATATCAGAAGTAGGAAGAGCTACATTGGAGATCTCAGCTATCTGATTGGCCACTGGTGGCCTACCATGCTTCTGCCAGCAAGTAGTCTCAGCGTGACCTAGTCTGTCACAGTAAGTACACAGAGTCCTGGTACGTGTACCAGAAGAGCGTCGACGTCCATGACCACATGCTTGGTAAGTAGTAACCCTACCACATCTAGGGATTGCTGCCAGTGCAGACGACTGAGCAACAGTGTCAGGAATAGGAGTGTGTACTATAACTCTGCTGAGTCTACTATATGCTTCTTCTAGAGTAGGAAGTTCAAGAACAGTGAGGATATGATCTTTGGCTGTTGCATACTCAGGTCCAAGGCCAATCAAGAGAAGAGAAATAGCCAATTGTCTCCTAAAACTCCTCCAGGACTCACAGATAGTGATTTAAATGCCAACGACATGCCACCGGCAAGGCACCTTTTTAAAAAGGTCCATGCCTATATGCATCTGTTGTCGAAATGCCAAGATTTCGTCGGCATGCCGACGGTATGGTTGGCATTCCACCAGATGCCGTCCAGTCTGGTGAGGTTTGTGTTGGCTGAGCACGGTCTGGGGTGTTTGCTGATAGGTAAATTCTGGGTAAGGGTCAATGGGTCTAGATGGGCATGGTCTGGGTAAGGGTTCGCACACGCACGCACGCACACGTGCACGCGATATCTAAAACTTTAGGTATAGTCATGATGAAACACTCTTATTGTTACACAAGTCATAATAAGTAGTTGATTTTCTTAAAATTGACATCATTTTGACTCGACGTACCCTCGGCATGCCTATTGGCATGGCCATCGAAAAACGGGCATTTCCACGACGTGTCCTCGACATGCCCATGAAATGCACACTTAGAATTTCATTAGCACGACGTCGAAATCAGCATTTCAAACCTTACTCAAAGGCACACCTTGGCAGGTAGGAGTAGTGCCTCTCCAACATTCCCTTCGTGAGGGAGTAATACTGTGACAACATGCGTCCCTCCTGACGTAAATAGAAAAGGTCATAGAAGACCTGAAAAACTCGTGCGGAGTTCTTGGCATGTGAATAGGTATCACGCAAGGACTTCCACATCTCCTTTACTGTAGTGTAGTACATGATCTCATTCCCTATGCGGGGAATAACTGTCTACATCAACCATGCACAAACCATGGCATCGTCGCTATCCTAATTAGCATTTGTGTCTGTCTTATTCTTAGGTTCCGAATCCATAAGAATATGGCTCTTTTTATGACCCTGATGGTCATAAGGAAGATCTGGGACCACCGCAGGTAGTTGGTCTCATCCAACTTAACAACAAAACCAAAGAAGGGGTTCTTGAGTACATCGGTGTCAGAAACAGAGCCCGAAGACACTTTGGATTGATCATCTGAAGTCATTTTTCGCAATCCAGAAGCCTTGATCAAGCTTCTATAACCACGAAATCATCCATAATCTAAAATCAAATAAATTAAGACCTGCATTACGAACTTACATTCCTAGATCAAGGCAAAAATCTCCTCACAATCATTGCACAACGATCAGATCACTACGCACCGCCTCCCTGTTGATATGAGTCACTAACCGTCGCTGCAGATCACTATAGCGACGCCACCGGAGGCCGCTGCGTGGCTGCTGTGGATCAGCACTGCTTGCAGCACGACGTTGCAGGCCCAACAAACAGCCCTAGCTACTGTTGCACCACCGCCAACCGCCTGTGCACTGTCGCAGGTCCACCAAGTTGCTGTTGTGTCACCGCCGAAGGCTAGATCGACCTCCAAGAGCACCGTAGCACCGCCACGAGGGACCCTCGGTGCTGCAGCGCCACCGCTGGTGGCTAGGAGAGGCCCTAAGGCTGCTACAATGTTGCCACAATCAACCTAGATGCTGCAATGCTGCTACTAGAGGCTAGGAGAGCATCCAAGCTCGCCGTAGCGCCACCGCAAGCGTCGCTGACAGTGCAGCAGGCTCACCCGGGCCACTGCAGCACCGCTGTGCGCCATCGGAGCTCCGCCGAGAGTTGCTGCCACTTACGAGGGAGAGAGAAGTGATTAAGGTTTGGTAGTTAGGGTTTTAGAGGCTGTGAGGGTTGGAATACCTAGAGCCACGGTTTAGGACCGGTGCTCTGATACCAAATTGGTTAAAATGACTTAGTTTCATTAGAAACCTTAGGGTTCCCTTATGTAGAGAGTGACCATAGAGTCAAAAGTGTAGGAATGCCCCTGAGGGACAAAACACCCATAACCCTTACAATAATAAAAAGACCGCACAACATATGCTAACATGTTCCATGGGACCAATTTCTGTCCAACGAGCATGCTGCAGCTATAACTTCACGGGGGAGAAGGCTATGTCTGCTGAGGCTACTGCGAGAAATGATGTGCACAACCCATGCTTCCAGTAGGTGGATACCGGACCCATCTTTGGGTCTGGTCATGATGAGTCCACTTGTTTGGTTGGTGCTCATTGTGAACCGGTATTTTTTTGTTCTACTGCGTGTTCGGGGCTTGCTGTGGTTGCTAATTTGGTGCAGGAAGATTCGTTGCTGGTGGCTTTTGGCTAGATGGAGCGCTCGAGGCATGCATGTTTCCCGCTTTAGATCATGTCCAGAAGGGTGATAGACTTTTCAACAGTGCTACGTATCTTGTTGACGACAAATGTGGTGGTGCAGATATGTTTAATGGTGTTTACAAGCCCAACTCCTAGTATGTGGATACTGGACCCAACTTCGGGTCTGGTCATGGTGAGTCTATTTGCTTAGCTCGTGCACTTTGTGATCTGGTCAATATGAGTTCTCTTGTGTTTCCGGGACCTGCTGTGGTATCTAATGTGATGTAGGAAGAACCGCTTTTGGCTCTATTTTTGGCAGGTTGACTGAGACACATGCTGCATGACTCAAATCTTTTGTGGAAGGGAGATTAGTCCATAGAGGATGCGGCTTCTGATGTCAATAACATGAACACATCTACAAAATCTGGAATGAAGACCAAGATGTCATCAAGGAAGCCATCAACTAGTTTATCTTTTGGGCACTTGAGTACTATCCCTCATAGGCGTAGGTTGTTGAGTGCTTGTTACAAGAGGAAGAAAGTGGGAAAGAAGGCCGGTGGTGGTGAATCAACGCTAGCGGTTGATAATCGGGTTGCTAGTACAGTGGGGGCCAGACGGGTTCGCAAGGGGAGTTCCAAACTTGTGATCCATGGTTAAGGTCCTTTCATGGAATGTTGGGGGACTCCGGGATGAGAAGAGGTCTTTCTTGAGAAGATATTTGGCGGATTGGAGGGTGGAGGTGGCATGCCTTCAGGAGTCACATTTAGAGTGTGACTCCTATGTGGGAATCACAACTATGTGGAGATATTTACTCACATTTTTTGGAGATGGAGTCTATGGGGAGATCAGGAGGATTACTGATGTTATGGCATGAAGATATGTTCGAATTGGTTGCCTCAAACATGGCTACAAGAGTGATGACAGGGATTTTCAATAGAAAATGTGATGGTGCATCTTTTGCCATCTCAAATGTATATGGTCCTTGTGAGGATGGGTCATGGATGCTTTGCTTGGAGGTGTAGCAAGCTGCAAGTTTTGTTGAGGGGATGCCTTGGTTAATCTGCGGAGATTTTAATGCAACGCTATATGCAGAGGACAGACCGGATGGTATATTTGATGTGGCTACGACTCAGTTTGAGCAGGTGGTCTAGGAATTAGAATTGGTTGATCTACCAATGTTAGGCTCGCGCTTCACTTGGAGGAATGGTTCAGGCGCTGTCTTGTATTGACAGGTTTCTGTGTAATATATCAATGGCTGAATCGTTCCAGTTGGCAGACGTGGTTGCTTGTGATAGGTCATTTTCTGATCATACACCTTTATTATAGAGGAGCACTGAGGAAGGTACATTTGCTTCTTATTTTAAGTTTCATATATCTTGGCTTAGAGAACCTGGTTTTAGAGATTTGGTTAGAGATAAATGGCTTGCAACCTAGACTTCTACATCGGCAACCTGCACGTTGGCCACCAAAATTACAGCTGTGAGGATGGCAATGGTGGAGTTTAAACATGCTCTCAGAGCTAGCAGGGATGAGAGAAAGGGGATTGCACTTCAAGGTGTTAAAGATCTTGACAGGAAGGAGGTCAATGCACTTATTGAGGAGGAATGTCAGGAGAGATAGAAATTTCAGTCCATTGTGTCTGAAGAGGATCATAAGTTAGTGATGGATTGGAGGCAGAAATCCAGAGAGCTTTGGCTCAGAGGAGACGCTAATATCATGTTCTTTCACTTAATAGCTAGTGCTAGAAGAAGGAGAAATATGATTAATAATTTGAAGGTGGGTGATTGGCATCTAGCTAATTTGCATCTGGATCAAATTAGTGATGCGGCGAATCTCAATCTTGTAAAGGATGTGGAGGAGGATGACGTCTTGGTTGCGTTGAATGGCATGGAGGTGGAAGGTTCCCCTTGCTCGGATGGTTTACAAATCATTTTCTATAAAAAATTTTGGGAGGTGGTTAGCCCGGACGTGATGGCCATGATTAGGGAGTTTTTTGAAGGCAATGCAGGTATTGAAAGGATTAATAAATTTTATTTGTTCCTTCTACCAAAGAAACATGCACCTGAGGAGGTGGGAGATTTTAGACCCATTGTACTTTCTAACTCCATATACCTTCTTGTGGCAATGATTCTTGCCAATTGATTGCGCCATGTGCTTCCTGACATCATCTCACCTATCTAGTCCACCTTGGTGAAAGGAAGATCGTTACAGGATTCTTATGTGTTAGGAGAAGAATTCTTGGCTTCTTGGAAGAGGCAAAAGTCTAAGGCTTTTGTGTGGATTGTAAACTTTTCTAAGGCCAACGATTTCATTTCTTGGAATTTCTTGTGGGATGTTACGAAGGTGAGGGGTTTTCCGGTTTGTTGGATAATGTTGATGAAGAGATGTGTGACCACATCTTCTTTTCCGGTGTTGGTGAATGGAAGGGCGAATGGCTCTTGAACTCAACTACATAGGGGAGTTCGACAAGGTTGTCCGTTAGCACTGTTGTTATTCAACATTACGTTGGACATGCTTGTAAACATGGCCTTTCGAGCTTGTGATGGTGGCTTACTTAAAGAATACACTACTAAGAATGGTGGTAGGATCATTACACCAATTTTGCAATATGCTGATGACACGACTTTCTTCATTGAAGGGGGAGGAAGAGAAGCATCTCATGTCTCCTCATTGGTGAAAATCTTTGCTAAAATATCAGGCCTTAAAATTAATCAGAGTAAGTCCATGTTGGTTTTGTGAGGCATGGACAGTAGAAAGGAGAATGAGTTGGCAAGTATCCTTCAAACTCTGGTGGTTAGACTTCCGATTAAATGCCTTGGTTTGCCGCTAGAGGGAAAAAAATTGAACTTTTATGACTGGAAATTTCTTATTGAAAGATTATCTACGAAGTTGCCCTTTTGGAGTGGTAGACTTCTGCCTAGAGGAGGACGTTTGGTTATTCGTAAATCGGTTTTGTCATCTATTCCGTTGTTTTTCATGTTGGTGTTTGCACCAACAAAAAAGATATTAAGGAACATTAACTTGATAAGAAAAAGATTTTTTTGGAATGGGGTTAATTGGGAAGGGAGATTTGCACGATTGGTTTCTTTGGGAGGATATTTGCAAGCCTAAGAAAGGAGGCCTTGCTGTGGTTAGATTTCTTTAACAAGGCTGTTTTGTTGAAGTGGTTGGTGAGGTTGTTTTCTAATGGTCAGGACATGCTCACTTCCACTTTAAAAGATTCTTATGGAGGAGACATAGATCTTATCCAAAGGGCTGCAGCAACCAATGGTTCTTCCGCCTTTTGGCATTCCGTGTGCCTTTTGATGGTTGAGTTTGCTAGCCACTTTGGTCCGACACTTAGGGATGGTCTTTCTTTCAAATTCCGGCATGGTGATTGGTCCGAAAGTGGCAGATTTTCAAGACTATCAAAGATTATTCCGGCATATTTAGCATAAGGAGTCACTTGTGGTCGAAATGTGGAATAGAGAGCATAGTGTTTGGGACATCAGGCTTCCGGATGGACTTTCTGAAGCCACGTTTACTGAATTTCAGCAACTGCTGTCCACATTGGGGGAGTTCTCTCCTGTTGGACTTGATATGATGCAATGGAAACTTGGCAGATTCACTGTCAAGAATGCATACAATTTCCTGATTTCTAATGGTGGCCAACAAACGCTTGTGGAGAAGGATTCTAAGCTGCAATGGAGTTGTAAGATTCCTCTCAAAGTCAAGTTGTTCATGTAGTTTTTTAGGAGAATGAGATTAGCAACCAAAGTATATCGAATTAAATGGTGCGCATCTAGTGATATCACTTGTCCATTGTGTGGACAGTCAGAAGAGGATATTCATCATTTGTTATTTGAATGTGGTTTCTTTATAGAGGTTTGGGATCATTGTGCGGTATATACGGCCAACTATACTGACTTTGATTCATTCTGGGAGACCTTTCGAGATCATCTACATTTGGACATGGCTGGCTGGTACAAAGTATTTGCTTTTCTTTGAGCTATTTGGTTGTAGAGAAACAGTAAAGTTTTCAATAATGAGATGTTGGGTGAAGAATGTAGTAAGGGAGGCTTGCTATTTTTCTTACTTTTGACTCTAAAACTTATAAGTCCATTTTTTTTTAATTTAATTGCCATTCTCAAGTAATCTTCCTCTTCTCTTAAAAAATGAAAAGTGGAGAGTTTGAGTAAGGTAGGTGTGACGAACTTTGATTTATATGACTTTGACTTGACATTGCATGTGAAGTAAATGTTCTTAGTTCATGCATGCATAATAATTCACATGGATGCCGTGTCCAGAATTCTCTGTTTCTTCAAAAAATAATTGTGGATAAGGAATCTACCTTAATATTGTTGACCTTTTCTTCTTGTATTCTCCACCTTAATTCCTCGGCATATTTGAGTAGGATTCCTTCATATAAGATGCTTATGTGGTGTAAATGGGTATTTCCTTGTATATATAGGTTGGCATCAAAGATAAAACTGCTGAAGTTCAATCGAGACTGGCAAACACCAGTCTTATTGATGTCGACAAGAACCAGGTTTGTACATCTGCCTTTACTTCTTTGCTATTAATGAAAAGTTTGATTTTTTTTCATCTTTTTTTTTTTCTCTCTACATGCTATGCAGAAGAAAAATATTCACTTCTGCAGCTTGCTATGCTTTTGGTTGTGATTGAATACCTGATTACTGTTAGAAAGATTTTTGCGTATGCTCTTGAAAATTGTGTATATTACGCATATATCTTCATTTTTCATATTTGCAAACACGTCCTTGAAAATCGATAAAGTTACATGTGTACCTCTAAAATTTAGTTAAAAAATGCTATTTTTCGAGTAGGAAAATATCAAGAAGTACTTTTTATTCATCAAATATTTTTATACTTAGAGATCTTATTTATTTATTTTGCATTTGGAGGATGGGGAGAGGAGGCCTGGGTGGACGGTGGTGAGCAAGAGGTCGCGGAAGGGAGCGGAGCTGGTGAGGTGTTTCAAATGCCTCGGGAGGGGGCATGTGGCGGCGCAGTGCAGGGACCCGGTGCGGTGCTTGCACTGTGGTGATCTGGGGCATCGGAGGTCAGGTTGCGGGCGCTGGGGATCGGGTGGAATGGTCTCCTCGAGAAGGGAGGGGACACCTCTACTCCCTCCAGAGGGGGCGCCCCTCGTGGAGGTAGAGGCGCCATGGTCGGAGGAGTTTGGAGTGTTGGGAGGCTAGCGTCGGCGTTGGTAGTAGTGGGGGCTCTGAGAAGGGCGGTCACCGCCTTCTTGGGGACTGGCAGGGGACGATTTGGGGTGGCCTCCCTGGGAAGTGGGCGGTTGGTGCTGGTGGGGCTTGGCTAGGAGGAGTTGAGGCGGCTGGTCTTCAAGGTGCTGCAATGTGGCCGAGGAGTGGTGCGGTGTTGATGGCTGGTGAGATCGGATGGCGCTCTGGCAGAGAGGCCACCGACTGGCGCGAGACGGAAGGTCCTGGTCGAGGGGGTTCCACTCTTCCTCCGCACGGTGGAGGTGGTGGCAGCGGTGGTTGCCCCTTTTACGAGGTTGCGAAGCTGCGAAGGCCTGGGCCTGAAGTCGGCCGATCTGTCATGTATCGAAGCCTGGGTGGAGATGAGGCCGGGACGGCAACTTGTGGAGAGGTTGGTGCTCAGGTGGGGGAGCTCCACCTGGTTGATCTGCATCTTGTGGGGATCCGGGAACCCTAGGTCTTTTGCTGAGGCGGTGGTTGGCAGAGCGGCGGCGGCGCTTGGAGGCAGTAGTGGCGGGCGGGCGGAGGGACAGGTTGCTCTTAGGAAGGTCGAGGGTCGCGGCGGGGATTGCGGTGAGGATCGTGCGGAGGTTGCAATCCCCGTGGCACAGTCAGTGGCAGGTGAAGGGGTGGGGATGCGGGAGGCTGATGTGGATCTTGTGGAGGGGTCGGAAGAGGCGACTGCGGCGCTGAAGCTGGGCAACCCCGCTGATTGCGGGTGCGATGGTGGCATTGAGGTGGCCTTGGGTTATGTGGGAGGTGCTCGTGGCGGACCCGGGTCGGGTGGGTGTGTCCCAGGTACGGAAAATGGGGGCTTTGGTGCTGAGGTCGTTTCGGGTCTTCCCGTGCGCTCAGTTCTGCGACCCTGTCTCTGCAGATGGTGGGCGGGGAGCTGATGTTGGAGGATCGCAACACACCGTAGCCAGACTAGACCTGGCGATGGGGCACGGTGCGACTGGCGAGGAGGGACGCGGGCGGCGACGGGAGTGAAGGTTGTCTGGCTCGCAACGGCTCGTCTACAGGCCACGATGGTTCTACCGTAGGGGGCAGGCTCGGAAGGTCTCGACTAGGGGCGTTGCTGGGGATGATCGGCGCCGGTCACCGGCGGAGCTGGGCATCGCCCCTCTCCCCGGAGGAGACGCGGCGTCTGCGGCGGCCCTAGCTGGGGGCGATGACGGGGTGATATTTGCTCCGAGGTCCCCCGCAGTGGTGGAGGGGCGGCGAGCAGTGGGAGCTGGTGGTGAAGCTGGGAATCTGGAGGATGTGATGACAATGCAGAGGGCTGATGTGATGACTGGGCTGCCTGACGAGGAGGTCCTGACGCTGGGGTCATGCAGGTGTTGGTTGCAGACAGTGTGGAGGATGCGGGACGAGGAGGGTCGGTGGGTGGCTGTGAGGGGAGCTCGCGTGATCTGCGTTTGTTGATGGAGGAGGATGGAGTGGCCGCGATGATGGGGTTTAGGCGGTTGATGCAAGGAGGAGGTTCCCGAAGGTCTTCATGACCAAGGTCTTGTCGTGGAATATGAGGGGTCTGAATGACCCATCGAGGCGGGCGACTCTGCGGGGGTATATTCAGGGATGGGGGCTTGATGTGGTCTTTCTCCAGGAGACGAAGTGGGGGAGCTGTGATGGAAGGTTGTGGAGGGAGGTGGGGGGAGGTGTTTTTGGGGGTTTCTTGGCCTTGGATGCGGATGGAAGTGCGGGGGGAATTGATGTGGGGTGGAAGGATGAAGAGTTCTCCCTAATAGACTCTCTGGTTGGGTCCCATGTTGTCACTGTCGGACTTCAGAGACGCCGGGATAACACATATTTGCTCCTTTCCTCAGTCTATGGCCCGACGGAGGGTCGGAGAAGGCAGGCCTTGTGGGAAGATATGAGCCAGGTTGCAGCAGCTTTTCAGGGGATACCTTGGTTGATTGGTGGCGATTTTAATGTTACTCTGCGGGCAGAAGACAGACCAGGTGACCGAGGGGGATTGGACCAGGGCTCTGAGGCGTTTACAGGCTTTGTGGCGGATCAGGGGCTGGTTGACATGCCACCTTTGTCCTGTCTCTACACGTGGAGGAGCTCTGGAGGACAACGATCCCGGATTGACAGATTTCTTGTCTCAGCGGTGATGGCAAAGTTGTTCCCGATGGCGGAGGTTAGACCCCTGGAGCATCCTTTCTCGGATCACACCCCCTTGCTGTGGGTGTCGAACGAGGGATGGAGGCATGGTACTTACTATAAGTTCGACAGGACGTGGCTCCTGGAAGAGGGTTTCAGAGGGTTGGTAGAGGAACGGTGGAGGTCAATTCAGGTGGATGGTTCGGCGGCTGCCAGGTTGGAAGCGAAACTGAGAGATTTGAGATCCTTCTTGAAGGTCCGTATCAAGCAGATTAGGGAGGAACATGGGAGGAAGAAAGAGGAGGCTCTTGGTGAGATTGCACGTCTAGACAGGGCAGAGGACGTTGGTCTCCTTTCAGACGCTGACAGGGTTTACAAAGCAAGACAGATTCAGGTGATACAGGAGGAAGACCGGAAGGTGGAGATGGAGTGGAGGGTGAGGTCTAGGCAGAAGTAGCTGAAGGAAGGCGATTCCAACACCCGATTTTTTCATATGGCTGCATCAGGTAGGAGGAGGAACTGGATTGACAAATTGGTGGTGGATGGGGAGGAGTTTATGGGAAGGGAGGTGGTGGGGGGGGTAGCTGCGAGGTACTTCAGAGACTTTATTGGGAGGAGACGGGGGGAAGGTGGAGATGGTTAGGGTCTGAGGTACCGCAGATCGGGGAGGCAGAAGCCAACTTCTTGACGGGCTCGTTTGGGGAGGATGAGGTCCGTGAAGCAATATGGGGGTTGAACGCAGATGGTTGTCCAGGATCGGATGGCTTTCCGGTTGCCTTCTACAGAGAGTTCTGGCCGGTGGTGGAGGACGTGATGCAAGTGGTGCAAGAATTTAGAGCTGGAAACTTGGGGTTCAATAGGCTGAACAAGTTTTACATGTTCCTGCTGCCGAAAGAGGGCATTGAGGAGATCCAGGAGTACAGACCGATAGCTCTCTCGAATGCTATCTACTTGGTAGTGGTGAAGCTTCTGGCGAGTAGATTGAGGACTCTGGCTGGGATTGTAGATTCGGTGCAGACAGCCTTTGTTCCTGGCAGGAATATTTTGGAAGGTTATGTGTTGGCCTCGGAGATCCTTTGTCCTGGAAGAGAGATAAGAAGGCTTTCCTGTGGAAGGTTGATTTCAGCAAAGCTTACGACTCGATCTAGTGGTCGTTTCTTTGAACGTCCTTGGTGAAGAGGGGTTTCTCGCCGGTGTGGATTGACTAGATGAAAAGATGCGTCACCACGACGTCGTTTTCGATTCTTATCAATGGAAACCCAGCTGGGGGTTGGGTTCAACCAAGGTGGGGGGTGAGACAAGGATGTCTGTTGGCCCCGATGCTCTTTGTGATTGCCGTGGATGCTCTTGCAAGGGTAGCTAAGAGGTCATGTGAGAGAAACTTGATGAGAGGTTTTTCCTTAAACGATGGGACGAGTATCCCGTTACTTCAGTATGCGGATGATACGATCTTCTTCATTGAAGGTGGAGAAAGGGAGGCCAGAAGAATGTGGTTCCTTAACTTCTTACTTGGTGAGGCGTCAGGACTACAGATCAACCTAGCTAAATCTGATTTTGTCCCTTTCAACCTGACTGAGGCAGAGGCGAGGGGGTGTAGTTTGGGACTTGGTACAGAGCAGGTTAAGCTCCCGATTAGATATCTGGGTTTACCGATGACGGATGGTAGGATTCTGGTGAGAGATTGGGCCCCCCTGGTGGAGAGGCTGGAGGGGAGGTTGGAGGGGTGGGCGTCCAAGCTATTGTTAAGAGGTGGAAGGTTGGTCCTGCTCAAGGCGATTTTGTCAGCAATGCTATCGTATTTCACTTCCGTGCTGAAGATGCCTCGACAAGTGGTTGCAAAGATAGAGAGATCTATGAGGAATTTCTTTTGGTCCAACCACGGGATGAATGGACAGGGTGCCAGGTTAGTTGCTTGGGAGGAGGTCTGCAGACCGTTGGAAGACGGGGGGCTTGGGGTGAGGGATTTGGTGAGATCTAATGACAGTCTATTGGCGAAATGGGTAGGAAGCCTGTTGGAAGGTAGGGGGAATGTGATGGGCAAGGTATTCGAGACAGCGTATGGTGGCCCGGTGGGTGGGATCTCCTGATGTTTTCGCCTAGGAATGCCTCTCACTTTTTGAAAGGTCTGTCGACGGTGGCTCCTAAGGTGAGGAATTGCTTTGTTCCTGTGTTGGGAATGGGGGAGATTTTCATATTTTGGCAAGATGATTGGACGGGTGATGGAGTGCTTAGCAGAAGATTTCAGAGGTTGTTTGCCTTATCCCAGAACAAAATGGCGTCCGTGGCTGAGGTATGGGAAGATGGGTGGTACCTGCACTTTGTAGGCAGCTTGTCAGATGCAAGAGTGCATGATTTTCAGGTCCTACTTGAAGAGTTGGAGGGACTGCATCCGGCATCTGGTACGGATATGTTTGGTTGGGATGAAGGTAAGTTTTCGGTAGCGACTGCATACAGGAGATTGTCTACTGGTGATCCTATGGTGGAGCTGGATCTGGTGAGGGACTGCAGACAGATTTGGAAAGCCGCGTGTCCCCTGAAGGTCAAGATTTTTGCTTGGCTCCTTAGGAGGAGAAGGCTTGTGACTAAGGTTTGGAGGGCGAGGTGGGCTCCTGGAGAATGTAAGGTCTGCCCTTTGTGTGGAGGTGGTGAGGAGGTTGACCACCTTTTTTTCACTTGCCCTTTTGTGGTGCAGATTTGGGACAGGATGGGTGGGAGGTGGTGGGAGTGTCATCTGTTCGGAGACTTTTGGCATAGCTTCAGAAGCGGAGGTGGTGTTGGTGGACAGTTCGTCTTCCGTACAAAGAAGGAGAAGGCCAGACCGTTGGCAGTTCTTTGGGGTATTTGGTTGGGTAAGAATGCAGTGGTTTTCAGGGGCCAGAGATCCTATGTGGAGAATTTTGTTGAGTCTATTAACTCCTTGTTTACTCTTTGGGTTGATTCCTTGTGAGTGGGGGACCTTGGGATCTGCCTGTTGTATTGGTGGAGTTTGTTGATTCTATTATATATATTCTTGGGTAGTTATCACTCTGGATAACTACCCTTTCCTTTTTCAAAAAAAAAAAAAATTATACTTAAATCAACATCATTTTGCCTTCGATGAGCATTTGGATTTTTGAGTCAAGATTGTCCTTTTTTATTTAAGTGGGAAGAAATGAATGGCTTAGTTTATTATGAGGGCCATACCTTTCTTTATATAGAGAGTGAGAAAAAGGGCAAATTGTAATACAACCCAACGACAAACAAAAGGTGTCCAGCACACCCTTACAAATAAATGTAAAATAGAAATAAAAACAACCAAGTCTTTCTACACTTCCCCTCAAACTGGAGCATATATATCTATCATGCTTTGCTTGAAACAACAAGAATCAAAAATAGACTAACTGACTTTGTAAAAATGTTTACCGCCTGATCATCTGTAACAACTGGAGTTGTATATAAAATGCCTTTCCGAATGAGATCCCTAACGTAGTGGCCCAATATAACTAGAAATAGGAAAACTAGCACAATGGTGTTTGCCAAGCTATCAGACGTCGTAGGTGATGGTGGTACTGGTAGGGATGTGGGGTAGGACATGTCTAAGTCTCTCTCAAGGAAGGTGGCCAAGGCGAAGATGCCACTAGATAGCAGATCTAGTGGCCAAAGCAATCTCCCCCCAAACTCACAGAAGCAGTAGTAGAAATAGGAGAGTGACTTAGACGATACACCCCTCCTTCCTCACATCCTCCACTAATCATCCTCCCTGTGAGCCGGTTCTGCAAGACACAAAAGTATGCATAAAAAATAACTCTACAATTAAGCTCTCTGGTAATGCGACTAATAGAGAGAAGATTGAGTGGAAAATTGGGAACATAAAGAACATTTGGCAACTGTAAAGTAGTAGAAAGGGATACTCCCCCCTTTCCCAAAACCTGTGACAATTGACCATCTGCCACCTACACTGTCCTCCTTGGAGGGACAGATCTCAAGTTGGAACGGCATCTGAAGTACCACATAAGTGCCGTGAGGATCCTAAATCCACCAACTAGTCTCTAGTACTAAGGGCAGACAATGAATAAGCATCAATGATACCTGAAGTGGAGGCAACTACGATTGTCTCTGGAGTACTTTGGGAAAGGTGACCGATCTTCTGTAATAACTCCTCAAACTCTATCCTGGTCTTTTAAAAAAAAAAAAAAAGCCCAAGGGTTGTTATCCAAGTGATAACCACATTCATTTCATTCCGCAAAAAAGAATTACATTGGAGTTTACAAAAAAAATCTACAGAACTCCGCCTGGGAAGAAATGGATGAGAAAATTTTTCAACATAGGATCTCTCCCCCTAAAGACCACCCCATTTCTTCCTAGCCAAACACCCCACAAGACTACCAAGACCTTGGCCTTGTCCTTGGATCTAAATGAGATTTGTCCATCCCGAGCATTTCCCCTGCGGAATGAAGACCACAAGTTAGCTATGTCTCGATGAGCAATCCAGTCGATACCCATCCTCTACCACATCTGCACCACAAATGGACATTGGGAAAAGAGATGTTGGATGTCTTCCTCCGCTCCTCCACAAAGGGGACAACTCACATCATCCGTTTGGGCCCACCTCACTCTCCACCGCTTCGTCATAATCCTCCCCCTCCTCACCAACCAGGCAAAGATCCTTACCTTCAGCAAGCACTCTGCCTCCTAGAGTGATCTATAGTCTCTCAAGAAATTGACATCCGAGTTGGCCACACCGCTACTCAATTTGCGGAAGACCTTCGCCACAGAGAATTCTCCCTCTTCTTAGGAATATGAGTCACTAGCCTCCTCCGACTTCCATCCTTCTAGCTCCTGCAATAACCGCTGGAGATCTTCACACCTTTGGTCAAAGAGGCCCCCTCGAAAGATTGGGCACCAGGCCCCAGTCCAACAATCTCCCACCGAGGTCGATGGGCCCACCACACCCTTAAAGATGTAGGGATATCTGTCACTGAGGGTTGAGCCAATCCCCTACCAGTCATCCTGCCAGAATTGGAAAACATCTCCCTCCCTTAACGTGGGGGAAAAGAAAGCCCGCACCTTCCCTGCCACCGCCGCCAACCCTCTTAGAAAGGAGGCCTCGGGAGGAGGGGACTCCAAGGGCCCTCAAGAAACGAAGGGTCCGTAGCAACTACGCATGATGTCACCAAACAGCTCCTACTCACGACCCACTAATTTGGCAATCCACTTCGCAAAGAGGCTAACATTCACCTTGTCCACATCCCTAACCCACAATCACCTCCTGTACAAGCCTACAGACCTCCTCCCAAGTCATTAGCTTCTCCCCCTTTCTTATCGTCCTCACATTAGACCAAAAAAAATCTCTCACTAGCCTATAGATTTTCTTCTCAACTTGTCATGGTATTCTAAAAACAGAGAGGAAATATGACGGTATGGATGCCAGAACAGCCTTCACCATAATTAATCTCCCTCCTCTAGACAACAGTCTTGATGACCACCCTGCCAACCTTTTTTGCATTCTCTCCAGCAAAGGAATCAAATCTTTCAATCTAAGGCACCAATCTGACAACAAAAGGCCCAGATACATCAGCAGCAAAGAACCCACATTTGTCCCTAGTGCACCACCCACCGTATCCACCTTTTCAACCGCCATGTTCATTGGGATGAAAGTTGACTTATGTTAATTGATTTGAAGTCCTGATGCTGTGCGAAAAAGCTCCAGGATGATTATCATCCTCCTAGTCTCTAGACCCGCTCCTTCAACCAGAAATAGGGTATCATCAGCATACTATAGGATCGTCGTCTGGTTGTCCTCGCTAGCCCGAAATCCTCTAATCAGACCCTTATCACAGGTCCTGTGAGTTGCCCTTGTCAAAGCATCTGCCGCAAGCACGAACAACATAGGTGTAAGAGGGCACCCTTGTTTGACCCCCCTCATACATTACACCCAACCTCCTGTTGTGTTCCCATTGATTAGGATCGAGAAGGATGTTGCCGTCACACACCTCTTCACCCAATCAATCCACGTCGTGGGAATGCCTCTCCTCAGTAAGGAAGCCCACAGGAAATCCCACTCTACCGAGTCGTATGCTTTGCTGAAGTTCACCTTCCACAGAAATGCATGTTTCTTCTCCCTCTTCCAAGTGGCCAGTGCCTCCATAGCAACGACAAAATCGTCTAAGATTCCCCTTCTTGGAACGAAGGTCGTTTGAATAAGGGATATCAAGCCTCCAAGAAAGTCCTTGAGTCTGTTTGCCAAGACCTTGGCAACAATAAAGTAGATAGCATTCAAAAGTGCAATCGGACGGAAGTCGTGGATCGCTTCTGCATCTTCCTTCTTAGGTAGCAAAAACATTTAATATCTATTCAGCTTGTCGAACCCCCTGTTCTCAGTCGTGAACTCCATCATTTGAATCACCTTCGTCCCCACTAAGGTCCAGAATTCCCTAAAGAAAAAGATAGGGAAACCATCTAGGCCAGGGCATCCCTCTGCATTCAATCCTCAAACCGCTTGCCTTACCTCATCCTCCGAGAAGCTGACCGTAAGGCCCTCCGCCTGGTTGTCAATGACACATCGCACATCCTCCCCCCTCCACTGCCAACCTCTGTTGCGCCTGCTTATGAATTCTCTGAAGTAATCTATCGCAGCTCAACCCACCTCCTCCCTACCAGAGAAAGTCTCTCCATGAATCAACAATCTCTGTATCCAGTTTCTCCTCCTCCTAGCAGATGCCATTTGGTGGAAGAATCTGGTATTAGAATCTCCCTTCCTCAGTCACTTCTGTCTCGATCTTGTTACTCCACCTATACCTGAGACAATGACTAGGACAAGACTCTGTCCTAGTCATTGCCTCAGGTATAGGTGGAGTAGTCTCCGTTGCCTGGTGAGCAGTGACGCCTCCCGTGCTTCTGCAAGCACATGGCCTCAGTATGACCCAATCTGCCATAATAAGTACAATAAGGTCTGGGACAGCCTCCTGAGCCTCGTCCACAACCACGACCACAGGTAGACGGCACTCCTCTCCAGGAACCATAAGAGGCAACCAATGCAGTAGGCTTAATAGAAGCAATAGGATCTATAATCCTGCTAAAGCTACTATAAGTCTCCTCCAAAGTAGGCAAGTTAGTCATTGTCAGAATCTAATCCCGTGCAGCTGCATACTCTGGTCCCAAACTAAAGAGAAATAAGGAAACTGCAAGCTATCTCTTGAAGGCACACTAAGAAGAGTATGTGCAACCAAGTCTATAGGAGTTATGTTGCTTTAATAACCTGTTGACCCAAGAGTAGTATTGGGCCAATGTCTTCCCATTCTAATGAAAATTAAAAAGCTCATGATAAATCTGAAAGACTCGAATGGAATCCCACATTTTCTCGTGAGAGTATGTCTCACAAAGAGAATCCCACATCTTCCTCGTAGTAGCATAGTACATAATCTCATCACCTATCTTGGGTATCACAGAATTCATCATCCAGGCACATACCATCGCATTATCACAATCCTGAAGCATTGACTCTTGTTTTCTCGACGGGCATAGGCTAACTCAATATATTCTCCTTTCCATGACCCCAACAGTTATCAAGAACATCTGGGACCACCGTGGATAATTAGTCTCATCCAACTTGATCAGTGGATCGAAAAATGGACTTTTATATCCCCCGGAGTCTGGAGAAGTATTCAGTGTGATTTCAAAAGAACCATAACTAATAGAACTTGAGGATTCCATCTTGCAATCTCATGTCACCCACTAGATGAAAATAGTGCCAACTGAAGTAAAATTCAGATTTGAATTTACCAAAGTATGGTTTGAAACTGGCTTTTCAGACCATGAATCACAACTTGAATGACAAAGTGACCCTTCTCTAGATGAGATATAGTGAGAATGGGTCACCTCAAGGAGGTCAAATGAAGGGAGGAGTCACCCGCAACGACCCCTGCCAGTTAGTAGAGATTGGGGCATCGCAACCCCTACAGCAACCTCCGGTGGTGCGACCCCCTCAACGGTAGTCAAGGTTGACTGGGACGATGGGGAAGGGGTTACGCCACCCCTTGCAACGCAGCAACATACCAAGGGAGCCCCGCTGCCTCCTCTCTCCGCCTAGTGGTAGCGATGGCATTGTAGAGAGGTGGCGACGTTGGTGAAGGCCCCCGATAGTGTTGCAATGGTTAGGGTTAGGGTGGCAGGTATTGGCAATTTATTTTGGTGGGATATCTAAGACATCAGTTTAAGATCGTTGCTCTAATATCAAGTGGGAACAAATGAAAGGCTGTTTATTATGAGCGCCCTACCTGTATATAGATAGGAAAAGGGAAATTTGTAATACAACCCAACGACAGACAAAAGATGTGTAACAAACCCTTACAAATAAATGTAAAACAAAAATAAAAACAACCGAGTCTACATAGTATAATACTCAATGAACTAAGATCTTATTTGACATTAACCATCAAATAAATTTTTGTAGTGACACTGATGAATGGGCATAATTTCTAAATCTGGCAAGTTTTAGATGGCATTTATGCAAATATGACAAATGTTGTGGCATATTTGAAATATGCACATATTTATAAGTATATATATGCAAAGTCCCTATTAAAGAACGTGTGATATTTGCAACTCTAGCTTATCATATTGCTAACATTCTCATATCACTTGCACTTCTCAATTAATTGGTCATCTTTTTGGTTACATGATTCCACTGTGTGGAGAAATAAATTCTTTTCTTATTGAAAATAGGGAACAAAAGTTTCCTAACCTCTTTATATAGAGAGTCAGGTTGTAAAAATTACATACTAACGAGAATAGGAAATAGTAAACAAGAAATAAACTATGATTCTTAACTTTAATAAACTAAAGCAAACCTATAACCTAATGCACTTGGGAACTTTAGCACTTCCCGTGATGTTAGAGCGTGGAGAACATGCCCAACTTGCAAGCGGGAAATAAAATAGACTCCCTCCTAGTAACAACTCTGTTTAACTGAAGGAATAAATAGGTAGGTAGGTAGTGAGGTAGTCAGAAGTAGTCGCCTCAGACCAATGTAAACCTTTCTCTCTAGGAGACATCTAGGCAAGAGGAGACAATCCCAAGCACGTCAGCAGACGATCCCAAGTAGGCAAGAAGTTAGTAGAGCCATTTATATTTTGTCTGGTATCCACTTTGGAAGTGTATACACACTAATATGAGAGCTAAAGTGGAATATGTTGTAACTCGCGAAGCTACCACATAAATGATGTGGATACATAAGCCCTTTGGAAGGACATAACGTAGTTTTCTCTGCTAAAACTTCCATTATTGTGATGACGACAAGAACATTGCTCTTGTTAAGAAATAGTATATAGAATAATAAGCATGTCTGCAAAGAGAAAAGTCTCAATTATAAGTTAGATGCCATATATGATAAAGTTGTTATTTGTATACAATACTTCAACTTATGACTTGACACTTTAGTTGATCAAGGCTTTTGTTGACATATCCCCTCCTATCTTTATTAGTTGTTATTTGCTTTGCTCCAATTGTTATTTCTATTCTTTATTTGGACATATTATATTATTTTTCTCAACACCTCTCTATATAAAGAGGTGCAAGGCTCTTTAGAATAATAGATTTAATCATTTTCTTCCACTTAGTATTAGAGCAGCAGTCCTAGACCAGTGCTCTGGTCTTCCACCAAAAACCTTGCCCTTTAAACCTCCACCGTACCCCTCTCGTCCTCTCTTCATGCACTGCTAACACCTACGCATGCAGCAATCAACGCCACTAGCATACCTCCATCGGTAGTAGCTAGCATCGATGGCTATCTGGCCACCTAGGAGCATGTGAAGAAAGGGGGTTCTGTCAATGGTGCTGGGCATGTGATGCCCAAACATGTGTGCGCTAGGCCGAAGGGATTCTCGTTCTGGTTCTCAGTTGTGGATTGTGGGTCTTGTTTGCCTTAGAATCCATGTCGAAGAACTGAAATCAGATCTTCACATGTTCCTAAGATTTGAAAATCGATCTTCAGATCTAAAGTTGGGCTGGTAGGGTAGGGGCGGTTGATCGCTTTCCTTCCTTTTATTCAAGGGTGTAGTAATCTTACGAAGGAAGAGGTAATCTTCATTGGGATGTTCTAGTGTTCCAATGTTGATTGCTACGCCAATGATCATAGTTTCAGACTTCTAAAGAATCAAAATCTGATCTGAAAGTCTTTCTTTTATGGTGGCTATGCTCGATGATATGATGTTTAGTGCTTCTCCATTCATTTTTGGTTTCATGGTTGAAGTTAATATGATGTCGTCTAAATCTGAGGCATGTGAGAGCCTCTTTCTTTGTCCCAGGATGGAACCAATTAGGATAAACTATTCTTGATAGTCACAAATGTGTATTATAACCATGGGAAGTCATGATCAGGATCCTGTTCTTTAACTAGAGGCTTAAAAGAAAATTCCAACCAAAGATTATGCAACATCCATGATGACAGGAGAGATATCTGACATTGTTACTATCTTTAAGCGTGAATATAAGGCATTACTCCAGGTGTATAGGTAGTATGGGGCCTCCTAAGCAGGTTCAGCTTGTTTGTCTCAAGTAGGAGATGCAAATTGACTTGTTGATTTAGGAGTTTCTCAGCATATTTGTGCCTTGTGGTGATGAGATACAGTTCATTACTATTCACCTGATTCCATCAAGTAGATCTGTGCAGGTTGCTAATGGGAGATGGGCACCCATATCTACTTAGGGGTAGGTTTGTGAAGCCCCACACTTGAAGTTGAGGAATGTTCTTTAGCCCTTGACTTCCCATTGAGTCTGCTATCAGTGAGCAAGATTACGAAGGAGTTGAACTGTAGGGTAATCTTTGATGTTATGTCTTTTACTTTTGAGGATATTCTCACTGGATGCACTATTGGATGTGGTCGTGAGACATGTGGTGTTTATTATCTTCTGCAATCGTCCTATGCAAGGCATGCTTCCATCTCGTCAAGAGGTGCCATTAGCTAGTTGAGGCATCTCAGGTTTAATCATTTCCCCTGTCGAAGCTTAAACGTTTACCACCACATATATCTCCTACCATCACTTTTACGTGTGAGGCATGTCAACTTGGGAAGCATCATAGAGGTACCTTTCCTAGGAGTTAGCATTGGGGTTCCCAAGTCTTATTCTAGTTGCTCCATATGTATATTTGGGGGCCTAGTTGGACTCCAAATTGTTTGGGATACAGATACTATTTGACTATTGTAGATTATTTTTCTCGCCTACTTGGATATTTTTGTTGAAGGCCAAATCTGAGGCAAGTGACATGATTCGTGCTCTTTTAGCAGAAATCAGGACTTAGTATCAGGCAAAGGTGAAGACCATTAGATCAGACAATGTATTGGAGTTTTGCACCACTTCACTGCGCACCTTTTATCGTGTGGCATCATTGATCAAACTACTTGTCTCCATACATCCCAACAAAATAGCGTAGTAGAACAAAAGCATAGACACATTCTTAATGTTGCAAGGACACTTTTGATTCAGAACAATCATCCTGATTGATACTGGGGAGATGCGTATTGATTGCTTGTTATGTCGTCCACTATTCTCAATAAGCAAGTTCCCTACTCCTTCCTATGTTTCCTGATGGTGATCTATCTGGAGTGTCTTGAGTTTTTGGATGTGTTGCATTTGTACATATCTATGGGTCCAACAAGGATAAACTTGCTCCTCATGTACTCAAGTGTGTCTTTCTTGGGTATTCACAAACTCAAAAAGATATTGGTGTTATAATCCTGTTGGAAGATGTCATTATGTCAGTGCAGATGTCACCTTTCATGAGTTTGTTTCATACTTTTCTATTGCTGGGAGATGTCTTTCTCCTGAGCTTGCTGAGGCTCTCATGCCTATTCCACTTGTATCACTGGGGGCAATTCCTATCACTGAGATTGGGTCTTCACCGTCAGAGCCAACACCTTCTAGATCAGAGCAATTTCATGAGCCTCCAATCACTTACAAGCTTCCTATTACATATCGACAGGTATCCTCTTCCTCTAATCCTACTCCACCCTAGCTTCATATGCCCATAGGAGACGTCCAGAGCGACGATGCAACGAGTTCTCAGGATGATAGTGGAGGGTTTGTACCTAGTGCAGAAACAAAGTCAGTTGCCGGATGTAGTGCCAACTGATCTTGACATTCCGATAGTAGTTCGGAAGGCTCCTTGGAGTTGTGCTGATATCCAGTTGTTTGGGCCTTGTCCACAAAGGAAGTTGGCACTACCTTTCGGCTGTTCTCTTGTGCATTATTAGTAGTGCTGATTCCTTCCATGTATCAACAAGCTATGCTCAATCCAAAGTGGCATCAAGTCATGGAGAATGAAATGGATGCTCTTCGTTCCTATGGTACCTGGGAACTTACTACTTTATCTAAGGATGCAACTGTGGTTGGATGTCAATGGGTATTTTCGGTCAACTATAATCCAGATGGGTCAATTACCAAATACAAGGCTCACCTGGTTTTAAAAGGGTTCATGCAGACATATGGTGTGGACTTCTTTGATACCTTCTCTTCAGTTGCACGACTATCTATTATGCGTATTCTAATTTCTGTGGCAGTTCAATGTGATTGGTCACTTTATCAGCTGGACGTCAAGAATGTACTTTGTGGGAATCTTCTGAAGGAGGTATATGTGCAGCAACCCCCAAGTTTTAAGGTTTAGGGGGAGTGTGTCTGCAGGTTGAAGAAGGCCATCTATAGTCTTAAGCAGAGTCCGAGAACATGGTTCCAGAAGCTCTCGGAGGTGGTGGAGAAGATGGGTCTGAAGCAATCTTCGGTAGACCATTTCTCTTTGTTGGGAGGTATAAACGCAAGAAGTCTGGTGAATAATACTAAAGGACTGGAAAACATGTAACCTTAGCATTCATAAACTCCAAGCCATTATCACTTTGGAAAACTTTTATAATAGTGGAAAACTGAGTTTTTATTTCTTGAGTAAAATTTTTAACAAGATCAAAATCCTCGGACTTCTCTTTCATCGTAGAAACCCAAGACATCGTGGTACAATCATTTACAAGAACAAGGAAGTACCGAAACCCTCTAACACTCTAGACCCTACATGGGCCCCAAACATCAACATGAATTAAATCAAATACAGACTCAGTTCATTTATTATGAGATGGAAAAAATGACCCATGGTGTTTGCCTAATTGGCATGCTTCACACCGAAAAGACTTAGGAGAAGACAGCTCCAGAAATTGACGATGAAAGACAGGCAGGCTAGGATGACCAAGGTGGAGATACCACTGAAGAACAGTAATGGTACAAACAGCATCAGTAGTGGGTAAAGGTGGAACGTGGAGGTAGTAGAAACTATTCTATTCAAGTCCACCAATCCACCTCATCATCCGGAGGTCCTACAAGAAAAATTACTGGTCATGAAACACTACTCTGCACTGTAAATCCTTCGTAATTTGACTGATAGACATCAGATTTAGAGCAAACTTGGGAGCATGCATAACATTAGATAATGGCAAAGTAGAGGAGATAGAGATATTCCCAAGACCAGTAATTGGCGACAAACCCTCATCTGCTACCTTAACTTAGAAAGGGGTAGCAAGATCCCATAGAGAGGAAAACAAGGAGGTATCACTAGTTATGTCAGAGGAGGCACCTGAATCAGCAAGCCAAGCAAGAGTTTGGGATCTGACTGACATGGCTAAAGTACTTGCAAATATCTGAACTGAGCCTCCCGCTGAGGTAGAGGCCTGAGAGGCAACAAAGTGCTCGTAATCTGCCCTGTATACTGAAATCTGACTATCATCTTCATGTACCTGGGAAGTCTCCTCTGTAAAAACCTGATGGGCATGTGGATCCATGCCATGTGGGTATCTGTGCCTCACCAGCGTCGTTCCATAGTGTATCCATTTCTGTGACAGTACTCACAAAAGAAGGAACTCAACCTTGACCACGACCACCATATGCACCACCACAAGCACGACCAACTCTGCCCCCAGAATGTCTCCTACCACGACTAATAGCAGCCATAGCCGAGGAATCAGATGTAGGCATGGGATCAGAGGTGTCAAGCCTCGAAAGAAGCATAAATTTATGTAGGCATAGGAATCTCATCCATGGTCATAAACTGATCTTTCATTGCCTTGTACTTAGGACCAAGCCCAGACAGAAGCTGAATAGAGTGAATAGCCTCTCTCTTCTTGGCTATAACTATTGCATCTGTAGATATAGGCCGGTACACATCTTGCTCATCCCACAGATTCTTCATGCTGCCATAGTACTCGGATAAGGCTACGGTGCCTTTCCGAAGAGTAAGAATGTCCTCTACCACTCGGTATAGCCTGGTGATATTGCTCTTGTTGGAATGAATCTCATGCAACACCTCCCATATGTTTTTTGCTGAAGCATAAGCCATTACCTATTCAGCAATTGTCTTAGTCATGCTATCTAGGAGGCATATTGCCACCCAATCATTATCAGCCTCCAATCCGCATATTTCACAGTAGGTACATCATCTGTCAGGATATACTTCTTCCGATGAGATCCGATAAATCAAGAGGAGGTGGATCAAAGAAAATAGTTGGATCCATTCAACTTGATAGATGTTCCCTGCATGTGAGGGAGAGCACTTGTGGTAGATGACTTCCCCACTAAGTCGCACACTGATTCCTTTTGGTCTCCCATAATGTCCGAAGTCAAGATCCATGAAAAATAGGAATTTCAAAGGCCGAAAAGGTATGAAAATTGCAATTTCAAACCTAGGTTAACTCCAAATCAAGCATACGAGTCACAAAAAAATTCTGATTTTAGATCATATACCCTGTAGCATGAAGAAACAATATTTTTGCACATGCTAGGGCA
This sequence comes from Thalassia testudinum, assembly GCA_037157565.1. Classification (NCBI taxonomy): domain Eukaryota; kingdom Viridiplantae; phylum Streptophyta; class Magnoliopsida; order Alismatales; family Hydrocharitaceae; genus Thalassia; species Thalassia testudinum. The sequence goes on from JAZHRO010000078.1 coordinate 53,615,706, forward strand.
TAGATTAGGCCCTAACGATGCCTTCCAACGAGTAGAACTCCTCTAAAATGGTCTTTAAAGGTAGACCAGGGAAGAAGACGCCCTCCTAGCCCCTGATTTAGGTCAGTAGCGCTGCTACGGGCAAGAAAAACCTCGTAGCACCACCACCAGACCACCCCACATCCTTAGGCGGTGCTATCGGTGGTTAGGCAGCGGCGCTGGTGGTCGTGGAGGCCTGAGTGACGGCGCTTAGACCCTCAGGCCACCAGTGAAGGGAGAGGGGGGCTGGGCAATGGCATTGGGAGGTGAAGGAACTTGATTGGATCGCCCTCTCCAATCACCGGCACAATGAAGAGGCTTCACTAACGACGGCACTGAAGAGATTCGATCTCCTTGCAAACCGGTGCTGGAGGCCCTCTTAGTGCCTTAAGGTTAGTACTACCGGTGGGAGGCTATTGAAGACGGTGGCAGCACCCGGAGAGAGGTGTTAGGGTTTTAGTGGTGGTGTTTAGAGGCTAGGTTGGTGGGATACCGAACCACCGGTTTAGGGCCACTACTCTAATACCATGTTGGGATGAAATGTAATAGTTTCATTCAAAAGAGCCTTGATATAGAGAGACACCAAAGAAAGAAATTACACACACACCCTTACATAACAAAACAAAATAAAAGACCAACTACGAATAACTGAAAAAATAACTCAACAGAACTGGTCATGAAAAACTGCTCTACATCCCAAATCCTTAGTAATCTGACTAATAGATATTAAATTAAGAGCAAATCTTAGGGAATGCATAACATCTGACAAAGCAAGAGAACTAAAGAGAGAGATATCTCCAAGGTCGATGACAAGAGATAAACTGCCACCTGCCACCTTAACCTAGAAGGGGGTAGCAAGAGTGCGAAGAGATGAAAAGAGAGTAGAATCTCTTGTTATATGAGAAGCACCTACATCCTCTATCCATGCTAGTGCACAAGAACTGACAAACAATGCAGTGGTACTTGTAGGATGAGCAACAGATGCCCCAACTGTGGTAGTAGTATGAGAAGTAACTTTTCATATTCTACCTTAGAAATAGTCCTGAAATCTTGTACCATCCTCCTCTAGAGTAACCTAATTAGCACGACCCTGACCCTGAGGATACCTATGCTTAATCTAGCATCTGGTATGGCCAATTTTATGGCAATATTCACAAACCAAGCTCCCTTTGGAACTGCCACTACCTTGTCCACCTCTGGAAGTACCACGACCTCTGACACCTTGGCCACAAACCACGGGTGAATCACGACCACAACCAAAAGACGCCATGGTAGATGAATCAGAATTTGGGGTAGGCTCTAAGATCTTCAATCTAGAGTGTCGAGCATAAATCTATGCAAGAGTAGCAATCTCCTCTAACGTCATCAATTGGTCCTTGGTTGACTTGTACTCGAGACCTAGTGTAGCAAGAAATTGCATTGATTTGATGGCCTCTCTCTAATTTGTCATAATTGCAACATCAGATGTCAATGGTTGATGCGTATCCTGTTCATCCCAGAGATTCTTGAGTATCCCATAACACTTTGCCAAGGGCATAGTTCCCTTTTTAAACGTGTGAATATCCTCAATCACATGATACAATCTATCCATGTTACTCTTCTGTGAATGGATCTCATGTAGCACCTCCCACATCTTCTTCGTAGAGGCCTATGACATGACTTGTTTAGCGACGTGTTCCTTCATACTATTCAGAATACAAGTTGCAACCCAGTCATTATCTACCTCCCAATCTTCAGTCTTCTTGTTGGCTTCTGGTTCTTCCTGCAAGAGAATGTACTTTTTCCTATGAGATCCCACAAATCGTGCAAAAGATGTAGACCACAGCAAGAAATTGGTCCCATACAATTTAATAGTATTAGCATCTATTGTTATTTTTTATGGTTTTATTGTACGGGATATGGGTGTTTAGTCCCTTAGGGATATTTCTGTACTTTTAAACCTCTAGTCTCTCTCTATATAAGAGAGCTTAGGGTTTTCTATATTGAATTAAGTCATTTCAACCAATTTAATATCAGAGCATCGGTCCTAGACCATGGCTCTTGGTATCTCACCCTCAAGGCCTCCAAAATACTAAACCTAAATCCCTTTCTCCTCTCCGTGTGCCACTGGCGGCAACGGTACAGGGCCTTACGCTGGTCCTCGCATGTGTAGGGCACGCCCATGCTTGTGCAAGATTGAGCACAGGCAGCGGCGAATTGGGGGGTCATGCTCCTTCGCACGTAAGGCAGCGCGCATCTACGCAGCGGTGGCTCGTGCACGGTGGGCGGTGCACGCAGTCGTGGCTAGCGCCTGCTAGGCAGCGGTGGATTGCAGCAACGCATGATGCGCGGTGCATGCAGCTGGAACTAGCACCCAGTGGTGGCGATTCTCACAGCAACGACGACGTTGCCTGACGTGCATGACAATAGTGCTCCGACGACAGGAGCGGTGCCGGCGTTGATCCCCTACCTACAGCTTAACCTAAGTGGACTGTAGCCTTTCTCTAGGGCTGCTCTCCCCGCCTACCGCAAGGGGGGATCTCCGTGGGGCCTTCTCGAGTGGTCTCTGTTCGACGCGTAATTCGCGTTTCAAAAGTTAATTCAGTTGTAGTATAGCGCGAAAACACGTCGACAAATAAATTTATAAAACCGGTGAGTACCGGGTCGTTCGTAAGGAGGCAATCGCAATTTATGTAGAAGCATTTCAATAGAACTTGTTCTAAATAGATATTTATATATGTATATATGTATAGGAATCAGATATATGCATTCAGAAGATTAGAATTTTATTGCAATTAAAATAGAGTTTTCACAATAGAGAATGTTACTAGAAACAAATAGATAGATAGAGAGAGATAGAAAGTGGCAGAGAGACGACGTCGCTTGTAGGAGGCTTGTGCGAGGTGCGGCAGCACCTTAGATCTAGAGCGTCGGGATGAAGGTCAGAGCAAAGTTGCAGAGGGACGGAGAGTTGCAGAGAAAGGGGAAGATATCTAGAGTTGATGGAAGAGAGATGCTTCAACTGGGGGCTTTGGCCTTCTTTTATAGCTTTTATGGAGGGCAAAAAGGGTCTTTTAGCCCCCCTATCTCGTACAATAACTTTAGGATTAATCAAATTCGTCGATCGGGAGATCAACGGACCTGATTAGGCCTCAAAACAACCTCCAACGCACCTCCTACGCACGGATTCAACCTGGGCTCGACACGTAGCGTGCTATGGTGCGTTGGATTAGGATCGGACGGCTCCCGCTCCTTCGCGTGCGTTCTCTTATTTTTCTTGCTCACTGCTCGCTCAATCTAAGTGCCTCATCCTCAGCCGTCCGATCTCACCATAGAACGGCTCACGCGGGCGTGCATCTCACATTCTCATTTCAAAAATCGCGTGGGATCAAGCGTTCAGCCGCGACGTGCTCTGATCATGCCACGTGGTTGCACCTCCGCCCTTTGATCTCAATCTGACGACGCAATTGCACCCGTGCCAACGCTCCTTCAATTTCACACAACTCCACTCAAACATGCGTCTTGCGGTTGAGCATGCTCACCGCTGCGCCACATGTCCACATTGTTATCTTTTTTGTTTTAAGGAAACTTATTCTCATCCGTTGAATGAAAGATCCAACGGTCAAGAATAAGTTTCCTTAAAACAAAAAGATAACAATGTGTCAAGATTTTCTTTCCTTTGATGAGGCGCGGATGGATGGGCGACGTGGGATGCTCGTGGCCGTTCGATGAAGATCCAACGGCCCACAGCTTGCGAGGGTGGCCTTCCTATATGGGGCGGCGATGACGGGGTGGTTGTGATAACGCCATGTGGTGCCATCATAGCCATCCATCTTCTTTTCCTTGCATCTGGTGTTGTAGATCTCCGATTGAGTTGATTTTTGCGCCGTTGGACTGTGATCGTTGATCCGGATCCATCCGTGTAGTTGGATTCTTCATCTGAGGCTCAGATCTTTTTCCTTTGGCTCCATGATCTCCATTCTTTTATGGACTGCATATAATGCTCTGATTGTTTGATCGAGATGATTTCGGAAGCGTTGGACTCCCATCGTCGTTCTGATCAGATCTGTCCGGTCTGATCTAATATTCGCGGCTTTGAATCATCTACGATTAAAAAATCATCTCTCATTAGTACATGAAATGATGATATTATCTATATGACTAATAAACTGGATATTGTGCAAATTGCGATGCTTATGAATGCATTAATCCTAAGTTATGCTGGGATCTAGCTTAATTCAGGTGATTGAGGTTGTATGATTGCTGCACAATCACACCCCCATGCCTAAATCTTGCTAGTCATGAGTAATTTTTATTAAGAGTTTGACTAGAGGTTTATGTCTTTTGTTTTCATCTGAAGCTTTAGTAATCCAGATAATCGTGAATGTATTTTGTTGTAGTCTATGTAACGGATCCAAGTGAAAAGTCAATCCACATCTAAAGCTTATACTTGATCCTTAGTAAAAATCTATTGGGATAGGCAAACTTCTTCCCTCAGGGTTATCTGTAAATACAACCCCGATTTTTGGCTTAGGTAGAGGATTTCTGATTCAAGTAGATTTGTATTTGGTGGCTCATACTCATCTGGTACTACATATAGACTAGTACTTTAGAACCTAGATTTCCAGATTATTAAATAATTCAATTCAAAGAGAGGTGGAGAAACTGTGCTCTCTTTAGTTCCTTTGTACTCATTCTCTCTTTCTCTCTTTCTTTTTCTTTTTCTTTTTCTTATCTTTTTTTTTCTTTTCTTTTTGAGCTCACAATCTCACCAGATTTATCAGTATATTTGGTGGTCTCTCTTGACATTAATACTTTGATTAGATTCTAATAACTCTAAGACTAAATTAGAATTCCTCAGCCTGTATTCAGGCAGCCAGAAATACAGAGAAGTAGGTCAAGGCTATATTTGGTGGATCTGAGGGTGGTAGGTGTTGTTACCTCGTTACATTTGAAATAAATTCTAAAAATACATAAATTCTTTTTTTTCTTTTCTACTTTTTCTTTCTTTCTAAATTTTTTCTGTGTATATATATATATTTTCCTTTTCTTTTCTTTTGCCTCTGTTTTTTTCTATAAATGTATATATATATATATATTTTTTCCTCTTTTTTTCTCTCTTTTTTTGTTCGCATCCAAATATCTACGAACGCAACATAGTATAGTATACGAACTTTTATTTACAAGGCATTATTCGAGATTATGGGTGTTCAAGAGGATATCAGGTGGTTTATTTGGTAGAAGTGTCTATTCTTGGCACTGAGAAGGGAATGGATAGGATAATATATTTCTGACCTTGACATTAATACCCTCCTTCAGCCGAGGATTCCGTAAAAGACAGTCGTGACAATCCACCTCAGTCCTAGTTTTATCAAAACCCACTCTCTACGTATTTTCCTTATTTTGTGGCTCTCAGGAGATTCGCACTAAGAACTTGTAAGCAGAAACCGAGAGCGAAAACTATGCCTAACTCCGAGTATCATTATCTCATTATCCAGAGTTTAAGATTCATCATACTAGCCTTAGAGCACCATTAGACTTTCTACTCTCACCTCACACTTGTTTGGTGGATCTGTTAGAAGATAGTTTGCCTAACTCCCTAATTACTGTCCAAGGGTTTAGGAAAAGAAGCATTACTTATTTTCGACAAACTAAAGATGTTTATCGATCTTCACAGAGGATTCATTGCAAATTCTATATGTAAGTGTGAAATTATACTAGATTCTAAACTTATGAATCAACTTAAGAATAAATCTCTAATAAAACCTTAATAAAAATTCTTTATGCCTAAATGCATTTTTTTCAGACAAAGATATGACATGCAATGTCCACCTCCCCATGCCTATTCATTACAATGCCATTGAAATGTATGCATGAAAATCAAAATATAATAAGCAAGAGGAGGGGATATCACCTGACTATGCTTGTTAATCTAGGTCAATATGGATGCAGAGCTACCTGTACAGAGTACTGGGTTGCCTCTCAGCCAGCGCTAAGTTTAACATCATTTGCCGAACTCAGTTCAGCTTTAAGAAGATTCCAGAAGGTTGATGTGACCATCGAGAATGGGATCACAGTTCTGCGTGATAAAAGGCTTCAATCTCTGACCATTCACCTTGGTCTCATTGCCGGTCTTGGGATCCATGATAAGCACAACTCCATGAGGGTAGACTTTTCTTACAACGAAGGGACCTGTTCACTTTGATCTTAATTTTCCCGGAAAGAGCTTCAAGCGTGCATCAAATAACCAAACCTTTTGATTAGGGACAAAGCTTTTTCCGGAGATGTACTTATCATGTAAAGCTTTTGTCCTATTCTTATAGATTCTCGGGCTCTCATAAGCATCATTCTGGATTTCATCCAATTCAATCAATTGGAGTTTTCTTTGTCGTCCAGATCAAATGAGATCCAAGTTAAATGTTCTGATTGCCCAATAAGCTTTATGTTTAAGCTCAACGGACAGATGACAAGATTTTCCGTAGACCAAATTGAATGAGACATTCCAATCGGAGTTTTATACGCAGTCCGGTAGGCCTAGAGAATGTCATCCAATTTGGTAGACCAATCCTTCCGATCCAGGCGGACTGTTTTTTGAAGGATCTTGTTAATTTCTCGATTGGAGATTTCAGCTTGTCCGTCGGTCTATGGATGGTATGGAGTAGAGATTCTGTAAGTGACTCCATACTTGGTTAGTAAGGTCCTAAATTGGTTGTGAGTGAAATGGGACCTGCCATCACTAATCAAAGCTTTGGGCACATCGAACCAACTAAAGATGTTCTTTACAAAATCCATGACCACTTTATGATCATTAGTTCAGGTCAAGATGGCCTCAATCCATTTGGATACATAATCAACTGCCACCAGAATGTACAGGTACCCACATGAATTAGTAAAAAGTCTCATAAAATCAATGCCCCAAACATCAAAGATATCGACTTCAAGGACTAGGTTTAGGGGCATCATGTCCTTCCTGGTCATGTTTCCTAAAGTTTTGCAATTGATACATGACTTACAGAAGTTGTACGAGTCACGGAATAAAGACGGCCAATACAATCCACTCTGCAGTACCTTGGTTGCTGTCTTTTTTCCTGAGAAGTGTTCTCCACAAGCAAAAGTGTGGCAGAATTCTAGTACACTTGTGATCTTCTAATTTCGAATACAACGGTGGATAACCTAATCTGCGCAAACTTTGAATAGCTCTGGGTCTTCCCAAAAGTAGTATTTAGCATCGGAAATCAACTTATCCTGCTTATGCTTAAGCCAATCTATGGGTAGTTTTCCGATGGCCAAATAATTGACAATATCTGCAAGCCAAGGTAGTTTGTAAATAGTCAAGAGAGTCTCATCAGGGAAAGAATCACAGAGTTGAGTTGTAGAGTCTATAAGGATTCTGGAGAGATGATCTGCTACTACATTTTGGACACCAGATTTGTCTTTAATTTCTAAATCAAATTCTTGTAGCAAACGGATCCATCTGATTAATCTGGGTTTTGTGTCCCATTTAGACATTAGGTGCCTTAATGCAGTATGATCTATGAAGATTGTGACATGAGATCCCAGTAGGTAAGGTCTAAACTTCTCCAGAGCAAACACTACGGCTAGCAACTCTTTTTCTGTAGTGGTGTAGTTTCTTTAAGCCTCATCCAGAGTTTTACTACGTAGTAAATCAAAGATGGTTTCTTGTCTACCTTTTGTCCTAAGACTGCCCCGATGGCATAATCAGAGGCGTCGGTCATGATTTCAAAGGGATGATCCCAATTAAGAGGTTGTAAGATGGGTGATTGTGTAATAGCCTCCGTTAGCTGATTAAAATCTTTAAGCAATTTGAATCAAAATCAAAGGATTGATCTTTTGCCAAAAGTTGCTTAAGGGCCTTGCCACCTTAGAAAAGTCAATAAATCGACGATAAAATCCTACATGTCCAAGAAGCGATCTTACTTGCTTAACTGTCAAAGGTGGCGGAAGTTTGATTATAGTGTCCACCTTGACTTTATCCACTTCGATTCCTTTTTCAGAAACAACATGGCCAAGGACTATGCCCTCCATGACCATGAAGTGACTCTTCCCAAGATAGAACAAGATTCACCTCAATGCATTTTTGTAAAGTGTTTTCAAGATTGATCAGACATGATTCAAAAGAGTCCCCGAACACAGAAAAATCGTCCATGAAGATTTCCATGAAATCACCCACCATGTCTAAAAAGATTTCAAGCATGCACCTTTGAAAGGTTGCTGGTGCATTGCACAATCCAAAAGGCATTCTACGGAAGGCAAATGTTCTGTAAGGACATGTGAAGGTGGTTTTCTCTTGATCCTCGGGGTGGATAGCTACTTGATTGTAGCCGAAATAGCCATCCAAGAGACAGAAGAATTGTTGGCTGGCTAGTCTTTCCAGGATTTGATCAATGAAGGGAAGTGGAAAGTGGTCTTTCTTGGTTGCACTATTCAGCTTCCTGTAGTCAATATAGACTCTCCAAGAGGAAGCTGTGCGAGTTGGAATTAATTCCCCATTATCATTAGTAATCACAGTCAGCCTGGCTTTCTTAGGAACCACTTGTATAGGACTTATCTACGGGTTGTCAGAGATTGGGTAGATTATTCCATCATTTAACCACTTGATTATTTCCTTTTTCACTACCTCTCGCATGTTAGGATTCAACCATCTGCATTTCTCGAGAGGGTCTCAATCCGTCCTCAATATAGATTCTGTGGGTGTAGTAAGTAGGATTGATTCCTTTCAGATCATCTAATGTCCAACCAATTACTCTGATGTTTCTTCCCAACACTTGAATCAATTGCCTTTCTTGGGTTTGGGTTAGATGAGAGCTAATGATTAAAGGGTAAGTTCGATCAGATCCCAAGAAAATATATTTTAGATTATCTGGAAGAGGTTTAAGTTCAGGTTTGGGTCCTTGGGATAAAGGGTCCAATGGTGGATCATAATTACCCTCAAGAGGTCTTGGAATCAAGTCAGTGATTAGTGGGTTGACCTCTTGATTAGTTTGGGTGTCAAGGCCTGTAGGATCAGATTGGGTTATTCCTAATTCCATACAATATTCAATGGTATTGTCCTCAGAATCTTCTATCATTCCACAATCCTCAAATTATTTGATGGCCTTAAAAATGTTAATTGTTTTCTTCTTATCCCCGAATTTGATTTCCATACTGCTAGATTCACAATCAATATTTGCCTTGGCAGTAGCAAAAAATGATCTTCCTAGAATTATCGAGGTGTTCTTCAAGTTCTCTGGTACCTCCATGTCAAGGACCAAGAAATCCACAGGAAAATAAAAATCATGGATCTTGACAATTATATCCTCAACAATCCTCGTGGTATGGTCACAGATCGATCAGCTAGTTGTAATGTGACCTTAGTAGGTTTTAACTCTCCAAAGTTAAATTTTTCGTATAACATAGTGGGGATTAAATTTATAGAGGCACCTAAATCTAACAAAGCTCTATCAAAAGTAGTATCTCCAATAACACATGAGATCAAAGGGGCTCCTGAATCTTTCTGTTTTCGAGGTAGGTTTCTAAGGATAATTGCACTAGCTTGTTCAGATAACACTACCCTTTTAGTTTATTTGGCCTGGCGTTTAAGTGTGCACATATCCTTTAAAAATTTTGCACAAGCTAAGATATTCTCAATAGCTTCAAGGAGTGATTCCTGGACTTGTTTAAAAATATCAAGCCACTCCTCATATGGATTGGCTTCAGGAAAGGGAGCTTGAGAGAAATCATGAGTGTTTGGGTCCTAATCCTTGTCTTCTTGATCTCCTAGGTCAAATTCGGGCTCCTCAAGATCTCATTTAGATTTAGATTTAGAAGGGTAAGGATTTTGGATCTGTCTCTCACTTCTCAAGGTTACCGCACCAGCAAAAGCGTTAGGGTTAGAAAGTTGAGGTAGGTTCTGCAAAATAGGTGGAGCCTGATTAGGGTTAGCAAAACCAGGTAGGTGCTGGGGAGCAAGTTGAACTATATGCGCCTGTTGCTCCCTTGTGTTGTGATGGTTAGCCCTATTGAAATTTCTTGGGTTTGGGACGGGTTGGGATGGCAACATCCCATGTTGTCTAGCATCTACTAGCTGGTCCAATCATCCCGTCAATTATGTCCTCAATTGATCCATTTCTTCCTTATGTCTCAGATTCATCTCTCTCATTTCTTTGAGGACCAGGCTCAGATCAGTGGGCTGGTTTTCCTGAGTAGGTTGTGGCGGGTACGTGCATGGTTGTGTGTACCTATTAGGTTGCCCATAAGTGTTTGGTTTAGTCAAGTTAAGATCCTGGGCGGGTTTTTGACTTAACCAAGCAAAGTTAGGATGGTTGCACCATCTAAGGTTGTAAGTGTTTAAATAAGGCTCATTTCTAGTGTAACCCTGGAATGCATTCACATCCTCCGAATAACTAGGCATTGGGCTACCTAGTTCAGAATTTGAGGGCATTAAGTCCCTCCTTAGTATCCAGAAAGAGATAGGTCCAAGTACAATTGGCTCATAGGTGAAGCCATGGTTAGGTCATTGATGTTGTATACTGATTCCTGACCTAGAGGGTTGGGGAATTGGTTGTGGGTTAATATAGGCACTCCTTAAGTAGGCATAGGATTTAATTTGGATTGTGTACATAAGAAATTTCAGTCCTTTAGAAGGTTATCCAACTTCTTATCCAAATTCTCCACATTCTTTCCCACGAGTTTCACCTTATCTAATCGTTATACAATTAGCTCTAAATCAACCAAGTTTGAATTATTGTTAACTTCATAAACTCCTCTCCTTGGTTGATTAGATCTGTTAAAGGCAAATATTGACGCATTGTTGAGGGAATTTTCACTCATGTTTTCGAACAATTGAAAGGCTCCCTCAGCATCTCGACTCAGGAAATTGCCTTCACATACTGCATCAACAAAATTCTTCAAATTATCACTCAACCCATAATAGAAAATATGGGTCATGTGCCACTTTGGAATCCCATGATGAGGGCATTTCCTAGCTAAATCATTGAACATCTCCCAAGCCTCATGTAGTTCCCCAGGGTTCTGCTTAAAGGTTGTTATGGTACATCTAAGGGCATTAGTTTTTCCTACAGGGAAGAATTTCTTTTGGAATGTGCTTCTCAAGTCTTCCCAAGTTAGGATTGGTCTACCAATTGTCCTCAGCCAATGTGCAGCTCTATCTTTCAAGGAGAATGGGAACATTTTCATCATTAAGGTATCTTCATTCATGTTCCTAAGGCCAAAGGTTCTTCCTATGTGTAGGAGCTCTTCAAGGTGGTGGGAGGGGTCATCTGACTCACGCTCATGAAAGTGGAGAATCAAGTTAATGATCTGAGCTTTGAGTTCAAAATCTTCCCCATCCTGAGGTACCCTAACAAAGGGTTCAGGTTGGGCATTAGGAGGGTTATAAAAGTCACGGAGGGGTCGATCTGCCCTTCCGTTTTGGAGTCGAGTGATAACCTGCACTATGACTTCCATCTGTCGGTCATGATGCTGGCCTTGCTTAGTGATTTGCCTTTGTAAGAGAGTCATAGGATTTAAATTTTGTTCATCAATCTCTTCTTCCTCGTGATGACTAGCCATTGTAGAGGGTTCAGATTTAGATCCTGGATAAATAGGTCTTGTCCTAGGATTTCTTTCTAATGGTGGTAGCAAATCAGGATTTTGAGATCTTTTACCTTGCATGTATCAAAAGAATGTCTGTAGACGAGAGAGAAGACAGATGAGAGAAACCCCGTCTGCTCAATGCAAGCAATCAAACTAGTCCTTAAAGTGTCAACCCTAATTAGACCTAATCCTGGCTCCCCAAAACACGACTAGGTTATATTAACCCTTAAATTACTTGACTGGCTAGAAGAGTGGGACCCCTTAGGACACCCCGCACGGCGGGACACCACTAAAGGCTAACGCGATTACTTCACCGACCTTTCTTGTCACCAATGGGTCCAAGTAGACAAGGCCTTGACTTTAGTCCAATCTAATTTCAAGTTCCTAAGTTTATTAGTCCTGCTTAGGGCACGTCTACTCAATTTTAGGCGTGAGTTTGATGTGTTTTGGGAATATGATGTGCGTTAGGGGGTGTTTGCCCTTAAATTGATTTTGAAATGTGTGAAGCGCTCAGGCAAGCAGGGTTCACAAGCAATTTCTTATAATGAAGTAAATTTTACGATTCGAATGCTTATGTTAATGCATTTTAGGGTTCACTTGAGTTAATATTTTCAAACAAAGTTTTGATGAGGCACACAAGAGTTTTGCAAATCCTAATTTGTTTGATAGATTTCCTTTAAATATGGAAATGCAAGTATACTCTATCCTTAGCATGAAATCCTAAACGCAGATAATTCTATATATTCTTTTAAGTCAAATTTAGAGAAGTGGTATGACCCAAGCAATGCAATCAGTTGGTTTTATTGCACTACTTACTAGGCACTCAGAAAATATTTTTCAAGAATTTTTAATGCACGTTTTCTATTTTTTCTGGTTTAAAGTATACTGGGAGTTTTGTAATCTATTTTCATCCCAGTTTATGATTGGATAATCCGTGCAATTAAACATGTAAGAAATATTTTTTTCAGATTTTTCCTAAATTCTTGATTATGTCGGAAATTTAGTGCCTCAAATTCAAAGTCAATCGGAGTTATATAAAAATTACTATGATATTTTGAACTCTGAAAAATCAGAAACAATAATCGTATTGATAATAGATTAGTGTGTGATTTTTTAAAATTTTTCTATAACTCCTGATTTGCGCAAAATTTGGATATGTTCCTGACTTTGAAACCTACATCTATTAAAAAATTGAGAATTTTTTGATGTACGGATCTTTGGGAATTAAATTTTTAAGATAAAACTTTATTTCAGCCCGAAAATCAAGGGAGATTTTTTTTTTCAATAAGCAGACAAATTTTAACTAATCATTGGGTTCAAGCAAATCCTAAATCTAACTAATTTAAACTACGAGTACTTACGTGAGGTTCGAACCCACAATTCCCGTTGTCATGTTTCGTTTTGATTTCCTTACTTTTCCTACACACGAAATCAACGAAAATAGTAAATTAGAAATCTCAAATTCGCACCAAAGAAATGTTCGAAAATTTCCATTGCCTCACCAGCAGTGGCGCCAACTTGTTCGGCGCATAATTTGCATTTTAAAAGTTAATTCAATTGTAGTATAGCGCGAAAACATGTCGATAAATAAATTTATAAAATCGGTGAATACCGGGTCATTTCTAGGGAGGCAATCGCAATTTATGCAAAAATGTTTCAATAGAACTTATTCTAAACAAATATTTATATATGTATATATGTATAGGAATCAGGTATATGCATTTAGAAGATCAGAATTTTATTGCAATTAAAATAGAGTTTTCACAATAGAGAATGCTACTAAAAGCAAATAGATAGATAGATAGTGAGAGAGATAGAGAGAGAGACAGAAAGTGGCAAAGAGACGACGTCGCTTGTAGGACGCTTGTGCGAGGTGCAGTAGCACCTCAAATCCAGAGCGTCAGGATGAAGGTCGGAGCAGAGTTGCAGAGGGACGGAGAGTTGTAGAGAAGGTGGAAGATATCTGGAGTAATGGAAGAGAGATGCTTCAACTAGGGGGCTTTGGACTTCTTTTATAGCTTTTATGGAGGGCAAAAAGGATTTTTTGACGCCCTATCTCGTGCAACAACCTTAGGATTAATCAGATCCGTCAATCAAATCCGTCGATTGGGAGATCAACGGACCTGATTAGGCCTCAAAACAACCTCCAACGCACCTCCTACGCACGGATTCAACTTGGGCTCGACACGTGGCACGCTTTAGTGTGTCGGATTAGGATCGAACGGCTCCCACTCCTTCGCGTGCTTTCTCTCCTTTTTCCCGCTCGCTGCTCACTCAATCTAAGTACCTCATCCTTAACCGTCCGATCTCATGATCGAACAACTCATGCGAGCACGCATCTTGCATTCGCGTTTCAAAAATCGCGTTGGATCACTCATTCGACCATGGCACACTCTGATCACGCTACGTGGTCGCGCCTCCGCCCTTCGATCGCCATCAAACAGCGTAATTACGCCCGCGCCAACACTCCAATTTCGCGCAGCTCGGCTCGAATACGCCTCTCGTGCTTGCGGTTGAGCGCACTCACCGCTGCACCACGCATCCACATTGTTATGTTTTTGTTTTAAGGAAACTTATTCTTGTCCGTTGGATGAAGATCCAGTGGTCAAGATTTTCTTTCCTTTAATGAGGCACGGTTGGATGGGCAACGTAGCGCACTCGTGGCCGTTCGATGAAGATCCAACGGCCCACAACGTGCGAGGGTGGCCTTCCTAGATGGGGCGACGATGAGGGGGCGGCTGTGATGGCGCCATGTGGCACCATCATGGCCGTCCATCTTCTTTTCCTTGTATCCAGTGCTGTAGACCTCCGATTGAGTTGATTTTTACACCATTGGACTGCGATCATTGATCCGGATCCATCCGTTCGGTTGAATTCTTCATCTGAGGCTTGGATCTTTGTCCTTTGGCTCCATGATCTCCATTCTTTTATGAACTGCACATGATGCTTTGGTTGTCTGATTGAAACGATATCGGAAGCATTGGACTCTCGTCGTCGTTCTGATCAGATCTGTCCGATATAATCTAACATCCGTGGCTTTGAATCATCTGCGATTAAAAAATCATCCCATTAGTACATAAAATGATGATATTATCTATATGACTAATAGATTGGCTATTGTGTAAATTACGATGCCTATGAATGTATTAATCCTAAGTTATACTAGGATCTAGCTTAATTCAGGTGATTTAGGTTGCACGATTGCTGTGCAATCAGTCTCCCTGCACCTGGGCTAAGCCAAAGATAGTCTAAGGGGATTTCTTGTGAAAATGCACGTTTGATTTTTTAAATTTCAGATCTGATTGCTGACCTCTTGGATATAGAAGTTTGATTGTGGCTCCACGATTGTAAGGATGCCTTCAGATGATTTGCCCGAGGTGAATTCAGGCACTTCTTTGGACACCAGGGTATTGAAGAATCTATTGTTTGGTCATATCGTCAAGTTGGACGAGACCAACTACCCACAATGATCTCAGACTTTTGTCATGACTGTCAGGGGTCATGGGAAGAGCCACATTCTTACAGATCCGGAGCCTGAGAGCAAGATAGGTGCCAATGCCACCTAGGACAGAGACAATCCATGGTCTCTGCGTGGCTTATGCAGACAATTATTCCCCATATAGGGGACGAGATCATGTATTACAACACCGCAAAGAAGATGTAGGAGTCCTTGCATGAGACATACTCTCATGCCAAGAACTCTGCACAGGTCTTTCAAGTCTTCTACAACCTTTTCTACTTGTGTCAGGAATGACGCATTCTACCACAGTATTTCTCCATCTTGAAGGGAATGCTGGAGAGGCATCTCTCTTATCTGCTGGGGTGTGCCTATGATTTCTTGAGGGATTTTTGGAGACAGTTGGTCGTCTCTCTCTTCCTGGCAGGCCTTGGATCTAAGTATATAGTTGCCAGAGATCAGATTCTCACCGCTCCTGAGCTTCTTACCTTGGAGGAGGCTTATAGCAGACTCAGCAGAGTTGCAGTCCATACTCCGACTCCAAACACTGGTACTTAGACATCCACACTGGCAGTGATCCCTGAACGTGGCAGGGGTACTCCTGCACGTGGTCATGGACGCGGACGCTCATCTAGTACACATACTAAGACACCATGTACCTCCTGTGGCAAACTTGGTCATCCAGAGGCTACATGCTAGCAAAAGCATGGTAGGTCACTCATGGCCTATCAGGCAGCTGAGATTACAAATGGAGTGTCCACCAGTTCTGATGTGAGCTCCTTGAGTACAGAGATTGAGACTCTACGACAGCAGATTGTGCAGTCAGCACAAGCCTCATCCTCTTAGTCTTCAGATACTACAACTATTGCGACCTCCTCAGAGGCACTTGTGACTGGTATGTCCTCATGCTTGTGATCTGGTGATTGGTTGATTGATTTTGGTGCATCTACACTCCTATGTGGCGACAGGGGTGCATTCTCTCAATTAGCCCCTGTTACACCAACCAGGACTGTGCAGGTGGCAGATGGGAGACATAAGCCACTGGTTGGTAAGGGAGATATGTCTCTATCTTCTACCTTGAGACTTGCAAATGTCTTTTATGTGCCTGATTTTTCCTTGAGTTTTCTGTCTATTAGTAATATTACTAGGGATTTGAACTACGAAGCCATTTTTATGCATCTTCTTATGTCTTGCAAGACAAACTCACTAGGAAGATTGGTGGAGGGCGTGAGGAAAGGGGGGTGTACCATCTGAGCCAAACCATTGTTGTTGCTTCTGCTACCCAAGGCTTTGCTTCCACTGGATATCCCCTTTAGTGGCATCATCGCCTTGGTCACTTGCCTATTGACCGCCTCAAACTGATTTTGCCGCACATACCCTCTACTACTGCTCTAACTTGTGATGCTTGTCAGCTAGGCAAGCATCATAGGGCTAGTTTTCACAGTTCTACTTCTATTTCTTCTGCTGTTGTTTTTGACTTGATTTATATGAATGTGTGGGGTCTCAGTCGTAATCCTGATCGACTTGTGAATAGATATTATCTTCTGTTAGTGGATGATTTTTCTTGCATTTCCGGGATGTTTCTTTTGCAAAATAAGTCCGATGTAGGACAAATCATTGAAAACTTTATTAAGGAAATAAAAACTCAGCATTCTTGTTTTGTGGAATGTTTTCGGTCTGATAATGCCTTGGAGTTTTGTACTCCTCGTTTGCGTATTTTCTTTTCTAGTCATGGCATTATTCATGAGATCATGTGCCCACACACCTCTCAGCAAAATGGTGTTGCTGAGAGGAAACATCGCTATGTTCTTGATGTTGCTCGTATTTTATTGATTTACCATTCAATACCCTCCCTTTTCTGGGGTGACGCTTTAACTGCATGTTTTTTAATCAATAGGATGCCTAATGCTGCATTGCATGAACGGATTCCTTTGCAAGTTATGTATCCTGATCGACCCTTGTTTCACGTCACCCCTCAAACCTTTGGTTGCATTGCCTGTCCATTTATTGGGACAGGGTCGGGATAAACTAACACCGAGAGTAATTAAGTATTTTTTTCTTGGGTATACCCGAGCACAGAAAGGGTATCGATGTTTTAA
Organism: Thalassia testudinum; assembly: GCA_037157565.1. Classification (NCBI taxonomy): domain Eukaryota; kingdom Viridiplantae; phylum Streptophyta; class Magnoliopsida; order Alismatales; family Hydrocharitaceae; genus Thalassia; species Thalassia testudinum. Next base: position 53,632,854 of record JAZHRO010000078.1, read on the forward strand.
TAAGCTTACTTCTCGACACTATGTTTCTGCGGGTGTTACATTTCATGAGGCAGTACTTTTTTTTTTCTACAACTGCAACTGAGGTGCCTTCAAAGGGTGATATGGTGCCTATGCCATACACCCCCATTCACTTTGGGTGTTTTCCTGAGATTCATGTTCCTACTACACACAACCACCACCTCATGCTATGCATCCCTTCCCCCGTCTGACTAAGCCACTTTAGGCATATGTGCACCCTTATACTACTTATTAAGGACCCCCACCCTTGCCTCCACCATCGGCTTCTTAGGTGAGTCCTTTAGACATTGACGTATATTTGCCATGTGATGGTTACAAGGACAGGACAAATGATATGGCAGGTAATGATCTTGGTCTTCCGATAGCTATTCAGAAGTGACCACGAACTTGCACCACTTATCCCACGGTTGGGGCACTTGCTACTGATAGCCTAGCTCCTGGACTTACTAGATTTACTTAGGCATTAGCTATTACGCAGATTCCAGCTACTTATTGTGAGACCATGTTTGATCCAAAATGGCGAGCAGCCATGGAGAATGAGATGGTCGCTCTTAGAGGTCATGGGACTTAGGAGCTCATTCCACTTCCTGATGGTGCTACACTTGTTGGCTATCGGTGGGTATTTATTGTGAAATTCAACCTACATGGCAGTGTTGCTAGGTACAGAGCACGCCTCATGGTAAAGGGGTTCACCCAGACTAATAGGGTGAACTTCTTTAACAGCTCACCAGTTGCCAGACTTCGCACAGTACGGTTGTTGGTTGCAGTGGCAGTTTAGTTAGATTGGCCCTTACATCAGCTGGATGTGAAGAATGCCTTCCTCTATGGTGATCTCCAAGAGGAAGTCTACATGCAGTAGCCACCTGGGTTTAAGACTATGGGAGAGTGTGTATGCCGACTACGGAAGGCTATCTGTGGTCTTAATAGGGCCCAAGAGCCTAGTTCGAGGGTTGTCACAGGTTGTAGAGGCAGCTGGATACAGAAGATCGATAGTTGATTTTTCTTTCTCAGGAGGACTGGACGAGGTACTGTGGTACTTATTTATATTGATGACTTAATTGTCATAGGGGATGATGAGCAGGGTGTTGCTGAGATTAAGCGCATCCAAGCAGAACAGTTTGTCATGGACTTAGGGGTTCTACGGTACTTTCTTGATATTGAGGTTGCTTACAGCAAAAAGTGTGTGGTTTTGTCTCAAAGGAAGTATGCTTTGGACATCGTACAGGAGGTTGGTATGCTTGAGGCCAAGGAGGCCAATATTCCTATGGACCCGAAGATGCCACTCTATGATGAGGATGCACAGGTGGTGGACAGCAAACAGTACAGACAGCTTGTGGATAAGCTGCTATACCTCACTATCACAAGGCCAGATATCTCCTTAGCAATTGGGAGACTAAGTCAGCTCATGGCCAAGCCAACACGTCAGCATTGGGATGCAGCATTGATGGTGTTTAGATACGTCAAGAAGGCTCTTAGGAAGGGTCTCTTCTTCTCCTATGGGTCTTCTATGACTTTGGTTGGCTACTCTGATGCGGACTACATCGGATGTTATGTGGATCGCAAATCCACTACCGGGTTCTACACCTTAGCAGAGAATTTGATCACATGGAGAAGTAAGAAACAAGGCACAGTTGTGAGATCCAGTGTCGAGTCTGAGTACAAAGCTATGGCTCGGTCAGATCCTTTTGCTCATTGACTTGCAAATACAGTTTTCTAGCCCTATGAAGATGCGATGTGATAATAGAGTAGCCACCATCATTGCCAATAACCTAGCATTTCACAAGAGGATGAAACATGTTAAGGTTGATTGTCACTACACCAGGGATATTATTCAGAAGGGGTTGCTATATACTACTCCAGTCACATCTAAGGATCAGATTGCAGATATTTTCACCAAGTCCTTAGCCAGATGTTTATTTGATTCATATGCATCCAAGCTGAGCATGATAAATATTTATACTCCAGCTTGAGAGGGAATGTTAGTATATATTATTATTTTTTATGTCTTTATTGTACGGGCTATCGGTGTTTAGTCCCTCAGGGATATTTCTGTACTTTTAACCCTCTGGTCTCTCTCTATATATAAGAAAGCCTAGGGTTTTCTATAGTGAATTAAGTCATTTCAACCAAGTAATAGTAGTGTGAATCACATGTCGTAGATATCTTTCCCAACGGGTTGGTAACACTATCTGCGTTGCTTGCCATGGTGCACGATTCGTATGGATCAGATACTACAACAACCAATACTCAATGCATAAGGGGCTCAACAAGAATCCACAAAACAAGAATCAGATCTAAACAAAATTGAGGCTTCAGATCATGTGAAGAAGATGGCCTACTTTAGAACTTGTACATACTACCAAGGCAAGAGCAAGCCTCAGCAACAGTACAAGCAGAGACCCTAGAGCAATAAGAGCAACCCTGCTAACCCTACAAGGTTGTAGGCAGCGACCCCATTGATGCTAGCGGTGCATTTGGCGACACCACTGGCGGTGCTAGCACCTGGTGCTGCTGGGAAGGTTAATGGTGCGGGTGACACTGTTGGCAGCGCTGTTGCGCTGCTGCTGCACCAAGAGAGACTGCTGCACCAGTGAAAGGAGAGAGGAGAATACGATGGGGGTGACGGAGGTTATGGAGGCTAGGTTTCTCGATGGGGTACCAAGCGCCAACCTAAAATCGCCACCCCGATACCATGTAAGAGGAAGAGTTGTCTTATTCCAAGAAACCCTAAGGCCTCTTATGTAGAGAGGTCCGTTGGGTAAAATACAGTCACCCATACATAATAAGAAAATGACAAAATAAGAAAATAAAGACAACTAATTAAACAACTCTTAACAGAGTGCTTTGGTGAAGATGTCTGCTGTAGGTTCTAACGGAGGGGGGTGGGATTTGCGTAAAATGAAATAATACAAAAATAAAAATAGGCAATTTCACAAAAAGAGCAATCTCACAAGTACACAAATATTTTTAGGTGGAAACCTAAACTCGGGTAAAAACCACCACCTAAGCTTTCGACTTAGGATTTCCCGATTGACCTAGTTGATCAAATCCACTATCCCAGTCACTTAAATGAGGGTGACTTAACCTCTTACAACCACGCTACTATGTAAGATGGTAGCGTTTCTCAAACCCCTCCTCTTCACGAGGAGTATTTTATCTCGCGATGGGGATAGAAATTCGCAATGTGAATACCTAATCAAAGATAATAATACACATATTCTATAAAGCCACAAAGTAATTAATAAACCTAGTTACTATAAGCAATAGAAACTTCCCTTTGATGGAAGTATATTAGCTAGTGATGCGAAGTACGTGATTCACGCAAGGCATGACGATGCTCTCGTATGCAACGGTGGGAGAGCGGGTGCACAATAAAGATAGTGCTCTCTAGTGTATGCTAGAAGATCTTGGAGAGCAACAACACTTATCTACTTAGTAATCTCTTCTTTGACACAAATGTGGTGGAAAGTGGTATCTCTTGGTGTGTCTAACAAAGGAAGAGTGACCCTCTATTTATAGAGGCCCTAAGAAGGGTTTAGAAGGCTTAGGAAGGCTTAAGTAGCCGTTGGAAACAAATCCAAGGCAAATCAGGCCAAAATCAGGGTCATTTATGATTCTGACAGGGTAATTAGACGTCTGGATCTAGTATCAGACGTCTAGGCCATCGTCTAATTTGAAGGTTGGATGTTTGCTCTAGAAGGGTGAAAGATCTGAACTGAGTTGGATCAAGACGGACGTCTAAGAATCACTTATAAGCCATCTGGGATACTAATCAAACATCTAATCCTAAGATGGTTTCCTTCCTATTTTCACAAGATCAAAATAAAGTTCTAGTGTTAAGTTGCATAGACGACAGGTTGGACGTCTGGAAATAAATTTGGACATCTGGAAATAGGATTCTCTGCGGGAATTGATTTCCCGAGGTTAAACGGCTATTAGGTCTGACAAAAGGTGATTTAGGTCAGATCTTAGCCTAACGTCTACTTATCAGATGTCTGAGATGCTCTACGGACGTCTAAAAGTAGATGTAAATCATATTAAGGGTTAATCCTCAAATATTAAGTTTGACAAGCCAACGGTCCTCTAGTTGGGCATCTAGTAAAGTCTTCAGACGTCTGGACTATGGGCTGGACGTCTGAAGGTGGCAGGCAAATAGTAGGTTTCCAACCTAAGTGTTTTGGATGTCTAGACAGAAGGTCAAACGTCTTAAAAGTTAAGATGAGATGTCTGATGTCCAGATTGGATGTTTAATCAGGCTGTCTGAAGCCTATTTTGATTTTCTGATTTATTTAAGAGTTTGTCTAAGTGTCCTAGGCTAGTGTATGTGTTCCTAGGACTACTGTTTGTTACTTTGGGCTCTTTAACAATTAATCTAAGCAAATTAAGAGCAAAGAACAAATAAAAGAGACAAAATATAAGAACAGAATAAACTTCTATCCTATTCTACATCTTCTTGCTACTTCAAGCTCTTGTTCCAAGCGAAGCTCCTTTTCCTCCATCAAGCTCCTCCAATCCGTCATGGATGCGAGCTAGAACTCTTTCACACTTGTATCCATTTGCATTTATCCTGAAACTCAAACTCAAATGTAAATGTTAAATAACAAGTATTTTGTTATCATCAAAATTAACGATTGTGGTACCTTTGCACCAACATCCACAACTTGACCTTCTATAAAGATGTATGGGATAGATATCTTCCTAGTCATCATAGTATATCAAATAAAATGGCAGTTGACCTCTATGTGCTTGATTCTCTTATAGAAATCAGTATGCAAAAGTGGTAGCTTTATATCACAGTACATAAGAATAGGTTCGGAGATAAGAACTCCAAAATCCTGTTAGATAGACTAGATCTAGAGTTAACTCACAGGTTGTATGTGCCATAGCTCTGTATTCTAACTGTTGAGAGAAATGTATAGTGGTTTAGTCCTACATAGTGTAGTAGGACTTTGTTGTGTGTGTGGTGGGTTATAAATAGGCGTGTACCCCTCACTTATTTCTTTGAGAAGAATAATAGAGAAACATGCCCTATCGGGGCTCTTCTCCTATGGTTTTCTCCTCGCTCTTCGTGAGTAGGGTTTCCACGTAAACTCAAGTGTTCTTTGATTGTCTTTATGCTTTGATTCGTTTCCGCTTGATTTATTTTATTCTTGTTTTATTTTATTCGACTTGGTATCAGCGCGGTTTTTTATCTTGGATTCTTTTGTTGTCTTAAGATTTATTGTTTGTCTTAAATTGATCTATGATCTCAAGAAAGGAGGAAAACCATCAAGCATTATTAGAGCGGTTTTAGATCTCTTGTGTTTCTGAGGTTGGGCATCGGCATTAAGTGGATCTGGGCTTGGAGGGCCCCTGGAGGTACTTGGAGCCCTTACAGAGCTGGGCGGCCATGAGCTTCTTATCATTGTTGTGGTTGTGCATCATAAGGAAGCGACATGAAATCAGATGTAACTGTTGGCATCAAGGCCAACATCGTTGGAGGTGGAACCGATCTCGCCATCACCAGAGGCACGGGCAACGATGGTTGATAGGAGTCAATCTCGACGAGGATGCGGGTGCCGTGGCCACTGTAGCGGACGAAGAGGGTGTCTTCGGGCTCCGTCGAGGACACGAGCCTCGGGCATCTACTTTTGCTTTAGTTCAAAGCGTCGCAGGTACTTCAGCAATATCAGTTAGATCCCAAGCCCCTACTTGGCTTGTGGATTAGGTGCCTCCTTTCACATAACTGGTGATACCACCTTGTTTTCTTCTCTACGAGCTCTTGCTATACCATTCCAAGTTAAGGTGGCAAATAGGGGTTTGTCACCAGTTACTAGCCTTGGGAACATCTCTATCTCTTCCACCTTACTTCTATCTAATGTTATGCATGCTCCCAAGTTTGCTCTTAACTTGATATTAATTAGTCAGGTTACGAAGGATTTACAGTGCAAGGCAGTGTTTCATGACCAATATTTCTTTTTGTGGGACCTTCAGACGATGAGGCAAATTGGTAGAAGACTTGAATAGAATGGTCTCTATTATCTCCATGTTCCACCTTCACCCAGTGTTGATGCTGTGTGTGTTACTACTACTCTCCAGTGGCATCTCTACCTGGTCATCCTAGCTTGCCTGTCCTTGGTCATTAATTTCCAGAGTTGTCCTTTCCTAAGTTTTTTAGGTGTGAAGCCTGTTGGGCAAACACAATAGGTCTTCTTTTCCGTCTCAAAATAAACAAACTGAGTTTGTATTTGATTTAATTCATGCTGATGTTTGGGGCCTGTGTAGGGTCAAGAGTATTAGAGGTTTTCAATACTTGTTCTTGTGAATGATTATACCAGTATCATGCTAGGTGTTTATGATGAAAGCGAAGTCCGAAGTTTTTTATCTTGTTAAAAATTTTGTTCAAGAAATAAAGACTCAATTTTCCACTACCATAAAAGTTTTCCGGGGTGATAATGGTTTGGAATTTGTGAATTCCAGGGTTATAAGTTTTTTCCAGCATTATAGTATTGTTCACCAAACTTCTTGCATTCATACTTCCTAACAAAATGGGGCAATTGAATGTACGCTTCGTCATTTGTTAAATGTACCTCTTATTATTTTGTTTTAGATGAATATTCCTTTATCTTTTTGGACTGATGCTGTTCTTACAACCACAGACTTGGTGAATCGTGTTTCTTCTGTTTTTAGGGGTAAAACTCTATACTCCCTTATGTTCCCTAGCAAGGAAATGTTTTCTATTACTCTGGTTGTTTTTGGCTGTGTTTTGTCCACTTATAAAACTTGGATAAGATTTCTCCTCGTTCCATGGAGTGTATTTTTCTGGGCTATTCTACAACCCACAAATGCTATGATCTCATGTCACAGAAGTTTTATGTTTCTGCTAATATTACCTTCTTTGAAGAGATTCCCTATTACCATAAACAAGGCGAGCAATCCATTTCTTCCCATCCAAGTGATGTTCCCCTTCCTAAGTTATCTGAGCCACCACATCCCACTGAGCCACCTTTATTGAGGACCAGTCAGCCTGATTCTAGTCCTTTCCCGTGTCATCCTAAGGTCCTTGATACAGACACTTTTCCTAAGCATTTTCAACATGGGGCTCTGGATGTTCCTCGAGTGGAGGAACCATTGTCTACCATTTCTGCTCAGTCTCCACCAGTTGCTGATGACTTGTCTAAGGACCAGGTATCTACAGCTACTGAGGATACTATCCTGGACCTTCCTATTGCACAAAGGAGAGCTCCACGATCTTGTGCTAAATACTCTGCATCTCACTTTATGTCAGGACGAAAGTTTTCTTTGCCTATTGACAACTTATAGGTACCACAGGACCATCACGAGGCCTTCCAAGATCCATCTTGGACCTTGGCTATGGAGGAGGAAATGGTGGCTTTGCAGTTCTGTGGCACGTGGGATCCAGTTGATCTACCCTCAGGTGCTACTGTTGTAAGGTGTAGATAGGTCTTCACTCTCAAATGTCATCCAGATGGCACTGTGGAAAGATACATGGCATGCCTGATTGCCAAAGGCTACACTTAGACCTTCATAATTGATTACTTTGAGACATTCTTCCCAGTGGCTCGCCTCAATTCGCTCAGAATATTACTTCCTCTTGCAATCAACAGCAGCTGGATTGTTCATCAGTTAGATATAAAAAATGTGTTTCTTTATGGAGACTTGGAGGGGGAAGTTTACATGTAGCAACCACCATGTCTTCCTACTCAACGGGAGTGTCAGAAGGTGTGCAAGCTAAAAAAAGTTATCTATGGACTGAAACAAAGTCTTAGAGCTTAGTTTGAGAGGTTCAATAGGGTAGTCGAAAAGTATGTCTTTTCTAGATCATCTGTTGATCACTCTGGCTTTACACTACATGGGAAGACTAGTTCAGTTATACTTATTATTTATGTTGATGATATACTACTAACTGGTAGTGACAGGTAAGGCATAGAAGAAACAAAGGAGCTGCTACAGTCAATTTGTGACCAACGATCTAAGCCCTATCAACTATTTCCTTGGTATTGAGGTGCAGCACATTGGAGGAGGACTTATGCTATATTAGCGCAAATATGTTCTTGACATGTTAAGACACTGGTATGCTGGGGTGCAAACCAACGTAGATGATAATGGTCTCCTACTGCAGGACGTTACTAGATACCATGCAATGGTTGGTAAGTTATTGTATCTAATAGTTACTCGACTTGACATTGCCTTTGCAGTTGGGAAGTTGAGCCAGTTCATGCAGTCACCAAGGGAAGTCCATTGGGATGGAGTTTGCCAAATTCTTAGATACTTTAAAAGTGCACCTAGGAAAAGACTTTCAAAAATAATAGGCACTTGGATGCATGTAGCTATTTAGATGTAGATTATGTTGTAGCACATAACGATCGGAGGTCCACTACAGTATACTTTACATTTGTTAGAGGTAATCTGGTTACGTGGAGAAGCAAAAAGCAGGCAGTTGTCTCTAGGTCAAGTGTTGAATCTGAATACAGGGCCATGGCTTAGACCACTTGTGAGCTACTCTAGGTCCGATCTATCTTAGAGGGGTTGGAGTACATGTCTCTGGCCCTATTCCTATGCATTGTGACAACAAGGCTACCACTTTCATTGCAAATAATCATGTCTTCCATGAGATAACCAAACATATTGAAGTTGATTGTCACTTCATCAGGGAGGCCATTACAGCAAAGAAGATTCCTACACCCTACATATGCATTGAAGACCAACTTGCAAACATCTTCACTAAAGCACTTCCCCATAAACGACTGCACAACATTTGTTCCAAGCTGAGCATGTTCGATGCTTATGCTCCAACTTGAGGAGTGTTGAGCTATGTATTTGAGTTCTGTATTAGGACTCTTTTGTTTTATTTTATTATAAAAGGGTGTACTTGTAATTTCTTCTCCGGTGCCTCTCTATAGTCTAAAATAAACTAATGCATTTCGGTCTTAACAAGTACCTCTATCAATGTGATGTACTGAAATACCTAGGAAGCAATTGATCACCCCAAGATCCTTAGTGACAAATTGCGTATGCAGGTAGTAGACTCGATACCATCCCTGTCGCTCTTTGTAAGCACAATATTATCTACATAGACAATTGAACCAATTGATTTAGTAAATCTAAATTGCTAAATAGCTTTACTAAATCTCTTGAAGCACGCATTAGGGCTCTACCTCAATCCATATATGGCATTGTTTAATTTGCACACCTTCTAACACTCCCCCCAAATACCACACCCAGGAGGTTGTTATATGTGGACTTCTTCATAAAGATTCTCATAGAGAAAAGCATTTTTTATGTCAAGTTGAAAGACAAGCCAGTCGAGGTTAACAACCAAAGAGAGTAGAATCCTAACAGAATTCAGTCTTGCCATCGGTGAGGTCTCAAAGTAATCAACCTTAAAGGTCTGAGTGTACCCCTTTGCCACAAGTCAGCTCTTGAATCTGCCAACTAAGCCATCAGGGAGGTATCTAAGGGTAAACAGTCACCTACACCCTACAACTGTAGCACTTGGGGTAGGTCAATTAGATCCCATGTACCACGAGATTGGAGAGCATCTGTCTTCTCCTGCATTATTACTATCCACATAGGATCTCGTAATGCCTTAATGTAATTGCGTGGAACCTGGTGCTATCCACAACAAGAGAGAACAAACGAGCAGTAGCAAGCAATTTAGTAAAAGACATGTTGTGAAAGAGAATAGCAGGCATAGGATTGTTGGGCATTTCGATGGATAATAGGAAGGTCCAGGTCGGATCCCTCTATAGAATGTATTACCTAATCTTCATTGGATTAAGTACGACTAGCAGAGGCAGGAGCAGGGATGGTAGACAGTGATTCCATACTAGGTAGAGGAGGACCACGTCGATGGTTGGTCTTAGGGTAGAAGGGTGGTGGTGATGAAGGCACAGGTGACTAAAGTGGCTTAGAAAGACCTGGTATTGACGTATGCGGTGGATAGGATGGCTCAGAGGACCTTGGAGGCGATGTAGATGACACAGGTAGAGGGATATCCTGCAACAGTGGAGGATGGGAGCTATTTTCTTTTGGTTGATAATAAGAAACCTCTTCAAAGAATGATACATCAACACTGACATAGAACTTATGAGCTACAAGGTCATAGCAGTGATTCCTTTTGGGTACAAGAGTATCTCAAAAAAACGCACCTAGCAAATCGAGGCACCAACTTGCCCACCTTGTAAAGGTGGACAAAATAGACATAGCCAAACATAGCAGGGGTAAGAGAAAAAGCCTCTCGGCCTGGAAACAACGTAGAATAGGGTATCTTTCCTTTCAAAATAGACAAAACACCCTATTTATAAGAAAGGCAATAGTAAGGACAACATCAAACTAGAATTGCGCAGGAATATGCATCTAGCACATCATAGTTCTGACCACATCAAGAAGGTCCTTAAGTTTACGTTCAACCACTCCATTTTGTTGAGAAGTGCGAACACAAAAAGTCTGGTGAATGACACCCAAGGAAGCAAAAAAATCAACCATTGTAACCGTCGACCCCTCCTTGTCGTTGTCGGCCCCTTCTTGCCATTCTCCAGCCCCTCTGATCGGCAGCAAGGCCTAGCATCACCAGCTGCAGTCGGGCGTTGCACCAACCTCTTTGGTCACGTCGTCACCCTTCCTGGTGGCGATCTGACCGCCTGAGGGTGTTGCGTCGTCGCACCCTTCTCTATGATGGCTTGAGAGGAGCAATGCCGCCCACTTCTTGCCTGCCACCAGTCAGAACAGCGTCTTCGCCGCCTCTTCCGTTGTCTGCCTCGCGACTCTCGTGAGGAGCAGTTGCTAGGAGGCGCCTCCTCTTCTTTCTTCTCCAACCGAGCAGAGGTTAGGAAGAAGAAACAACCCCTTTGGGGTTTTATCTAGCCCCAAAGGTGGTTGTTATGGTCTGAACGCGTTTCCATTCTCAGATCTTTAACGATTTCAGATCGACATATGGTCTGATTTTCTGCTACAATATCTCCTCTTTGGTGTTTCCCACATGTCGTGTGATATGGAAGATAAGAAGAGTTCCCCGAGTGACTTGTGTGGGAAGATATCTACCCCAAGCACATCTTTTATTCAATGAACCTTTATCAAGTTGAATAGAACCAACTTTCTCCTCTGGTTTACCTTGTTTTCCTGATTTGTGAGATCACACCGGAAGAAATATATTTTGACGCAAGATGAACCGATTGTGAAGTCTATTGACTGGGAGGCAGACAATGATTGGGTGGAAACTTACATGTTGAACAATATCAAGAAGCCTATTGCAAAGCAAGCTATGCCATGCGTCTGCGAAGAAGATGTGGGAGGTTCTTCATGAAATACATCCTCATAAGAGCATCAGCTACCTCTACAGGGTAATTGAGGAGTTACATTCTTTTCGGAAGGGAACTATGTCCCTTGCCGAATATTATGGTTCTATGAAGAACCTTTGGGATGAGCAGGATACTTATCAGCTGATCTTCACAGATGTCATTGTTATTGTAAAGTAATGCAAGGCCTTTCGCTCTGTTTAGTTGCTTACAAGTCTTAGTCTTGAGTTCAAGTCTGTTAAGGATCAGGTTATAACTCTTGAGGAGATCCTTACACCTGCACAAATCTATGCTCACCTGTCCAAACTTGAGATATCTGACCCTATCCCAATTTATGATTCCTCTGCCATAGCAGCGGTTAGCCGTTTATTGGAACCTCAAGAGGCAGGGGGAGAGGACGTGGAGTGAGAGCAGGAGGTCATGGCAAACGACATGGTTTGTTCTGTGACCATTGCCACAAAGGCAAATCACACAGTTGACAGGTGTTGGATAAAGCACGGGTTTCCTCAGGGCCATCAGGCCAATCAGGTTACTTATGATGATGCTGAGAGTCAACACTATCAGGAGGAAGAGCAAGTCAGTCCTCATATCACTATTTTCAAGAAAGAATATGACAGACTTGTGTCTATCCAGACTACTTCCATTGCAGGTGCTTCTGTGACTCAGAAGACAGGTACTGCTCCTAGCGCTAGAGGTGTTCGTAAGCCATCTTGGCTTACAAACTCAGGTGCATCCTCCCACATCATAGGAGATGTTACCCTTTTTTCATCTCTTAGACCATTGACTACTCTAGTAAATGTCAAAAGTAGCTAATGGTGCCTTGTCCTTGTGACAGGCTTGGGTGACATTTCTCTGTCCACTACTTTACCTCTTTCTAATGTCATGCATGCGCCCAAATTTGCTTTGAATTTAATGTCTATGAGTCAAATAGCTAAAGCATTAAATTGTAGAGCAGTGTTTCATGACCATTTTTCTTTCTTATCGGACCTCCTGACGATGAAGCAGATTAGTGGACTTGAGCAGGATGGCCTCTACTATATTGACCTCTCAGTAGAAAATCATTCCATAGCTGCTATTTTTGCCACTTCTGCTTTACGGTGCCATTTGAGATTGGGACATCCTAGTGTTTCCATTTTTCGTCATCAGTTTTTGATATGCAGTTTCCAGATTCCTTTGCTTGCGATGCTTGTCAGCTTGGCAAGCATCACAGAATTTCCTTTCCCAGTAGTAATAAAAAAGTTGACTTTGTTTTCTCTCTTATTCATGCTAATTTATGGGGCCCATGTCGGGTCAAGAGTCTTAGGGATTTTCGGTATTTTCTTGTTCTTGTGGATGATTATACATGTGTTGGGTTTTTATGATAAAAGAAAAATCCGAAACTCCTGTACTGATTAAAAAGTTTGTGAAGGAAATAAAGACTCAGTTCTCTACTATTATTCGCATGTTTTGGACAGATAATGGGCTTGAGTTTGTGAATTCTACTCGCTTAGTTTTTTCAATCTCTTGGTATTATACATCAGACATCTTGTGTTCATACATCCCAACAGAATGGGGTAGTTAAACGTTAGCTGAGATAGACACCTCCTTGATGTTACCTACATAGTTATGTTTCAGATGCATGTTCCGACCACTTTCTGGCAAGGTTCGAAATGTCAATTTCGACACCGTGCCGATGAAAGTTTAAGTGTGCATTTCGTGGGCATGCCAAAGGCATGTCATGGAAATACCTATTTTTCGATAGCCATGCCGATGGGTATGCCGAGTGCACGTCATGGGAATGCCGAGGGCATGCCGACAAAAAATCACATAAATACTCAAAATGATGTTAAAATACTCAAATTTTTTGTGTATAAAATCACATAAATACTCAAAATGGTGTCAAAATATCCAAATTTTGTGCGTGTCTGTGGGTTCCCTCCCATCCCAAACAGCCTCCCTTCCCTGTCAGCCCTAATTCAGATTCCCTCCGAAACACCCATTTCGAATTTCAAACTTCCCGCCTGTTGCTTCCCTGAGTTCCCTCCAAACAGCAGATCCATAGTGGCATGTGTCGACATGCCGGCCATACCGTCAGTATGCCGCCGAAATGGCTGGCATGCCACCGGCATCCCCGCATTTCGACACCGACTGCATATCGGCAAGGTCCATTTCCAGAACTACCCTTGCTAACGGCATGGCATGCTATCGGCATTTAAAACACTGCTTTCTGGGCAGATGTCTTTACTGCTGCTTCTTTGATTAATCAGGTATCTGTTCTTAGTGGGAAGGTCCCTTATTCTATGTTTCTTGATCAAGAGTTTTTTTCTCTTCCTCTAAAAGTGTTTAGATGTATTTGCTTTGTTCACTTATTTAAAGTGGACAAGCTTTCTCCTAGATCGGTTAAATGCATTTTGTAGGTTAATCTAGAAACCAAAAGAGGTATAGATGTTTTGATCCTCTGTCACATCAATTTTATGTTAGTAAGTATGTGACTTTCTTTGAGGACATGCCTTATTATTTTGCTACAGGAAAGTCTCCCAGTGTCTCGTAGGATGTTTCATTGCCTATGCCTACTACTACACCTCCAGGTCCTTCTAAGCCATCGCCACCTCATGTCCCTCCTATTGCCTATCCTAGACATTCTGAGGTGCTCACTATAGATACATTCCCCTAGCACTTTCAACGTAGACCTCCTTCACCACTCTACAGGCTGAGGAACTACTTTCTACTATTCCTACTCGATCCTTTGCTGATAATGTTTATTTAAATGTAGGTCTAGACTCTACACCACCTGAGGTACCTAATGTGGATCTTCCTCTTGCTTAGAGGAAGCCACAACAATCTTGTGTTAAATATTGTGTTTCCAATTATGTATCACTTAATCACTTACCTAGAGCAAGGAGGCTTTTATCTCTTGCAATTGATAGCGGAAATATTCCTAGAAATCATGTTGAAGCTTCTCAGGACCCTTCCTGGACCTTGGTCATGGAGGAGATGCCTGCTCTTCAGTCAAAGGATACCTGGGAACTTGTTGACCTACCCCCTAGTGCTATTGTTGTGGGGTGTAGGTCGGTGTTCACCTTGAAATGCCGCCAAGATGGTACAGTGGAAAGATACAAAGCACGCCTGGTCGGTAAAGGTTACACACAAACCTTTAGAGTTTACTATTTTGAGACATTTTCTCCATTAACCAGACCCAATTTAGTGAGGATACTTCTTTCTATGGCAATCAACAATGGCTGGTCAGTTTCATTGCTTGATATTAAAAATGTTTTCCTCTATGGTGATTTAGAGGAAGAGATTTACATGCAACAACCCCTTGGTTTCATGGTTGAGGGGGAGTGTCAGAAAGTCAACAGATTAAAGAAGGCAATTTATGGCCTTAAGTAAAGCCCTAGGGCCTGGTTTGAGAGATTCAGTAAAGTTGTGCAAGAGTTTGGCTTTACTAAATCCACTGCTGATCATTCAATTTTTACTATGCGTAGAACTAATGGATCTATTATTATGATTGTGTATGTAGATGATATACTACTCACTGAAAGTGATGCAACAAGGATAGAGGCTACCAAAAAGTTCTTGCATTCTCAGTTTGTTACTAAAGATCTGGGAATGATAAATTATTTTTTTGGGCATTAAGGTGCAGCATGTTGATGGTGGGCTAGTTCTATCATAGAGAAGATATGCTCTGGACATGCTAAAAGAGACAGGGATGCTGGGTTGCAAGCTTGCCAGCATTCCTATGGACCCTTCTTTGTCACTTGCAGATTCTAGGTGTCCATTGCTTGAAGATGTCACCAGTATCGTGCTATGGTGGGAAAACTATTATATATGACTGTCACGAGGCCTAACACTTGTTTTGTTGTGGGGAGACTGAGCCAGTTCATGCGGTCTCTTAAAGTACACTGGGATGATGTGTGTCAAGTATTAAGATAAGTCAAGCAAGCTCCTGGTAAGGGGCTATCATTTATGAAGCATGGTCATCTAAATGATGTCTAGGGGTATTCAGATGAAGATTATGCAGGGGCAGATGAAGACAGAAGATCTACTACTGGCTTTGTACCTATGTAGGTGGCAACTTAGTCACTTGGAGAAGTAAGAAGCAAAATGCTGTCTCCAAATCTAGTGCAGAATCAAAGTATAGGGCTATGGCTCATACTACTTGTGAGCTCTAATGGGTGAGATCTATTTTGTGTGATTTGAGTGTCTGTTTCTAGTCCTACTACCATGTATTGTGATAACAAGACAGTTGCATTCATTATCAATAATCCGGCCATTAAAGCATATAGATGTTGATTGTCATTTTATCAAAAATGTTATTACTTCTGGGAAGATCACAACATCTTATATTGCCACTGAAGATCAGGTTGCATATGCCTTCACCAAAGCACTCTCCAAAAAGCGTTTAGAGTTGTTATGTACCAAGTTGAGCATGTTTAATATTTGTTGAATCGAAAAACGATGCATTAACCTTCAAATGAAACCCTCGTCCTCTTTTATACAAAAGAGAAATGGGCAAATTCCATAAATATCCCCTAAAGATAAAAGAAATAACAAATACTCTCTTACAACTCAACACTCCCCCTCAAGTTGAGGTGTATATGTCAATGAGTATACGCCCTAACTTGTTGCTTAAAAAATCATGGCACTTCTTCTTCAGAGGTTTGGTGAGAATGTCAGCAATCTATAGCTCAGAAAATATGTAAAGGGTACTTATCTTGCCTTCTAAAATTGCATCCCGTATAAAATGACAATTAACCTCAATATATTTCATCCTCTCATAGAAGACTAGATTGGAGGCAATATATGCAACAAACTTATTATCACAGTAGAGTGGAACAGGGATATCAACTGGCACCCATAAATCTCATAGGAAACCAACCATCCACATGAGCTGACACGCAACTTGAGCCATGGACCTGTATTCTACCTCTGCACTAAAGTGGGCAACCGCACTCTGTTTCTTGTTCCTCCATGAAACTAGATTTCCTCCCAGATAGATAGCAAAACTTGACGTAGATCGTTTGTCCTCAATTAACCCTACATGATCTTCATCTGAATATGCCATAAGATCAACAAAGCCACTCGTACTGTAATACAAACCGAACTCTGGAGTGTCCTTCAGGTATCTCAAGATGAGACACACATCATGCCAATGACTGTATCTGGGACTCTGCATAAACTAACTGGCGTGACTGACTGCAAAACTGATGTTTGGTCATGTAATAGTCAGATATAACAAAGGCCAACTATTATGAAGGATCTGGGCCAACTTAGATACTTCCTGGGGATCGAGGTAGCTAGGAGCAGAGATGGGATTGTTCTCTCTTAACGCAAATATGCGTTGGATGTTCTTTAGGAGACAGGTATGCTAGAGTCCAAGTCAGCCAACATTCCTTTGGATTCCAAGGCACATCTTCATGAAAAGGCAGAGGTAGCTGATAATAGATCATACAGATAGTTGGTTAGCAAGCTACTCTATCTGATCATTACATAACCCGATATTGCATTTGTTGTAGGCAAGCTCGTACAGTTCATGTATAGGCCAACCAAGCAGCATTCACAGGCTTAGGTATTTGAAGAAAGCATCTGGACGTGGTATTCTCTTTCAGGTTGGGGCTCCTATGACTATGGTGGGATACTCAGATGCAGATTATACAGGGTGTGTTGCAGATAGGAAGTCTACTACAGGCTTTTGTACTTTTGTTGCAGGTAATTTAGTTACCTAGAGGAGTAAAAATCAGGATGTGATCTCTTGTTCTAGTGCTGAGTCAGAATATAAGGCCATGGCCCAAACTACTACTGAGATGGTTTGGATTAGATTCTTGTTGTAGGATCTGATGTTCATATTGAGGAGTTCATGGAAATAAGATGTGACAATAGGGTTGCCATGTATATTGCTAACAATTCCATATTCCCTTAGTGTACCAAGCATGTGAAGTTGACTGCCACTATACTAGAAATTTGATCCAACGTGGGGTGTTGTGCACAACATATGTTGCTTTAAAGGACCAAACATCTTCACGAAGCCCTTATCACGTGGAGCATTTGATACATGTTATTCCAAGCTGAACGTGATTAACATCTATACTCCAACTTGAGGGGGAGTGTTGACATATCCCTATTATGTTGGTCCTTATGGTCTTCCTTGTTATTTCTTTTTTTATTGTTTCCCTATATGATGGTTACCTTAGTTGTGGCTCCTTTTATGTCAATTGCCTTTATAGCGGTTGCCTTAGTTGTGATCTCTTGTATGGCAATTGCATTTATAACAATTGCTTTATCTGCCTCCCTTTTCCTTGTGGAACACTCTATTTCACCTTTATATATTGAGAGATTGGACAACGAAATAAGACAACTCACTCATTTCTTCTCACTATTTTATTAAAGTTGAGTCAGTTTATTTCTTATTTGGTAAATTGCTATTTCCGATTTTGATTACTATGTAATTGTTTGTAATTTGACTCTATACAAAGATGTCAGGGAAGTTCATTTTCAATGGGACTACTCTTTATTCTGTCCACACTATATGTTGAGGGTAAAAGGAAAATAGCATACGGAGCTCAAAACTTTTCGGATAGTCACCACCTTTGGATGATGGTCCTCTACTACGGCCGGAAAAAAAGTGACCAAAGCTGAAGCATAAGAAAAATATGAGGTACTCTGGTAGCTTTATTACCAGCCAAATTGACACACGTGCACTGGGTACTGTTATGACATCTAAGATTGTTCTTCTATGTAGTATGCACAAGATTGTTTTTTTCTATGCAGTATGTCCAACCCATGTCACCACTCCCGCATCTACATCCACAACGGCTGTCATTATGTAATAGCTCACTAATCATTATCACGAGACAAAAACAGATTCCCAGTCTTTAGATTTCCTTGTCTTGGTGCCATAGCATAACAATCATGAAGATTATCAACATATCATGGCTTTTGGCAATATGTATTCCTTCACGAGTTGGCAAAACTACTATGATTGTATCGTGTCACAACAGCTTTGACAGGATAGAAGAGAGGGCTTTTACAAAGTTTGCAATTTGCATAATTTTTATCGTAATTTTCTACTCAAAAAAGGTTATGGCAAATTTAGTGATTGGGACTTGGTAGATATGCTTCGATGTCTTCTAGTATGGCATACTTGCTGTTTGCATCATCAATAATGTATTTCTGATGTATGTAAACATGCCAAATTTGGCCCTCCAACCCCCACCCCCAACACATTCACACACAAAAAAGCGACAAATGTATGACTAGATCTGTACATTTTGCATTTAGTAATTATTTGAATGATGACAAACTTGAGAAGTTCACCACTTTTTGGGATTTTCCCTGACATATGTTATTAGCATGCCCCTTTTTTTCTGACTCTGCGAATGACATCTGCATGGGTGCTTAAAATCTTGGTAAGAAAAGGCTGCATGTGTCTTCTCTCACAGTATGTGTTGGTTATGCTTTGTGGTACGGGTATGTTAAGGTGCAAAACTGCCTAAAATTCCTATGGATTCCCTAGGAGCATATGGATGGATGCTTGATAGTGTTGATATTTCTAACAATTAAGATGTAACAAAGGCTTGTAGGACAGCTCTTCTTTTTTTCCGTATTAATCATCCTGATATTTGATACCTACTTGGGTGTGTCAGCCAATTCAAGGACAAGCGTAAATGGTTGCCAGGGTGGGTGCAGTTTGTCATTTCTTGAGGAAATTGTAAACACGTTCTGAGAGGGGAGTATGAGGTAGTGGACATTTGAAGGTCCATGGCTTCTATCAGTTCTATGTTTATATTTTGGAGAAACATTTTAGGTCATGCAGTCTCAAATTGATTAATATAACCCTGTTGGGCATAGCTTGATTGTCTGATAGGTGTGTTGCATTCCACCTGTGAGCTTGTGTAGCTGGAGGCCCTGTCTGGGTTTTCATGCTAAGTTGTGCATCCTAATCCCACTAGCTACTACCTTTTTTATAAGGTGAAAACACACGTCCTTTTAAAAGAATAGGAGCTTGTAGTAATGTTTCCAGAAGTACCCCTTAGCAGTTAGTAAGAATGATTATCTATATCCTCCAACTTGATGCGGAGAGGTGGTGTAGATGTTTTAGAATCTTGTAAAGATTATATCATTTTATCTTTCTTATTGACCTACATATTTGGGTTCACATTTCTAATATGTATCTTTTAATTGAAGAAAATACTTAACCTTGTCCATATTGAAAGTAATCAAGTGGGAATTTTAGAGTTGTTCAATTGAAAATTAGTTGTAGACAGTATCTCAGCATTTTGTTTCTTACTTGGCAGGTGAAATCCCTTTCTATTCCAAAACTGCCCCAACATAAAGAGTTGCTAGCTTCTCTAAGCCCATATCATGAAACATTGGTAGGAGAAAGTTATTTAGCCCAAAGAAGGCCTGTTTATGAATACACCGATGCTCAGGTAGGATTTTAGTTTTTAGCAATAAGACACATTGAAATCTAGATTTGATTAGTTTTTATCTCATTGACAATTTCATCTGAGTTTTATTTTTCATAAGTGAATTGCTAGTGCCACTTCTATATTCACGAGGAAAAAGAAGTCTTAAAATTTTCTTTATAAAGACATCGTCCAAGTGGAGGAGAATGGGTTGGAGGAGCAAGGGTGGGGGTGATGGGGGTGGTGCTCCTGGGATTTCCTTCAGGGCCTACACTCATGAGATTGTCTACTTCAAGTGTCATGGGAGGGGGCATTTCGCACGGGATTGTCGTAATCTTGTCGTGTGCCTCTTTTGTATGGGGTTCAGTCATAAGAGGAGATCGTGTCCCAAGTTGAGATTGGAACCACAAGTGCAGCTACCTTCACCGCCATTGCCTCCACCTACCATGGAGGTAGAGGTGTCGTGATCACCTATGGTGGGGGTCATTGATTCAGTGCTTCGATTCACTCTGCTGGGAGTTTGCTCACACGAGGTTTTGGATCATCATAAGGTACGTGCAGTGTTGTCAAAGATGGGCTTGTCGTTGGCACAGTGGAAGGTCTCTTTGATCTCGAAAATGCTATTAGATTTATTGAAGTGGATTTGGATCATATATGCTTTATGGAACATGGTTTGGGAGATTTATTTGTTAGGTGGCAGCCCCCTTGCTGTTACGATGGAGAGGGTGCCGCAACGACAATCTATTGGATTTAAAGTGGTTGGTGTCCCTATTCATATGTGTACTTTAGAGGTCATTGAGGAGGTTTTCAGGCCCTTTACTCGTGTGAGGTGTGACGGTGTTGGGGTTTGCAAAGGTGAAGCTTCAATGATGTTGGTGGAGGCCGAGTTGGGGATTGGTCGTAGGGCTTCAAAGAAGTTGATCCTGTGGCATGGGGGGTTGGCATGGATGATTAAAGTGGACTTTTTCCTGTTGTTGGGCCTCAAAGGTCATTTATGGAGGTGGTGGCTAGAGCGAGCACGAGGAGATCAATGCGAGGACCAGAGTGCCGCTAGGTCAACCATGAATGGAGGTCAGTGGCAGTAGTTGTTTCGAATTTTGAACCAAGAAAGGTTGTCATTTCAAATCCTATTTTTGGGGAGAAATCTACTAATTCAAATCCCGTTTTTTTTTTTTTTTAATTGGGGGGGGGGGGGGGGGGGGGGGGGGGTTGTTGATTTTCGAAATTTGGGAAAACAAACACCTTTGATTGTGGTGCCAACCAAGGGCTGACGATGCAGCTTCCAGAGGGGCTTTACTTTTGTGGAAAGAGATGGGTCTAATTGCATTCAACAGGTAGCTGCTGGACCCATTTATGGGTCCAGGCGTGGTGAGTCACTTTCCATATTTGCTAATGGGCCAAGGGAGTCTGTTGTAGGACTCCTCTCTTGTCATTTTATTTTTGTCTAGTATTTACCCACACCTCTTCTTATATTAAGAGGTGTAGGGCTCTTTTGGTTGAATAAGACAAACTATTGTTCCCTACCTGGTATTAGAGCACCAATCCTAGACCAAGGCCCTGGTATCCCACCCAAGTAGGCCTCCGAAACCCTAACCAGCCAAACCCCTCCCCTTCCCCACATCGTACAGCCACCGTCGCTGGTTGCTGCTGTTGTCGATCACCGCTAGAGACTACAACAGTCTTTCCAGTGGCGGTAGCTATTGCTGCCCCATCCCACTAGTCGCTTCCTCCTCAAAAACCATAAGAAAAGCTTAATCTTAAGCGGAACCTTGCTGGACCAAATAAGTTTTGAATCACCAGTTACCACCAAATCTGAGTTTGGACCTTCTGCAGTTAGAAGATTATATGCTTTGTTTACTGTAAACTCCCCATCCCTCCACAAAAATGAATCTTCTTTTGTTGAATCCAGAGAAACGTCCTTAAGAGTGTTTGCTAGTTGCTGAAATTCCTCAAAAGTTGCCTCAGATAAGCCTTCAGTCAATCTGAAATCCCACGTTCCATCTATTTCATCCCACACCTTACCAACCAGCACCTCCCTATTCATTGTTTGATGGAAGAGACGCTGGAACAAATCTAAAAAGCTTCCAAATTCTAACCAATTATGTGTCCAGAATTTAAAAGATAACCCATTACCTAGACTAGGCGAAAATTGATCTGCATATTCATTCACCAATTGGCCCACCGAACTCCAAAACACTGGGACACCTCTCCTATGCACCCCTGACCCCTGAATCAAGTCCACCATACTACCATATGAATCCTTCACAACAGAGGTGTCTAATGATTTTTCCTCCGACATTAGTCTTACCACCCACTTTAAAAGAAGAGCACTGCTAAACCCTTTCAACTTACGAACGCCCATACCACCAGATTTCTTAGGCTTACATATCTCATCCCATGGAACGAGTTGAACAAATCTTCCCATGAAGTCAAGTCCTTTCTAGAAGAACTTCTTTCTGATCATATCCATCTGCTTGACAATCTTCTTGGGCAGTGAGTACACAGAGAAAAAGAACACGGCCAAAGAGGATAGGACTAATTTCAAGAGAATCAGCCTTCCCCCACGCGATAGCAGTCTTCCACTCCAAGATGATAAGCGACTAGAAAACCGCTCAAGCAGCTGCTTCCAATCCGAAACACCCAATCTTTTACCTTGCAAAGGAAAGCCTAGATAAACAATTGGGAGATACACCACCGAGGTTTCAGTTGAAGGAAATGAACATCCTTACTTTACCAAGAAGTCCTTACACCTTTATATTGTGAGAGAAAAGTTATATCATAAATCCACTATTAAAATAAAAATAACAAAACATCCCTTATAACAGAAACATAACTCAAACACTCCTCCTCAAGTTGGAGCATCTATATCCATCATGCTCAGCTTGTTTCTACACTTCTCAAACTGGGGGTGAGACAACGGCTTGGTAAACATGTCAGTAGTCTGGTCTGAGGAGGCAAGACAAGTAGTACGAAGTAGACCCTGTTGAATCAAACTCCTGGTGTAAGGACAATCCACTTCTACATATTTTGTTCTCTCATGGAACATAAGATTGTTTGCAATGTAAGTGGCAGCTCGATTGTCACAATGAATCTCCATAGGTTCCTGAACATTAACATGAAGATCTTGTAACAGAGATCTGATCCATATTATCTCAGCTGCAGTATGTGCCATGGTCTTGTATTCAGACTCAGCACTAAAGCATGAAACAACACTTTATTTCTTACTCCTCCAAGTTACCAAGTTCCCAGTAACAAAGGCACAGAAACCAGTAGTAGATCGCCTGTCACCAACATCACCTGCATAATCTACATCTGAGTATGCAACAAAAGACATAGGTGCCTTTCTCTGAAAAAGAATGCCTCTACCTGGACATCCCTTGATATACCTCAACACCTGCATCACAACCTGCCAATGAACCTCAGTGGCTTATCTAAGAATTGACTCAGCTTACCCACGGCAAGGCTAATATCTGGCCTAGTGATAAATATAACAGCTTCCCCACCAGCTGTCGATATACTTTCTTGTCTTTTAGCTTTACATTATCCTCAAAAAGATGAATTTTAGGATCCATAGGAATATTTGCATCTTTGGATCCTAGCATGCATGTCTCCTGAAGAATATCAAGGGCATATTTCCTCTGCGACATAATTGTCCCTTCTTTACTTGTAGCAAACTCAATGGCTAAAAAATATTTCAGCTTCCCAAGATCTTTCATGGCAAACTGGTGTGCCAAGTACTTCATCTGAGATATACCCTCTGTATCATCACCTGTAAGAATAAGATCGTCCACATACACAAGTAAAGTCGTACCCCTACTGGTCTTTCTCACAAATAGTGAATGATCCGATGAAGATCTCTTCATCCCAATAACAAACAATGCCTCAAACAGGTGCTAGAACCAGGCTCGAGGGCTCTGCTTAAGACCATAAATAGCCCTACGAAGCCTGCATACATACTCCCCCTGAACCTCAAAGCCAAGTGGTTACTGCATATATATCTCTTCCTCCAAGTCTCCGTACAGAAATGCATTTTTGACATCCAACTGATGTAATTGCCATCCATAATGAGCTGCAACAGAGATAAGGATGCGAACAGTCGAGAGTCGTGCAACAGGGGAGAACGTATCAAAGAAATCTACCCCATAGTCTAGGTGAATCCTTTGGCTATTATGCGGGCCTTATACCTTGAAATTGACCTATCCGAGTTGTATTTCAAGGCAAAGACCCATCTGACTCCAACAAGGTGCACGCCAGATGATAAAGGTGACAGCTCCCAGGTACCTCTAGTAGTAAATGCAGACATCTCCTCCTCCATAGCTACCTTCCAGTGTCGATGTAGTAAAGCCTGTTGGTACGAGGTAGGTAACTCAACACTGGATACAGTAGTTGTGAATGCATGAAACTACAAACTTAGAGAATCAGCAGAAACAACACTCCCAGCAACACGATACTGGACACAAGATCGTAGAGCCTTCCTGATAGCAATAGGAATATCCTTATCAGTACTCATGGAATCAAGACTTGGAGAATCATCCACAGGTGACAAACTCTCACCCTTTACATCTCCTGACATTGTATCTAAAGAAGCCTCCTGAGTAGAAACTGCCTCTAGGTTATTAACACTAACCTGAGGAGTTTGTGGAATAGATGGAAGGAGCTTTGTCCTATACACAACTGGCAACTGACAAGTTTAACCCTTGAAGGTCCCTTCATCCACCGGTACTGGCCTGAATGTGCTGGTAGGTGGCTCAATAGTCTGAGAAGGATTACTAATATCTGTGAATATACCAAATGGTATAAGAGCAACTGGTATAGGCACACACTCCGGCACACTCTGCACCTGCCTTGCAGCAACTAGTAAAATAAGGCATAGCTTCATGAAAGGTGACATCTACACTAATATAATGTCTCTGGTGTAGGGGATCAAAACACCGATACCCCTTCTAAGTACAAGAGTAGCCAAGAAACACACACTTGACTGCTCTAGGTGCTAATTTATCGCGTCTAGGTCCAAGGAGATGTACAAAAGCTACACACCCAAATGTCTTCGGTGGAAGATCAAACAGCTCATCATTTGGATAAAGTAGCTGCTACGGTATCTACTCGTGAATCACTAAGGAGGGCAATCTATTAATAAGGTAGCAAACTGTGAGAACTACATCTCCCCAGTAGTGCTGTGACACACTGTTATGGATAAGAAGTGCTCTAGCCATATCAAGAATATGTCTGTGCTTCCTTTCTGCGACTCCGATTTGCTGAGAGGTGTGAGGATAGGAGGTCTGATGAATTATGCCACGTAAGCCATAGAATTCTACCAGTCGATGAGTACAAAACTCCAGTGCATTATCAAACTTGAGAGTCTTGATGCAAACATCAAGCTGATTTTTTATCAACACAAACTTCTCAATCAATGGACCCACTTCAGATTTATTCTTCATGAGAAATAACCAGGATAATCTGGAAAAATCATTAACCACAATCAAATAATACCGATATCCTGCTCTATTAGGAGTCCTACTAGGACCCCAAACATCAAGATACAATAACTGAAAATACAAAGTCGAACGTGGTCCTATAGCAACTGGAAAGGAAGATCTATGGTGGTGCTTCACAAGTTGACATGCATCACAGAAAAGTTGTGTAGTTGGGGATACATGAGGAATAAGCCTGCGTAATTTTTCCAAATAAGGATGGCCCAATCGTCTATGCCACTGTAAAGCACTCCTAGTTGTACTAACCTGACATGCTATAGCCATGGGACCCTGCTGAAGTCGGTAAACTCCTTCATATCCACTACTAATAGTCTTCCCTGTCATTTTATCCTGGAAAATACATCCACGCTCATCAAAGATGACAGCAATTCACCTGCTTAATAATCTCACTGTCAGAGAGTAAGTTCATGGATAAATCTGGAACAAACTAAACATGATTAAGCTGCATAGAAGGGATAACATTAATTTCTCCCTGACCACTAATAGGAGAAAGTCGCCCATCAGCCACCTGTACTGTACGACCTTGAGAGACATGTTGAATCTATCCAAAACACTGTAGATTCCTGGATAAATGATTGGAAGCACATGAATCAATCAACCACGTCACACCAGTGGTTGGAGTATCACCCATGGCGGTTCATAGTGCAATCTCTGACTGAGACATTGCCATGTTCACTGAAACACACTGCCACAAACGAAGTTCAATGTGCCACAGAAAGGGTACACACCCCTTAATTTCTTCACACTTCATATCTAAAAATTGACAAAAAACGAGGAATACACACCCCAACAGATATACCAACCAAGGAATACACACGCCAAAAAATCTCTGCTCACCTGCGCTCAATACTCAAGGGGACTACACACCCCAAAAACATGCATCAAAGGGGAATACACACCCCAAATCTAATAGATAAGATCTGAAAATACCATCAAATCACCTTTCCGGAAGACCCTTGGCTTTAACACTCCAACTACGATCCAAAGGTCTTTCAATCAGACAAGGGCAGAGATATGCCCTCTCTCTGCTGCCAAACACCAACAGCAGGAGAAAGAGCATAAAAACCAGTGACTGGGGCCTGGGCGGCGATGGCCTGCAGCAGCCGACGATGGGTTGCCTACTGCTATTGTTGCTGGCGGTGGCGGGTGGCCTAGGCGGTAGCCTGCTGCAACAAGCGATGGGCTACCTGCTGCTGCTGCTGGCGGCAAGCTACCTGCTGCTGTTGTGGCTGGCGACACTGGTGACCGTTGCTACCGACAGCAGTGGTGGTAGAGAGGGGGGCTGACGGTAGGGGTTAAGGTTCTTTTGGTGAAACCCTCAACTTGGCTTTGATACCAAGTTGAAGGAAATGAACATCCTTAGTTTACCAAGAAGTCTCTACACCTCTATATAGGTGAGGGAAAAGTTACATCATAAACCCACTACTAAAATAAAAATAACAAAACACCCCTTACAGGAGAAACATAACTCAACAGTTTCCAAAATACCTAAAATGTCATTCACCAACTCCCTTCCCAATGCAAATGTAACCAAACTTGATTTATTTCTAGACTTTTAAGCCAGAAATTTCAGAAAAAATTCTCACCACCGAGGAGACGTGTCTCACAGCCACTACATCCCCTTTGATAAAAAATGTTGTGTCATTTGCATAATATAAAATAGGTGTAAGTAGACGCCTCTCCCTACTAATCACCATTGCATGCTTTAAACGCCATCCTAGCCAATGTATGCACGGCGATATTAAATAGCATAGGTGCTAGCGAACATCCCTAACGCACCCCCCTTTGCGGTTGAATTGATCTTCCATCAGCCTTCCCATTAACAAGAACAGAAAATGAGGATGTTGTAATACATCTCTTCACCAGCTATATCCAAATATCTGGAAAACCTCTCCTCTTCAGAATGTCCCAGTTGAAAAACATAATTGTTCTCATTATTGTCAAGCCATCCCTACA